>OX387425.1:41021084-42400650 GCA_947563755.1 Lochmaea crataegi | reverse complement strand
GAGTATTTTTTGTTTTGAAAAGTGGATTATAGAAAATTTCATGACGCTATTTCAAGGTGAAATGACGATTTTATCAAAAAACTTCTTGTGCCAGTCGATTTCTCGTCCCAAAAACCCCTTATTATGGATTTTTAGCATTTTTCAATATTTTTGGTCAAAAATTTGGTAAAAAGTATGGGAATATTTCGCGATATAAATTGATTTTTCCTAATTTCCTTAATACTTGGGAATATCAATTCAAAATTTGTGCGAATATGTAAAACTTCCCGCTGAATCGATTGGTCAAGACTAGAACGTTTTATCTCTTCAAATAGTCGAGTTATGACTATTTTTTAATTTGAAAAGTGGACTTTCGAAAATTTCATGACTCTATTTGAAGCCGAAATAATGATTTTATCAAAAAACTTATTGTGCCAGTCGATTTCTCATCCCAAAAAACCCCTTATTATGGATTTTTAGCATTTTTCAATATTTTTGGTCCAAAATTTATTAACAAGGGGGTACGGTAATCTTTAATCGATTGGTCAGGACTAGAACGTTCTATCTCTTCAAATAGTCGAGTTATGAGTATTTTTTTTTTGAAAAGTGGATTTTCGAAAATTTCATGACCTTATTTGAAGGCGAAATAATGACGTTATCAAAAAAGTAATTGTGCCTGTCGATTTCTCGTCCCAAAAAACCTCTCACTATGGATTTTTAGCATTTTTCAATATTTTTGGTAGAAAATTTAGTAACATATGCGAATATTTCGCCATATGAATTGATTTTTCCTAACTCCCTTAATACTGGGAAATATCAATTCAAAATTTGTGCGAAGATGTAATACTTTCAGTTGAATCGATTGGTCAAGACTAGAACGATCTATCTCTTCAAATAGTCGAGCTATGAGTATTTTTTGGTTTGAAAAGTGGATTTTCGAAAATTTCATGACTTTATTTGAAGCCGAAATAATGATTTTATCAAAAAACTAATTGTGCCTGTCGATTTCTCGTCCCAAAAAACCTCTCACTATGGATTTTTAGCATTTTTCAATATTTTTGGTAGACAATTTAGTAACAAGGGGGGGGGATATTTCGCGATATAAATTGATTTTTCCTAATTTCCCTAATACTTGGGAATATGAATTCAAAATTTGTGCGAAGATGTAACACTTTCCGTTGAATCGATTAGTCAAGACTAGAACGTTCTATCTCTTCAAATAGTCGAGTTATGACTATTTTTTGTTCTGAAAAATGGATTTTCGAAAATTTCATGACTTTATTTGAACGTGAAATAATGATTTTATCAAAAAACTTATTGTGCCAGTCGATTTCTCGTCCCAAAAAACCCCTTATTATGGATTTTCGGCATTTTTCAATATTTTTGGTCGAAAATTTATTAACAATGGAGGGGTATGGGAATATTTCGCGATATAAATTGATTTTTCCTAACTCCCCAAATACTTGGGAATATGAATTTAAAATTAGTGCGAAGATGTAAAACTTTCCGTTGAATCGATTGGTCAAGACTAGAACGTTCTATCTCTTCAAATAGTCGAGTTATGAGTATTTTTTGTATTGAAAAGTGGATTTTAGAAAATTTCATGACTCTATTTGAAGGCGAAATAATGATTTTATCAAAAAACTAATTGTGCCAGTCGATTTCTCGTCCCAAAAAACCCCTTATTATGGATTTTCAGCATTTTTCAATATTTTTGGTCGAAAATTTAATAACATATGCGAATATTTCGCCATATGAATTGATTTTTCCTAACTCCCTTGATATTTGGAAATATCAATTCAAAATTTGTGCGAAGATGTAATACTTTCAGTTGATTCGATTGGTCAAGACTAGAAGGTTCTATCCATTCAAATAGTCAAGTTATGAGTATTTTTTGTTTTGAAAAGTGGATTTTCGAAAATTTCATGACTGTATTTGAAGGCGAAATAATGATTTTATCAAAAAACTGATTGTGCCAGTCGATTTCTCGTCCCAAAAAACCCCTTATTATGGATTTTTAGCATTCTTCAATATTTTTGGTAGAAAAATTAGTAACAAGGTGGGGGTATAGGAAAATTTCGCGAAATAAATTGATTTTTCCTAACTCCCTTAATACTTAGAAATATCAATTCAAAATTTGTGCCAAGATGTAAAACGTTCCGCTGAATCGATTGGTCAAGACTAGAACATTCTATCTCTTCAAATAGTCAAGTTATGAGTATTTTTTGTTTTGAAAAGTGGATTTTCGAAAATGTCATGACTCTATTTGAAGGCAAAATAATTATTTTATCAAAAAACTAATTGTACCAGTCGATTTCTCGTCCCAAAAAATCCCTTATTATGGATTCTTAGCATTTTTCAATATTTTTGGTCGAAAATTTAGTAACATATGCGAATATTTCGCGATATAAATTGATTTTTCCTAACTCCCTTAATACTTAGGAATATGAATTCAAAATTAGTGCGAAGATGTAAAACTTTCCGTTGAATCGATTGGTCAAGACTAGAACGTTCTATCTTTTCAAATAGTCGAGTTATGCGTATTTTTTGGTTTGAAAAGTGGATTTTCGAAAATTTCATGACTTTATTTGAAGGTGAAATAATGATTTTATCAGAAAACTTATTGTGCCAGTCGATTTCTCGTCCCAAAAAACCCCTTATTATGGATTTTTAGCATTTTTCAATATTTTTGGTCGAGAATTTAGTAATAAGTATGGGAATATTTCGCGATATAAATTGATTTTTCCTAATATCCTTAATACTTGGGAATATGAATTCAAAATTTTTGCGAAGATCTAATACTTTCCGTAGAATCGATTGGTCAAGACTAGAACGTACTATCTCTTCAAATAGTCGAGTAATGAGTATTTTTTGTTTTGAAAAGTGGATTTTAGAAAATTTCATGACTCTATTTGAAGGCGTAATAATGATTTTATCAAAAAAGTAATTGTGCCAATCGATTTCTCGTCCCAAAAAACCCCTTACTATGGATTTTTAACATTATTCAATATTTTTGGTCGAAAATTTATTAACAAGGGGGGGGGTATGGTAATATTTCGCGATATAAATTGATTTCTCCTAACTCTCCTGATACTTGGAAATATGGATTCAAAACTTGTGCGGAGATGTAATACTTTCCGTTGAATCGATTGGTCAAGACTAGAACGTTCTATCTCTTCAAATAGTCAAGTTATGAGTATTTTTTGTTTTGAAAAATGGATTTTCGAAAATTTCATGACTCTATTTCAAGGTGAAATGATGATTTTATCAAAAAACTTATTGTGCCAGTCGATTTCTCGTCCCAAAAAACCCCTTATTATGGATTTTTAGCATTTTTCAATATTTTTGGTCGAAAATGTAGTAACAAGTATGGGAATATTTCGCGATATAAATTGATTTTCCTAATTTCCTTAATACTTGGGAATATGAATTCAAAATTTGTGCGAAGATGTAATAGTTTCCGTAGAATCGATTGGTCAAGACTAGAACGTTCTATCTCTTTAAATAGTCGAGTTATGACTATTTTTTGGTTTGAAAAGTGGATTTTCGAAAATTTCATGACTCTATTTGAAGGCGAAATAATGATTTTATCAAAAAACTAATTGTGCCAGTCGATTTCTCGTCCCAAAAACCCCTTATCATGGATTTTTAGCAATTTTCAATATTTTTGGTCTAAAATTTAGTAACATATGGGAATATTTCGCTATATGAATTGATTTTTCCTAACTCCCTTAATACTTGGAAATATCAATTCAAAATTTGTGCGAAGATGTAAAACTTTCCGCTGAATCGATTGGTCAAGACTAGAATGTTCTATCTCTTCAAATAGTCGAGTAGTTATGACTATTTTTTGATTTGAATAGTGGACTTTCGAAAATTTCATGACTCGATTTGAAGCCGAAATAATGATTTTATCAAAAAACTAATTGTGCCAGTCGATTTCTCGTCCCAAAAAACCCCTTATTATGGATTTTTAGCATTTTTCAATATTTTTGGTCGAAAATTTATTAACAGGGGGGGGGGTATGGTAATATTTCGCGATATAAATTGATTTTTCCTAACTCTCTTGATACTTGGAAATATGGATTCAAAACTTGTGCGGAGATGTAATACTTTCCGTTGAATCGATTGGTCAGGACTAGAACGTTCTATCTCTTCAAATAGTCGAGTTATGAGTATTTTTTGTTTTGAAAAGTGGATTTTCGAAAATTTCATGACCCTATTTGGAGGCGAAATAATGACGTTATCAAAAAAGTAATTGTGCCTGTCGATTTCTCGTCCCAAAAACCTCTCACCATGGATTTTTAGCATTTTTCAATATTTTTGGTCTAAAATTTAGTAACAAGGCGGAGGGAATATTTCGCGATATAAATTGATTTTTCCTAACTCCCCTAATACTTGGAAATATCAATTCAAAATTTGTGCGAGGATGTAAAACTTTCCGCTAAATCGATTGGTCAGAACTAGAACGTTGTATCTCTTCAAATAGTCGAGTTATGAGTATTTTATGTTTTGAAAAGTGGATTTTCTAAAATTTCATGACTCTATTTGAAGGCGAAATAATGATTTTATCAAAAAGTAATTGTGCCAATCGATTCCTCGTCCCAAAAAACCCCTTATCATGGATTTTTAGCAATTTTCAATATTTTTGGTCGAAAATTTAGTAACATATGGGAATATTTCGCTATATGAATTGATTTTTCCTAACTCCCTTAATACTTGGAAACATCGATTCAAAATTTGTGCGAAGATGTAAAACTTTCCGCTGAATCGATTGGTCAGAACTAGAACGTTCTATCTTTTCAAATAGTCGAGTTATGACTATTTTTTGATTTGAAAAGTGGACTTTCGAAAATTTCATGACTCTATTTGAAGCCGAAATAATGATTTTATCAAAAAACTAATTGTGCCAGTCGATTTCTCGTCCCAAAAAACCCCTTACTATGGATTTTTAACATTTTTCAACATTTTTGGTCAAAAATTTATTAACAAGGGTAATGGTAATATTTCGCGATATAAATTGATTCTTCCTAACTCTCTTGATACTTGGAAATATGGATTCAAAACTTGTGCGGAGATGTAATACTTTCTGTTGAATCGATTGCTCAAGACTAGAACGTTCTATCTCTTCAAATAGTTGAGTTATGACTATTTTTTGTTTTGAAAAATGGATTTTCGAAAATTTCATGTCTCTATTTGAAGGCGAAATAATGATTTTATCAAAAAACTAATTGTACAGTCGATTTCTCGTCCCAAAACACCCCTTATTATGGATGTTCAGAATTTTTCAATAATTTGGTCGAAAACTTATTAACGAGAGGGGGTATGGGAATATTTCGCGATATAAATTGATTTTTCCTTACTCCCCTAATACTTGGAAATATCAATTCAAAATTTGTGCGAGGATGTAAAACTTTCCGCTAAATTGATTGGTCAGGAATTTCTCCTCCCAAAAAAACCTCTTACTATGGATTTTTAGCATTTTTCAATATTTTTGGTCGAAAATTCAGTAACAAGGGGGAGGGTGTGCGAATATTTCGCTATATGAATTGATTTTTCCTAACTCTCTTGATACTTGGAAATATCAATTCAAAATTTGTGCGAAGATGTAAAACTTTCCGTTGAATCGATTGGTCAAGACTAGAACGTTCTATCTCTTCAAATACTCGAGTTATGAGTATTTTTTGTTTTGAAAAGTGGATTTTCGAAAATTTCATGACCCTATTTGAAGGCGAAATAATGACGTTATCAAAAAAGTAATTGTGCCTGTCGATTTGTCGTCCCAAAAAACCTCTCACTATGGATTTTCAGCACTTTTCAATATTTTGGGTCGAAAATTTAGTAACAAGGGGGGGGGGTAATATTTCGCGATATAAATTGATTTTTCCTAATTCCCCTAATACTTGGGAATATGAATTCAAAATTTGTGCGAAGATGTAACACTTTCCGTTGAATCGATTGGTCAAGACTAGAACGTTCTATCTCTTCAATTAGTCGAGTTATGACTATTTTTTGTTTTGAAAAATGGATTTTCGAAAATTTCATGACTCTATTTGAAGGCGAAATAATGATTTTATCAAAAAACTAATTGTACCAGTCGATTTCTCGTCCCAAAACACCCCTTACTATGGATTTTTAGCATTTTTCAAATATTTTTGGTCGAAAATTTAGTAACAAGGGGGGGGGTGTGCGAATATTTCGCTATATGAATTGATTTTTCCTAACTCTCTTGATACTTGGAAATATCAATTCAAAATTAGTGCGAAGATGTAAAACTTTCCGTTGAATCGATTGGTCAAGACTAGAACGTTCTATCTCTTCAAATAGTCGAGTTATGAGTATTTTTTGTTTTGAAAAGTGGATTTTCGAAAATTTCATGACTCTATTTGAAGGCGAAATAATGATTTTATCGGAAAACTGATTGTACCAGTCGATTTCTCGTCCCAAAGAACCCCTTATTATGGATTTTTAGCATTTTTCAATATTTTTAGTCGAAAATTTAGTAACAAGGGGGGGGGAATATTTCGCCATATAAATTGATTTTTCCTAATTCCCCTAATACTTGGGAATATGAATTTAAAATTTGTGCGAAGATGTAAAACTTTCCGTTGAATCGATTGGTCAAGACTAGAACGTTCTATCTCTTCAAATAGTCGCGTTATGACTATTTTTTGTTTTGAAAAGTGGATTTTCGAAAATTTCATTACTCTATTTGAAGGCGAAATAATGATTTTATCAAAAAACTAATTGTGCCAGTCGATTTCTCGTCCCAAAAAACCTCTCACTATGGATTTTTAGCATTTTTCAATATTTTTGGTAGAAAATTTAGTAACATATGCGAATATTTCGCCATATAAATTGATTTTTCCTAACTCTCTTGATACTTGGAAATATGGATTTAAAACTTGTGCGGAGATGTAATACTTTCCGTTGAATCGATTGGTCAGGACTAGAACGTTCTATCTCTTCAAATAGTCGAGTTATGAGTATTTTTTGTTTTGAAAAGTGGATTTTCGAAAATTTCATGACCTTATTTGAAGGCGAAATAATGACGTTATCAAAACAGTAATTGTGCCTGTCGATTTGTCGTCCCAAAAAACCTCGCACTATGGATTTTTAGCATTTTTCAATATTTTTGGTAGAAAATTTAGTAACATATGCGAATATTTCGCCATATGAATTGATTTTTCCTAACTCCCTTAATACTGGGAAATATCAATTCAACATTCGTGCGAAGATGTAATACTTTCAGTTGAATCGATTGGTCAAGACTAGAACGATCTATCTCTTCAAATAGTCGAGCTATGAGTATTTTTTGGTTTGAAAAGTGGATTTTCGAAAATTTCATGACTTTATTTGAAGCCGAAATAATGATTTTATCAAAAAACTAATTGTGCCTGTCGATTTCTCGTCCCAAAAAACCTCTCACTATGGATTTTTAGCATTTTTCAATATTTTTGGTGGACAATTTAGTAACAAGGGGGGGGGATATTTCGCGATATAAATTGATTTTTCCTAATTCCCCTAATACTTGGGAATATGAATTCAAAATTTGTGCGAAGATGTAACACTTTCCGTTGAATCTATTAGTCAAGACTAGAACGTTCTATCTCTTCAAATAGTCGAGTTATGACTATTTTTTGTTCTGAAAAGTGGATTTTCGAAAATTTCATGACTTTATTTGAACGTGAAATAATGATTTTATCAAAAAACTTATTGTGCCAGTCGATTTCTCGTCCCAAAAAACCCCTTATTATGGATTTTCGGCATTTTTCAATATTTTTGGTCGAAAATTTATTAACAAGGGGGGGGTATAGGAAAATTTCGCGAAATAAATTGATTTTTCCTAACTCCCTTAATACTTAGAAATATCAATTCAAAATTTGTGCCAAGATGTAAAACGTTCCGCTGAATCGATTGGTCAAGACTAGAACTTTCTATCTCTTCAAATAGTCAAGTTATGAGTATTTTTTTTTTTGAAAAGTGGATTTTCGAAAATGTCATGACTCTATTTGAAGGCAAAATAATTATTTTATCAAAAAACTAATTGTGCCAGTCGATTTCTTGTCCCAAAAAACCCCTTATTATGGATTCTTAGCATTTTTCAATATTTTTGGTCGAAAATTTAGTAACACATGCGAATATTTCGCGATATAAATTGATTTTTCCTAACTCCCTTAATACTTAGGAATATGAATTCAAAATTAGTGCGAAGATGTAAAACTTTCCGTTGAATCGATTGGTCAAGACTAGAACGTTCTATCTTTTCAAATAGTCGAGTTATGCGTATTTTTTGGTTTGAAAAGTGGATTTTCGAAAATTTCATGACCCTATTTGAAGGCGAAATAATGACTTTATCAAAAAAGTAATTGTGCCTGTCGATTTCTCCTCCCAAAAAAACCTCTTACTATGGATTTTTAGCATTTTTCAATATTTTTGGTCAAAAATTCAGTAACAAGGGGGAGGGTGTGCGAATATTTCGCTATATGAATTGATTTTTCCTAACTCTCTTGATACTTGGAAATATCAATTCAAAATTTGTGCGAAGATGTAAAACTTTCCGTTGAATCGATTGGTCAAGACTAGAACGTTCTATCTCTTCAAATAGTCGAGTTATGAGTATTTTTTGTTTTGAAAAGTCGATTTTCGAAAATTTCATGACCCTATTTGAAGGCGAAATAATGACGTTATCAAAAAAGTAATTGTGCCTGTCGATTTGTCGTCCCAAAAAACCTCTCACTATGGATTTTCAGCACTTTTCAATATTTTTGGTCGAAAATTTAGTAACAAGGGGGGGGGGTAATATTTCGCGATATAAATTGATTTTTCCTAATTCCCCTAATACTTGGGAATATGAATTCAAAATTTGTGCGAAGATGTAACACTTTCCGTTGAATCGATTGGTCAAGACTAGAACGTTCTATCTCTTCAAATAGTCGAGTTATGACTATTTTTTGTTTTGAAAAATGGATTTTCGAAAATTTCATGACTCTATTTGAAGGCGAAATAATGATTTTATCAAAAAACTAATTGTACCAGTCGATTTCTCGTCCCAAAACACCCCTTACTATGGATTTTTAGCATTTTTCAAATATTTTTGGTCGAAAATTTAGTAACAGGGGGGGGGGGGGGTGTGCGAATATTTCGCTATATGAATTGATTTTTCCTAACTCTCTTGATACTTGGAAATATCAATTCAAAATTAGTGCGAAGATGTAAAACTTTCCGTTGAATCGATTGGTCAAGACTAGAACGTTCTATCTCTTCAAATAGTCGAGTTATGAGTATTTTTTGTTTTGAAAAGTGGATTTTCGAAAATTTCATGACTCTATTTGAAGGCGAAATAATGATTTTATCGGAAAACTGATTGTACCAGTCGATTTCTCGTCCCAAAGAACCCCTTATTATGGATTTTTAGCATTTTTCAATATTTTTAGTCGAAAATTTAGTAACAAGGGGGGGGGGAATATTTCGCCATATAAATTGATTTTTCCTAATTCCCCTAATACTTGGGAATATGAATTTAAAATTTGTGCGAAGATGTAAAACTTTCCGTTGAATCGATTGGTCAAGACTAGAACGTTCTATCTCTTCAAATAGTCGCGTTATGACTATTTTTTGTTTTGAAAAGTGGATTTTCGAAAATTTCATTACTCTATTTGAAGGCGAAATAATGATTTTATCAAAAAACTAATTGTGCCAGTCGATTTCTCGTCCCAAAAAACCTCTCACTATGGATTTTTAGCATTTTTCAATATTTTTGGTAGAAAATTTAGTAACATATGCGAATATTTCGCCATATAAATTGATTTTTCCTAACTCTCTTGATACTTGGAAATATGGATTCAAAACTTGTGCGGAGATGTAATACTTTCCGTTGAATCGATTGGTCAGGACTAGAACGTTCTATCTCTTCAAATAGTCGAGTTATGAGTATTTTTTGTTTTGAAAAGTGGATTTTCGAAAATTTCATGACCTTATTTGAAGGCGAAATAATGACGTTATCAAAAAAGTAATTGTGCCTGTCGATTTGTCGTCCCAAAAAACCTCTCACTATGGATTTTTAGCATTTTTCAATATTTTTGGTAGAAAATTTAGTAACATTTGCGAATATTTCGCCATATGAATTGATTTTTCCTAACTCCCCTAATACTTGGAAATATCAATTCAAAATTTGTGCGAGGATGTAAAACTTTCCGCTTAATCGATTGGTCAGAACTAGAACGTTGTATCTCTTCAAATAGTCGAGTTATGAGTATTTTTTGTTTTGAAAAGTGGATTTTCTAAAATTTCATGACTCTATTTGAAGGCGAAATAATGATTTTATCAAAAAAGTAATTGTGCCAATCGATTACTCGTCCCGAAAAACCCCTTATCATGGATTTTTAGCAATTTTCAATATTTTTGGTCGAAAATTTAGTAACATATGGGAATATTTCGCTATATGAATTGATTTTTCCTAACTCCCTTAATACTTGGAAATATCAATTCAAAATTTGTGCGAATATGTAAAACTTTCCGCTGAATCGATTGGTCAAGACTAGAACGTACTATCTCTTCAAATAGTCGAGTAATGAGTATTTTTTGTTTTGAAAAGTGGATTATAGAAAATTTCATGACGCTATTTCAAGGTGAAATGACGATTTTATCAAAAAACTTCTTGTGCCAGTCGATTTCTCGTCCCAAAAAACCCCTTATTATGGATTTTTAGCATTTTTCAATATTTTTGGTCAAAAATTTGGTAAAAAGTATGGGAATATTTCGCGATATAAATTGATTTTTCCTAATTTCCTTAATACTTGGGAATATCAATTCAAAATTTGTGCGAATATGTAAAACTTCCCGCTGAATCGATTGGTCAAGACTAGAACGTTTTATCTCTTCAAATAGTCGAGTTATGACTATTTTTTAATTTGAAAAGTGGACTTTCGAAAATTTCATGACTCTATTTGAAGCCGAAATAATGATTTTATCAAAAAACTTATTGTGCCAGTCGATTTCTCATCCCAAAAAACCCCTTATTATGGATTTTTAGCATTTTTCAATATTTTTGGTCCAAAATTTATTAACAAGGGGGTACGGTAATCTTTAATCGATTGGTCAGGACTAGAACGTTCTATCTCTTCAAATAGTCGAGTTATGAGTATTTTTTTTTTGAAAAGTGGATTTTCGAAAATTTCATGACCTTATTTGAAGGCGAAATAATGACGTTATCAAAAAAGTAATTGTGCCTGTCGATTTCTCGTCCCAAAAAACCTCTCACTATGGATTTTTAGCATTTTTCAATATTTTTGGTAGAAAATTTAGTAACATATGCGAATATTTCGCCATATGAATTGATTTTTCCTAACTCCCTTAATACTGGGAAATATCAATTCAAAATTTGTGCGAAGATGTAATACTTTCAGTTGAATCGATTGGTCAAGACTAGAACGATCTATCTCTTCAAATAGTCGAGCTATGAGTATTTTTTGGTTTGAAAAGTGGATTTTCGAAAATTTCATGACTTTATTTGAAGCCGAAATAATGATTTTATCAAAAAACTAATTGTGCCTGTCGATTTCTCGTCCCAAAAAACCTCTCACTATGGATTTTTAGCATTTTTCAATATTTTTGGTAGACAATTTAGTAACAAGGGGGGGGGATATTTCGCGATATAAATTGATTTTTCCTAATTTCCCTAATACTTGGGAATATGAATTCAAAATTTGTGCGAAGATGTAACACTTTCCGTTGAATCGATTAGTCAAGACTAGAACGTTCTATCTCTTCAAATAGTCGAGTTATGACTATTTTTTGTTCTGAAAAATGGATTTTCGAAAATTTCATGACTTTATTTGAACGTGAAATAATGATTTTATCAAAAAACTTATTGTGCCAGTCGATTTCTCGTCCCAAAAAACCCCTTATTATGGATTTTCGGCATTTTTCAATATTTTTGGTCGAAAATTTATTAACAATGGAGGGGTATGGGAATATTTCGCGATATAAATTGATTTTTCCTAACTCCCCAAATACTTGGGAATATGAATTTAAAATTAGTGCGAAGATGTAAAACTTTCCGTTGAATCGATTGGTCAAGACTAGAACGTTCTATCTCTTCAAATAGTCGAGTTATGAGTATTTTTTGTATTGAAAAGTGGATTTTAGAAAATTTCATGACTCTATTTGAAGGCGAAATAATGATTTTATCAAAAAACTAATTGTGCCAGTCGATTTCTCGTCCCAAAAAACCCCTTATTATGGATTTTCAGCATTTTTCAATATTTTTGGTCGAAAATTTAATAACATATGCGAATATTTCGCCATATGAATTGATTTTTCCTAACTCCCTTGATATTTGGAAATATCAATTCAAAATTTGTGCGAAGATGTAATACTTTCAGTTGATTCGATTGGTCAAGACTAGAAGGTTCTATCCATTCAAATAGTCAAGTTATGAGTATTTTTTGTTTTGAAAAGTGGATTTTCGAAAATTTCATGACTGTATTTGAAGGCGAAATAATGATTTTATCAAAAAACTGATTGTGCCAGTCGATTTCTCGTCCCAAAAAACCCCTTATTATGGATTTTTAGCATTCTTCAATATTTTTGGTAGAAAAATTAGTAACAAGGTGGGGGTATAGGAAAATTTCGCGAAATAAATTGATTTTTCCTAACTCCCTTAATACTTAGAAATATCAATTCAAAATTTGTGCCAAGATGTAAAACGTTCCGCTGAATCGATTGGTCAAGACTAGAACATTCTATCTCTTCAAATAGTCAAGTTATGAGTATTTTTTGTTTTGAAAAGTGGATTTTCGAAAATGTCATGACTCTATTTGAAGGCAAAATAATTATTTTATCAAAAAACTAATTGTACCAGTCGATTTCTCGTCCCAAAAAACCCCTTATTATGGATTCTTAGCATTTTTCAATATTTTTGGTCGAAAATTTAGTAACATATGCGAATATTTCGCGATATAAATTGATTTTTCCTAACTCCCTTAATACTTAGGAATATGAATTCAAAATTAGTGCGAAGATGTAAAACTTTCCGTTGAATCGATTGGTCAAGACTAGAACGTTCTATCTTTTCAAATAGTCGAGTTATGCGTATTTTTTGGTTTGAAAAGTGGATTTTCGAAAATTTCATGACTTTATTTGAAGGTGAAATAATGATTTTATCAGAAAACTTATTGTGCCAGTCGATTTCTCGTCCCAAAAAACCCCTTATTATGGATTTTTAGCATTTTTCAATATTTTTGGTCGAGAATTTAGTAATAAGTATGGGAATATTTCGCGATATAAATTGATTTTTCCTAATATCCTTAATACTTGGGAATATGAATTCAAAATTTTTGCGAAGATCTAATACTTTCCGTAGAATCGATTGGTCAAGACTAGAACGTACTATCTCTTCAAATAGTCGAGTAATGAGTATTTTTTGTTTTGAAAAGTGGATTTTAGAAAATTTCATGACTCTATTTGAAGGCGTAATAATGATTTTATCAAAAAAGTAATTGTGCCAATCGATTTCTCGTCCCAAAAAACCCCTTACTATGGATTTTTAACATTATTCAATATTTTTGGTCGAAAATTTATTAACAAGGGGGGGGGTATGGTAATATTTCGCGATATAAATTGATTTCTCCTAACTCTCCTGATACTTGGAAATATGGATTCAAAACTTGTGCGGAGATGTAATACTTTCCGTTGAATCGATTGGTCAAGACTAGAACGTTCTATCTCTTCAAATAGTCAAGTTATGAGTATTTTTTGTTTTGAAAAATGGATTTTCGAAAATTTCATGACTCTATTTCAAGGTGAAATGATGATTTTATCAAAAAACTTATTGTGCCAGTCGATTTCTCGTCCCAAAAAACCCCTTATTATGGATTTTTAGCATTTTTCAATATTTTTGGTCGAAAATGTAGTAACAAGTATGGGAATATTTCGCGATATAAATTGATTTTTCCTAATTTCCTTAATACTTGGGAATATGAATTCAAAATTTGTGCGAAGATGTAATAGTTTCCGTAGAATCGATTGGTCAAGACTAGAACGTTCTATCTCTTTAAATAGTCGAGTTATGACTATTTTTTGGTTTGAAAAGTGGATTTTCGAAAATTTCATGACTCTATTTGAAGGCGAAATGATGATTTTATCAAAAAACTAATTGTGCCAGTCGATTTCTCGTCCCAAAAACCCCTTATCATGGATTTTTAGCAATTTTCAATATTTTTGGTCTAAAATTTAGTAACATATGGGAATATTTCGCTATATGAATTGATTTTTCCTAACTCCCTTAATACTTGGAAATATCAATTCAAAATTTGTGCGAAGATGTAAAACTTTCCGCTGAATCGATTGGTCAAGACTAGAATGTTCTATCTCTTCAAATAGTCGAGTAGTTATGACTATTTTTTGATTTGAATAGTGGACTTTCGAAAATTTCATGACTCGATTTGAAGCCGAAATAATGATTTTATCAAAAAACTAATTGTGCCAGTCGATTTCTCGTCCCAAAAAACCCCTTATTATGGATTTTTAGCATTTTTCAATATTTTTGGTCGAAAATTTATTAACAGGGGGGGGGTATGGTAATATTTCGCGATATAAATTGATTTTTCCTAACTCTCTTGATACTTGGAAATATGGATTCAAAACTTGTGCGGAGATGTAATACTTTCCGTTGAATCGATTGGTCAGGACTAGAACGTTCTATCTCTTCAAATAGTCGAGTTATGAGTATTTTTTGTTTTGAAAAGTGGATTTTCGAAAATTTCATGACCCTATTTGGAGGCGAAATAATGACGTTATCAAAAAAGTAATTGTGCCTGTCGATTTCTCGTCCCAAAAAACCTCTCACCATGGATTTTTAGCATTTTTCAATATTTTTGGTCTAAAATTTAGTAACAAGGCGGAGGGAATATTTCGCGATATAAATTGATTTTTCCTAACTCCCCTAATACTTGGAAATATCAATTCAAAATTTGTGCGAGGATGTAAAACTTTCCGCTAAATCGATTGGTCAGAACTAGAACGTTGTATCTCTTCAAATAGTCGAGTTATGAGTATTTTATGTTTTGAAAAGTGGATTTTCTAAAATTTCATGACTCTATTTGAAGGCGAAATAATGATTTTATCAAAAAAGTAATTGTGCCAATCGATTCCTCGTCCCAAAAAACCCCTTATCATGGATTTTTAGCAATTTTCAATATTTTTGGTCGAAAATTTAGTAACATATGGGAATATTTCGCTATATGAATTGATTTTTCCTAACTCCCTTAATACTTGGAAACATCGATTCAAAATTTGTGCGAAGATGTAAAACTTTCCGCTGAATCGATTGGTCAGAACTAGAACGTTCTATCTTTTCAAATAGTCGAGTTATGACTATTTTTTGATTTGAAAAGTGGACTTTCGAAAATTTCATGACTCTATTTGAAGCCGAAATAATGATTTTATCAAAAAACTAATTGTGCCAGTCGATTTCTCGTCCCAAAAAACCCCTTACTATGGATTTTTAACATTTTTCAACATTTTTGGTCAAAAATTTATTAACAAGGGTAATGGTAATATTTCGCGATATAAATTGATTCTTCCTAACTCTCTTGATACTTGGAAATATGGATTCAAAACTTGTGCGGAGATGTAATACTTTCTGTTGAATCGATTGCTTAAGACTAGAACGTTCTATCTCTTCAAATAGTCAAGTTATGAGTATTTTTTGTTTTGAAAAATGGACTTTCGAAAACTTCAAGACTCTATTTGAAGCCGAAATAATGATTTTATCAAAAAACTAATTGTGCCAGTCGATTTTTCGTCCCAAAAAACCCCTTATTATGGATTTTTAGCATTTTTCAATATTTTTAGTCGAAAATTTAGTAACAAGTATGGGAATATTTCGCTATATGAATTGATTTTTCCTAACTCCCTTAATACTTAGAAATATCAATTCAAAATTTGTACGAAGATGTAAAACTTTCTGCTGAATCGAGTTGTCAAGACTAGAACGTTCTATCTCTTCAAATAGTCGAGTTATGACTATTTTTTCATTTGAAAAGTGGACTTTCGAAAATTTCATGACTCTATTTGAAGCCGAAATAATGATTTTATCAAAAAACTAATTGTGCCAGTCGATTTCTCGTCACAAAAAACCCCTTATTATGGATTTTTAGCATTTTTCAATATTTTTGGTCGAAAATTTATTAACAAGGTATGGTAATATTTCGCGACATAAATTGATTTTTCCTAACTCTCTTGATACTTGGAAATATGGATTCAAAACTTGTGCGGAGATGTAATACTTTCCGTTGAATCGATTGGTCAGGACTAGAACGTTCTATCTCTTCAAATAGTCGAGTTATGAGTATTTTTTGTTTTGAAAAGTGGATTTTCGAAAATTTCATTACCTTATTTGAAGGCGAAATAATGACGTTATCAAAAAAGTAATTGTGCCTGTCGTTTTCTCGTCCCAAAAAACCTCTCACTATGGATTTTTAGCATTTTTCAATATTTTTGGTCGAAAATTTAGTAACAATGGGGGGGGGGGAATTTTGGCGATATAAATTGATTTTTCCTAATCCCCCTAATACTTGGGAATATGAATTCAAAATTTGTGCGAAGATGTAACACTTTCCGTTGAATCGATTGGTCAAGACTAGAACGTTCTATCTCTTCAAATAGTCGAGTTATGACTATTTTTTGTTTTGAAAAATGGATTTTCGAAAATTTCATGACTCTATTTAAAGGCGAAATAATGATTTTATCAAAAAACTAATTGTACCAGTCGATTTCTCGTCCCAAAACACCCCTTATTATGGATGTTCAGCATTTTTCAATAATTTGGTCGAAAACTTATCAACAAGGGGGGGTATGGGAATATTTCGCCATATAAATTGATTTTTCCTAATTCCCCTAATACTTGGGAATATGAATTTAAAATTTGTGCTAAGATGTAACACTTTCCGTTGAATCGATTGGTCAAGACTAGAACGTTCTAGCTCTTCAAATAGTCGAGTTATGAGTATTTTTTGTTTTGAAAAGTGGATTTTCGAAAATTTCATGACTCTATTTGAAGGCGAAATAATGATTTTATCGGAAAACTGATTGTGCCAGTCGATTTCTCGTCCCAAAAAACCCCTTATCATGGATTTTTAGCATTTTTCAATATTTTTGGTCGAAAATTTAGTAACAAGGGGGGGGGGGGGAATATTTCGCGATATAAATTGATTTTTCCTAATTCCCCTACTGCTTGGGAATATGAATTCAAAATTTGTGCGAAGATGTTATACTTTCAGTTGAATCGATTGGTCAAGACTAGAACGTTCTATCTTTTCAAATAGTAGAGTTATGAGTATTTTTTGATTTGAAAAGTGGATTTTCTAAAATTTCATGACTCTATTTCAAGACGAAATAATGATTTTATCAAAAAACTTATTGTGCCAGTCGATTTCTCGTCCCAAAAAACCCCTTACTATAGATTTTTAGCATTTTTAAATATTTTTGGTCCAAAATTTAGTAACAAGGGATATGGTAATATTTCGCGATATAAATTGATTTCTCCTAACTCTCCTGATACTTGGAAATATGGATTCAAAACTTGTGCGGAGATGTAATACTTTCCGTTGAATCGATTGGTCAAGACTAGAACGTTCTATCTCTTCAAATAGTCAAGTTATGAGTATTTTTTGTTTTGAAAAATGGATTTTCGAAAATTTCATGACTCTATTTCAAGGTGAAATGATGATTTTATCAAAAAACTTATTGTGCCAGTCGATTTCTCGTCTCAAAAAAACCCCTTATTATGGATTTTCAGCATTTTTCAATATTTTTGGTCGAAAATTTAGTAACAAGTATGGGAATATTTCGCGATATAAATTGATTTCTCCTAATTTCCTTAATACTTGGGAATATGAATTCAAAATTTGTGCGAAGATGTAATAAATTCCGTAGAATCGATTGGTCAAGACTAGAACGTTCTATCTTTTTAAATAGTGGAGTTATGAGTATTTTTTGTTTTGAAAAGTGGATCTTCGAAAATTTCATGACTCTATTTGAAGGCGAAATAATGATTTTATCGGAAAACTGATTGTGCCAGTCGATTCCTCGTCCCAAAGAACCCCTTATTATGGATTTTTAGCATTTTTCAATATTTTTGGTCTAAAATTTAGTAACATATGGGAATATTTCGCTATATGAATTGATTTTTCCTAACTCCCTTAATACTAGGAAATATCGATTAAAAATTTGTACGAAGATGTAAAACTTTCCGCTGAATCGAGTGGTCAAGACTAGAACGTTCTATCTCTTCAAATAGTCGAGTTATGACTATTTTTTCATTTGAAAAGTGGACTTTCGAAAATTTCATGACTCTATTTGAAGCCGAAATAATGATTTTATCAAAAAACTAATTGTGCCAGTCGATTTCTCGTCACAAAAAACCCCTTATTATGGATTTTTAGCATTATTCAATATTTTTGGTCGAAAATTTAGTTACAAGGGGGAGGGAATATTTCGCGATATAAATTGATTTTTCCTAACTCCCCTAATACTTGGAAATATCAATTCAAAATTTGTGAGAGGATGTAAAACTTTCCGCTAAATCGATTGGTCAGAACTAGAACGTTGTATCTCTTCAAATAGTCGAGTTATGAGTATTTTTTGTTTTGAAAAGTGGATTTTCTAAAATTTCATGACTCTATTTGAAGGCGAAATAATAATTTTATCAAAAAAGTAATTGTGCCAATCGATTCCTCGTCCCAAAAAACCCCTTATCATGGATTTTTAGCAATTTTCAATATTTTTGGTCGAAAATTTAGTAACAAGGGTGGGGGGAATATTTCGCCATATAAATTGATTTTTCCTAATTCCCCTAATACTTGGGAATATGAATTTAAAATTTGTGCGAAGATGTAACACTTTCCGTTGAATCGATTGTTCAAGACTAGAACGTTCTATCTCTTCAAATAGTCGAGTTATGACTATTTTTTGTTTTCAAAAGTGGATTTTCGAAATTTTCATGACCCTATTTGAAGGCGAAATAATGACTTTATCAAAAAAGTAATTGTGCCTGTCGATTTCTCGTCCCAAAAACCCCTTATTATGGATTTTTAGCAATTTTCAATATTTTTGCTCGAAAATTTAGTAACATGTGGGAATATATCGCGATATAAATTGATTTTCCCTGACTTCCTTAATACTTGGGAATATGAAATCAAAATTTCTGCGAAGATGTAAAACTTTCCGTTGAATCGATTGGTCAAGACTAGAACGTTCTATCTCTTCAAATAGTCGAGTTATGAGTATTTTTTGTTTTGAAAAGTGGATTTTCTAAAATTTCATGACTCTATTTGAAGGCGAAATAATGATTTTATCAAAAAAGTAATTGTGCCAATCGATTCCTCGTCCCAAAAAACCCCTTATCATGGATTTTTAGCAATTTTCAATATTTTTGGTCGAAAATCTAGTAACATATGGGAATATTTCGCTATATGAATTGATTTTTCCTAACTCCCTTAATACTTGGAAATATCATTCAAAATTTGTGCGAAGATGTAAAACTTTCCGCTGAATCGATTGGTCAAGACTAGAATGTTCTATCTCTTCAAATAGTCGAGTAGTTATGACTATTTTTTGATTGAATAGTGGACTTTCGAAAATTTCATGACTCGATTGAAGCCGAAATAATGATTTTATCAAAAAACTAATTGTGCCAGTCGATTTCTCGTCCAAAAAAACCCCTGATTATGGATTTTTAGCATTTTTCAATATTTTTGGTCGAAAATTTATTAGCAAGGGGGGGGTATGGTGATATTTCGCGATATAAATTGATTTTTCCTAACTCTCTTGATACTTGGAAATATGGATTCAAAACTTGTGCGGAGATGTAATACTTTCCGTTGAATCGATTGGTCAGGACTAGAACGTTCTATCTCTTCAAGTAGTCGAGTTATGAGTATTTTTTGTTTTGAAAAGTGGATTTTCGAAAATTTCATGACCTTATTTGAAGGCGAAATAATGACGTTATCAAAAAAGTAATTGTGCCTGTCGATTTCTCGTCCAAAAAACCTCTCACCATGGATTTTTAGCATTTTTCAATATTTTTGGTCGAAAATTTAGTAACAAGGGGGAGGGAATATTTCGCGATATAAATTGATTTTTCCTAACTCCCCTAATACTTGGAAATATCAATTCAAAATTTGTGCGAGGATGTAAAACTTTCCGCTGAATCGATTGGTCAAGACTAGAACGTACTATCTCTTCAAATAGTCGAGTAATGAGTATTTTTTTTTTTGAAAAGTGGATTATAGAAAATTTCATGACGCTATTTCAAGGTGAAATGACGATTTTATCAAAAAAGTAATTGTGCCAATCGATTACTCGTCCCAAAAAACCCCTTATCATGGATTTTTTAGCAATTTTCAATATTTTTGGTCGAAAATTTAGTAACATATGGGAATATTTCGCTATATGAATTGATTTTTCTAACTCCCTTAATACTTGGAAATATCAATTCAAAATTTGTGCGAATATGTAAAACTTTCCGCTGAATCGATTGGTCAAGACTAGAACGTACTATCTCTTCAAATAGTCGAGTAATGAGTATTTTTTTTTGAAAGTGGATTATAGAAAATTTCATGACGCTATTTCAAGGTGAAATGACGATTTTATCAAAAAACTTCTTTTGCCAGTCGATTTCTCGTCCCAAAAAACCCCTTATTATGGATTTTTAGCATTTTTCAATATTTTTGGTCAAAAATTTGGTAAAAAGTATGGGAATATTTCGCGATATAAATTGATTTTTCCTAATTTCCTTAATACTTGGGAATATCAATTCAAAATTTGTGCGAATATGTAAAACTTCCCGCTGAATCGATTGGTCAAGACTAGAACGTTTTATCTCTTCAAATAGTCGAGTTATGACTATTTTTTAATTTGAAAAGTGGACTTTCGAAAATTTCATGACTCTATTTGAAGCCGAAATAATGATTTTATCAAAAAACTTATTGTGCCAGTCGATTTTTCATCCCAAAACACCCCTTATTATGGATTTTTAGCATTTTTCAATATTTTTGGTCCAAAATTTATTAACAAGGGGGTACGGTAATATTTAATCGATTGGTCAGGACTAGAACGTTCTATCTCTTCAAATAGTCGAGTTATGAGTATTTTTTGTTTTGAAAAGTGGATTTTCGAAAATTTCATGACCTTATTTGAAGGCGAAATAATGACGTTATCAAAAAAGTAATTGTGCCTGTCGATTTCTCGTCCCAAAAAACCTCTCACTATGGATTTTTAGCATTTTTCAATATTTTTGGTAGAAAATTTAGTAGCATATGCGAATATTTCGCCATATGAATTGATTTTTCCTAACTCCCTTAATACTGGGAAATATCAATTCAAAATTTGTGCGAAGATGTAATACTTTCAGTTGAATCGATTGGTCAAGACTAGAACGATCTATCTCTTCAAATAGTCGAGCTATGAGTATTTTTTGGTTTGAAAAGTGGATTTTCGAAAATTTCATGACTTTATTTGAAGCCGAAATAATGATTTTATCAAAAAACTAATTGTGCCTGTCGATTTCTCGTCCCAAAAAACCTCTCACTATGGATTTTTAGCATTTTTCAATATTTTTGGTAGACAATTTAGTAACAAGGGGGGGGGGATATTTCGCGATATAAATTGATTTTTCCTAATTTCCCTAATACTTGGGAATATGAATTCAAAATTTGTGCGAAGATGTAACACTTTCCGTTGAATCGATTAGTCAAGACTAGAACGTTCTATCTCTTCAAATAGTCGAGTTATGACTATTTTTTGTTCTGAAAAATGGATTTTCGAAAATTTCATGACTTTATTTGAACGTGAAATAATGATTTTATCAAAAAACTTATTGTGCCAGTCGATTTCTCGTCCCAAAAAACCCCTTATTATGGATTTTCGGCATTTTTCAATATTTTTGGTCGAAAATTTATTAACAATGGAGGGGTATGGGAATATTTCGCGATATAAATTGATTTTTCCTAACTCCCCAAATACTTGGGAATATGAATTTAAAATTAGTGCGAAGATGTAAAACTTTCCGTTGAATCGATTGGTCAAGACTAGAACGTTCTATCTCTTCAAATAGTCGAGTTATGAGTATTTTTTGTATTGAAAAGTGGATTTTAGAAAATTTCATGACTCTATTTGAAGGCGAAATAATGATTTTATCAAAAAACTAATTGTGCCAGTCGATTTCTCGTCCCAAAAAACCCCTTATTATGGATTTTCAGCATTTTTCAATATTTTTGGTCGAAAATTTAATAACATATGCGAATATTCCGCCATATGAATTGATTTTTCCTAACTCCCTTGATATTTGGAAATATCAATTCAAAATTTGTGCGAAGATGTAATACTTTCAGTTGATTCGATTGGTCAAGATTAGAAGGTTCTATCCATTCAAATAGTCAAGTTATGAGTATTTTTTGTTTTGAAAAGTAGATTTTCGAAAATTTCATGACTGTATTTGAAGGCGAAATAATGATTTTATCAAAAAACTGATTGTGCCAGTCGATTTCTCGTCCCAAAAAACCCCTTATTATGGATTTTTAGCATTCTTCAATATTTTTGGTAGAAAAATTAGTAACAAGGTGGGGGTATAGGAAAATTTCGCGAAATAAATTGATTTTTCCTAACTCCCTTAATACTTAGAAATATCAATTCAAAATTTGTGCCAAGATGTAAAACGTTCCGCTGAATCGATTGGTCAAGACTAGAACTTTCTATCTCTTCAAATAGTCAAGTTATGAGTATTTTTTGTTTTGAAAAGTGGATTTTCGAAAATGTCATGACTCTATTTGAAGGCAAAATAATTATTTTATCAAAAAACTAATTGTGCCAGTCGATTTCTCGTCCCAAAAAACCCCTTATTATGGATTCTTAGCATTTTTCAATATTTTTGGACGAAAATTTAGTAACATATGCGAATATTTCGCGATATAAATTGATTTTTCCTAACTCCCTTAATACTTAGGAATATGAATTCAAAATTAGTGCGAAGATGTAAAACTTTCCGTTGAATCGATTGGTCAAGACTAGAACGTTCTATCTTTTCAAATAGTCGAGTTATGCGTATTTTTTGGTTTGAAAAGTGGATTTTCGAAAATTTCATGACTTTATTTGAAGGTGAAATAATGATTTTATCAGAAAACTTATTGTGCCAGTCGATTTCTCGTCCCAAAAAACCCCTTATTATGGATTTTTAGCATTTTTCAATATTTTTGGTCGAGAATTTAGTAATAAGTATGGGAATATTTCGCGATATAAATTGATTTTTCCTAATATCCTTAATACTTGGGAATATGAATTCAAAATTTTTGCGAAGATGTAATACTTTCCGTAGAATCGATTGGTCAAGACTAGAACGTTCTATCTCTTCAAATAGTCGAGTTATGACTATTTTTTTGGTTTGAAAAGTGGATTTTCGAAATTTTCATGACTCTATTTGAAGGCGTAATAATGATTTTATCAAAAAAGTAATTGTGCCAATCGATTTCTCGTCCCAAAAAACCCCTTACTATGGATTTTTAACATTATTCAATATTTTTGGTCGAAAATTTATTAACAAGGGGGGGGGGGTATGGTAATATTTCGCGATATAAATTGATTTCTCCTAACTCTCCTGATACTTGGAAATATGGATTCAAAACTTGTGCGGAGATGTAATACTTTCCGTTGAATCGATTGGTCAAGACTAGAACGTTCTATCTCTTCAAATAGTCAAGTTATGAGTATTTTTTGTTTTGAAAAATGGATTTTCGAAAATTTCATGACTCTATTTCAAGGTGAAATGATGATTTTATCGAAAAACTTATTGTGCCAGTCGATTTCTCGTCCCAAAAAACCCCTTATTATGGATTTTTAGCATTTTTCAATATTTTTGGTCGAAAATTTAGTAACAAGTATGGGAATATTTCGCGATATAAATTGATTTTTCCTAATTTCCCTAATACTTGGGAATATGAATTCAAAATTTGTGCGAAGATGTAATAGTTTCCGTAGAATCGATTGGTCAAGACTAGAACGTTCTATCTCTTTAAATAGTCGAGTTATGACTATTTTTTGGTTTGAAAAGTGGATTTTCGAAAATTTCATGGCTTTATTTGAAGGTGAAATAATGATTTTATCAGAAAACTTATTGTGCCAGTCGATTTCTCGTCCCAAAAAACCCCTTATTATGGATTTTTAGCAATTTTCAATATTTTTGGTCTAAAATTTAGTAGCATATGGGAATATTTCGCTATATGAATTGATTTTTCCTAACTCCCTTAATACTTGGAAATATCAATTCAAAATTTGTGCGAAGATGTAAAACTTTCCGCTGAATCGATTGGTCAGGACTAGAACGTTCTATCTCTTCAAATAGTCGAGTTATGAGTATTTTTTGTTTTGAAAAGTGGATTTTCGAAAATTTCATGACCTTATTTGAAGGCGAAATAATGACGTTATCAAAAAAGTAATTGTGCCTGTCGATTTCTCGTCCCAAAAAACCTCTCACCATGGATTTTTAGCATTTTTCAATATTTTTGGTCGAAAATTTAGTAACAAGGGGGAGGGAATATTTCGCGATATAAATTGATTTTTCCTAACTCCCCTAATACTTGGAAATATCAATTCAAAATTTGTGCGAGGATGTAAAACTTTCCGCTAAATCGATTGGTCAGAACTAGAACGTTGTATCTCTTCAAATAGTCGAGCTATGAGTATTTTATGTTTTGAAAAGTGGATTTTCTAAAATTTCATGACTCTATTTGAAGGCGAAATAATGATTTTATCAAAAAAGTAATTGTGCCAATCGATTCCTCGTCCCAAAAAACCCCTTATCATGGATTTTTAGCAATTTTCAATATTTTTGGTCGAAAATTTAGTAACATATGGGAATATTTCGCTATATGAATTGATTTTTCCTAACTCCCTTAATACTTGGAAACATCGATTCAAAATTTGTGCGAAGATGTAAAACTTTCCGCTGAATCTATCTTTTCAAATAGTCGAGTTATGACTATTTTTTGATTTGAAAAGTGGACTTTCGAAAATTTCATGACTCTATTTGAAGCCGAAATAATGATTTTATCAAAAAACTAATTGTGCCAGTCGATTTCTCGTCCCAAAAAACCCCTTACTATGGATTTTTAACATTTTTCAACATTTTTGGTCAAAAATTTATTAACAAGGGTAATGGTAATATTTCGCGATATAAATTGATTCTTCCTAACACTCTTGATACTTGGAAATATGGATTCAAAACTTGTGCGGAGATGTAATACTTTCTGTTGAATCGATTGCTCAAGACTAGAACGTTCTATCTCTTCAAATAGTCAAGTTATGAGTATTTTTTGTTTTGAAAAATGGACTTTCGAAAACTTCAAGACTCTATTTGAAGCCGAAATAATGATTTTATCAAAAAACTAATTGTGCCAGTCGATTTTTCGTCCCAAAAAACCCCTTATTATGGATTTTTAGCATTTTTCAATATTTTTGGTCGAAAATTTAGTAACAAGTATGGGAATATTTCGCTATATGAATTGATTTTTCCTAACTCCCTTAATACTTGGAAATATCAATTCAAAATTTGTACGAAGATGTAAAACTTTCCGCTGAATCGAGTTGTCAAGACTAGAACGTTCTATCTCTTCAAATAGTCGAGTTATGACTATTTTTTCATTTGAAAAGTGGACTTTCGAAAATTTCATGACTCTATTTGAAGCCGAAATAATGATTTTATCAAAAAACTAATTGTGCCAGTCGATTTCTCGTCACAAAAAACCCCTTATTATGGATTTTTAGCATTTTTCAATATTTTTGGTCGAAAATTTATTAACAAGGTATGGTAATATTTCGCGATATAAATTGATTTTTCCTAACTCTCTTGATACTTGGAAATATGGATTCAAAACTTGTGCGGAGATGTAATACTTTCCGTTGAATCGATTGGTCAGGACTAGAACGTTCTATCTCTTCAAATAGTCGAGTTATGAGTATTTTTTGTTTTGAAAAGTGGATTTTCGAAAATTTCATTACCTTATTTGAAGGCGAAATAATGACGTTATCAAAAAAGTAATTGTGCCTGTCGTTTTCTCGTCCCAAAAAACCTCTCACTATGGATTTTTAGCATTTTTCAATATTTTTGGTCGAAAATTTAGTAACAATGGGGGGGGGGAATGTTTGGCGATATAAATTGATTTTTCATAATCCCCCTAATACTTGGGAATATGAATTCAAAATTTGTGCGAAGATGTAACACTTTCCGTTGAATCGATTGGTCAAGACTAGAACGTTCTATCTCTTCAAATAGTCGGGTTATGACTATTTTTTGTTTTGAAAAATGGATTTTCGAAAATTTCATGACTCTATTTAAAGGCGAAATAATGATTTTATCAAAAAACTAATTGTACCAGTCGATTTCTCGTCCCAAAACACCCCTTATTATGGATGTTCAGCATTTTTCAATAATTTGGTCGAAAACTTATCAACAAGGGGGGGTATGGGAATATTTCGCGATATAAATTGATTTTTCCTAACTCCCCTAATACTTGGAAATATCAATTCAAAATTTGTGCGAGGATGTAAAACTTTCCGCTAAATCGATTGGTCAGGACTAGAACGTTCTATCTCTTCAAATAGTCGAGTTATGAGTATTTTTTGTTTTGAAAAGTGGATTTTCGAAAATTTCATGACTCTATTTGAAGGCGAAATAATGATTTTATCGGAAAACTGATTGTGCCAGTCGATTTCACGTCCCAAAGAACCCCTTATTATGGATTTTTAGAATTTTTCAATATTTTTGGTCGAAAATTTAGTAACAAGGGTGGTGGGAATATTTCGCCATATAAATTGATTTTTCCTAATTCCCCTAATACTTGGGAATATGATTTTAAAATTAGTGCTAAGATGTAACACTTTCCGTTGAATCGATTGGTCAAGACTAGAACGTTCTAGCTCTTCAAATAGTCGAGTTATGAGTATTTTTTGTTTTGAAAAGTGGATTTTCGAAAATTTCATGACTCTATTTGAAGGCGAAATAATGATTTTATCGGAAAACTGATTGTGCCAGTCGATTTCTCGTTCCAAAGAACCCCTTATTATGGATTTTTAGCATTTTTCAATATTTTTGGTCGAAAATATAGTAACAAGGGGGGGGGAATATTTCGCCATATAAATTGATTTTTCCTTATTCCCCTAATACTTGGGAATATGAATTTAAAATTTGTGCGAAGATGTAATACTTTCAGTTGAATCGATTGGTCAAGACTAGAACGTTCTATCTCTTCAAGTAGTCGAGTTATGAGTATTTTTTGTTTTGAAAAGTGAACTTTCGGAAATTTCATGACTCTATTTGAAGGCGAAATAATGATTTTATCGGAAAACTGATTGTGCCAGTCGATTTCTCGTCCCAAGAAACCCCTTAATATGGATTTTTAGCATTTTTCAATATTTTTGGTCGAAAATTTAGTAACAAGGGGGGGGGGATATTTCGCGATATAAATTGATTTTTCCTAATTCCCCTAATGCTTGGGAATATGAATTCAAAATTTGTGCGAAGATGTAACACTTCCCGTTCAATCGATTGGTCAAGACTAGAACGTTCTATCTCTTCAAATAGTCGAGTTATGAGTATTTTTTGTTTTAAAAAGTGGATTTTCGGAAATTTCATGACTCTATTTGAAGGCGAAATAATGATTTTATCGGAAAACTGATTGTGCCAGTCGATTTCTCGTCCCAAAAAACCCCTTAATATGGATTTTTAGCATTTTTCAATATTTTTGGTCGAAAATTTAGTAACAAGGGGAGGGGAATATTTTGCCATATAAATTGATTTTTCCTAATTCCCCTAATACTTGGGGATATGAATTTAAAATTTGTGCGAAGATGTAAAACTTTCCGTTGAATCGATTGGTCAAGATTAGAACGTTCTATCTCTTCAAATAGTCGAGTTATGAGTATTTTTTGTTTTGAAAAGTGGATTTTCGAAAATTTCATCACTCTATTTGAAGGCGAAATAATGATTTTATCGGAAAACTGATTGTGCCAGTCGATTCCTCGTCCCAAAAAACCCCTTATCATGGATTTTTAGCATTTTTCAATATTTTTGGTCGAAAATTTAGTAACAAGGGGGGGGGGGGATATTTCGCGATATAAATTGATTTTTCCTAATTCCCCTACTACTTGGGAATATGAATTCAAAATTTGTGCGAAGATGTAATACTTTCAGTTGAATCGATTGGTCAAGACTAGAACGTTCTATCTTTTCAAATAGTAGAGTTATGAGTATTTTTTGATTTGAAAAGTGGATTTTCTAAAATTTCATGACTCTATTTCAAGACGAAATAATGATTTTATCAAAAAACTTATTGTGCCAGTCGATTTCTCGTCCCAAAAAACCCCTTACTATGGATTTTTAGCATTTTTAAATATTTTTGGTCCAAAATTTAGTAACAAGGGGGGGGGTATGGTAATATTTCGCGATATAAATTGATTTCTCCTAACTCTCCTGATACTTGGAAATATGGATTCAAAACTTGTGCGGAGATGTAATACTTTCCGTTGAATCGATTGGTCAAGACTAGAACGTTCTATCTCTTCAAATAGTCAAGTTATGAGTATTTTTTGTTTTGAAAAATGGATTTTCGAAAATTTCATGACTCTATTTCAAGGTGAAATGATGATTTTATCAAAAAACTTATTGTGCCAGTCGATTTCTCGTCCCAAAAAACCCCTTATTATGGATTTTCAGCATTTTTCAATAGTTTTGGTCGAAAATTTAGTAACAAGTATGGGAATATTTCGCGATATAAATTGATTTTTCCTAATTTCCTCAATACTTGGGAATATGAATTCAAAATTTGTGCGAAGATGTAATAGTTTCCGTAGAATCGATTGGTCAAGACTAGAACGTTCTATCTCTTTAAATAGTCGAGTTATGACTATTTTTTGGTTTGAAAAGTGGATTTTCGAAAATTTCATGACTCTATTTGAATGCAAAATAATGATTTTATCAAAAAACTAATTGTGCCAGTCGATTTCTGGTCCCAAAAACCCCTTATCATGGATTTTTAGCAATTTTCAATATTTTTGGTCTAAAATTTAGTAACATATGGGAATATTTCGCTATATGAATTGATTTTTCCTAACTCCCTTAATACTTGGAAATATCAATTCAAAATTTGTGCGAAGATGTAAAACTTTCCGCTGAATCGATTGGTCAAGACTAGAATGTTCTATCTCTTCAAATAGTCGAGTAGTTATGACTATTTTTTGATTTGAATAGTGGACTTTCGAAAATTTCATGACTCGATTTGAAGCCGAAATAATGATTTTATCAAAAAACTAATTGTGCCAGTCGATTTCTCGTCCCAAAAAACCCCTGATTATGGATTTTTAGCATTTTTCAATATTTTTGGTCGAAAAATTATTAACATGGGGGGGTGTGGTAATATTTCGCGATATAAATTGATTTTTCCTAACTCTCTTGATACTTGGAAATATGGATTCAAAACTTGTGCGGAGATGTAAAACTTTCCGTTGAATCGATTGGTCAAGACTAGAACGTTCTATCTCTTCAAATAGTCGAGTTATGAGTATTTTTTGTTTTGAAAAGTGGATTTTCGAAAATTTCATGACTCTATTTGAAGGCGAAATAATGATTTTATCGGAAAACTGATTGTGCCAGTCGATTCCTCGTCCCAAAGAACCCCTTATTATGGATTTTTAGCATTTTTCAATATTTTTGGTCTAAAATTTAGTAACATATGGGAATATTTCGCTATATGAATTGATTTTTCCTAACTCCCTTAATACTAGGAAATATCAATTCAAAATTTGTGCGAAGATGTAAAACTTTTCGCTGAATCGATTGGTCAAGACTAGAATGTTCTA
The DNA here is from genome assembly GCA_947563755.1 of Lochmaea crataegi. Taxonomy (NCBI): domain Eukaryota; kingdom Metazoa; phylum Arthropoda; class Insecta; order Coleoptera; family Chrysomelidae; genus Lochmaea; species Lochmaea crataegi. The sequence continues at coordinate 42,370,761 of OX387425.1, read as the reverse complement.
TCTCTTCAAATAGTCGAGTAGTTATGACTATTTTTTGATTTGAATAGTGGACTTTCGAAAATTTCATGACTCGATTTGAAGCCGAAATAATGATTTTATCAAAAAACTAATTGTGCCAGTCGATTTCTCGTCCCAAAAAACCCCTGATTATGGATTTTTAGCATTTCTCAATATTTTTGGTCTAAAATTTATTAACAAGGGGGGGGTATGGTAATATTTCGCGATATAAATTGATTTTTCCTAACTCTCTTGATACTTGGAAATATGGATTCAAAACTTGTGCGGAGATGTAATACTCTCCGTTGAATCGATTGGTCAGGACTAGAACGTTCTATCTCTTCAAGTAGTCGAGTTATGAGTATTTTTTGTTTTGAAAAGTGGATTTTCGAAAATTTCATGACCTTATTTGAAGGCGAAATAATGACGTTATCAAAAAAGTAATTGTGCCTGTCGATTTCTCGTCCCAAAAAACCTCTTACCATGGATTTTTAGCATTATTCAATATTTTTGGTCGAAAATTTAGTAACAAGGGGGAGGGAATATTTCGCGATATAAATTGATTTTTCCTAACTCCCCTAATACTTGGAAATATCAATTCAAAATTTGTGCGAGGATGTAAAACTTTCCGCTAAATCGATTGGTCAGAACTAGAACGTTGTATCTCTTCAAATAGTCGAGTTATGAGTATTTTTTGTTTTGAAAAGTGGATTTTCTAAAATTTCATGACTCTATTTGAAGGCGAAATAATGATTTTATCAAAAAAGTAATTGTGCCAAACGATTCCTCGTCCCAAAAAACCCCTTATTATGGATTTTTAGCAATTTTCAATATTTTTGGTCGAAAATTTAGTAACAAGGGTGGGGGGAATATTTCGCCATATAAATTGATTTTTCCTAATTCCCCTAATACTTGGGAATATGAATTTAAAATTTGTGCGAAGATGTGACACTTTCCGTTGAATCGATTGGTCAAGACTAGAACGTTCTATCTCTTCAAATAGTCGAGTTATGACTATTTTTTGTTTTCAAAAGTGGATTTTCGTAATTTTCATGACCCTATTTGAAGGCGAAATAATGACTTTATCAAAAAAGTAATTGTGCCTGTCGATTTCTCGTCCCAAAAACCCCTTATTATGGATTTTTAGCAATTTTCAATATTTTTGCTCGAAAATTTAGTAACATATGGGAATATATCGCGATATAAATTGATTTTCCCTGACTTCCTTAATACTTGGGAATATGGAATCAAAATTTCTGCGAAGATGTAAAACTTTCCGTTGAATCGATTGGTCAAGACTAGAACGTTCTATCTCTTCAAATAGTCGAGTTATGAGTATTTTTTGTTTTGAAAAGTGGATTTTCGAAAATTTCATGACTCTATTTGAAGGCGAAATAATGATTTTATCGGAAAACTGATTGTGCCAGTCGATTCCTCGTCCCAAAGAACCCCTTATTATGGATTTTTAGCATTTTTCAATATTTTTGGTCTAAAATTTAGTAACATATGGGAATATTTCGCTATATGAATTGATTTTTCCTAACTCCCTTAATACTTGGAAATATCAATTCAAAATTTGTGCGAAGATGTAAAACTTTCCGCTGAATCGATTGGTCAAGACTAGAATGTTCTATCTCTTCAAATAGTCGAGTAGTTATGACTATTTTTTGATTTGAATAGTGGACTTTCGAAAATTTCATGACTCGATTTGAAGGCGAAATAATGATTTTATTAAAAAACTAATTGTGCCAGTCGATTTCTCGTCCCAAAAAACCCCTGATTATGGATTTTTAGCATTTTTCAATATTTTTGGTCGAAAATTTATTAACAATGGTAATATTTCGCGATATAAATTGATTTTTCCTAACTCTCTTGATACTTGGAAATATGGATTCAAAACTTGTGCGGAGATGTAATACTTTCCGTTGAATCGATTGGTCAGGACTAGAACGTTCTATCTCTTCAAGTAGTCGAGTTATGAGTATTTTTTGTTTTGAAAAGTGGATTTTCGAAAATTTCATGACCTTATTTGAAGGCGAAATAATGATTTTATCGGAAAACTGATTGTGCCAGTCGATTCCTCGTCCCAAAGAACCCCTTATTATGGATTTTTAGCATTTTTCAATATTTTTGGTCTAAAATTTAGTAACATATGGGAATATTTCGCTATATGAATTGATTTTTCCTAACTCCCTTAATACTAGGAAATATCAATTCAAAATTTGTGCGAAGATGTAAAACTTTTCGCTGAATCGATTGGTCAAGACTAGAATGTTCTATCTCTTCAAATAGTCGAGTAGTTATGACTATTTTTTGATTTGAATAGTGGACTTTCGAAAATTTCATGACTCGATTTGAAGCCGAAATAATGATTTTATCAAAAAACTAATTGTGCCAGTCGATTTCTCGTCCCAAAAAACCCCTGATTATGGATTTTTAGCATTTCTCAATATTTTTGGTCTAAAATTTATTAACAAGGGGGGGGTATGGTAATATTTCGCGATATAAATTGATTTTTCCTAACTCTCTTGATACTTGGAAATATGGATTCAAAACTTGTGCGGAGATGTAATACTCTCCGTTGAATCGATTGGTCAGGACTAGAACGTTCTATCTCTTCAAGTAGTCGAGTTATGAGTATTTTTTGTTTTGAAAAGTGGATTTTCGAAAATTTCATGACCTTATTTGAAGGCGAAATAATGACGTTATCAAAAAAGTAATTGTGCCTGTCGATTTCTCGTCCCAAAAAACCTCTTACCATGGATTTTTAGCATTATTCAATATTTTTGGTCGAAAATTTAGTAACAAGGGGGAGGGAATATTTCGCGATATAAATTGATTTTTCCTAACTCCCCTAATACTTGGAAATATCAATTCAAAATTTGTGCGAGGATGTAAAACTTTCCGCTAAATCGATTGGTCAGAACTAGAACGTTGTATCTCTTCAAATAGTCGAGTTATGAGTATTTTTTGTTTTGAAAAGTGGATTTTCTAAAATTTCATGACTCTATTTGAAGGCGAAATAATGATTTTATCAAAAAAGTAATTGTGCCAAACGATTCCTCGTCCCAAAAAACCCCTTATTATGGATTTTTAGCAATTTTCAATATTTTTGGTCGAAAATTTAGTAACAAGGGTGGGGGGAATATTTCGCCATATAAATTGATTTTTCCTAATTCCCCTAATACTTGGGAATATGAATTTAAAATTTGTGCGAAGATGTGACACTTTCCGTTGAATCGATTGGTCAAGACTAGAACGTTCTATCTCTTCAAATAGTCGAGTTATGACTATTTTTTGTTTTCAAAAGTGGATTTTCGTAATTTTCATGACCCTATTTGAAGGCGAAATAATGACTTTATCAAAAAAGTAATTGTGCCTGTCGATTTCTCGTCCCAAAAACCCCTTATTATGGATTTTTAGCAATTTTCAATATTTTTGCTCGAAAATTTAGTAACATATGGGAATATATCGCGATATAAATTGATTTTCCCTGACTTCCTTAATACTTGGGAATATGGAATCAAAATTTCTGCGAAGATGTAAAACTTTCCGTTGAATCGATTGGTCAAGACTAGAACGTTCTATCTCTTCAAATAGTCGAGTTATGAGTATTTTTTGTTTTGAAAAGTGGATTTTCGAAAATTTCATGACTCTATTTGAAGGCGAAATAATGATTTTATCGGAAAACTGATTGTGCCAGTCGATTCCTCGTCCCAAAGAACCCCTTATTATGGATTTTTAGCATTTTTCAATATTTTTGGTCTAAAATTTAGTAACATATGGGAATATTTCGCTATATGAATTGATTTTTCCTAACTCCCTTAATACTTGGAAATATCAATTCAAAATTTGTGCGAAGATGTAAAACTTTCCGCTGAATCGATTGGTCAAGACTAGAATGTTCTATCTCTTCAAATAGTCGAGTAGTTATGACTATTTTTTGATTTGAATAGTGGACTTTCGAAAATTTCATGACTCGATTTGAAGGCGAAATAATGATTTTATTAAAAAACTAATTGTGCCAGTCGATTTCTCGTCCCAAAAAACCCCTGATTATGGATTTTTAGCATTTTTCAATATTTTTGGTCGAAAATTTATTAACAATGGTAATATTTCGCGATATAAATTGATTTTTCCTAACTCTCTTGATACTTGGAAATATGGATTCAAAACTTGTGCGGAGATGTAATACTTTCCGTTGAATCGATTGGTCAGGACTAGAACGTTCTATCTCTTCAAGTAGTCGAGTTATGAGTATTTTTTGTTTTGAAAAGTGGATTTTCGAAAATTTCATGACCTTATTTGAAGGCGAAATAATGACGTTATCAAAAAAGTAATTGTGCCTGTCGATTTCTCGTCCCAAAAAACCTCTCACCATGGATTTTTAGCATTTTTCAATATTTTTGGTCGAAAATTTAGTAACAAGGGGGAGGGAATATTTCGCGATATAAATTGATTCTTCCTAACTCCCCTAATACTTGGAAATATCAATTTAAAATTTGTGCGAGGATGTAAAACTTTCCGCTAAATCGATTGGTCAGAACTAGAACGTTGTATCTCTTCAAATAGTCGAGTTATGAGTATTTTTTGTTTTGAAAAGTGGATTTTCTAAAATTTCATGACTCAATTTGAAGGCGAAATAATGATTTTATCAAAAAAGTAATTGTGCCAATCGATTCCTCGTCCCAAAAAACCCCTTATCATGGATTTTTAGCAATTTTCAATATTTTTGGTCGAAAATTTAGTAACATATGGGAATATTTCGCTATATGAATTGATTTTTCCTAACTCCCTTAATACTTGGAAATATCGATTCAAAATTTGTGCGAAGATGTAAAACTTTCCGCTGAATCGATTGGTCAGAACTAGAACGTTCTATCTTCTCAAATAGTCGAGTTATCACTATTTTTTGATTTGAAAAGTGGACTTTCGAAAATTTCATGACTCTATTTGAAGCCGAAATAATGATTTTATCAAAAAACCAATTGTGCCAGTCGATTTCTCGTCCCAAAAAACCCCTTACTATGGATTTTTAACATTTTTCAACATTTTTGGTCGAAAATTTATTAACAAGGGTAATGGTAATATTTCGCGATATAATTTGATTTTTCCTAACTCTCTTGATACTTGGAAATATGAATTCAAAATTTGTGCGAAGATGTAACACTTCCCGTTGAATCGATTGGTCAAGACTAGAACGTTCTATCTCTTCAAATAGTCGAGTTATGAGTATTTTTTGTTTTGAAAAGTGGATTTTCGAAAATTTCATGACCTTATTTGAAGGCGAAATAATGACGTTATCAAAAAAGTAATTGTGCCTGTCGATTTCTCGTCCCAAAAAACCTCTTACCATGGATTTTTAGCATTATTCAATATTTTTGGTCGAAAATTTAGTAACAAGGGGGAGGGAATATTTCGCGATATAAATTGATTTTTCCTAACTCCCCTAATACTTGGAAATATCAATTCAAAATTTGTGCGAGGATGTAAAACTTTCCGCTAAATCGATTGGTCAGAACTAGAACGTTGTATCTCTTCAAATAGTCGAGTTATGAGTATTTTTTGTTTTGAAAAGTGGATTTTCTAAAATTTCATGACTCTATTTGAAGGCGAAATAATGATTTTATCAAAAAAGTAATTGTGACAAACGATTCCTCGTCCCAAAAAACCCCTTATTATGGATTTTTAGCAATTTTCAATATTTTTGGTCGAAAATTTAGTAACAAGGGTGGGGGGAATATTTCGCCATATAAATTGATTTTTCCTAATTCCCCTAATACTTGGGAATATGAATTTAAAATTTGTGCGAAGATGTGACACTTTCCGTTTAATCGATTGGTCAAGACTAGAACGTTCTATCTCTTCAAATAGTCGAGTTATGACTATTTTTTGTTTTCAAAAGTGGATTTTCGTAATTTTCATGACCCTATTTGAAGGCGAAATAATGACTTTATCAAAAAAGTAATTGTGCCTGTCGATTTCTCGTCCCAAAAACCCCTTATTATGGATTTTTAGCAATTTTCAATATTTTTGGTCGAAAATTTAGTAACATATGGGAATATTTCGCTATATGAATTGATTTTTCCTAACTCCCTTAATACTTGGAAATATCGATTCAAAATTTGTGAAGATGTAAAACTTTCCGCTGAATCGATTGGTCAGAACTAGAACGTTCTATCTTTTCAAATAGTCGAGTTATCACTATTTTTTGATTTGAAAAGTGGACTTTCGAAAATTTCATGACTCTATTTGAAGCCGAAATAATGATTTTATCAAAAAACTAATTGTGCCAGTCGATTTCTCGTCCCAAAAAACCCCTTACTATGGATTTTTAACATTTTTCAACATTTTTGGTCGAAAATTTATTAACAAGGGTAATGGTAATATTTCGCGATATAAATTGATTTTTCCTAACTCTCTTGATACTTGGAAATATGGATTCAAAACTTGTGCGGAGATGTAATACTTTCCGTTGAATCGATTGCTCAAGACTAGAACGTTCTATCTCTTCAAATAGTCAAGTTATGAGTATTTTTTGTTTTGAAAAATGGACTTTCGAAAATTTCATGACTCTATTTGAAGCCGAAATAATGATTTAATCAAAAAACTAATTGTGCCAGTCGATTTCTCGTCCCAAAAAACCCCTTATTATGGATTTTTAGCATTTTTCAATATTTTTGGTCAAAAATTTAGTAACAAGTATGGGAATATTTCGCTATATGAATTGATTTTTCCTAACTCCCTTAATACTAGGAAATATCAATTCAAAATTTGTACGAAGATGTAAAACTTTCCGCTGAATCGAGTGGTCAAGACTAGAACGTTCTATCTCTTCAAATAGTCGAGTTATGACTATTTTTTCATTTGAAAGTGGACTTTCGAAAATTTCATGACTCTATTTGAAGCCGAAATAATGATTTTATCAAAAAACTAATTGTGCCAGTCGATTTCTCGTCACAAAAAACCCCTTATTATGGATTTTTAGCATTTTTCAATATTTTTGGTCGAAAATTTATTAACAAGGTATGGTAATATTTCGCGATATAAATTGATTTTTCCTAACTCTCTTGATACTTGGAAATATGGATTCAAAACTTGTGCGGAGATGTAATACTTTCCGTTGAATCGATTGGTCAGGACTAGAACGTTCTATCTCTTCAAATAGTCGAGTTATGAGTATTTTTTGTTTTGAAAAGTGGATTTTCGAAAATTTCATGACTCTATTTCAAGGTGAAATGATGATTTTATCAAAAAACTTATTGTGCCAGTCGATTTCTCGTCCGAAAAAACCTCTCACTATGGATTTTTAGCATTTTTCAATATTTTTGGTCGAAAATTTAGTAACAAGGGGGGAGGGAATATTTCGCGATATAAATTGATTTTTCCTAATTCCCCTAATACTTGGGAATATGAATTCAAAATTTGTGCGAAGATGTAACACTTTCCGTTGAATCGATTGGTCAAGACTAGAACGTTCTATCTCTTCAAATAGTCGAGTTATGACTATTTTTTGTTTTGAAAAATGGATTTTCGAAAATATCATGACTCTATTTAAAGGCGAAATAATGATTTTATCAAAAAACTAATTGTACCAGTCGATTTCTCGTCCCAAAACACCCCTTATTATGGATGTTCAGCATTTTTCAATAATTTGGTCGAAAACTTATTAACGAGGGGGGGTATGGGAATATTTCGCGATATAAATTGATTTTTCCTAACTCCCCTAATACTTGGAAATATCAATTCAAAATTTGTGCGAGTATGTAAAACTTTCCGCTAAATCGATTGGTCAGGACTTGAACGTTCTATCTCTTCAAATAGTCGAGTTATGACTATTTTTTGTTTTGAAAAGAGTATTTTCGAAAATTTCATGACTCTATTTGAAGGCGAAATAATGATTTTATCGGAAAACTGATTGTGCCAGTCGATTTCTCGTCCCAAAAAACCCCTTATTATGGATTTTTAGCATTTTTCAGTATTTTTGGTCGAAAATTTAGTAACAAGGGGGGGGGGAATATTTCGCGATATAAATTGATTTTTCCTAATTCTCCTAATACTTGGGAATATGAATTCAAAATTTGTGCGAAGATGTAATACTTTCAGTTGAATCGATTGGTCAAGACTAGAACGTTCTATCTTTTCAAATAGTCGAGTTATGAGAATTTTTGGTTTGAAAAGTGGATTTTCGAAAATTTCATGACTTTATTTGAAGGTGAAATAATGATTTTATCAAAAAACTCATTGTGCCAGTCGATATCTCGTCCCAAAAAACTCCTTACTATGGATTTTTAGCATTTTTCAATATTTTTGGTCGAAAATTTAGTAACAAGAATGGGAATATTTCGCGATATAAATTGATTTTTCCTAATTTCCTCAAATTCAAAATTTGTGCGAAGATGTAATACTTTCCGTAGAATTGATTGGTCAAGACTAGAATGTTCTATCTCTTCAAATAGTCGAGTTATGACTATTTTTTGTTTTGAAAAGTGGATTTTCGAAAATTTCATGACTCTATTTGAAGGCGAAATAAGGATTTTATCGGAAAACTGATTGTGCCAGTCGATTTCTCGTCCCAAAAAACCCCTTATTATGGATTTTTAGCATTTTTCAGTATTTTTGGTCGAAAATTTAGTAACAAGGGGGGGGGGAATATTTCGCGATATAAATTGATTTTTCCTAATTCTCCTAATACTTGGGAATATGAATTCAAAATTTGTGCGAAGATGTAATACTTTCAGTTGAATCGTTTGGTCAAGACTAGAACGTTCTCTCATTTCAAATAGTCGAGTTATGAGAATTTTTGGTTTGAAAAGTGGATTTTCGAAAATTTCATGACTTTATTTGAAGGTGAAATAATGATTTTATCAAAAAACTTATTGTGCCAGTCGATTTCTCGTCCCAAAAAACTCCTTACTATGGATTTTTAGCATTTTTCAATATTTTTGGTCGAAAATTTAGTAACAAGAATGGGAATATTTCGCGATATAAATTGATTTTTCCTAATTTCCTTAATACTTGGGGATATAAATTCAAAATTTGTGCGAAGATGTAATACTTTCCGTAGAATTGATTGGTCAAGACTAGAACGTTCTATCTCTTCAAATAGTCAAGTTATGAGTATTTTTTGTTTTGAAAAGTGGATTTTCGAAAATTTCATGACTCTATTTGAAGGCGAAATAATGATTTTATCGAAAAACTAATTGTGCCAGTCGATTTCTCGTCCCAAAAAACCCCTTATTATGGATTTTTAGCATTTTTCAACAATTTGGTCGAAAATTTATTAACAACGGGGGGGGGGTATGCGAATATTTCGCTATATGAATTGATTTTTCCCTAACTCCCTTAATGCTGGAAAATATCAATTCAAAATAAGTGCGAAGATGTAAAACTTTCCGCTGAATCGATTGGTCAAGACTAGAACGTTCTATCTCTTCAAATAGTCGAGTTATGACTATTTTTTGTTTTGAAAAGTGGATTTTCGAAAATTTCATGACTCTATTTGAAGGCGAAATAAGGATTTTATCGGAAAACTGATTGTGCCAGTCGATTTCTCGTCCCAAAAAACCCCTTATTATGGATTTTTAGCATTTTTCAGTATTTTTGGTCGAAAATTTAGTAACAACGGGGGAGGAATATTTCGCGATATAAATTGATTTTTCCTAATTCTCCTAATACTTGGGAATATGAATTCAAAATTTGTGCGAAGATGTAATACTTTCAGTTGAATCGTTTGGTCAAGACTAGAACGTTCTATCTCTTCAAATAGTCAGTTATGAGTATTTTTTGTTTTGAAAAGTGGATTTTCGAAAATTTCATGACTCTATTTGAAGGCGAAATAATGATTTTATCGAAAAACTAATTGTGCCAGGCGATTTCTCGTCCCAAAAAACCCCTTATTATGGATTTTTAGCATTTTTCAATATTTTTGGTCGAAAATTGAGTAATAAGTATGGGAATATTTCGCGATATAAATTGATTTTTCCTAATTTCCTCAATACTTGGGAATATGAATTCAAAATTATTGCGAAGATGTGATACTTCCCGTAGAATCGATTGGTCAAGACTAGAACGTTCTATCTCTTCAAATAGTCGAGTTATGACTATTTTTTTGGTTTGAAAAGTGGATTTTCGAAAATTTCATGACTCTATTTGAAGGCGAAATGATGATTTTATCAAAAAACTGATTTGCCAGTCGATTTCTCGTCCCAAAAACCCCTCATTATAGATTTTTAGCAATTTTCAATATTTTTGGTCGAAAATTTAGTAACATATGGGAATATTTCGCGATATAAATTGGTTTCTCCTAACTCCCTCAATACTTAGGAATATGAATTCAAAATTAGTGCGAAGATGTAAAACTTTCCGTTGAATCGATTGGTCAATACTAGAACGTTCTATCTCTTCAAATAGTCGAGTTATGCGTATTTTTTGGTTTGAAAAGTGGATTTTAGAAAATTTCATGACTTTATTTGAACGTGAAATAATGATTTTATCAAAAAACTTATTGTGCCAGTCGATTTCTCGTCCCAAAAAACCCCTTATTATGGATTTTTAGCATTTTTCAATATTTTTGGTCGAAAATTGAGTAATAAGTATGGGAATATTTCGCGATATAAATTGATTTTTCCTAATTTCCTTAATACTTGGGAATATGAATTGAAAATTTTTGCGAAGATGTGATACTTCCTGTAGAATCGATTGGTCAAGACTGGAACGTTCTATCTCTTCAAATAGTCGAGTTATGACTATTTTTTTGGTTTGAAAAGTGGATTTTCGAAAATTTCATGACTCTATTTGAAGGCGAAATGATGATTTTATCAAAAAACTGATTTGCCAGTCGACTTCTCGTCCCAAAAAACCCCTTATTTTTAGCATTCTTCAATATTTTTGGTAGAAAAATTAGTAACAAGGGGGGGGTATAGGAAAATTTCGCGAAATAAATTGATTTCTCATAACTCCCTTAATACTTAGGAATATGAATTCAAAATTAGTGCGAAGATGTAAAACTTTCCGTTGAATCGATTGGTCAATACTAGAACGTTCTATCTCTTCAAATAGTCGAGCTATGAGTATTTTTTTTTTGAAAAGTGGATTTCCGAAAATTTCATGACTCTATTTGAAGGCGAAATAATGATTTTATCAAAAAACTAGATGTGTCAATCGATTTTTTGTCCCAAAAAACCCATTATCATGGATTTTCAGCATTTTTCAATATTTTTGGTCGAAAATTTATTAACAAGGGAGGGGTATAGGAATATTTCGCGATATAAATTGATTTTTCCTAACTCCCTTAATACTTGGAAATATCAATTCAAAATTTGTGCGAAGATGTAAAACTTTCCGTTGAATCGATTGGTCAAGACTAGAACGTTCTATCTCTTCAAATAGTCAAGTTATGAGTATTTTTTGTTTTGAAAAATGGATTTTCGAAAATTTCATGACTCTATTTCAAGGTGAAATGATGATTTTATCAAAAAACTTATTGTGCCAGTCGATTTCTCGTCCCAAAAAACCCCTTATTATGGATTTTCAGCATTTTTCAATATTTTTGGTCGAAAATTTAGTAACAAGTATGGGAATATTTCGCGATATAAATTGATTTTTCCTAATTTCCTCAATACTTGGGAATATGAATTCAAAATTTGTGCGAAGATGTAATAGTTTCCGTAGAATCGATTGGTCAAGACTAGAACGTTCTATCTCTTTAAATAGTCGAGTTATGACTATTTTTTGGTTTGAAAAGTGGATTTTCGAAAATTTCATGACTCTATTTGAATGCAAAATAATGATTTTATCAAAAAACTAATTGTGCCAGTCGATTTCTGGTCCCAAAAACCCCTTATCATGGATTTTTATCAATTTTCAATATTTTTGGTCTAAAATTTAGTAACATATGGGAATATTTCGCTATATGAATTGATTTTTCCTAACTCCCTTAATACTTGGAAATATCAATTCAAAATTTGTGCGAAGATGTAAAACTTTCCGCTGAATCGATTGGTCAAGACTAGAATGTTCTATCTCTTCAAATAGTCGAGTAGTTATGACTATTTTTTGATTTGAATAGTGGACTTTCGAAAATTTCATGACTCGATTTGAAGCCGAAATAATGATTTTATCAAAAAACTAATTGTGCCAGTCGATTTCTCGTCCCAAAAAGCCCCTGATTATGGATTTTTAGCATTTTTCAATATTTTTGGTCGAAAAATTATTAACATGGGGGGGTGTGGTAATATTTCGCGATATAAATTGATTTTTCCTAACTCTCTTGATACTTGGAAATATGAATTCAAAACTTGTGCGGAGATGTAAAACTTTCCGTTGAATCGATTGGTCAAGACTAGAACGTTCTATCTCTTCAAATAGTCGAGTTATGAGTATTTTTTGTTTTGAAAAGTGGATTTTCGAAAATTTCATGACTCTATTTGAAGGCGAAATAATGATTTTATCGGAAAACTGATTGTGCCAGTCGATTCCTCGTCCCAAAGAACCCCTTATTATGGATTTTTAGCATTTTTCAATATTTTTGGTCTAAAATTTAGTAACATATGGGAATATTTCGCTATATGAATTGATTTTTCCTAACTCCCTTAATACTAGGAAATATCAATTCAAAATTCGTGCGAAGATGTAAAACTTTCCGCTGAATCGATTGGTCAAGACTAGAATGTTCTATCTCTTCAAATAGTCGAGTAGTTATGACTATTTTTTGATTTGAATAGTGGACTTTCGAAAATTTCATGACTCGATTTGAAGCCGAAATAATGATTTTATTAAAAAACTAATTGTGCCAGTCGATTTCTCGTCCCAAAAAACCCCTGATTATGGATTTTTAGCATTTCTCAATATTTTTGGTCTAAAATTTATTAACAAGGGGGGGTATCGTAATATTTCGCGATATAAATTGATTTTTCCTAACTCTCTTGATACTTGGAAATATGGATTCAAAACTTGTGCGGAGATGTAATACTCTCCGTTGAATCGATTGGTCAGGACTAGAACGTTCTATCTCTTCAAGTAGTCGAGTTATGAGTATTTTTTGTTTTGAAAAGTGGATTTTCGAAAATTTCATGACCTTATTTGAAGGCAAAATAATGATTTTATCAAAAAACTAATTGTGCCAGTCGATTTCTCGTCCCAAAAAACCCCTTATCATGGATTTTTAGCATTATTCAATATTTTTGGTCGAAAATTTAGTAACAAGGGGGAGGGAATATTTCGCGATATAAATTGATTTTTCCTAACTCCCCTAATACTTGGAAATATCAATTCAAAATTTGTGCGAGGATGTAAAACTTTCCGCTAAATCGATTGGTCAGAACTAGAACGTTGTATCTCTTCAAATAGTCGAGTTATGAGTATTTTTTGTTTTGAAAAGTGGATTTTCTAAAATTTCATGACTCTATTTGAAGGCGAAATAATGATTTTATCAAAAAAGTAATTGTGCCAAACGATTCCTCGTCCCAAAAAACCCCTTATTATGGATTTTTAGCAATTTTCAATATTTTTGGTCGAAAATTTAGTAACAAGGGTGGGGGGAATATTTCGCCATATAAATTGATTTTTCCTAATTCCCCTAATACTTGGGAATATGAATTTAAAATTTGTGCGAAGATGTGACACTTTCCGTTGAATCGATTGGTCAAGACTAGAACGTTCTATCTCTTCAAATAGTCAGTTATGAGTATTTTTGTTTTGAAAAGTGGATTTTCGAAAATTTCATGACTCTATTTGAAGGCGAAATAATGATTTTATCAAAAAAGTAATTGTGCCAGTCGATTTCTCGTCCCAAAAAACCCCTTATTATGGATTTTTAGCATTTTTCAATATTTTTGGTCGAAAATTTAGTAACAAGGGTGGGGGGAATATTTCGCCATATAAATTGATTTTTCCTAATTCCCCTAATACTTGGGAATATGAATTTAAAATTTGTGCGAAGATGTAAAACTTTCCGCTGAATCGATTGGTCAAGACTAGAACGTTCTATCTCTTCAAATAGTCAGTTATGAGTATTTTTTGTTTTGAAAAGTGGATTTTCGAAAATTTCATGACTCTATTTGAAGGCGAAATAATGATTTTATCAAAAAAGTAATTGTGCCAGTCGATTTCTCGTCCCAAAAAACCCCTTATTATGGATTTTTAGCATTTTTCAACAATTTGGTCGAAAATTTATTAACAACGGGGGGGGGGTATGCGAATATTTCGCTATATGAATTGATTTTTCCCTGACTCCCTTAATGCTCGGAAATATCAATTCAAAATAAGTGCGAAGATGTAAAACTTTCCGCTGAATCGATTGGTCAAGACTAGAACGTTCTATCTCTTCAAATAGTCAGTTATGAGTATTTTTTGTTTTGAAAAGTGGATTTTCGAAAATTTCATGACTCTATTTGAAGGCGAAATAATGATTTTATCAAAAAACTTATTGTGCCAGTCGATTTCTCGTCCCAAAAAACCCCTTATGGATTTTTAGCATTTTTCAATATTTTTGGTCGAAAATTGAGTAATAAGTATGGGAATATTTCGCGATATAAATTGATTTTTCCTAATTTCCTTAATACTTGGGAATATGAATTGAAAATTTTTGCGAAGATGTGATACTTCCCGTAGAATCGATTGGTCAAGACTAGAACGTTCTATCTCTTCAAATAGTCGAGTTATGACTATTTTTTTGGTTTGAAAAGTGGATTTTCGAAAATTTCATGACTCTATTTGAAGGCGAAATGATGATTTTATCAAAAAACTGATTTGCCAGTCGACTTCTCGTCCCAAAAAACCCCTTATTTTTAGCATTCTTCAATATTTTTGGTAGAAAAATTAGTAACAAGGGGGGGTATAGGAAAATTTCGCGAAATAAATTGATTTCTCCTAACTCCCTTAATACTTAGGAATATGAATTCAAAATTAGTGCGAAGATGTAAAACTTTCCGTTGAATCGATTGGTCAATACTAGAACGTTCTATCTCTTCAAATAGTCGAGCTATGAGTATTTTTTGTTTTGAAAAGTGGATTTCCGAAAATTTCATGACTCTATTTGAACGTGAAATAATGATTTTATCAAAAAACTAGATGTGTCAATCGATTTTTTGTCCCAAAAAACCCATTATCATGGATTTTCAGCATTTTTCAATATTTTTGGTCGAAAATTTATTAACAAGGGAGGGGTATAGGAATATTTCGCGATATAAATTGATTTTTCCTAACTCCCTTAATACTTAGGAATATCAATTCAAAATTTGTGCGAAGATGTAAAACTTTCCGCTGAATCGATTGGTCAAGACTGGAACGTTCTCTCTTCAAATAGTCGAGTTATGACTATATTTTGTTTTGAAAAGTGGACTTTCGAAAATTTCATGACTCTATTTGAAGGCGAAATAATGATTTTATCAGAAAACTTATTGTGCCAGTCGATTTCTGGTCCCAAAAAACCCCTTATTATGGACTTTTAGCATTTTTCAATATTTTTGGTCGAAAATTGAGTAATAAGTATGGGAATATTTCGCGATATAAATTGATTTTTCCTAATTTCCTCAATACTTGGGAATATGAATTCAAAATTTTTGCGAAGATGTGATACTTCCCGTAGAATCGATTGGTCAAGACTAGAACGTTCTATCTCTTCAAATAGTCGAGTTATGACTATTTTTTTGGTTTGAAAAGTGGATTTTCGGAAATTTCATGACTCTATTTGAAGGCGAAATGATGATTTTATCAAAAAACTGATTTGCCAGTCGATTTCTCGTCCCAAAAACCCCTCATTATAGATTTTTAGCAATTTTCAATATTTTTGGTCGAAAATTTAGTAACATATGGGAATATTTCGCGATATAAATTGGTTTCTCCTAACTCCCTCAATACTTAGGAATATGAATTCAAAATTAGTGCGAAGATGTAAAACTTTCCGTTGAATCGATTGGTCAATACTAGAACGTTCTATCTCTTCAAATAGTCGAGTTATGCGTATTTTTTGGTTTGAAAAGTGGATTTTAGAAAATTTCATGACTTTATTTGAACGTGAAATAATGATTTTATCAAAAAACTTATTGTGCCAGTCGATTTCTCGTCCCAAAAAACCCCTTATGGATTTTTAGCATTTTTCAATATTTTTGGTCGAAAATTGAGTAATAAGTATGGGAATATTTCGCGATATAAATTGATTTTTCCTAATTTCCTTAATACTTGGGAATATGAATTGAAAATTTTTGCGAAGATGTGATACTTCCCGTAGAATCGATTGGTCAAGACTAGAACGTTCTATCTCTTCAAATAGTCGAGTTATGACTATTTTTTTTGGTTTGAAAAGTGGATTTTCGAACTTATTGTGCCAGTCGATTTCTCGTCCCAAAAAACCCCTTATTATGGATTTTTAGCATTTTTCAATATTTTTGGTCGAAAATTTAGTAACAAGGGGGGGGGGAATATTTCGCGGTATAAATTGATTTTTCCTAATTCTCCTAATAATTGGGAATATGAATTCAAAATTTGTGCGAAGATGTAACACTTTCCGTTGAATCGGTTGGTCAAGACTAGAACGTTCTATTTCTTCAAATAGTCGAGTTATGACTATTTTTTGTTTTGAAAAGTGGATTTTCGAAAATTTCATGACTCTATTTGAAGGCGAAATAAGGATTTTATCGGAAAACTGATTGTGCCAGTCGATTTCTCGTCCCAAAAAACCCCTTATTATGGATTTTTAGCATTTTTCAGTATTTTTGGTCGAAAATTTAGTAACAACGGGGGAGGAATATTTCGCGATATAAATTGATTTTTCCTAATTCTCCTAATACTTGGGAATATGAATTCAAAATTTGTGCGAAGATGTAATACTTTCAGTTGAATCGTTTGGTCAAGACTAGAACGTTCTATCTTTTCAAATAGTCGAGTTATGAGAATTTTTGGTTTGAAAAGTGGATTTTCGAAAATTTCATGACTTTATTTGAAGGTGAAATAATGATTTTATCAAAAAACTTATTGTGCCAGTCGATTTCTCGTCCCAAAAAACTCCTTACTATGGATTTTTAGCATTTTTCAATATTTTTGGTCGAAAATTTAGTAACAAGAATGGGAATATTTCGCGATATAAATTGATTTTTCCTAATTTCCTTAATACTTGGGGATATAAATTCAAAATTTGTGCGAAGATGTAATACTTTCCGTAGAATCGATTGGTCAAGACTAGAACGTTCTATCTCTTCAAATAGTCAAGTTATGAGTATTTTTTGTTTTGGAAAGTGGATTTTCGAAAATTTCATGACTCTATTTGAAGGCGAAATAATGATTTTATCGAAAAACTAATTGTGCCAGTCGATTTCTCGTCCCAAAAAACCCCTTATTATGGATTTTTAGCATTTTTCAACAATTTGGTCGAAAATTTATTAACAACGGGGGGGGGGGGTATGCGAATATTTCGCTATATGAATTGATTTTTCCCTAACTCCCTTAATGCTGGAAAATATCAATTCAAAATAAGTGCGAAGATGTAAAACTTTCCGCTGAATCGATTGGTCAAGACTAGAACGTTCTATCTCTTCAAATAGTCAGTTATGAGTATTTTTTGTTTTGAAAAGTGGATTTTCGAAAATTTCATGACTCTATTTGAAGGCGAAATAATGATTTTATCAAAAAAGTAATTGTGCCAGTCGATTTCTCGTCCCAAAAAACCCCTTATTATGGATTTTTAGCATTTTTCAACAATTTGGTCGAAAATTTATTAACAACGGGTGGGGGGTATGCGAATATTTCGCTATATGAATTGATTTTTCCCTAACTCCCTTAATGCTTGGAAATATCAATTCAAAATAAGTGCGAAGATGTAAAACTTTCCGCTGAATCGATTGGTCAAGACTAGAACGTTCTATCTCTTCAAATAGTCAGTTATGAGTATTTTTTGTTTTGAAAAGTGGATTTTCGAAAATTTCATGACTCTATTTGAAGGCGAAATAATGATTTTATCGAAAAACTAATTGTGCCAGTCGATTTCTCGTCCCAAAAAACCCCTTATTATGGATTTTTAGCATTTTTCAATATTTTTGGTCGAAAATTGAGTAATAAGTATGGGAATATTTCGCGATATAAATTGATTTTTCCTAATTTCCTCAATACTTGGGAATATGAATTCAAAATTTTTGCGAAGATGTGATACTTCCCGTAGAATCGATTGGTCAAGACTAGAACGTTCTATCTCTTCAAATAGTCGAGTTATGACTATTTTTTTGGTTTGAAAAGTGGATTTTCGAAAATTTCATGACTCTATTTGAAGGCGAAATGATGATTTTATCAAAAAACTGATTTGCCAGTCGATTTCTCGTCCCAAAAACCCCTCATTATAGATTTTTAGCAATTTTCAATATTTTTGGTCGAAAATTTAGTAACATATGGGAATATTTCGCGACATAAATTGGTTTCTCCTAACTCCCTCAATACTTAGGAATATGAATTCAAAATCAGTGCGAAGATGTAAAACTTTCCGTTGAATCGATTGGTCAATACTAGAACGTTCTATCTCTTCAAATAGTCGAGTTATGCGTATTTTTTGGTTTGAAAAGTGGATTTTAGAAAATTTCATGACTTTATTTGAACGTGAAATAATGATTTTATCAAAAAACTTATTGTGCCAGTCGATTTCTCGTCCCAAAAAACCCCTTATTATGGATTTTTAGCATTTTTCAATATTTTTGGTCGAAAATTGAGTAATAAGTATGGGAATATTTCGCGATATAAATTGATTTTTCCTAATTTCCTTAATACTTGGGAATATGAATTGAAAATTTTTGCGAAGATGTGATACTTCCCGTAGAATCGATTGGTCAAGACTAGAACGTTCTATCTCTTCAAATAGTCGAGTTATGACTATTTTTTTGGTTTGAAAAGTGGATTTTCGAAAATTTCATGACTCTATTTGAAGGCGAAATGATGATTTTATCAAAAAACTGATTTGCCAGTCGACTTCTCGTCCCAAAAAACCCCTTATTTTTAGCATTCTTCAATATTTTTGGTAGAAAAATTAGTAACAAGGGGGGGGGTATAGGAAAATTTCGCGAAATAAATTGATTTCTCATAACTCCCTTGATACTTAGGAATATGAATTCAAAATTAGTGCGAAGATGTAAAACTTTCCGTTGAATCGATTGGTCAATACTAGAACGTT
The DNA here is from genome assembly GCA_947563755.1 of Lochmaea crataegi. NCBI lineage: Eukaryota > Metazoa > Arthropoda > Insecta > Coleoptera > Chrysomelidae > Lochmaea > Lochmaea crataegi. The sequence goes on along the minus strand of OX387425.1, from coordinate 42,351,614 downwards.
CTATCTCTTCAAATAGTCGAGCTATGAGTATTTTTTGTTTGAAAAGTGGATTTCCGAAAATTTCATGACTCTTTTTGAAGGCGAAATAATGATTTTATCAAAAAACTAGATGTGTCAATCGATTTTTTGTCCCAAAAAACCCATTATCATGGATTTTCAGCATTTTTCAATATTTTTGGTCGAAAATTTATTAACAAGGGAGGGGTATAGGAATATTTCGCGATATAAATTGATTTTTCCTAACTCCCTTAATACTTGGAAATATCAATTCAAAATTTGTGCGAAGATGTAAAACTTTCCGTTGAATCGATTGGTCAAGACTAGAACGTTCTATCTCTTCAAATAGTCAAGTTATGAGTATTTTTTGTTTTGAAAAATGGATTTTCGAAAATTTCATGACTCTATTTCAAGGTGAAATGATGATTTTATCAAAAAACTTATTGTGCCAGTCGATTTCTCGTCCCAAAAAACCCCTTATTATGGATTTTCAGCATTTTTCAATATTTTTGGTCGAAAATTTAGTAACAAGTATGGGAATATTTCGCGATATAAATTGATTTTTCCTAATTTCCTCAATACTTGGGAATATGAATTCAAAATTTGTGCGAAGATGTAATAGTTTCCGTAGAATCGATTGGTCAAGACTAGAACGTTCTATCTCTTTAAATAGTCGAGTTATGACTATTTTTTGGTTTGAAAAGTGGATTTTCGAAAACTTCATGACTCTATTTGAATGCAAAATAATGATTTTATCAAAAAACTAATTGTGCCAGTCGATTTCTGGTCCCAAAAACCCCTTATCATGGATTTTTATCAATTTTCAATATTTTTGGTCTAAAATTTAGTAACATATGGGAATATTTCGCTATATGAATTGATTTTTCCTAACTCCCTTAATACTTGGAAATATCAATTCAAAATTTGTGCGAAGATGTAAAACTTTCCGCTGAATCGATTGGTCAAGACTAGAATGTTCTATCTCTTCAAATAGTCGAGTAGTTATGACTATTTTTTGATTTGAATAGTGGACTTTCGAAAATTTCATGACTCGATTTGAAGCCGAAATAATGATTTTATCAAAAAACTAATTGTGCCAGTCGATTTCTCGTCCCAAAAAACCCCTGATTATGGATTTTTAGCATTTTTCAATATTTTTGGTCGAAAAATTATTAACATGGGGGGGTGTGGTAATATTTCGCGATATAAATTGATTTTTCCTAACTCTCTTGATACTTGGAAATATGGATTCAATACTTGTGCGGAGATGTAAAACTTTCCGTTGAATCGATTGGTCAAGACTAGAACGTTCTATCTCTTCAAATAGTCGAGTTATGAGTATTTTTTGTTTTGAAAAGTGGATTTTCGAAAATTTCATGACTCTATTTGAAGGCGAAATAATGATTTTATCGGAAAACTGATTGTGCCAGTCGATTCCTCGTCCCAAAGAACCCCTTATTATGGATTTTTAGCATTTTTCAATATTTTTGGTCTAAAATTTAGTAACATATGGGAATATTTCGCTATATGAATTGATTTTTCCTAACTCCCTTAATACTAGGAAATATCAATTCAAAATTTGTGCGAAGATGTAAAACTTTCCGCTGAATCGATTGGTCAAGACTAGAATGTTCTATCTCTTCAAATAGTCGAGTAGTTATGACTATTTTTTGATTTGAATAGTGGACTTTCGAAAATTTCATGACTCGATTTGAAGCCGAAATAATGATTTTATTAAAAAACTAATTGTGCCAGTCGATTTCTCGTCCCAAAAAACCCCTGATTATGGATTTTTAGCATTTCTCAATATTTTTGGTCTAAAATTTATTAACAAGGGGGGGGTATCGTAATATTTCGCGATATAAATTGATTTTTCCTAACTCTCTTGATACTTGGAAATATGGATTCAAAACTTGTGCGGAGATGTAATACTCTCCGTTGAATCGATTGGTCAGGACTAGAACGTTCTATCTCTTCAAGTAGTCGAGTTATGAGTATTTTTTGTTTTGAAAAGTGGATTTTCGAAAATTTCATGACCTTATTTGAAGGCGAAATAATGACGTTATCAAAAAAGTAATTGTGCCTGTCAATTTCTCGTCCTAAAAAACCTCTTACCATGGATTTTTAGCATTATTCAATATTTTTGGTCGAAAATTTAGTAACAAGGGGGAGGGAATATTCCGCGATATAAATTGATTTTTCCTAACTCCCCTAATACTTGGAAATATCAATTCAAAATTTGTGCGAGGATGTAAAACTTTCCGCTAAATCGATTGGTCAGAACTAGAACGTTGTATCTCTTCAAATAGTCGAGTTATGAGTATTTTTTGTTTTGAAAAGTGGATTTTCTAAAATTTCATGACTCTATTTGAAGGCGAAATAATGATTTTATCAAAAAAGTAATTGTGCCAAACGATTCCTCGTCCCAAAAAACCCCTTATTATGGAGTTTTAGCAATTTTCAATATTTTTGGTCGAAAATTTAGTAACAAGGGTGGGGGGAATATTTCGCCATATAAATTGATTTTTCCTAATTCCCCTAATACTTGGGAATATGAATTTAAAATTTGTGCGAAGATGTGACACTTTCCGTTGAATCGATTGGTCAAGACTAGAACGTTCTATCTCTTCAAATAGTCGAGTTATGACTATTTTTTGTTTTCAAAAGTGGATTTTCGTAATTTTCATGACCCTATTTGAAGGCGAAATAATGACTTTATCAAAAAAGTAATTGTGCCTGTCGATTTCTCGTCCCAAAAACCCCTTATTATGGATTTTTAGCAATTTTCAATATTTTTGCTCGAAAATTTAGTAACATATGGGAATATATCGCGATATAAATTGATTTTCCCTGACTTCCTTAATACTTGGGAATATGGAATCAAAATTTATGCGAAGATGTAAAACTTTCCGTTGAATCGATTGGTCAAGACTAGAACGTTCTATCTCTTCAAATAGTCGAGTTATGAGTATTTTTTGTTTTGAAAAGTGGATTTTCGAAAATTTCATGACTCTATTTGAAGGCGAAATAATGATTTTATCGGAAAACTGATTGTGCCAGTCGATTCCTCGTCCCAAAGAACCCCTTATTATGGATTTTTAGCATTTTTCAATATTTTTGGTCTAAAATTTAGTAACATATGGGAATATTTCGCTATATGAATTGATTTTTCCTAACTCCCTTAATACTTGGAAATATCAATTCAAAATATGTGCGAAGATGTAAAACTTTCCGCTGAATCGATTGGTCAAGACTAGAATGTTCTATCTCTTCAAATAGTCGAGTAGTTATGACTATTTTTTGATTTGAATAGTGGACTTTCGAAAATTTCATGACTCGATTTGAAGCCGAAATAATGATTTTATTAAAAAACTAATTGTGCCAGTCGATTTCTCGTCCCAAAAAACCCCTGATTATGGATTTTTAGCATTTTTCAATATTTTTGGTCGAAAATTTATTAACAAGGGGGGGGTATGGTAATATTTCGCGATATAAATTGATTTTTCCTAACTCTCTTGTTACTTGGAAATATGGATTCAAAACTTGTGCGGAGATGTAATACTTTCCGTTGAATCGATTGGTCAGGACTAGAACGTTCTATCTCTTCAAGTAGTCGAGTTATGAGTATTTTTTGTTTTGAAAAGTGGATTTTCGAAAATTTCATGACCTTATTTGAAGGCGAAATAATGACGTTATCAAAAAAGTAATTGTGCCTGTCGATTTCTCGTCCCAAAAAACCTCTCACCATGGATTTTTAGCATTTTTCAATATTTTTGGTCGAAAATTTAGTAACAAGGGGGAGGTCAGGACTAGAACGTTCTATCTCTTCAAATAGTCGAGTTATGAGTATTTTTTGTTTTGAAAAGTGGATTTTCGAAAATTTCATGACTCTATTTCAAGGTGAAATGATGATTTTATCAAAAAACTTATTGTGCCAGTCGATTTCTCGTCCCAAAAAACCTCTCACTAAGGATTTTTAGCATTTTTCAATATTTTTGGTCGAAAATTTAGTAACAAGGGGGGAGGGAATATTTCGCGATATAAATTGATTTTTCCTAATTCCCCTAATACTTGGGAATATGAATTCAAAATTTGTGCGAAGATGTAACACTTTCCGTTGAATCGATTGGTCAAGACTAGAACGTTCTATCTCTTCAAATAGTCGAGTTATGACTATTTTTTGTTTTGAAAAATGGATTTTCGAAAATATCATGACTCTATTTAAAGGCGAAATAATGATTTTATCAAAAAACTAATTGTACCAGTCGATTTCTCGTCCCAAAACACCCCTTATTATGGATGTTCAGCATTTTTCAATAATTTGGTCGAAAACTTATTAACGAGGGGGGGTATGGGAATATTTCGCGATATAAATTGATTTTTCCTAACTCCCCTAATACTTGGAAATATCAATTCAAAATTTGTGCGAGTATGTAAAACTTTCCGCTAAATCGATTGGTCAGGACTTGAACGTTCTATCTCTTCAAATAGTCGAGTTATGACTATTTTTTGTTTTGAAAAGTGTATTTTCGAAAATTTCATGACTCTATTTGAAGGCGAAATAATGATTTTATCGGAAAACTGATTGTGCCAGTCGATTTCTCGTCCCAAAAAACCCCTTATTATGAATTTTTAGCATTTTTCAATATTTTTGGTCGAAAATTTAGTAACAAGGGGGGGGGGAATATTTCGCGATATAAATTGATTTTTCCTAATTCTCCTAATACTTGGGAATATGAATTCAAAATTTGTGCGAAGATGTAATACTTTCAGTTGAATCGATTGGTCAAGACTAGAACGTTCTATCTTTTCAAATAGTCGAGTTATGAGAATTTTTGGTTTGAAAAGTGGATTTTCGAAAATTTCATGACTTTATTTGAAGGTGAAATAATGATTTTATCAAAAAACTCATTGTGCCAGTCGATTTCTCGTCCCAAAAAACTCCTTACTATGGATTTTTAGCATTTTTCAATATTTTTGGTCGAAAATTTAGTAACAAGAATGGGAATATTTCGCGATATAAATTGATTTTTCCTAATTTCCTCAAATTCAAAATTTGTGCGAAGATGTAATACTTTCCGTAGAATTGATTGGTCAAGACTAGAATGTTCTATCTCTTCAAATAGTCGAGTTATGACTATTTTTTGTTTTGAAAAGTGGATTTTCGAAAATTTCAATACTCTATTTGAAGGCGAAATAATGATTTTATCAAAAAACTAATTGTGCCAGTCGATTTCTCGTCCCAAAAAACCCCTTATTATGGATTTTTAGCATTTTTCAATATTTTTGGTCGAAAATTTAGTAACAAGGGGGGGGGGGAATATTTCGCGGTATAAATTGATTTTTCCTAATTCTCCTAATAATTGGGAATATCAATTCAAAATTTGTGCGAGTATGTAAAACTTTCCGCTAAATCGATTGGTCAGGACTTGAACGTTCTATCTCTTCAAATAGTCGAGTCATGACTATTTTTTGTTTTGAAAAGTGTATTTTCGAAAATTTCATGACTCTATTTGAAGGCGAAATAATGATTTTATCGGAAAACTGATTGTGCCAGTCGATTTCTCGTCCCAAAAAACCCCTTATTATGGATTTTTAGCATTTTTCAATATTTTTGGTCGAAAATTTAGTAACAAGGGGGGGGGGGAATATTTCGCGATATAAATTGATTTTTCCTAATTCTCCTAATACTTGGGAATATGAATTCAAAATTTGTGCGAAGATGTAATACTTTCAGTTGAATCGATTGGTCAAGACTAGAACGTTCTATCTTTTCAAATAGTCGAGTTATGAGAATTTTTGGTTTGAAAAGTGGATTTTCGAAAATTTCATGACTTTATTTGAAGGTGAAATAATGATTTTATCAAAAAACTCATTGTGCCAGTCGATTTCTCGTCCCAAAAAACTCCTTACTATGGATTTTTAGCATTTTTCAATATTTTTGGTCGAAAATTTAGTAACAAGAATGGGAATATTTCGCGATATAAATTGATTTTTCCTAATTTCCTCAAATTCAAAATTTGTGCGAAGATGTAATACTTTCCGTAGAATTGATTGGTCAAGACTAGAATGTTCTATCTCTTCAAATAGTCGAGTTATGACTATTTTTTGTTTTGAAAAGTGGATTTTCGAAAATTTCAATACTCTATTTGAAGGCGAAATAATGATTTTATCAAAAAACTAATTGTGCCAGTCGATTTCTCGTCCCAAAAAACCCCTTATTATGGATTTTTAGCATTTTTCAATATTTTTGGTCGAAAATTTAGTAACAAGGGGGGGGGGGGAATATTTCGCGGTATAAATTGATTTTTCCTAATTCTCCTAATAATTGGGAATATGAATTCAAAATTTGTGCGAAGATGTAACACTTTCCGTTGAATCGGTTGGTCAAGACTAGAACGTTCTATCTCTTCAAATAGTCGAGTTATGACTATTTTTTGTTTTGAAAAGTGGATTTTCGAAAATTTCATGACTCTATTTGAAGGCGAAATAAGGATTTTATCGGAAAACTGATTGTGCCAGTCGATTTCTCGTCCCAAAAAACCCCTTATTATGGATTTTTAGCATTTTTCAATATTTTTGGTCGAAAATTTAGTAACAAGGGGGGGGGGGAATATTTCGCGATATAAATTGATTTTTCCTAATTCTCCTAATACTTGGGAATATGAATTCAAAATTTGTGCGAAGATGTAATACTTTCAGTTGAATCGTTTGGTCAAGACTAGAACGTTCTATCTTTTCAAATAGTCGAGTTATGAGAATTTTTGGTTTGAAAAGTGGATTTTCGAAAATTTCATGACTTTATTTGAAGGTGAAATAATGATTTTATCAAAAAACTTATTGTGCCAGTCGATTTCTCGTCCCAAAAAACTCCTTACTATGGATTTTTAGCATTTTTCAATATTTTTGGTCGAAAATTTAGTAACAAGAATGGGAATATTTCGCGATATAAATTGATTTTTCCTAATTTCCTTAATACTTGGGGATATAAATTCAAAATTTGTGCGAAAATGTAATACTTTCCGTAGAATCGATTGGTCAAGACTAGAACGTTCTATCTCTTCAAATAGTCAAGTTATGAGTATTTTTTGTTTCGAAAAGTGGATTTTCGAAAATTTCATGACTCTATTTGAAGGCGAAATAATGATTTTATCGAAAAACTAATTGTGCCAGTCGATTTCTCGTCCCAAAAAACCCCTTATTATGGATTTTTAGCATTTTTCAACAATTTGGTCGAAAATTTATTAACAACGGGGGGGGGGGGGTATGCGAATATTTCGCTATATGAATTGATTTTTCCCTAACTCCCTTAATGCTGGAAAATATCAATTCAAAATAAGTGCGAAGATGTAAAACTTTCCGCTGAATCGATTGGTCAAGACTAGAACGTTCTATCTCTTCAAATAGTCAGTTATGAGTATTTTTTGTTTTGAAAAGTGGATTTTCGAAAATTTCATGACTCTAGTTGAAGGCGAAATAATGATTTTATCAAAAAAGTAATTGTGCCAGTCGATTTCTCGTCCCAAAAAACCCCTTATTATGGATTTTTAGCATTTTTCAACAATTTGGTCGAAAATTTATTAACAACGGGGGGGGGGGTATGCGAATATTTCGCTATATGAATTGATTTTTCCCTAACTCCCTTAATGCTTGGAAATATCAATTCAAAATAAGTGCGAAGATGTAAAACTTTCCGCTGAATCGATTGGTCAAGACTAGAACGTTCTATCTCTTCAAATAGTCAGTTATGAGTATTTTTTGTTTTGAAAAGTGGATTTTCGAAAATTTCATGACTCTAGTTGAAGGCGAAATAATGATTTTATCAAAAAAGTAATTGTGCCAGTCGATTTCTCGTCCCAAAAAACCCCTTATTATGGATTTTTAGCATTTTTCAACAATTTGGTCGAAAATTTATTAACAACGGGGGGGGGGTATGCGAATATTTCGCTATATGAATTGATTTTTCCCTAACTCCCTTAATGCTTGGAAATATCAATTCAAAATAAGTGCGAAGATGTAAAACTTTCCGCTGAATCGATTGGTCAAGACTAGAACGTTCTATCTCTTCAAATAGTCAGTTATGAGTATTTTTTGGTTTGAAAAGTGGATTTTCGAAAATTTCATGACTCTATTTGAAGGCGAAATGATGATTTTATCAAAAAACTGATTTGCCAGCCGACTTCTCGTCCCAAAAAACCCCTTATTTTTAGCATTCTTCAATATTTTTGGTAGAAAAATTAGTAACAAGGGGGGGGGTATAGGAAAATTTCGCGAAATAAATTGATTTCTCCTAACTCCCTTAATACTTAGGAATATGAATTCAAAATTAGTGCGAAGATGTAAAACTTTCCGTTGAATCGATTGGTCAATACTAGAACGTTCTATCTCTTCAAATAGTCGAGCTATGAGTATTTTTTGTTTTGAAAAGTGGATTTCCGAAAATTTCATGACTCTATTTGAAGGCGAATTAATGATTTTATCAAAAAACTAGATGTGTCAATCGATTTTTTGTCCCAAAAAACCCATTATCATGGATTTTCAGCATTTTTCAATATTTTTGGTCGAAAATTTATTAACAAGGGAGGGGTATAGGAATATTTCGCGATATAAATTGATTTTTCCTAACTCCCTTAATACTTAGGAATATGAATTCAAAATTAGTGCGAAGATGTAAAACTTTCCGTTGAATCCATTGGTCAAGACTAGAACGTTCTATCTTTTCAAATAGTCGAGTTATGCGTATTTTTTGGTTTGAAAAGTGGATTTTAGAAAATTTCATGACTTTATTTGAACGTGAAATAATGATTTTATCAAAAAACTTATTGTGCCAGTCGATTTCTCGTCCCAAAAAACCCCTTATTATGGATTTTCGGCATTTTTCAATATTTTTGGTCGAAAATTTATTAACAATGGAAGGGTATGAGAATATTTCGCGATATAAATTGATTTTTCCTAACTCTCTTGATACTTGGAAATATGGATTCAAAACTTGTGCGTAGATGTAATACTTTCCGTTGAATCGATTGGTCAAGACTAGAACGTTCTATCTCTTCAAATAGTCGAGTTATGACTATTTTTTGTTTTGAAAAATGGATTTTCGAAAATTTCATGACTCTATTTGAAGGCGAAATAATGATTTTATCAAAAAACTAATTGTACCAGTCGATTTCTCGTCCCAAAACACCCCTTATTATGGATGTTCAGCATTTTTCAATAATTTGGTCGAAAACTTATTAACAAGGGGGGGTATGGTAATATTTCGCGATATAAATTGATTTTTCCTAACTCTCTTGATACTTGGAAATATGGATTCAAAACTTGTGCGTAGATGTAATACTTTCCGTTGAATCGATTAGTCAAGACTAGAACGTTCTATCTCTTCAAAGAGTCGAGTTATGACTATTTTTTGTTTTGAAAAGTGGATTTTCGAAAATTTCATTACACTATTTGAAGGCGAAATAATGATTTTATCAAAAAACTAATTGTGCCAGTCGATTTCTCGTCCCAAAACACCCCTTATTATGGATGTTCAGCATTTTTCAATAATTTGGTCGAAAACTTATTAACGAGGGGGGTTATGGGAATATTTCGCGATATAAATTGATTTTTCCTAACTCCCCTAATACTTTGAAATATCAATTCAAAATTTGTGCGAGGATGTAAAACTTTCCGCTAAATCGATTGGTCAGGACTAGAACGTTATATCTCTTCAAATAGTCGAGTTATGAGTATTTTTTGTTTTGAAAAGTGGATTTTCGAGAATGTCATGACTCTATTTGAAGGCAAAATAATTATTTTATCAAGAACCTAATTGTGCCAGTCGATTTCTCGTCCCAAAAAACCCCTTATTATGGATTTTTAGCATTTTTCAATATTTTTGGTCGAAAATTTAGTAACAAATGCGAATATTTCGCCATATGAATTGATTCTTCCTAACTCCCTTAATACTTGGAAATAATAATTCAAAATTTGTGCGAAGATGTAAAACTTTCCGTTGAATCGATTGGTCAAGACTAGAACGTTCTATCTTTTCAAATAGTCGAGTTATGAGTATTTTTTGGTTTGAAAAGTGGATTTTAGAAAATTTCATGACTTCATTTGAAGGTGAAATAATGATTTTATCAGAAAACTTATTATGCCAGTCGATTTCTCGTCCCAAAAAACCCCTTATTATAGATTTTTAGCATTTTTCAATATTTTTGGTCGAAAATTTAGTAATAAGTATGGGAATATTTCGCGATATAAATTGATTTTTCCTAATTTCCTTAATACTTGGGAATATGAATTCAAAATTTTTGCGAAGATGTAATACTTTTCGTAGAATCGATTTCATGACTCTATTTGAAGGCGAAATGATGATTTTATCAAAAAATTGATTTGCCAGTCGATTTCTCGTCCCAAAAACCCCTCATTATGGATTTTTGGCAATTTTTAATATTTTTGGTCGAAAATTTAGTAACATATGCGAATATTTCGCGATATAAATTGGTTTTTCCTAACTCCCTTAATACTTGGGAATATGAAATCAAAATTTGTGCGAAGATGTAATACGTTCCGTTGCATCGATTGGTCAAGACTAGAACGTACTATCTCTTCAAATAGTCGAGTAATGAGTATTTTTTGTTTTGAAAAGTGGATTTTAGAAAATTTCATGACTCCATTTGAAGGCGAAATAATGATTTTATCAAAAAACTTCTTGTGCCAGTCGATTTCTCGTCCCAAAAAACCCCTTATTATGGATTTTTAGCATTTTTCAATATTTTTGGTAGAAAATTTAGTAACAAGGGGGGGGGGGATATTTCGCGATATAAATTGATTTTTCCTAATTCCCCTAATACTTGGGAATATGAATTCAAAATTTGTGCGAAGATGTAATAGTTTCCGTAGAATCGATTGGTCAAGACTAGAACGTTCTATCTCTTCAAATAGTCGAGATATGACTATTTTTTGGTTTGAAAAGTGGATTTTCGAAAATTTCATGACTCTATTTGAAGGCGAAATAATGATTTTATCAAAAAACTAATTGTGCCAGTCGATTTCTCGTCCCAAAACACCCCTTATTATGGATGTTCAGCATTTTTCAATAATTTGGTCGAAAACTTATTAACGAGGGGGGTTATGGGAATATTTCGCGATATAAATTGATTTTTCCTAACTCCCCTAATACTTTGAAATATCAATTCAAAATTTGTGCGAGGATGTAAAACTTTCCGCTAAATCGATTGGTCAGGACTAGAACGTTATATCTCTTCAAATAGTCGAGTTATGAGTATTTTTTGTTTTGAAAAGTGGATTTTCGAAAATGTCATGACTCTATTTGAAGGCAAAATAATTATTTTATCAAGAACCTAATTGTGCCAGTCGATTTCTCGTCCCAAAAAACCCCTTATTATGGATTTTTAGCATTTTTCAATATTTTTGGTCGAAAATTTAGTAACAAATGCGAATATTTCGCCATATGAATTGATTCTTCCTAACTCCCTTAATACTTGGAAATAATAATTCAAAATTTGTGCGAAGATGTAAAACTTTCCGTTGAATCGATTGGTCAAGACTAGAACGTTCTATCTTTTCAAATAGTCGAGTTATGAGTATTTTTTGGTTTGAAAAGTGGATTTTAGAAAATTTCATGACTTTATTTGAAGGTGAAATAATGATTTTATCAGAAAACTTATTGTGCCAGTCGATTTCTCGTCCCAAAAAACCCCTTATTATAGATTTTTAGCATTTTTCAATATTTTTGTTCGAAAATTTAGTAACATATGCGAATATTTCGCCATATGAATTGATTTTTCCTAAGTCCCTTAATACTTGGAAATATCAATTCAAAATTTGTGCGAAGATGTAATACTTTCAGTTGAATCGATTGGTCAATACTAGAACGTTCTATCTCTTCAAATAGTCGAGCTATGAGTATTTTTTGTTTTGAAAAGTGGATTTCCGAAAATTTCATGACTCTATGTGAAGGCGAAATAATGATTTTATCAAAAAACTAGTTGTGTCAATCGATTTCTTGTCCCAAAAAACCCATTATCATGGATTTTCAGCATTTTTCAATATTTTTGGTCGAAAATTTAGTAACAAATGCGAATATTTCGCCATATGAATTGATTCTTCCTAACTCCCTTAATACTTGGAAATAATAATTCAAAATTTGTGCGAAGATGTAAAACTTTCCGTTGAATCGATTGGTCAAGACTAGAACGTTCTATCTTTTCAAATAGTCGAGTTATGAGTATTTTTTGGTTTGAAAAGTGGATTTTAGAAAATTTCATGACTTCATTTGAAGGTGAAATAATGATTTTATCAGAAAACTTATTATGCCAGTCGATTTCTCGTCCCAAAAAACCCCTTATTATAGATTTTTAGCATTTTTCAATATTTTTGGTCGAAAATTTAGTAATAAGTATGGGAATATTTCGCGATATAAATTGATTTTTCCTAATTTCCTTAATACTTGGGAATATGAATTCAAAATTTTTGCGAAGATGTAATACTTTTCGTAGAATCGATTTCATGACTCTATTTGAAGGCGAAATGATGATTTTATCAAAAAATTGATTTGCCAGTCGATTTCTCGTCCCAAAAACCCCTCATTATGGATTTTTGGCAATTTTTAATATTTTTGGTCGAAAATTTAGTAACATATGCGAATATTTCGCGATATAAATTGGTTTTTCCTAACTCCCTTAATACTTGGGAATATGAAATCAAAATTTGTGCGAAGATGTAATACGTTCCGTTGCATCGATTGGTCAAGACTAGAACGTACTATCTCTTCAAATAGTCGAGTAATGAGTATTTTTTGTTTTGAAAAGTGGATTTTAGAAAATTTCATGACTCCATTTGAAGGCGAAATAATGATTTTATCAAAAAACTTCTTGTGCCAGTCGATTTCTCGTCCCAAAAAACCCCTTATTATGGATTTTTAGCATTTTTCAATATTTTTGGTAGAAAATTTAGTAACAAGGGGGGGGGGGGGATATTTCGCGATATAAATTGATTTTTCCTAATTCCCCTAATACTTGGGAATATGAATTCAAAATTTGTGCGAAGATGTAATAGTTTCCGTAGAATCGATTGGTCAAGACTAGAACGTTCTATCTCTTCAAATAGTCGAGATATGACTATTTTTTGGTTTGAAAAGTGGATTTTCGAAAATTTCATGACTCTATTTGAAGGCGAAATAATGATTTTATCAAAAAACTAATTGTGCCAGTCGATTTCTCGTCCCAAAAAACCCCTTATCATGAATTTTTAGCATTTTTCAATATTTTTGGTCCAAAATTTATTAACAAGGGGGTATGGTAATATTTCGCGATATAAATTGATTTTTCCTAACTCTCTCGATACTTGGAAATATGGATTCAAAACATGTGCGGAGATGTAATACTTTCCGTTGAATCGATTGGTCAGGACTAGAACGTTCTATCTCTTCAAATAGTCGAGTTATGAGTATTTTTTGTTTTGAAAAGTGGATTTTCGAAAATTTCATGACCTTATTTGAAGGCGAAATAATGACGTTATCAAAAAAGTAATTGTGCCTGTCGATTTCTCGTCCCAAAAAACCTCTCACTATGGATTTTTAGCATTTTTCAATATTTTTGGTAGAAAATTTAGTAACAAGGGGGGGGGGAATATTTCGCGATATAAATTGATTTTTCCTAATTCCCCTAATACTTGGGAATATGAGTTCAAAATTTGTGCGAAGATGTAACACTTTCCGTTGAATCGATTGGTCAGGACTAGAACGTTCTATCTCTTCAAATAGTCGAGTTATGACTATTTTTTGTTTTGAAAAATGGATTTTCGAAAATTTCATGACCCTATTTGAAGGCGAAATAATGATTTTATCAAAAAACTAATTGTACCAGTCGATTTCTCGTCCCAAAACACCCCTTATTATGGATGTTCAGCCTTTTTCAATAATTTGGTCGAAAACTTATTAACAAGGGGGGGTATGGGAATATTTCGCGATATAAATTGATTTTTCCTAACTCCCCTAATACTTGGAAATATCAATTCAAAATTTGTGCGAGGATGTAAAACTTTCCGCTAAATCGATTGATCAGAACTAGAACGTTGTATCTCTTCAAATAGCCGAGTTATGAGTATTTTTTGTTTTGAAAAGTGGATTTTCTAAAATTTCATGACCCTATTTGAAGGCGAAATAATGATTTTATCGAAAAACTAATTGTGCCAGTCGATTTCTCGTCCCAAAAAACCCCTTATTATGGATTTTTAGCATTTTTCAATATTTTTGGTCGAAAATTTAGTAACAAGGGGGGGGGAATATTTCGCGGTATAAATTGATTTTTCCTAATTCTCCTAATAATTGGGAATATGAATTCAAAATTTGTGCGAAGATGTAACACTTTCCGTTGAATCGGTTGGTCAAGACTAGAACGTTCTATCTCTTCAAATAGTCGAGTTATGACTATTTTTTGTTTTGAAAAGTGGATTTTCGAAAATTTCATGACTCTATTTGAAGGCGAAATAAGGATTTTATCGGAAAACTGATTGTGCCAGTCGATTTCTCGTCCCAAAAAACCCCTTATTATGGATTTTTAGCATTTTTCAGTATTTTTGGTCGAAAATTTAGTAACAAGGGGGGGGGGATATTTCGCGATATCAATTGATTTTTCCTAATTCTCCTAATACTTGGGAATATTAATTCAAAATTTGTGCGAAGATGTAATACTTTCAGTTGAATCGATTGGTCAAGACTAGAACGTTCTATCTTTTCAAATAGTCGAGTTATGAGAATTTTTGGTTTGAAAAGTGGATTTTCGAAAATTTCATGACTTTATTTGAAGGTGAAATAATGATTTTATCAAAAAACTTATTGTGCCAGTCGATTTCTCGTCCCAAAAAACTCCTTACTATGGATTTTTAGCATTTTTCAATATTTTTGGTCGAAAATTTAGTAACAAGAATGGGAATATTTCGCGATATAAATTGATTTTTCCTAATTTCCTTAATACTTGGGGATATGAATTCAAAATTTGTGCGAAGATGTAATACTTTCCGTAGAATCGATTGGTCAAGACTAGAACGTTCTATCTCTTCAAATAGTCAAGTTATGACTATTTTTTTGGTTTGAAAAGTGGATTTTCGAAAATTTCATGACTCTATTTGAAGGCGAAATGATGATTTTATCAAAAAACTGATTTGCCAGTCGATTTCTCGTCCCAAAAACCCCTCATTACAGATTTTTAGCAATATGGGAATATTTCGCGATATAGATTGATTTTTCCTAACTCCCCTAATACTTGGAAATATCAATTCAAAATTTGTGCGAGGATGTAAAACTTTCCGCTAAATCGATTGATCAGAACTAGAACGTTGTATCTCTTCAAATAGCCGAGTTATGAGTATTTTTTGTTTTGAAAAGTGGATTTTCTAAAATTTCATGACTCTATTTGAAGGCGAAATAAGGATTTTATCGGAAAACTGATTGTGCCAGTCGATTTCTCGTCCCAAAAAACCCCTTATTATGGATTTTTAGCATTTTTCAGTATTTTTGGTCGAAAATTTAGTAACAAGGGGGGGGGATATTTCGCGATATCAATTGATTTTTCCTAATTCTCCTAATACTTGGGAATATTAATTCAAAATTTGTGCGAAGATGTAATACTTTCAGTTGAATCGATTGGTCAAGACTAGAACGTTCTATCTTTTCAAATAGTCGAGTTATGAGAATTTTTGGTTTGAAAAGTGGATTTTCGAAAATTTCATGACTTTATTTGAAGGTGAAATAATGATTTTATCAAAAAACTTATTGTGCCAGTCGATTTCTCGTCCCAAAAAACTCCTTACTATGGATTTTTAGCATTTTTCAATATTTTTGGTCGAAAATTTAGTAACAAGAATGGGAATATTTCGCGATATAAATTGATTTTTCCTAATTTCCTTAATACTTGGGGATATGAATTCAAAATTTGTGCGAAGATGTAATACTTTCCGTAGAATCGATTGGTCAAGACTAGAACGTTCTATCTCTTCAAATAGTCAAGTCATGAGTATTTTTTGTTTTGAAAAGTGGATTTTCGAAAATTTCATGACTCTATTTGAAGGCGAAATAATGATTTTATCGAAAAACTAATTGTGCCAGTCGATTTCTCGTCCCAAAAAACCCCTTATTGTAGATTTTTAGCATTTTTCAATATTTTTGGTCGAAAATTTAGTAACATATGCGAATATTTCGCCATATGAATTGATTCTTCCTAACTTCCTTAATACTTGGAAATATAAATTCAAAATTTGTGCGAAGATGTAATACTTTCACTTGAATCGATTGGTCAAGACTAGAACGTTCTATCTCTTCAAATAGTCGAGCTATGAGTATTTTTTGTTTTGAAAAGTGGATTTTCGAAAATTTCATGACCCTATTTGAAGGCGAAATAATGATTTTATCAAAAAACTAATTGTACCAGTCGATTTCTCGTCCCAAAACACCCCTTATTATGGATGTTCAGCCTTTTTCAATAATTTGGTCGAAAACTTATTAACAAGGGGGGGTATGGGAATATTTCGCGATATAAATTGATTTTTCCTAACTCCCCTAATACTTGGAAATATCAATTCAAAATTTGTGCGAGGATGTAATACTTTCCGCTAATTCGATTGATCAGAACTAGAACGTTGTATCTCTTCAAATAGTCGAGTTATGAGTATTTTTTGTTTTGAAAAGTGGATTTTCTAAAATTTCATGACCCTATTTGAAGGCGAAATAATGATTTTATCGAAAAACTAATTGTGCCAGTCGATTTCTCGTCCCAAAAAACCCCTTATTATGGATTTTTAGCATTTTTCAATATTTTTGGTCGAAAATTTAGTAACAAGGGGGGGGGGAATATTTCGCGGTATAAATTGATTTTTCCTAATTCTCCTAATAATTGGGAATATGAATTCAAAATTTGTGCGAAGATGTAACACTTTCCGTTGAATCGGTTGGTCAAGACTAGAACGTTCTATCTCTTCAAATAGTCGAGTTATGACTATTTTTTGTTTTGAAAAGTGGATTTTCGAAAATTTCATGACTCTATTTGAAGGCGAAATAAGGATTTTATCGGAAAACTGATTGTGCCAGTCGATTTCTCGTCCCAAAAAACCCCTTATTATGGATTTTTAGCATTTTTCAGTATTTTTGGTCGAAAATTTAGTAACAAGGGGGGGGGATATTTCGCGATATCAATTGATTTTTCCTAATTCTCCTAATACTTGGGAATATTAATTCAAAATTTGTGCGAAGATGTAATACTTTCAGTTGAATCGATTGGTCAAGACTAGAACGTTCTATCTTTTCAAATAGTCGAGTTATGAGAATTTTTGGTTTGAAAAGTGGATTTTCGAAAATTTCATGACTTTATTTGAAGGTGAAATAATGATTTTATCAAAAAACTTATTGTGCCAGTCGATTTCTCGTCCCAAAAAACTCCTTACTATGGATTTTTAGCATTTTTCAATATTTTTGGTCGAAAATTTAGTAACAAGAATGGGAATATTTCGCGATATAAATTGATTTTTCCTAATTTCCTTAATACTCGGGGATATAAATTCAAAATTTGTGCGAAGATGTAATACTTTCCGTAGAATCGATTGGTCAAGACTAGAACGTTCTATCTCTTCAAATAGTCAAGTTATGAGTATTTTTTGTTTTGAAAAGTGGATTTTCGAAAATTTCATGACTCTATTTGAAGGCGAAATAATGATTTTATCGAAAAACTAATTGTGCCAGTCGATTTCTCGTCCCAAAAAACCCCTTATTATGGATTTTTAGCATTTTTCAACAATTTGGTCGAAAATTTATTAACAACGGGGGGGGGCATGCGAATATTTCGCTATATGAATTGATTTTTCCCTGACTCCCTTAATGCTGGAAAATATCAATTCAAAATAAGTGCGAAGATGTAAAACTTTCCGCTGAATCGATTGGTCAAGACTAGAACGTTCTATCTCTTCAAATAGTCAGTTATGAGTATTTTTTGTTTTGAAAAGTGGATTTTCGAAAATGTCATGACTCTATTTGAAGGCGAAATAATGATTTTATCAAAAAAGTAATTGTGCCAGTCGATTTCTCGTCCCAAAAAACCCCTTATTATGGATTTTTAGCATTTTTCAACAATTTGGTCGAAAATTTATTAACAACGGGGGGGGGCATGCGAATATTTCGCTATATGAATTGATTTTTCCCTAACTCCTTTAATGCTTGGAAATATCAATTCAAAATAAGTGCGAAGATGTAAAACTTTCCGCTGAATCGATTGGTCAAGACTAGAACGTTCTATCTCTTCAAATAGTCAGTTATGAGTATTTTTTGTTTTGAAAAGTGGATTTTCGAAAATTTCATGACTCTATTTGAAGGCGAAATATTGATTTTATCGAAAAACTAATTGTGCCAGTCGATTTCTCGTCCCAAAAAACCCCTTATTATGGATTTTTAGCATTTTTCAACAATTTGGTCGAAAATTTATTAACAACGGGGGGGGGGTATGCGAATATTTCGCTATATGAATTGATTTTTCCCTAACTCCCTTAATGGTGGGAAATATCAATTCAAAATAAGTGCGAAGATGTAATACTTTCCGTTGAATCGATTGGTCAAGACTAGAACGTTCTATCTCTTCAAATAGTCGAGTTATGACTATTTTTTTGGTTTGAAAAGTGTATTTTCGAAAATTTCATGACTCTATTTGAAGGCGAAATGATGATTTTATCAAAAAACTAGTTGTGTCGGTCGATTTCTTGTCCCAAAAAAACCCATTATCATGGATTTTCAGCATTTTTCAATATTTTTGGTCGAAAATATATTAACAAGGGGGGGTATGGGAATATTTCGCGATATAAATTGATTTTTACTAACTCCCTTAATACTTAGGAATATGAATTCAAAATTGGTGCAAAGATGTGAAACTTTCCGTTGAATCGATTGGTCAAGACTAGAACGTTCTATCTTTTCAAATAGTCGAGTTATGAGTATTTTTTTGGTTTGAAAAGTGGATTTTCGAAAATTTCATGACTCTATTTGAAGGCGAAATGATGATTTGATCAAAAAACTGATTTTGCCAGTCGATTTCTCGTCCCAAAAACCCCTTATTATGGATTTTTAGCAATTTTCAATATTTTTGGTCGAAAATTTAGTAACATATGGGAATAATAGTAACAAGGGAGGGGGGTATGGGAAAATTTCGCGAAATAAATAGATTTTTCCTAACTCCCTTAATACTTGGAAATATCAATTCAAAATTTGTGCGAAGATGTAAAACTTTCCGCTGAATCGATTGGTCAGGACTAGAACGTTCTATTTCTTCAAATAGTCGAGTTATGAGTATTTTTTTATTTGACAGGTAGATTTTCGAAAATTTCATGACTCTATTTGAAGGCGAAATGATGATTTTATCAAAAAACTGATTTGCCAGACGATTTCTCGTCCCAAAAACCCCTTATTATGGATTTTTAGCATTCTTCAATATTTTTGGTAGAAAAATTAGTAACAAGGAGGGGGGTATAGGAAAATTTCGCGAAATAAATTGATTTCTCCTAACTCCCTTAATACTTAGGAATATGAATTCAAAATTAGTGCGAAGATGTAAAACTTTCCGTTGAATCGATTGGTCAATACTAGAACGTTCTATCTCTTCAAATAGTCGAGCTATGAGTATTTTTTTTTGAAAAGTGGATCTCCGAAAATTTCATGACTCTATTTGAAGGCGAAATAATGATTTTATCAAAAAACTAGATGTGTCAATCGATTTCTTGTCCCAAGAAACCCATTATCATGGATTTTCAGCATTTTTCAATATTTTTGGTCGAAAATTTATTAACAAGGGAGGGGTATGGGAATATTTCGCGATATAAATTGATTTTTCCCAACTCCCTTAATACTTAGGAATATGAATTCAAAATTAGTGCGAAGATGTAAAACTTTCCGTTGAATCCATTGGTCAAGACTAAAACGTTCTATCTTTTCAAATAGTCGAGTTATGCGTATTTTTTGGTTTGAAAAGTGGATTTTAGAAAATTTCATGACTTTATTTGAACGTGAAATAATGATTTTATCAAAAAACTTATTGTGCCAGTCGATTTCTTGTCCCAAAAAACCCCTTATTATAGATTTTTAGCATTTTTCAATATTTTTGGTCGAAAATTTAATAATAAGTATGGGAATATTTCGCGATATAAATTGATTTTTCTTAATTTCCTTAATACTTGGGAATATGAATTCAAAATTTTTGCGAAGATGTAATACTTTTCGTAGAATCGATTTCATGACTCTATTTGAAGGCGAAATGATGATTTTATCAAAAAACTGATTTGCCAGTCAATTTCTCGTCCCAAAAACCCCTCATTATGGAAAAAACCCATTATCATGGATTTTCAGCATTTTTCAATATTTTTGGTCGAAAATTTATTAACAAGGGAGGGGTATGGGAATATTTCGCGATATAAATTGATTTTTCCTAACTCCCTTAATACTTAGGAATATGAATTCAAAATTAGTGCGAAGATGTAAAACTTTCCATTGAATCCATTGGTCAAGACTAGAACGTTCTATCTTTTCAAATAGTCGAGATGCGTATTTTTTGGTTTGAAAAGTGGATTTTAGAAAATTTCATGACTTTAGTTGAACGTGAAATAATGATTTTATCAAAAAACTTATTGTGCAAGTCGATTTCTCGTCCCAAAAAACCCCTTATTATAGATTTTTAGCATTTTTCAATATTTTTGGTCGAAAATTTAGTAATAAGTATGGGAATATTTCGCGATATAAATTGATTTTTCCTAATTCCCCTAATACTTGGGAATATGAATTCAAAATTTGTGCGAAGATGT
This sequence comes from Lochmaea crataegi, assembly GCA_947563755.1. NCBI lineage: Eukaryota > Metazoa > Arthropoda > Insecta > Coleoptera > Chrysomelidae > Lochmaea > Lochmaea crataegi. The sequence goes on along the minus strand of OX387425.1, from coordinate 42,330,782 downwards.
AACACTTTCCCTTGAATCGATTGGTCAAGACTAGAACGTTCTATCTCTTCAAATAGTCGAGATATGACTATTTTTTGTTTTGAAAAATGGATTTTCGAAATTTTTATGACTCTATTTGAAGGCGAAATAATGATTTTATCAAAAAACTAATTGTACCAGTCGATTTCTCGTCCCAAAACACCCCTTATTATGGATGTTCAGCATTTTTCAATAATTTGGTCGAAAACTTATTAACGAGGGGGGTTATGGGAATATTTCGCGATATAAATTGATTTTTCCTAACTCCCCTAATACTTGGAAATATCAATTCAAAATTTGTGCGAGGATGTAAAACTTTCCGCTAAATCGATTGGTCAGGACTAGAACGTTATATCTCTTCAAATAGTCGAGTTATGAGTATTTTTTGTTTTGAAAAGTAGATTTTCGAAAATTTCATGACCCTATTTGAAGGCGAAATAATGACTTTATCAAAAAAGTAATTGTGCCTGTCGATTTCTCGTCCCAAAAAACCTCTTACTATGGATTTTTAACATTTTTCAATATTGTTGGTCGAAAATTTAGTAACAAGGGGGGGGTGCGAATATTTCGCTATATGAATTGATTTCTCCTAACTCTCTTGATACTTGGAAATATCAATTCAAAATTAGTACGAAGATGTAAAACTTTCCGTTGAATCGATTGGTCAAGACTAGAACGTTCTATCTCTACAAATAGTCGAGTTGTGAGTATTTTTTGTTTTGAAAAGTGGATTTTCGAAAATTTCATGACTCTATTTGAAGGCGAAATAATGATTTTATCGGAAAACTGATTGTGCCAGTCGATTTCTCGTCCCAAAGAACCCCTTATTATGGATTTTTAGCATTTTTCAATATTTTTGGTCGAAAATTTAGTAACAAGGGGGGGGGGAATATTTCGCCATATAAATTGATTTTTCCTAATTCCCCTAATACTTGGGAATCTGAATTTGAAATTTGTGCGAAGATGTAAAACTTTCCGTTGAATCGATTGGTCAAGACTAGAACGTTCTATCTCTTCAAATAGTCGAGTTATGACTATTTTTTGTTTTGAAAAGTGGATTTTCGAAAATTTCATTACTCTATTTGAAGGCGAAATAATGATTTTATCAAAAAACTAATTGTGCCAGTAGATTTCTCGTCCCAAAAAACCCCTTATTATGGATTTTTAGCATTTTTCAATATTTTTGGTCGAAAATTTAGTAACATATGCGAATATTTCGCCATATGAATTGATTTTTCCTAACTCCCTTAATACTTGGAAATAATAATTCAAAATTTGTGCGAAGATGTAATACTTTCAGTTGAATCGATTGGTCAAGACTAGAACGATCTATCTCTTCAAATAGTCGAGCTATGAGTATTTTTTGGTTTGAAAAGTGGATTTTCGAAAATTTCATGACTTTATTTGAAGGTGAAATAATGATTTTATCAAAAAACTTATTGTGCCAGTCGATTTCTCGTCCCAAAAAACCCCTTACTATGGATTTTTAGCATTTTTCAATATTTTTGGTCGAAAATTTAGTAACAAGGGGGAGGGGGGATATTTCGCGATATAAATTGATTTTGTCTAATTCCCCTAATACTTGGAAATATGAATTCAAAATTTGTTCGAAGATGTAACCCTTTCCGTTGAATCGATTAGTCAAGACTAGAACGTTCTATCTCTTCAAATAGTCGAGTTATGTATGACTATTTTTTGTTTTGAAAAATGGATTTTCGAAAATTTCATGACTATTTGAAGGCGAAATAATGATTTTATCAAAAAACTAATTGTACTAGTCGATTTCTCGTCCCAAAACACCCCTTATTATGGATGTTCAGCATTTTTCAATAATTTGGACGAAAACTTATTAACAAGGGAGGGGTATGGGAATATTTCACGATATAAATTGATTTTTCATAACTCCCCTAATACTTGGAAATATCAATTCAAAATTTGTGCGAGGATGTAAAACTTTCCGCTAAATCGATTGGTCAGGACTAGAACGTTCTATCTCCTCAAATATTCGAGTTATGAGTATTTTTTGTTTTGAAAAGTGGATTTTCGAAATTTTCATGACCCTATTTGAAGGCGGAATAATGACTTTATCAAAAAAGTAATTGTGCCTGTCGATTTCTCGTCCCAAAAAACCTCTTACTATGGATTTTTAGCATTTTTCAATATTTTTGGTCGAAAATTTAGTAACAAGGGGGGGGGGGGGGAATATTTCGCGATATAAATTGATTTTTCCTAACTCACTTAATACTTGGAAATAATAATTCAAAATTTGTGCGAAGATGTAATACTTTCAGTTGAATCGATTGGTCAAGACTAGAACGATCTATCTCTTCAAATAGTCGAGCTATGAGTATTTTTTGGTTTGAAAAGTGGATTTTCGAAAATTTCATGACTTTATTTGAAGGTGAAATATTGATTTTATCAAAAAACTTATTGTGCCAGTCGATTTCTCGTCCCATAAAACCCCTTACTATGGATTTTTAGCATTTTTCAATAATTTGGTCGAAAACTTATTAACAAGGGGGGGGTATGGGAATATTTCACGATATAAATTGATTTTTCATAACTCCCCTAATACTTGGAAATATCAATTCAAAATTTGTGCGGGGATGTAAAACTTTCCGCTAAATCGATTGGTCAGGACTAGAACGTTCTATCTTTTCAAATAGTCGAGTTATGAGTATTTTTTGGTTTGAAAAGTGGATTTTCGAAAATTTCATGACTCTATTTGAAGGCGAAATTATGATTTTATCAAAAAACTGATTTTGCCAGTCGATTTCTCGTCCCAATAACCCCTTATTATGGATTTTTAGCAATTTTCAATATTTTTGGTCGAAAATTTAGTAACAAGAATGGGAATATTTCGCGATATAAATTGATTTTTCCTAACTTCCTCAATACTTGGGAATATGAATTCAAAATTTGTGCGAAGATGTAATACTTTCCATAGAATCGATTGGTCAAGACTAGAACGTTCTATTTCTTCAAATAGTCGAGTTATGAGTATTTTTTGTTTTGAAAGGTGGATTTTCGAAAATATCATGACCCTATTTGAAGGCGAAATAATGATTTTATCAGACAAGTAATTGTGCCAATCGATTTCTCGTCCCAAAAAACCCCTTACTATGAATTTTTAGCATTTTTCAACAATTTGGTCGAAAATGTATTAACAAGGGGGGGGGTATGCGGATATTTCGCTATATGAATTGATTTTTCCCTAACTCCCATAATGCTGGGAAATATCAATTCAAAATAAGTGCGAAGATGTAAAACTTTCCGCTGAATCGATTGGTCAAGACTAGAACGTTCTATCTCTTCAAATAGTCAGTTATGAGTATTTTTTGTTTTGAAAAGTGGATTTTCGAAAATTTCATGACTCTATTTGAAGGCGAAATAATGATTTTATCGGAAAACTGATTGTGCCAGTCGATTTCTCGTCCCAAAAAACCCCTTATTATAGATTTTTGGCATTTTTCAATATTTTTGGTCGAAAATTTAGTAACAAGGGGGGGGGATATTCGCGATATAAATTGATTTTTCCTAATTTCCCTGATACTTGGGAATATGAATTCAAAATTTGTGCGAATATGTAACACTTTCCGTTGAATCGATTGGTCAAGACTAGAACGTTCTATCTCTTCAAATAGTCGAGTTATGAGTATTTTTTGGTTTGAAAAGTGGATTTTCGAAAATTTCATGACTTTATTTGAAGGTGAAATATTGATTTTATCAAAAAACTTATTGTGCCAGTCGATTTCTCGTCCCATAAAACCCCTTACTATGGATTTTTAGCATTTTTCAATATTTTTGGTCGAAAATTTAGTAACAAGGGGGAGGGGGAATATTTCGCGATATAAATTGATTTTGTCTAGTTCCCCTAATACTTGGGAATATGAATTCAAAATTTGTTCGAAGATGTAACCCTTTCCGTTGAATCGATTAGTCAAGACTAGAACGTTCTATCTCTTCAAATAGTCGAGTTATGACTATTTTTTGTTTTGAAAAATGGATTTTCGAAAATTTCATGACTATTTGAAGGCGAAATAATGATTTTATCAAAAAACTAATTGTACTAGACGATTTCTCGTCCCAAAACACCCCTTATTATGGATGTTCAGCATTTTTCAATAATTTGGTCGAAAACTTATTAACAAGGGGGGGGTATGGGAATATTTCACGATATAAATTGATTTTTCATAACTCCCCTAATACTTGGAAATATCAATTCAAAATTTGTGCGAGGATGTAAAACTTTCCGCTAAATTGATTGGTCAGGACTAGAACGTTCTATCTCTTCAAATATTCGAGTTATGAGTATTTTTTGTTTTGAAAAGTGGATTTTCGAAATTTTCATGACCCTATTTGAAGGCGGAATAATGACTTTATCAAAAAAGTAATTGTGCCTGTCGATTTCTCGTCCCAAAAAACCTCTTACTATGGATTTTTAGCATTTTTCAATATTTTTGGTCGAAAATTTAGTAACAAGGGGGGGGGGGAATATTTCGCGATATAAATTGATTTTTCCTAATTCTCCTAATACTTGGGAATATGAATTCAAAATTTGTGCGAAGATGTAATACTTTCAGTTGAATCGATTGGTCAAGACTAGAACGTTCTATCTTTTCAAATAGTCGAGTTATGAGTATTTTTTGGTTTGAAAAGTGGATTTTCGAAAATTTCATGACTCTATTTGAAGGCGAAATTATGATTTTATCAAAAAACTGATTTTGCCAGTCGATTTCTCGTCCCAATAACCCCTTATTATGGATTTTTAGCAATTTTCAATATTTTTGGTCGAAAATTTAGTAACAAGAATGGGAATATTTCGCGATATAAATTGATTTTTCCTAACTTCCTCAATACTTGGGAATATGAATTCAGAATTTGTGCGAAGATGTAATACTTTCCTTAGAATCGATTGGTCAAGACTAGAACGTTCTATTTCTTCAAATAGTCGAGTTATGAGTATTTTTTGTTTTGAAAGGTGGATTTTCGAAAATTTCATGACTCTATTTGAAGGCGAAATAATGATTTTATCGGAAAACTGATTGAGCCAGTCGATTTCTCGTCCCAAAAAACCCCTTATTATGGATTTTTGGCATTTTTCAATATTTTTGGTCGAAAATTTAGTAACAAGGGGGGGGGGGGATATTCGCGATATAAATTGATTTTTCCTAATTTCCCTGATACTTGGGAATATGAATTCAAAATTTGTGCGAATATGTAACACTTTCCGTTGAATCGATTGGTCAAGACTAGAACGTTCTATCTCTTCAAATAGTCGAGTTATGAGTATTTTTTGTTTTGAAAAGTGGATTTTAGAAAATTTCATGACTTTATTTGAAGGCGAAATAATGATTTTATCAAAAAACTAATTGTACCAGTCGATTTCTCGTCCCAAAAAACCCCTTGTGGATTTTTAGCATTTTTCAATATTTTTGGTCGAAAATTTAGTAACATATGCGAATATTCCGCCATATGAATTGATTCTTCCTAACTCCGTTAATACTTGGAAATATGAACTCAAAATTTGTGCGAAGATGTAATACTTTCAGTTGAATCGATTGGTCAAGACAAGATCGTTCTATCTCTTCAAATAGTCGAGCTATGAGTATTTTTTGTTTTGAAAAGTGGATTTCCGAAAATTTCATGACTCTATTTGACGGCGAAATAATGATTTTATCAAAAAACTAGTTGTGTCAGTCGATTTCTTGTCCCAAAAAACCCATTATCATGGATTTTCAGCATTTTTCAATATTTTTGGTCGAAAATTTAATAACAAGGGGGGTATGGTAATATTTCGCGATATAAATTGATTTTTCCTAATTCTCCTAATACTTGGGAATATGAATTCAAAATTTGTGCGAAGATGTAATACTTTCAGTTGAATCGATTGGTCAAGACTAGAACGTTCTATCTTTTCAAATAGTCAAGTTATGAGTATTTTTTGTTTCGAAAAGTGGATTTTCGAAAATTTCATGACTCTATTTGAAGGCGAAATAATGATTTTATCGAAAAACTAATTGTGCCAGTCGATTTCTCGTCCGAAAAAACCCCTTATTATGGATTTTTAGCATTTTTCAACAATTTGGTCGAAAATTTATTAATTTATTAATTATTTATTTATTAATTTATGGTAATATTTCGCGATATAAACTGATTTTTCCTAAATCCCTTAAAACTTAGGAATATGAATTCAAAATTAGTGCGAAGATGTAAAACTTTCCGTTGAATCGATTGGTCAAGACTAGAACGTTCTATCTCTTCAAATAATCGAGTTATTAGTATTTTTTGTTTTGAAAAGTGGATTTTCGAAAATTTCATGACTCTATTTGAATGCGAAATAATGATTTTATCGAAAAACTAATTGTGCCAGTCGATTTCTTGTCCCAAAAAACCCCTTATTATGGATTTTTAGCATTTTTCAACAATTTGGTCGAAAATTTATTAACAAGGGGGGGGGGATATTCGTGATATAAATTGATTTTTCCTAACTTCCCTGATACTTGGGAATATGAATTTAAAATTTGTGCGAATATGTAACACTTTCCGTTGAATCGATTGGTCAAGACTAGAACGTTCTATCTCTTCAAATAGTCGAGTTATGAGTATTTTTTGTTTTGAAAAGTGGATTTTAGAAAATTTCATGACTCTATTTGAAGGCGAAATAATGATTTTATCAAAAAACTAATTGTGCCAGTCGATTTCTCGTCCCAAAAAACCCCTTATTATGGATTTTTAGCATTTTCCAATATTTTTGGTCGAAAATTTAGTAACATATGCGAATATTTCGCCATATGAATTGATTCTTCCTAACTTCCTTAATACTTGGAAATATGAATTCAAAATACGTGCGAATATGTAAAACTTTCCGTTGAATCGATTAGTCAAGACTAGAACGTTATATCTTTTCAAATAGTCGAGTTATGACTATTTTTTGTTTTGAAAAGTGGACTTTCGAAAATTTCATGACTCTATTTGAAGGCGAAATAATGATTTTATCGGAAAACTGATTGTGCCAGTCGATTTCTCGTCCCAAAAAACCCCTTATTATGGATTTTTGGCATTTTTCAATATTTTTGGTCGAAAATTTAGTAACAAGGGGGGGGGGGGATATTCGCGATATAAATTGATTTTTCCTAATTTCCCTGATACTTGGGAATATGAATTCAAAATTTGTGCGAATATGTAACACTTTCCGTTGAATCGATTGGTCAAGACTAGAACGTTCTATCTCTTCAAATAGTCGAGTTATGAGTATTTTTTGTTTTGAAAAGTGGATTTTAGAAAATTTCATGACTCTATTTGAAGGCGAAATAATGATTTTATCAAAAAACTAATTGTGCCAGTCGATTTCTCGTCCCAAAAAACCCCTTATTATGGATTTTTAGCATCTTTCAATATTTTTGGTCGAAAATTTAGTAACATATGCGAATATTTCGCCATATGAATTGATTCTTCCTAACTTCCTTAATACTTGGAAATATAAATTCAAAATTTGTGCGAAGATGTAATACTTTCAGTTGAATCGATTGGTCAAGACTAGAACGTTCTATCTCTTCAAATAGTCGAGTTATGAGTATTTTTTGTTTTGAAAAGTGGATTTTAGAAAATTTCATGACTCTATTTGAAGGCGAAATAATGATTTTATCAAAAAACTAATTGTGCCAGTCGATTTCTCGTCCCAAAAAACCCCTTATTATGGATTTTTAGCATTTTCCAATATTTTTGGTCGAAAATTTAGTAACATATGCGAATATTTCGCCATATGAATTGATTCTTCCTAACTTCCTTAATACTTGGAAATATGAATTCAAAATACGTGCGAATATGTAAAACTTTCCGTTGAATCGATTAGTCAAGACTAGAACGTTATATCTTTTCAAATAGTCGAGTTATGACTATTTTTTGTTTTGAAAAGTGGACTTTCGAAAATTTCATGACTCTATTTGAAGGCGAAATAATGATTTTATCGGAAAACTGATTGTGCCAGTCGATTTCTCGTCCCAAAAAACCCCTTATTATGGATTTTTGGCATTTTTCAATATTTTTGGTCGAAAATTTAGTAACAAGGGGGGGGGGGGATATTCGCGATATAAATTGATTTTTCCTAATTTCCCTGATACTTGGGAATATGAATTCAAAATTTGTGCGAATATGTAACACTTTCCGTTGAATCGATTGGTCAAGACTAGAACGTTCTATCTCTTCAAATAGTCGAGTTATGAGTATTTTTTGTTTTGAAAAGTGGATTTTAGAAAATTTCATGACTCTATTTGAAGGCGAAATAATGATTTTATCAAAAAACTAATTGTGCCAGTCGATTTCTCGTCCCAAAAAACCCCTTATTATGGATTTTTAGCATCTTTCAATATTTTTGGTCGAAAATTTAGTAACATATGCGAATATTTCGCCATATGAATTGATTCTTCCTAACTTCCTTAATACTTGGAAATATAAATTCAAAATTTGTGCGAAGATGTAATACTTTCAGTTGAATCGATTGGTCAAGACTAGAACGTTCTATCTCTTCAAATAGTCGAGCTATGAGTATTTTTTGTTTTGAAAAGTGGATTTCCGAAAATTTCATGACTCTATTTGAAGGCGAAATAATGATTTTATCAAAAAACTAATTGTGCCACAAGGGGGGGGTATGGTAATATTTCGCGATATAAATTGATTTTTCCTAACTCTCTTGATACTTGGAAATATGGATTCATAACTTGTGCGGAGATGTAACACTTTCCGTTGAATCGATTGGTCAAGACTAGAACGTTCTATCTCTTCAAATAGTCGAATTATGACTATTTTTTGTTTTGAAAAGTGGACTTTCGAAAATTTCATGACTCTATTTGAAGGAGAAATAATGATTTTATCGGAAAACTGATTGTGCCAGTCGATTTCTCGTCCCAAAAAACCCCTTATTATGGATTTTTTGGCATTTTTCAATATTTTTGGTCGATAATTTAGTAACAAGGGGGGGGGGGGATATTCGCGATATAAATTGATTTTTCCTAATTTCCCTGATACTTGGGAATATGAATTTAAAATTTGTGCGAATATGTAACACTTTCCGTTGAATCGATTGGTCAAGACTAGAACGTTCTATCTCTTCAAATAGTCGAGTTATGAGTATTTTTTGTTTTGAAAAGTGGATTTTAGAAAATTTCATGACTCTATTTGAAGGCGAAATAATGATTTTATCAAAAAACTAATTGTGCCAGTCGATTTCTCGTCCCAAAAAACCCCTTATTATGGATTTTTAGCATTTTTCAATATTTTTGGTCGAAAATTTAGTAACATATGCGAATATTTCGCCATATGAATTGATTCTTCCTAACTTCCTTAATACTTGGAAATATAAATTCAAAATAAGTGCGAAGATGTAAAACTTTCCGTTGAATCGATTAGTCAAGACTAGAACGTTATATCTTTTCAAATAGTCGAGTTATGACTATTTTTTGTTTTGAAAAGTGGACTTTCGAAAATTTCATGACTCTATTTGAAGGCGAAATAATGATTTTATCGGAAAACTGATTGTGCCAGTCGATTTCTCGTCCCAAAAAACCCCTTATTATGGATTTTTGGCATTTTTCAATATTTTTGGTCGAAAATTTAGTAACAAGGGGGGGGGGATATTCGCGATATAAATTGATTTTTCCTAATTTCCCTGATACTTGGGAATATGAATTCAAAATTTGTGCGAATATGTAACACTTTCCGTTGAATCGATTGGTCAAGACTAGAACGTTCTATCTCTTCAAATAGTCGAGTTATGAGTATTTTTTGTTTTGAAAAGTGGATTTTAGAAAATTTCATGACTCTATTTGAAGGCGAAATAATGATTTTATCAAAAAACTAATTGTGCCAGTCGATTTCTCGTCCCAAAAAACCCCTTATTATGGATTTTTAGCATTTTTCAATATTTTTGGTCGAAAATTTAGTAACATATGCGAATATTTCGCCATATGAATTGATTCTTCCTAACTTCCTTAATACTTGGAAATATAGATTCAAAATTTGTGCGAAGATGTAATACTTTCAGTTGAATCGATTGGTCAAGACTAGAACGTTCTATCTCTTCAAATAGTCGAGCTATGAGTATTTTTTGTTTTGAAAAGTGGATTTCCGAAAATTTCATGACTCTATTTGAAGGCGAAATAATGATTTTATCAAAAAACTAATTGTGCCACAAGGGGGGGGTATGGTAATATTTCGCGATATAAATTGATTTTTCCTAACTCTCTTGATACTTGGAAATATGGATTCATAACTTGTGCGGAGATGTAACACTTTCCGTTGAATCGATTGGTCAAGACTAGAACGTTCTATCTCTTCAAATAGTCGAGTTATGACTATTTTTTGTTTTGAAAAGTGGACTTTCGAAAATTTCATGACTCTATTTGAAGGCGAAATAATGATTTTATCGGAAAACTGATTGTGCCAGTCGATTTCTCGTCCCAAAAAACCCCTTATTATGGATTTTTTGGCATTTTTAGATATTTTTGGTCGAAAATTTAGTAACAAGGGGGGGGGGGGGATATTCGCGATATAAATTGATTTTTCCTAATTTCCCTGATACTTGGGAATATGAATTTAAAATTTGTGCGAATATGTAACACTTTCCGTTGAATCGATTGGTCAAGACTAGAACGTTCTATCTCTTCAAATAGTCGAGTTATGAGTATTTTTTGTTTTGAAAAGTGGATTTTAGAAAATTTCATGACTCTATTTGAAGGCGAAATAATGATTTTATCAAAAAACTAATTGTGCCAGTCGTTTTCTTGTCCCAAAAAACCCCTTATTATGGATTTTTAGCATTTTTCAATATTTTTGGTCGAAAATTCAGTAACATATGCGAATATTTCGCCATATGAATTGATTCTTCCTAACTTCCTTAATACTTGGAAATATGAATTCAAAATTAGTGCGAAGATGTAAAACTTTCCGTTGAATCGATTAGTCAAGACTAGAACGTTATATCTTTTCAAATAGTCGAGTTATGACTATTTTTTGTTTTGAAAAGTGGACTTTCGAAAATTTCATGACTCTATTTGAAGGCGAAATAATGATTTTATCGGAAAACTGATTGTGCCAGTCGATTTCTCGTCCCAAAAAACCCCTTATTATGGATTTTTGGCATTTTTCAATATTTTTGGTCGAAAATTTAGTAACAAGGGGGGGGGATATTCGCGATATAAATTGATTTTTCCTAATTTCCCTGATACTGGGGAATATGAATTCAAAATTTGTGCGAATATGTAACACTTTCCGTTGAATCGATTGGTCAAGACTAGAACGTTCTATCTCTTCAAATAGTCGAGTTATGAGTATTTTTTGTTTTGAAAAGTGGATTTTAGAAAATTTCATGACTCTATTTGAAGGCGAAATAATGATTTTATCGAAAAACTAATTGTGCCAGTCGATTTCTCGTCCCAAAAAACCCCTTATTATAGATTTTTAGCATTTTTCAATATTTTTGGTCGAAAATTTAGTAACATATGCGAATATTTCGCCATATGAATTGATTCTTCCTAACTTCCTTAATACTTGGAAATATAAATTCAAAATTTGTGCGAAGATGTAATACTTTCACTTGAATCGATTGGTCAAGACTAGAACGTTCTATCTCTTCAAATAGTCGAGCTATGAGTATTTTTTGTTTTGAAAAGTGGATTTCCGAAAATTTCATGACTCTATCTGAAGGCGAAATAATGATTTTATCAAAAAACTAATTGGGCCAGTCGATTTCTCGTCCCAAAAAACCCCTTATTATGGATTTTTAGCATTTTTCAATATTTTTGGTCGAAAATTTAGTAACATATGCGAATATTTCGCCATATGACTTGATTCTTCCTAACTCCCTCAATACTTGGAAATATCAATTCAAAATTTGTGCGAAGATGTAAAATTTTCCGTTGAATCGATTGGTCAAGAATAGAACGTTGTATCTTCTCAAATAGTCGAGTTATGAGTATTTTTTGTTTTGAAAAGTGGATTTTCAAAATTTTCATGACCCTATTTGAAGGCGGAATAATGACTTTATCAAAAAAGTAATTGTGCCTGTCGATTTCTCGTCCCAAAAAACCTCTTACTATGGATTTTTAGCATTTTTCAATATTTTTGGTCGAAAATTTAGTAACAAGGGGGGGGGAATATCTCGCGATATAAATTGATTTTTCCTAATTCTCCTAATACTTGGGAATATGAATTCAAAATTTGTGCGAAGATGTAATACTTTCCGTTGTATCGATTGGTCAAGACTAGAACGTTCTATCTCTTCAAATAGTCGAGTCATGAGTATTTTTTGTTTTGAAAAGTGGATTTTAGAATATTTCATGACTCTATTTGAAGGCGAAATAATGATTTTATCAAAAAAGTAATTGTGCCAGTCGATTTCTGGTCCCAAAAAACCCCTTATTATGGATTTTTAGCATTTTTCAATATTTTTGGTCGAAAATTTATTAATTTATTAATTATTTATTTATTAATTTATGGTAATATTTCGCGATATAAACTAATTTTTCCTAACTCCCTTAAAACTTAGGAATATGAATTCAAAATTAGTGCGAAGATGTGAAACTTTCCGTTGAATCGATTGGTCAAGACTAGAACGTTCTATCTCTTCAAATAGTCGAGTTATGAGTATTTTTTGTTTCGAAAAGTGGATTTTAGAAAATTTCATGACTCTATTTGAAGGCGAAATAATGATTTTATCAAAAAACTAATTGTGCCAGTCGATTTCTCGTCCCAAAAAACCCCTTATTATGGATTTTTAGCATTTTTCAATATTTTTGGTCGAAAATTTAGTAACATATGCGAATATTTCGCCATATGAATTTATTCTTCCTAACTCCGTTAATACTTGGAAATATGAATTCAAAATTTGTGCGAAAAGATGTAATACTTTCAGTTGAATCGATTGGTCAAGACTAGAACGTTCTATCTCTTCAAATAGTCGAGCTATGAGTATTTTTTGTTTTGAAAAGTGGATTTCCGAAAATTTCATGACTCTATTTGAAGGCGAAATAATGATTTTATCAAAAAACTAGTTGTGCCAGTCGATTTCTCCTCCTTAAAAACGCCTTATTATGGATTTTTAGCATTTTTCAATATTTTTGGTCGAAAATTTAGTAACAAGTATGGGTATATTTCGCGATATAAATTGATTTTTCCTAATTTCCTTAATACTTGGGAATATAAATTCAAAATTTGTGCGAAGATGTAATACTTTCCGTAGAATCGATTGGTCAAGACTAGAACGTTCTATCTCTTCAAATAGTCGAGTTTTGAGTATTTTTTGTTTTGAAAGGTGGATTTTCGAAAATTTCATGACTCTATTTGAAGGCGAAATAATGATTTTATCGGAAAACTGATTGTGCCAGTCGATTTCTCCTCCCAAAAAACCCCTTATTATGGATTTTTGGCATTTTTCAATATTTTTGGTCGAAAATTTAGTAACAAGGGGGGGGGGATATTCGCGATATAAATTGATTTTTCCTAATTTCCCTGATACTTGGAAATATGAATTCAAAATTTGTGCGAATATGTAACACTTTCCGTTGAATCGATTGGTCAAGACTGGAACGTTCTATCTCTTCAAATAGTCAGTTATGAGAATTTTTTGTTTTGAAAAGTGGATTTTCGAAATTTTCATGACCCTATTTGAAGGCGGAATAATGACTTTATCAAAAAACTTATTGTGCCAGTCGATTTCTCGTCCCAAAAAACCTCTTACTATGGATTTTTAGCATTTTTCAATATTTTTGGTCGAAAATTCAGTAACAAGGGGGGGGGGATTATCTCGCGATATAAATTGATTTTTCCTAATTCTCCTAATACTTGGGAATATAAATTCAAAATTTGTGCGAATATGTAACACTTTCCGTTGAATCGATTGGTCAAGACTAGAACGTTCTATCTCTTCAAATAGTCGAGTTATGAGTATTTTTTGTTTTGAAAAGTGGATTTTAGAAAATTTCATGACTCTATTTGAAGGCGAAATAATGATTTTATCGAAAAACTAATTGTGCCAGTCGATTTCTCGTCCCAAAAAACCCCTTATTATAGATTTTTAGCATTTTTCAATATTTTTGGTCGAAAATTTAGTAACATATGCGAATATTTCGCCATATGAATTGATTCTTCCTAACTTCCTTAATACTTGGAAATATAAATTCAAAATTTGTGCGAAGATGTAATACTTTCACTTGAATCGATTGGTCAAGACTAGAACGTTCTATCTCTTCAAATAGTCGAGCTATGAGTATTTTTTGTTTTGAAAAGTGGATTTCCGAAAATTTCATGACTCTATCTGAAGGCGAAATAATGATTTTATCAAAAAACTAATTGGGCCAGTCGATTTCTCGTCCCAAAAAACCCCTTATTATGGATTTTTAGCATTTTTCAATATTTTTGGTCGAAAATTTAGTAACATATGCGAATATTTCGCCATATGACTTGATTCTTCCTAACTCCCTCAATACTTGGAAATATCAATTCAAAATTTGTGCGAAGATGTAAAATTTTCCGTTGAATCGATTGGTCAAGAATAGAACGTTGTATCTTCTCAAATAGTCGAGTTATGAGTATTTTTTGTTTTGAAAAGTGGATTTTCAAAATTTTCATGACCCTATTTGAAGGCGGAATAATGACTTTATCAAAAAAGTAATTGTGCCTGTCGATTTCTCGTCCCAAAAAACCTCTTACTATGGATTTTTAGCATTTTTCAATATTTTTGGTCGAAAATTTAGTAACAAGGGGGGGGGAATATCTCGCGATATAAATTGATTTTTCCTAATTCTCCTAATACTTGGGAATATGAATTCAAAATTTGTGCGAAGATGTAATACTTTCCGTTGTATCGATTGGTCAAGACTAGAACGTTCTATCTCTTCAAATAGTCGAGTCATGAGTATTTTTTGTTTTGAAAAGTGGATTTTAGAATATTTCATGACTCTATTTGAAGGCGAAATAATGATTTTATCAAAAAAGTAATTGTGCCAGTCGATTTCTGGTCCCAAAAAACCCCTTATTATGGATTTTTAGCATTTTTCAATATTTTTGGTCGAAAATTTATTAATTTATTAATTATTTATTTATTAATTTATGGTAATATTTCGCGATATAAACTAATTTTTCCTAACTCCCTTAAAACTTAGGAATATGAATTCAAAATTAGTGCGAAGATGTGAAACTTTCCGTTGAATCGATTGGTCAAGACTAGAACGTTCTATCTCTTCAAATAGTCGAGTTATGAGTATTTTTTGTTTTGAAAAGTGGATTTTCGAAAAGTTCATGACTCTATTTGAAGGCGAAATAATGATTTTATCGGAAAACTGATTGTGCCAGTCGATTTCTCGTCCCAAAAAAACCCCTTATTATGGATTTTTGGCATTTTTCAATATTTTTGGTCGAAAATTTATTAATTTATTAATTATTTATTTATTAATTTATGCTAATATTTCGCGATATAAACTGATTTTTCCTAACTCCCTTAAAACTTAGGAATATGAATTCAAAATTAGTGCGAAGATGTGAAACTTTCCGCTGAATCGATTGGTCAAGACTAGAACGTTCTATCTCTTCGAAGATTCAGTTATGAGTATTTTTTGTTTTGAAAAGTGGATTTTCGAAAATTTCATGACTCTATTTGAAGGCGAAATAATGATTTTATCAAAAAAGTAATTGTGCCAGTCGATTTCTGGTCCCAAAAAACCCTTTATTATGGATTTTTAGCATTTTTCAATATTTTTGGTCGAAAATTTATTAATTTATTAATTATTTATTTATTAATTCATGGTAATATTTCGCGATATAAACTGATTTTTCCTAACTCCCCTAAAACTTAGGAATATGAATTCAAAATTTGTGCGAAGATGTAATACTTTCCGTTGAATCGATTGGTCAAGACTAGAACGTTCTATCTCTTCAAATAGTCGAGTTATGAGTATTTTTTGTTTTGAAAAGTGGATTTTAGAAAATTTCATGACTCTATTTGAAGGCGAAATAATGATTTTATCAAAAAACTAATTGTGCCAGTCGATTTCTCGTCCCAAAAAACCCCTTATTATGGATTTTTAGCATTTTTCAATATTTTTGGTCGAAAATTTAGTAACATATGCGAATATTTCGCCATATGAATTTATTCTTCCTAACTCCGTTAATACTTGGAAATATGAATTCAAAATTTGTGCGAAAAGATGTAATACTTTCAGTTGAACCGATTGGTCAAGACTAGAACGTTCTATCTCTTCAAATAGTCGAGCTATGAGTATTTTTTGTTTTGAAAAGTGGATTTCCGAAAATTTCATGACTCTATTTGAAGGCGAAATAATGATTTTATCAAAAAACTAGTTGTGCCAGTCGATTTCTCCTCCTTAAAAACGCCTTATTATGGATTTTTAGCATTTTTCAATATTTTTGGTCGAAAATTTAGTAACAAGTATGGGTATATTTCGCGATATAAATTGATTTTTCCTAATTTCCTTAATACTTGGGAATATAAATTCAAAATTTGTGCGAAGATGTAATACTTTCCGTAGAATCGATTGGTCAAGACTAGAACGTTCTATCTCTTCAAATAGTCGAGTTTTGAGTATTTTTTGTTTTGAAAGGTGGATTTTCGAAAATTTCATGACTCTATTTGAAGGCGAAATAATGATTTTATCGGAAAACTGATTGTGCCAGTCGATTTCTCCTCCCAAAAAACCCCTTATTATGGATTTTTGGCATTTTTCAATATTTTTGGTCGAAAATTTAGTAACAAGGGGGGGGGGGATATTCGCGATATAAATTGATTTTTCCTAATTTCCCTGATACTTGGAAATATGAATTCAAAATTTGTGCGAATATGTAACACTTTCCGTTGAATCGATTGGTCAAGACTGGAACGTTCTATCTCTTCAAATAGTCAGTTATGAGAATTTTTTGTTTTGAAAAGTGGATTTTCGAAATTTTCATGACCCTATTTGAAGGCGGAATAATGACTTTATCAAAAAACTTATTGTGCCAGTCGATTTCTCGTCCCAAAAAACCTCTTACTATGGATTTTTAGCATTTTTCAATATTTTTGGTCGAAAATTCAGTAACAAGGGGGGGGGGATTATCTCGCGATATAAATTGATTTTTCCTAATTCTCCTAATACTTGGGAATATAAATTCAAAATTTGTGCGAAGATGTAATACTTTCAGTTGAATCGATTGGTCAAGACTAGAACGATCTATCTTTTCAAATAGTCGAGTTATGAGTATTTTTTGGTTTGAAAAGTGGATTTTCGAAAATTTCATGACTTTATTTGAAGGTGAAATAATGATTTTATCAAAAAACTTATTGTGCCAGTCGATTTCTCGTCCCAAAAAACTCCTTACTATGGATTTTTAGCATTTTTCAATATTTTTGGTCGAAAATTTAGTAACAAGAATGGGAATATTTCGCGATATAAATTGATTTTTCCTAATTTCCTTAATACTTGGGGATATAAATTCAAAATTTGTGCGAAGATGTAATACTTTCTGTAGAATTGATTGGTCAAGACTAGAATGTTCTATCTCTTCAAATAGTCGAGTTATGACTATTTTTTTGTTTGAAAAGTGGATTTTCGAAAATTTCATGACTCTATTTGAAGGCGAAATTATGATTTTATCAAAAAACTGATTTTGCCAGTCGATTTCTCGTCCCAAAAACCCCTTATTATGGATTTTTAGCAATTTTCAATATTTTTGGTCGAAAATTTAGTATCTTGGGAATATTTCGCGATATAAATTGATTTTTTCTAACTTCCTCAATACTTGGGAATATGAATTCAAAATTTGTGCGAAGATGTAATACTTTCCGTAGAATCGATTGGTCAAGACTAGAACGTTCTATTTCTTCAAATAGTCGAGTTATGAGTATTTTTTGTTTCGAAAGGTGGATTTTCGAAAATATCATGACTCTATTTGAAGGCGAAATAATGATTTTATCAGACAAGTAGTTGTGCCAATCGATTTCTCGTCCTAAAAAACCCCTTACTATGAATTTTTAGCATTCTTCAATATATTTGGTCGAAAATTTAGTAACAAGGGGGGCGGGGTATGGGAAAATTTGCGATACAAATTGATTTTTCCTAACTCCCTTAATACTTGGAAATATCAATTCAAAATTTGTGCGAAGATGTAAAACTTTCCGCTGAATTGATTGGTCAAGACTAGAACGTTATATTTCTGCAAATAGTCGAGTTTTGAGTATTTTTTGTTTTGAAAGGTGGATTTTCGAAAATATCATGACTCTATTTGAAGGCGAAATAATGATTTTATCAAAAAACTAATTGTGCCACAAGGGGGGGGGGGGTATGGTAATATTTCGCGATATAAATTGATTTT
Source organism: Lochmaea crataegi (assembly GCA_947563755.1). Lineage (NCBI taxonomy): Eukaryota > Metazoa > Arthropoda > Insecta > Coleoptera > Chrysomelidae > Lochmaea > Lochmaea crataegi. The sequence continues at coordinate 42,312,404 of OX387425.1, read as the reverse complement.
TCCTAACTCTCTTGATACTTGGAAATATGGATTCAAAACTTGTGCGGAGATGTAATACTTTCCGTTGAATCGATTGGTCAAGACTAGAACGTTCTATCTCTTCAAATAGTCAAGTTATGAGTATTTTTTGTTTTGAAAAGTGGATTTTCGAAAATTTCATGACTCTATTTGAAGGCGAAATAATGATTTTATCGAAAAACTAATTGTGCCAGTCGATTTCTCGTCCCAAAAAACCCCATATTATGGATTTTTAGCATTTTTCAATATTTTTGGTCGAAAATTTATTAATTTATTAATTATTCATTTATTAATTTATGGTAATATTTCGCGATATAAACTGATTTTTCCTAACTCCGTTAAAACTTAGGAATATGAATTCAAAATTAGTGCGAAGATGTGAAACTTTCCGTTGAATCGATTGGTCAAGACTAGAACGTTCTATCTCTTCAAATAGTCGAGTTAAGAGTATTTTTTGTTTTGAAATGTGGATTTTCGAAAATTTCATGACTCTATTTGAAGGCGAAATAATGATTTTATCAAAAAAGTATTTGTGCCAGTCGATTTCTGGTCCCAAAAAACCCCTTATTATGGATTTTTAGCATTTTTCAATATTTTTGGTCGAAAATTTATTAATTTATTAATTATTCATTTATTAATTTATGGTAATATTTCGCGATATAAACTGATTTTTCCTAACTCCCTTAAAACTTAGGAATATGAATTCAAAATTAGTGCGAAGATGTGAAACTTTCCGTTGAATCGATTGGTCAAGACTAGAACGTTCTATCTCTTCAAATAGTCGAGTTAAGAGTATTTTTTGTTTTGAAAAGTGGATTTTCGAAAATTTCATGACTCTATTTGAAGGCGAAATAATGATTTTATCAAAAAACTAATTGTGCCAGTCGATTTCTCGTCCCAAAAAACCCCTTATTATGGATTTTTAGCATTTTTCAATATTTTTGATCGAAAATTTAGTAACATATGCGAATATTTCACCATATGAATTGATTCTTCCTAACTCCCTTAATACTTGGAAATATGAATTCAAAATTTGTGCGAAGATGTAATACTTTCAGTTGAATCGCTTGGTCAAGACTAGAACGTTCTATCTCTTCAAATAGTCGAGCTATGAGTATTTTTTGGTTTGAAAAGTGGATTTTAGAAAATTTCATGACTTTATTTGAAGGTGAAATAATGATTTTATCAAAAAACTTATTGTGCCAGTCGATTTCTCCTCTTAAAAAACCCCTTATTAGGGATTTTTAGCATTTTTCAATATTTTTGGTCGAAAATTTAGTAACAAGTATGGGTATATTTCGCGATATAAATTGATTTTTCCTAATTTCCTTAATACTTGGGAATATAAATTCAAAATTCGTGCGAAGATGTAATACTTTCCGTAGAATCGATTGGTCAAGACTAGAACGTTCTATCTCTTCAAATAGTCGAGTTACGAGTATTTTTTGTTTTGAAAAGTGGATTTTCGAAAATTTCATGTCTCTATTTGAAGGCGAAATAATGATTTTATCGAAAAACTAATTGTGGTCGAAAATTTATTAATTTATTAATTATTTATTTATTAATTTATGGTAATATTTCGCGATATAAATTGATTTTTCCTAACTCTCTTGATACTTGGAAATATGGATTCAAAATAAGGGCGAAGATGTAAAACTTTCCGCTGAATCGATTGGTCAAGACTAGAACGTTCTATCTCTTCAAATAGTCAGTTATGAGTATTTTTTGTTTTGAAAAGTGGATGTTCGAAAATTTCATGACTCTATTTGAAGGCGAAATAATGATTTTATCGAAAAACTAATTGTGCCAGTCGATTTCTCGTCCCAAAAAACCCCTTATTATGGATTTTTAGCATTTTTCAACAATTTGGTCGAAAATTTATTAACAAGGGGGGGGGTTTGCGAATATTTCGCTATCTGAATTGATTTTTCTCTAACTCCCTTAATGCTGGGAAATATCAATTCAAAATAAGTGCGAAGATGTAAAACTTTCCGCTGAATCGATTGGTCAAGACTAGAACGTTCTATCTCTTCAAATAGTCGAGTTAAGAGTATTTTTTGTTTTGAAAAGTGGATTTTCGAAAATTTCATGACTCTATTTGAAGGCGAAATAATGATTTTATCGGAAAACTGATTGTGCCAGTCGATTTCTCGTCCCAAAAAACCCCTTATTATGGATTTTTGGCATTTTTCAATATTTTTGGTCGAAAATTTAGTAACAAGGGGGTGGGGGATATTCGCGATATAAATTGATTTTTCCTAATTTTCCTGATACTTGGAAATATGAATTCAAAATTTGTGCGAATATGTAACACTTTCCGTTGAATCGATTGGTCAAGATTAGAACGTTCTATCTCTTCAAATAGTCGAGTTATGAGTATTTTTTGTTTTGAAAAGTGGATTTTCGAAAATTTCATGACTCTATTTGAAGGCGAAATAATGATTTTATCGGAAAACTGATTGTGCCAGTCGATTTCTCGTCCCAAAAAACCCCTTATTATGGATTTTTAGCATTTTTCAATATTTTTGGTCGAAAATTTAGTAACATATGCGAATATTTCGCCATATGAATTGATTCTTCCTAACTCCCTTAATACTTGGAAATATCAATTCAAAATTTGTGCGAAGATGTAAAACTTTCCGTTGAATCGACTGGTTAAGAATAGAACGTTCTATCTCCTCAAATAGTCGAGTTATGAGTATTTTTTGTTTTGAAAAGTGGATTTTCGAAATTTTCATGACCCTATTTGAAGGCGGAATAATGATTTTATCGGAAAACTGATTGTGCCTGTCGATTTCTCGTCCCAAGAAACCTCTTACTATGGATTTTTAGCATTTTTCAATATTTTTGGTCGAAAATTTAGTAACAAGGGGGGGGGGAATATTTCGCGATATAAATTGATTTTTCCTAATTCTCCTAATACTTGGGAGTATAAATTCAAAATGTGTGCGAAGATGTAATACTTTCTGTAGAATTGATTGGTCAAGACTAGAATGTTCTATCTCTTCAAATAGTCGAGTTATGACTATTTTTTGGTTTGAAAAGTGGATTTTCGAAAATTTCATGACTCTATTTGAAGGCGAAATTATGATTTTATCAAAAAACTGATTTTGCCAGTCGATTTCTCGTCCCAAAAACCCCTTATTATGGATTTTTAGCAATTTTCAATATTTTTGGTCGAAAATTTAGTAACTTGGGAATATTTCGCGATACAAATTGATTTTTCCTAACTCCCTTAATAATTGGAAATATCAATTCATAATTTGTGCGAAGATGTAAAACTTTCCGCTGAATCGATTGGTCAAGACTAGAACGTTATATTTCTTCAAATAGTCGAGTTTTGAGTATTTTTTGTTTTGAAAGGTGTATTTTCGAAAATATCATGACTCTATTTGAAGGCGAAATGATGATTTTATCAAAAAACTAATTGTGCCACAAGGGGGGGGTATGGTAATATTTCGCGATATAAATTGATTTTTCCCAACTCTCTTGATACTTGGAAATATGGATTCAAAACTTGTGCGGAGATGTAATACTTTCCGTTGAATCGATTGGTCAAGACTAGAACGTTCTATCTTTTCAAATAGTCGAGTTATGAGTATTTTTTGGTTTGAAAAGTGGATTTTAGAAAATTTCATGACTTTATTTGAAGGTGAAATAATGATTTTATCAGAAAACTTATTGTGCCAGTCGATTTCTCGTCCCAAAAAACCCCTTATTATAGATTTTTAGCATTTTTCAATATTTTTGGTCGAAAATTTAGTAATAAGTATGGGAATATTTCGCGATATAAATTGATTTTTCCTAATTTCCTTAATACTTGGGAATATGAATTCAAAATTTTTGCGAAGATGTAATACTTTTCGTAGAATCGATTTCATGACTCTATTTGAAGGCGAAATGATGATTTTATCAAAAAACTGATTTGCCAGTCGATTTCTCGTCCCAAAAACCCCTCATTATGGATTTTTGGCAATTTTTAATATTTTTGGTCGAAAATTTAGTAACATATGCGAATATTTCGCGATATAAATTGGTTTTTCCTAACTCCCTTAATACTTGGGAATATGAAATCAAAATTTGTGCGAAGATGTAATACGTTCCGTTGCATCGATTGGTCAAGACTAGAACGTACTATCTCTTCAAATAGTCGAGTAATGAGTATTTTTTGTTTTGAAAAGTGGATTTTAGAAAATTTCATGACTCTATTTGAAGGCGAAATTATGATTTTATCAAAAAACTGATTTTGCCAGTCGATTTCTCGTCCCAAAAACCCCTTATTATGGATTTTTAGCAATTTTCAATATTTTTGGTCGAAAATTTAGTAACTTGGGAATATTTCGCGATACAAATTGATTTTTCCTAACTCCCTTAATAATTGGAAATATCAATTCATAATTTGTGCGAAGATGTAAAACTTTCCGCTGAATCGATTGGTCAAGACTAGAACGTTATATTTCTTCAAATAGTCGAGTTTTGAGTATTTTTTGTTTTGAAAGGTGGATTTTCGAAAATATCATGACTCTATTTGAAGGCGAAATGATGATTTTATCAAAAAACTAATTGTGCCACAAGGGGGGGGTATGGTAATATTTCGCGATATAAATTGATTTTTCCCAACTCTCTTGATACTTGGAAATATGGATTCAAAACTTGTGCGGAGATGTAATACTTTCCGTTGAATCGATTGGTCAAGACTAGAACGTTCTATCTCTTCAAATAGTCAAGTTATGAGTATTTTTTTTTTTGAAGAGTGGATTTTCGAAAATTTCATGACTCTATTTGAAGGCGAAATAATCATTTTATCGAAAAACTAATTGTGCCAGTCGATTTCTCGTCCCAAAAAACACCTTATCATGGATTTTTAGCATTTTTCAACAGCTTGGTCGAAAATTTATTAACAAGGGGGGGGGTATGCGAATATTTCGCTATCTGAATTGATTTTTCCCTAACTCCCTTAATGCTGGGAAATATCAATTCAAAATAAGTGCGAAGATGTAAAACTTTCCGCTGAATCGATTGGTCAAGACTAGAACGTTCTATCTCTTCAAATAGTCAGTTATGAGTATTTTTTGTTTTGAAAAGTGGATTTTCGAAAATTTCATGACTCTATTTGAAGGCGAAATAATGATTTTATCAAAAAATTAATTTTGCCAGTCGATTTCTCGTCCCAAAAAACCCCTTATTATGGATTTTTAGCATTTTTCAATATTTTTGGTCGAAAATTTATTAATTTGTTAATTATTTATTTATTAATTTATGATAATATTTCGCGATATAAACTGATTTTTCCTAACTCCCTTAAAACTTAGGAATATGAATTCAAATTTAGTGCGAAGATGTAAAACTTTCCGTTGAATCGATTGGTCAAGACTAGAACGTTCTATCTCTTCAAATAGTCGAGTTAAGAGTATTTTTTGTTTTGAAAAGTGGATTTTCGAAAATTTCATGACTCTATTTGAAGGCGAAATAATGATTTTATCGGAAAACTGATTGTGCCAGTCGATTTCCCCTCCCAAAAAACCCCTTATTATGGATTTTTGGCATTTTTCAATATTTTTGGTCGAAAATTCAGTAACAAGGGGGGGGGGGATATTCGCGATATAAATTGATTTTTCCTAATTTCCCTGATACTTGGGAATATGAATTCAAAATTTGTGCGAATATGTAACACTTTCCGTTGAATCGATTGGTCAAGACTAGTGTTTGGACACGAAGGGTACGTGAATTCAATGTGGACTGTATAGTTTGATACGTTACTTTATTAATTATATTTCATTTAGCAACTTGCAAAATAAAAATGATAAAAATGGCGGAAAAACTCATCTGACATATATGTATTGTCAAAAACTCACTACACACTATGTTTTTTCTTTATCTCAAAAATAAGGGCACGTTCCGGTCTTGGGACACACAAGGGTGCGTTCACATTGTTCTGGTTATCAGAACATCCTGCCCCCCGGTTGAAAGTCCTACTTTTAACTAACACAAAAAATCAACAGATAGGTATACAAATTAAATAGTTAACAATTAATACAAAATTACAGTTTCCAATCAATCTTGATCGTTACAATAAGGCAATGGGCATAACTTTGTTATCGATCGAGTAAACACTCCGTGCCTTGTCCTTATCTTAACGACTCTAACCCTATTGTCTTGACCAGGAATAACTTCGATAACCCGTGCCAGAGGCCATTCTAATGGACGAGTTTCATCTTTTAATAAAACCATGTCATTTACCTTTAGGTTTTTAAAAGGTTTAAACCATTTTTGTTTGGCTTGCAACAAGTTTAAATACTCTTTGGACCATCGTTTCCAGAATAACTGATGGACCTGAGTGCATCGTTTGAATCTAGAGAGTCGATTTTCAGGGATTTCGGTGAAGTCCCTTTCGGAAAATGCTGTTAGACTTTCACCTATTAAAAAATGTCCAGGAGTCAGGCAAGTCAAATCGTTGGAATCAGAAGAAATTGGCTGTAAAGGACGGGAATTCAAAATCGCCTTTATTTGTGACAAAATAGTAGATAACTCCTCAAAGGTAAAATGTGAATTGCCAACAATTCTATACAGATGATATTTTGTACTTTTTATGGATGCCTCCCATAATCCGCCAAAATGAGGGCTTCTGGGAGGAATAAAACTCCAAGAAATTCCCTTAGTTGTTAAAAATGTCTCAATTTCGTTTGAAGTTGATTTTTTATTGAAAAAATCGTGCAGTTCCTTCAATTGGTTGCTTGAACCCAAAAAATTTGTCGCATTATCGCTATAGATAACCAATGGATTTCCGCGACGGGATATAAATCTTTTTAAAGTTAGTATAAAGGCTTCAGTAGATAAACTGGAAACGAGTTCAATGTGTACTGCCTTTGTAACCATGCACACAAAGACAGAAATGTATGCCTTTATTAAAGTTGCTCTTCTTAAAATTGAAGATTTCACAAAAAAAGGACCACCAAAGTCAACTCCGACCTTTGTAAAGGGCCTGGATGGAGTTACTCGATCTCTAGGAAGATCCGACATGATCTGTTGACTTGATCGGCCTTTAAAACGATAACAAGTTGCACAATTGCGAATAATCCGTTTTATCTCTAACAGACCTCCAAGAGGCCAAAACCTTAATCGAAAATTTGACATTACTAACTGTGCCCCACCATGACCCAATCTAAGGTGCTCTGCTTTTAGCATCAATGATACGACCAAATTTTTCGAAGGAAGTAGAACTGGATGTTTTTGTGCATAGGGCAGATTTGCGTAGGCCAGACGACCTCCAACTCTCATCAATTCATTGTCATCGAGAAACGGTGATAATCGAAGAATGGCCTCGTTTGAAATGGTCTTATTGGATTTCAATGCTTGAATCTCAGTCGAAAAATTCGATTTTTGTAACACCTTAATAATAAACTGTTGGGATTTATCAAGCTCCTCAACCTTAAGAGGGCCTACAAATCCCTTGAATTTGTCCTTTGAATTATTAACAAAGCGAAAAACGAAGGCAATTACTCGTTGTAATTTTGAGTAAGAAGAGCTTCTTTCAAAAACAGAATTCCAAAAGGAAGATGTATCCTCCACTTTATGACCAAGTAAAACAGTTTTAGTTTTTCGTTCCTCCGGAATATCATGTAATGTTATTTTTGCCAGATCAAATTCCTCTAGTTCTAAATTGGGGCCACTCAAAAACGCCGGACCGTGAAACCACAATTTTGAAACCAAAATTTCATTGGGTGTCATTCCTCTAGATATCAAATCTGCGGGATTGCCAGACGATTTTACATATTGCCAGTGATAATTTGAAGTAATTTTTTGTATTTCCGATACTCTATTGGAGACAAATATAGACCATCTAGAAGGGTGAGATTGCAACCAACACAAAGTAATTTGGGAGTCTGTGTACAAGTGGATACCTTCAAAATGAAACTTATTTTCGAAGACGTTAATTATTTTTTTTATAAGCTTGGATAGAAGAACGGCTCCACAGAGTTCAAGACGAGGTATTGAAATAGTTTTTGTTGGTGCGACACGGCTTTTTGCACATACCAAATTGCAAGAAACAGTTTTGGTTAAATAAATTACTCTTATATAGATGCAAGCGCCATATGCCTTAAGGCTAGCATCGCAAAATCCATGAAGTTCAATTCTGAAAATGCTATGATTAAGAAATAAGTTTCTCGAAATTTTTAAAAGTCCCAGTTTGGGAATATTGGAAACAAATTCTGTCCATTCAGACATAAGATCTTCTTTAAGATTCTCATCCCAGTCGATTTTAGATAACCAAATTTTTTGCATTATAATCTTTGCTACAATTATAATAGGAGCAACAAAACCTATCGGATCAAATAGTTGCGCTATTTGGGAAAGAACTTCCCTTTTAGTAGCGACGACCTTATCAACAACCTTTGGTAGTGTAATGGAGAACTTATCAGAATTCGAATTCCATGAGATTCCTAGAACCTTATTAATGTCATTTTCGCATTTGATTTCATACATTTGAAAACTAGGAGGCATATTAGTTTTCAAAATTTCCTTAACAAATTCCTTAGAATTCGAACACCACTTATGAAGTTGAATATTTGCTGATTGAAGCAATGATACAAGCTGTTTGTGGGTTTCCTGTAGCTCCTCCAAGGAATCACAGGTGGCAAGTATATCATCAACGTATGTCTGATGTAAAATAGCGTAGGCAGCTAGAGGATATTTGTCTTTGTTTCGAATGGCAAGTTCTTGAAGAACACGGGTTGCTAGATAAGGCGCACTATTAGTGCCGTAAGTAACAGTAAGCAGCTCAATGCATTGTAAGGGTTGTTCTAAGTTATCACGCCATAAAATGTTTTGAAGAAATGTTTGTTTGGGGGAAACTCGAATGCAACGGAACATCTTGATTATGTCACTAATGAGAACAAATTTAGAAGTTCTAAAACGGGTAAGTATATCAAAAAGTTCAGGCTGTACACGAAAGCCCTTTAGCATAATATCGTTTAATGAAAACCCACTTGAACTTCTAATCGAGGCATCAAACACTACCCTGAGCTTAGTGGTAGGACTGTTGTCTCGAAGTACACAATGGTGCGGCAAAAAATACTTGTTTTCTCCATTGGCATTAAAAAGGTCGAGAGGAATATATCTAGCATGATTCAAGGAGATGTATTCATCAATAAATTTCTTGTATTTAAGAAAAAGATCAGTAGCTTTTACAAAGCGTCGTTCGAGATTTAGAAATCGTTTTCGAGCCATATTAAAGGAATCACCTAGTTTTAAATGTTCATTTGGTCCTTTTAAAGAAAGTGTCACTTCAAAGGACCCGTTAGGAAGAATTCGAACTGTTTGACGAAATATTGTTTCTGCAAGTTCATCATCAGGATTAATTATTTTTTCATGAGGAGTAATTTCTTCCTGAGACCAAAATTGTTCAAGTAAAGTGTCAGCTGGGATTTGTGTAAACATACAAGTTTCGAATCGATGTGCGTTGTCAAGTTTTTCCTCATATGAGATAAATTGATTGGGGACAGGACCACCAATCACGAAGCCTAGATGTGTGTCAACGAGTGTCAAAAACCTTTCATGTAATCGAATTATACCTCCTTTTAACAACTGATAATAAACGTCTGCACCAAGCAGTAAATCAATGTGCGAGGGAATAAAAAACAAAGGGTCAGCCAAGCTGATATTTTTAGGAATTGAAACAGAGTCCAAATTAAGCAAAAATGATGGTAAATGATTAGTTATTTTGTCTAGAACTGTACAAATCACATCAAAGAAGTAATTTCTCTCAATGTTCGAGTGAATCGTCAACTTTACAATCCTATTTGAGTTTGTGACAGTGTTACCAACACAGTCAATTCGAATTTGTCTCATTTCAGGTGTATATCCAAGTTTTTGAAGTAAACATTCTGTCATTAAAGAGGTGGTAGCGCCAGAATCAAGAATTGCCCTAACATTTAGTGGGCAGCCATTTTTGTCAAACACAGTTACCATTGCTGTAGCCAAAAGAGTCTCTCCACTTAAGGCTGAAGTTGACAAGACTGTTTGTTGTATAGTAGATTGTGTGGGTGTTAGTCATAAAGAATTATTATTCGAACTATTTGGTGCAAGTTGAGGTGTGAGTGGTTCTAATGCAGTTGAATTTTGATGGTTGGTTCGATGCTGTTCTGTTTGTTCAGAGTTTAAGTTTGAATTATTTTCAGACTGCGAAAATCGACTAACCGGATGCAACAAAGTATGATGCTTATAATTGCAAACTGTACAACCACGCGATGTGCAATTGTCAGTTACATGGTTGGGCATTAGGCAATTGTAACAAAGTTTCTTATCTTTAACAAAATTATACTTTTCAGAGCGAATTAATTTAATAAATTTTTAACATTTATAAATTTTGTGTCCTATAAAATTGCAGTATGTACATTTTGAATTATTAACTTGAGAAGAAAATACCTTTTGTTCTTCTTTATTGCTACCTTTATTTTGAACAAAATGAACCTTGTGATGTACTTTAATTTTATTAGCATTTAAATCCGGAATAGCAGACCGTTCGGAAATGATACAGCGTTTTTCAAGGAAATCAAAAAGTAATTTTAAAGTTGGGCGTGCGTTTGTACCCATTTCATAATCAAAGGCTTTACGGGTAGTTACATCAAGTTTCTGAGAAAACATATACAAAAGAATTAGATCCCATTGATCTACATTGACATTTAAGTTTTTCAAACCGTCCATGTTTTGTTTTAAAAGAGTAACAAAATCTCTAAGTGACATGGAATTATTTTTACCTAAAACAGGAGCATCTATTAAATTTTTTATGTATGCGTAAATTATGTTCAATTCATTGTCATATCTATCCTTTAGAGTCTTAAGGGCTACATCGAAGTTATCACTGATCAATTGTAAATTACAAATTAAGTTTAAGGGTTCGCCTTTAAGATAAGTTTTAAGGTAGATTAGTTTTTCAATATTGGTTAAACTAGCATCATCTTCAATAAAGTTCTTAAAAAGCTCATAAAAACCGCGCCAAGTAGTAATATCACCAAAAAACCTAGGGATATTCAACTGAGGCTTAGTTAAACGAGAAACACTAGAAGTAATATTAGGAGATCGTGAAGGGGAAGAAACATTTCCCAATATTTTTAATTGATCAATCTTAGCTTGTAATTTAGACCTCAGGCCATAATATTTATTTTCTGATGTATCTCGCTCTTCATTATCATCAGTTTGTGTTAAACATTCAATTTCATCTTGATATTCACAAATTTTTGCAAATGCTTTTTCAAGTCCATCTAACCTAATTTCTAGCTCCTGTATAATAGTACTGCCTGCATATTGAGTAAACCAGTTTTCAATTCTAGTCATACAGCCCTTTGCTGTGGCCCGTTTTCTAATAAAATCATCCATGATGAAATATTATTATATACAAAGAAAGTCAATACAATATTGTAACTTAAGCTTGCAATAATAAAATATAAGATTTTTTATTACAATATTAAATTTTGAATTGTTATTGTGCACCAATTTTTCCAAAAGGTACCGTGTAAATGATGAATTCGCAAAAATATGTGAGCGTATTGTTAGAAACAGAGTTTGAACAAGCACTTACAACCTGTACAAAGTTAGGTAAGTACTACAAAGCGAGTACTGAATGAAAACTCAAATTCTAAATCAATGTTCAATGGTCAACTTCAAATTATCTCTACTTTGTACTTTAACAAATGGAAAGAAATTGTTTATTTTCTTTTAATAATGTCACTACCACGGAGAAGGGCTCGGGATCAATTTACGAGTCATTCGAATTCCAACAGATCTGGATGAAACTTCAAAATGACAGACGCCCTGTTAGTAGTAGTTAATAAGACCTGCATAAGTTACCTTTAATAATCTTGATATTATGAAATATTTGAATATTTCCTCGAAGATTTTAAAGCAGAAAACGTTGCGACATGCGACAAAATCGGTTAGCTCCTACCTGGTTTTAAGTATTTTCTCTTCACCTTTTCCTTGCACTTTTTGTCTCAATTTCCAATAAGTAGATAGTACATCCAAAGTCTCAAGATTCAAAATCCGGGTCGATGTGACCAATTCGTGTTTGGACACGAAGGGTACGTGAATTCAATGTGGACTGTATAGTTTGATACGTTACTTTATTAATTATATTTCATTTAACAACTTGCAAAATAAAAATGATAAAAATGGCGGAAAAACTCATCTGACATATATGTATTGTCAAAAACTCACTACACACTATGTTTTTTCTTTATCTCAAAAATAAGGGCACGTTCCGGTCTTGGGACACACAAGGGTGCGTTCACATTGTTCTGGTTATCAGAACAACTAGAACGTTCTATCTCTTCAAATAGTCGAGTTATGAGTATTTTTTGTTTTGAAAAATGGATTTTCGAAAATTTCATGAATATTTGAAGGCGAAATAATGATTTTATCAAAAAACTAATTGTGCCAGTCGATTTCTCGTCCCAAAAAAACCCTTATTATGGATTTTTAGCATTTTTCAATATTTTTGGTCGAAAATTTAGTAACATATGCGAATATTTCGCCATATGAATTGATTCTTCCTAACTCCCTTAATACTTGGAAATATGAATTCAAAATTTGTGCGAAGATGTAAGACTTTCAGTTGAATCGATTGGTCAAGACTAGAACGTTCTATCTCTTCAAATAGTCGAGCTATGAGTATTTTTAGTTTTGAAAAGTGGATTTCCGAAAATTTCATGACTCTATTTGAAGGCGAAATAATGATTTTATCAAAAAACTAGTTGTGTCAGTCGATTTCTTGTCCCAAAAAACCCATTTTCATGGATTTTCAGCATTTTTCAATATTTTTGGTCGAAAATATATTAACAAGGGTATGGGCGATATAAATTGATTTTTCCTAACTCCCTTAATACTTAGGAATATGAATTCAAAATTAGTGCGAAGATGTAAAACTTTCCGTTGAATCGATTGGTCAAGACTAGAACGTTCTATCTTTTCAAATACTCGAGTTTTGAGTATTTTTTGTTTTGAAAGGTGGATTTTCGAAAATATCATGACTCTATTTGAAGGCGAAATGATGATTTTATCAGAAAACTTATTGTGCCAGTCGATTTCTCGTCCCAGGTGGATTTTCGAAAATATCATGACTCTATTTGAAGGCGAAATGATGATTTTATCAGAAAACTTATTGTGCCAGTCGATTTCTCGTCCCAAAAAACCCCTTATTATGGATTTTTAGCATTTTTCAATATTTTTGGTCGAAAATTTAGTAACATATGCGAATATTTCGCCATATGAATTGATTTTTCATAACTCCCTTAATACTTGGAAATATCAATTCAAAATTTGTGCGAAGATGTAATACTTTCAGTTGAATCGATTGGTCAATACTAGAACGTTCTATCTCTTCAAATAGTCGAGCTATGAGTATTTTTTGTTTTAAAGGGGATTTCCGAAAATTTCATGACTCTATTTGAAGGCGAAATAATGATTTTATCAAAAAACTAGTTGTGTCAATCGATTTCTTGTCCCAAAAAACCCATTATCATGGATTTTCAGCATTTTTCAATATTTTTGGTCGAAAATTTATTAACAAGGGAATGGGAATATTTCGCGATATAAATTGATTTTTCCTAACTCCCTTAATACTTAGGAATATGAATTCAAAATTAGTGCGAAGATGTAAAACTTTCCGTTGAATCGTTTGGTCAAGACTAGAACGTTCTATCTTTTCAAATAGTCGAGTTATGCGTATTTTTTGGTTTGAAAAGTGGATTTTCAAAAATTTCATGACTTTATTTGAAGGTGAAATAATGATTTTATCAGAAAACTTATTGTACCAGTCGATTTCTCGTCCCAAAAACCCCCTTATTATGGATTTTCGGCATTTTTCAATATTTTTGGTCGAAAATTTATTAACAATATTTCGCGATATAAATTGATTTTTCCTAACTCCCTTAATACTTGGAAACATTAATTCAAAATTTGTGCGAAGATGTAATACTTTCAGTTGAATCGATTGGTCAAGACTAGAACGTTCTATCTCTTCAAATAGTCGAGCTATGAGTATTTTTTGTTTTGAAAAGTGGATTTCCGAAAATTTCATGACTCTATTTGAAGGCGAAATAATGATTTTATCAAAAAACTTATTGTGCCAGTCGATTTCTCGTCCCAAAAAACCCCTTATTATGGATTTTCGGCATTTTTCAATATTTTTGGTCGAAAATTTATTAACAATATTTCGCGATATAAATTGATTTTTCCTAACTCCCTTAATACTTAGGAATATGAATTCAAAATTAGTGCGAGGATGTAATACTTTCAGTTGAATCGATTGGTCAAGACTAGAACGTTCTATCTATTCAAATAGTCAAGTTATGAGTATTTTTTGTTTTGAAAAGTGGATTTTCGAAAATTTCATGACTCTATTTGAAGGCGAAATATTGATTTTATCAAAAAACTAATTGTGACAGGCGATTTCTCGTCCCAAGAAACCCCTTATTATGGATTTTTAGAATTTTCAATATTTTTGGTCGAAAATTTAGTAACATATGCGAATATTTCGCCATATGAATTGATTATTCCTAACTCCCTTAATACTTGGAAATATCAATTCAAAATGTGTGCGAAGATGTAATACTTTCAGTTGAATCGATTGGTCAAGACTAGAACGTTCTATCTATTCAAATAGTCGAGTTATTGTGTCAGGTCGATTTCTCGTCCCAAAAAACCCCTTATTATGGATTTTTAGCATTCTTCAATATTTTTGGTAGAAAAATTAGTAACAAGGGGGGGGTATGGGAAAATTTCGCGAAATAAATTGATTTTTCCTAACTCCCTCAATACTTGGAAATATCAATTCAAAATTTGTGCGAAGATGTAAAACTTTCCGCTGAATCGATTGGTCAAGACTAGAACGTTCTAATTTTCAAATACTCGAGTTTTGAGTATTTTTTGTTTTGAAAGGTGGATTTTCGAAAATATCATGACTCTATTTGAAGGCGAAATGATGATTTTATCAGAAAACTTATTGTGCCAGTCGATTTCTCGTCCCAAAAAACCCCTTATTATGGATTTTTAGCATTTTTCAATATTTTTGGTCGAAAATTTAGTAACATATGCGAATATTTCGCCATATGAATTGATTTTTCCTAAGTCCCTTAATACTTGGAAATATCAATTCAAAATTTGTGCGAAGATGTAATACTTTCAGTTGAATCGATTGGTCAATACTAGAACGTTCTATCTCTTCAAATAGTCGAGCTATGAGTATTTTGTGTTTTAAAGGGGATTTCCGAAAATTTCATGACTCTATTTGAAGGCGAAATAATGATTTTATCAAAAAACTAGTTGTGTCAATCGATTTCTTGTCCCAAAAAACCCATTATCATGGATTTTCAGCATTTTTCAATATTTTTGGTCGAAAATTTATTAACAAGGGAGGGGTATGGGAATATTTCGCGATATAAATTGATTTTTCCTAACTCCCTTAATACTTAGGAATATGAATTCAAAATTAGTGCGAAGATGTAAAACTTTCCGTTGAATCGATTGGTCAAGACTAGAACGTTCTATCTTTTCAAATAGTCGAGTTATGCGTATTTTTTGGTTTGAAAAGTGGATTTTCAAAAATTTCATGACTTTATTTGAAGGTGAAATAATGATTTTATCAGAAAACTTATTGTGCCAGTCGATTTCTCGTCCCAAAAACCCCCTTATTATGGATTTTCGGCATTTTTCAATATTTTTGGTCGAAAATTTATTAACAATATTTCGCGATATAAATTGATTTTTCCTAACTCCCTTAATACTTGGAAACATTAATTCAAAATTTGTGCGAAGATGTAATACTTTCAGTTGAATCGACTGGTCAAGACTAGAACGTTCTATCTCTTCAAATAGTCGAGCTATGAGTATTTTTTGTTTTGAAAAGTGGATTTCCGAAAATTTCATGACTCTATTTGAAGGCGAAATAATGATTTTATCAAAAAACTTATTGTGCCAGTCGATTTCTCGTCCCAAAAAACCCCTTATTATGGATTTTCGGCATTTTTCAATATTTTTGGTCGAAAATTTATTAACAATATTTCGCGATATAAATTGATTTTTCCTAACTCCCTTAATACTTAGGAATATGAATTCAAAATTAGTGCGAGGATGTAATACTTTCAGTTGAATCGATTGGTCAAGACTAGAACGTTCTATCTATTCAAATAGTCAAGTTATGAGTATTTTTTGTTTTGAAAAGTGGATTTTCGAAAATTTCATGACTCTATTTGAAGGCGAAATATTGATTTTATCAAAAAACTAATTGTGACAGGCGATTTCTCGTCCCAAGAAACCCCTTATTATGGATTTTTAGAATTTTCAATATTTTTGGTCGAAAATTTAGTAACATATGCGAATATTTCGCCATATGAATTGATTCTTCCTAACTCCCTTAATACTTGGAAATATCAATTCAAAATTTGTGCGAAGATGTAATACTTTCAGTTGAACCGATTGGTCAAGACTAGAACGTTCTATCTATTCAAATAGTCGAGTTATTGTGTCAGGTCGATTTCTCGTCCCAAAAAACCCCTTATTATGGATTTTTAGCATTCTTCAATATTTTTGGTAGAAAAATTAGTAACAAGGGGGGGGTATGGGAAAATTTCGCGAAATAAATTGATTTTTCCTAACTCCCTTAATACTTGGAAATATCAATTCAAAATTTGTGCGAAGACGTAAAACTTTCCGCTGAATCGATTGGTCAAGACTAGAACGTTATATCTTTTCAAATAGTCGAGTTATGACTATTTTTTGTTTTGAAAAGTGGATTTCCGAAAATTTCATGACTCTATTTGAAGGCGAAATAATGATTTTATCAAAAAACTAATTGTGCCAGTCGATTTCTTGTCTCAAAAAACCCCTTATTATGGATTTTTAGCATTCTTCAATATTTTTGGTAGAAAAATTAGTAACAAGGGGGGGGGTATGCGAAAATTTCGCGAAATAAATTGGTTTTTCCTAACTCCCTCAATACTTGGAAATATCAATTCAAAATTTGTGCGAAGATGTAAAACTTTCCGCTGAATCGATTGGTCAAGACTAGAACGTTCTATCTCTTCAAATAGTCAAGTTATGAGTATTTTTTGTTTTGAAAAGTGGATTTTCGAAAATTTCATGACTCTATTTGAAGGCAAAATAATTAGTTTATCAAAAAACTAATTGTGCCAGTCGATTTCTCGTCCCAAAAAACCCCTTATTATGGATTTTTAGCATTTTTAAATATTTTTGGTCGCAAAATTTAGTAACATATGCGAATATTTCGCCATATGAATTGATTTTTCCTGAGTCCCTTAATACTTGGAAATATCAATTCAAAATTTGTGCGAAGATGTAATACTTTCAGTTGAATCGATTGGTCAATACTAGAACGTTCTATCTCTTCAAATAGTCGAGCTATGAGTATTTTGTGTTTTGAAAAGTGGATTTCCGAAAATTTCATGACTCTATTTGAAGGCGAAATAATGATTTTATCAAAAAACTAGTTGTGTCAATCGATTTCTTGTCCCAAAAAACCCATTATCATGGATTTTCAGCATTTTTCAATATTTTTGGTCGAAAATTTATTAACAAGGGAGGGGTATGGGAATATTTCGCGATATAAATTGATTTTTCCTAACTCCCTTAATACTTAGGAATATGAATTCAAAATTAGTGCGAAAATGTAAAACTCTCCGTTGAATCGATTGGTCAAGACTAGAACGTTCTATCTTTTCAAATAGTCGAGTTATGCGTATTTTTTGGTTTGAAAAGTGGATTTTCGAAAATTTCATGACTTTATTTGAAGGTGAAATAATGATTTTATCAGAAAACTTATTGTGCCAGTCAATTTCTCGTCCCAAAAAACCCCTTATTATGGATTCTTAGCATTTTTCAATATTTTTGGTCGAAAATTTAGTAACAAGTATGGGTATATTTCGCGATATAAATTGATTTTTCCTAATTTCCTTAATACTTGGGAATATGAATTCAAAATTCTTTCGAAGATGTAATACTTCCCGTAGAATCGATTGGTCAACACTAGAACGTTCTATCTCTTCAAATAGTCGAGTTATGACTATTTTTTTGAATTAATACAGTTTCCTGTAAAACAGGAAACTGTATTAATTCATTTTTGTTTCAAATCCACGTGGTTTGTTGTCTCATTCGAATTTTGGTTTGTGACTTAGAGGTGAGATGTCGCTATTTTCGCAACAAAAATATTTCCGTAACTGGACAATATGTACCGTTGTTGATTATAGTCACATTTCAGTCCGAGATTAACTCTCGGACGATAACATATACCTTGTACTGATTAGGCGCAATACGCCGAAACCGGTCTACAAGTTGTGTTATCCCTTCTAGTTGCAAACCAGAATGGTTGGTTTAAATCTAGTAGATTTACCAACCCCGTTTGACTTAGAAGTGTAATTCAATATCTGTCGGGGCATGTAGCCCGGGAAGTAGTTGTTTCTTCTTCGTTGAACAGTCACTGTTTTTGAAAAATATTTTTCAAAACTAGTTGTGAACCGTAGAATAATATATTTTTATTCTTCGACATCTACTATTTTTTTGGTTTGAAAAGTGGATTCTCGAAAATTTCATGACTCTATTTGAAGGCGAAATGATAATTTTATCAAAAAACTGATTTGCCAGTCGATTTCTCGTCCCAAAAACCCCTCATTATGGATTTTTAGCAATTTTTAATATTTTTGGTCGAAAATTTAGTAACATATGGGAATATTTCGCGATATAAATTGGTTTTTCCTAACTCCCTTAATACTTGGGAATATGAAATCAAAATGTGTGCGAAGATGTAATACTTTCCGTTGCATCGATTGGTCAAGACTAGAACGTACTATCTCTTCAAATAGTCGAGTAATGAGTATTTTTTGTTTTGAAAAGTGGATTTTAGAAAATTTCATGACTCCATTTGAAGGCGAAATAATGATTTTATCAAAAAACTAATTGTGCCAGTCGATTTCTCGTCCCAAAAAACCCCTTATTATGGATTTTTAGCATTCTTCAATATTTTTGGTAGAAAAATTAGTAACAAGGGGGGGGGTATGCGAAAATTTCGCGAAATAAATTGGTTTTTCCTAACTCCCTTAATACTTGGAAATATCAATTCAAAATTTGTGCGAAGATGTAAAACTTTCCGCTGAATCGATTGGTCAAGACTAGAACGTTCTATCTCTTCAAATAGTCGAGTTATGACTATTTTTTGTTTTGAAAAGTGGACTTCGAAAATTTCATGACTCTATTTGAAGGCGAAATAATGATTTTATCAAAAAACTAATTGTGCCAGTCGATTTCTCGTCCCAAAAAACCCCTTATTATGGATTTTTAGCATTCTTCAATATTTTTGGTAGAAAAATTAGTAACAAAGGGGGGGGGTATAGGAAAATTTCGTGAAATAAATTGATTTTTCCTAACTCCCTTAATACTTAGGAATATGAATTCAAAATTAGTGCGAAGATGTAAAACTTTCCGATGAATCGAGTGGTCAATACTAGAACGTTCTATCTCTTCAAATAGTCGAGTTATGACTATTTTTTGTTTTGAAAAGTGGACTTCGAAAATTTCATGACTCTATTTGAAGGCGAAATAATGATTTTATCAAAAAACTAATTGTGCCAGTCGATTTCTCGTCCCAAAAAACCCCTTATTATGGATTTTTAGCATTCTTCAATATTTTTGGTAGAAAAATTAGTAACAAGGGGGGGGGTATAGGAAAATTTCGCGAAATAAATTGATTTTTCCTAACTCCCTTAATACTTATGAATATGAATTCAAAATTAGTGCGAAGATGTAAAACTTTCCGTTGAATCGATTGGTCAATACTAGAACGTTCTATCTCTTCAAATAGTCGAGCTATGAGTATTTTTTGTTTTGAAAAGTGGATTTCCGAAAATTTCATGACTCTATTTGAAGGCGATATGATGATTTTATCAAAAAACTGATTTGCCAGTCGATTTCTCGTCCCAAAAACCCCTCATTATGGATTTTTAGCAATTTTTAATATTTTTGGTCGAAAATTTAGTAACGTATGGGAATATTTCGCGATATAAATTGGTTTTTCCTAACTCCCTCAATACTTGGGAATATGAAATCAAAATTTGTGCGAAGATGTAAAACTTTCCGTTGAATCGATTGGTCAAGACTAGAACGTTCTATCTCTTCGAATAGTCGAGTTATGACTATTTTTTGTTTTGAAAAGTGGACTTCGAAAATTTCATGACTCTATTTGAAGGCGAAATAATGATTTTATCAAAAAACTAATTGTGCCAGTCGATTTCTCGTCCCAAAAAACCCCTTATTATGGATTTTTAGCATTCTTCAATATTTTTGGTAGAAAAATTAGTAACAAGGGGGGGGGTATAGGAAAATTTCGCGAAATAAATGTATTTTTCCTAACTCCCTTAATACTTAGGAATATGAATTCAACATTAGTGCGAAGAAGTAAAACTTTCCGTTGAATCGATTGGTCAATACTAGAACGTTCTATCTCTTCAAATAGTCAAGCTATGAGTATTTTTTGTTTTGAAAAGTGGATTTCCGAAAATTTCATGACTCTATTTGAAGGCGAAATAATGATTTTATCAAAAAACTAGTTGTGTCAATCGATTTCTTGTCCCAAAAAACCCATTATCATGGATTTTCAGCATTTTTCAATATTTTTGGTCGAAAATTCATTAACAAGGGAGGGGTATGGGAATATTTCGCGATATAAATTTATTTTTCCTAATTTCCTTAATACTTGGGAATATGAATTCAAAATTTTTGCGAAGATGTAATACTTTCCGTAGAATCGATTGGTCAAGACTAGAACGTTCTATCTCTTCAAATAGTAAAGTTATGACTATTTTTTTGGTTTGAAAAGTGGATTTTCGAAAATTTCATGACTCTATTTGAAGGCGAAATGATGATTTTATCAAAAAACTGATTTGCCAGTCGATTTCTCGTCCCAAAAAACCCTCATTATGGATTTTTAGCAATTTTTAATATTTTTGGTCGAAAATTTAGTAACATATGGGAATATTTCGCTATATGAATTGATTTTTCCTAACTCCCTTAATACTTGGAAATATGAAATCAAAATTTGTGCGAAGATGTAATACTTTTCGTTGCATCGATTGGTCAAGACTAGAACGTACTCTCTTCAAATAGTCGAGTAATGAGTATTTTTTGTTTTGAAAAGTGGATTTTAGAAAATTTCATGACTCCATTTGCAGGCGAAATAATCATTTTATCAAAAAACTAATTGTGCCAGTCGATTTCTCGTCCCAAAAAACCCCTTATTATGGATTTTTAGCATTCTTCAATATTTTTGGTAGAAAAATTAGTAACATATGCGAATATTTCGCCATATGAATTGATTTTTCCTAAGTCCCTTAATACTTGGAAATATGAATTCAAAATTTGTGCGAAGATGTAATACTTTCAGTTGAATCGATTGGTCAATACTAGAACGTTCTATCTCTTCAAATAGTCGAGCTATGAGTATTTTGTATTTTGAAAAGTGGATTTCCGAAAATTTCATGACTCTATTTGAAGGCGAAATAATGATTTTATCAAAAAACTAGTTGTATCAATCGATTTCTTGTCCCAAAAAACCCATTATCATGGATTTTCAGCATTTTTCAATATTTTTGGTCAAAAATTTATTAACAAGGGAGGGGTATGGGAATATTTCGCGATATAAATTGATTTTTCCTAACTCCCTTAATACTTAGGAATATGAATTCAAAATTAGTGCGAAGATGTAAAACTTTCCGATGAATCGATTGGTCAATACTAGAACGTTCTATCTCTTCAAATAGTCGAGCTATGAGTATTTTTTGTTTTGAAAAGTGGATTTCCGAAAATTTCATGACTCTATTTGAAGGCGAAATGATGATTTTATCAAAAAACTGATTTGCCAGTCGATTTCTCGTCCCAAAAACCCCTCATTATGGATTTTTAGCAATTTTTAATATTTTTGGTCGAAAATTTAGTAACATATGGGAATATTTCGCGATATAAATTGATTTTTCCTAACTCCCTTAATACTTAGGAATATGAATTCAAAATTTGTGCGAAGATGTAATACTTTCAGTTGAATCGATTGGTCAATACTAGAACGTTCTATCTCTTCAAATAGTCGAGTTATGCGTATTTTTTGGTTTGAAAAGTGGATTTTAGGAAATTTCATGACTTTATTTGAAGGTGAAATAATGATTTTATCAGAAAACTTATTGTGCCATTCGATTTCTCGTCCCAAAAAACCCCTTATTATGGATTTTTAGCATTTTTCAATATTTTTGGTCGAAAATTTAGTAATAAGTATGGGAATATTTCGCCATATAAATAGATTTTTCCTAATTTCCTTAATACTTGGGAATATGAATTCGAAATTCTTGCGAAGATGTAATACTTCCCGTAGAATCGATTGGTCAACACTAGAACGTTCTATCTCTTCAAATAGTCGAGTTATGACTATTTTTCTGGTTTGAAAAGTGGATTTTCGAAAATTTCATGACTCTATTTGAAGGCGAAATGATGATTTTATCAAAAAACTGATTTGCCAGTCGATTTCTCGTCCCAAAAACCCCTCATTATGGATTTTTAGCAATTTTTAATATTTTTGGTCGAAAATTTAGTAACATATGGGAATATTTCGCGATATAAATTGGTTTTTCCTAACTCCCTTAATACTTGGGAATATGAAATCAAAATTTGTGCGAAGATGTAATACTTTCCGTTGCATCGATTGGTCAAGACTAGAACGTACTATCTCTTCAAATAGTCGAGTAATGAGTATTTTTTGTTTTGAAAAGTGGATTTTAGAAAATTTCATGACTCCATTTGAAGGCAAAATAATGATTTTATCAAAAAACTAATTGTGCCAGTCGATTTCTCGTCCCAAAAAACCCCTTATTATGGATTTTTAGCATTCTTCATTATTTTTGGTAGAAAAATTAGTAACAAGGGGGGGGTATAGGAAAATTTCGCGAAATAAATTGATTATTCCTAACTCCCTTAATACTTAGGAATATGAATTCAAAATTAGTGCGAAGAGGTAAAACTTTCCGTTGAATCGATTGGTCAATACTAGAACGTTCTATCTCTTCAAATAGTCGAGCTATGAGTATTTTTTGTTTTGAAAAGTGGATTTCCGAAAATTTCATGACTCTATTTGAAGGCGAAATGATGATTTTATCAAAAAACTGATTTGCCAGTCGATTTCTCGTCCCAAAAACCCCTCATTATGGATGTTTAGCAATTTTTAATATTTTTGGTCGAAAATTTAGTAACATATGGGAATATTTCGCGATATAAATTGGTTTTTCCTAACTCCCTTAATACTTGGGAATATGAAATCAAAATTTGTGCGAAGATGTAAAACTTTCCGTTGAATCGATTGGTCAAGACTAGAACGTTCTATATCTTCAAATAGTCGAGTTATGACTATTTTTTGTTTTGAAAAGTGGACTTCAAAAATTTCATGACTCTATTTGAAGGCGAAATAATGATTTTATCAAAAAACTAATTGTGCCAGTCGATTTCTCGTCCCAAAAAACCCCTTATTATGGATTTTTAGCATTCTTCAATATTTTTGGTAGAAAAATTAGTAACAAGGGGGGAAGTATAGGAAAATTTCGCGAAATAAATGTATTTTTCCTAACTCCCTTAATACTTAGGAATATGAATTCAACATTAATGCGAAGATGTAAAACTTTCCGTTGAATCGATTGGTCAATACTAGAACGTTCTATCTCTTCAAATAGTCAAGCTATGAGTATTTTTTGTTTTGAAAAGTGGATTTCCGAAAATTTCATGACTCTATTTGAAGGCGAAATAATGATTTTATCAAAAAACTAGTTGTGTCAATCGATTTCTTGTCCCAAAAAACCCATTATCATGGATTTTCAGCATTTTTCAATATTTTTGGTCGAAAATTTATTAACAAGGGAGGGGTATGGGAATATTTCGCGATATAAATTTATTTTTCCTAATTTCCTTAATACTTGGGAATATGAATTCAAAATTTTTGCGAAGATGTAATACTTTCCGTAGAATCGATTGGTCAAGACTAGAACGTTCTATCTCTTCAAATAGTAAAGTTATGACTATTTTTTTGGTTTGAAAAGTGGATTTTCGAAAATTTCATGACTCTATTTGAAGGCGAAATGATGATTTTATCAAAAAACTGATTTGCCAGTCGATTTCTCGTCCCAAAAAACCCTCATTATGGATTTTTAGCAATTTTTAATATTTTTGGTCGAAAATTTAGTAACATATGGGAATATTTCGCTATATGAATTGATTTTTCCTAACTCCCTTAATACTTGGAAATATGAAATCAAAATTTGTGCGAAGATGTAATACTTTTCGTTGCATCGATTGGTCAAGACTAGAACGTACTCTCTTCAAATAGTCGAGTAATGAGTATTTTTTGTTTTGAAAAGTGGATTTTAGAAAATTTCATGACTCCATTTGCAGGCGAAATAATCATTTTATCAAAAAACTAATTGTGCCAGTCGATTTCTCGTCCCAAAAAACCCCTTATTATGGATTTTTAGCATTCTTCAATATTTTTGGTAGAAAAATTAGTAACATATGCGAATATTTCGCCATATGAATTGATTTTTCCTAAGTCCCTTAATACTTGGAAATATCAATTCAAAATTTGTGCGAAGATGTAATACTTTCAGTTGAATCGATTGGTCAATACTAGAACGTTTTATCTCTTCAAATAGTCGAGCTATGAGTATTTTTTGTTTTGAAAAGTGGATTTCCGAAAATTTCATGACTCTATTTGAAGGCAAAATAATGATTTTATCAAAAAACTAATTGTGCCAGTCGATTTCTCGTCCCAAAAAACCCCTTATTATGGAATTTTAGCATTTTTCAATATTTTTGGTCGAAAATTTAGTAACATATGCGAATATTTCGCCATATGAATTGATTTTTCCTAAGTCCCTTAATACTTGGAAATATCAATTCAAAATTTGTGCGAAGATGTAATACTTTCAGTTGAATCCATTGGTCAATACTAGAACGTTCTATCTCTTCAAATAGTCGAGCTATGAGTATTTTTTGTTTTGAAAAGTGGATTTTCGAAAATTTCATGACTCCATCTGAAGGCGAAATAATGATTTTATCAAAAAACTAATTGTGCCAGTCGATTTCTCGTCCCAAAAAACCACTTATTATGGATTTTTAGCATTCTTCAATATTTTTGGTAGAAAATTTATTAACAAGGGGGGGGTATGCGAATATTTCGCGATATAAATTGATTTTTCCTAACTCCCTTAATACTTGGGAATATGAAATCAAAATTTGTGCTGAGATGTAATACTTTCCGTTGAATCGATTGGTCAAGACTAGAACGTTCTATCTATTCAAATAGTCAAGTTATGAGTATTTTTTGTTTTGAAAAGTGGATTTTCGAAAATTTCATGACTCTATTTGAAGGCGAAATAATGATTTTATCAAAAAACTAATTGTACCAGTCGATTTCTGGTCCCAAAACACCCCTTATTATGGATGTTCAGCATTTTTCAATAATTTGGTCGAAAACTTATTAACAAGGGGGGGGGTATGGGAATATTTCGCTATATAAATTGATTTTTCCTAACTCTCTTAATTCTTGGAAATATCAATTCAAATTTTGTGCGAAGATGTAAAACTTTCCGCTGAATCGATTGGTCAAGACTTGTTAATAATTAATGAATATTTTGGGTTCTTTGTTCGAAGTGCACATATCGAGTGTTTTGGTTATAAACTTGTTGACTAGACAGAGGTAGATCAAGGTTGTATTTTTTTGCTTAAATGTCGACATGACATAATTATTTATTATAATGTAAGATTCGTTGGTTTTTGTAAACGTTAATGAATTAAAATATATAGAAACAACCGCTTTAGTTTTGGAATGAAAATATCTGGGAATTTAGAATTATCCCAACATAGTGGTCCTTCGAGCCGGATAGTAATCTTCAATTTGGAATTTTGGAAATATTGGAACATTAGACTTTCAATTTGACCTGTGTTACATTTGATGAATTGGAATATCAAACTGGTAACAGATATTGAAAGAATCTTATGTATTACATGTTCTGCGTAGATTTGCATTACTGGAATTTAATTGGAAGTTAATTGTGGTTGATTGCATACAGTGTAAGAAAAGGTTAAAATTTGGATCATTGTTTGCTGATTTTGTCCCGAATCCTATTTCAACAGGCTGATTTATCAAGCTGAAGAAGACCTAAGCTTGGTGAGGTGTCTTTGTTTACTATTTGTCATTTATTGCGTGGTTTTATATCTTTATCAACTCAATTTGTGTGAGTACTGGGTGAGCATCTAAAAAATTAATATGGATGCTAAATTAAAAGATTTAAATAGAAAGAAAGGTTCCATTAAAAGTAAATTAACTCATTTTGGGAGATACTTAGATAATTTTGATAAATCGAAAACTATCGAGTAAAAGAAAGGCTAATTAAAGCTGAAAAATTATTAGATGAATTTGATGATATACATTTTCAAATTTTAGAGATAATAGCAGATGAAGGTGTGCAAGGTATTTTAGATGAAAGAGGAACCTTTGAAGACTCATTTTTCAATTTTATAGCTAAAGCTAAAGAGATTTTGTTTGAAAGTAGAGTAGAATCAAATGATAAAGATGATCATGCCAGTGCACATGGCGATAAGGCTTGTAATGTGCGTGAGTTTCCCATAGAGAGATCTGTTAAGCTACCTTCAATTCCTACCTTCGATGGAGAGGTAGAAAATTGGCTTGAATTTAAAGAAACTTTTGATTCTCTTATTAACAGTAACGATCAAATAAGTAATGTAGAAAAATTTCATTTTTTGAAGAAAGCTTTACAGGGCGAAGCCCAAAAGGTAGTTCAAAAACGTAAAACAACTGGTGAAAATTATGAAATAGTTTGGCAATTGTTGTGCGATAGATATGACGATCCTCCTATGCTGGTTGATCACCATTTAAATGCTTTAATATCATTTTCACCGTTGTCTCACGAATCAGGGGAAGCGTTACGAAATATGTATGATGTCATTTTAGAAACACTGGTAGCATTAGACAAGCTTAACGTTTCTACTGAAAACTGGGACCCTCTAATAATACATTTGATGAGTAAAAAATTAGATCGAGCCACTTTTATCAGATGGGAAGAGGCTAAACCTCGTGGCTTATTGGCATCCTTGGATGACTTTAATTCGTTCTCAATTAATAGGGTATCTTCTTTGAAAACTATAGAACGCAACAGAAAAGTTAATAAATTTGGAAATAAAAATAAATATCAAAGATCATTTGTTTCAATTGAAAATTATAATAGTTGTCTTTATTGTAAAAGTAAACACGTATTACAAAAGTGCACTAAATTTTTGAAACTGATTACTTACTCTAGGTATGATGTGGTGAAACAATTAGGTTTATGTTTAAACTGTTTTGGTAGAAATCATACTAGTAGGCAATGCAGTCACAGCAACTGTTTGAAATGTGGATCAAAACATCATACCGTTCTTCATCATGAGCAAAATGAGAAGAAAGATTTGAGTGCAAATGGAACCGCATTAAGAAATTATGAAATAACTGAGGCAAATTGCATTCAAAATAATTCTGATAATAATGCGCAAGTTTCTCAGGCTTCCACTTCACAGGTTCAGGTAACATCTTTATTTTTAGATAGTGGTGATGAAGTGACAAGAGATATACTGTTGTCTACTGCATTACTTCAGGTAGTAGCTAAAGAGGGTTCGGTACATGTTTGTAGAGTTTTATTGGATAATGGCAATCAAACCAACCTTATTACCACTGAATTAGTAGAATTTTTAGGTTTAGAGCTGAAAAAAGTCAATACAGAAATAGTTGGAATAAATCAACAATCTGCAAACATCATGAATAGATGTTTTGTGGAAATTAAGTCACTGTTAGTTAATTTTAGTAAAAAGATTTCTTGTCTTGTAGTACCAAAAATTTGTGGGAATATACCTAGTCATAAAATTGGAATAACCCATTTGAATATTCCTGACAATATAGTATTAGCTGATCCTGGTTTCTTTAAATCAAATAAAGTTGATCTGCTGCTTGGTGTAGATTTGTTTTATGAATTACTCTGTGTGGGCCAAATAAAATTAGGTAACTATTTACCTACTTTGCAAAAAACTAGATTGGGTTGGATTGGGTTGGATTGTAGCTGGCTCAATATGGTCTAAGGAAAAAGTTAAAAATAGGGTACAATGTAATATAAATCTTATGGAACAAGTAGAAAGATTTTGGAAATTAGAAGAGATTTCTGATGAGAGACAGATTGTTTCTAAGGAGGATTTGGAGTGTGAAAATATTTTTAAAGAAAGGACCAGGAGAGCTAATGATGGGAAATTTGTTGTTACAATTCCACTAAAGGAACCTTTGTCAAAATTGGGGAATTCCAGAGGCGCAGCACTACGGAGATTTTTTGCACTAGAGAAAAAGTTGGAGAAAAATCCTCAGTTGAGAGACCGGTACGTTCAATTTATGCAGGAATATTTAGATTTAGGTCATATGTCTGCGGTTGATGCAGCAGGGGATGAAGAGATAAATTACTATTTTCCACATCATGGTGTTTTGAATGAAAATTCAGAAACTACCGGACTTAGAGTTGTTTTTGATGGTTCGGCAAAAACAGATTCTGGAATATCATTCAATGACATCCAGTATATTGGCCCGAGATTACAGGATGATTTATTTTTAGGTCTTCTTAGATTTAGAGAACACGTAGTGGCTGTATGTGGTGATGTAGCTAAGATGTACAGAATGATATGGGTGGATCCATCTCAGAGGTCATTGTATAAGATAATTTGGAGATCTTCACCAACAGACCCATTAGTAGATTATACCCTTAACACGGTTACATATGGAACACGATCTGCTCCATACTTAGCGGTAAGGTTTTTGCAACAGTTGGGTATTGAGGCTTGTGCCACATATTCTAAGGCTTCACCGGCTATACTGAGAGATTTTTACATAGATGACCTGCTGACTGGGGCTCAGTCAGCTGAAGAGGCTATAGAGCTCTGTTGCCAAATTTCTCTAATTTTGAAAGCTGGAGGGATGGAACTTCTTATGTATGGGTATCAAATGATTCAAATGTACTTAATGTATTGGATGGAATAGAGGTTAGGGATGAAGTTTGTTTTGGAGAGAAAACTGAAAATAAGACACTTGGATTGTTTTGGCAATTTAAACAGGATATCTTAAAGTTTTCTACTAAACTTTCCATTGACCGCAAGAGAGTAACGAAAAGAGTAATACTCTCAGAAATTTCAAAAATTTTTGACCCTCTTGGATTGGGTGGACCTTGTGTCATATTGACAAAAATTTTACTACAAAAGCTCTGGTTGGAAAAAATAGGATGGGATGAATCATTGCCTTTAGAATTAGAAAGTCAATGGTTTAAACTAAGAGACGATTTATCTACTTTAAATTCTCTTAAAATCCCTAGACATGCGATATGTACTAATTTTAGGAAGCTTGATTTGATAGGTTTCTGTGATGCATCTCTCAAGCTTATGGGGCAAATATTTACCTTAGAAGTGAAGACCAGAGTGGTAGAATATTTGTGAATATTCTATGTTCTAAGGCTAAAGTAGCTCCACTTAAATTCTTAACTATTCCGAGAATTGAACTTTGTGGGGCATTGTTGTTGGCAAAACTGATGGATAGGGTTTTGAAGGCGTTGACTATAAAAATAGACACAGTTTTTTATTTTTGTGATTCAACTTTCGTATTATGTTGGTTAGAGATGAATTCCAGTAATTTACAAATTTTTGTTGGAAATAGGGTAACCGAAATACAACAATTGACTAATACAAATTATTGGATGCATGTGAGATCAGAACACAACCCTGCAGATATAATATCTCGGGGACTATTTGCTTCAAATCTTGTAGTCGATTCAATGTGGTGGAATGGTCCTGAATGGCTACACTTAGATAACACTTATTGGCCAGTGTCTCGTGTGTTTGAAAAACCTTCAACATTTCCTGAGACCAAGGTTAATGTTTTTAATTGTACAACCAAGCTAGATACTTTTTGTCTTAAGAATTTTAATTGTTTTAATAAGTTAAAAAGATCTTTTGCGTATTGCCTGCGGTTTATAGGTAGGATAAAAAAGAGAAAGTTGAGATTGGATGTCTAAGACCTATGGAATTAAAAAACTCATTGGATAAATTGATTAGTATGTGTCAAAAAGAAACATTTTTTCTGGAGATAAATGAATTACAAATGGGAAAGTCATTATCTAATAAAAACTTACACAAGTTAAGTCCTTTTCTAGACCAAAAAGGATTCCTTAGGGTGGGGGGTAGGTTGCAATTGTCTAATTTGGATTACTCGAAAAAACGCCCTATCTTGTTGTCAGCCAAACATCGGTTGGTAAAATTGTTTTTTGAATTTACACATACCGAATTACTCCATGCAGGTCCCCAATTGATTTTATGTAGTATTAGAGAAAATTTTTGGGTTTTGGGTGGATGTAATTTGGCTAAACAAGTGATCCACAAATGTATTAAATGTTTTAGAGGAAACCCTAAACCTTGTGAGCAGGTAATGGGAATGCTTCCAAAAGAGCGGGTTAGACCACCCCCGCCGTTTTATATAGTTGGACTGGACTACGCAGGTCCATTTCATATCAAGAGCAAGTATGGTAGGGGTGCACAAATTAATAAATGTTATATATGTTTATTTGTATGTTTTTCTACCAAAGCTGTACATATAGAGGTAGTGTCAGATCTAACTAGTGATGCTTTTATAGCCAGTTTTCATAGATTTATTGCACGAAGGGGAAAACCTTTCAAAATTCTCTCTGATAATGGAACTACCTTTGTGGGTGCAAACAATCAATTTAAAAAATTCGAAGAAACTCATGCAGAATCCCTTAGTGAGAAAATTGTAAATGAAGGGGTTCTATGGGAATTCATTTCGGCAAAATCACCTAATTTTGGAGGGCTTTGGGAAGCGGGGGTAAAATCGTGCAAGTTTCACATGAAACGTATTTTAGGTAATTCTACATTAACTTTTGAAGGTCTCACCACTGTATTTGCACAAATTGAAGCCGTTCTCAATTCGCGTCCGTTGTACCCATTATCATTAAGTCCAGATGATATGGATGTTTTAACACCGGCTCATTTTTTAATTGGAAGACCCTCACCTCACTCCCAGATCCAGATGTTCGTCATATTTTAGAAAATAGATTGTCAAAATACCAACATTTATAAATGCTTCAACAACACTTTTGGTCAAGGTGGTCATCAGACTACGTAGTAGAACTTCAAAAGAAAGCAAAATGGTATGCAGAAAGTCGTTCTTTGGCATTAGATGAGTTGGTAATTATAAAAGAAGACAATTTACCTCCGTTAAGATGGAAACTTGGCAGAGTCATTGAACTATTTCCAAGGCCAGACAATAAAATTCGTGTTGTCTGTGTGAAGACGAGTACGGGAATTTTTAAAAGACCTATAACAAAACTGTGTCCACTACTCTTACAAGATTAAGTGAAACCTAAAAACTAGGCGTGCTGGATAATTTTAAAAGGGGGGGGTATAATGTTAATAATTAATGAATATTTTGGGTTCTTTGTTCGAAGTGCACATATCGAGTGTTTTGGTTATAAACTTGTCGACTAGACAGAGGGAGATCAAGGTTGTATTTTTTTGCTTAAATGTCGACATGACATAATTATTTATTATAATGTAAGATCCGTTGGTTTTTGTAAACGTTAATGAATTAAAATATATAGAATCAACCGCTTTAGTTCTGGAATGAAAATATCTGGGAATTTAGAATTATTCCAACAAAAGCTTTTCCGTCGACTGTATCAGTTGTATTCGTTTTTCTCAATATTTAAAAACTGAAAATATTTATTTGTTTCATAAGTACTGTCAAAAATAAATAATTACATTGAAATGTCACAGAGAAGGTCGCCAGTTCAAATGTCACTGTTTTCGTTTTCCTTACATTATATTTTGGATGTTTCATTGTTTCAACACTAATATTATTATAATTTTGTAGAATAATAAAATAAAAACGATATGTAAGTCAAAAACTAGAAGTATTCTATACTAGGATTCATTTTTTGAAGACGTTATTGTATGTTTGGTTGCCTACACCACAGGTAACTGTCAATATAAATATATTGTATAAGATGTGCGTTGGGTTGCCTGCAGAAAATCGTTGATTAATGTAGGTAAATCATGCATTAATGGGGGTCATTAATGTATGATTTTGTCTAATTTTGAGAACGTTAATAGCATATGTTAATACCCGGTCGACGGAAATAGTGATTTAATAAACTAGTTTGTCAATGAAGGCGATTAATAAACGAAACTGTTTAAAGCACGAACGAGCGATAGCGATTGAGTGCCTTTAATAGCTGAGCTTATTAATCGCCCATTAACAAATGAGTTGATTACAATATTTTTCCGTTGACCGTTAACTCTTTTTTTGTGATTATTTCCTTCCTATTAATTTTGACCAATCGCTATCAAGAATTATGTCAAATATAAATTTTAAGTGGAAAAATTACCTAACAACTGTCAACTTAGCTGTCAGCAGTTTATCCGGAAAAAAAAATCGAAAAAATTTCATGTAAGTTTGACAAGTTGACAATGTTTATTTAACTCAGGAAATAATCTTACCAAATATCCCTCGTGCATATAATTTTTCCTGTGGAAAAATTGGAACACTCGTTTCTAAGTAATCTGTTTTAACAAACAGCATTCGCGAAAGTGGAAAAATCCTCTCGCTCATGCTATTTGTTAAAACAAATTACTTAGATACTCGTCTTTCCGAATTTTTCCGGAAAAATTAAATGCACTAGGGATATTACCCCCGACAAAATTCACTTTTCCACAAAGACTATCAGGGCCGCTATTCTTGAATTTGTGGGAATAGAAATTCAAAGGGGAAATGATCGAAAGTGGGCGTGGTTCCCTCAAATTTCAAAATGCCGTATTCTTGAAAAATTTCTATCGAAAAATGAGGGAAATTATTACTCCCTATGGGAATTTTATTCTATTGGTCATGACTGAGAGAAAAAGCTAAAATAATGTGAAAATATTTAGGTTTAACCCCAAAACTTATCGTTGGCTTGTTTTTTGTCAATGATAGGGATATTTTATTCTTGGTTGTTGTAGACTTGTTTCAGTGTTTTTCGGTAAATTAGTGCAATATGGATGAATTCAACCAACTTTTGCATTGGCATGATACCATGATTGAGATTTTGGATTTAGATTTTGTAAATTGGGGAGTAAACCTCCCATGTACATTTCGGGTTTCTCTTTGAGAAACCCTATCATAATATTCTATTTGTTCACTAGTTACTTTTTTTTCACTACTCATTTTTTAATGGACACAATGGACAAACGACGAAACTATCTAGCCTCCATGGTCAAAACGTCAAAACCAAAAACACAACTAAAAATGCCGCGAAGCAAAAAAGCATTAAAAAGGTTAGATTGAAGCTGAAAACATCTTCTTCTTATTTAGTTAAAATTCATGGCAAAAACAGCACAGTTTACTTATACTGTCAAAACTATTTTCGTTTTGATTGGTAGTACATTTTTGAGAACTTAGTCAATACTGTTTCCTTTTTCCCTCACTCATTTCTATTCCCTAATTTCAAGAATACTGCTTTTTGAAATCGAGTGAAATTTTGTGAGAATAGAAATGTCAACATTTCCCTGGGGAGTAAAAATTTCAGGGAATTTCAAGAATAGCGGCACAGGAGATAATAATGTCAACTCCATACCAATGACGTAGAATGTCATGATGATATTGGTATATTGTCTAATATCAAAATGTCATCAAAACGTCAAAATCACAAAAAGAGTGCGTTAATGACATCCATTAACGCATCCTTTTTTAAATAAAACAATTCATTAATATCGAAATTAATAATCGGTCAACTAAAAATATAATTTTCCTGCTCCAAACCACGATATTGAGGATTTATAAATTGAGCTCGCTGTGATGGGGCCGTATTAAAGAAGTCCACACAGGCTATATATAACGTTTGCTGGTGATTTTGGTGAAGACCCTTCAGCTGGAAGGGTTCTTATGTGGGAGCTACATTTTCATTTGGGGAAGCTACGGTCTCTTGGGGAAATTGCATCCTCTGATGGAAGATTTGCTGAATGTATGGAAGCTATAACCATCCGGACTCAGTTCTCTTAGACTTTGGACTTTCCAACTGGTTTTAACTTCCAACTTGGTGGAACAGTATAAGAAGATAAGTTACATTTATTCATTTGTTATTACGCTGTATATAATTGTTTTGTTGTTACTTGCACATATCATAGGTTATGTGACTTGGGTTTTTTTTCTGTGAGGGTGTAGAAATTACCTCTTAACTTAGTTATTGTTTCTATCTGATTTTGACAGATTTCTCCTTCGCGTCGCCCGCATTGGTACCAATGCTTCCCGACTGCGCATGTTCAACTATTTTTTAGTGATATTTATGTAATTTCTCACCTAACGACTTATTATTTTATTATTTGGGATTGGGGTTAAGTGGAATTAATTTACTCATGGGACTAT
Source organism: Lochmaea crataegi (assembly GCA_947563755.1). Lineage (NCBI taxonomy): Eukaryota > Metazoa > Arthropoda > Insecta > Coleoptera > Chrysomelidae > Lochmaea > Lochmaea crataegi. The sequence goes on along the minus strand of OX387425.1, from coordinate 42,277,813 downwards.
GGTAAAGAATGGGAAACCTGTAATAATTATACCTAAGTAAATCAACACTGGGCAACGACCTGTCAAAATTTTTCAACACTGTGTTTTCTTGTTTTCTTATCGCGCATGGTATTGTAGTTTAAAGTTCTTAAGAGAGATAATAAAACAGGTGTAAGTTCGAGGGTGGTTCTTTTTATTTTCTTTTCTCTTGCTAGATTAGGGATTACTTATAGGCCTGGCATAGAGTTAAAATCTAGCTGGCGCCCATTTTAGACATCATTATAATATTGTGGATACCCAGGAAACATTTGATTCGATCCTCGACCGTCTCCACATGAGCGAAGCCGAAGGCCGTAAAGGTTGAAGACCTGGGACAGCCGAAGAACCTCGCCACCTATTAGTTTCTAGAAGCAAATTGGTAGGTTACATAGTTTGGTGTCCAGCGTGGGGCATGCCTTTTTGACAGGTCATACAATTTTTACAGGTCATGCTATTTTTACAGGTCATACAATTTTGACTGGTCATATCATTTTGACAGGTCATGCTATTTTGACAGGTCCTGCTATTTCGACAGGTCCTGCTATTTTGACAGGACTGCTGGATTATCAACCGCCGATGCGGAAGATCTACGGTGATTATTTTTTTATTTTTATTGAAATCACTAGGAATTTCGCATCAAAATAGTATTGGACATTTATAGTGATACTACTCAAGTGAATGAAGAAAAATTATTTTTGAAAGAGAGGTAATTCATGCTACGATAAATTAAACCTGTTTGTTTTACCACTGGTTATACACCTTAACATAATTTCTGATTTATTGATTTCCTGTTTTGTGGAGTTCCTGAATTTAATTGAAGATGCCAGGTAAGATTATACCTAATTACTTGGAATAAAGATGATCTTGTGTTTGAACTAAAGGTTCGCGGTGTTTCGACTGGTACAGTTGACGAAATGCTTGCTAATTTGGCTGCTATGTTTAGACTTGAGGCTGTCAATGAAAGTTTTACCTATCCTGCACACCCTTTTTCGTTTGATGAGGACAAAGTTGCTGTTGATGCCAAGCTTAAAGAGTTGGCTACGGCCGTTTCTAATTATTCAGGTACTTCACCTGAATGCGCGGATGCATTGAGACTTCAAACTCAAATCAATCATGTGTTAGGTAGGATTGATCTAATGACTCCATCCGCAGGGGATAATTTTGATGCTGTGTCGTCGGTTAAATCTAAATTTCTAGCTAGGGTTTTAGCTTTGTCTGATGAACTGGATGGGAATCTTTATCCAGCTCCTGCTGCCCCTATACCAGCAGCTTTGAATGTATATTCGGGAATAAGCCAATCTTCTCAGGCAGGATTAGGTCAGGCACGCGCTTCTTCGCCTAATGTATCTCCTCACCAGATTATTAGTCCAGCTAGTTCTAGTCCTTTTAATAAGATGATCCCACCTCACAAGTGGGGGATTGAGAAGTTTTCGGGATCTCCGAAGGGAATGTCGTTGTCTGCATTCTTTGAGATGGTAGAGGAACTTAAAAAGGCCCGACACTTTCCAGAGGATGATTTGTTAGAATCTGGGTTAGATCTTTTCTCTGATGAAGCGTACCAATTTTACAAAGATGCACGAATGAGAGTGTCTAGTTGGAATGAATTGATGGAAGAGTTTCGGAAGGAATTTTTGTCGGCTCATCACAGTGTGGCAGTTTTTGAAGAACTACGTAGGAGGACACAACATTCCACGGAGTCTATTGGTGTATATCTGGCGGTAATGAATGCTTATTTTAATCGTCTGCGTTGTAGGATCCCATAGAATACTAAGTTGGCACTTATTGTGAAAAACTTACATCCTTTCTATCAGGACCGATTACGTGATCCCTTACCGACGAGCATAGAGGAATTTAGAGATATATGTCGCAGCATGGAAGATAGACGTGACTGTATCCGTTATTATGTTGAGCCTAATGCGAGAAGGTCGAACATTTTGGATAAAGATTTGGCTTTTGTCGAAGTTGAAAGTTGTAGTGAAGTGAGTATTGTCACCACTTCTTCTTTTAAACCGGGTACTTCACCAAGGTCTAGCAATACAGCGCCAAACAAGAGGGTTTGTTTTCGTTGTAATCAACCCGGACACAAGGCGATCGGATGCTTGATGCCTAGGAAATTGTTTTGCTTCAAGAGCAAAAAAGAAGGGGTGACTGTTAGGAATTGTACCAATTGCAGTCAGGGAAACGACTCTCAGCGCACTTAAGTGGTCGGATAGGTGTCGCTAATACTGTCACGACCAACGTTAGACATATTCTTGATTTTATCCTCGAGCATGCTACGAAAGACCATCTGAAAGTGAGAATTTTGGGAACGGAGATTCTAGGACTCTTAGATTCTGGAGCATCGAAAACAATTTGTGGGAGTAGTGGATGGAAGTTACTGCGGAATTTAGGTTTGGATATAGACTATGGACACTTCTAAGAAATCTAGTTGCCATATGGGTAATGGATAATTATGTGGAGTTTTGGATGAATGTTTGGTACCTTTCGTGTTGAGAGATCGACTCAAGGTTGTACTGGTTTTAATCGTGCTAGGAGTTCCTCATAGACTCATACATATTAGGGTTGGAATTTTGGCGAGTGAAAGGGATTGTTCCCGATTTACGACACGATGAGTGGCGTTTCTCAGAGTTCCCTGCGACTTTAGATACTGTAGATCATCTATGTGGGTCATCTTTGTTGACAGATCTCCAAAAAGCTAGATTAGATGTATTAGTGAAAAGGAATCGTGAACGTATGGGGTCCAGTCTGGGCCGAGCATGCCATTCTTTGTAATGCCACTCTGATAAAGCAACGATATTACCCGGTGTCGCCTGTCATCCAGAAGCAAAAAGACAGCGAGTTGGACGAAATGTTAGCTCAGGGTGTCATCGAAAAGTCGAAAAGTTCTTGGTCGTCTCCCATATTGTTGGTAAAGAAGAAAGATGGGAAGATGAGGTTCTGTATGGACTTTCGTAAACTTAATGCAGTGACGGAAAGGGATAGCTACTCTCTTCCATATATAACCTCTATCTTGGATAATCTTAGGAATGCGCATTACTTGTATACGATCGACATTAACAGCCTATTGGCAAGTTCCTGTTTCTGAGGCATCTCGTCCGTTTACAGCCTTTACGATTCCCGGAAGAGGACTGTTTCAATTCCGTCGAATGCCTTTTGGGCTTCATAACGCACCCGCTACTTGGCAGAGGCTGATCCACTGTGTGCTTGGACCTGAGCTGGAACCTCATGTATTTTCTTACCTAGATGACGTGGTTATAGTAACGGATTCGTTTGTGAAACATTTGGAAATTTTAGATGAGGCATTTGCTCGCTTGAGTAAGGCTAACTTGACAGTCAGTTGGGGTAAGAGTTCCTTTTGTCGTCCAGAGTTAAAATACCTCGGATACATGGTGAACCGCGAGGGCTTGCATGTAGATGTAGATCCAGATAAATTCAGAGCCATGTTAACTATTCCAGCTCCAAAGTCAGTGAAAGAGGTTAGGAGTGTGATCGGAACCTTTTCTTGGTACCGTCGGTTTGTGCCGGATTTTGCAACACTGATATCTCCTATTACGGCTTTATTAAAAAAAATCGTAAGTTCATTTGGACCGAGTGTGAAAAATATTTCCTAAGGATTAAGGAGTGTTTGGTGTCAGCCCCTGTCCTGAACTGCCCGGATTTTAGTCTCCCTTTTGTGGTCCAATGCGATAGTTCTGGCTAAGGAATTGGTGCGGTATTAGTTAAAGAAACTCCAGATGGTGATCGTGTGATCAGTTATATAAGTAGATCGTTTACTCGCCAAGAGCGTAATTTTTCTAAGACGGAGAGAGAGTGTCTAGCCGTATTATCGAGTGTTGAGAAACTTATGCCTTATCTCGAAGGTATACCCTTCACCGTGATTACAGATCACGCCTCGCTCTAGTGTGGTTACAAAATCTAAAGGATCCCACCGGTAGGTTGGCACGCTGGTCCATTAGGCTTCAACAGTTTGATTTTCGGATAGTTCATCGCAAGGGTAAGGAACATGTTGTACCAGACCTTCTTAGTCGTTCTGTCCCTGTTTTAGATTCTGTTGAACCACAGTATGTTTCGACCGGTGATCGTTGGTACGATCGGATGTTTAGGGAAATTACGGATAAACCTTTAAAGTTTTTGCAGTGGAGGATTAGTAAAAGTAAAATTTTCAAATACGTTCGTCCTACTTCAGAATTTCTAGTTTCGGATTCTGACAATTGGAAAGAAGTAGTACCCAAAAATGACCGTCGAAATATTTTGCAAAAATTTCATGATGAACCCCTTGCAGGTCACATGGGCGTCTTAAAAACTTATAAAAGTATTTGCGATAAATATTTTTGGCCAAAGCTCAAGAGCGATGTTTCACGCTATGTTAAGAATTGTCATCGTTGCGCCGCACATAGGATAGATAACACTCCTCCGAAGGGGTTGATGTCACCACAACCACGGGCGTCTCAGCCATGGGAAATCTTGTCTTAATAGATGTGTTTAGCAAGTCGTGAAAAGGATTGAGGAAGAGGTTTTCCTGACATTCGGAGTCCCACGTATGATTTTGTGCGATAATGGGGTACATTACACTTCCGGTATATTTAAGAATTTAACTTCAACTTACGGAGTGGAAATTCGATATAATGCTCTTTATCACCCTCAGGCTAACCCCTCGGAACGCTATAATCGTACGCCGAAGACTATGATAGTTACTTATGTGTCGGATAACAACAGGGTGGGGGATGTTCATCTGGCGAAACTGGCGTGCGCCACCCGTACTTCTTTTCATGAATCCATTGGTAGGGACCCTTATTTTGTCAATTTCGGTAGGAAAATGGTCTTGGATGGAAATGATTTTCGTCGAAGAGAGGAACTACGTAACGACAACAATGATTTTTGACTTGGGTCTTGTCAGAATTCGAGGGGAAATGAGAGAAGAGAATAAGAGTAGCCTCGCCACGTGGTTGGAATTTTTCTTGGGAAAAATTAGGAGATCCAGGAGAGTCTTTTTTTTATTGGACATCCCATTTGGGGGATTAATTTTCCTGATCACAGTGTTCCTTGTGTACTGGCATTTTATGGAGTTTGAGGTATTTTTTGGAACTAGGTACTTTCAAACAAGGACGCCCAGCGAATTGGGGGATTAAATTATATTTTCCTGCTCCAAACCACGATATTGAGGATTTATAAATTGAACTCGCTCGGATTATTGTATGGGGCCGTATTAAAGAAGTCCATACAGGCTATATAGAACGTTTGCTGGTAATTTAGGCCGTTTGATTTTGGTGAAGACCCTTCAGCTGGAAGGGTTCTTATGTGGGAGCTACATTTTCCTTTGGGGAAGCTACGGTCTCTTGGGGAAATTGCATCCTCTGATGGAAGATTTGCTGAATGTATGGAAGCTATAACCATCCGGACTCAGTTCTCTTAGACTTTGGACTTTCCAACTTGTTTTAACTTCCAGCTTGGTGGAACAGTATAAGAAGATAAGTTACATTTATTCATTTGTTATTACGCTGTATATAATTGTTTTGTTGTTACTTGCACATATCATAGGTTATGTGCCTTGGGTATTTTATCTGTGCGGGTGTAGAAATTACCTCTTAACTTAGTTGTTGTTACTATCTGATTTTGACTTATTATTTTATTATTTGGGATTGGGGTTAAGTGGAGTTAATTTACTCATGGGACTATGGTAAAGAATGGGAAACCTGTAATAATTATACCTAAGTAAATCAACACTGAGCAACCACCTGTCAAATATTTTTCAACACTGTATAAAATTGATATTTTGGTAGGTTACACAATTTCACATGATAACTCTCACTCAATAATTCACAAAGCCACTCAAATATACCTAAAAAGAAAGATAAGCGTGCAATCAGACCAATTTCCATCCTCTTCCACTCGAATACAGACACGTAAGAACTCTAAATAGAGTCTAAAACAACGCAAAACACACTATTCGACGTTATACCATCCAAATACGCGAAATCTCACGTTACAACTGCCCCAAAGGGTCAATGGAACTCGGAATCACTCAAAACTTCTCAATTCTACTATAACGATAACAAGATAACTTAATAATTGACAAACTCACTCAAATATACCTGAAAACAAGAACTAGCTTGCAATGCGACCATTTTTCATTCTCTACATCTCAAATACAGACAAAAACACGTAAGCAGTCTCAATAGAGTCTAAAACAACGCAAAACACACAATTCGACGTTATACCATCCAAATACGCGAAATCTCACGTTACAACTCCCCCAAAGGGTCAATGGAACTCGGAATCACTCAAAACTTCTCAATTCTACTATAACGATAACAAGATAACTTAATAATTGACAAACTCACTCAAATATACCTGAAAACAAGAACTAGCTTGCAATGCGACCATTTTTCATTCTCTACATCTCAAATACAGACAAAAACACGTAAGAAGTCTCAATAGAGTCTAAAACAACGCAAAACACACAATTCGACGTTATACCATCCAAATACGCGAAATCTCACGTTACAACTCCCCCAAAGGGTCAATGGAACTCGGAATCACTCAAAACTTCTCAATTCTACTATAACGATAACAAGATAACTTAATAATTGACAAACTCACTCAAATATACCTGAAAACAAGAACTAGCTTGCAATGCGACCATTTTTCATTCTCTACATCTCAAATACAGACAAAAACACGTAAGAAGTCTCAATAGAGTCTAAAACAACGCAAAACACACAATTCGACGTTATACCATCCAAATACGCAGAATCTCACATTACAACTCCCCCAAAGGATCAATGGAACTCGGAATCACTCAAAACTTCTCAATTCTACTATAAAGATCACAAGATAACTTAATAATTGACAAACTCACTCAAATATACCTGAAAACAAGATCTAGCTTGCAATTCATCCATTTTCCATTCTCTACCTCTCAAATACTGACAAAAACACGTAAGAAGTCTCAATAGAGTCTAAAACAACGCAAAACACACAATTCGACGTTATACCATCCAAATACGCGGAATCTCACGTTACAACTCCCCCAAAGGGTCAATGGAACTCTGAATCACTCAAAACTTCTTAATTCTACTATAAAGATCACAAGATATCTTAATAATTGACAAACTCACTCAAATATACCTGAAAACAAGAACCAGCTTGCAATTCGACCATTTCCCATTCTCTACCTCTCAAATACAGACAAAAACACGTAAGAAGTCTCAATAGGGTCTAAAACAACGCAAAACACACAATTCGACGTTATTCCTTCCAAATACGCGAAATCTCACGTTACAACTCCCCCAAAGGGTCAATGGAACTCGGAATCAATCAAAACTCCTCAATTCTTCTATAAAAAACACAAGATGACTTAACACATTCGCGCGGATGTTGATAATGACAAACCCAACCCAGAGCCGTCAGTGTGTAAAATTGCTGATGCACCAATCTAAATATTTTTGAATGTTATTTTTTTTATTATTGTATGTTTAGACTTGTTTAGCCTGTTCGTAATTTTTTTCTTATACCATCCGTGGTACATGACGGCTACGGGAGTAATTTCCTTTTCGTAGCCGTTATGTAACATTTATGGTACAAGTGGTAATAATGACATATTCACAACGAATTCTTTGTTTCAGATTTTAATACGTAATAAGTAGTGAATAAATAAATGATGACGTCGAGAGGTAAAAAAATCGTGTCCTTGGTGCAGTCCGAATTTGCTAGTGACTTTACAGTGACAGTGAATAGACAAAGTGACTTTACTGGACGTAGTTCATCGCCTGTGCCGGAAAACGATTTGACAAATGACTATATTGATTTGGTCGGTCCACCATCGACCATCACAGATGTGGCAGGTCCTTCATCGACCATAACTGATGTTGCCGCGCCTTCATCCACAACGAAGTATTTTTCATCTTCCAAAGAGGAAGAATCTGAACCTGAACCATATTTAGACTCTGATGACGAATACATTCCTTCTGATGCGTCAGATTCTGAAGGCGTTGATAGTGCCATTCAGAGGCTATATAGAACGTTTGCTGGTAATTTAGTCCGTTTGATTTTTGTGAAGACCCTTCAGCTGGAAGGGTTCTTATGTGGGAGCTACATTTTCCTTTGGGGAAGCTACGGTCTCTTGGGGAAATTGCATCCTCTGATGGAAGATTTGCTGAATGTATGGAAGCTATAACCATCCGGACTCAGTTCTCTTAGACTTTGGACTTTCCAACTTGTTTTAACTTCCAGCTTGGTGGAACAGTATAAGAAGATAAGTTACATTTATTCATTTGTTATTACGCTGTATATAATTGTTTTGTTGTTACTTGCACATATCATAGGTTATGTGCCTTGGGTATTTTATCTGTGCGGGTGTAGAAATTACCTCTTAACTTAGTTGTTGTTACTATCTGATTTTGACTTATTATTTTATTATTTGGGATTGGGGTTAAGTGGAGTTAATTTACTCATGGGACTATGGTAAAGAATGGGAAACCTGTAATAATTATACCTAAGTAAATCAACACTGAGCAACGACCTGTCAAATATTTTTCAACACTGTATAAAATTGATATTTTGGTAGGTTACACAATTTCACATGATAACTCTCACTCAATAATTCACAAAGCCACTCAAATATACCTAAAAAGAAAGATAAGCGTGCAATCAGACCAATTTCCATCCTCTTCCACTCGAATACAGACACGTAAGAACTCTAAATAGAGTCTAAAACAACGCAAAACACACAATTCGACGTTATACCATCCAAAGACGCGGAATCTCGCGTTACAACTCCCCCAAAGGGTCAATGGAACTCGGAATCACTCAAAACTTCTCAATTCTACTAATAAGATCACAAGATAACTTAATAATTGACAAACTCACTCAAATATACCTGAAAACAAGAACTAGCTTGCAATTCGACCATTTTCCATTCTCTACCTTTCATATACAGACAAAAACACGTAAGAAGTCTCAATAGAGTCTAAAACAACGCAAAACACACTATTCGACGTTATACCATCCAAATACGCGAAATCTCACGTTACAACTGCCCCAAAGGGTCAATGGAACTCGGAATCACTCAAAACTTCTCAATTCTACTATAACGATAACAAGATAACTTAATAATTGACAAACTCACTCAAATATACCTGAAAACAAGAACTAGCTTGCAATGCGACCATTTTTCATTCTCTACATCTCAAATACAGACAAAAACACGTAAGAAGTCTCAATAGAGTCTAAAACAACGCAAAACACACAATTCGACGTTATACCATCCAAATACGCGAAATCTCACGTTACAACTCCCCCAAAGGGTCAATGGAACTCGGAATCACTCAAAACTTCTCAATTCTACTATAACGATAACAAGATAACTTAATAATTGACAAACTCACTCAAATATACCTGAAAACAAGAACTAGCTTGCAATGCGACCATTTTTCATTCTCTACATCTCAAATACAGACAAAAACACGTAAGAAGTCTCAATAGAGTCTAAAACAACGCAAAACACACAATTCGACGTTATACCATCCAAATACGCGGAATCTCACATGACAACTCCCCCAAAGGATCAATGGAACTCGGAATCACTCAAAACTTCTCAATTCTACTATAAAGATCACAAGATAACTTAATAATTGACAAACTCACTCAAATATACCTGAAAACAAGATCTAGCTTGCAATTCATCCATTTTCCATTCTCTACCTCTCAAATACTGACAAAAACACGTAAGAAGTCTCAATAGAGTCTAAAACAACGCAAAACACACAATTCGACGTTATACCATCCAAATACGCGGAATCTCACGTTACAACTCCCCCAAAGGGTCAATGGAACTCTGAATCACTCAAAACTTCTTAATTCTACTATAAAGATCACAAGATATCTTAATAATTGACAAACTCACTCAAATATACCTGAAAACAAGAACCAGCTTGCAATTCGACCATTTCCCATTCTCTACCTCTCAAATACAGACAAAAACACGTAAGAAGTCTCAATAGGGTCTAAAACAACGCAAAACACACAATTCGACGTTATTCCTTCCAAATACGCGAAATCTCACGTTACAACTCCCCCAAAGGGTCAATGGAACTCGGAATCAATCAAAACTCCTCAATTCTTCTATAAAAAACACAAGATGACTTAACACATTCGCGCGGATGTTGATAATAACAAACCCAACCCAGAGCCGTCAGTGTGTAAAATTGCTGATGCACCAATCTAAATATTTTTGAATGTTATTTGTTTTATTATTGTATGTTTAGACTTGTTTAGCCTGTTCGTAATTTTTTTCTTATACCATCCGTGGTACATGACGGCTACGGGAGTAATTTCCTTTTCGTAGCCGTTATGTAACATTTATGGTACAAGTGGTAATAATGACATATTCACAACGAATTCTTTGTTTCAGATTTTAATACGTAATAAGAAGTGAATAAATAAATGATGACGTCGAGAGGTAAAAAAATCGTGTCCTTGGTGCAGTCCGAATCTGCTAGTGACTTTACAGTGACAGTGAATAGACAAAGTGACTTTACTGGACGTAGTTCATCGCCTGTGCCGGAAAACGATTTGACAAATGACTATATTGATTTGGTCGGTCCACCATCGACCATCACAGATGTGGCAGGTCCTTCATCGACCATAACTGATGTTGCCGCGCCTTCATCCACAACGAAGTATTTTTCATCTTCCGAAGAGGAAGAATCTGAACCTGAACCATATTTAGACTCTGATGACGAATACATTCCTTCTGATGCGTCAGATTCTGAAGGCGTTGATAGTGCCATTCAGAGACAAATTGTATCCGAAGACCCTGGACCATGTGTCTCTGATGAAGAAGGTAGCAGTGATAATGAGGATGATACTGTCAGAACCCCTCCTCATCGTCGCAACATTCGTAATAAACCGATACCAGAAAAGTGGGGACCATGTCATGACACACAAGGCAATTTCGCATTCTCTGCTCAAGAGAAAGTCAACGTGGACAATTTAGTGTTATCCAATCCGTACAAAATATACCGACAATTTATTGCTGATGATATTCTTGACATGATTGTCGAAGAGACTAATAGATATGCTACTGAATACATCAGCACGCACCAACTTCGACCACGATCGATCGTTCGTAAGTGGAAGGAAACCAATCGCAACGAAATAAGAAAATTTTTAGGCATTCTTATGATTATGGGTATATCTCCTTTACCAAAAATTCGTCTGTATTGGAGTAAGAGTGATATGTTTGGCAACAAACTAATCCGGGAGACATTCAACCGAAATAGATTTGATTGTCTGCTGAAATTTATACATTTTTCAAATAACGCAGATCCAACAGCACATACTGATAGATTATTTAAAATTAAACATATATCAAAAAATCCTTGTTCCTGTTGAAAATATAGTAATTGACGAAACTGTGGTGCCATGGAGGGGAAGATTAGTTTTTCGTCAATACATTCCCAAGAAAACGCACAAGTATGGAGTTAAGATCTATAAAATTTGTACTCCAGATGGCTATACTTATAACCTTCAGGTATATGCCGGAAAAAATGGCCCTCCTCCATCTACCCATGGCCACACATACGATGTTTGTATGACCTTATTAAATGGACTCATAAATGAAGGCAGATCATTGTATGTCGATAACTATTATTCAAGCATCCAATTGTCCAAAGATCTCTTGGATCTGAAAACTTATCTATGTGGTACTTTTAAACTTAAACGGCTGGGGAATTCTCCCAGTGTTATGAATAAAAAATTACGAAAAGGGGAAATATATGGGGAACAAAGCGAAAGTGGAATTCGGGTGCTAAAATGGATGGATAAGAGGCCAGTCTATATGATTTCTACTGTACCCTGTCACAGAGCAGAACTGGAAACGTTACGGACAAATCGGGGCAAAGAAGTAGGGAGGCCTTTGGCTGTTAATGCATATAACAACGCCAAAAAAGGGGTTGATGTTTCAGACCAGATGTCTGGGTATTACACGGTACTTAGAAAAAGTGTCAAATGGTATAAAAAGGTTGTATTGGAAATGCTGCTTGGTACCAGTGTGGTCAATACATGGGTACTCTACAATAAATATAGTACGAATAAAACGATTGATATGCTCAATTTACGGCAGCAAATTATTACAGGGTTGCTCAGTTCCGAAGTAGAAATTCAAAACCGATAGAAGCCGAAACCGACATAGATGATAGACCTCGTACTCCGCCGCCCCCCAGGAAACGGCTGCGATCAAATACCTCTAATATAACCAATCACAAGATGGCAAAATACGATGGAAAAGCTAGCCAATGCAGGAAACCGTGTTTGTTATGATCAGGAAGGATATAAAGTAGCTGCAAAAAAAACCAAAAGGGTTTGCACATATTGTAAGGACTGTCCTGACCACCCCCAATATGTCTACCTTGTTTTAACGAAAAACATTCCTAGTTTTATTTAGTTAGTTGTTGTTTTCTTATTGTCTTTCTTTAGTTACATTGACCATTTCTTTCAATAAAAGATTTTTCACTTTTTGTACCTTCACTTTTATTACATCATTACCGCCGTTATTAAAGCTCAATACCGAAATGATTGTACCTGTATATATATATATATTGTCACATACAGGTTGTACCACCATGCTAGTGACATATGTTGATCATATTATACAATATAATATAATATAAAAAAAATAAACAACTTTATTATTATAAAATTTTGTATCACACTGTATTAATGAAAATATAGAATTCAGAAAGAAAGAATTAAATAACTAAAATCATAAATAAGGTAGGTATACACTGTGTCCGTAAAGTATGGAACAAATTCATTTTTAGCTAAACAGACCATTTTAAGAAATAATCCTGAAACACGTCGATTTTTGATTTTAATTTACCGTATTTTAAAATAATAATCTTATATACAGGGTGAATTACTTTCGAGTAATGACGTCACCGTCATTTTATTTAAATGGAACACCCCCATTTTGTCTCAATTTTCGGATTACTCTAGCTGAGCTGATTCCAAAAATGTATCACATGTTGATTCCAATTGGTACAGGGTGGACAAAAATACAATAGTTTTGTGTGTGCTCATAAAGTAACGCGTAACATTCTTTATTAGTTAAATTAACAATATTATCAAAAATACTTTCTGTCTAGCGGCAATTGGTTCGAACATTTATAAAGTCATGTATTTCATAAGTATTTTTGATAATATTGTTAATTTAACTAATAAAGAATGTTACGCGTTACTTTATGAGCACACACAAAACTATTGTATTTTTGTCCACCCTGTACCAATTGGAATCAACATGTGATACATTTTTGGAATCAGCTCAGCTAGAGTAATCCGAAAATTGAGACATTAAATTCCATTCCATTTAAATAAAATGACGGTGACGTCATTACTCGAAAGTAATTCACCCTGTATATAAGATTATTATTTTAAAATACGGTAAATTAAAATCAAAAATCGACGTGTTTCAGGATTATTTCTTAAAATGGTCTGTTTAGCTAAAAATGAATTTGTTCCATACTTTACGGACACAGTGTATATGAATAATACTGGTGGAAATAGAAATTTATGTGCACGAACACAACCCTGTATGTGCTGATATCACAAATTAGGTATTATATTTTGTATTGAATACCAGTATGGTATATTTATGTAAAACTTTGTATATGTAAATAGTTATGTAGTATATTAGGAAATGCTAAATAATATAAAAAATAATTGAGTTCAAAATTTTACATTCAAGATAATGTCATTAGTATCTTAAATTATAATAGGTGATAATAATTAATAATCTAGAGAATTGAAAAATGAAATTAGCATAATTATAGGAGTTAACAAGGATAACATCTGGAATAAAATTAAATATTGAAAATATTTATTTGACATTTTGATAGAAAAAGCTGTCAAAGGGGATATAAAATTTATCCGACAGCTTGACGACGTTAATCTTTTCTCCACGATGTTTCAAAACAAATTACAAGAAATTATTAAAAATAAATTTCGTCGTGATGATCAGAAATATTTAAGCTGTGTGGGGAAATTTGCATAACCGAAGGAGTGTATCCATTGTCAAAGTGACAATATATGTCAGGAGAAGTGGAGAGTAAATCTTTGAAAATTCATAAATTGAAGCTTCATTTGCGTACCTGAGAATACCTACTTCGAGAAACAACTGTATCAAAGGTCACGAGCTCTTTATTATAGACATTTTAAGACATCTAATGCTTGAGTATATTTAGAAGAGAGGATCAAATCGAAAAATATTTGAACCTGGAACAAGAATATAAAAGGCATTCATGAACTTTAAGGTAAAATAATTCGTAGATGTGACCTATATTTCGAATTACAATTAAAACATTCTCTCTACAAGTTAAGAATACATAAGGTATACTTACGGAGACATCGAAAGTTTCGAAAATTAACCATAAAGGTATCCATTTTAAACCCATTTTTTAAACATAATATTCATGTCTTGCATAGCGACTAATTTTTAACTCACTTTCGAAATTGTTAAAATAAAATTAAACAATAACAGTTTATTCACATATAACTAACCGTAGATTTATCGATTTATATTTGGCATTATAAAGTAATTTTTTTCTATTGGACATAGATCTAATAAATAAATGACGTTAGTCATCATGGTTAATTAATAAATTTTGAACTCAATAATACAGTTGTACAACATTTTGTTATATTTTATAGTAATAATTATCATTTCAAATAACAATAATATATGTGTGCTTGAGAGTTATTCTTATTTATTGATCAATAAAAAATTTGTATTTGTGTTTTAGAAAATTTTTTATAATTTCTTAAATTAATGATAAATTGGAGAGTGAACGTAGAAAGTATTTTTTTTTTAAATATGTGGCGCTGGGCAAAGGAATCCAAGATCTTGAGGTAAGAGTTAATAAACCTTTTTTTATAAATAAAATATAATATTGAAAAGTTCTCCTCCCATTTTCGAGGGAATTTATCTATAAAACATTTGTAGTATCAATGAAAGGTTTAAAATAATTGGCACCTAACGTTGTAACATTTAGATACTAAACGTGTGGTATAAAACAATATATATATATATATATATATATATATATATATATATATATATATATATATATTGTTTTATACCACACGTATATATATATATATATATATTGATATGGAAAGTGAAATCATAATAAAAGAATATAAAAGAAGCGCACTAATTTTAAAAACATTGTTTTATTAACTAGATACATAGTTTTTTTTTTAAAATATGGCAATTCAGAGTTCGATTAAGTACAAATTCTAGATTTTAAAAAAATGACAACGTGATCTTCAAGGCAAAGTTTAATTAGTTTCTAAATCAGAATAACTTTCGGAAAGTGATAGTTCATCATCGGATTCATTGGATACAGAGATCACCATAGGTTCGAAGTTTAGTAGGTCCAGTTTGTTTTCTACTTCCCATGCTTCAGAAATAATTTTCTCTGTATGATTTATGTAATTCTGCCAGTGTTGCTCCGGTACATTTTTTACAACGTCATTCCATACTTTTAAGACTTCAGTAGGTGACCTTGCAGTTTTCGTAATAGCTTGGTCATAATGCCTTTTAGTTTCTGACCATACCATTTCGATGGCATTAAAATGGCAATGATAGGGTGGTAGCCTGAGAACACAATGACCATGCTCGGCAGCGTATTTGTCTAAATGATAATTTTTTTCTGGCAAAACTTGCTTTTCAATTATATTCCAAACAGCATCCTTTAAAATGTGATCTGGAAAAGGAATATTCTTTTTTTTGAGCCATTCTAACATGCTTGTTTTACTCCAACTTTTTCTTGGGATTTCTTCATCCAGGCGACTGTGATACGTTGCGTTATCCATTATAATTAACGATGGTTCTTCCAAGTTTACAATTAGTTGCTGTTTAAACCAATTTTCAAAATTTTCGGTGTTCATGTTATCATGGTAATCGCCTGTTTTTTATTGCATTTAAAAATAAGCGATGCATTTGCCACAAAACCTTTTTTATTACCGGCATGAACAATTACACATCGTGTCCCACTTCCAGTTATTTTTAAATCACTGTGTTTAGTACCATCTTGCCACATTCTTCTGTCCCCGCTTTTACTAAAAACCCATGTCTCATCCAGAAAAACAGGTGTAAAGAGCTTTTCGCTTTTAGCAGCATGGTATTTGTTCAAAAATAATATTCTTTTTAATCTGACTGCAGGCATTTCCAATAAATGTTTTCTTCCATTCTGTTTTTTGAATTAAAAACCCATTTTTTTAATTCCCAAATATAACGAACCTTTGGAAATCTTAGTTTCTGGAGACTCTTCGATAAATTGCCGTAAAATAGTTTCTACTGTGATTTTATCCTTTCGCGCATACATTTTATAAATTACTTCCCTCAAACAATGCAGGGTAGTTTTTGTAATTCGGGTTTTGCTCCGGGAAACGCTTGCAGACATATTTCTTCTAAATTCGAAATCTGTAGCTTTGTTTGGTTTTTCAAGATTATATAATGTGCTTTCTGGAAGTTTTAGTGCTTCGGACGCTTTTTGAATTGCCTTTAATCGAGATCCTAAATCGTTTTGAAAATAGTTTACTACATTAAGCATAAGTTTTTTGGATTCATCAGAATATCGCATTTTTATATCTTATTTTGCGTTATGACATTAACATGAAATCAAAATTTGACGTAACTTCAAAAACGTGACATCTAATAAATTAGTTACGACGTTCATTTTTTTTGGTAATTTTTTGTTTCAACCGATTTATTAATAATAAATAAGGATGGTCTTATTCTAAATGGGTATAAAATTTACTATAATTGTGATTTACTGAACAAAGATTCGGTTAGGTCAGATATATTACATGATATTAATTTTTCATTTTTCATTTATATTTCAATCGTAATAAACTAAACTTTTCTATAAAAGACATTAAATCCTTATCAACAAAGATTTCTTCTGAAAACTTGATTGTTACTAAAGCTGCATGATAAAGGTAATTGTGTAGTAATTTTAGATAAGGTACAATATTTGTATAAAGTTGAAGATTTCCTTATTTCAGATTCTTCTATAGTTCCCTTAAATTCTAAGTTTTATAATTACCTGAAAGCTACAATTAAGAAAGATTTTAGTGAATTTTTGTTACCTTTCAATCAGAACCACTTCAAGATTTTTCCCATGATTTCAGTTACCCCCCTTTCATATGATTTACCTAAAATTCACAAGAATGATTGTCCTATAAGACCTGTTGTCAGTTTTATTAATTCTCCTGTTTCTAAACTTGCTAAATTTCTTTGTAATACTTTGAAAGAACTCACCAATTTTAATAATTCTCACTCAGTAATTAATTCTTTACAGTTGTAAACTGTACCCCTACAGGGTCTTAAGATACCTAGTAATTCTATTTTGTTCTCTTTGGATGTTTCGAACCTCTTTCCTAGTATTCCTCCTGATGAATGTATAGCTTTGGTTAGGGATTTAATGTTCAATAATAATGTTCCAACTCATACTGTACTTAATGTTTGCTCCTTGTTAGGTCTTGCATTAGAACAAAACTTTTTTAAATTTAATGATAAATATTATTCTCAAACTTCAGGTCTAACAATGGGTTCTAGTTTATCTCCTTTCTTGGCTGAAGTTTTCATGAATAATTTGGAAGAGTTGTATTTGAACTCTAACTTTAAGAATAGATCATATTTTATCATAGATATGTAGATGATTGTATCTTACTTTTTAATGGAACACTGTTTTATATAGATTGTTTTCTTAATTTTATCAACACTTCACATCCCAGAATCAAATTTACAGTTGAGTTGGAGGTAGAGGGTCAAATTTCTTTTTTGGATATTTTGATATCAAGGGATTTGTTTAATCATTCACCTTCTTTTGATATATATAGAAAACCAACTACTTTGTCCAAACAGGCATTTGATAAAGAATTAAATATTATTAAACAGTTGGCACTCAACAATAATTTTCCTTTAGATATTATACAAAAAATTTATTTAAAAAACTTTTATAAATTTAGACTTTCATTTTCTACAATTGAGGAGGATAGTATTGTTAAGAGTTTTGTTGGTTCATTGATATATTTCGGTGACATTTCATATAGATTTATTAACATTTTCAAAAAATATAATATTGATGTTGCTTTAAAGACTGATTCCTCTTTGGGGAGCATTTTCGTCAAGACCAAGGATGTAGTCCCTATGTTACATAGATCTGGAGTATATAAAATATCCTGTTTTGATTGTGATGCAGTATATATTGGACAGAGTGGTCGTAGACTTGAATACCGTTTAATGGAACATAAAAATTGTATTAAGAAATATTCCAAATATGATTATTTCAATTCCCCTTCATCATTTGCCAATCATATTTTAGTAGATCATCATTCTAAAGATAAATTTGACGTAAAATTGCTCCATAATTGTAGAAAAGGTATTAGATTGAATTTATTAGAAAGTATTGAAATCCATAGTGCCGTTTTGGATAGTGGTGTGACTTGTCTTAATGAACAGGTTCCTTCCGTTGAGAATTATATTTTCTTGCATTTACCAAAAGATGTTATTAGTGTATCTCCCAATGATTAATACATTTGTATATTGTTTTGTTTTAGTAATCTGTTATATTGTTTTATTTTATATAGTTTTGACTTGTCTGTATGTTATTGACTTATATTGATTTATTCTTCTTCTTTTTTAAATGTAAGTGAAATATTTGCAACTGTATAGGTAATTGAGCTACTTTTGTCGGTTTTTGGTCATAGAACTCTGTGGAGTTTAGTTATTCTGATGTTTCATGATTTAAATAAATTTAATTTTTGAATGAATACTATTAAGCTTGAACATGTTAATTCTCAAGTTGTTGGTTTTGTGCAATTTGTTATTGTTGATTGGATCCGCATTAACAATTAAAAATCCCATTCCCGGTGTGCTCAAGTTATTGGTTTGGTGCACTTTGAAAGTCCTATTCCTATTGTGGAGTATTTCAACCAAGTTTGTGTGGCTGTCCTTCCCCACAAGTTATGAAATTTTGATGAGATTTCCCCCTCTTTTAAATATTTCACCTTTTTCTATTCTGATTTTGCTTTGACTTTATATAATTTCACATTACAAATAATGTTTTCAATGTAAGGTTTTCTCGTGAGAAAACATATTTAATTTAATTAAAAAATTTTTTGAACACTTACCTTATTTTGTCTGTTCTTACTCTTAATTTGTTTTTGTTTTTCATTCCACAATTTTATTCAGTACTTCCACTTTGTTAATGATTGCTTTTGTACAATTTTTGATGGACTGATGACGATGATGTTCTTACCATTCCAGTTGTAAAATTTCACAAAGGTAACTTTTACGATTTGTTATAATTTAAATTTTATAATATTTGACTTTTCTTGAGCTTAACCTTAATTGTAGTACATATTCATCACTTTTTTGATTACTTTCCTTAGATATTGTTTAACTTCATGTAAAATAATTTTGATCGCAACTTTGTTCCATCAATTTTATTACCTATGTTTCATAATATTTTACATTGTATTTTGACATGAGAAAATCTTTAGATCTTAATAATAGTGTACCATTTTCTATTTGTTACAGCCTGATGATTGTAATTGTTACCGAAACTAGTTGCAAGTTTTGAGTCCTACTGGACATTATAAATATATTGTGGTTTGACTTTGAGTTTCATTGAACCCCCTTTTTTACTGTTTAATCAGGTTAGAGATGAGGTGGCTAATCGGCCTAGTTCAATCAGATAATTTGGAGTTTCCTTTTTTTTAATGTATTGGGGTTGGTATTGTTTCTGGGTATGGGTATTAACCAGGGTGGAGGGGTTTGGATATTTGTTGGGAAAAAGTTGGGGAATTGAAGTTGGAGATCGTTAAAGTTTCTTCTGACTCGTAAAATGGTGGGTCTAATCTTGTAGTGATGTATGTTTCCTGAGAGGGATCTGTGAACGTGTGTGTATAAGTTGGGTGCTCTTTATTGCTAGCGATTGTGGAAGCATATGAAAGACATAGATGTTTGCGTTGGAAGCTTAGGATGTTAGACATTGTAAATATTTAACTGGTGTTGTACAAAACGCACCTGTAGCTATTCGTAGGGCTGGATTTTGAATGGTCTCCAAGGTTTTTAATGTTGTCGTTTTAGTGGAAGCAAAAACTATAGCACCATAGACTAGTTTATATCTAACTTAAGATTTATATGTATGTAATAATGTATTTTGGTCTGCTCCCCAATTTTCGCTGGCTATAGTTTTCATGAGATTTATTCCTCTTTGGCATGCTTTTTTTTAAATCGTCTATATGTTTTTTCCACGTTAGCTTTTGATCGAAAATCATGCCTAGGAAACGAATATTATTTGTGAAATTGAGAGTTTGGTTGTATAGTTTCAGATGTGGTCTGGGATACAATTGGTTTTTGTTGGGGAGAATTGTAATCCGGTCGACTTAGACCATAATTCTAGTTGATGGTTTGTTGTGAATAGTTTTGAACGGATGTCAAATGTTTTCCTTTGGCAAATAAAACTAAATCATCAGCATATAGTCTACCGTTGACAAGTGGCGAGCATTGATCTAGTATGTCATTAATGGCTATTAGAAAAAGTGTAGTGCTTATTATTGATCATTGTGGTACTCCGTTCTTTTGTTTTTTTTTATCCGAAGTAACGTTGTCTGATCGTACATGAAAGCTGCCAAATTGGAGAAAATTTGAAATGAATTGTAATATATTACCTCTAATATTCCAATTATGTAACTTCGATATGATATTAAATCGCCATACAGTATCGTAAGTATTTTTAATGTCCAAGAAGACTGCGACATAAAATTGTTTATTTGCAATTGCTTCGTGTATTTCTGATTCTAAGTCGATTAAGTTATCTATGGTAGATCGATTTTCTCTGAAACCGCTTTGTTGTGGAATATTGACAATTTTCTCTTAGAATTTACACATTGTGTTGGTTAGGGATATTGGGCGGTATAATTCTGGAGATGTTCGAGGATTATCTGGTTTAAGGAGGGGTAATACTATAGCTTTGGACCAGGTTGATGGAAATACTTGGTTGATCCAGATAAAATTATAAAACTTTAAAAGTAATGTTTTTCCATTATCTGGTAGATGTCATAAGAATGATAATGGAATACCATCTGGGCCAGGACTGGAATATTTGGAAGAGTTTAAAGCTTCGGTGAGTTCTGTCAAGGAAAAGAGAACGTTAAGGTTTCGAATTTCATATCCGCTGTTTCACAACGCTCTGCTTCTATATCTTCTATATGTATTTTAAAATCACCTGTGTAACTTTCATTGCTCGAATTTGATTCGTATTGATTTACAATTTCTTTTATAGCGCTGATTTTTTTTTTTTAGAAATGGGATTTGATATAGTTGATTTTTGACTGAAATTTTCCTTACGTTTTTCCAGACCGTGCTTATCGTTGTTGAGGTGTTAAGGGCCGGAATAAATTTTTTCCAAGATTATTTTCTGTTTTTTTTAAGTCTACCTTGCCTCGGCTCTGCGTTTTTATATTCTGTTGTTTTCGTCGGTTTTGTGTCGTTTTAATCTATTGTTGCCAGGTCACCAACTCAAAGCCGGCCCTGTCCCTCGACTGTAAATTTTAGTGGCTGTGCCGGGATTCTCTCCCTGCATTAGAATGTACTCGAACATTCTGGAATAAGGTTTTGTCTGGGCATAGCACGAGCACGGAAGGCACTAGAGTTTTCGAGAGTCGAGAAACTATATATACGCGGGTCTTCGAGACAGTTAGTTAGTTCGAGAGAATTAGTGAACGGACAGTATAGAGTTAGTTACAGTCCTCAGTAATCGAACAGTGAATGAAATAGTGAATATAAATAGTGTAATAGTCAAGTGGTGAAAATAAATTAGAACTAATATACCGAGTGTAAATAAATTAGTAGACATTAAGTAGAGCGTGTATATAAATTAAGTTTAATACGGTGTGTGTGTTTCTTTAAATAAATAGATAGTGATTAGACATAGTGTGTATAATTTAATCCCACCGGTAAAAACTATTTAAATAAATAACAAAAACATTGCACTATTAAAAGCTGCTTTATATGCTTTTGTACTTGGATCTTTAAGAATCTTTGTTTTTCCCACACATTTCTCTGCGGCAGTTATTTTAATTTCTAAGAATGAGTTTAAAGAGGAGTCTATGTCATTATTTCTTTTGAAAATAGTTGAACAGGTTGGAGTTTTTGTAATTCGTCTTCACACATCTCATCGGAATGTGTTTTACGTTTTGGAATTCGTTTGTTTTGCAAAATAGGGTCAACACCAATTTTTTCAGCAACTTCTCCAGCCTCTTTTATCCAATATTCCATTGGATTTTGTCTCATTTTTTGCACAGTTTTGAGCAGATCATCAATTAGTACGACGGAACGGGCAAGGATAATATCTTCTTCCTGAATTTCTATATTCACCCGATTGATTTCGTGGAGAATATTCGCCCAAATAGTTAAATTAAGAATAAATTGAAAATTCTTTATAGCAGTTAAGAGATGACCTGCCTCGTACTTAGCTTCTGGAGCATGAGAAGTTTGCTTAACTTCTTCTAAGGCTTTCGCTATTTCTGGCGAATTATTTAATAGGGCATTCACAGCAACATGTTTCGCCGACCATCTCGTCTGACTACTTCCTTTTAAATTTGTTTTAACGTATTTTTTTATAATGTCCCACCTAGTAGAGGAGCCAACAAAAAAGCAATATACTTTTTGAATCAGTCCAAATAGGTTAATAGCTTCCTGGCATGATAAGGCAGAATGAACAACTACAAGATTTAAGGAGTGAGCCAAGCACGTTACGAACTCAGCCAGCTCACTCCTTTCTGAAATCCTGGCTTGTACACCTTTACGAATGGGTACATATTTCATCTTCTTTTATACCCTTCTTAAGAATTGATTCCCATTGGACTGCAAGGTCTTCATGGAGCGGGGGGCACAAATGACACATTCCTGTTCATGAACCAGTATGGATAAAATATTTTTAGTCATTGCATTATGGCAATTCTCCTCCGGTACATCTAAAACAAATTACATGCCCATTAATATTCTTCAGCGGAATTCAATGTGCGTGAGTAATACGCGATAGGGTGATTGTTTTGTGACAAAACAGAACCAATAGCAATGTTTGATGCATCGGTAGTAAGGGTAAATGTTCTTGAGAAGTCGGGATATTGAAAGACTGGGCCGTTGCCTAATAATTGTTTACACTTTTCAAAACATTCTAAGTATTTAGGGTTGTTATTATCGATTACAGCTCCTTTTCGGGTACATCTGGAAAATGGGGATGTAATTTTTGCAAAGTTTGGGATAAATCGGCGATAATAGCCAATAAATCCTAAAAATGATTTGATTTCTTTAATAGTTTTTGGAAGCGGAAACTTTTGAACAGCTTCTAGTTTGACAGAGTTCGGTTTTATTCCTTGAGGAGTGACGATATGACCAAGAAAGGCAACTTCTTTAGTAAGAAATTCGGATTTATTCAATTGTACTTTGAGATTTGTTTTTCGGAATACTTCAAAAATTTGGGCAATATGTACAAGGTGCTCATGTAGTGATTTGGAAAAAATAATAACGTCACCCATGTAAACAAAACAGGATTTGTAAAGGTAGGGTCTGGGGATATTATCCATCAATTTTTCGAAAGTGGAGGGAGCATTCTTTAATCCAAATAGCATTCTTAAAAATTCAAAATGACCGTGAGGAACGGAAAAAGCTGTTTTTTCTATAGAATTGGGGTGGACTTCAATTTGATGAAATCCCTGAGCGAGATCGAGGGTTGTAAAGCTTTACCTAAATTGTCAAGAATTTCGTCAATTTTTGGAAGGGGATACATCTTTAGTGTTTTCAGTGAGTTTACGATAATCGATTACCATGCGAAATTTCTTTCCTCCGGATGCGTCTGCTTTTTTTGGTACTATCCAAACTGTGGCAGAGTAAGGAGATATGGAGGGTTGTTTTTGGTTGTTTAGCCTTTTTGAAATAAAACTGTCGCATGTAATAAACTGTATAAAGAATACACGTTATTTTATTTAACCAAAACTAACAAAATTAACTTAGTAATATGGATTTGATGAAAATATTGAAATATAATATATAATGCACTTTTATTGTCTGTTTATGAAAAACACTTGTTTTTCGGTTATCCGGGTTGAGGGCCGGCAGCCAGGCGCCAGTGAAGGGTCGAGGGCTGGGAAAGGTTAGAAACTTTGACGGTGTTGTCAGAGTTCCTTTTTTGTCACTAAACTAGAATTTAAGTTGGCGGTAACATGCCCCCCGCCTTGAAGTCTAACGGATCTTCAACGGGAAGAACACAAATGCGGTTGAAACTTCGTTTTATTACTCCTGTTGAAGTCAAGATAGAAGCAACTCTCGCAACATTATCTTGTCCTTTATGACTATGCGACCTAACTTCCAGTATGTAGGACTAGCATTATCGTCTTTGATGATTAGGAGGTCGCCTTCCTTGATTTCGCCTTTGCTACTTTGCCAACGGCTTCGGCGTTGTAGTTCACTGATATAGTCTGTTCGCCACCGGTTCCAAAAATGTTGAGACACTCTCTGGATTAACCGGAAACGATTAAGTCTGTTTAATGGAACATCGAGCACGTTTTGTTCCGGTAACGATACTAGCGGGCGCCCGATTAAAAAGTTAGCCGGGGTTAGAGGGATTAAGTCGTTAGGATCGGGTGAAAGGGGACAAAGCGGACGAGAATTTAATATAGCCTCTATTTGAGATAATGCCGTAGTGAACTCTTCAAACGTGAAACTTGCATTATGTAATACCCGCTTTAAATGAGTCTTTACACTCTTTACTCCAGCTTCCCAAAGGCCACCGAAATGAGCTGAATACGGTGGAATGAATTTCCAATCCATCTTTTCTAAAGTAGCGGAGGAGGAAAGCTGATCTTTATTAACCCTAAGAAACATGCCCAGTTCTCTATTCGCACCAATAAAATTGGAACCATTGTCTTATAATAATTGAGAGGGCTTTCCGCGCCTAGAAGCAAACCTTCGCAATGCAAGCATGAATGCGTCGGTGGAGAGGCGAGAAATCAGCTCTAGATGGATCGCTTTAGTAGGAAAGCTAATTAATACTCCAACCCAGCATTTAATGAGTTTAGATCCGCGACACTTTCTATCACGGACAAGAAATGGACCTGCATAATCTATTCCAGTCACTGAAAATGGACCAGAAGGTGTAGTGCGCTCGCGAGGCAAATTGCCCATTATAGGTTGTATAGTTTTAGGACTGTAACGTAGGCATAAGACACACTTTTTGACTGTCAAACGAGCTAAATTGCGACCAGAAATAGGCCAGTACTCATTACGTATAGTTGGCAATAGAAATTGTGGACCACAATGTAAATTGATACTGTGCTCATGCGCAAATAATAATTTGGTGAAATGGTGTTTAGAACATAAAACAGCAGGGTGTTTTTTCTCTACTGGAAGATCCGACTACTTTACTCTGCCACCTACTCGAATTATATTTTCGCTATCTAAGAAAGGGTTCACGGCAAAGAGTTTACTTTTGTTTACAATGCTCTGTTTTCTACTTAAAATGTTAAATTCTTTAGAAAAAGTTTCTTGTTGACTTAATTCTAGCAGATATTTTGTCGCAACATTTAGCTCAGGTAATGTCAAATAACTAGCAGACACTCTAGAGCGACACTTCATACAATTATTTTTGAAGCGTATTATAATATGTATGCCATTGTCCTTCGCATGCGTTCAAAACTTGAAAATTTCTCAAACGGAAAAATTGGCTCTGCGGAAATGTTTGAAACTGCAGATATTAAAGGAGGTTTCAACTTTGGGAGACTCTCTAACTTGTATGCTTTTTCTGGCCATTTAGAAATTGGTAACTTGAGCCAAGAAGGGCCATACCACCAGGGATCGCAATTTACTAGTTGGCTCGGGTATAAACCTCTTGACACATGGTCAGCAGGGTTATCAGTGCTGCATAAATATCTCCAATCTTGATGGCTTGTGAGATTTTGTATCTCGGAAACTCTGTTTTCAACAAAGAGCTTTAGTAGATTTGGCGAAGTGTGTATCCAACCAAGAGTTATGGTAGAGTCGGACCAGAAAAATTTTGCACTTAAATTGAGGTTTAACGCTTTCTCGACTCTGTCAGCTAGACCTGCTAATAAAACCGCGGCAGATAGTTCTAGTTTCGGAATCGTTAATAGAGTTTTTATAGGCGCTACCTTGCTTTTGGCAGTTACTAAGTTGACATAAGCTTTACCATCTTTGTCGATGCTACGGAGATATATACATGCGCCATATGCTTTCTGAGAAGCATCAGAGAATCCGTGCATTTCTAATCTAGTATAATTGTGACAAAGAACATGCCTTGGAACTGAATATTCCTTCAATTCGGCAAGCTCATTTCTTATTTTAAGCCAAGAATCTAGTAAATGTGGAGGTAATGGAGTGTCCCATAAAATTTTTTCAGTCCAAAGCTTTTGCATTAAAATTTTAGAAAGTATTGTACAAAAGCTAAATAGACCAAGAGGGTCGAAAATTTTTGCAATTACAGCTAAAATAGTACGTTTAGTATAGACTGGGAGATCGGAAATGTGAATGCTATAAATAAGTGAATCTGAATGTGAATCCCACATGAGTCCCAAAGTTTTGGCTTAATCACTTCTTGGTGCAATCTCTAAAGATTGTAGTTTGGGGTCAGCTGGAGAATCAACTTTTAGTATGGTATTCAATATTTCTGAATTGTTAGATCGCCATTTACGCAAATTGAAACAACATTTTTGTAAAATTTGTGTTGTTTCTTGGCAAATTGCCTGTGCCTCAGCGCAAGGGAGGATCTAGGAAGCTTGTAGGGGAGGAGTCATTAAAAAAAGTTGAAAAATAAAAAAAAAACAATATTTTTATTAAAAAATTAAATAACATTCGACAACAAAGTACAATAATTTTTAAAACTTAAATAAAGTCAAAATATTATATTAAATTGAAATTAAAACATAAACTCTCAATGGCAACGTGTATTAACAAAAATTCACTATAAAACAAAATGTAACCTTGTTTTTTGAGATTTTGAAAATCTTTCTAAAATTCTCAAAGGTTCAATATTTATATCATAATGAATATGAAGTAAGGCTAAGCCCAATAGCCTGTCTTGAGACATTCTGTTCCTCAACCACGACTTCAAGCGTTTTAAGGCGGAGAAGCTGCGTTCGGCAGAAGCAACACTAACTGGTAATGTGAGAAACAGTTTTAATAAAATTTTGCAATTTGGAAATCGGTCCCCATCACATATCTCGTAAATCGATTTTACGTCTGCATCTGCATACTTTCCCTCCCTATTAGGGGTCAAATCTCTTATTAATTTACTTTTCCATAAAGTAACTTCTGACTTTAGAAGCATTTCAGATGTGGAAGAGTCAAGTATGGAGTCTTTCAGTAAGCATTCATAGCGGACCCACAAACTCGGCAAGCACTCATCCATTGAGTTACTGTTTCCTTTAATTAAATTATCAGCAAAATGCTCAGGTTAAAAGCATCAAGTGTTTCCACATTAAATCGAGTTTCGAGATCCATGATGATCTCATCCAACAGAGGAACAAAAATAGAAACTCTATAGTAATCCTCATTGGTGTCAGAGGGGTGATTATCCCTCATTGCTTGATGTTTGGTAATTCTGGGCCTCAGAAGATTTATTTCGAGTTTAATAGCAAACTCAGAAATAACTTTCCATATCTTATTAAATTCTTCCTTAGCTTTGTCTCTTTTTGATTTTAAATCTTGTAAAAGATCTTTTAATAAGTTCCCAGCTGAAGTCAGATCCATCGATTTGGATTGCAGCTGCTTACTTAAAATCAAAGTAGAGGAAAAAATGTAGTTTATGCAGATAAGAGCACATTTAAAATTTGAGTTCCGTAAACTGTTTAACAAAATGCTTGCTTTTGGACTGGAAATATTATCTCTCCATCGACTAATACTCTGAAGAACACTAATAATAGAGAAAAATATTAATATTATTTTTTCCTTATTGCAATAATTAATTAATAAATTTAAAATATCTATTGAACATAAACATAAAACACGAACAACGAATTCTAAAATACCAGCGCTCGATAGGCGACGACCCGTATAATATGCAAAATTAAATGCAAGTAAGGATTTAGCGACATACTGTAGCATGCTGCCAACCGCTAAGTAACCAGCGGTATGAATCCTTTGATCGATAGAATTCGTACGAGTGAACAATCTTATATATTTTTTGTAATCTTTGACCATATACCAAATATAAAACATTTCAACACGTGCACAGTGCACGTGCACTAGTCCAGTGGGATATCATACGAGCGGTAGCTCTGATTTTAGCGGTATTCCCATATTGTTATAACATATTGTATCATAAATATGCCAGCGAACTTTTTTCGTCACTTGTCGGCTCTTTATCATAGATTAAAAATAAAAATAATACATTTAACAAAAAAAAATGACCAGTGTTTCGTTGCCGCTGTTTTTTCTTATTGAGTTGTTACTTGATAACTAAATATATATTAGGCAGGACCCAGGCATCAGTTGGAAAAGAAGAAGCAAAAAATTAAATAGTCATAAATAAACTTTATTTTAATAATTTCTTGCATTTGCTGTGGGGCCCCTGTAGCCTTCGGGGCCCTAGGGCAATTGCCCTTTTTGTCCTAAGGCAAATCCGGCCCTAATACCGGTAACTGTTCGATATTATTGTAAAACTGATAAATTGTCTCTTGATATGGCTCGAAGGAACACCTGTTTTTTGTTGTTTAGCCTTTTTGAAATAAAACTGCCGCATGTATTAAACTGTATGTAAGGAATGAAAAACTTGACTTGAGGAGAATGAGTGATTTGTAAAGATTGATATATTTAATTAGAATTTAACTTTTAATTACTTACTGTGTACTTACATTATATTGTTTATAATATCGATAATAAAACAAATCTAAATGTTGAAAATAACTATTTACAAGACACTGGACGTGATGCCTGGATTTAATTGAACAGTCCATGTGGACATGGTCCAAGTAGGTTGAACAACCGAGATGACGTACCTGGAATTAGATAGAAAAACACTCTGAGTATTCAATTTGCCATAAATAATGATTAATTATTTAACTAACGATTAGTATAGTTGAAATCCCCAAAATTAATGAAAGTATTAATAATATACAAGGTGCATCTTATGTGTTTGAACTGTGATTATGTATATCAGTACTAAAGTAAAGTTAAAACTTCACTTGATCAAAAATAAATGCCTAATAGTAAGTATTTAGGGTTATTAGGAAAGGTGCAAGGGGCGCAAACTCTCCCCAGTGCACGTAAGGAATATGTGGCACAAACTCTCCACAAACAATATTATAACTACTGCAAGTGGCACAAACTCTCCACAGTACAGCAAAATAATAATACACTGCAAGTGGCACAAACTCTCCACAGTACAGCAAAATAATAATACACTGCAAGTGGCACAAACTCTCCACAGTACAGCTAAATAAGGTTACACTGCAAGTGGCTCAAGCTCTCCACAATACAGGGGGGTGGAAGGAGATATGGGTGACGTGAGAAGTCACCCTGTATCAGGAATGGACAAACCGCAAGTGGCGCAAACTCTCCACAGTACAGTATAGGTATATGAGTTGACTGCAAGTGGCACAAACTCTCCACAGTACAGCTAAATAAGGTTACACTGCAAGTGGCTCAAACTCTCCACAATACAGGGGGGTGGAAGGAGATATGGGTGGCGTGAGAAGTCACCCTGTATCAGGAATGGACAAACCGCAAGTGGCGCAAACTCTCCACAATACAGTATAGGTATATGAGTTAGACTGCAAGTGGCACAAACTCTCCACAGTACAGCAAAATAATAATACACTGCAAGTGGCACAAACTCTCCACAGTACAGCTAAATAAGGTTACACTGCAAGTGGCTCAAGCTCTCCACAATACAGGGGGGTGGAAGGAGATATGGGTGACGTGAGAAGTCACCCTGTATCAGGAATGGACAAACCGCAAGTGGCGCAAACTCTCCACAGTACAGTATAGGTATATGAGTTAGACTGCAAGTGGCACAAACTCTCCACAGTACAGCTAAATAAGGTTACACTGCAAGTGGCTCAAACTCTCCACAATACAGGGGGGTGGAAGGAAATATGGGTGGCGTGAGAAGTCACCCTGTATCAGGAATGGACAAACCGCAAGTGGCGCAAACTCTCCACAGTACAGCAAAATAATAATACACTGCAAGTGGCACAAACTCTCCACAGTACAGCTAAATAAGGTTACACTGCAAGTGGCTCAAGCTCTCCACAATACAGGGGGGTGGAAGGAGATATGGGTGACGTGAGAAGTCACCCTGTATCAGGAATGGACAAACCGCAAGTGGCGCAAACTCTCCACAGTACAGTATAGGTATATGAGTTAGACTGCAAGTGGCACAAACTCTCCACAGTACAGCTAAATAAGGTTACACTGCAAGTGGCTCAAGCTCTCCACAATACAGGGGGGTGGAAGGAGATAAAGGTGACGTGAGAAGTCACCCTGTATCAGGAATGGACAAACCGCAAGTGGCGCAAACTCTCCACAATACAGTATAGGTATGTGCGTTAAACTGCAAGTGGCGCAAACTCTCCACAGTACAGTAGGATTGGATGAATAGGAAATGCAACAATAAATTAATGTGCTTGATAACGTTGAATATTAAAGAACTTTAAACAAAGTTATTATTAAAAATAATTAGCAAATATACATACCCTATGTGATAAAATATCTTTTAAATTCAAATATCAAATAACAGGCAAAACTGAATTACTCTGTGAGATAGACTCACCTATTTAATTTCTGACATGCACCACAATACACACTATATTTTATATATTTAAATTTATCCGACTCAAGTGAACACTTTAGTTATCTTCTAGCAACTAAAACCCAAATCGTTCTTAAAACCTTTCTTTCCCCTTTCGTGACCTCGACTACGTGACATTTTGATATTTTACTTATCTATTTCAGACAATTGTCGAGAAATGCATTTCTGAAATATTAGGGTGTACCCATGATTTAATTTATTTTACTTGAAACGAAAACTATTTTAAGAATAACAGGGTGAGAAAAAAAATTGTCTTACAGTCGGCCATCCTGCGAGCATCTCGTCCCGAGATATCTACTAGACTGAAAATGGATTTCAGAAATCTTTGACATGTTTACCAATGAACTAAACTATCCATACAAGCTTTCAGTAGACATATGATTCCCTGCTGTGGCTCCTGTAACTGTGTCGAAAATTAAATTCACAAAATTGCCAATTCTTCAGGCGTGAAGACACTTATTAAGAGCACAATTTGTCTAGTGAGGGAGTACTCCCCTATAAAGTAAAATGTTTAGTCATTGAACAATATCCAGTGCCCAAAAACTCGGAAGAAACTAAAAGGTTCGTAGCATTCTGTAATGATTACAGACGTTTCATTCGGAACTTCGCTGAAATATGCATACCTCTCGAAAAATTATCCAGGAAACATGTAAAATTCGAGTGGTCGGAAGACTCCGAAAAATTATCCCAAATATTAAAAACAACATCAATAGAGCCACCTTTATTAAAATATCCTGATTTCAGTAAACAATTTATACTGACTACAGATGCTTCAAATTACGCGTGGTCTGCATGCAATTCTTAGAAATACGAAGGTATAGATTTACCTATATCTTATGCATCGCAAAGTTTTAAGAAAAGTGAAATAAACAAACCTATAATTATGGAAGAATTGTTAGCTATCCATTGGAGAATTAATGACTTCAAGAGTTACTTGTATGGTTCTCCACAGTTTATAGTAAAAACGGATCATAAGCCGTAAACACATCTATCTCAATGACAGAACCCACTTCAGAACTCACAAGAATTAGACTAGACAGAAGAATATAATTTTGAAATACAGTATATGAAAGGAAATTCAAATTATGCAGACAGTATTTCAAGGATATCCATAAATGAATTAAAAGACTTGTACATAGATAATTTTCACGTCTTAGCTATAACGAGGTCAAAAACTCGACAAAATAAAACTCAACCTATAGAAGAAAATAAAATATGTTTCTGCAAAAGTAAAAACAGATGTTCGCAAACCATCAGTATTTAAGTACTGAATAATTTAGAGGCGCATAAATTGGATATCGAAAAATAAATATATATATTCAACGCTTTACAACTAAGTTTTGAAAAATATTTTTCAAAAACAGTGACCGTGCAACTAAGATGAAACAACTACTTCCCGGGCTATCTGCCTCGACATACATTGAATTACACTCCTAAGTCAAACGGGGTTGGTATATCTACAAGATTTAACCAGCCATTACCAATACTGCAATTTGAAAATAACCGTGTTTCGCTAAGGATGAACATACGGATCAAAAACAGAACATTAGAATTAAAATTGGGTACACTTATTATTTCCCAAAGCTGAATACGATTTTGAATTGGGACAGCATATACTGACAATTTTAAGTAGCCCTAAAAACAAAAATCGCACGAAATGAGATCGAGTAATCTTGCAGGTCAATTGACTGGCCCTCGCCCTCGAATACATCGATTTCCGTACGAACTGTGAGTATATTGACGAACTACTCGACTAAAATGAACAGGAGAACCATCGTGCATGAACCAGAAATTTTGCCGTGCCATTAGGGAACGTAATCCATTATTAAATCTGGTATATTATTTCGCAAATCAACAATTAAGCAGTACAAGTTTTATGTACCATTGCGAGAAGTGACTACTCAAGAATTTCTCTATGGCAAGATTTGACAATATCGGAACTGTTCATTTTTTTTTTTTTGGACTTACCTTACATACAGGTACTTCAAAGTTACCTACCTTGCAGGACTATTGAGAGAAAAAAAACATAAGACTTTTCTCCAGCTGTTTCTCACATTTAATGGGTAGGGATCGCTACTTGCTAATAATGAGATGCCCATATGTTCCTGAAGTTAAAACCAATGAGCTGTCCCCAGATGATCGAAATCAGGCCTATACTGGATCATTTTACTAATAAAATGAAGATAATATATTACCCATAAAAAAAAAACTTATCCGTTGATGAATCTATGGTCTTGTGAAAAGGGGGACTTTACTTCAAGCAATATCTACCAAAGAAGCGGCAGAAATATGGGATAAAGTTGTATATGGTAATAGAAGGGGACGGAACAATTTTAGATATGATGGTACATACTGGCTCGAGCGATATAACTGGCGGAAAAGATCATGCACAAAAGATAGTGATGTATCTGATGCGCGAATGTCTGAATAACGGACATAGCTTATACATGGATAACTTTTACAATAGTTATTCATTGGCAAAAAAAAAGTTGCTTGATCAAATACCTTTTGTACAGGTACTCTCAGAAAAGCCGAAAAGATTTCCCCAAAAACGTTGTAGCTACAAAATTAAGAAAAAGTGAGACCAAAGCTATTTATAACTGCAATGTGATGATTGGCAAGTGGACCGATAAAAGAGACGTCTTAGACATATCTACTGAATAAAAAAAAATGAAGTGGTAACTAAAAGCAAAAGTCAAGTATAATAAATAGTGGGATAGACATAAGGCATTCGTGATCAAATGATGGCTTATTATCCAACGGCACGCCGTTACGTTGATATTAGAAAATTATAATACATGTGATCCAGTTGTATTTGCACAATGCCCATAAACTTTATAATAAGTACTCTGGTTAGAAAATGACATTTTACAACTTTCGAATGTCCGTATTAGAAAAACTATTGCCAAAACAGTCGCAATAAGCAGATGTACCTGTAAATGTAAACCATTTACCTGTAGAAATCGAAATTCTCAATGAACTTGGACAAACGCTTAGAAAATAAAATGTAGGGTTTGAGCTATGGACAAAAAATACGGAAAGATACTGTGTACCACTGCACAGCTTGTCCCGAGATGCCCGGCCTCTGCATATGAAATTGTCTTAGAGAATACCACTCATTGGAGATATAAGATTCTAGGGCTATAGTACCCAAGGAAGGATTTCTCTGAGGAGAATATTGTGGAAATATTATTAAGCATAATAAGGGCAACTAATCTCTTCACATAAACAGAGCAGCCAAGAGCAAAAAAAAACAAAAAAAACTTGAAAGCTGAGGTGCCTTGGACTTGACACATAAGCAAACTCTTATACCAAACCATTGCCAACCTTCGGAACTTTGTAGTAGCGTAATAGATAGTGGCTTCCCCTAAACATCGAAAAATATCACGAAGTTCATCGACCTTTTGAAGCCAAACCGAAATCGATTGCACCCTACCCTCGAGGTCAAATACAGGTACAGTACCACATCCCCTCGGACCGTCTTGATAGGCCGTTCTCGTTCGGCAGTATTTTCGAGAAAAGTGGTCAATCGTTCAATAGTCATTCGGTGTCAAAGAATCAATACGGTTTCTTCTTGGGGTAACAGATTCACTCGAACCCGAAGCCCGAAGCCTCTTGGGTTTCAATTGGTAGCGGTATTTTATTGCGACGTTGGGGACCCATTTCAGTTGATTATTATTACTTTTGTGATTTATGGTAGAAATACGGTAAATAAATATTTAATAAAATAAAAACACAAAGCTAGAATAACATTTAAAAAAAATAGTTTCATCTCGGCATTGTAATTTTATGTCATTGAATTAATAAATCCAGGTCATCTCTATCCCACTTCTGATAAATTGTAAGGAATGAAAAACTTGACTTGAGGAGAATGAGTGATTTGTAAAGATTGATATATTTAATTAGAATTTAACTTTTAATTACTTACTGTGTACTTACATTATATTGTTTATAATATCGATAATAAAACAAATCTAAATGTTGAAAATAACTATTTACAAGACACTGGACGTGATGCCTGGATTTAATTGAACAGTCCATGTGGACATGGTCCAAGTAGGTTGAACAACCGAGATGACGTACCTGGAATTAGATAGAAAAACACTCTGAGTATTCAATTTGCCATAAATAATGATTAATTATTTAACTAACGATTAGTATAGTTGAAATCCCCAAAATTAATGAAAGTATTAATAATATACAAGGTGCATCTTATGTGTTTGAACTGTGATTATGTATATCAGTACTAAAGTAAAGTTAAAACTTCACTTGATCAAAAATAAATGCCTAATAGTGAGTATTTAGGGTTATTAGGAAAGGTGCAAGGGGCGCAAACTCTCCCCAGTGCACGTAAGGAATATGTGGCACAAACTCTCCACAAACAATATTATAACTACTGCAAGTGGCACAAACTCTCCACAGTACAGCAAAATAATAATACACTGCAAGTGGCACAAACTCTCCACAGTACAGCAAAATAATAATACACTGCAAGTGGCACAAACTCTCCACAGTACAGCTAAATAAGGTTACACTGCAAGTGGCTCAAGCTCTCCACAATACAGGGGGGTGGAAGGAGATATGGGTGACGTGAGAAGTCACCCTGTATCAGGAATGGACAAACCGCAAGTGGCGCAAACTCTCCACAGTACAGTATAGGTATATGAGTTGACTGCAAGTGGCACAAACTCTCCACAGTACAGCTAAATAAGGTTACACTGCAAGTGGCTCAAACTCTCCACAATACAGGGGGGTGGAAGGAGATATGGGTGGCGTGAGAAGTCACCCTGTATCAGGAATGGACAAACCGCAAGTGGCGCAAACTCTCCACAGTACAGTATAGGTATATGAGTTAGACTGCAAGAGGCACAAACTCTCCACAGTACAGCAAAATAATAATACACTGCAAGTGGCACAAACTCTCCACAGTACAGCTAAATAAGGTTACACTGCAAGTGGCTCAAGCTCTCCACAATACAGGGGGGTGGAAGGAGATATGGGTGACGTGAGAAGTCACCCTGTATCAGGAATGGACAAACCGCAAGTGGCGCAAACTCTCCACAGTACAGTATAGGTATATGAGTTAGACTGCAAGTGGCACAAACTCTCCACAGTACAGCTAAATAAGGTTACACTGCAAGTGGCTCAAACTCTCCACAATACAGGGGGGTGGAAGGAAATATGGGTGGCGTGAGAAGTCACCCTGTATCAGGAATGGACAAACCGCAAGTGGCGCAAACTCTCCACAGTACAGTAGGATTGGATGAATAGGAAATGCAACAATAAATTAATGTGCTTGATAACGTTGAATATTAAAGAACTTTAAACAAAGTTATTATTAAAAATAATTAGCAAATATACATACCCTATGTGATAAAATATCTTTTAAATTCAAATATCAAATAACAGGCAAAACTGAATTACTCTGTGAGATAGACTCACCTATTTAATTTCTGACATGCACCACAATACACACTATATTTTATATATTTAAATTTATCCGACTCAAGTGAACACTTTAGTTATCTTCTAGCAACTAAAACCCAAATCGTTCTTAAAACCTTTCTTTCCCCTTTCGTGACCTCGACTACGTGACATTTTGATATTTTACTTATCTATTTCAGACAATTGTCGAGAAATGCATTTCTGAAATATTAGGGTGTACCCATGATTTAATTTATTTTACTTGAAACGAAAACTATTTTAAGAATAACAGGGTGAGAAAAAAAATTGTCTTACATGTAAAAAGAATACAAGTTATTTTATTTAACTAAAACTAACAAAATTAACTTAGTAATATGGATTTGATGAAAATATTGAAATATAATATAATATACCTAATGCACTTTTATTGTCTGTTTATTGTTTGCGTTCTTTTATGCAACTGCTTTTTGAAAAACACTTGTTTTTCGGTCATTCGGGTTGAGGGCCGGCAGCCAGGCGCCAGTGAAGGGTCGAGGGCTGGGAAAGGTTAGAAACTTTGACGGTGTTGTCAGAGTTCCTTTTTTGTCACTAAACTAGAATTTAAGTTGGCGGTAACATGCCCCCCGCCTTGAAGTCTAACGGATCTTCAACGGGAAGAACACAAATGCGGTTGAAACTTCGTTTTATTACTCCTGTTGAAGTCAAGATAGAAGCAACTCTCGCAACATTATCTTGTCCTTTATGACTATGCGACCTAACTTCCAATATGTAGGACTAGCATTATCGACTTTGATGATTAGGAGGTCGCCTTCCTTGATTTCGCCTTTGCTACTTTGCCAACGGCTTCGGCGTTGTAGTTCACTGATATAGTCTGTTCGCCACCGGTTCCAAAAATGTTGAGACACTCTCTGGATTAACCGGAAACGATTAAGTCTGTTTAATGGAACATCGAGCACGTTTTGTTCCGGTAACGATACTAGCGGGCGCCCGATTAAAAAGTTAGCCGGGGTTAGAGGGATTAAGTCGTTAGGATCGGGTGAAAGGGGACAAAGCGGACGAGAATTTAATATAGCCTCTATTTGAGATAATGCCGTAGTGAACTCTTCAAACGTGAAACTTGCATTATGTAATACCCGCTTTAAATGAGTCTTTACACTCTTTACTCCAGCTTCCCAAAGGCCACCGAAATGAGCTGAATACGGTGGAATGAATTTCCAATCTATCTTTTCTAAAGTAGCGGAGGAGGAAAGCTGATCTTTATTAACCCTAAGAAACATGCCCAGTTCTCTATTCGCACCAATAAAATTGGAACCATTGTCTGAAAATAATTGAGAGGGCTTTCCGCGCCTAGAAGCAAACCTTCGCAATGCAAGCATGAATGCGTCGGTGGAGAGGCGAGAAATCAGCTCTAGATGGATCGCTTTAGTAGGAAAGCTAATTAATACTCCAACCCAGCATTTAATGAGTTTAGATCCGCGACACTTTCTATCACGGACAAGAAATGGACCTGCATAATCTATTCCAGTCACTGAAAATGGACCAGAAGGTGTAGTGCGCTCGCGAGGCAAATTGCCCATTATAGGTTGTATAGTTTTAGGACTGTAACGTAGGCATAAGACACACTTTTTGACTGTCAAACGAGCTAAATTGCGACCAGAAATAGGCCAGTACTCATTACGTATAGTTGGCAATAGAAATTGTGGACCACAATGTAAATTGATACTGTGCTCATGCACAAATAATAATTTGGTGAAATGGTGTTTAGAACATAAAACAGCAGGGTGTTTTTTCTCTACTGGAAGATCCGACTACTTTACTCTGCCACCTACTCGAATTATATTTTCGCTATCTAAGAAAGGGTTCACGGCAAAGAGTTTACTTTTGTTTACAATGCTCTGTTTTTTACTTAAACTGTTAAATTTTTTAGAAAAAGTTTCTTTTTGACTTAATTCTAGCAGATATTTTGTCGCAACATTTAGCTCAGGTAATGTCAAATAACTAGCAGACACTCTAGAGCGACACTTCATACAATTATTTTTGAAGCGTATTATAATATGTATGCCATTGTCCTTCGCATGCGTTCAAAACTTGAAAATTTCTCAAACGGAAAAATTGGCTCTGCAGAAATGTTTGAAACTGCAGATATTAAAGGAGGTTTCAACTTTGGGAGACTCTCTAACTTGTATGCTTTTTCTGGCCATTTAGAAATTGGTAACTTGAGCCAAGAAGGGCCATACCACCAGGGATCGCAATTTACTAGTTGGCTCGGGTATAAACCTCTTGACACATGGTCAGCAGGGTTATCAGTGCTGCATATATATCTCCAATCTTGATGGCTTGTGAGATTTTGTATCTCGGAAACTCTGTTTTCAACAAAGAGGTTTAGTAGATTTGGCGAAGTGTGTATCCAACCAAGAGTTATGGTAGAGTCGGACCAGAAAAATTTTGCACTTAAATTGAGGTTTAACGCTTTCTCGACTCTGTCAGCTAGACGTGCTAATAAAACCGCGGCAGATAGTTCTAGTTTCGGAATCGTTAATAGAGTTTTTATAGGCGCTACCTTGCTTTTGGCAGTTACTAAGTTGACATAAGCTTTACCATCTTTGTCGATGCTACGGAGATATATACATGCGCCATATGCTTTCTGAGAAGCATCAGAGAATCCGTGCATTTCTAATCTAGTATAATTGTGACAAAGAACATGCCTTGGAACTGAATATTCCTTCAATTCGGCAAGCTCATTTCTTATTTTAAGCCAAGAATCTAGTAAATGTGGAGGTAATGGAGTGTCCCATAAAATTTTTTCAGTCCAAAGCTTTTGCATTAAAATTTTAGAAAGTATTGTACAAAAGCTAAATAGACCAAGAGGGTCGAAAATTTTTGCAATTACAGCTAAAATAGTACGTTTAGTATAGACTGGGGGATCGGAAATGTGAATGCTATAAATAAGTGAATCTGAATGTGAATCCCACATGAGTCCCAAAGTTTTGGCTTAATCACTTCTTGGTGCAATCTCTAAAGATTGTAGTTTGGGGTCAGCTGGAGAATCAACTTTTAGTATGGTATTCAATATTTCTGAATTGTTAGATCGCCATTTACGCAAACTGAAACAACGTTTTTGTAAAATTTGTGTTGTTTCTTGGCAAATTGCCTGTGCCTCAGCGCAAGGGAGGATCTAGGAAGCTTGTAGGGGAGGAGCCATTAAAAAAAGTTGAAAAATAAAAAAAAACAATATTTTTATTAAAAAATAAAATAATATTCGACAACAAAGTACAATAATTTTTAAAACTTAAATAAAGTCAAAATATTATATTAAATTGAAATCAAAACATAAACTCTCAATGGCAACGTGTATTAACAAAAATTCACTATAAAACAAAATGTAACCTTGTTTTTTGAGATTTGAAAATCTTTCTAAAATTCTCAAAGGTTCAATATTTATATCATAATGAATATGAAGTAAGGCTAAGCCCAATAGCCTGTCTTGAGACATTCTGTTCCCCAACCACGACTTCAAGCGTTTTAAGGCGGAGAAGCTGCGTTCGGCAGAAGCAACACTAACTGGTAATGTGAGAAACAGTTTTAATAAAATTTTGCAATTTGGAAATCGGTCCCCATCACATATCTCGTAAATCGATTTTACGTCTGCATCTGTATACTTTCCCTCCTTATTAGGGGTCAAATCTCTTATTAATTTACTTTTCCATAAAGTAACTTCTGACTTTAGAAGCATTTCAGATGTGGAAGAGTCAAGTATGGAGTCTTTCAGTAAGCCTTCATAGCGGACCCACAAACTCGACAAGCACTCATCCATTGAGTTACTGTTTCCTTTAATTAAATTATCAGCAAAATACTCAGGTTAAAAGCATCAAGTGTTTCCACATTAAATCGAGTTTCGAGATCCATGATGATCTCATCCAACAGAGGAACAAAAATAGAAACTCTATAGTAATCCTCATTGGTGTCAGAGGGGTGATTATCCCTCATTGTTTGATGTTTGGTAATTCTGGGCCTCAGAAGATTTATTTCGAGTTTAATAGCAAACTCAGAAATAACTTTCCATATCTTATTAAATTCTTCCTTAGCTTTGTCTCTTTTTGATTTTAAATCTTGTAAAAGATCTTTTAATAAGTTCCCAGCTGAAGTCAGATCCATCGATTTGGATTGCAGCTGCTTACTTAAAATCAAAGTAGAGGAAAATATGTAGTTTATGCAGATAAGAGCACATTTAAAATTTGAGTTCCGTAAACTGTTTAACAAAATGCTTGCTTTTGGACTGGAAATATTATCTCTCCATCGACTAATACTCTGAAGAACACTAATAATAGAGAAAAATATTAATATTATTTTTTCCTTATTGCAATAATTAATTAATAAATTTAAAATATCTATTGAACATAAACATAAAACACGAACAACGAATTCTAAAATACCAGCGCTCGATAGGCGACGACACGTATAATATGCAAAATTAAATGCAAGTAAGGATTTAGCGACATACTGTAGCATGCTGCCAACCGCTAAGTCACCAGACAGTAACCAGCGGTATGAATCCTTTGATCGATAGAATTCGTACGAGTGAACAATCTTATATATTTTTTGTAATCTTTGACCATATACCAAATATAAAACATTTCAACACGTGCACAGTGCACGTGCACTAGTCCAGTGGGATATCATACGAGCGGTAGCTCTGATTTTAGCGGTATTCCCATATTGTTATAACATATTGTATCATAAATATGCCAGCGAACTTTTTTCGTCACTTGTCGGCCCTTTATCATAGATTAAAAATAAAAATAATACATTTAACAAAAAAAAATGACCAGTGTTTCGTTGCCGCTGTTTTTTCTTATTGAGTTGTTACTTGATAACTAAATATATATTAGGCAGGACCCAGGCATCAGTTGGAAAAGAAGAAGCAAAAAATTAAATAGTCATAAATAAACTTTATTTTAATAATTTCTTGCATTTGCTGTGGGGCCCCTGTAGCCTTCGGGGCCCTAGGGCAATTGCCCTTTTTGTCCTAAGGCAAATCCGGCCCTGATACCGGTAACTGTTCGATATTATTGTAAAACTGATTAAATTGTCTCTTGATATGGCTCGAAGGAACACCTGTTTTTTGTTGTTTAGCCTTTTTGAAATAAAACTGCCGCATGTATTAAACTGTAAAAAGAATACAAGTTATTTTATTTAACTAAAACTAACAAAATTAACTTAGTAATATGGATTTGATGAAAATATTGAAATATAATATAATATACCTAATGCACTTTTATTGTCTGTTTATTGTTTGCCTTCTTTTATGCAACTGCTTTTTGAAAAACACTTGTTTTTCGGTCATTCGGGTTGAGGGCCGGCAGCCAGGCTCCAGTGAAGGGTCGAGGCAAAGATTACAAAAAATATATAAGATTGTTCACTCGTACGAATTTTATCGATCAAAGGATTCATACCGCTGGTTACTGTCTGGTTACTGTCTGGCGACTTAGCGGTTTGCGCCATGCTACAGTATGTCGCTAAATCCTTACTTGCATTTAATTTTGCATATTATACGGGTAGTCGCCTATCGAGCGCTGGTATTTTAGAATTGGTTGTTCGTGTTTTATATTTATGTTCAATAGATATTTTAAATTTATTAATTAATTATTGCAATAAGGAAAAAATAATATTAATATTTTTCTCTTCAATAGCAAAACTTATAAAATAAATATTTTGTTATATTTGTTAATAGTCTTAGTTGTATACATAATAAATCGTAAATCACTTTCCCACGAATTCTGAATGCAGTCTTGGTATTAAGTTCTTATAATGTAAACAAAGATAAAAATATAGAGAAGCAATTAAGGGCCAGAAATGTGCCTACAATCTCTAGGAACTTTGTATAAGTATTTCATTGAGTCTTTTGGGAAACGTTCCGGAAGTAAAATTTCTTGTTCGCATTATTTTAACTCCTGTCTTCCAAAAGTAACATTAATAATATTATAATTGTGGTTTTAAAATGCCTGTGTGTTGTGCTGTGATGGGTTGTTCCAGCAAGGTGGGAAAACCAGAAATATCCTTTTTTCGTTGTCCCAAAGACGTTGAGAGGTGGGTATTAAATTAGTTATTATCAAATACGGAATTCAACTTTTTCAAAACTATTGTAACAAAGATATTTGATAATAAAAAATTAGTTAGTTATTTAGTACTTATAGGTACTGGGTATTCATAGAAATTTGAAAATTAACATATCTAATTTATTAATAAATATATACTGCAGCTGCATAATATGTTTCAACCTTGTGAATCTATCAATTTGAAGATCAAAATTGTTTTAGTGGTCCTATTATTCTGGTGGCCAGTGAGTATATATAATTGAATTTGTGATATTCTGTATAAATAACCGCCAGATCATCTATTACTAAAATGTTGAATAAAATCTGTCAATTGATTCATTTTAAAAATTTTGATGTATTTTTTACTTATACCTAAACTTTCCTTTTCAAATTCATATCCTGAACATTTTTCGAAATAATTAACATTTAAAAACATTATATAAAAAAAACCTTTAATATATCATCCTATTACTTTGAATATATATTTCTCAAGTTACCCCTGTATAGCTTGGAATAAAATATACTTTTCTAATGCCCTGATACCTAGCGGTGTCATTATTTACAACAAAAGCGAGCCGTAAATATGATTTATGAGTGCGGCGATCGTTTAAAACACTAAGAAGAATCAGACCGCCTTCAAGTGAACTATCTTATATTTATTTTGTAATCTTTGGTCGAGGGCTGGGAAAGGTTAGAAACTTTGACGGTGTTGTCAGAGTTCCTTTTTTGTCACTAAACTAGAATTTAAGTTGGCGGTAACATGCCCCCCGCCTTGAAGTCTAACGGATCTTAAACGGGAAGAACACAAATGCGGTTGAAACTTCATTTTATTACTCTACTACTTACTTACTTACTTACTAATTATTTTGTTTTCTAATAGTTTATTTATTTGTTTTATTTCTTTCGTAATTTCTTCCTGCATCGTTTTGGGATGTCTGAAACTTCTAACGTATATTGGATGTTCGTCTCGAGTTCTAATTTCATGCTGATGGCAGAAGTAAAACTCAAGTCCGATTTTTCATCATAAAAAATGTCGTTAATTTTTTTACACAGATTTGAAATTTTGTGTTTTTCTTCAAAATTTAAATGTTGAGTTCTTATTAATGTCGAGTCAAAGTTCGTGGGGCCGTTGGAAATTTCAACTTGTACAGTATCAAGTTGCAATGGACTTGGTAATATGATTTTGTCTACATAGCCGT
This sequence comes from Lochmaea crataegi, assembly GCA_947563755.1. NCBI lineage: Eukaryota > Metazoa > Arthropoda > Insecta > Coleoptera > Chrysomelidae > Lochmaea > Lochmaea crataegi. Next base: position 42,234,178 of record OX387425.1, on the reverse strand, counting down.
CAGTGACTGTGCGAATACATTCAGGAATTTGTATATTATTTATTTTAATTTCCGGTAATATTATGTCACCGTGTGAAATGTCTACTGGAATTTTATTGTATAAAGTAGAAAAAGAAATTTTAATATCGAATTTTCTTAATGTCAGCGTTTTATTTTCATAGTCAATTAAGGAATTCAAACGTTCTAAGTCAAAATTTCCAAGTAAAATATCGGCTATTCGAGCATCTATTGGTTCGTTAATGCCGAATTCTTCGAATAATGCTGTTTTGATTTCGAAAACATATTTATGAGTTAATTTCATAGCAGTCAGTAAAAATGGTTTTTCATATTTATGTTATGAGTTGAAATAAGTAGAAGCTTTTGGTGAAATAATACTGTCTGATCCTCCTGAATCAATAAGTACTTTTAAACCATTTTTTGGCATAATAAAGTACGGTAATTGGGGGCAATTTTTAATATTATTTAAACTTAGAGGAGGTGGATCGTTGGTTGAACCTATCTGAAAATCTTGACAATCTATCTCTTCTTCATTTTCAAAATTATTTATAGAAAATTCGGGTTGTTGTTTGTTGTTCAGTGGTAGTATTTACATTAAAATTGTGAGTCCTTCTGGTAGAAGAACTCATAGGTTCATTTCTAGAAATAATGGTTTGTACACCACTCAACGAAGAATGGTACAAGTTAATTTGGGGATTCGTGGAGTTTCTATGGAGTGGAGGGCGATTAGAAGAATGAAAATCATTATTTCTAAAATTGTTAGGCTGAAAATTATTCCTAGGAACATTTGTATTGTTTCTAGGAAGATTTGTGTTATTTCTAGGAAAATTTGTATTATTTGAAGGTGCGTTTCGGAATGAATTGAAATTCGGTTGAGGCTGACTGTTGAAATTGAAATTTTGTTGACTATTATTGCGTGAATAGTTAGGTCTTAAATTTGGTGGTGGAGCATAATTATTAGGCTTGTTTGTCGGCGAAAAATGTTTTTTATTTTGTTGACTTTTTAAAAAGTTCATGTACGGCTCTTGATTTTTGTGGTTATCGTAAGCAATATATTTTTGAAGTACTTCTTCTAAGGAAGCTATTTGGAAGTGCGATAGATATTCACAATATGGTTCGTTAATTCCTGTACAAAAGGTTTTCAATGCAATATTTTTAAAATAAGGGTTTTTAAAATTAACAGTTGGTTCATTGTCATTTAATGTAATGTGTTGTAATAAATCATTTAAATTATTGGATACTCTTTGGTGGTATTGGTCATACCTAGTTTTCGTTAGTTTTTTGAACAGTCGTAGACAGTTGTGTCACTAGGATGTCTTCAGATCGTCTGTCACCGTATTTAGAAAGTAAATCGGGTGTCAGTCCAAGTAGTTTTATTCGAGTAGTTTAGGAAATTTCTGGGTTCACCTTTGATGCGACAAACAACGTATGCATTTAAAATGAATTCTTGGGTGCAGTTAAAGTTTGATTAATGAGAAACGCGATTAAATTATCAACAGATTTAATGAATGTGGAAATATTATCGTCTTCTTTGGACTATTTGTATTTTCAGAAGTATCAATACTGTTTAAACTAATATCAGCTAATAATAAATGTAAATTTTCGTCAGTAATGTCGTTAAAAATGCTCATGAATAAAAGAAAAACTTAGGATAAGTACTTACAATAGGATGAACTCCAATGTTGCCCTCTGCATGCCACTTTTCACTGAGTTCGACGAATCTTCGTTAAACAACTGAAGTTGACCAAGAAACGTAGGGGTTTCTGTACGAAAATCCTGTTCGCAGCGCCAGAAATGTTACACACACGAAAATTTTACTTTTAAAAAAGCTTTAATTCAGAAATAATAACTAATAGCAAATATAATAATGGAATTTTTATAATGTTACAAACGTAATCACACAAGTGAAAGAACAAGAGACACTTGTTATTAAAAGTAGGTTAGGTAGGTAGCAGAAGTAGAATTTGAATTAGTTTCAGGATTTGTATATAAGAATAATGTCTATGTAGCACTTTCTTCTTGTGAACGTTCACATTTCTATATACATATTGCATATGTATATTTTATGAGGTATGTTTATTGCGATGGCTATTAATTAAATATCGTTTGAGGTTATTGATAATTCTGTGGCCATTGATTTTTTATCCACATAAATTGCAACGCCGCCGCTGGCTATATTTTGGTTAAGTCTGTTATTATAGAAAGTTGCATATTTACGAAAGTTAAATACGTGGTTTGGATTTTTGAAGTTTGTTTCCTGTAGGAAAATGATAGATGCGTGTATTTCTGTAATAATATGATTTAGTTTTTCGAAATGGGTATAGCCCCCCCATTTAAGTTCCACTGAAGTAGGGATATGAATCTTATTATTCTTGAGATGAATTTACGAAAGAGTCGGAATCTTCTTCCAACAATAATTTTATCGCTGTGGGTTGAATATTTATTTGTTTGGCTAGTTTGCGTCTCAATCTTGTGCTTTTAGATTTCATTATTTCATTTGTGTAATATGGATGTAATTTGGTTAGGAATTGTAGAAGTGCCTGAGAGTCATCTGTGTACAATTTTGTTACACTGAGTATGTCTTTTGATCCTTTACTGTTTTCGAAAAGATCCACTAATTGGTCGAAGTTCAGCAATTGAGTTTCGTTTTCTAGGTATTCTTTTATGGGTTCTAGTAATGTTACAAGGTTGGTGCTGTCGTTTGGTAAGTTTTCCTCATTGGTTTTAGTTTTTTTTTCTTCAGTTGACGTAAAGGGTTTTACAAAAATGTCTTCTACAGGTGGTAAAGATACTTCATGAAAAGTCCTTTTTGGTGTTGGTTTGGTTGAAGTTCAATGTTATCTATGGGTGTTTTTGTGGTTGAGTGTAGGGGTTGGCTTATTACAGTTGATGTTGAAGTTTGTGTTTCAGAAATTGGAGGTGCTTGAGTTGGTATGTGTGTTCTAGATGTGGTATTTTCTGAAGTGGACAGAGGTATAGGTGTGCCCTGTCTCACAGCTATGTTTGAAAGGATGACGGCTCGTCGATGTGAAAAATCGATTAACTTAATGACTAGATAATTTTTTCTTTCTTTGTTTGAAGAATTTTGACTTAAGATGGATGTTTAAAATCAAAATTTAATAATAACGAGTAATTTTATTTACCCACGGTTTGCACTTGATGTAAACAAATCATTAATTACTTGGTTGTTTCACTTTTTAAGATTTTCCAATTCAATGGTCCGTTTGTTTTGATACTTTTAGACAGAGTTGATTGGAACGACATGTATCGCTTTCAAATTCAGGCCCGTACTCAGAAACACCCCAGCAAACACACTGACGTCACAATGACGTCATTTTTAGGTCAGGATTGGTCGCAGACAAAATATGTCCAATTAATGACGTCGCAAAGACGTCATTAAAATGACAACATCTGCGACGACAGGTAAAAACGTCTCTTTGACGTCACTTTCACGTCATTTTTAGGTCATTGTAGATTGTAGACAGTATATGTTCAATTAATAACGACGCAAAGACGTCATTAAAATGACGACATCTGTGACGACAGGTGAAAACGTCTCTTTGACGTCACTTTCACGTCATTTTTAGGTCATCATTTGTTGCAGACAGTATATGTCCAATTAATAACGTCGCAAAAACGTCATTAAAATGACGACATCTGTGACGACAGGTGAAAACGTCTCTTTGACGTCACTTTCACGTCATTTTTAGGTCATCATTTGTTGCAGACAGTATATGTCCAATTAATAACGTCGCAAAGACGTCATTAAAATGACGACATCTGTGACGACAGGTGAAAACGTCTCTTTGACGTCACTTTCACGTTATTTTTAGGTCATTGTAGATTGCAGACAGTATGTCCAATTAATGACGTCGCATAGACGTCATTAAAATGACGACATCTGTGACGACAGGTGAAAACGTCTTTTTGACGTCATTTTCACGCCATTTTCTATGATGAGACGAATATGAATATACATTATTATTATAAACACAAATAATAATAAAAATAAATAAAAAATTCAATTGAATTTTTATTCTATTTAAAGATTGAATCGGGCTTAATTGTTTTTGAAAAAAGTATATACTTATATAATAAAAACGTGATCAGGAGCAATCTTAAACAAAATAAAAACATTATTTTCTGACAGAGCTCTCACTCAATAATATAATATATATATTTGAATCTTTTAAACATTACTTATTTGCCGCTATATTTGAACTGCAATGTCATTGGTATAGCTGTGAAGTGATGATAGATTTGTTAATGCATTATTGGTTGATAATTATTACTACGTTGCCGCCTCGATTCTATTGTTTCTATGTATTAGGATATATGCTTCCTTATTAATGCCTCTATTGGAAGTTATATTCTTATATACTGACAGTTTTCAATTTTTCTATCGATAAATTAATAATAATATGTCATTTGATATCTATATGACAACAATAACAAGATAGATATCAAAAACTTCAGATCATCAAGAACTTTATCAGTGCAAAATATTGCTACTGCTGGCAACGCTGATCTAAATTTGTCAGTCTGCTTCGTCTGCGACTGCGTCACACCTCACACCAATGTGTCGTCTTGTCTCTAGCCATAAGTGCATTGCATAGTGCCTGATAGTGCCCATAGTAGCCATTGTTGTGATTGAAGCCAAATAAAAATTATAAGTTCAAAATAATAATTAATAAAGCGAAAAATATCCAGTTTGCTTTTTTTGCTTCGTTTACCGTTTAAAATACTCATCATGTTTGCTGGTGTGCAGTTCAGTAGTGATAAATCCATTGCTGTGGTAAATAAAGAATGGCTAACACCGCGAAAACAAAAAGTTTGGTGGCCGCCATTTAAATTTCAATCTGATTTTGACAAAGCGGCTAAAGCCGGCGAAAAGCCTACAGAAGACTGGAGTACACATGAAGTATCCCAATGCTATTTTGAATGTGGTAAATATGACTTGATAATATGTTTTTTCATTAAAGAATTTTGTTTTTAAATGAATATCATTATATTATAGTATTCTACTATAAATACAAATATTTTTTAGATGATTACAGTAAAGCGAAAAATAAAATTACTACACTCCAATACACTTCCGATATACAGTCATCGGAGGAAGAACCAATATCCCAAGAATCACAACTGAAAAAGCCCATCAGGAAGACAGTGAAGCCATTGCGGTTTGAGTCCGATGAAGAAGAGGAGTGTCTGAATAAATCTAAACTCTTTGATCAAACGACCAAATTAGATGGTGTGAAAGGTTAGTTGGTACATTTTTAAATGAATACGATCTCTTTTCAATATGTTTTTAGAGAAAATTTCACAATCCATCTTATCTGCTACTAGTTCTCCAAGGGTGTTATCTCCTGCTCCATCAGCAAGTAGTAATGGATTGTCCCCATTTACTTCTACAGGCTTAAGAGGATTTAACAGTTTCAATGAAAGTGGTTTGGGTTCATCTGTTAGAAGTAATGGTGATGAGAGAGTGCACAAAGGTAAAGAAAAAAATCTTTCCATGTTTTATATACTTAAAAGTGTTTATTTTAGAATTCCATGAAAATTTACTCAGGGTTATGCTTCATATTAAGGAGCAGAATGGAACCATGTTAAGCTTGTTGGAAAGATTAACTAAAGAAAAAACTGTACCATCACTGAAGCATTACTTGCCAGAAAATCTGCCTATTACTTTCCCTATAAAGGCTGTTAGGGATGTTGATGAAATAGAGACATTTTTAAATGACAGAGAAAGTTTTAATGCTTTGGTAAGTTTTTGGACAATATTGTTTTTTTAACACTTAATATATGCAGATTATTATTTTTAGGTGCTTTATTTCTACACAATTGGAGGACGTGATTTAACCCACAAAACTAATAGTATCCTGAAATTTATATTGAGCGACGATATTGCTAAGGAATATAGTTTTTATGGAAAGCGAAATAACAAAAGGCCTTTCTCAAATCTTAATTTAATGAAGGCAGTTGTGCGTAAGTGTCATTTAAAGTTCTGTTGTTGTGTTCTTACTTGATCCAAATTTTGTTTTAAATCAACTAGAAACCACAGTAACTTTGCCTATAGTGTTAATGTTTTTAAAAATAGACTGGATATGAGTTGCTACAATCACCTAACCAAATAATTCATTTTAGGTGATAAGCTCTCTCTGATGAATCATAAATCTTTTGAGTTTTAAACTTAATTTAAATATTAATTTTTAAAATATGAATATTGAATTCTCGTCGGTTTTTAAGCAAGTGATACTTGAAAATTGCAAATTTTCTACTTTGATGCCAAGTAACTAAAAAACGTTTTAGGTAGTGAAAAAACTGCTTATATGTTAGTATTACATTTTTTTTTTTCAGAAGGAGCCAAAACGAATAGCCCCGATTGTATGGAAAAAGAAGTAGAAAACATTATAAAGGTTTGGCTAAAACATGCCCCACAAAGAATAGTACGATCAAATAAGCATGTCTGTTAATAAGAGGAAAAGAAAAATTGTAGTTGGCCAAAGGCAAATGTACAGGAGGGTAAATGAGGAACTTGGTAACATTTTGACTGAAGTTAATGAAAACAATGATTCGATAAGTATACTACAACATTATATTATATGATTGTTAAATTTTGAATAAATTTTGTTTACATAATTTCACACTTTATTTTACTGATACATTACCAGAAATAACAATAAGATAAAGGGTGGTGGTTATATGAGACGAAACCAAATAATTTCTATCATTTTTATATTCTTGTTTGAAATATAAGATTTGCCATTTGTTTATCCACCATATCCACCCTTTAACTAAATTTTTATTGCTCGTTCGTTATAAAATTAACAGTTCACCTATGGCATCTATGATCTTAAAAAGTATAATATAGCATATTTACTAAAATAATACATAGGGAAATTTATTTATTGTCTCAAAAAGGTATAATATTGTATGAAAGTTTGTTGGCTATTTTTTAAGGTCATAATTATTGAACTGTTTATTTTGGATAATTAACTTTTTTAGTTAATTTAGCGTCCCAGTTGTTTCGTCATTGTGATGTCACGTTTCGTTATCGTGACGTCGCATGTTTCGTTATGGTGACGTCGCATGTTTCGTTATGGTGACGTCGCATGTTTCGTTATCGTAACGTCGCATGTTTCGTTATTGTGACGTCACCAGTTACGTCAGTCTGACGTTTCTTGATACGTCATTTTGACGTCGCAGGGCTGTGACATTAACCCGTCATTTTTACGTCATAGTGACGTCATATCTATGGTTAAAATGACGTTCGAAATGTCCAATTAATCACGTCAAAATGACGTCAGTCTGTTTGCTGGGACACATTGTATTAAACCTAATTTATATACACACTTTACTTAATCTCTACTAATTTATTTACACTCGGTATAATAGTTCTAATTTATTTTTACCACTTGAATATTACACTATTTATCTCAGATGATTCACTCTTTCATTCGCCGTCCGATTACTAAAAACTTTCTGTCAACTCACTCTGTACTAACTGTTAACTAAAGAACTCACAGTTTAACTGTTTAATTACTCAAAAACTCGCGTATATATAGTCTTTCTCAATTCTCGAACATTCTTGAATTTACCACGCTCCTCATATGCGTAAAAACTTCCGTAACCAGAAAATTCTAGAAAGACCGTTCGCCAAAATTTATAGTTTAGTGACAGGGCCGGCTTTGAGGCTCCGTAACAATAGGATATAGAATTAAATTTAAATTCCATAAAATTTTCAAAAATAAATTCTTCCTCGAACAAATAAAATTATTTTTGTATTACCAAAAGTACGACAAAGGAACGTTAGGTATGGAACACGATTTTATCAAGGCAAATAGTTCAAATTTGTCAAGAATAGATGACTTGTTGATTGGGATTTTTTCTTTTGTTCGGTTGAATTTCGAAATATTAAATCTTATATGTAATTATTGCATATATTAGTAGTTAAGACATAATAGAGAACTCAAATCAAAAGATGCAGATGCTTGCTCTCTCATGAGTTACATTTCAATAATACAATAGCACCTATTCATTGAATCGGTCAAGAATAGGACGCTGATAGTGCAGTGTTTGCAGTTTCGAGGATATATAAATTCATGTGAGAACAGTAGACATTCATTCTGGCATAATTCTTAGCATAGTTAAATTCATAGTTGTAACAATAATATTTTATTCATTACTTTTTATACTGATATTTAGTTTGAGCTCGTTTTATATTATTTTTATAAATAAATATTTTTTGTTTTAAAAAAGCAATTTACGAAATTTAAAATATAATTGGCGCAGTCAGTAAGATCGCGAGAGAGTCCTAGTAGTGGAAACTCGTCGTTTTTAAACGTTTATTCGAGATTTGAACTTTATTAACAATAATATACAGTGAAGATTAAAATTAAGTGAAAAAGTGTGAAACAAAGAATAGAACATTCCTGGACGACAGCACTTGAAGCTCCTCATCCAGATTATAAATACAGTCTCTACAGTCTACAGGATATGAAGTTGATCATCGCCTTTTTTCTGTGAGTACTTACTCATGTCAGAATCCTTTGCTCATAATCCTTCAAGTGATATATCCGCAGAGTTTTTAACAACCTTAATTGCTAATTCAAATTTAAGAGATAATATTTCTAATTTCAATATAATAAATAACGATAACGACAATACAATGGCAGTCCCACAATTTGACGTTAAGACTCTTTGTATTTCACCTACTTTTGATGGAAAACCTAGTAACAATAGAGTGTCATGTCATGAAATCAACAATCCAATATCAATAACTTTGAATAAACCAATCCCTGCTTCATCTTTTGTTCCCCCTTACTCCACTTTGTCGACCAATTATATCGCCGATATTTGAAAATTTTATCATTTTCTCAGTGTATTTACTAAGTTATCTGTCAACGACGGTCTCTCAAGGTCATAAATTTTGGTTACCAAAACATCAAAGAAAATGCGTCGGGCTTCGCTTCTTGTTAGCTGGTGTATTCTTTGCTTCAAGGTGAAACAAAAACCTGTATCGATCATGTTTATTTAGTTATACAGGATGTACCAGCCAAATTAAATATGTTACACATTCTCACCCCAAATTGGTGAATCAAAAAATTGGTTACAATTTTATGCAAATCTCGAAATACAAAATAAACGAAATAAGAAATAACATTTTTCCGTTATCCACATAAACCAGAATTTAACGTTTTAACTGAAACACTCTTTGCGTATTCACTTCACTTTACACATATTTTTTTTTGTACCTAATATTTACAAACATTATACATAATATACAATCATTAGTTTCTAGACCTTAGAAAAGTATCTAGAGCTGTTTTCATTTTCAGCATTAGAATTGTTTTCTGAGTGAACAATACCTGATGAAACAGAACTGTTACTTGCAGTTTCTGCTTCCAGTGTATTTTCTGCAGTTCCTGATATAGAAGGATCGTCTTCTGTTTCATTCGCTTCGTTGTCACCCAACGATGCGCGCAATTGATTCGAATGACGTGTTAATTATTTACCATCTTTAGTCTTTACATTACAAATGACTGAACCTTCTGTACCAGTTACTACTCCCTTCCTCCATGTTGGACACTCTGGATTTCTAAAATCCCTTAAATAAACTCTTTCACCGACTGTAAAATTTTTAGAATGCCCCGCATAATATTCTTTTTGTTTCTCAATTTTGTCCTCCACTATTTTTCTGGAGTCTGGTATTAACAAATCTAATTTCCCTCGTATTTTCCTTTGAAACATTTTTTTAGCTGGTGTTTCACCTTTTGTACCGTGAGGAGTATTGCGATAATCAAATAAGAATTTTGATAGAAAATCGTCAACATTTTTATTCTCCAAACAAGCCTTTTTTATAGCCAATTTGAAAGTTTTTACCGTGTTTTCTGCTTGGCCATTACTCATTGCATGTTTTGGAGTAGAGAAAAGTTGTCTTATTCCATTACCTCTTAAATATTGACGAAATTCGTTTGATGCAAAAGGAGGTCCATTATCCGATACTATTTTAGTGGGTAAACCAAAAGTGGAAAATAATTTATTTAAAATTTTAATTACGTTTTTTGCATCATTGATATTAGCTTTAAAAATTTCGGGCCATTTTGTGAAAGAATCTATCACGATTAAATATTTATTTCCATGGATCGGTCCCAAAAAATCTAGATGTAAACGGCTCCATGGGGAATCTTCGTAAGGCCACGGATGTAAACTTACTTTTGGTGTGTTATTTTTTATTACATTGCAAGTATGACATTTTTTACACAATTTTTCAATATCATCGTCGACTTTCGGCCACCAAAAATATGAACGAGCCATCGCCTTACATTTATTTATGCCTAAATGTGCCATGTGAATTTGTTCAAGTAAAAATGATTTTAATTTTTCAGGTAGTACCACCCTGTAACGCCATAAAATACAACCGTGTTCCAAATGTAACTCATCGCGCTTCAAAAAATATGCCTCATATTCCTTCTCAATTTTTGACTTTTCTGGCCAACCGTGTAAACAAAACCTATAAATAGAATTTAAAATTTTATTTTTCCTGGTAAATATTGCCACTTTCTGGCTCTCTGAATAATCGTATGTTGTTTCCTTGGTGTTCTTGAGAGGTGAACTTGACAATGCATCAGCGTGATTTTTTTCTGTTGGAATATATTTTATTTCGTAATTATACGTACTCAAAATTATACTCCAACGTTGCAGTCGCGCTGCTGCATATTGTGGTATGCCTCTCTTACAATCAAAAATGTGTACCAAAGCCTTATTGTCACATAACAGGGTAAAAAATCTACCAAACAGGAAATCATTGAATTTTTTTAAACTAAAATTTATAGCGGCACCCTCCTTATACATTTGACTGTAAGATTTCTCTACCGAAGAAAGTGTGCGTGAGGCGAAAGCAATTGGGCGTACGTCTCCATTTGGATATGTATGCGAAATTACACCCCCTACCGCAAATGAGCTGACATCAACTGTTAATATTACCGGTAATTTACTATCATAATGTGCTAAAATTTCAGGTAATGCTATTTCCTCTTTTATACACAAAAGCTTGATTTTGTTTTTCTCCCCAATACCATTTATTATTCTTTCTTAGTAATAAATGCAGTGGGTATAATTTATCACTCAAATTCTTCATAAATTTTCCATAAAAATTTACTAATCCAAGAAAAGATTTTAAACTGGTTATATCTGTAGGTGGTGGTGCCCTTAAATTAGCTTCAACCTTTCATCAGAGGTTGATAAGCCTTCTTTATTTATTGTATGCCCCAAGAAATTTATTTGTTTTTGGAAAAAAGAACATTTGTTCAATTTTACCTTTAATCCACACTCTTTTAAAATAGTGAAAACAGTCATTAAATTATTTAAATGATCTTTAGAATTTATTCCGGTAATTAAAATATCGTCCAAAAAAATGGCTACGTTTTTAATATTGCTAGAAGTAGTATCAATAATCCTTTGGAAAATACCAGGACTAGAAGACACTCCGTAAGGCAAACGGTTCATTTAAAATAAACCCTTGTGGGTATTTAGAGTGGTTAGACTTTTTGAACGTTCGTCCAGTTCGATTTGAGCATACGCCTGTGATAAATCTATCTTGCTAAAAAAAAATCCGTTGTTCAAAGCGGCAAATAAATGTTCAATTTTTGGAATGAAATATGCATCCACATGTATAGTAAAATTAATACCTATTTAGAGGTACCAGCCGTTTTAGTAACTTAACGTATGCGGCTTCTTGAACCATCTGAACCCGCATGAAAAAAATTAGGTTATGACCTTTGTCATGTCAAATGCTTGACATATTTCTTATTGAATTGGCGTAGTGACTTGAAATTTCATATTATCAGTGGCGGTTTGTAATAATACAAATTAATTTGATGAAATTCATAAAATTCTAAAGATGTTGACATAATAAAAGAATATAAAAGAAGCGCACTAATTTTAAAAACATTGTTTTATTAACTAGATACATAGTTTTCTTAAAAAAATATGGCAATTCAGAGTTCGATTAAGTACAAATTCTAGATTTTAAAAAAATGACAACGTGATCTTCAAGGCAAAGTTTAATTAGTTTCTAAATCAGAATAACTTTCGGAAAGTGATAGTTCATCATCGGATTCATTGGATACAGAGATCACCATAGGTTCGATGTTTAGTAGGTCCAGTTTGTTTTCTACTTCCCATGCTTCAGAAATAATTTTCTCTGTATGATTTATGTAATTCTGCCAGTGTTGCTCCGGTACATTTTTTACAACGTCATTCCATACTTTTAAGACTTCAGTAGGTGACCTTGCAGTTTTCGTAATAGCTTGGTCATAATGCCTTTTAGTTTCTGACCATACCATTTCGATGGCATTAAAATGGCAATGATAGGGTGGTAGCCTGAGAACACAATGACCATGCTCGGCAGCGTATTTGTCTAAATGATAATTTTTTTCTGGCAAAACTTGCTTTTCAATTATATTCCAAACAGCATCCTTTAAAATGTGATCTGGAAAAGGAATATTCTTTTTTTTGAGCCATTCTAACATGCGTGTTTTACTCCAACTTTTTCTTGGGATTTCTTCATCCAGGCGACTGTGATACGTTGCGTTATCCATTATAATTAACGATGGTTCTTCCAAGTTTACAATTAGTTGCTGTTTAAACCAATTTTCAAAATTTTCGGTGTTCATGTTATCATGGTAATCGCCTGTTTTTTATTGCATTTAAAAATAAGCGATGCATTTGCCACAAAACCTTTTTTATTACCGGCATGAACAATTACACATCGTGTCCCACTTCCAGTTATTTTTAAATCACTGTGTTTAGTACCATCTTGCCACATTCTTCTGTCCCCGCTTTTACTAAAAACCCATGTCTCATCCAGAAAAACAGGTGTAAAGAGCTTTTCGCTTTTAGCAGCATGGTATTTGTTCAAAAATAATATTCTTTTTAATCTGACTGCAGGCATTTCCAATAAATGTTTTCTTCCATTCTGTTTTTTGAATTAAAAACCCATTTTTTTAATTCCCAAATATAACGAACCTTTGGAAATCTTAGTTTCTGGAGACTCTTCGATAAATTGCCGTAAAATAGTTTCTACTGTGATTTTATCCTTTCGCGCATACATTTTATAAATTACTTCCCTCAAACAATGCAGGGTAGTTTTTGTAATTCGGGTTTTGCTCCGGGAAACGCTTGCAGACATATTTCTTCTAAATTCGAAATCTGTAGCTTTGTTTGGTTTTTCAAGATTATATAATGTGCTTATTGGAACTTTTAGTGCTTCGGACGCTTTTTGAATTGCCTTAAATCGAGATCCTAAATCGTTTTGAAAATAGTTTACTACATTAAGCATGAGTTTTTTGGATTCATCAGAATATCGCATTTTTATATCTTATTTTGCGATATGACATTAACATGAAATCAAAATTTGACGTAACTTCAAAAACGTGACATCTAATAAATTAGTTACGACGTTCATTTTTGTTGGTAATTTTTTGTTTCAACCGATTTATTAATAATAAATAAGGATGGTCTTATTCTAAATGGGTATAAAATTTACTATAGGTACATTAGGGTTTAATGTTACTCGATAATCGCCACAAATTCTAATTTCCCCTGATTTTTTAAGCATTGGGACTATTGGGGTTGCCCAATAGCTATATTCTACCGGCGTCAATATTTCATTTTTTACTAAATTATTTATTTCTTTTTCAACTTTATCTTTTAGGGCTAATGGCAGATTCCGGGCTTTACAAAAAACAGGGGTAAACATTTTCTTTTAAATGTAACTGCGCCTTACCCTTATTAAATTTTCCCAGTCCTTCCGAAAATACTTCCGGAAATTTTTTCTGTAAAATGTCAGGTATCTCCCCTACATTTAAATCAATTTAAATTAAAGAGTTTATCTATAGAGATATTTAATTTAGAAATCCATTCCCTACCTAAAATAGGTGGACCACCGTTTTTGATAACATACAGTTTTAAATTTACTGACATATTGTTGTAAAAAACAGAAACAAAAATATATCCTAACACATTAATAACACTTCCTGAGTATGATTTTAATTTTAATTGAGATTTATTTAGTCGAAAATTCTTAAAATTATTTATGTAAAATTTTTCTGAAATGGCGGATATAGGTGAACCAGAATCACATTCCATGGAAATTGTTTTATTATTTATGGAAATATCAACTTTCAATGGTTTGTCATTTCCATGCGTTATATTATTAAAATAAGAGTCTAAATATGAATCAGAATCGCCCGAGTCATTATCAATAACTACATACTTGTTATACTTATAAGAATTTGCATTTTTATCGGTACCTTTTTCTGCACACCTCGTGCTGATGTGTCCTTTCTTGCCATATGTGTGACGGGTGGCGTCCTTGAAAAAACAAGTGGAAGTGACGTCGTTATTCTTGCCACAATGGCGGCATTGCAGACTTCCTCCCTGCCGAGGACTTGAAAATGGCGTCTTGACCCTAGATTTGGACTGCTGGTATTTCGTGGAAAACTTTTTCCTTTCTTCCTTTTCCACAAAATTCACTGTGTTTGTACCACCCACTAACTCCGAATCTCTTTCTGCTGCTTCCATGTTTACTGCTATTTCCACAGCTTTGCAATAGGTGAGCGTTTTTTCTTGGAACAGGAGTTGTCGAATGACTTCATTTTTTAATCCAAAGACTAATTGATCTCGTAGTTGAGTTTCCAAATTATTACCAAATTTACAGTATTTTGATAGCTGCTTTAATGCTGCTAAATACATTGAGATTTTCTCTCCTGTTTCTTGTTTCCGCTGACGGGATTTATAACGTTCGGTAATTTCAGATGGTGTCGGCTGTAAATGCTCTTGTAATAATTTTTGTAATGCAGCAAACGTTTTATCTGCCTGCTTTCTGGGCTGCACAGATCTTCCATTAGTTCGTATGTCTCATCTCCTATTGCGGTGATCAGCAAGGCAGTTTTCATGTTTTCCTCAATTTTATTTACCTTGAAATACTGCTCCATACAAGTGATGTAGGAACTCCAATTTCCTTCTCCCAATTTGAAAGATTCCAATTGTCCGACGACCATTTTATTAACACAAAGCACCTTTTGTTTTTCGCAAAACTACTACACTAGTTTTTATTAATTTTTTTTTTCTGACTGCGCCAGTGTACTAACCCTACTCGTTTTTTTTTTTCGGGCCGAGATGGGCATCTCATGTTCGAATGGGTCCAGGACCCAAACAGTGTTGGACTCATCCCCAAGGAGATGCCTACCAACCAAACCCACCTCAAACTCGCCGTTACCCCCGCCTCGGAATCACTACCCTAGCATACTTCGAGACAGGCGGCGGTCCCTCGCACACTCTCCGCTCACACTGTCACATTCTCCCTCCTATCACTCCTGCCTCTCATGCCATATCGAGTCCTTCTCTCCCCCTTACCATGCTCTCTACTACTCCACTCACCTCCATCCATTCCTCCTCCCCCCTCAACATTATCTCCACCATGTTTTCCCAGTACACCGCCTCCCCTAGTTTCCTCTCCAACTTCTTCAGCACTTCCTCGTTCCTCCAGCATCTAAACACATGCCCCACATCATCCTCCACTTCACACATCTCGCACACACCAGTCTCTCGTTTCCCAATCTTGTGGAGGTACCCTAGCGTGCAAATATCGTGGAACAGTTTTTCAAAATAGTCAACATGTTTATTCCCACTTGGGGATACAATGGATACAAAAGCTTTCTAACCCTTTCTTCGGTGGACCTCTTCTTTCAAAACCTGTACCAAACTATGTGTTTCAGTCACCATACGCTCCATAATTCAAACATGTTTTCAAAATGTTTTGCATAAATAGCCGTTACTACTCCTACGGGTCAAAAACTGACAACGTCAACCAAAAAGTGTCAAGTTTTAGTGGATATTACTAATACTCCAAAATTTGTTTTTCAATGTTTTCAATGCAGTTCAAAATCTCAACTATATGTTCAGATTGTTCAGGCTTGTAGGTAATCAACACTGCAGAATTGCTAACCAACTTAATCATTTCAAATTTTCCTTGCAGTTGTAGGTGAATCAATGAGGTTAATCATGGTTACTTCGCTGACAAATGAATCCAGATAATTATGGAAGTAATGCATTCTTCATCATTTCATTCCAGATCCAATATGTACGGCATTATTAATAAACTGTAACCAAATAGCATAAAACTCATTTTGTGAACATGGAAAGTGGAGCTTGGATCTTCTCAATAAGAAAAATTTGCCGCATCGACGATCAATTTCCATTTGTTTTTTCGACATCCCAAATAGCAAAATACGGTAATCTGTGATGTAAAAAGGGCGCCAAGTAGATTTACCGCTAATTAGATGGTAGCCCACCCCTAAAAAACCTACTAAAAACAAATGGAATGAAAGACCAACCAATCTTCTAATAACTAGATATATTGAACCTTTTTTATGTTTGTACAAAGCGTAGTTTGACAATTTTGGTAGTAGTTTGGTAGTAGGCTAGAGTAATGTTAAAAAGTTTAATGGTAGGTAACAAAAAGGCTTAATAAAATCCGGTACACCCCCCAAACATGAAAACAAGATGTTTAAATTAATCCAGAATCCGCGAAGGTAAAACCGTCCCAAACTCTACCGCGACAAAAGCTGGAGATGAGAACAAATTAATAAAGTAAGATAAATAGGTAACCCGTAGACACTCGAAGTTTTTAGTTAGTCAGGTTCATAATTGTTGATTATAAATACTAATTCTCAAAACATGTACCATTAGCTAAATCCACAAACAAAATATAGTTGACATACTATACTCTAAATTTCCTATAAATTAATTACCAAAATAATAATCAGATTTGAGAAAGCTCGCTCAAGTATATAAAACTCGTTTAGCGTTGCTAGCCGTGATATAAAAATACAGTAAACCAAACTGCACTTAAAATATTACGAATCAATTCCAGCAGCACAGAGTACCTATCAAAGTAGCATCAAAATTACAAAAAACCAAAAACGCAATGATTCACTTTTATTTTGGAGATACTTTCCACCAAAATTATTTACGAGAATTACAAAAACACGAAATGCAATAAAACGCTATAAACAAATTGGGATCACCTAAGTCCAATGGCAATTTCGGTCATCGAATCCCATGATACCGTCATATCTGTTTTCAGAAACATCCATTTGATTCTTACACCATATCCACTGAAATGGGTTGTTCTTCAGTCCAGTGGAATTCAAGTCCCATAAAAAAACTTTTCAACTTGTAAAAGGGTTATCCTTCGAAAGTTCAATAATACTTTCGTTTGACGGGCTTAACAATTCACATACAAAACAAACTCTATTGGTATTTGTCAAGAGATTAAGTCAAAATAGTTAATTCAAAATCCCTTCTTTATAAAAAACTTGTTTGATCCCAATAAATCCATCATATCCACACACAAAATTCTCCAAAGAGATGTGGAAATAGTCAACTTCAACACCAGTCCGAAAAATCTACATAAGGCTTGATTTTCCACACATTTGGTAAAAAAAAATATTCCCGTTTAATTGGATGTTTCAAAATAACATTCTCTACTTATATGATCACCATACTACCACCAAGCTGGTCAATGTCGAAAAAGAACGAAATTATTTCGAACTCCTACCAATTAGACAAAATTCCTTCCAACCGAGAATTTGAATATTCCTCTCTGTTATCCAAATAGACCGTCGAAGTATCTATCTTTCTTCTAGTCTCAATACAAACTCGAAATCACGGCGATATTTACCAATTCTCCAAACAATTGAATGATTCTAATCCTATCACGCCGGAACTAGAAAATTCCAGCGCGGAACCAGAAACATCATTTTCTGTTCGTCTACATAATACATTAATTATTAGCATTACCACAGAAGCACTTTTCTGAAAAGGTTGATTTCTGATTTGCAAAATATTGTAGATAAGTTGTAATAAAATAAACACGAAGACCACAAGTGTATCAAAACGGGAAATTGGAGATTTATAAGGAAGATTTTAATGTCGAATAAAAAAGTTTGAAATCTCCAAAACGGTTGGTTAGATCTGATAGATCCCGTTCAACTTTGAAGTGTAATTCATCAATGTTCGTCGAGGTATACGGCCCGGAAGGTATTTGTTTCTTCTTAGTGGAACGGTCAATATTTCAACTATCCGTTAAAATATCTCCATATATGAAGGTTTTCGTAATGATTTCCTACTTTTCTTAATGTTCTTTCATTCTAAGGCCATTTGATCATTTGTTTCATAGTGTAACTTGTCTCACCACAAATTAGACAGTGATATTTTGTCGATATTGTTAACAAATTTTAAATGTTAAACGACGCGCTGAGAGACAACTAAATGTGTATTGGACGAATGAGCGAATAAGACTTAATTTGCGAAAAAAGCATCATGACGAAATAAGTTATTTTCGACCAATTGCAGGTAGTTTGAAATAAAATTAAATGTTTATTCAATGGTGAAGCACAGGAATAAACAAAGTAATAAAACAACGGTAACCAACAAAAATTTATTAAAAACAAATATAACTAGTTGTTTCACAACGTTACATTTCATTATTAGTATACAAAAATAATTTCAATATAAAAAGCGCTATGAATTTATCTAGTTTTACCTTAATTGGTACAAAATAAGTAAGAACGTTTTTATCCAACAAAGTTACCTACTACTTACTTTAGTTATTAGGAGCTCTTAACAGTAGCTACCTGGATTTTAGTTTCACAATTTTTAAAACGTTTATTAATCAATTATTTGCTATTTACTGTGAATAAAACTATATTAATAACAAAATAAATCCTTAATCCTGTTATATCGAACTCAAAAACTGAAGACATTAATCTTACTGAAGGTTTCTTAAGGAAATAATTGGTAAAAAGGTTTGTCAAATAGGAAACTGAAAGGCAGTTTATAATAATGTATGTCGATATTTATTCTGAAACAATCCAAAATTAGTGGAGTAAACTGTATTTTCAATATAGTAAGTATTTATTTTAACAACCCATGTATTTTACAAAATTCTATATTTTAACAGATACATCAGTGATCAATAGAAGAATAGTTATATAATATTTGTTGACTTGTTAATTTTTAATAAAAAGTTTACTGTTCTAAAAAAATATTGATACCTATCACAGCACTTTCGTAAAACGAATACGTTTTTGAAAACTCTGGTCACAATCTTAGCATATTGGATAAAAAGTTAATATATTTAACATTCTTAAATCTAATTTCACCATTCACCATAAATTTAATAACAAACATAAAAAACCATATATATGTTTAAATGGCGGCAATAAGACGTTTATTGGTCAAATCTATTAATCCGTGTAGTTGTAATCTGAAGAGTGAAAGTGGATTTACAAACTCTGTTGTTCCTGTTGTTTGGTCGCCAAGTTTTCCCGAGCCGACTAATTTATATCGGTTTTGGTTGTTGTTGCTAATCAAACACAAGAAATGCCAACTTCATCAACAGAATTCGCGCATTATAAGATTGAATCTGATTGATGTTTTTGCATAAATCGTTGAATTTTTTGTTGGTAGTACCAATCGATGTCCGCATCTCATGCATCAAAATAACAGTAGCTTATGCACAGAGAGAAATCGGTTAATAGATATTTTTGCTGGAATTTTCTATTAAATATAACAAAAATTCAATTACAAGTGATTATTAAAATATTATCCTTTAAATAGATGTCCTGTTAGTGTAACTAGATGATTTTTGCTGTGTCAGTCGTTTTGGAATTAATAACAAACTTGATTTATTTTAAATAAAAATCAACATTTGATGAAAAAATAAAATGAACCTATTAACAGTTGAATGTCTTAAAGTAATCATTACTCTTACGTCTATTAACAGTTAATCAAGTTAAAGTGAATAAGAAGACATATTTACTAAAAATCTATTTTTAGTAGTTAATGGAAATATTATTATTTTGTGGTTTTAAGCAGGATTTCACAATCAGCTCATATTTTTCTGACCAATCAGTGATCACAAAGCCTCACACGAGACCACAGGTGGGAGAGGCTTGAACAGAGCATCTTATTATTTTTACCATTTCGCCGTTGTGATCTAATTAGTGCCGGTTTGGACAATATTTTATGTTAAAATGTCTTGGGAAACCACTTTGAAAGAGTATGGAATTTGGAATCGTATATTGAAGCTTTTGAAGGTAAGTGTACATTTATTTATTTTAAGAATTAAGAAATTTAAAGAACATTAATTCTAGGCTATTGCTCAAAAAGATCTTGAAAAATATTACTGACCATAAAAATGTAACAAAAAGCTATTTAAAACGTTTATTACTGCTGCATATTACAAGATGATTTGATTTAGTTTGGTTAATAAAATAAAATCTCTAGCTATCTCAACTACGTCCGGTTAGACCGACGGAGATAGCAGTATATGTCCTTCTACTTGATTGCCGTTAAGTTGTTCGTTGTTGACTAAATGTGGTTTGTGGTTAGGTTAGGATACTCCATGGGTTACTCATTATAGTGTTTCACTTCAATAAATAATATCAAAGTTTATAGATAGTGTCTAAAATGTTCACCTTTATTTTTTGTAATTCTTAGATGAAGGAATTGACGACCATAGCTTCAATTTGATAGACGAATCAACTATAGAAACTATATTCAAGAAATCTGGACCTAAATTATTTTTTTTTAAATGCTTTGCAGAATATATGAATCAAAATAAAATGTCTGAATACATGAACCAGAATATCTCTGTGGTATGTAATTTACTTATGAATATTTTTTTATGGATTGTAAGTTACTTGTTAATTACCAATATCTTACCAATGCTTAATAAAAATACAATTTTAATTTTATATATCACAATAATTGTGACATTTCAAAGGCTATACTGTTACGTTTAATCGTTAATGTACTGAAATAATGTGCCTGTTCATTTTTTTATATTTTGTAACAAAATATGTTTTTTATTTGTGCATTTGTGATATAATATAAATTATTGATGTTTAATTCCAATATAAATTTAATTTTATATATCACAATAATTGTGACATTCCAAAGGCAATTACGTTTAACCGTTAATGTACTGAAACAATATAACTGTTTATTTTTTTATATTTTGAAACAAAATATGCATTTGTGATATAATATAAATTTTTGGTCTCCATTCCAATATAATTTTAATTTTATATATCACAATAATTGTGACATTTCAAAGGTAATATTACGTTTAATTGTTAATGTAGTGAAACAATATAACTGTTTATTTTTTTATATTTTGTAACAAAATATGTCTTTTTTTTGTGCATTTGTGATATAATATAAAATTTTGATGTTTAATTCAAATATAATTTCAATTTTATATATCACAATAATTGTGAGATTTCAAAGGCAATAGATTTAATCGACTGAAACAATGTACCTGTATATTTTTTTTATATTTTGTAATATAATATATGTTTGACATTTTCTGGTTTTTTATTTGTTTAAACCCGTCGACTTTAGATTGGAGGGGGAAACATTTTCCTAATTGCAGCATTGCCAGCTCAGCCCTCGGGGAGTTAGGTGAACCCTAAAATTTAGATGTGGAATTTACCAAGAGTGGCACATTTTTTAAAAGGTAATTTTATGGAAAATTCTGCAACATCAAAATTACAATTCTAGCACCCTCTTGAGGATGAAATGATAATTGTTAAGTAATTTGAATTACATAAATATTTTTTCATTCAAGAGGGCGCTAAAATCTGAATTTAGTACAACAAAATTGATACTGTTGAATTGCCTATAAAAATACCTATTCAAAAATTTGCCACCCTTGATATATTCTTTTTAAATGTCAGGGATTTTTCACCCTACTGCTCATGGGTTGAACTGTCGATGTATTTACTTCAAATATGAGACCTATTTAACACAAATAGGTATATGTATAATAATAATTACTTAATAGGAATCATATTTTTGGTAAATATGTCACCTATTTAACATAAATATGAGGTTATTACTAGGTAATGGCCATCATATTAACCGTAAATGTGTGACCTATTTAATTATTATAAAACTGTTCATAGTTAATGACAATTATATTTACATTTAATATGTGATGTATTCAACATAAATATGAAATTATTATTAGGTAATGACAGTCATATTAACCATAAATGTCTGACCTATTTAATAAATACAAAATTATTATTAGTTAATGAAGATCATATTTACATTTAATATATGATCTATTTAAAATAAATATGAAACTATTATTAGTTAATGGCTGTCTTTGTTATCATCAAATGTAACTTGAGTAAACTGCAAGAAATATGGTATTCACCACTAATCATTCATTTTCTTATTTATAATAAATAGAAATATCCAGACAAAAAGTTCTATTTAAAACAGCAAAAACGTCTAGCTGTCCCCTATTTTAATCAGTTTTTTTTGCAGTTAATCGTTTTCTATTAACGGCTAAAAAAAATTTCTCTCTGTGTGTGATAGTAGCGCCTCTCAGATATCAAGACTCCATTTTTCGTTGGCGAACTGCGTATCACGAATATTAAGTAATAAAAATTGGTCAATTGGGAACTCCGAAAACCATAAAAACTACGAACAACACGACAACAACGATTTTTAAGCGGAAGTATATGATATCGATGTTTCATTTTGGAGCAGAAGGAATCACGAATAACAAGTAATACAAATTGGTCAATTGGTAACGCCAAAAAACATGGAAACTACGAACAACACGACAACAACGGTTTCTAAGCGGAAGTATTTGATATGGATGTTTCATTTTCGAGCAGAAGTAATCACG
Organism: Lochmaea crataegi; assembly: GCA_947563755.1. Lineage (NCBI taxonomy): Eukaryota > Metazoa > Arthropoda > Insecta > Coleoptera > Chrysomelidae > Lochmaea > Lochmaea crataegi. The sequence continues at coordinate 42,211,404 of OX387425.1, read as the reverse complement.
AACAACGAACAGCTTATAAATCCCGCTTTTATATATAATTGAAATCTTTTTAATAGGTTGAACATTTTCGTAATAAAACCAACATATTAATATTTTCCTAATTGCTTAATATAAAAGTATATTTTACAATATTTATAGAAAAACAACTTTAAACATAATAAAAACAGAACTGTCAGTTACATATTACTTAAGCCATTTTGTGCACTTATATGTAAAACAGAGCACTTACTTCAGTGAGTTCTTGAGAACAAAAAATTTAATTTTTTCTGAAAAAATATAAAAACATTATATATTTAAAAACTATTATGATTTTAAGTCGTTTCCAATTTTAAAATTATCAACATCTGGTATCGTTTGGTTAGGGAACAACCAAACTCGTCAAAAACAAATAAAAACGGGAATAGTGCTATAACATTTTACAATCAAGAGTGGTAAAAATATACTATACTACCAATTCTAGACAAAATGACTGAGTATATTAGACGATATGATTAGCAGATGTATAAAGATATAAGAACAATTATTGAACCCATTCAACATAACACAAAAGATTACATTCAGGATAACCGATTTAGCTTATAAACGACTTATTAACATCACAAATTTATGCATTAACAAAATTTTATATGAGGACTTCCGATATTGTTGTTAGAATATTTTATAATATCTCTTTTGAATTTATCTTCTTTAATATCAAAGTTTACATTTACTATTATCTTCAGTATATGCAACAACATCCTTCCACCAGGGTGGTCGATTAATGTTATATTTATCTTTAGTCATAGACTCGTATAGATGTTTGTATACCTAAAACAGAAAATAAATCATGCAGTTGGATAGAATGAGGATGATTTTTAATTTCGGCAGAGAAAATTAGTTAAAACACTAATATTTTATCAGAAATCCAGCCAGTTGATACTTTTGTTCAGTATTTCTCTATTATTTCAAGAAAGTTATGTTCATACATAATTTCTAAATAATACATTGGAACACTAAAATTTCAGTGATTGATGACTTACATCCATATGTTTGTCGGTATAAATTAATCTACATGAGCCACATAAATCCAGGGTTGTAGATGATATGTCTGTGATGTAGGTAATCAATCACCAAAATTTTATAGTGATTCCAAGTATAGCTTACAAATTATGTAAAAACATAAGTGTTTTCGATCCCTACACAAATAGATTGAAGCGCGTGCTTTACTTATGATAGGCACAGTCAAAGCCTTTCGGTTCGGCGCGGCAGCATGGTATAGAGAGCAACTTTTGAAAGTCCAACGGCCAAATTCATTTTGTATAATTTGTGTATTTAGACTGCCAGTGTCACATCATTCGTGTGTATTTCATGAAAATTGCTGCTATCAACGAAGAAGCAATCATTTGATAAACTATCAATTTTTATTTATTAATTTACTATTTTTGTTTTACAATGTCAATTTGTCAACTAACGAATGTTCGCTGTTCTGATCAGAGTCAATGCGAGAATCCTAAAAGGTGCTGATAATACCGTACCCTACTGGTACCCGAGCCGAGTTGCTTCAGTGCGTGTCCTGTTATTTCCAACTTGAAGTTAGTCCTTAATTCATTCCTACCGCCTCTTGGTAAATCCCAACTTTGAACATAAGTTAAACTAGCAGAGCAAAACTGCCAGTTTTAAAAACGGAGAATTCAACAAGTAGCGGTAATATCAGTCTTTAAGGGCATATAACTCCGAATCTATTAAAAAGATTTATTTGAATTTCCAACATTACTTCGACTTCATCTACTCCCTCCCGAATTTTTGGAATTAACTTCCTGGACACCCTCGATGTTAAGACGACATTTTTGTCTGGTTTAGAAGTTGGAAAATATACAATTGTTGAAATTAATAATGAAATGAATAAGCTTTGTTCAGCTTTTGCTGAACATTCTCCTAACTTGAAAGATGTACAAATGAATTCAAAATCCATTGATTTGTCACTGGATGTCATTTTTATACAAAAATATCAATAATTGGGTTCTGCCGAAATTAAATAACAGAGGAAAGGAAGTACTAAATGGTATATCAGTATATGTGAAAACCTCATTTTTGACTTTCGACCAGGGTGGAAGGGTTGTACTTTCGGCCTGGCAATGTCAATGGTCAGTTGATTATTGCGCTGGACAAAATTGCAAAAGATAACCAGAAAAATGGCTAATTTATCTGATTACAAACAAATAAGACCTACCTGAGGAAAAAATACTAATACACATTCTCGTAACTCGTGAGGTGTGCACATTAATTCAAAATTCATTGATTCGTCATTGGATGACCTTTTTCAACAAAAAGATCTACAATTGAGTGATGCCGAAGTTAAAAAGCACGTAAGTGTTTTGTGCTGAAGTGCCGAACAATAATTTGTAATTGTAAGTAAGATTAGTCTAGTTGTGAACTGGATATCATCAAGTAGAAATTTTAACGTTCACTTCATTTATGTTTATTTTCGGTGTCGAGCTATAACAGCGATTTCATTGAATATTCAACTCATACATGTTGTATCAATGCAACAAATGCTAAATTATAAAATGGAAATTCAAAAATTACAGCGGAAATTCCACACCTGTAATTTTTAACCAATCAAAACGTGTTTTTTTGACAGATCACCATGGCAACGGATGAATTTTAGCGGAAATTTTTTCCTCGTGAGTACCCAAAACAGCGAATTATACTGGAAATTTTTTTGACGTTTATAATGACAGAATATTTTAGTGACAGTCTGGTTTTTATTTGCAAAAAAGCAATTTTCTACCACTTGTAGTTACTCAAAACTTATGTAAAATTAAAGAATATACTGTGTTGTGTCTTGAGATCGTATTTTCGTGCATCTACAACGAGTAGAAATCAACAATTTAAAGGTCTAAATTGCTGCCAAAACTGTGACGCGCTGTAAATCTGTTCATGCAGCGTTCCGAAAAACGATTGATGATGATGATAATTGAATGATTTTCTACCACTTGTAGTAAGCCCAAGTAACTATAAAATGAGAAAATATAATATTTTAGGTCCCTAAATGGCACTTTTGAGCTACTAAAATCAGTAGAAAGTTTGTGACCTTGTTGGAAATCGAAAAATAAATTTTAATTATTTCACACACAATTTGGTGTGGAATTTTCTTACCGAATACCACACAAGGACAAATGAAATCCGGAAATTTTTTTACCTCTAGTGGTATTACTAGTGACTATTTCACGCATTTGTCAAATGAACCAATCAGGAGCTCTAGTCAAGTTCGGATTATCGATAACACCAAACTTGACTCTTGATCCTGATTGGCCTATCAAGTTCGGTGTTTTCAGATTTGTGTATGTGACAGTTAAACGTCAAATATAAATAATCCCGCCGTGTACACATTTAAAAATGAGCAGATTTGGGATAAATTCCATCGAATTAATCGATGAAAAAATTGATGAAAATGCACCGAAAAATACGAAGAAATCGAGGGAGTACGTTTGGAAGCAATTTACTAGATTTTGCGATGAACGAAAATACGTATTAGAAGAAGCAACGCCTGTCGAGACACTAGCTGTTATATTAAAGGAATGGGCCTTCAACATGAGAAAAATTGATGGTTCTGATTACAAGGAATGTGTCGTAAAGACTATCTGGAATACGAGTGCTAAATTATTGCCGAATTTCAGATTTTTTACCTCTCACTTTGTTTGTGAAATAGTCTAATAAAATTCCACTCGTGACTGAATTTATTTTATAATTCTGTCTTTTATTTCACAACTCAGTTTCATTATAAAATAAATCAACAGACTTATCGCGAAAATTCAATCACCGATTGAACACGATGAATAATTCTTTTGCAGGACTATTATATGAACTATAATATAGTTCATATAATAGCCTTTTTGGCGTGCGTTATCGTTTCTGACGTATATCCGGGTTTTGGGCATGTCGATATTTTATTTGTTATTTTGACATATAGCTAACCTTTAATTTGATCAATAAAATCATCAGGATCGTATTCAGCCTAATTCGAAAAGACTATGAAATTAATAATACTTGGGATATCAAAACTCTGCAAAATAAAACAAGTTGTATATTCAATTTACATATTAAAATAATTTAATACTAGTAAATATAGTCCTGCATTTGAATAAATAAAATGTTAACAATGGGATCAATATTCACATTTCATAAATAATAATTTACCGTAAACAACAAAGTACATACCTGACGAGAATTGTCAGTTGGACATTAGAAAAAGACGTAAGACACATTGCCGCTACGAAAAGAACGTCTGCATTGTATTTTGAACGATGTAATTTCGCTCGACTAATAGGTCGCGTTTGCGCGTAATCTAAACATCAACCAATCAAATTTTTGTAAGTCAAAGATTAGGGTTAACGTTTGTAATACGTTTAAACGGTTCATTATTGTGATATTTTGATTAGGATTAATCACAGACCAGCCTTTTTTCCATTTCTTCCAACGTAATGTATTAGAAGGACATTAACAATCAATGACCCAGCTAACAACGTGACGTCAAAGAACGTCAAAGTCACGTAGAAATCAGGTCAAACACGTCGAAGTCATTAAGGTCCCAAAAGGTGACGTCAAAATAACGTCATTTTGAACACGAATTTGGATCAACCTTAATCTGGTTAAAAGCTTACGTCATTATCACGTGATTTCAATGACAACTTTATAGTTCTTGTAAAAAAGTATCGATTTGTATTGTATATTTCAGAAATAATTTGTATTTCGTGCCAAACGGCAAAAACCAATATCAAAAAATGCAAATACATGTATACTCAGGTTATAATAACTAAAAACTGTTGAAAAAAACACGGAATTTGTTAACTAAGCTTTATAAACAAGAAAAGTTAGCTAACGACATGAGACAAGATTTTTCATATCTGTTATTACAATCTGTAGAATAAATTACATTTATTTTAAATATCTATAAGATATTGTAATAAAAATAATGGACAATAAATGGAGTATAGTATACCTCTTACAAAATAAAAAGATCGGGATCTGTAATAAGCTGCTTTTGCTAGTGGTTAATAGATGGCTACATCAAGCAATTATAAAAGAAATTGTATTAAATAATGGGATTATTAATTATTTTTGTTGTATTGTGAACAAATACAATTGAAAATTTCTTTAGGCGCGTTGAGCACTTTTTTTTGGGCGAAGGAAAAACATGGATTTAATCGCCATCGTATGTTCCTCGCAAATTGAAATTGCTTCAATTGGCAATATATAGGTGGCGCAAAACCAAAAAGCCGATTCGAACCGAGAGCAAACGATCAACGGCATCGTCTGAACTGCTGCCAACGACAGCCATTTGCACAAAGCAGAAATCACGCGGTTTTTCTACAAGGTATTAGCACGTGTTAGTGTATATGGATTTTCAAATGAAAACTTTTTTCACTATTATCGAACATATTGTTTTTTTGTATATTGTGTTTCTGTGCTGTTTACCGCGTTAAAAGTGCTAAAACAAAAAGATGTTTTACGGTGTTCAATTTGCCGAACCTGATGGCGGATCTATATCATTAGTACATGAAAAATGGCTGACGCCTCGCAAAAAGGAAGTTTGGTGGCCTCCTCATAAACAGCAGGATGTTTTTGCTAGAAGCCTTAAAAAGGGAGAAACTCCGAACGAGCAATGTTGCCTGTATAAAATATTGAAAACGTTTTTTCAGGAAGGTAAAGTTGGATGAATTCTTATTGTAGGTTAGAATTATATAAATATAGGACGGCTTTCTGTTTCCACGGTCCATTATCTTTTTTTGTGTATTAAAGAATGTATTATAAAGGAGAAGGAATTCGAAGTAAGATAGTTGATATGTAATTTCCTATTTTTGTTGTAGATAATTTTCAAAAGGCTACAATAAAATTGAAAAGAGCAGAAGATACTTCTTGAGGAGACTTTACCATTGAAAAGGCCTAGGAAACCAAATCGAAAGTTGTTTGAAAGTGAAGAAGACAGTGACTCGTCATCGGAAATCAAGGCTCAGGCACAAAACAGTAAGATTTATTTTTAATTGAAATAATTCAGGTAGAATGTAATCAGTAATCATTTACCGTAATGCATAATCTGTATACACCACACTAGGGTGTTACACTTTCAGGCAATATTTTTTTCTGTCCTACCTTTAAATCTGATCATTAATATATAAAAAAACATTCCTGTTGGAAAAAATTAAGTCAATTAGAGGCTTCACTCTTTCAAAAATTCGATATCCCATCCCAAATCGAGTTGAAGCCAGATAAAAAATTTTGAACAACGGGTGATAAAACTATAATTTCTTTAAAAACATTTTTAACTTCCAGAACACTTTGTAAAAGCTAAATCCTACCCAAAAACTTTGAAGGAGTTACCACCAGAAGTACAATTGCTAGAAAAGTCAGGTATAGTAAAGAAATAAATTAAATTTTTATAGTGGTTCAATTAGTGTTATTTATTTTTGTAGAGAGATTTTCTTTAGAGGTTATTGAAAAAGAGAAAGTCCATAAGCCAACAGCAAGCCAAAGTGATAATTTTGGTGATCATTCCCGATTATCAAATGTCAAACCTATAGAGAAGTGGATAACACAATAGTTTCAGGTATTAACATTTTACCTTACATACAGTGAACAATCCTGGTTAATTTTTAAATATTTAGATTTCCAAAAAAATATACTTAATATTCTGCTGCAAATAAAGCAGCAAAACAAACAAATTTTGAGTATTCTTGAGGAGAGACAGGATGGGACCAAATTAAAATTGGCCCCACCCAAAGATACTCCAGTGGAGCTTCCAATTAAAAATACTATAGATTTGGACACAATCGAGGAGTATCTTGGAGCAGAGAAAAATCTTTCTGCTTTGGTGAGTGGTAGTTAAAATTATTATAATTTTTGTTGAGTTTTATCCACAATTGTTGCAAAAGAATTTTTCCTTCAATGATACAAGTTCTTGTCTTAAAAAAATCTCATAAACAGTTATATAAAAGCCAATCAAAAATTGATCTCAGGATTAAATTTTGAAAATAATTGATATTGCTGTCATATTTATACCATATACATATAAAATTACATACTGTATAGTTTGAATCCATGTTTGATTATAAATTTTTATTGTCTTATCATGTAGATTGATAGAATTATCATCAATATTCAATATTTAATCCCTGATCAGTATTTGATCAACACATATATAACTGGCAATTATTATAATGAAGGCAAAATTTTGCTCTATAAACTTTCTTATCAAAGTTCATTTAAAAAAAATTGTGTGAATTAGTTTAATACCCTCGAATTTTTCTAACAAGCTTTTGTAACACCTGACACCCTTTATATGTTTGTAGGCTACATATTGTGAGACCTTGGGTGGTCGAGATAAAGTTGGAAAAGTCAACAATATTCTTCGAAGTCTAGTCTCTAACCAAGTTGCAGCCAAATATAGTTTTTTGGGATCAAGAAACGAAAAGCAAGCATTTGCAAAACTAAATCTACGGAAAGTAGTTGTCAGTAAGTGTAACTTTTTATTATTTATTAATAACTCAGGGGTAAATTCAAATATCTACATATTATGACTAATTACCTTTGAGGAAGTTTCTTTAAAACCTTACCTATAATAATATATCAAGAGCTAGCGATACTCAAACTGATTTCATTTACAATGTTATAGCCTATTTTTTCGTTCACAAAGGTAGAACTTGGGAGTTGTTAGTTCTTATTTATAAGTAATGGGCACTATACAAGGTGTTTAAAGCATACATAACAAGATTGGTAGGATTAAGACAAAATAAAAAATAAATGGGGTTTGCATTTTAAACTTTAGTCGCCTGGTGTGCCCCAGTTTTCAGAATTATGGCTATAACTTCTACATCTCTTGATATTTTTCACAAAACATATATTCATCTTTAAATTTCAAACGTCAACCCTCTGTATCTCAATACTGGACTTTATTAAGCACATCCTATTTATTTTTGTGTTTTGTCTTAATCCTACCAATATTGCCATGTTTTGGGACACCTTGTACATTTATTAAGAAAACATTTTTACGTTTTTTCTTTGTTGTTAATTTAAGATGCCATTTTATCCAAAAGTGAAGGAGATGCGGCAGAAATCGATGACTGTATTAAAATTTGGCTGAAGCATGCTCCCAAATGGTTACAGTTAGAAAGAAAGAAGAAAGAAAAACAAGAAGTGTAGAATTATCATTTTTATTGTTCAATATTTATACTTGAAAAATATTCTGTGAGTATTTATTATTTTGTTATATTACGGCAATCTTCATATTTACTTTTATATTACTAAACATTTTAACTTCCATTGTATAAGAGCTCCAATACGCAAGCTTGGCCTATATTAGGCTTAATTAAAAACATCAATAATATGAATCCCTTTGCTGTTGGTATATTTTGTGGAACGTCTAAACCTTCCCCTCTAAATTTATATTTTGATGCTTTTATTAGTGAATATAATCAGTTGAAAGCTGAGGGTTTATTGTTTGAAAACAAAAAATACTCCATCTTTATACACAGTTTTATCTGTGATGCTCCTGCTAAGGCATATATCAAATGTATAAAGTCACATGGTGGATATTCCAGTTGTGATAAATGTATAGAAATTGGAAATTATGTCAATGGCAGAGTAGTATTCAAAAATACAAATAGTGCTAAAAGGAATAATAAGTCTTTTAGAGAACAGCTTGATGAAGATCACCATGTTGGAACTTCTCCTTTGGTTGATTTGGAAATTGACTTAGTAAATATTTTCCCAATTGATTATATGCATAATGTATGCCTGGGTGTAATGAAAAAGCTTCTGAATTATTGGGTGGGGGGCCATTTAAATGTACGTTTACCAAATAGGTTAGTAACTGTTATTTCAAATAATCTGATAAATTTATTCCTGGAGAAATTAAACGTAAGCCAAGGTCTTTGTCTGAGTTGTCAAGATTTAAGGCTACTGAATTTAGAACCTTTCTTTTTTATACAGGAATTGTAGCAATACGGGGCATTGTTGATGAAGCTATTTATAAGCACTTTCTTTTGTTTCATACAGCTATAATACTTTTAATGTCTGAAGATAATTCCTCCAAAACAAAAAATTGTGAAAACTCTAAAAGAATTCTTCAAACGTTTATTAGTCACGGACAAAAGTTATATGGGCCTGAATTTCCAATTTACAATATTCATGTTTTAACGCATTATTCCAGATGATGTTTTAAGGTTTGGTCCACTAGACAATTTTTCTGCTTTTCCATTCGAAAATTATTTAGGAACCATGAAAAATTTAGTTCGATCTTCTAAAAATCCACTTCAACAAATTTGTAGACGAATAATTGAATTGGAAGCAGGAAGTACACCTATAAATAATTGTGAATTTTTAAATCAAGAATTGAAATTAGAATTTGAACACTTCAATGGGCTGTGTGGTAATATTCAAAAAAGTTATCTCTCAAAAATTATTTTCTGACCATTTACTCCTATTCAAAAGCCAATTCTTACTGTTTTACCAACACCTGTGTTATTCAAATAGAAGATTTCATTAGTGAAAGAAATAATAAGGTAAAGATTTCAGGAAAGTTTTTTACTTCCTATACTTAATTTTATGATTATCCATTTGATTCTAGTGATTTACATATTCTTTTGGTCTCGGGCTTATCTGATTTCTCAAAAACCTGGCACACTACTGAAATAATTGGAAAATGTATGATTTTGCCATACCAAGATATTTTTGTTTCAATTCCTCTTCTACACACTTGCATTGCTTAATTTAGCCTGTTATATGTTGTCCATACAGGCTAATTTTTTAAGTTGGTCTCTACTTGATGTTTTATTCAGACTCTTTAAGCACCAATTATGGTAGATGGCTTATATGGAATCTCAAGTTCATAAGAAAATTGAACATTTTCTAATGGGTCAAATTCCGAAACAACCCTGTATGTACATGTGAGTTCTTACAAAAAAATTTAAGGGTCCAAGAAAAAAATGTTAATTGAAAAAACTCTCATAGGATCTTTAGTAATATAAAGGTAATTGTTTCCTTAGTTCTCAAAAATGATTTTTTTATTTAAAATAAAAAATATTAAGATTACCATAAAAATTTACTTTTTTTATAACTTTGTTTTTAATAGATGATTCCTATTAGAATAGATATACCTTTTGTTTTATTTATATTTTGTAATAAAAAATAGAGTAAAGAATATACATTATGTTTGGACTTGAACTTTTGTTTAATTATCCAGTTTCCATATATAGATGTGGGAAATGTCCTAATACATTTGGTACCAATTATTGTATAACCTGCCTCTGCTGAAGTCCAAGAATACAGGTTATGAGACATGTGCTCTATTTCAAGAGCTTTATTTTACAACTTTGACAATACATTACATTCAAGGCGGTGCATGGAACTACAAAACGGTGGTTTCATTGAGAGTTTTTTTCTCAAATACATATCTTTTACGTCTTTTTAATGACGTCGATTATCGAAGATACTGTCGTCATAAAAACGTAAATTTAGGTCTAAATACAGTGATAATTTGACGTAAAAGGTGACGCCTTTTCTACGTCACATAATGACGTCAAATACCTGTGACATATTGCCGTCATCAGGACGTGAGTTTCTCGTCAATACCTTGGTGATTTTGACGTAAAACGTGACGTTTTATTAACGTCAACGTTACATCACCTTGCTATGTGGGGACGCACACCAAGAAGGCTATTATATGAACTTTACTACAGAAAAATTTTTGCTCTAGTAGAAATCCAATGAAATCAGTTAATTTGAGGTCATTTGATTGAACACAACCAATCAAAACAACATTATACTTAAAACAGTTCCCATGGGCTATTTTCACTCTATTACGTTGCCATGGATACATTTTGATTTATTTCGATTTTGACGTTTCAAAATATTTAATATTTCAAAATGTCACGATTTGATCATAATACTGACGTGAATAGTAATGAAATTATAGAAGCAAATATACCAAAAAATACTGTATACAGTAAAAACTGTATGCGTGGAAAGCATTTATGCACCTTTAAATAAATTGTTTTTGCTCTAGATTTTTTTCTATAATTAGCAAAAGTTTTCTATTCGAATAACCCTCGAACATTGATAAATACTCAAAAAAATTTTCACAACTTTCTCAAGCTTGTTCCTTATAGGCACCTCCGTCTGCGGCGTCGGTCTGTTTCCAAGCAATAAGCTTTCAAAATCTGTTATAAATTTTTTTCGAACAATTATCAATGTCCTTGGGTTATTATTACTGAAAATAAACTTTCTCCACCTGTGTATGTAATCCTATTTCTCTACAACTATTTGTATTTCCGAACTCTTTTTGATTACACTCATACAATTAGTACATTGTGTTACTAGAATTTAATTTCCGTGGGTATCTAATAAAACAGTTTTATGTCCGATTGCACCAGTTTAGCTTAAAGGTGATATTTAACAAAGCTTAGCTTACTGACAATTTGACAAATTTCAGTTCAGAAGAAAAGATGCTCTGTCTGAATTCGGTTTAAAAATATAAATGTATTATAGAATTCAAAAATACAGACGTGGTAACGTGGAAGAAAGGAAGAAGTGTGGAAAAAAATTGAAAAAGAATTTAACATTCAAAGCACTTCGGCAAAGAGTCTAGTTCTTCATCAAGAATTTCAAGATTTTCTTCTGAATTCATTATTTTTTGTTAAATCAGTAGGAAATCATATAAACGATCAATCGCATATCTACTGGTTAACAATAAGCCATGGACCTATGCTTAAAATTTCGTCGAGTTAAGATTCGCTTAGATGGCGGTGCAGCGAACTTAATTTTCAAGTCTGGCTTATACGTTAAGCCAAGGCATTCAGCATTTATGACCAACATCAATTAGACACGTAGGTGAAATATTAGGTTTGTCAAAGTGCTTCTAACCAGATTTTATTACCTATTGTAATCAAACACGCCATAATAAAATTAAGACCAAAGTGAAGGGGCTGCACCGATTCGGTCTATTGGTGGAGGCGCTAACATGGGAATCTCCATAAGAAAATCGCAAAAAATAGCTCAAAATGGCAAAAATAGTTCCCTTCAAGGTCACGCGTCGGCTTCATTATTGGAATCCGAGTGGCACTTTTTGGAATGGGGGTAACAGTTGCTGTAGAGGAGACCCGTCAAATGTCACATGTTACCTATCACCTGCCATCCGTCACATGTTACAGTCATCCGTCACCTGTCTAGCGTTAAATTTAGGCTTCCCAATTGCTTAGGACCCCCACATTTAGACCATACAAATGTAGACCATGGCATCTGTCACTAGTCTAGCATCTGTCACCTAGTATATATAATGATTCATGTTTTTCAAAAGTATCTACATGCAAACGTTGTAAGTGTCATTTGAAAACACCCATATATATATATTATTATATTTTTTTGTGCTTTGGTTTTAATTATTATAATTTTGTATTAATTTTAATTATTTGTTTTTTGTGTGTTTTTATTATTTGAATAATAATTTTCAATTTGTGTGGTGTGGTTCGTTTTAATTAATAAATATATTATATTTATACCACGGCTTCTTAGACAGAGACTCGACTGCTCACCTCAAGGACGTGTTTCAGGGTCAGTAGAGATAACGGCGCATAGATGGAGTTCCAATATTTTTTAAAATATTAAGCTCTTACATATGTGACTAAAGAAATAGATATGCACTCTGATTTTCTTTAATAGAATAATCGTAATCAACAATAAAAATTGCAATTAATATGCCGAGCGATTACAACAAACATCGATATACAAAAAATTGTCTTTTCGACAATAACTCAACTGCGAAATACTTTACTACCAATATTCGCAACGCACCGAATATAAATACGGAACGCGGCTTCCGTTACAAATGAAAGATCAGCTGTTCTCCTCTCTGGAATCCGCTGTAGAAAACTAAATAAAGAAAAAAATGATTTGCGAACGCTATATTGCGAATATTCGTAAGGATTTGATATCAAATTCTTCTGTAAGTATGAAAATTTCTATCCTAAATAATACAACATATAAATTAATCTTATTTAAGCACTTTAAATCACTTAGATTATTATATGAAAATTTTAACCTCAATACACAATTCATATGAACGATTCATAAACGATATTTTTTATTTTATTTCAGTTTCTGGATACTGGAACCTCGTTCAGATTAATCAACAAGATTGATCTATCTCATACAAATACTTGGAGTACAAATGAAAAATTTATGGAGTGGATATCTCACCAATTAAGTAGATTCTACGTTCTGATTTTATGTGGGAAATTCTCCACAACTTGTCTGCAAACTCTCGACTCTCGTAGTCTGCTCGTTAGCACCTCGCTAACCACTTTTCCTGGTATTCTACCAGAAAAATTCACTCACACCAAATTATTTTCTGACGCTCTTCTTCGCGTCCCCCAGAACTCTCACTATCTCGTTCCCAGTCAACAAACCCCTTAGTTTCCTCATAGCAACGCTTTTTGAAACAAAATATTACTTCCTTCCAAAAACGTCTTACCAACATATTATACAATCAGGTAAGTAATTATTTAATTTCATTATGTCACTTTATGACATTCATATAAACTTGTTATTTACAATATTACTAACTAAATTTCTAATATAAATAAAATCAGAGTAGTATCGTAACTTAGATTAAATATTATTAAAAATATCATATTTTAAATTAAACCAAATTAATACAATGACATATAAACATTATATTCCGATTGGACATACTATTGACATTTTGCTTCAAATAATTATTAATATCTTTGACTATTGAATATAAACATCTATATTTCATAATAAACACATACAGGGTGTATCAAAATTGTTTATGGTGTTGTAACCTGGTAGATTTAAACAATATTACTATCGATTTATTTCATAATTACAATATTATTATTACTGTATTATTTAGTTTTCGTTTCATTTATCTTTTTCAATTCTTGGTATTAAATCTTAACAAAGGAAAGTACACTATAGAAACATAAAACCTTCCCTTATCATTTTATAAAAGCTTTTTAAGTCACGATTTGAATTTTAATATTACTTGTAATAATATATTAAGTCTCCTTTTTGTCACATACTATTTAATTCGCAGAATGCAGTTTCAGTATGTATTTTATAGAAACAAGTTTTGATTTAAGTTTTAAAAGTGCATTTAGTATTATTGTGGAAACACACAATAATTGTAGACTTTTATTCTATACTTATTTCTTTTAATAAATGCAACTTTAGATATACCTCCTGGATTGAAAAAGAGAGGATTCTCTAACAAGACCTGAAAGCGGTAACATTGTACCCAAGATTAGAATGTATTAAGTTCCAAATTTACAATAAACTGACGGACTATTGAACTACTGCCTTTTTATTCTAACACCTACTATTTGTGTGAGTTTACAACACAAATTTTTGGTGGCAGCGGTGGCGGATTTTTTTTCAAATTTTACAAAATTTGTCGAATCTGGTGTTAGGATAATTTGTCTAAGGGAATCGTTTTTGAGGAAACCAGTAGTCAAGTCCACAAGTTTAGAAGACAACATTAGTTTTGCAAATTAACCAACAAGAAATATAATCAATTAGTACGTGAGTTCCTAAGAAAAGTTGCAGAATCCCGAGTTCCTGTGTTCCTGTTTGGATTTTGGTCTACTCCTAATAGACTTTGTAGTGCAGTGAAAAGCTATTGAAAGTGATAGTGTTTTTGAGTGACAGTTTTATTATTTGGATTACACATGGATACAAGACGACTTCTATTTTTATTGTAAGTTTATTTTTGTTTATTGTTAATATCCACTTCTTGAAAATAAAAATAGTTGAAATAAGCAAAATGTCATTAGCCGATACAAATCAAATTCAACCTGAACAATTTTACGTTTCAATTGATACCGCAATTAAATTAATTAGAGACTATGACGGTACAACAACAGGTGATAAAGTTCATGACTTTATAGATAATTGTGAAACAGCCTTAAGCTCAATCAATCCTAGATCAAGAATAATTTTATTTAACTTAATTAAAACAAAATTAGTTGGTAGAGCACGAGCACTAACAAAATACAGGGAATTCAACAATTGGGATGATTTAAAAATTTACCTAGAAGATGTGTTTTCGGAAAAAAGATCGGTTAGTTTTTGGCAGTTGGAATTGAATCAATGTAGGCAAAGCAAAGGCGAGGATATAGCGAATTATTCCAATAAAATTGAAAAATGTTTGTCAAATTTAGTCGATGCATCCACCGTCGGCAAGACCGCAGTGATTGCAACAGAAATATCTAATTTATTACGCAAACAAGCGTTAAACGTTTTTATTCAGGGTCTTGTAGAACCATTAAAATTACACTTAAAAGCTAGAAATCCCATAACATTAGAGGACGCGATAGAATTAGCTAGAGAAGAAGAAAGAGAGTTAGTTACTAATCAAAACAAAAATAGATTTGAAAAATCAACAGTAATTTGTAACAATTGTAAAAAGTCGGGTCATTTTGAAAGAGACTGCTTCCTGAAAAGGAAACCAAATTTTGTTCCTAATTCGAGAAGTAATTACAACAAACTACCTAGATCATTCAATATTACGTCAGATAATTTCTTGTTTATATTGCAAAAAACCCGGTCATAGAATAGCTGAATGTAGGAAAAGAATGTATAACGAGTCAAAGCGAAAAAATAACAATTTTGCAAATACTTCGGGAAACGATCAGCGCCCGTCGACAAGTGGTCCTTCGACTCAAAGGGCTTAACTTCAATTGAGACCACCCCCTCAACTAATTCTAAGCTAACATTTGAACCTATAGAATTAAAATATATTTACCTTAGCTTAAATATTACGAGTAATAGAAAAATTAAGTTTTTGGTAGATACTGGAGCATCAATAAATATTTTAAAAATCTCAGCCGTAAAACCAAATCAAGCAATATATAAAAATTTTGTAACAGAAATTTCTGGTTTTTGCGAACAAAAGGTTAAAACTTTAGGTATTGTTTTCGATAAGGTTGGAAACGACGATCTTTATAATTGCTTTCATTTAGTTGGTGATGATTTTGTTTTTCCTTGTAACTCGGAAGGTATTTTAGGAAATTAATTTTTTGAGCTGAATCGCGCAATAATAAATTACGAAAATCAGAGTCTAATATGGACAAATAGAGAAATCAAATTCGTGGATCCTAATTTAGTAACTGGATTTGAAAACAACCAAAATAATAATATTGTAGAAAATAGAAACTTAGAAATTCAGCAAAACAGAACCTTAGATAACCATAACTTAGCAAACAGAACCTTAGATAATCATAACTTAGCAAACAGAACCTTAGATAATCATAACTTAGCAAACAGAACCTTAGATAATCATAATTTAGCAAACAGAAACTTAGATAAACCTAATTTAGTGGGCAGAACATTAGTTAAAAATAAAATTGAGTCCGATAATATTAATTTAGTTAGCAGATCCTTAGAAAATTCCAATTTCGTGAATTTAGCAAATAATGTTGAGACAAATGATGTAAATTACTTTAGTCAATCTAGCAATAGAGTAACTTCGGAAAATATTGTAAGTAAAATTTTGATCCCAGCGAGATCTGAGCAAATAGCATTAGTAAGTTGTTCGGTGGACAAACCTAGTGATACTTATATCTGTGAAGGAAAAAAGTTCACAGAAGGAGTTTATTTGAGCCATTGTTTAACTCAAGTTAGTGATAATAAATGTCTTGTAAGTTTTATGAATATATCAGAAAATTCAATCGAGTTAGAACCTCCAACATTAGAATTAGAAGCTTTTAGTTTAGAAACAAATATTCAACCAAATTTAATTTATAATGTAAGTATAAGCAACGACAGGATTGACAGATTAATAGATTTGTTAAGAATAGATCATTTAAATAGTGAAGAAAAATCCTATCTGCTAGAGATAATTCATAAATATTCCGATATTTTTCATTTAGAAGGAGAATTTTTAACAAGCACGAGTGCGGTTAAGCATAAAATACCCCTTAAAGTTAATTCCGAGCCTGTTAATTCGAAACAATATCGTTTGCCGCGAGGAAATTGAAAAACAAACGGAACAAATGTTAAGAGATGGAATTATTGTTGACAGCGAAAGTCCTTACAATTCACCGTTATTAATCGTGAAAAAGAAACCCGATGCTAGTGGAAACACTAGATGGAGAGTTGTGGTTGACTATAGGAAAGTAAATGAAAACACCATTGGAAATTCATTTCCATTACCGAATATAACTGACATATATGATCAGTTAGGTCGTTCTCGATATTTTAGCGTCTTAGATTTATCTAGTGGTTACCATCAGATAGAAATGGAACCTTGTGATCAACATATAACAGCTTTTAGTACAAATTCGAAACATTTTGAATTCAAACGTATGCCATTTGGTCTGAAAACAGCCCCAGCTACTTTTCAGAAATTAATTAATACAGTTATGTCAGGCATGCAAAACGTGAAAGCATTTGCGTATTTAGATGACATTTGTGTTTATTCTAGTACATTAAGAGAACATTGTGAAAAACTATCTGAATTATTTGAAAGGCTTCGTCAGTATAATTTAAAGTTGAGTCCTCTTAAATGTGAGTTTTTAAAAAAAGAAGTGAATTATTTAGGTCATAAAATAACAAATCAAGGAATACTACCAGACGAATCAAAAATTGATTGTGTGAAACATTTTCCCATTCCTAAAGATCAAAATAAAGCACTTAAATCATTTTTAGGATTAGCTTCTTATTACAGACGTTTTATAGAAAATTTTGCTAAAATTTCTAAACCTTTAACAACTTTATTAAAAAAAGATCAAGTTTTTAATTGGACACCCGAATGTCAGTTAGCTTTTGAAGAATTGAAATTAAAACTTATAAGTCCACCTATATTGCAATATCCAAATTTTGAAGAACCTTTCATAGTGACGTCAGATGCATCAGGATTAGCTATTGGCGGCACGTTGTCCCAAGATAAAATAGGGTCCGACAGACCTATCGCTTTTGCATCTAGAGCTTCAAATTCAGCAGAAAAGAACTATTCCACAACCGAAAAAGAGTTATTAGCAGTTCAATGGCTTTGTCAGCACTGGAGACCATACTTGTTTAATAAAAAATTTTATGTAGTTACTGATCACAAAGCATTGTTATATTTAAAAAATCATAAAGATCCAAGTTCTAGATTAATGAAATTCAAACTCAAATTAGCTGAATATGAATACGAACCTATTTTCAAACCTGGAAAATTAAATTCCAACGCTGATGCGTTAAGTAGAGTAATATTCAATGTACAAAACAACGAACTATCGTTTACTGATTTCTGTGAGTTAGCAAAATCACATGTATTTCCCAATATAACCATTTCAGAATTTAATGATAATATTTTAAAAGCGCAAACCGAAAGTTCATTAGCAATTTCAGTTAGTACAGAAGTATCTTTAGTTAACAACAATTCAATTTTAGTAAATAACTTACAATGTGAAAATCAAATTCTGGAAAGCATTGTTAGTCATGAAAAAGTGTCATGTATTAAGTTAAAAGACAGATTTCTATTTTTATTAGTATTTACAGAAAAAGACGATGATCGAGAAAGTTATGAAAATATATATAACACCTTAGTTGATTTTAAAATGCAATTACTTAAATATCAAGTACCACTCGTTTCTATCCCAAAGTTAGGAGGAAAACATATAAGATGGGAAAAGGTTAGGATGATGATTAGATATTTGTTTAGAGACACTAAAATTAAGTTTTGTGGGTATCATAATGTTGTAATGTGCGACGAAAATATTTCAGCTGACCAAAAATCTAAAATTTTGCGAGAGTATCATGAAATACCTACTGGAGGACACCCAGGTGTAAACAGAATGTATAAAAGAATAAGAAAAAATTATAATTGGAAAAATTTAAAAACAGATATTCAAGAATTCGTGAAAAAATGCGACCTTTGTCAAAGAAATAAAGTCTCAAATAAAAAGACAAAGACACCCTTACAAATAACAGATACTCCTCAGTTTGCTTTCGAAAAAGTATATTTAGATATAGTAGGTCCACTATCTATTAGCGAAAACGGAAATAGATATATTCTTACGTGTCAAGACGCTTTAACAAAATTTTTAGCAGCTATTCCAATTTCAGATATGGAAGCTAAAACAGTTGCATTAAAGTTAGTTACGGAAGTAATATGTAAGCATGGAATTATGGAATCAATAGTTACCGATCAAGGACAAAATTTTATGTCAGAAACTTTTACAGAATGTTGCAAATTATTAAAAATCAAAAATTAAATTGTACTGCATATCATCCTGAATCCAATTCAATTGAAAGAAGTCATCGAACAATAGCAGAATATTTGCGAAGTTTTATCAATGACAATAAAACAGATTGGTGTAGTTGGTTACCTTTTACTGTTTTCACTTATAATACTACCCCACATAGTAGTACAAATTTTACCCCTTTTGAACTAGTTTACGGAAAAGAAGCGCGATTACCTAGTACTATTTTGCAACAACCTTAATTTTCATACGCTTATGATGATTTTATCACCGATTTAAAATTAAAATTACAAATAAGTAGGCAGCATGCACGCGAAAATTTACAAAGAAAGAAAGAATATAGTAAGATGTGTTATGATAAAAACGCGAAAGACATTAAGTATAAAATAGGCGATAAGGTATTATTGACGGATGAATCTTTAAAGTCAAGTAGAAGTAAAAAACTGTATCCACGATACACCGGTCCTTATAAAATAATTTCGGTTGATTCCGATGTAAATTGTACCATTAAATATAATAAAAAATTGATAAAAGTACACAAAAATCGATTAAAGCCATATCATAGCAAATAAATAAAGATGAGCATTTTTCAAATTTTGTTGTTATTTACGTACAGTATCAATTGGAAACACAATCTTTAATAAATGCAATTCTGTCTGCCAAAACTGGACAATTACACCCATTTATTTTAACTCCAGAAAAATTAGTTTTAACATTACAAAATATTTCAGCCCATAATTATTTGCATTTTCCTGTAATGCCAACTTTAGAGAATGCACACGTATTTTCAAGCTTTATAAAACTTAACGTATTTTATAAAAATGGACGTTTAGTATATATACTGTTAATTCCAATGACAGATAGTCAACTTTATGAAATGTATAAACTCACTCTCTTACCAGTTCGCGTTTCAGAAAATAAATATATTTTTATTCAACCTGTAAGTAAATATTTGGCTATTAACAATGTTAAACAGAAGTATTACTTATTATCAGATTTACAGTTTTCAGCATGTATTGAATTTGTAAAACGTAATTTTATTTGTAAACAACAAACGCCATTATTTCTAACTCACCAACATGAAAGTTGTGAGGTTAGATTATTTCATGCAACGAGTTCGGTTCCAGAAAATTGTGATAAGAGATTAATTATTTTAAGTCAAAATATTTGGCATCAACTTTCAAGTGGAAATAGATGGATTTATGTTTTAGTTAATACCGAAAAGGTAACAATAAATTGCGACCATAAAATCTACTCTGAAACTTTAGATGGTACAGGTATTTTAGAATTACAAGAAAATTGTAAAGCGTTTACCCAAAATGCTTTATTAATTCCACATAAAATTCATTCTAGTATTTTAGATCAGAATAATAATTTCATTCCTACAGTTAATTTACAAATAGATTGTTGTGAAGAAGATGAAAATGGTAATAAAATAAATTTTAGCAATTTGCATTTAAACCCAAATTTCAAAACAGTTAGTATGCATTTGGATGATTTAAACTTAGCCAGTCACAAATTGGACGGAATCGATGAAAATCTGGACCATATGTTATGGCTACCCAGCTCGTTGACATCTAGTTATAGTATTTTATCCATTATGTTAATTATTTTTGTAATTTTTATAGTGTGTTTTTGTTGTTTTAAAAGATGTAGGTTAGGAAGAAAATGTTGTGGAGCAATTCCCGGTATATGTATAAGAATTAATAATAATACTGAGGTTCCCAGAGTGACTGAACCTATCATTCATTTTAGAAACCCAGAATTTGCTTCAATTGAATATTTAGACAACCCTCCAAATGAAAATGTTACAGCGAGATCTATTATTGGGAGAAGTATAAAAGATTTCACATCTTCGTAATAGATGCTCAATCTTTTCTTTTTTAGAGGAGAGGTGTTGTAACCTGGTAGATTTAAACAATATTACTATCGATTTATTTCATAATTACAATATTATTATTACTGTATTATTTAGTTTTCGTTTCATTTATCTTTTTCGATTCTTGGTATTAAATCTTAACAAAGGAAAGTACACTATAGAAACATAAAACCTTCCCTTATCATTTTATAAAAGCTTTTTCCTACGATCACTACTGAAAGTAGGCTTTTGCACACTCAAATCTAACCGCAAAGTTGATGTTTTCCGCGAGCTGTCATAATTTGACATTATTGGCGCTCTTAAGCAGAAAGTAACTTTGGCGCACGCCTAATTTTATTTATAGATAAAAGAGAGCTAGTAGATATTTTAATATAAACTGTAGAATAAATAAATATTTTAGTTGATTTTCTAATATGTTAAAGCATCCAACAGTATTTTCCGTAATAATATAATGAGAAATAGGGAAATCTAAAAGATATCTGACATTAAAGTAATAAATATCTGACATTAATGTGATAAGTGTTGCCTACGTACATAGGTACACGAAACTGCTAAGAACAAACAATGGCAATAGGTAGGCAACACAACATACTTGCAATCACCAGAAAGATTTGACATTTTCTAACCTTTCAGAGACATCTACCTCAGGCATAAACATAAAAAATTGCCAAAATTGTATCTTTAATTTTAATTTAGTTAATAAGTAAAAGGTATGTTTGTTTATTATCGTTCTGTATTCCGTTCAAATAAAATTTAAAAAAGTTGTAATTTATTTAATGAACTATAATATTCATACAACCATAAAATCATAAATCTTTAAATCATAAAGTCTATTGTCATAAGTAGGCAACACAACATACACAATTAATCTTTTGTCTTCGAATAGTAGGCTTAATATGTCAAATAAACTTCCAATATTGTGATGAAAGTAACACGTTTTTAATAAAAAATTAATTTTATTTTGGTGTGATCGTAGAAAAAATCTTGTGTGTATTTCGAGCAGAAAGTCCTTTGGTAGTCTCGACAGATTGCCGCGCTCCGCTGACGC
Organism: Lochmaea crataegi; assembly: GCA_947563755.1. Taxonomy (NCBI): domain Eukaryota; kingdom Metazoa; phylum Arthropoda; class Insecta; order Coleoptera; family Chrysomelidae; genus Lochmaea; species Lochmaea crataegi. The sequence goes on along the minus strand of OX387425.1, from coordinate 42,189,236 downwards.
GTCGCGCGGCAACTTTCTGTCTCGACTGCCAAAGTACTACTTTCTGCTCTTGATACACAAATAGCTATTTAAGTCACGATTTGAATTTTAATATTACTTGTAATAATATATTAAGTCTCCTTTTTGTCACATACTATTTAATTCGCAGAATGCAGTTTCAGTATGTATTTTATAGAAACAAGTTTTGATTTAAGTTTTAAAAGTGCATTTAGTATTATTGTGGAAACACACAATAATTGTAGACTTTTATTCTATACTTATTTCTTTTAATAAATGCAACTTTAGATATACCTCCTGGATTGAAAAAGAGAGGATTCTCTAACAAGACCTGAAAGCGGTAACATTGTACCCAAGATTAGAATGTATTAAGTTCCAAATTTACAATAAACTGACGGACTATTGAACTACTGCCTTTTTATTCTAACACCTACTATTTGTGTGAGTTTACAACAATGGATAATTGAACTCTACTTTTTTCTATAACTTGTTTATTCTAATTCATTTTAAATTGTGACACCTTGAATTTCTATTGGTATATGTCCACAAAATCCATAATATATATATATATATATATATAAAAAGAAGCAGTAGGGTAGTTACGGCTGACTAGTTGAAAAATAAACTATAAAATTTTTTTATGGGGCACAGCCAAAATGATTTGTTGATGGTAAAGAAGACTCTTTTTTACTAATCCAAGCTTTCGATAATGTTTATTATCATTTTCAAGGCTAAAATTATAAATTATTTGTTACAATTTAGATAAAGAATATATTTTTTATAACAAACTTACTAGCAAGTGAGTTAATTCCTTTGAGAATGTAAATTCGTTTGTAAAACATGGAAACTAATCTTAACAAACTATTATTGAAAATTTACACATATTTTTAAAAAAATTAAAACTACTAAAATTGTTAAAATTGACAAAATTCAGTCATCTTGGTTCCATTATAAACTACACAAAACAAGTAACTGACCAAGTTTTTCATAGTGTAGAAATAATAAAAAAGTCATCAGCTCGAAAATATAAAATACCTGTTTTAAGAAAAATACATTGTTACCAACAAAACTAGTACCAACTGAAATCAAGGCACCAATTTTTGAATAATTTAAGATTTAATTTATATTATTTTAATTCAATATCTTTGAAAATAGAAAAAAATTAAAATTATTGATATATCTGTTAGTGTTGGATTTGAAATCTACATAACATTTCTTACTTTTGTTTTTATTTGATTTTATAAATCCCTTTTTACAGTTGCCAATTGCAAAAGTCCTACTAGTGGAAAGAAATTGAAAAATTAGGAATTTCACTCAACCAACTTACAGTCACTGACCTATCACATCAAAAACTATGAGCTGTCAAAGTGAAATGGAAGTTTGGTTTAAGAAACATCAGTTTGTCGAATTAAAGACAACTCTCAAAAATTGCAAACAAGTGATTCAAACACAATAGGTAGTTGCTAATTACCTATCCTCTTTTTTATAATTATTAAAAATATTTTTGAATGTTATAAAAGAAAATTCTGCAATCCTTATCGAAACACTGTCTGCCACACAGTATCTCAAGCAAACCAACAAAAATTCGTGTTATTAATGTGACATGGTTACAAATTAAGAGAGCTGTTAATTTTGTATATCTGTTAAAATGAAATTAATAACAATTAAATAGAATTATAATGTTATATTGTTAGGAAGATGAAAATTATAATATGTAAATCTTCGAACTAACAACTGTCATTACCATCATCACCAGAAATGCAAATTAGATAAAGAGAAAAAAAAAACACAATAATATATATTTAGTTTGTTATTATTAGAATTGATATCTTCTCAACAATCTCAACTTTTGTATTAATATGATTTAATCAATCCCTTTTTGCAGTTGCCAATTGCAAAAGTCCTACTAGTGGAGAGAACTAATAAAATTAGGAAATTCACTCAACCAACTCATAGTCATTAACCTATCACATCAAAAACTATGAGTTGTCAAAATGAATTGGAAGTTTAGTTGTTTCAGCATCAGTTTGTTAAAATTGGAAACAACTCTCGAAAATGTAAACAAGTGATTACAACACAATAAGTAGTTGCTAATTACCTATAATCTTTTTTTAAATTATTTATTATTAAATTTATAGATGTTATGAAAGAAAAATTCCGCGAATTTCCTCAAGACAAATGTCTGCCACCCAGTATCACAAGAAAACTCACAAAAATCGTGTTATGTATGTGACATGGTTACACTTATAGAGAGCTGTTAATTTTGTGTCATATTTGAATGAAATTTTAAAATTATAATGTTAGGAAGATAAAAATTGTAACAATTCATACATCAAAACTAAAAACTGTCAAAACAAACATCATCAGAATTGGATGAAGTCCGGTTATTGTCATCAAATTGCTTTTTATGAAAAGTGAGTAAATAAGTGTAAATAGGACTAACAGTAGAAATTTCCATTTTTTCTGTACCAATTTAAAATAATTCGACGATGATGACGTCACGCCATGGTCTACACTTGTATGGTCTAAATTTGGGGGGTCCTAAGCAATTGGGGAGCCTAAATCTAATGCTAGACAGGCGACCGATGACAGGTGATAGGTAACAAGTGACATTTGACGGGTCACTTTTAAAGCTACTGTTACCCCCACTTCAAAAAGTTTCACTCGGATTCCAATAATGAAGCCGACGCGTGACCTTGAAGGGAACCATTTGTGCGATTTTCTTATGGAGATTCCCATGTTGGCGACTCCACCAATAGACCGAATCGGTGCAGCCCCTTTACTGAGCAACATCAAATTTTCAACTTTAACTATAACTTTTTTTGTGTGCACTTTTGTACATAACTAAGTACATTTCATTAGAACTACTTTTGATCCCAGATTAAGTGGAATAATTTATTACCAACCTTTTTGATACAACTTGAATATTTGATGTTATTTTTTAAGCCCAACGAAGTGCCAACTTACTTGTCCATCAGAAGCTCCTAAAACGGATCTCAAAAGACAATCTGGTAACGCGATCGCGTCGACTAAGCCAACGGCATCATCTTTCACATCTGCACACAGTTGAAGAATAGCATTTTGAATTACCGTAGAAGTTGACGGACTTGAAGTAAATCCACCTTTATACAATGCTGTCAAATGCCATTTATCTATTGCCCATAATCCATACAACGAAAACAATCTAGTAAGTATAGTTTTAATAGCAGGATCTTCAGCTTCCCTTAATTTTTCCAGCATAATTTGTAGACTATAATGCTGAAACAAAAACATATTCATCTATTATTATGATGTACATATTACATTTAACTAGCGACCCACACCGGCTTCGATCGATGAGCCCACGCATTTTTATACTCGTTATATCGAGAGGTCCGATTCGAATGATTTAAAGAGGAATTTATATGTACACTAAAGGACCCGACAGACGTTGTCCTGTGCTAATTTGACTATCACAACCGTTAAGAACAAGTTCAGTGTGAATCCGATTGAAGCGCCACCTACCGGGACTAATCGTGAATCTAACCATCCACATCTTACTCATATACTATACATTTATAGTATAAATTGCCGGCCGCCCATGTAAAATTTGCAGTAAAAATGACGGCCGACGCAAGTTGACAGCCAATATTCGGCCGTCAATTTGAAACGATGGAAAAATTTGTTCCTTGAAATTTGTATAGTGTCTTTACCCCGTACACAAAAATTCAGGCGGCCGTCAATTTTAACTTTATATGGGCAAATCTATGCATTTGGGTTCAACCATTTTATACCAGACGGCGCTCATGCTATAATCATATATAAAGTTTTAATCCTTCAAGCGGTCAAATTGGCTGCCAAAAATGTGGCAACGTGTTTTCACAAAATATTGTGAGTGAATGATTATGTATCTGGTTATTCGTAAAACATTACAGCGGCTAGAATGACGTCCCGTTCAAAACGACTAGTTTCTCTTGTCCTTAGGAAAGGTAAGTTAGTGATATGCTTTATATTTTTATATAAATAAACATAGTAAACTGGGCCAGTTATAGTTATTAAATAGGATAGATTACTCAATTATTTGTTTTCCTGTTATCTTTGAGGTTTTATTTATATTTTTACATGGGTATATTATAATAAAATTAAAAAACGATACAAGAACAAACTAAAGCAGCTGATAGCTGGCAGGTATAAAGGGTTCCCCAGGTAAGCATGGCTAATGCGTGGGAGCGAGTGGGTTAGGTCGAAATAATACCAGAACTCTATAAATGTTTTCATATTTGCTCTCTTTACTGAGTTACAAGGCTCCAAAGTTTGAAATTAATTATTTATTTTTATTTACAACTGACAAAATATTTTCCTAAACTTGATAAGAATTTGGGGAATTATTGAACAAACAAGTTAGTTTTCATTAGTTTTGTAAGTAAGGCTATAATTTATACACAAAGTCTGAAATTTTTAGCAACGATGAAGTATCAGACTTTAAAATATTAGGTTCCCCAATTATTGATATACTCAAAAGGCGCTTTTCATTTAATTCGATAGAAACAGTAGTTTCCTATAAATATGGAATTTTCTCAAGCATAGCAAACCATGATAAGCATACTATTTTGGTGGCGGTTTTATGAACAAATGTAACACGGAACTATTAATATTGCAACAAAACAAAACTATAATTTCATTGTGTTAAACTTTTGATCATAACATAAGAAACTCCTTGTTAATTCTTTTATCCAAAGTTTCACATGATGAAATTAAACTTTTTCCTGTTGCAATTTTCAGAGTTTCATGTTACATCTTGTTCATAAAACCGCCGTAATGTATCTAGGAAATGTGATAACGATTAAATGGTAAATGCTCATTATGTTTTGCCCGAGTAGAGGTACTTTCAGTAATATTTAAGTCCCATTTCTCGTAGACTATAATACTATAAAAATGTTCTTGTTCTTGAATCACATTGATTTTTATCGAAAGATATAATCTATTATCAAGAATTTTTTTTTGCAGTCTTAAACTTCAAAATAAATTCATCGATTGTCTATTTGTCAATTTTTTAGAGAAAAAAATTAGAAAATACAATAATTCTTGATAAAAGCAGCTTGAATGCTTCAAAAACGTAAACAATGAAATTTTCATAAAAGCATTGTGGTTTAATTCTGTATTCAAAAATACTTGCTACTTATTACTAGCAGCAAACATAATTTTTTGACTACTTTTACTGTTTACTGGGAGTAATTTTTTTGGTACTTTCAACAGCTTTGTGGTTTGTAAATGCTTTAGAAAAGTCCACTGCTTTTATCGAAATAAACAAAGAGTATCTTTCGATAATATATATCAATAATTGGAGAACCTAATGAGAATATTTTGAAGTTTGATCGTTGTAAAAAAACCATTGGACTGAACCCGTTTACGACTTTCTATATTAATAATATGGTAAGCTAGAAAGTCCATAGAAACTAACTTGCTTGTTAAATAATTCATCAAATTTTTGAGTTGAAAGAATATCTTGACAGTTGAAAATAAATATGAATATTTCATTTTTAACTTTGAAGCCCTATAACTCAGATATTATTTCGACTTGATCTACTTGCTCCCAAGTGTCGGCCATGCATACCTGGGACAACCTGTATAAGTAAAAATATAGATAAAATAAGGAGAGATTTTTTTTTTCAACAAACAAATCACCATGTCAATATTTTAAAGTTTATATTGTGAAAATATTAGTAACTATTTTATTTTCTTATTTTCAGAATTGACGTACTCAGATGAATCTTTTAGTTGAGAATGTATCTTCAGGGTCGGAATATATTCCTTCTTCAGATGTAAGTGACGATAAAAATTGATCTATAACAAAAATGTCCAGTTCTCCAGAGTTGCCTACTCTAGAAACTATTGTCTGCAGTGATCACTGTTGTCGTGGGGAATACTTATCCGACATATCTAATCGTAACTCAACTGAAGAAAATATCGATAAAGATTTATTATCCTTTGAACACAATTCATCCAACATTTGTAACTTTTCATTAAATGAAAGTTATATGGCTTCCCAATCTTGCAGTACTCCACAAATTAGTGAACAAGGTACCAGTTGCGAAGGAAAAAAAATCATTAACAAGAAACGTATTCGAAAAAAACACACTTGTGCTTTTTGTGATGTACAAGTTAATTATTTTGCCCGACATATTGAAAGAAACCACAATGACGAGTTAGCCGTACAGGAAATCATGAGTCTGGACAAAAAATCTTTAAAACGCAAGAAGCTTATAGATAAATTACGTCGAGAAGGAGATTTCTCGACATCTAATATTATTCCTGTTATGTCTGCATCAGGAAAAAATGAAAATCAATATATTGCTTGTACTTTCTGTCGGGGTTATTATGCCCCAAAAAGTTTGCGACGTCACGTCAAGAAGAGTTATTTCAACAAAAGTGATCATTCAAAACGATTTAATGCGCAAATTGAGGGACAAACAATAATGAGTGGACATTTTGGTCCCAATGATATTTTAAAAACCAGTGGTCTGTTGAGTCGATTGCGAGCAGATGAAGTTTCTTTGGTGATTAAAAAAGACGGGATTATTTGTGAAGTGGGTCGAAGATACCTAAGAAGCCATAGAGAAAAACATTTAGTGATGGTTGCTAAACGAAATATGCGAAGATTAGCCAGATTACTTATTATTGTTAGACAATTATTAGGAAACGACCGGCTTTCCTTAGATGTTTTAAAAGCAAGTAAATTTAAAACAATAGTTAAAGCGACTCGAATGATTGCTGAATACGATGAGGTAAATCGTAATTATAAATCACCTACCTTGGCTTTACAGATGGGAACTATATTAAAAAGCGCAATAAATGCTGCATATTCTAAAGAAGTTCAGAAAGAAAATGTCTCTTCTGACCGTTTGGAACAACTAAAGGCTCTCACTGCTCTTATCGAAACTGTCTGGGCCAATGAGATATCAAGTGAGGCAGGACAAAACCTGACCATTAACAAATTCAATAAGCCTACTCTGATACCATTGGCAGAAGACATATCAGTAAGTTCCCCTATTTAACTAATCTAAATATTTTCCTTTCAAAAATTTACCTATACTTACAGGATGATTCCCTATAAGTTTGGTGGTGTGTATCTATATGTTTTTGTTTCAGAAATTTGAGAAATATCTTCAAAACCTTATACGAGACAACAAAACTAAATTGATGCAAAACCCTAATGATCTAAGAAGTTTTAAGCACCTCCAAGAAGGCATTTTTTGTAGCCTATTAATTTTTAACAAAAGAAGAGTAGGAGAACTACAGCGGATGACTTTGCTATCATACTTGAAAAGTTCTCAAAAGGCCCCTGTTTCTCAATATTTTGAAAAAGTTCTATCTGAATCGGAGAAAATTTTATCCAATTCTCTTGAACGAGTTGTGATTAGAGGCAAAAGAGGGAGAGGTGTACCTGTTCTCTTTGAAAAAGAAATAGTAGATGCTCTTGAATTTGCAATTAACTGCCGACAAAAGTTTGACCTCCTAGAAAACCCTTATCTTTTTGGTATTCCAGGCACAGAGAATCCTATATCAGGGTATGTAACTATGAAAAAACATGCTAATATTGCCATACAAGATATTAGTCGAGCATCCCTTTTAACATCTACGAAATTATAAAGCACTTGGCTACTATTATTCAAATACTTAAAATGAACAAAAATGAACTAGAGCAACTAGCCACTTTCATGGGACATACGTCAAAAACCTACGAGGAGTTTTACCGTCTACCAGATGATATTTATCAAACCGCCAAAGTAAGCAAACTTTTACTTTTGGCAAAGACGACTTCTATAGAACAATATAAAGGCATGTCAATAGCTGATATAAATATCAACTTAAATACTATTGAAGAAGAGTCAGACACCGAGGATGGTATTTTGATAAATGAATTAGTACAGGACGATACCCCGCAAATGCTATCTAATAATAATTCAATCTGCTCAAATAATAAACCTAACCTGGAAATAAAGAAAAAAGATAAGAAGAGAGTGCTAACACAATGGTCAGAGCGACAAAAAAATCTAACAAATGATTATTTCAAGACACATATTAAAAGAAAAAGAGCGTCAAGGAAAATGAAGTGGAAGCTTTAATTGGGAAGCATCCAGATGTTTTTACGAACAAGTCCTGGCCAGTTATTAAGACATATTTGCAAAATATGTATACAAAAAAGTATAAGACAAAAAATATACCATCTACGTTGTTGTAGTGCTAGTATGTTGTTATTTCTACAGTTTATTTAATTTATGTTTCATTGTTCCAAATAACATTTATTTTTTATGGTTTTCAGTGAACCTTTCTGTTTTCTAAATTTTAAATAGAAACTTTTGTTTATTTCATATTATTTATGCATAAAATAATTAAATGTTTAAGAAAAGTTTTGGCCTTTTTTGTAGTACCTAAGTTGTCATAGTAACAATCTTCGCCACCCATTTATGGAAAAGGTGGGACCTTAGGAAAAAGATAACCAGCAAAATGCACATTTTAGCTGAATATCTATCCAACATATTCATTTCCAATCAGATATTAAAAAAATATTTCATATGGAATTGGTAAATGTTAATAAACATTTTCAAAAACATGTATTCAGATTATAACTTGGTAGTTTGTACCTTTTTTAATAAACAAAAAATAGTTCGGGTCCAACTAGCTCCTTCTTCCTCAATCTCATTTTCAACAATTCCTTCATGCCCTGGCACCCATAACAAAGCTACTTGGCTGTGTCTAGCCAGTTACTTAACAGTTTCGAGAAGCTCTGGAGTTTTTTTGTTTCAATATTATTTCGAAGTGTTTCAACAGGTAACTGTCGGAAATTTCTTTTCGCGTTTTTAACGTATGAATCTGTTAGAGCATACTTTAAACAGCAAGAAGTCCAACTCCAAATAAATAGTAATTAGTAGGCTCTGCGCAAGGACAAACTTCTGAGAGTTAGTCTACCGCCAATAGACATACAGCACATAGAAAGTCCAAGATGTTTTTATCATACAATTTTCATGGGACAAAATGCATTTAGAAGGTATTTTCTGGCATGACATTGTAGCTGTGTATGTGTAGTTTGCGACGCCGCCTTTTGGTATAAATGTTGAAAAAATGGACAAAATGCATATAGAAGTCTGCTCCTCAGTTGTGCAATAAATGACCAATATCAATTAATCTTCATATTGCTTAAAAAGTCAGTACACAAGGCAACACCTTTTTAGAACTGGTTAATTTTTTAGATAAACACTGAATGTTTAAATATGGCAACGTCGAGCGGCTGTTAATAATTTTACCTCACAAAATAATATACGGCAGCCAAATGTGACTAAATTGGAAAATTTTCGAGTAAATTGCCAATTTGTACTGTAACTAGAATAAACGTAGCCTGTATCTATATACACTTATATACTCCTTGTATATATCAATGCGCCACCATGTTGTTTGCCTTGACCTGTCGTCAACTTGTACGCTAGCATATATATATTATTTTATTTTCTTTAACCATTATTATAATAATCGCTTGATTTTTATTTCTTGGGTATGGTTAATGTGAATACATTGAAAAATTAAACGATCTTTGACGTTTCGCTTTCGTTTGAAAGCTTTTTCAAAATGTTTATTTTATATGTCTCAATGAAGTAAAAAATATACAAATTGTTATTTTAGAATTTAGTTATGATACAAGTACTTACTTCAGAACTAAATTTACGATATTTGAATAATAGGTGAAAAAAAGTGTAGTTATTGATAATTAATTTGTTATTTTATCAAATTATGATAAATTTGACTCAAGTTTTTGATATCTTGTTTATCGTTCACAGAATTTTTTTTTTTTAAATAAAATCTGTTACTTCTCTGCCTAACAGAATTATTGCCGCGGCTAGCATTTTATTGTCGAGGTGAAGCCGAGGCAATGAAACTAGCCAAGGCACTAAATCTGATTCTCTGCCGTGTGAAACATAATTTTTTCTCCGATTGTTTGTACAGTGTGTTTAGAAAAATCAAATTAAAATGAAAACTTTTTTATGACGGACATAGCTCACAATTTTTAATATTTTTTCTGATCGTATGTTATAGGTAATAATTAAATCGTATTTTTCAATTATTATTGTCGATTAGAGCTTTAATTGTATACATACTAATATCTACCAAAAAAATTATAAATATAATTTTAAATATCGACAATAATAGTATGCACAGTGAAGTTAGCCTATGTGTGTGTGACGTGGAAGTGATTGTTTGATTCCATGGGCCTGCTTAAATCACATTATCATTGCCGTTGCTAAGTAAAGTCTGGGAGATTTCAAAAAGCAAGGGGAAAAATGATTTTTTTAATGCCTAGACATCAAAAATCATTTTTACTGCCTAGGCAGTAAAAGTGTTACTTCTATGATCGATAAATGTCACTAAAACTGACGTCCGATTGACATTAAACGTCAGAAAAAGATAATAGCAGTGTAGACTTGAAGTTTGACTCTATTAAAATCAATCTAATTTCGAATCACTTTTAATAATGTAATGATTGTATCTAAATTTCTTGAAGAGGTAAAAATGCACATGGGCACAGATTTCTGTTAACAAAAAATATTAATTTTTCAACAATAAACTAAATAAAATAAATCTGCGGTAAGTATTTTATTTTCCATCACAAAGTTTTAAATGGGAATATTGGAAGAAATTCTCAAAATGATCATATTGGAATATAATGAACAAATTACGACAAGAAAGTAACAGAGAATAAAATAATGATGCTGCCTTGAACGTTATTGAGAATTTAAGGAAACATTAACAACTATTTTGAACTGTTGAATGTGTTAAATTTTTTATTTAATAGGCCTCGTATTTTTATAAATTATGAAGAAATAACCAATTATTAATTTCAATGTGCTATAACTTGAAAATAGCGCCACATATCTTACTAGATACTAACAGAGTAAAAAATGCATTAACATGGGGGGATGGAAGCAGTGGTGCCAAGTCGGAGGGGCCGGGTTGACCGATAAAGCTATAGTGAATATATACCTAAATGTATATGTGTGGCAAATGCTTGAACTAAGAAAATATACAAGGGTCAAGTGCAGCGCAACCGGGCTTCCGCGAGATTGTCATGGCAACAAGTTTTAAAGGAATGTTTCTATCGAATATGAGAGATTTTGTAAGGATGTCACTGAGGCTCCGTATATTGGAGCCCTAGTGACAGCGGAGTCTCAGTGTACCTGATATTCAACATGGTCGGACGCCGAATTATATATATATGTCACCTACGCCTATGTCCTAGGTGTAGAACCTTATTTAGCATAGTTATCATTTATAGTTTATAGTTGTATAACAATAAATTGCTGGGTTGATATTGTTATGCACGGTTGTCCTTTTTCATTTTCTTTTCATTAAATTCATTTCCTATGTAAATTGGTTAGTTTAGAACTTGTATCCGTTTTGATAAGTTGTCTTATATAGTTAATAAAACCAATTTTTAAAAAGGCATTTACAGGGTGTTCTTATATAATTGGCACAGTCAGTAGGATAGTCAAACGAAGTGTTAGTGAAAATAACAGTCGGTTCGTGTCAAAGATTTATTGACTATTTAGTGAATAACGTTTGAACTCTTGGTTGAGTGAATTTAGTAACTTGACTCGAAGAATCTCCTAGTGCAAGAAACAGAGGACCCAAGTAGAAATTGGATTGTTCCTGTACTACTGAGCCCATGGAGAGGACGTTGATAATTTTACTGTAAGTGCTTATTGTCGTATAAAGAAAATTTTACCAATAATTGATTTTGAAAACTCTGATTATTCTGATTCAAACTCTGGTTTAAGTTCTAGCTCAAATTTATCGATTTAAAGAAAATAATAATAAAAACTAAATTCTTAAAAAAAAAATTTTTTTTCAACAAAATGGCTACACCACAAGTTCCAATTTTAAAGAAATAATTTTTAGACATGATACCGGAATTTTATGGTGATAATGCACTTCTTCCAAGATTTCTGGAAAAGTTAGTTAATAAATTTTATAATGCAGTAGATGTAGGAGACTTTCAGAATGAATATCTGATGTCTAGTATTCTAGCTAAAGTTAAAGGCGAAGCCGCCATAAATATTTCCTCATGCAATATAAGAACATGTGAGAACCTTAAAGATGCGTTATTCAACACATACGCAGATAAACGCGATATTTATTCTTTCAATTTAAAATTATCTGAATTAAAACAGAGTAACGAATCTCCCTATGAATTTTATAATAAAATACAATGTATTTTTAAATTTACAAATATCCCACTTAATGCCGCACTCTAATTGTAATGAACAAATAATTTTAGGTAGTTATTTTAGAAATTTAGCTCTTAGAGTTTTATTAAGAGGATTGAAAAAACCTTTAGAAAGTACACTTATGCGTACCAAAAATCCATAAAATTTAAATGTAGCTTTAAGTGTTCTCACAAATGATTTCCAAATATATTTAAGTCAAAATAATTATTCAAAAAATAGATTTAGTAACGTAAATAACCAAAATAGAAATAGAAATCAATATCAAAATAATTCAAATTCTCCACAACAACCAAAATCAAATCAGTATAATCAAGTTTTATACAGAGAAATCAACCATTAAATACTAATTTGCAAAATATAGCAAATACGTCAAGAAATTCATCTGATCAGAATAATACAAATGTTAACAAAAATGGTACTAATGTCTTTAAACCCGGTCAAAATCATCGGTTTCAAAGACCAACACCTATGAGTGCTCAAAATCAATATCACTCACAGAATCAAAATAATTTTGTAAGGCAACAACAAAAATTTTTTTCCGAAGAATTACTCAATTTAGATAATAGTCAAAATTCTAGTGAGGACCAGGATGATTTTTTAGATATAACAGCCTCGGGACCACAAGAACTAGAGTAGAATTATTGAATTTAACAGATCCAGTAAGTGAATTATCGTACATAGTTTTTCCAGAATATAATTTAAAAGTTTTAATCGATACTGGGAGCACAAGATCTTTTGTGACACCAGAAATCGAAGAAAAATACTTTAAAAAATCTTTTATCCGAAAACCATTTCAAGTAACTTCAGCACTTGGTGCATCTAGACAAAACTTCTGTACGAAAATTCCTACATCCAGTATATTTAATTATAAAAAACAATTTAATTTAGAATATTGTGTTGTTGAATTCCACAGTCACTTTGACTGTTTGTTAGGATTAGATAATTTGAAAAAATTAAATGCTATTATTGATTTTACAAAAAATTCTCTCGTGACACCAAATAATCAGATTGAGTTAAATTATTTCAACATAAAAAATGGGAACACGAATTGCATAGTAGTGCACCCACGTTGCGAACAAATAATAAATTTAAATATAAAAAATGTAGCTCATGGCGATGTTATCATCCCATACACACAAATAGGGAAATTAGAAATTCCTGAATGCATAGCAAGGGTTGAAAACAATAAGGCTATTTGTACAATTCTTAACCCTACAGAATATTATTTTAAAGTAAATTTAAATTGTTATATAGAAGCTGAAACGTTCGATGAAAACGAACGTATTTCACACCCTAATTTAAATATGAATTATACTGAGAAATTTAAGTTTGATATTTCTAAAGTTAGAACAGGACACATGAATTCTGAAGAAGTTGAAACTATAAGGAAATTAGTTCAAGAATATACAGATATTTTTCATGTTGAGGGAAACCAATTAACTTTTACAAACAAAATTAAACATCATATTAAAACTAGGTACTAATGAAGTACCAATATATTCAAAGTCCTATAGATATCCCGAAATTTACCGAAAAGAAGTACAAAACCAAATCCAGAATATGTTAGACCAAAATATCATAAGACATTCTAATTCGCCTTGGTCAAGTAATATTTGGATTGTACCCAAAAAACTAGATTCTTCTCAAAAACCAAAATTTCGGATAGTTATCGACTATCGAAAGCTGAACGCCATTACCATTGGTGATCGGTATCCTTTCCGGAAATAACGACGATATTAGATAAACTAGGGCGTTGTCAGTATTTTTCAACATTAGATCTTGCCTCTGGATTCCACCAGATCGAGATGGCTGAGGAAGATATTCCGAAGACAGCTTTTAGCACAGAACACGGAAAATATGAGTTCTTGCGCATGCCTTTTGGAATGAAGAATAGTCCTTCAACATTCCAACGAGTCATGGACAACATTCTTAGGGGTATACAAAACAAAAAATGTTTGGTTTACCTTGACGATATTATTGTGTTCAGCACAAGCCTACAAGAACACGTAAACAACTTAAAAGAAATTTTGACAGATTAAGAGAATCAAATTTGAAACTTCAAATTGATAAGTGCGAATTTCTACGAAACGAAGTCGCTTATCTTGGGCATATTGTCACTTCGGAAGGTGTAAAGCCCAACCCTGACAAAATAATAGCTATTAAAAATTTTCCAATACCAAAAAATGCTAAACAATTGAAAGGATTTTTAGGTTTATTAGGTTATTATAGGAAATTTATTAAAGATTTTTCGAAATTAATAAAACCCTTAACTTTGAGATTAAAGAAAAAAGCAATTATAAATATCAAAGATGTAGACTATATAAATTGTTTTGAGATGTGTAAAAACTTGTTAATTAACGATCCAATTCTTCAGTACCCAGATTTCTCTCAACCTTTCAATCTTACAACAGATGCCAGCAACTATGCTCTAGGCGCTGTTCTTAGCCAGGGTAAAATAGGTTCTGACCTTCCTATTGCTTATGCAAGTAGAACCCTTAACGACTCTGAAATCAATTATTCACTAATTGAAAAAGAGCTTCTTGCCATTGTCTGGGCAGTAAAATATTTCCGTCCATATCTTTTTGGGAGGAAATTTACAATTGTCACTGACCATAAGCCACTTCAATGGCTATTTTCCCTTAAAGACCCCAATTCGAAACTAGTTAGATGGTGCCTTAAACTTTCAGAATATGACTACGATATAGTATATAAAAAAGGGGCGTTAAATACGAACAGTGACTGTTTGTCACGAATTCAATTAAATATAAACGAGACAGAAACAGAAATCCCAGGAACTTCTAAACAATTCTTCGAATACATGGAAGATTTCAACAAATCACTTGAAACTGATATAACATGGAAACCGAATCACTTTTAGTTGAACCAGATGATGATCATAACGTAGAAGATGACGAAAATATCACTGTTCATACTAATGTTGAAAATCCTATTGTAGGCATACCGATTTCGGAATCATCAGTAAATATCGGAAAAAATCAAATAGTAATTTCCGAAGTTAAATTTGAACCAGCAAAAACCAAAATTATAAAAATGTTTGAAAATAAACAAAGATTTCTTGTACAATTATCAGAAAATAACTTTGAGCACGACGTTATTAATTTTGTTAAGGAATATGTTATTCCCAAAGTAAAATATTTCATTTATTTTGAAGACCCCGTATACGAAAAATTCAGTGTTGTTATTCAAAGTTATTTTAAAAACTCTCAAATCTCATTAATAAAATGTACAAAAAAATTATTAGATGTTCCGTTAAATGAAATTAAGGAAGTTATTCAAAACTACCATGAAGGTAAAACAAACCCTAGGGGATTAGACGAAACAGAAAATCGATTGAAAGCTCTGTATTATTGGCCCAATCAAAGATCATCAATACAGACTTTTATAAATGGATATATCAGTTAACAAAATATGATAGAAAACCTATCAAACGAATTTACAATATTACCCCAACTGCTACTAGACCCTTCCAAATATTACATTTGGACACGGTAACATTAGAAAATGCTAAATTTCTTACAATAGTAGACTCATTCTCAAAATATGGACAACTTTATAAAATTAACTCCAGTCAAGGAATAGAAATTGTAAATAAGTTAATAAAATATTTTAGCCGCCATTGTATTCCAGATCAAATTATTTCAGACAATGGTACTTGGTACTGAATTAAAAAATTCTGTTCTAAGAGAATTATTAGACACACACAAAATTAAAATACATTTCATAAGCTCTCAGCATCCAAAATCAAATGGAATTGCGGAAAGATGCCATTCCACTATAATAGAACAAATAAGACTTTTAAATAACCAAAACGAATTTAAAAATCAACCTATAGAGCAAAAAGTTTATTACGCAATATTAGATTACAATAATAGTATTCATTCTGTAACAAAATTGAAGCCATACGAAATTATAACAGGTCATTTAGATAACAGATCACCTTTTGATCTAGAAATAGATAAACAATTAGCTAATAAAAACATTCAAAATCACAGAGATAAAATGAAATTGTTGTAAAACCAAAAATAAGTACCAAAATGAACAAATAAAGTCAATCAACATAAAGCGCAATACAGCTAAAATTGTTACAAGACATAAAAACACTGCTGAAAATATACATTTGTCTAATATTAAACGTCCTAAAAAGAAATCTTCAGATTCATCGCAGTCGGAAATACCGCAGTCGAAATAAAGGACGTAACGCAAAATTTAGGAATCCTTCCTATCAATCTTGGACCTACCAAATTGCAAAAATCCAGTCATACCTTTGTACTTTTTTATAATTTAAACCCACTACTAGTGGAATACAATAACCTTAACTTACATTATATTCACGTTAGACGTAATATTTCCAATAATCCTTTTTTTCTGAACCTGACCTAAAATATTGTAAATATTATAGATTATACAAAGTCTAGTATAGAAGATAAATTTAATAATATTAATATTCATTCTACATTAGATAGACAAAAAAGAGGTTTAATTAATGGGCTTGGATCAATAGTAAAAACTATTACAGGAAATTTAGATTATGAAGATGGGAAAAGAATAAATTCTATTTTAGATCATTTGGAAGAAAATCAGGAAAACTTACAAAGTCAAATAAGTATGCAATATTGTTAGTCACCAAGTTATAGAAAATTTCAATAAAACAGTCCGAGACATTCAGTATAATGAAAAGTTATTAAAAACAAAAATATATGAGTTATGGGATATTTTAAATTATCAAGCGAATGCAGAAAATATAATATTCTTAATGGAATTGTTCAATGAACTTTTAATCACATTCAACGTAATACTAGATACTATGACAACAGTAGAAAATTCGTTAAGAAAATAGAAAATATGCTTAAGCCTTTACACGACATTTGCATACGTAATAGTAACATTTTTCAATGTCCTAATCACTTGCAAGATAACAATAATCCTTATTGTGAAGAGAACATTTTAATCTCAGGAAATTCTACAAATTGTCAATACACAAAAATTGATATAATAGAAAATCATATTGAAATAATCCCGGAAATTAATCAATTTTTGGCGATATTTCCAATTGAAGAAAATATAATTATTGAATGTAAACAAGAAACAGAAGCTAAAATCCTGAAAGGGATATATTTAATAGAGAATTCACAGCGTAAAATTGTTTTCAAAAACCAAGAACTAGTTTTCCAGCAAAAATCATTTGGGCAACCTTTCATTACTAACAATTTAAAATTAAAATTTAATCAATTAAATGTCTCTCCAATGAAGATAGACTTGAAAACATTAAAACTCAAAGACATTCCAAGCCAGCTAGTAACACCAGTGTTTACTAAAACTAGTACTTTTCACATTCCAAGCATCTGGACTATTACTCTGTACATAGCAATAATATTAGCCCTTGCATGGACCATATTTAGGAAGAAACAGAAGTCAAGAAAGGAACCGCCACAACCCACAGCAACGGATCTTCAGCTTCCTGGGAAAGCTTCATTCTGAAGGGGGATGTGTCACCTACGCCTATGTCCTAGGTGTAGAACCTTATTTAGCATAGTCATCATTTATAGTTTATAGTTGTATAATAATAAATTGCTTAGTTGATATTTTTATGCATGGTTGTTCTTTTTCATTTTCTTTTCATTAAATTCATTTCTTATGTAAATTATATAATTATACAGAACATTTGTCTCAGTATTTCAAATAGTGTAAAGCATATCTGGAGGTTCATGACAAATTTTGCGCTCTAATAGAGGAGTTCAGTCTAAGGTCAGTGAGACCAACAAAAAGTGGTTTTTATGACAAGAATGACAGTTAATGTCTACCATTCAAAACATGAGATTTTTGCAGGTTTTTTATCATTACGAACATCTATATTGCTTTATTAAAACAATGAATACACCCCCGAAGCGTAAATGTTAAAATTTAAAATGACGTTTTAGCTGAATTCTCAACGCATTGGTGGCCAGTAATTCTAGAAACTTTCGGCAAATCACCAATTCACTTCTGTCATTATGTCACTAGTTATGTCAGTGGAAAAAGCAATCAGAAGAATAAAGAGATACAACTATCTAGAACTACTACAAAAGTATGGAAAATAAACATAAACGATTAAACGAATATCAAGAAAAACAAATAACACTGACGTCTGACATAACTAGTGACAGAATGACAGAAGAGAATTGGTGATTTGCCGAAAGTTTCTAGAATTACTGGCCACCGATGCGTTGAGAATTCAGCTACAACGTCATTTTAAATTTCAACATTTACGCTTCGGGGGTGTTTATTTTAAATTAAATATACTTCTAGACTATTGTTTTGTTCTAGTTTTCCTTGCCACTTCAAAAGGTTTGGAAATTGATGTAAGGTGTTAGCTCTTTTAAATACGCGGTTTGAAATATATTTAGGAATAACGAATATATTGAATTTTGAATTATTTATTATGATTATGATGGATTTTATCAGAAAAAATATACGCCTAACTCACTGAATATGACTTTAAATCTGGCTGTCGCTTTTATTTGAATTGTGGAAGCTCGTGTTGCGGGCAAGCCCATCGGGTAGATTCGTTGAAAAACCGAAAGTATTTCACTGCTCAGCAGCTCATGACATTCATATTTAGCAGAGTGAATAAGTTTTTGTTTTTGTGGAACTAGAAAAATGGCAAGTTCAAGTGTTAGAGTTAGTATTCAGCAGGAGCCATCGGTTCGAGTAGTCGCGAGTAATAAAGAAGATGTTGTTGATTTTTTGTTGAAGTATAAATTTCATAACCTTATTAAAGCGTTTTTTTTTGTTTATAAGAAGTTTATTTTCGTTTCAACATTTCTAGAATATAATTTTTGTTATTTTTACAGAGGTACGTGGTACGTTCCATACAGTATGTACCCATCCCAAAAAAAGTTTAATTTCTCAGAATATTTATTTCTCGTTTTTTGTAAATAAGAAGTTTATTTTTGTTTGAATATTTTTAGAATATAATTTTTGTTCTTTTCACTTATAGGTACATGTTTATTATCTATATTTACTAAATGTCCTTTTCCTATTATCGTTTACATCCAGTCCCAGATTCCTCCATCCTGGCAAGAGAACGCTCTAGACCTTCACGCTGGTTCTTGCTGAACAGTATATTTACAATTGTAATCATGCACCGAGAAAATGACTTGCAAGTATGCTGGCTAACATAGAGTGACAATAGTGACATCGTTTCAAATTGTACATATAAAAATAGGTAATAAGAAAATTTGTAATTTCTGTGGTCTTCAATTTTGGCTGCCCACCTACTGCCAAACTCCACGAGCCGCCTCTGGGCCTAACCCTCGCATTCACTCCCGCTCTTTCACCCCAAACCTCCGCACCGTACAGCATACTCTGCTCTACCGTCCTACCAATTATCCTCCTCTTCCACTCTCCCGGCACCTTCACATTACACATCAATCTCCCCAGCCATGCTGCCCCCACTTTCCCCTTCTCTGTCGCCTTTAACATGTGTGTTCTGCAGGATAATTGCAGATATACCAAGCCCGTTTACTTTAGAAGTGTAATTCAATGTCTGTCGGGGCATATAGCCCGAGAAGTAGTTGTTGCTTACCTACGATTTATCTCTACATACCATTGAGATTGATTCAGTACTTTTTACGTTATATGTAAAAAACTAAAAAAAGGATGTTTATAAAAAATTACTGAAAAATATTTGCGTGTCCAAAACATCAAAATTATACTACGTAATCTCTTGTATATGATGGCACCATCCGTTTTCTACTAGGATTTTTGTCAAAAATGTTTACCTATTGCTTGTCCTATATACGCCAAATAATGACTAGCAAATTTTCATACACAATATTGTAACATTATTGTAATTTTCAAAATAATTTTCTTAATAATAAAATACAGCCTATGTTTCTTGCTGATAATGTAACTATTTATGGGTAACTACAATTTCAAAAACATTTACGTAGTTTTTGGATTTATCCATTACAAACAAACACAAGCAATCAATTATTTTCTAATTATAATATTAGTATAATAAAGTAACGCCTAAAAATGAATATAACAAACATATAGAGATCGATGAACCAAAATTTCCCTTACTTTTGCTAGCATAACTATTACCTAAGCTGTAATGCTCAAATAAATAAACCTTTCATCATTATTTCATCAACTTATTGAGAAACGTAACAAATTTATATCTAGGTTGGCCAATAAAACCATAGAGATACTACAGATAGAGGCAACAAGCCAGCTCGGAACCCGTCATCGTGTAAGGGAGGGATAGAAAGTTCAGGGTGTCTTTTTCTAATGGCGCGCAACGTCGAGTATTTAGGCAAAGACAGAAGAACCTCTGATCGTCTCTCTCTTTCTCTCTCACCAGATTTCAGACGGACATTCCCACTGACAGAGCGGCATATGGCTTGTTGCCTCTATCTGTAGTATGAATAAAACCCGTAAATCTAGATCACTGAAAGTAAGTTCCATGAGTAAAAAAATTTCTGCAGATAGCTTGAAATAATGTTTAATTATTATTTAAAACACGTTATATTATTCAGTCTCCATTGGTTTTGTTCGTCGGGAAGTTTATTTTTTGTATTTTTATTGTTCCCAACATTCCTTAAATGTTGAGACTAGAAAACGACGATAAGGGTCTTGAACCTAAGCCAATAGGTTTTGGTAAATTTATTCCAAAAGTTCCTCGTTGTTTTTTTTTTCTCGACTTTTGAGAATATCAAAACTTTTTGAATTATGTTTAAATAACAAAATAAAATAATTTAAACATTACAAATTACCTATTTCAACGCCCAAAATAATGTAAGGTCAAATATTTAATCAATATCGTAATATTACAAGAATATAAAATATTATCGACGTGAATTATATTATCACCTTTCGTTTATGAAATTTTTTGCAGTGATGTTAAAAAGTAACTTTCTATTCAACCAACAAAGAACCAGATATCACTTTGGTCCATTGGTAAGATATACATTTATTGAAAATATTTTTACTAACCTGAATAAACGCAATAGCCAGATTTTTACCAAAATAAACTTGACTGTTATTTTTAGCGGAGAAAATATTTCCTCCTAATTTTAGTTGTTCTTCTACTTTTTCATGAGTTGATTTGAGTAAATATATGACTAACCATTGGAATGTCTTAATAATACCTAAAACATCAAAAGCATGTGCCTTCATACTTTAAAACATAAATTGTATAAAATAACACAATGGAAAAATGTAATTAAAATATAAATATATTAGTTTTATCAAAAAAGTGTATTCATTATAAAAAGTTCTGCATGTTCTAAAACACAAAATTCATCCATCAGATATTAAATTGTATCAGCCGTATACGAGATTTGTCAAAAAAATTATTTTTGATCAGGAGTACATATATACCTTCATTTTTGACCATATCGAAAATTTTTAATGAGAAAAGTTGTTAATTTTCAAATATCCAATATTGCTCAACAATATTTTTTTACATTTTTTCCGGGATAACCTTGAAGGTTCAAGTTTAATGTATTACATTTTTTAATAAATGAATACCCGGAGAAAGATTTTAACCATCAAACACATATTTTACAGAAAATATATATTTTTTTAATGAATAACGAATATTGGAACAAAAATTATCGGGGGTAATACCACAAGAGCTCAGATTTAGCTGGATATTTTTTCTGGTTGTTTTCGAATACTTAATTTCATTGGCAATTAAACGAGAGCTGTTCTGACAAAATCACGAGAGAGTATAGCTCGAGTGATTTTGTCAGAACAGATCGAGTTGAATTACCTATATGAAAGTAAGTATGAGAAAACAACCACAAAAAATATCCTGCTAAATCTGAGCTCGCGTGTTATTTGGTAAGACAATTCCATGAATGGAATGACTTTTTTTTGTATATTCTTGAGTTGATTTTCCAATCTCCTTTACTATTTCTGCCTCGCGAATATTTCCAAATTTCGACATACTAACTGGAATATTATTTGCTGTTTAATTCTGTTTTTGACATTAACAATTGTCAAACTGATGCGCCGCGGAATGCTTGATAAACGAACAGTAAATACTAGCGTTGCTATGGTAACGTAATTTTTCCGATTTTTTATCCACTTGAATTTTCTGTTCCTTCTTATTTAGTGGAATTGTCTTTTTAATGCACAACCTATTATGTCTTCATATTATTGAATATGGTGATACTGTAATCAAAATAAAAATCACCCATCTAAAACATTTCTATGTTTTGTAAATCAAAACTTTAATTAAAAAGTTTTCCATATGTAGTCAACTTATGTAGACTCACTAGCGTGCTTTATTTAGGACCTATTTTTTCATTTTCGCTCCCCGCTGGAAATCTTGTTGAAAATGTCCAAAAAAGAATTTCCCGAAAATTTGAGATCTTAGTCTCTAAGTACTCGCCAAAAGAGTAAAAAGATTTCCCATTGAAAATACACGTAAACTTTGATGATTTTTGTCAAATATTTACGGATCACTCAATCAGATTTTGCTGAAAAATTCTAATTTTTTTCAAGTTATTTTTAAAATGGCTGGAGTCATGGAATGAAATCTTAATGACAGACTTTCCTTAATTTAATTTAAAATTTCCTTTAAAAAATGTTCAATAAGTTGAATTGGTAAGATTGGTATTTGCTGAGATAGAACCAATTGAAAATCAATTTATAAAAAGTTTAATTCGAAAATTCTGAAAAATTCCATAGCAAAAAATGTTGACCCTTTATATCTCAACAAATATCAATCTTAGCGATTCAACTTATTGACCTTTTTTGAAGAAAATTAAATTTCCCTACGAGTTTTTCGTTAAAAATTTTTCTATCAATATAGTCGTTATTGAAATAACTTCGAAAAAATAAGAATTTTTCTGCAAAATCTGATTGAGTGATCCTTACCATCTTACAGGTACAGATTACAGCTACGTCACACTCAGCACTTTTGTAGAGCTTTCAATCTCGAGTAAATCCCACTCTAGAACAATTCGATAGCACAAAATGCGGCTGAGATATAGATATTTTTAAAAAATCATCAAAGATCACATGTATCTTAAATAGGAAATCTTTTTACGATTAGGGCTAGTACATTTTTTTTCGCATTTCCAAGAAGATTTTGAGTTGGGAGCGGAAATAAGTCCTAAAGAAAGCACCCTAATATGTATTTACTTCACTTTTTGATTCTTTTTATTCAGCGTGAGTCATGAGGCACTTTACATACTTCTACCATATGTGGAGTCCCTCCCTCAAAAAATTGAAAATTGAATAAAAATGCGACAACATTGTCATATATGTCGTTTTCATTGGCTATTTATGTAGTGTGAAAATGACTTATTGCATTTACAAAATATATATACAGGGTGCAATATTTAATACGAATCCCTAAATTAATTTTTCCAAAGCCGGTCCTAGAATTTCTAAGTTTAGCTGATACCAGTCGAATGCTTGATAGTAGTGTACTGTATCATGAACAAATTAGAAAAATCAAATGAGCCGTGTAAACACTATAGCCAATCTAAATTTATGGTCAATTTCACAAATTACCCTGTAAATTAATAAAGAAGAGGAGTTGACACTTTTTAGTAGCCACATGATATCCTCCCTGAGGGACTCTACATATGGTAGAAGTATGTATGACTCAACCGTATAATTTTGATTTTGAACCATCTATTATTATTGCATTCTGTTAGAATGTTTAAAATATAGACTATTTAGTTTGTGTCATATACGAGCCCTGTCTCAGTTAACTCTCTAAAACTTGATACTTGAACAAGATGGCGACGCTTGTTATACGGTTTAAAAAAAGTCGAAGATTTGACGATTGAACATAATATTTCGGTTTTAAATAGGTCGTCTAGTATTCCAGGCGGTCTATTCTCAAACAGTGAAATTTTTTGTCACATGCGAGATTGTACTTTTGTCAATCAAGAATTATACAAAAAAGCA
This sequence comes from Lochmaea crataegi, assembly GCA_947563755.1. Taxonomy (NCBI): domain Eukaryota; kingdom Metazoa; phylum Arthropoda; class Insecta; order Coleoptera; family Chrysomelidae; genus Lochmaea; species Lochmaea crataegi. The sequence continues at coordinate 42,165,048 of OX387425.1, read as the reverse complement.
TATGACAAAAATGTTACTGTATTCAAGAAGTTTGGAAGGGCTTTACACCAGATGACTGAAAAACATTAGTTGACACAATGCCAAGACGAATCGAAGTAGTTATCAGTCGAAAAGGTGATGTAACGATGTGGTAATTTGTTACTATTCTGTTCAGTTGATTTCCTTAATTGGAGAGTTTGAATTTGTTTTGTTTTCTGTTACAAAAAATACATTATCTCAAATTAAAACCGAAATTTTATCAAAAATATATTGTAGTTTTTATTACGTTCTTCGTTAATATGGTAAATCTCCTTAAAAACACAGTTTTGATAGTTGGGCCAAGGGAATCCCTTCCCCTTTTTGAAAAACTTCATGTGGAATACAAATTATTTGATGTTTATTCGAGAAGGGGAACCGTCGAACCAATTATAACCCGACTAACAGTCACAAATATTTGAAGTGAAATTATAATGGAATTTCTTATTGTCGAATTAGCATAATTGGGAATAACATATCTTTTACAAATAATAATCATAACAATAGTTTTCATAATTCAATTCATCATCGCTTCCCGACCAACGGACACAGATCAAAGTGTAACTACAGTATTCGCCAGCTAACTTGATGTCCTAAATGCTTTCTAGGGAGCTATTGACGCCGCCCATCCGATAACTGTAAACAGTGCCGTGCAAGTTCTGAGGATACGTTTTCTGTTACAAATGACCACAACTTGTACAATTAATAAACTAAAGTCCGTCCGGAAATATATGATCCTAACTTAATTAATAATATTTAATTCTTTGTTATAATTATTGGTATATTGATTTTAATAGAAACGGATCTGCTTTATACCCGAATTCTGAGTACATAAATAATATTTAAACAATAAGGTACCCATTACAATAACATGTTATTTATCTAATTGAAGATTATAAAGTTAGGATCTTATATTTCCGGACGGACTATAATTAAAATTTGTTAGGAACTAAATTATTTCTTCCAGGTAGTAATGAGAATAAAAAAAACACAAGATAATGGGAAATTATTTAAACTAGGTATATCTCTAAGAATAGGTATAAACAGTTTTTATCTTTACGAAGAACCTGACTCACTGCCGCTACTGGAATCACTTTCATCTAGAGTAATCACAAGAGGGTTGACGTCATAAAACATATCTGTTTGAAGTTCTTTATCAAAATATGAGTCTCCTATTGTTATGACATGGTCACACCTTTTCCTCCACTCATTCGCATCGATATTGTTAAATTCTGCTTCTGCTATTTTTTTTACATCATCTAGTTTAAATGTGACGTTTTTCTGACTTATTGCATTTTTAACCGTAGCCCATATAAGCTCGATAGGGTTCAACTCTGGATGATAAGGAGGCAATCGTAACACAGTGTGGCCGTGTTGAGAGAATAAATCATCAAATAAATACGTCACATACTGCGGTTTATTGATTTTAATTAAGTAATGTAGTTCCGGCTTCAAACTTCACGTTTATTAAGGTATCTTCAACACTTTTTAATGTCTTAAAATGATTAAACACTCTATATATCACTTGACGAGTTTGTCCTTCAGTACATTTACGATTTTCTTCATTAACGGCTGACATTTTTACAAACACTTTATTGTACAAAGCAGAAACAATAACTGTGTGACGCTACGCTACTGAAAATCTTAACACCTGATAAGGTTCGATGCAATTGGCGTTTGTCAAAATTTCACCACCAATAGCAGCCGAGTAGGCAGGGCACTATTACTCTGTCTCTCTTAGTTGGTAATTTCTGGGACATAAAATTAGCTGGCGATTACTGTATCTATAACAATATCAGAAAATAAGAAACAGAAAACAAATAAGAAAATAGTAAATAACAATAGAAATAACCTCAATAAATAATAGTAATGACAATCAATAGTTTTCATCATAATCCAACACATATCGCTTCCTAACCAACTGACACAGATCAAAGTGTAACTAGAACCAAAACCTAACCTAACTTACATTAACCAAATGAAACTCAACAATGTAATAAACTAGAGAGGTTAAAGTATCATTTCAAAATAATAATATATATGGAAAAAACTATGTGGTCCAGCACTAAGTTTGTTATAAACTCTTATATTTAATATAAGGTATAAAGCAAATCTATGATAAACATTATATTCTAAGGATGTTTATTATTTCAATTTTTATGATTATAAATGCAAATCATTTTATATTTTTATATATTCATGTAATCTATTACAATGCAAAATTAATTCAACTAAAAGAAAATAAACACCATTTGACAACGCCGCTAAAACTATCACCTGATCACACAACAATCTTAATTTGTAAACGTAAGGTATCTAGACATAAGATTTTAGTGCGTAATTTTATAACCTACAAGTGTCGAGTGAAAATAATTATGCTTCAAAATATTTCTGAAAATTGGCAAAATTTAAGTATTTTCTTCCGGTTTTCTTTGTGAAACAGACTTACATTTAGTTAAAGATAATAACCTTTACAGTTTAAAGTGAAAATATTCATCGTAAAATAGCATTAAATAGTGTTGAAAAAGTATCATTTTTTGAACTATATTCGGGATTTTTAAAGTAATTTCTGAATGATCCAACGAAATTTTTTGTGCTCATCTGCTTTATTCAAGGTGATCTATCAAACAAATTTAAAATTAACATAAAATTCCGAGGGTCGCTGAGTCTACCAGAACCCAATTTTAAATCTTCATACTATGAAGCTCTTTATCAATTATTTATATTCTGTCCAATATTTTTAATTCAAAATATATTTTTCTTTCTTTAGACGTCTGAAGTTGATTCTACCATTTTATTATTATATCTGTGACTTCTTAATTTTTAAAAATTCATCCTCTTACATTTATATCGCAACGCCCCTCAATTTTTTTCTTAGATAACCCTTCCTTCCAAATTAAAATTTTTCAATTGGTAAATTTTGTTGACATGCGTTAGCATTCGGAATTGACTTTATCTTCTTTTTTTAAATAATTGATAAAAACCTTCATCATCTGTCATATCTATACATTTCAATTTGGTTAATACAATTCCTCTTTTCTTTTTAAATAGTTAACACAAAACTTCATCATCTGTCATATCTATACAATATATAATTATTTTTTAATTTCGTTTTTAAATCATTATCTGATCTCGTTTTTTATTATAACAATGACTCCAACAAAATTAAGTGACATCGAGAAAAAAGTACTTAGTTTGACAAGAAAAACAAGTTTATGGCAATATAGGAGAAAATGGAATTCAAATCACTTTAAATATATTTGAATCAAAATATATTGCGAGAAGTTATTTTGCCTATCAAACAGCACAAGTTGGCAAGTTTTTTCTTCTCATATAAAAAATGTTGATAAAATAAAAAAAGGAGGGTTTAAATAACGAAAGAAAAGCTCAACATCATTTGGGACTATTTAGTAAACTCCTGTGGAACAAATAATAAAAGGAGATAATACACAAAACAAAAATTGTTCTAGTAGTGTGCATAAACCTGGCATGAAAAAATGGGGGTAGTAACTTGTAGCCCAAAGATCCTGAGGTGGATGTACACAGCCACAGTTAGAACAATCATCACTTATGGAACCATTCCATGGAGTAGTAGAACTAGCCTATTGACGATGAGACAACCTCTACAGAAGGCAAAGACTAGCCTTTCTATGAATTACAGAAGCAATGAAAACATGCCCAACGGAGGTTTTTAACATCACACATATGGTGGTGGAAACACCAGTACCAAACTTGAAAAGAATGACATCCAATGATATACAGATTACTCTAAAGCAATAGAAAAGATTCGGATATGAGTGTATGGGTCAGGAACCACACAATCTTGAAGTTTGGGAAAAACGCCAAGCATCTTTCAAGCGGAAACTGGTGAAAATGTGTCCCAATTGGTGAGTGAAGCATGCAAATAATATCAAAGAGCCGATAATATGTCTACTGGTTACCAAAACTAATATATATTGAAAAATGGAATAACCTGATATTAAAATACTCACTTTCTGGATCGCAAACTTCATCAAAACCTCTTGCAGTAAATCTAGAATTTCTCAATATGTTTAAACCATTGGACAGAAAGTCAAGTGAATGTAATGGGCTAGATATTCTCTTTCCTTCTAGAATTTGAGGTGCATATTTTAAAAGCCAGTTAATGGTTTGTTGGATAAGAACGTGGTTTTCTCCTTCATAAGTTAAGTTTGGATCCAGTTCGTTTCTGACATCACCGAGTCCAGCAGCTAAAAAGATAAATCGTATAGGCATTTGATTATACAATAGTAATTTCATTTAAATTGCTCATTTTATAAAATAACAATAGAGGAATAAATCTACTTAGTACAGCTATGAAAGTCTACGAGAATATTATAGACAGTAAGCTAAGACCACTGATAGAAAATACTCTCGAAGAATCGCAAAGTGGATTTAGAAGAGGGCGAAGCATACAAGACCACATATTTACGGTGAAACAGATAATTGATAAGTTCTCACAACAAGAAAAAGAGGTATATATGGGATTTATAGATATGGAAAAAGCTTTTGACAAAGTACCAAGGGAGAAGTTATGGAAAGTACTAGAAGGAAGGGGGGTAAACTACAAAATAATAGACATAATCAAAAACATTTACAAAAATAATAGAAATTGTGTAATATACAAAAATAAAGCATCAGAATCATTTTCAACACAAGAAGGATTAAGGCAAGGAGGGGGACTAAGTCCATTATTATTTACAATTTTTATTGATGAAATAATTAAAAAATCGTCAATCAAAATGGCAAAACTACACGTTGGATACAGACATTTAGGAAGAGTGGATATATCAGAAGCAGCTTTTGCAGATGATTTAATAATTATGGCAGGGAAAGAGAAGGATTTACAAAAGAATATGGAAATATGGAGCACGGTATCTGAAGAATTTGGAATGACAGTTAATCAAAGCAAAACCAAAGTTATGGTTATAGGACCGCAACAAAAAAATTTGAATATACAATTAGATGGAATAAAAATTGAGCAAGTTAGAAGATATAAATACTTGGGAGTAGAAATAGAAGAAAATGGAACGCAGGAAGTCGAAATTACCAATAGAGTACAAAAAACGATGAATCTTTATCACACGATGAATTCGACATTTATAAATAAAAAAGAAATTTCCAAGAAAACGAAGTTAAATATATTTAAAACAATTTACCGGCCAATATTAACATTCGGATGTGAATCTTGGGTTTTAACAAAGAGACAAAAGAGTCGAATACAAGCAGTTGAGATGAAGTATCTTAGGCGAGTTAAAGGAGTCACAAAGAAAGACAAACTAAGAAATACGAAAATAAGAGAAGACCTTGACATAGAATCAACACTTAAATTCATTGAAAAGAGACAATTAAGCTGGTGGGGACATTTACAAAGAATGAACGATACAAGACCAGTTAAAAAAGTATGGCAATCAAAAATACAAAAAAGAACGAAAAAGGGAAGACCAAAACAAACATGGGATGGTGTTATGGTAGGCATACTGCAAGAAAAAGGAAAAACATGGACAGAGGCAAAAACAATGGCAAAAGATAAAAAACAATGGGCTAAATTTGTACATGAATAAAATTATATCTGGACCAAAGCATCGATGAAAAAATGGATATATGTCTTAAGCATAATACTATGTAGTTGAAACAAGTATAATTGTAATAGTATACCCTACACCATACACTATGGTAATTGGGTTTTTGATAATATATATATATACAATAGAAAAAGGTTCTATCTGAAAGAGGACTGTGTAACTCCGCACATTCTATTGCTCCGCCATGGTGCTTCTGAGACTATATGTATACCGAGTGAGCCTAAAATGGAATATAAAAAAAGTTTCCGGACGACGTTCAAAAATGAATATATTTTGCGAAAGATAAAATATCATAATATATCGTTGTTGTTATTGTTTTTATAGTAAATTTCTTCAACTGTTTCTATGCAATTGGCTACCGGTACACCAATAACGTTCTTCCATTGCTGGCGTCTGGTTTTCCCTTCCTTGGAAAAGAAGAGTCGCACTCCATCTTCTGCTATTCGGCCAGTACTGCTTTTGCAACAGTAACGCACTGGCGATTTGAAACACGAACACCTAGCCTGACTGATGCTTGTCAGGTATAACGAAACTGACAATATAGGTACGTTCCTTTCCAAATAAACACAACTCGCGTAACTGATACGAACGTAAACTAAAATATAAAAGCGTTCTTGTAAATTATGTTTTGGAGAATAGCCCTAAAGTTAGCAATAAACAGTTTTTCAAGAATAATTTTTTACATTATTGTATCTACAAAAAGGTTAATACAAAATATTTTTTCCACTGCTAGTATTAAAATTTACAGATACATTCAAACACAAACGGAACATAGGGATTTGAAGCATTGTATCAGAACTGCTTTTGAACTAGTCGACCAACATCCAGCTTCAACAGATTGAAAACACGATTATTACAATCGCTTATATATAACATATCGTACAATTCCCACCACTCCGTATTCTCAACTGTGGGCGGTCCTTAATTAGCGCTAGACAGTCAGTAAACAACTGACGATATGTGAGAGTACTGTTCAAGCCCATAACTTTTCAAAATTAAATAAATTCGTAGAGAAATAAAAATGTACACCCTTCAGGAAAAAATTCAAATTTTATCGTGGTATTTTGGAGGTCACTCACTTAGGGAAATAGTAAATTTATTCGTTGTTGCTTTTGAAAACCGACCAGCGCCTTCACAGTCTACAGTTGATCGAATAATGCAAAAGTTTCGTAAATGTGGATGTTAACAAAACTGCAACAAATGCAGTAATCTCGGTCAACCACCTGTAAAGCAAATGAGTGAACAACGAATAAATAGAGAAATTGATGTTTGTGCAGTGGTTGAAAATAGTGAACCATGTTCGAGCAGAGAAGTTGCTGAAGAAGTAAACATGAATCAAACTACAGTTCGACGTATTTTAAAAGAAATGGGTATCGGTGCTATAAGGTTCAAACAACACAAGAGCTATTTCCCGACGACAATATTAAACGGATGGAGTTCTGTGAAGAGATGATGGAAAAATAAAATTCAAATAATAAATTTTAAAATAACGTTTTATTTACAGATGAATCGACATTTTCTCTTCTCAGAAAGCACAATCCATCTGTCGTTCGGTATTGGTCTCGGGAAAATAAGCACCTACGTATTCCCGTTCTTACGCAATATCCACAAAAACTTAATGTGTGGACGAGAATTTTAGGCGACTACATCATAGGTCCCTTTTTTATTGAGGGAAACCTTAATGGCGTCAAATATCTCGAACTGCTTCAAAACCAAATAGTTCCGGCAATTCAGCAGCTTCCCATTGATTTTGGAGATATTTGGTATCAGCAAGATGTCCTAGTCACAATTCTCGAGCCGAATATCTCCAAACCACATTTCCTAACCGCATTATATCTACAAATGGTACAATCAAGTGGCCTCCAAGATCAGCCGATTTGTCCCCGAACGATTTCTTTTTATGGGGTTTTTTAAAAAATGAAATTTATCGGCACAATTTTGAACGGGCACAAAATTTAATAGAATTAAGGGCGAAAATTGTCCGACATGTGCAAACATTAAACCGAATCAGCTCAGAGATACAAGATTATCTTTGTTTAATAGATTCGGTTTTTGTTTGGCTCAACAAGGAGGGCTATTTGAACCTTTGATTCATCAATTTTTTCGTTTTAGCATTTTAAGTTGTTTTTAGGAATTTATTTTCAATTCGTTTCAATTTAAAGAATCTTATTTTGTTTTATTTACGAATTTATTTTTATTTTGAAAGCCGTTATGGCCAAAAGAAATCAAAACAAATTATCTTGACTCGAAACATTATTTGTTAAAGAGAATTTAACAATTAATTTTCGATTTAAACAACAAAAAACGTAAGCATATTGTTTCAATATGTAGCGATGTTTACTACCCCCATCAAATAATTATTCAATACTAAATCGCAGTTCGCACACACACACACATCGCACATAACTAACAAATTTTGGAAGGAGAAGGGGCGGGGTTTCTTACAGTGGTTCTGAATCCAGCTGTCTAGCTAAATACTTGATATTCATTGGAGTGAATTTATAGAAATGTTTTTTTGGTGGACTATTTAGATCGGAGAATACATTAAACTGCTATGATCCGTTTATCTTTGCACGTATCTCTATAATAGAGAACTTGACAAAAATTTTAAATACACTCTATTCGGTGAGCTTACATGGGTTTTGGATTAAGTAAATAAACAACGATTCAACTGATCAACTAAACAATATTTAGGTTGACAATTTAAAAATCCTAGTAAATAGATATATTTAAATTTGGCATGGCATCACTGTTGTGGCACAGCTGGGAAATAACTAATTGGGTGGGATCTTTTAAAGAAAAGGGGAAATGATATTCAAATCAAGAGGGGTTTCCTCATAAAACGTGGTTTTCAAAATTCCCATACATTGGCATACCTTAAACCAAGCTCATCTGTTTAAAATGGGATGCAGTGACCACCCGTTCTGTGAATGTGGCCAATTTGAGAACTTACAGCACCAATTTTTCGAACAGTATATGTTCGAAAACTCACTTTTCTCCCCGAGAAAATATTTATTACCGATTTGTTTGCCCTCTCATTCTAAGGAACCAAGTATCGTAATCTCTTGGACATCGACAGCACTGAATCGGATAATAGGGAAGAATTTGAGAATAAATTCACAACTTTGTTATCGCGCTTGCAAAACAAACTAGAAACACGTTGTCAAAACATAAATAAAATAGATAACCCATCACAAAAGAACAATATTAAATTACCCAACATACAAATTCCAACCTTCACAGGAAACGCTGTGGAATTTACACCCTTTATGGACTTATTTACAGCAAAAATAATAGGTTGGATATTAGCTGGTACAATCCCCTCCACTTATATTGATCACCCTTCTCAAGAAAGCGCTCACTCTAATGTTTCTCACACTTTCTTCCTTCACAACTAGTGCTAGCCTCCCTCATCTCGAAGATAAATTAGACACTATGCTCGAAAAGTTTTGGTCTCAAGAAGAGATTCAAACTCCTCCTCATATTTCTCCGGAAGATGAATTGGCTGAAACAATTTTCACTTCCACCAACCAAATTATGGACACTGGGAGATACCAGGTCAACTTACCCCTAATTCACCCCAACGCTCATAAAAAGCTAGGCGAATCGTTTGCTCAGGCAAAAAACAGATTTGTCTCTCTCGAAAAGAAGTTTGGAAAAAATCCAGAGCTTTCAATGAGTATAAAAAGTTCATCACTGAATATATTGATGTAGGTCACGCTAGGTATGTACCTCTTGAGTTCACCTATGCCACATCAGATCACAAATACTTTGCACCTCACCTGTGCATCATTAAAGAAAAAAACGCCAGTACTAAGCTGCGCATAGTTTTCGATTTTAGTTGCAAAACAAGTTCATTCCATTAACATGGGTGAAAAGTCCTCCTTCTCGTTGGACAAGTTTTGTAGGCAATAGAGTATCCAAATTCAAGAGCTCGCAAAAAACTGTCATTGGAGACACGTCTTCAATCCCGCAGATATGTTATCCCGTGGCAAATTCGAAACCAAAGATTTCTCATTCTGGTTTTCTGGTCCAGAATTCCTGAAAGATCCAAGAATAGAGATTAACTCACTCAATGTTTTTTCTCCCGTCTCAAATCCCCCAGAACAGAAGAAAATTGTATTGAGTTCTTTACAAACAGCCGAAAACTTCTGGCAAAACATTTTTTTTAAATTCTCATCTTTTGAAAGGTTAAAAAGAACAGTGTCTTACATATTTAGATTCGTTCATAACTCAAATGCGAAACACACAAAAATATCAGGCCTCCTTCAAGTCAAGGAGCTTGAAAAATCTCTCAATTTTATTTTAAAGACTATCCAAAGTCAATATTTCGAATCAGAAATAAAGGCAATTTCTCTCTCTAAACCAATAAAAAAAAGCAAATTCTCTCCCTCCACCCGTTTGTGGATTCCGAAGGCTTTCTTAGAGTAGGTGGCCGATTGGTACACGCACCCATTCCATTCGCCCAAAAGCATCCAATTATTTTGCCTTCGAAGAACCACGTAGTATCTCTTCTTCTAAAGTTTGAACACCACAGGCTAGGCCAGAGTGGAGCACAAAATGTTCTTACGAACATGCGCTTACGGTATTGGCCTTTAGATGGATTACGCGAGACCAAACGAGTCATCAACAAATGCCTCACTCGTCACTGATTTAATTCACAAGCAGCCCAACAAATTGTCAGATCTGCCTAAAGATCGTATCTCAATCTCCCGGCCTTTTCAAAAAGTCGGAATAGACTTTGGCAGCCCTTTTTTAGTTAAATCGTCTCATCTGCGTATAAAACTTATTTTGCCTTGTTGTGAGGTAACCAAAGCCGTACATATCGAATTAGTTCCTGACCTCTCTACAGATTCATTCATAGCTTCGCTCAAGCGTTTTATAGCTCGTAGAGGAAACCCCACAGTTATTTACTGTGACAACGGTACAAATTTCGTTGGAGCAGCATATCATCAGTTGAAAGATTTATATAAATTGCTTAAATCACAGAGTACACACAACGTCATGGAAAATTATCTATCGACCAATGAAATTTCCTGGAAATTTATACCCGCACAATCGCCACACTGGGGAGGCATATGGGAAGCTGGCATAAAAAGTGCTAAACGACACCTCTTTAGAATTGTAGGCAACTCTCAATTCACGTACGAGCAATTTCTCACAATTTTAGCCCAAATTGAGGCCATACTCAACTCCAGACCCATGTTCCCCATGCCAAGGATTTACAACCCTTGACCCCAGGCCATTTTCTTATCGGCTCTTCTCTTACTGCTTACCCAGAAAAGGATATTTCTTCTCACCCCATAAATCTCTCATTCTGGATAAAATGTTACCATATTCAACAAGTTTTATGGAAACTTTGGTCATTAGATTATATGAACCGACTTCAAAATCGCCCAAAATGGATGACTTCCCGTTCCAACATTCAGGTAAACGATATGGTTTTGGTAAAAGAAAATAATCTCCCCCCTCTCAAATGGCCCTTGGCTAGAGTGATTGACGCCCCCTTGGGCAAAGATGGCAAGGTTCGTTGCGCCACTATTAAAACTAGTGAAGGACAATATACCAGACCTATCACCAAATTGATACCTCTTCCCTGTGATTCGGAATAGTCACACCCCATTGTAGAACTTAGGTTCATATCATTATATTATCAATTTTTTACTCATTCATTTTTGCTCCTCTTTTCGCCCGCGGGGCAGCATGTTCGAAAACTCACTTTTCTCCCCGAGAAAACCTATATTACCGATTTGTTTGCCCTCTCATTCTAAGGAACCAAGTTTCGTAATGCATCTTCTCCCTCTCACCTTGTACAAGGTGCAACGACGCGAACAGACCGACATCACCAGGGCCGTGCCGACCCCCCGGCAGCGCCTGTGTGCGAGTCCTAAGAAGCGCCTCTTTCTTTACGAATCTTCATGTTTCAACGTATTTTTTTCATCATTTGTTAATTTTGTCTAGTTGTTGAATTGATTATTGGATTTAATTTATACACTTTTTATTTTGATGTTTGTAGTTGTCAGATTTTTTCTCATTGAGTTGTCAATATATGTCAAGAAAATAATAAAATAGATAAGTTACTGAAAACGGAGTTTAAAAATTTAACACTAGTTTTTCTATTATATAATCAAAGCCCCTTTTACCATTTAAAGGTGTAGGGTATATATTAATGTCTGTAATATTAACAATATTTTTAATGTCTGTACACAAATTTTGCCCATTCTTTTTTGTTCTTTGCTAGCACCTTGGCCGCTAACCATGTTGTCTCTCGTTTCTTCATTATTTCTCCTATTACTCCATCCCATGTCTGTTTCGGTCTTCCCCTTTTCCTACCTCTTTGTACCTTGGATTCCCACACTTGATAGACAGGCCTCTTATTATTCATTCTTTGGAGATACCCCCACCAGCTAAGTTGTCGTTTTTCAATTAATTTCAGCATTGGTTCTATTTCCAGGTCTTCTCTTATTTTTGTGTTTCTCATTTTGTCTCTTTTTGTGACACCCCTGACTCTTCTGAGATACTTCATTTCTACGGCCTGGATTTAACTCTTATGTCGCTGTGTGAGCACCCATGATTCACATCCAAATGTAAGGGTTGGTCTAAATATATTTTTAAAAACATTCATTTTCGTTTTCTTCGATATTTCTTTTTTGTTTATAAATGACCTGTTCATTGCATAGTATGGTTTTATTATTAATTTCTATCTTGTTTTCCGTTGTCTTGACTTTCCACTCCTAAGTATTTGAAGCTTTTCACCTGCTCAATGTTTGTTCCATCTATTACAATATTCATTTGTCTACTGTCTCTTCATATCTGCATCACTTTTGTTTTGGTTTTATTTATGTTCATCCCATTCTCTTTTAAAGTTCTATTCCATATACCGAAGTTCTATTGTAGGTCCTTTTCTGTCCCCGTCATAATAATCAAATCATCTGCAAAGGCTCCTTCAGCAATGTTTATTCTTTGTAAATTTCTGTAGCCTATTTGTAGCTTTTTCATTTTTGGTTAACATTCTTTTATAATTTCATACATAAAGATGATAAATAGTAGTGGACTTAATCCCCCTCCCTGTCTTAGTCCTCTTTGTGTTTTGAAATTATATTTTCGCGAGTTACACAGTATGAGTTGTTTTTATATATTTTTTCTATAATTCTTATTGTCTTCTTGTCAACTCCTCTATTTTTTAAAGTGTCCCATAATGCTTCCCGTTGTTCCTTTTCAAAAGCCTTTTCCAAATAAATGAAACCAACATAAGCTTCTTTATCTTGCTGTGGTCATGTTTATGCTAACAATTTAACTCTAAAAAGGTGATCTTGTATGCTTATTCCTTTTCTAAAACCACTTTGCGATTCTTCTAATGTACTTTCTATATGTGGTCTCAGTTTCTTGTCTATTACTTTCTCATATATTTTCATAGCCGTGCCAAGTAGAGTTATTCCTCTGTAACTGCTGCAATTGTGCTTGTCTCCCGTTTTATAAATTGGTACGATCAGTGCCATTTTCCAATTATCAGGTATTTGTTCTTCATCCCATGCCGTTTTGATTATTTCGAGTAGATATAACTCATTCCTTTTTGTCCCAGATTTTTAAACATCTCTGTTGTAAGTTTGTCATACCCTGGGGCTTTACCGTTTTTAAGTGTTCGTATAACTTTTGTTAGGTCTTCCATATTTATACCTTCACCTTTTTCTTTATCTATCAGGGTATCGTTAGTTATTTTTTCTTTTTCCGTTTGTTGTTGTCCATCTAGTAGGTATTGAAGTATTCTCTCCATCTATTCATTATTTCCGTTCCTTCCGCTAGCAATTCTCCATTTTTATCTTTAATACTTGTCGTGTCCGGTTTTTTTCTTGTCGTAAAGATTTCATTGTTTTGTAAAATAATTTTTGGTTCGTTTTGCTGTCACTCTCCATTTTTTCTCCAAATTCTATCCATGTTTCGTTTTTAGCCTGTAATACTAGTTCTTTCACTGTTTATCTTTCCCTTTTGTATAATTCATAATTTTTTGTACATCTGTTAATCAAGTACTTTCTCCACATCTTCTTTTTACGTTTTATTTGGTTTTTTATTTCTTCGGTCCACCAAGCGGTCTGTTTCTTATAATTGTTCTTTTTACTAGTTCCACATATTTCTTTAGCTATTTCTAATATTGTATTTTTGAAGTAGTTCCACCTTGCCTCCAGACTGTGTTTTTGTTGAGGTTTTGACAGCAATTCAAACTTCAGTGTTAGTAATTCAGTGAATTTTCTCGCTGTTAACTTATTTGATAGTTTATAGGCCTTTATTGATTCATATTCCACTCTTCTGTTTTGTTTCTATTATAAATGACGTTAATTCAACGCCAGTTGTATCGATAATTGGACAGAAAGCTAGGAAATGCTCTCTTATTTCCAACTTTCTAGTTTCTGTGTTAAAATTGACAAATCTTATTATGATACAAATTTGCTCTACGTGTGAAACGTCAGGAGTACAATCCAGTATAATTGAAAAATATTTATGAATTCGACATAAATTTAAAATAAAATGTTGAATTTTATCTCCAAGATAAGTCTGCATAGTTCTGGAATCCGTTTCATTCGTTACGCATCGTATATGTTCAGTCATTAAAATATCGAATTTTCCTAACATTTCAATACATTTTGAAATATTACCATTGTTACGGACGTCCAATTTTTTACTTTGGACACGAAAAGCCATATTCTTTTGATTACATCGTACCAGCGCTGATTTTCAACCTCTAAAAGTTATTGTTGAATACTATCATAGTGCGCATATGTTGCGCCTATTGTACCTACTTACTTACCGATACCAAAGATTACAAAAAAAATATAAGATAGTTCACTTGAAGGCGGTCCGATTCTTCTTAGTGTTTTAAACGATCGCCGCACTCATAAATCATATTTACGGCTCGCTTTTGTTGTAAATAACGACACCGCTAGGTACCAGGGCATTAGAAAAGTATATTTTATTCCAAGCTATACAGGGATAACTTGAGAAATATATATTCAAAGTAATAGGATGATTTATTAAAGGTTTTTTTATATAATGTTTTTAAATGTTAATTATTTCGAAAAATGTTCAGGATATGAATTTGAAAAGGAAAGCTTAGGTATAAGTAAAAAATACATAAAAATTTTTAAAATGAATCAATTGACAGATTTTATTCAACATTTTAGTAATTTTGTGATACTTATTGATGATCTAGCGGTTATTTATACAGATTATCACAAATTGAATTATATATACTTACTGGCCACCAGAATAATAGGACCACTAAAACAATTTTGAACTTTAAATTAGACAATTTTAAAGTTCAGTTAGGGTTAGCTGGATTTTGTTTGAATTTTAGCTATTTTCAAGATATAAAATCTGCTTTTTATTTGATTTCAATTCAATTTTAAAGTGTATTTTTTGGATTCACGAGGTTAAAACATATTATGCAGCTGCAGGATATATTTATTAATAAATTAGATATGTTAATTTTCAGATTTCTATGAATACCCAGTAGGTACCTAACTAAGTACTAAATAACTAACTAATTTTTTATTATAAAATATCTTTGTTACAATAGTAATGAAAAAGTTGAATTCCGTATTTGATAATAACTAATTTAATACCCACCTCTCAACGTCTTTGGGACAACGATAAAAGGATATTTCTGGTTTTCCCACCTTGCTGGAACAACCCATCACAGCACAACACACAGGCATTTTAAAACCACAATTATAATATTAATAATGTTACTTTTGGAAGACAGGAGTTAAAATAATGCGAACAAGAAATTTTTCTTCCGGAACGTTTCCCGAAAGACTAAATGAAATACTTATACAAAGTTCCTAGAGATTGTAGGCACATTTCTGGCCCTTAATTGCTTCTCTATATTTTTATCTTTGTTTACATTATAAGAACTTAATACCAAGACTGCATTCAGAATTCGTGGGAAAGTGATAAACTCTACGATTTATTATGTATACAACTAACACTATTAACAAATATCACAAAATATTTATTTTATAAGTTTTGCTATTGAAGAGAAGAATATTAATATTATTTTTTCCTTATTGCAATAATTAATTAATAAATTTAAAATATCTATAGAACATAAACATAAAACACGAACAACGAATTCTAAAATACCAGCGCTCGATAGGCGACGACCCGTATAATATGCAAAATTAAATGCAAGTAAGGATTTAGCGACATACTGTAGCAGGGCGCCAACCGCTAAGTCACCAGACAGTAACCAGCGGTATGAATCCTTTGATCGATAGAATACGTACGAGTGAACAATCTTATATTTTGTTTGTAATCTTTGCCGATACTCCACTACAAAGATTATATTATTGCTATAAGTGTCTTGGCGCCTGTGTGCACCGCACACTTCGCACACATGGGCGGCAAGGCCCTGGACATCACCCCTTTTCTAACCACAGATCACCTACCTATTTCTAACCCTCTAATCGCGCCTCGCCACGAACCAGTCTCTCATCAGCACCCCAACTACAAGCGTCGGCTCCTCCCCAAAAATCGTTCTACACGTAACCCATGCCAGTTCGGTACAAAGTAGGTTTCCGCAATAGTTTATCTCTGGTAATTACCAATTGCTCGCAGCATCGCTTTGTACATTTGTATATAGTTATGTAAACGTTAATAGTGTTTTATTAGTCTAGTTCAGATCGTAATTTTCGGTGAATATACAAAAATTTTGAGGAAAATCGTACATGTGAACTAGTCTATATAGTTCAGTAAAGGTTCATAGTGAATCTAAAATAGTAGATCGGGGTTACTTTGCAATCCGTATGTGACTTTACACAAACGTGCACTGCTTCTAATATTCTCTTTTCACATCTCGAAAATGGCAAGGTTGTGTTAGGCATGTGGTGGTGACTGGAGAGAGTATGTATGAGCTTGCACTGAAACACACGCCGTCGCTCTAGTATGGTCCAGAACATCGCACAATGCGCACGTTCCGTAACACGAAATTGACGATTCTCAACATTAAGTAAATGCTAAGGGTTGGTGTGGCTGTATCATAATCAGGCCCTGGGCACTCGGGTGGGCGAAATTAATTCAAAATTGGTACGATTTTTACTGACATCTTTATTTGGAGGCGGAACTAAACGTTAAAGATTTCAAATAGAGCTGATAGATGGAGCCTAAGGTGAAATTAAGTTTCGGAGTCTAAAATTAAATTAGGTTCAGCAATCCTCCCTTATCTCTGCAGCAATCATGCATGGAGCTAGCAGCCATATTGTTTATTATTATTCTTCGTAAATAAAGGGCGTGCCAGTTCGTTCTTTCGTCGTTGTTTGTGCTTTTATTTTCTCACTTATATTCCTAAAGTATTTAAAGATGAGTTCCTATAATGAGAATTTGCTGTGTTCCTGGATGCATATTGAGAAGGTTAGTACTACAATTATTAACAATACATGTTAATTTCTACCAATATTATCAGTTGAAGAAATTTTTTTTTATAAAATTAATTCAAATACTAGTTGTTAAGATAGTTAGACTTAACATTTGGAATTGCTAGATGTATTAATTGTGGTTTATACAAAGTCAACGATTTCCTTGAAATAAAAATGAGAAGTATTATAACTAAGTATTAACCTAAGTATTTTTTTATAGGTATAGAATACCTACCTGCTAACCAAGAGGTTAACGCCGTTTGGAATGAGAGAATTAATATTTCTAAGTTGGCTTTTGAGTCTTACAAATCTTATAAAAGTTGTAACATTCATTTTGAAGATTGTGGCAGATTGAAGAAATCCCTCACTACATTTGCATGGTAAGAACTTATCTCATCGATATGTGTACTGTACTGTTTGAAATAGTAGTTATTAGTACTACAATAGACAGTTGATTGTAACTATATAAAAATTATGATTAGTGTATAAATATATGTTGAATTAGGATTAATGTTTTTTAGGATACAAGAGAAGTGTGAAGGTGATCATTTTTGGGTACCAGAGCAACAACAATCATTTTCAACTCCTGAGAAGCTAAAAGGTATCTATAAATATTTTGCAATATTTTTTTATATCCAGTATTAAATCATTTGTAACTGTATAATGCCTAGTCTTTCGAGAGCAACAACTTATGTTTTATTGATATTAATTTAAAAAAACATTTTTTAGAATCCATTTCTATTCTAAGTGCTTCCACCACAAAAAGTAGTAATAGTCCAGTAGGAAAAGTACAACGACCAGTCAAGACATATACAAGGAAGTGTTTACTACATGAGTTTGATGAAGTACCTGGTAAGTATTTTTAAAACACCTTCAGGCAGTATAGCTTATGGTGACCTACTTGTGGTTATGTTGAAAACTCAATTGTAAAAAATTCTTATGTAATTTTCAGCTTGCAGTTCATCCACATCAAGTTTTTCACAATTACCGTCCACATCAAGTTTATTCATACAAGCACCATCCATTTCTTGGCATCTGGGCAGATATAAAAGAGTTTTAACTGCAACTGGTAAGATTGTTTATGTTGAATAACTCATTATTGCATATGCTAGTCATACCTTGAATTTTAATAATTGTAAGTACAAGTGATGTCAAAAACTATATTTTTGAAGGAAATCAACCTAAATTACAGAAAAAATTGTTCACAGCAATACCTTGCTTTTGTGTATATAACTTATAAGTTCACTGCATACAACTTGAATGAGGATAACAATAGTTGACTTTTTTTAGCTCATGGATATAGGGGTAATAGGAAACATTTCGATTCTCCAGATGTAAGAATTTTATAAAGAAAACTAAGCCAGTGGAAGGCAGCTGCCAAGAAAGCACAGAAATCGCGTCCAAAGCGGATATTTATCCAAGTCTATTAAATAAAGTGTGTTATGTAATTGTTTCCCATTTTTCATTTATTATATCAAGTGAAATTACCTGCTTTTTAACACGTTAACGACCGGCGTCAAAACGATGCATGGAGCCCCCGGGACCGGCATTTTTTTTTTAAATATATCTGTTGATTTCGGTCCAGTTTTTGATTTTCCCATGTTCATTTGGAAAAAATATTTTTATTTCGTGATATTTTGACATTTTTTTGTGAGACACCACATTGACCTCACGGTAGCCCAAGAGACCAACTCAATTCATCGGACCGCGTGCGATCAACGCGATGTCTCAGACAGGATATTTCTTGTCTGAAACTTCGTCGCCCTGGGTATACATTTACATTCTCAGTTTTAGTATGTGTTTGACTGTTATCGCGTAAGCAAGTAGAATGGGAACTCACGAACAGGAACAAAAGCGGCTAGAAAAACTTATGCAAGAAATTTTGTCAGATGAAGAAGATCCATTTGCTGATGACAATTCATCAGACGATTATCAACCAAGTGAAGATTGTATTTCATCGTCTTCGGATGATGTATTTCATAATTATCCCAAGAGATCTTCACAAATGAAAGGTGGTTTATCCAGGGTACGACATGAAGAAAATAAAACCGAATTATTGGCGAGAGCAGGTACCTCTAAAGGACAAATTATAAATAGAAATATAAGTAGGACTATGAAAAAAACTCCTGTTGTGCAAGAAAATATGGAAATTGATAATTCCAGTGATGAGGATGATGCTTCGCCAGCTCAGATATTTATAGGAGAAGCAGAATCAGGAAACGTGAGTATTCATCCATCCAAATGTCGATACTTATATTTTGATTGTTGTCCAAACTTATGAATACATAATCCTTTATTGACTGAAGACATTGTTGCAGATCGACCAATTGATTGCAGATGTGGTCACCAGATACACTGTGGAATCGAGTAGTGACGAAGGTAATGCCGATGACTCAAATGAAAATATAAAATGGGGCCCTGTTGATGGAAAGTCTCTCAAGAAATTCGATATTGTTGAAAAAAATACCGGTATAAAGCCACAATTTTATGACATGTTCGAAAGTAATCCCTACGATTTTTTCAAATTGTTCATTACTAATGATTTGGTGACATATATGGTGGAACAGACTAATATATATGCTGCACAGACTCTCGCAAATGTATCTGCTTCGAAAAAAACAAAAGCATGGAAGCCCACTGATTCTCAGGAAATGGAAAAATTCCTTGGTATTTTACTGTGGATGGGTCTATTTCCTCTACCAGTACTGAGATTATACTGGAGTGGGAGTTTTTTGTATGAGAATAACATGAAGAAAGTTATGCCAAGAAATCGATTTGAGCAGCTTTACAACATGTGGCACTTCAATGATAACCTAGATCAAGCGTATAACAATGATCGGCTAAGAAAACTCACCCCACTGATAGAAAAACTTCTAGTAAGGTTTCAGGCAGTTATGGTACCTGAGAATGATGTATGTATAGATGAAACTCTTGTGCCGTTTCGTGGACGCTTGAAGTTCCGACAGTACATCAAGAACAAGCGCCACAAATTCGGGATCAAACTGTACAAGTTATGTACTCGTGGAGGGTATACGTACAACATGCGTGTTTATTGTGGCACTGACAAGTCAGAAAATGGATCTGCGTCGGCAAATGTTGTAATGTCCCTCATGAGTAATCTTTTAGATTCTGGAAGAACACTTTATACCGACAACTTTTATACAAGCATTACTCTTGCGTCGGAATTACTTCAACGCAAGACTCACCTTGTTGGAACTTTGCGATCAAATCGTAAATTCAACCCAAAACAAGTCAATTCCAGAAAACTGAAGAAGAATGAGGTTTTTGGTCAAGAAAGTGGGACTGGCATAGTCGTTTTGAAATGGAAAGATGAGCGGGACGTACTAATGCTAACCACAGTCCATAATGCTGACACTGCTAAATCAAATAAGAATGGCAAGGAATCAGAAAAGCCCAAAGCTGTAGTTGACTACAATAATTCTAAAGCCTACATTGATTTATCCGATCAGTTGAAGGCTTATTCGCATTGTTTGCGCCGAGGTACCAAATGGTATCGAAAGCTAGCTCTTGAATTAATTTTTGGATCGGCATTGGTAAATGTATTCATACTTTATAAGGAGATAACTAATAATAGAATATCCATTACGAAATTCAAAGAATTACTCGCTTTACGATTGATCTGCCGAAACCAAGAACCATATGAACCATATTCAGATTCCTCTGACTCTGAAAACAAACAACACGTTCTAACAGATCACAAGAAAGGTAGATGTGTTGGATGTTATGCTCATTTGAAAATGAAAGAAGGAAGACTAGAAGCTCAGAGAAAATGTACGAGATCAAAGTATCAATGTTCGGTGTGCCTGAAAATATTTTGTTTACCTTGTTTTTTTGCTTGGCATAAAGCCCAGAAAATATAATTATTATACAAGGACTTGTCATTTGGTTCATTTCATATAATGCTACTCTGTTGTTTCGTTGGTTTTTTATTTCACTGTTTTTTAATAAATATTACAAGCACAGAAAAGAATATTTTTCAAATCGCATTATTTCAAGAGTTACGAAGAAAATTCCCAACCCGCTAATCTTACCTAGTCCCCCGGACCGCTTTTCAACACATCCTATCTTTTTAACACTGTATCGTGTATTCTACGGACGGTCACATATGTCGAAACATAAAATTTGTTGTGACACCATATTGATCTCACGTGGTCCTGGCGGCACATATACCTGTGACACCGCTTAGATGTCACCCAGTCGTTAACGTGTTAAATTGTTTTTTTCTTAGATTTTTAAAAAGTTCGTTATTGTATTTATGTAAACATTGAATGTCCTATACCAAGTGGAAATATAAAAACTAGATTAATGCTCATCACGAATTTTAATTTTTGTACCTACTTTTAAGTAAATAAATGTAGGTATGGGAAATTTAAATAGTTGTATTCGTAATAATTCTGTAGTAGAGAGGTAATCAGTTGTAACTAAGTAAGTTATACTAGTAGAGTTATTGTCTTTACATTACACTGGTTCTATTTTACTATAATAGCAAAATAAAGAGTGTAATGTGAAGACAATAATACAACTAAAATAACTATGTGTTACAACTGATCACCTCTCTACTACAGAATTATTACGAATACAACTATTTATATTTCCCACCTAAATTTATTTTTGAATTTCCCGCTTTTTTCAAATTAGAGGGTTAGCCTGGATCTGAACCTTTAGCATGGCTCTAAACCCTTGGCATAGATCTGAACCCCTAGCATGGATCTGAACCTTTAGAAATGTTGGTAGTTCCGCCTCCAAATATAGATGTCACTAGTTTCGGTGCGCGTGGCTACTTTTTTATATACAGTGGCCGATCTACCTGTGTATCTTATCTCTGATCATAATTGTTGGGACTACGGTGAGGTAAGTGATAGTCAGACATATGTATTGAGAATTTGTAGCCAATATTTCAATAAAAACCTAGGTCATCTGAAAAAGTTATGACAAAAAATATAAAAGTTGGCAACTTTACACAAAACGCTTGGTGACTTCACACTATTTTATATTGTAGATTTGGTGCTATGGGACGAACATATCGAAAAATGATTGGTGCAAGACCGTACAGAAATTTTACGGACGAAGATTTAGATCGTGCCGTTGAAGATGTTAGATGTAGAAATCTCACAAACAGGAAGGCTGGGGAAAATATCGAGTTCCGTGGAAAACAATCTGGAACAAACTGTTTGGAAGTTGGGAAGTCCTCTCACTTCTTTTGATCTCAGGACGCTTGTGAAAAAATACTTGGACAAAGCTTGAAGAACCATCAGGAAGTTTCAAGATAATTCACCTGGAAAGGAATGGGCACCTAATTTTCTAGACAGAAACAAGAATAAGCTGACCAAGAGAGCCTGTCAAAACATCAAATCGTGTAAGGCAACGAAATCTGATGAAGAAATAAATGAGTATTACGCAAGCTTAAAAAAAGCATTGAAAACGTTCCAGCATTTTAAACTTCGACGAAACCAACCTTACTGATGATCCGGGAGTAAAATATCCTGATTCCTAATAAAGATGTTATTTTTATAAAAATTAATGTCTTTTTTTTCGTGAAATTAATGCTTGAAATTTTTAAAAACACATATTTTGTGTAAAGACGCTCATGTACTGGGTTTATTATGGATTTAAAGCTATTTCTAGTAGACATGTAAAGACACACCGTAGCTTGGTGACTTTACACAGATTTTAACTCTAAAAAAAAATCTAAACCATTGTACCTAGGTGTAATTTAGTTTGTCACAGTAACACGTCAGAACTATATACAGCATATATCCCAACCACACGGCGTCAAAGATATTATTAATAGGCCAAATCGACAAAAAAAGTGTAAAAGTGCTGTAAAGTAACCCCGCTCTACGGTAGTGTTTCATTTCGGAAAGTGTCTGGAATGAATGGTGACATAGTTCATTTTCTGTGCACGGTTTGAAGGGAAGCAAAGATCCTTCAAATCGAACAGTATACTTTGACTTATATAAAGAGTTGATCAAAATAAAATATCCAACCCACATTTCACCCCTTAGTATATTAAATAATGTAAATTCAAAGGTAATAAAATTAATTTTGGAATTTGTCAAGATATTTAAAATTAAAATTTAAAAATAGCTAGAATAAAAATAATTGTTAATTACAGAATTATAAATATCCTAATATGTTTAACCTGTGGCACGGTGTTGGTGAAAGCAAGTCGTAGTTAATTTCGATCCGATAAAAAGTAAGATTACTAGGAGAATAAGTAATTAAAAATCAGAAAAGTTTTATTAGTAAGTTAGTGCAGCGTAGGGAGGAAAAAGGCAAAAACAAATAACTGTAAGTGTTCTTTAATAAGTCACTAATTAAAGGAAACAGACAAATTCAAATAATAAGAAATCATAAAAAACTAGCAAAACTGGCCACAGCTTCTCAGTAAACATTAAATTGTAGAAGCCATAACGACAACTGAATAAAATTAGTACAGGACTAAACTAAGAAGCAGAAGTAAAATTATAATTTATAAAAATTAGATCCAAGAAGTAAAAAGAAAATCAAAAAGCCAAAAACGGTATTGGTCAGTTTGTATCGTATGGTGGAGGCTGAATGAAGTAGGTTTACACATATCAAGCTAGCGGACCAGCTAGTGCAAAAATAACTTTTGACCAGCTGAAAAATAGCCGTTTTTATGCCGTGAAATTTTTAGAATTTGCCGTTAATTATTTTAAAAAAAATGGTATGGCCGCTAACTGGCGTATCAAGATAGCGGACCACCCCCTGGAATATTGCTTTCCTTTGCGCAGAAATTTAAATTAAAGACATAGATAATTGCCGTTCTAAATGGGCGACAAAGAAATAATTATTTCTATGCGCCACTATTTAGAATTTCTGTCTTGGTTAAAACAGATCATTGATTAATTTATCGAGAAACACCAAAAAATGTTGAATGAGGGAATTTGAAGACAGTAACCGACCTGGTGACTGAACACTGCACCCTGAAGAAACATCTTCACAAAATGGGCAAAGTTAGTGAGCTACTGAGTTGGTATCAATCACACATCACCCCAAAGCAGTACTTTTCAAAGTGCGCGATTGTGCGAAGTGTTGCTGTAGTTGGAACATTCAACATTGAGCACTATGCCACATAATGAGCTTTAATGCTGTAATTGGAAAACTACCATCGGTAGTTCTTCTTCTGTTCTGTCAGCCCGTTTGGCGTCCTATGGAGGTCGTTTGAAATAATTTCAAGTAACACGGAACTTTAAACTATGTTTCCAAGTTAATATTGATTTAAGAAACAAAAACCTTGGGGATTAGGTTTTTTAGACGACACTTAATTATTGAAAAAAAAATTGGAAAGTTCCCTATTACTTAGTCGAGAACATAAATTTCTCTCCTAGTATGGGAAAACAATTGGCATTAGTGATATAGCAAAATGAAGAATGGACGAAAAATGTTTATTGATTAATTAATTATAGAACTGGCCAATATAAAAAACCACTTGCTTACTAAAATAATACTTAATCATGCAGCTTCAGTAATACATTTTATAATTTGATTTTATCCAAAAACTGTCGCCTTATTTGGCACGTATGACTCATTTCTTCGTTTTAAAAAGACAATTACTTTATGATATTTTGATATGTCACTGTTTGCTTTTAACTTCAAAGTTTGTCGCACATAAACTGGAGATCGGTCCACTTTTAGCGTTTTCTAGATGACTAGATGAATAACATCACACTTTGTTTTGAAGCCAACCAACATCTCGGAGTAATAGTCATCCTATCCTATGACTTACAGCAAAGTTTAATGTTAAAGGTTATAATTTATTTCTATTTGCAGAAAAACATGTAAATATTCAAATTATTGAACAGTTCCTTGATATTAGTTCTCATTCATTCTTCCTAGCATTCTGTTTAACATTATTCAGTGACTTATTTCAAATAAATATAGTTATCAGTGTAAAATATAAGAAATAATTGTTCGTTATGATTTATGCTATGAAAGGTGATGTTAAAATTTTAATTATTTTCAATAAGTCAATTAAATAATTAAGTTTTGTATTAAACAAACAACAAATACCTACTTAACTAATAATAAGTGAAGGTGCAAATTTGATTGAAGTAAGGAAACGATACTTGAGTATGGTATTAAATCAGCTCGGTTCAGGGATTTTTCATTCAAACTTGAAATGAATGCCTATACACTGGATCTTGGACTACAGAATTGGGATGTTTGTAGTCCCTGGAGAATAATGAAACTGTCAGTATATATTCTTGAAGGGATATTGTACTTTTTATCAAGATGACTCATTGTACTTTTTGATCCATAGTTGAACTATCATATATGAAGGTAAGTTTTATATTTTTGTTTAAAATTATTTCTCAATTCACTAATAATTGCTTCGTTATACCACTAATAAACTTTTATTATTGAATTGAATATTTAAAGATTTTGTAAAAATTTATGCTCTGCAAAATTTTGTGTACTCTCTCTTGTTAAAGAATTTTTTGTGAACTCTCTTTTGTAGATGTTTACAAACAAACTTTTTTGTTTTTTAAACAAACTGCCTTTTAACCAATTATTTTTCTTAAAAATGTTTGTAACTAAAATTGTTTTTCCTATTTCTATTTATATTACTACTTCATTTACATCTATATAATAATTCTGCATTTAAATAATTTTCCATTTGAAATAATAATT
The DNA here is from genome assembly GCA_947563755.1 of Lochmaea crataegi. Classification (NCBI taxonomy): domain Eukaryota; kingdom Metazoa; phylum Arthropoda; class Insecta; order Coleoptera; family Chrysomelidae; genus Lochmaea; species Lochmaea crataegi. Next base: position 42,139,346 of record OX387425.1, on the reverse strand, counting down.
GTCATTATTTAGGTGGCCCTTTAATGATTTTTGTAAACATTAATTTGTCAGTTGGTATTCTGACTTTTTTAATTTCAAAGTTGGTATTCTTAAATTTTCTATCTAACATCTTTAAACATAAATTGTTAGTATACAGCATGGAGACTAGATAGTATACAGGTTATGGTAAAAGTGACATGTATACTTTTTTATTGAATTTTTGTTTACCTTTATTTGTCTGTTCTGGATATCTAGGGTTCATGGAATTATTTTATGGAGTTTTTGTTATTATTACATATTAATAAATTTGAAAATCAAACGGCAAGGCTGATTGTATGTTCGTGTGAAAATTTACTGAACATCATGATTATTTTTTATCTGCATCAAGGTATCTGCATTTATTAATCATTTGGCGCGTTCAGCCGGACTCAACGGTTGGAACTAAGCACAAAACAAGTTGAGTATGCTGGTAGTCAGCGGCTGAGTTCCGTCTGAACGCATTGCGGTGGAACATAACCTTACTTTCTAATATTTTTCAGTTTCATTGGTGTACTATCGCTTGAGTACGATATAAAACAAGGTTCTGTTGATAAACGTTTGTTAATGTTAATATTGTTAAATGAAAAGAAAGTCAAACCACATGTCTTAACTTTCCGCTGCCATGCAACTGTTATCTGTCAACTGATATTTGACATCGCATCACCATGTTCCGTATCAGACCACAGATATTACATTCTCGCTTAGCTTTAAATAAACAATACATACAAATTTTAATACAGAAAAATGTTTTTAGTTACTGTCATGGTCGTTTAAATAATTCGGTTTTCTAAGGTGACTTCTGGGTCTCAGACCTTTTTGGTTGAATGAGGTTTCTTCTATTATTTCAATTGGAATTATCGAGTCTTCAAATAGATTTGATATTTGCAACAGTGGGTTATTTACCTCTTCATTTACACCTTCCTCTTTTTCAGATAAAGTACTTTCTTCATTGAGCGATATTTCAGGAGGTGTCCTAAAGGGTCCTAAAGGTTTAGGTGCGATTTTAGCTCAAGAAGATAATAACTAAAATGTACAGATTGTAGCTTATGCAAGTACCAAATTATCTCCAGTTCAGAAAAGGTACAGTCAATTTGAAAAAGAGACACTAGCTTGTACTTGGGCTATACAGCATTTTCATAGCTATATTTTTGGTTCCAACTTTGTTCTCCATTTTGACAATTTACCACTAGTAAAGGTAATACAAAACTCAAGATCAACACCAAATGCAAGAGTTGAATGACTACTTTCAAGAATTCAAACATATAACTTCCAAATACAACATCAACAAGGTATCTCTAACCCATCAGATTACCTATCTAGGCACCCAGTTGAGAACAGCAATCAGCAAACAGATTATATCAAAGTGGATCAATATGTCAATTTCTGTATTAACAACTCTCTGCCAAAAGCGATGACTCTCAAACAGGTGCAAGAAGAAACAGAAAAAGATGCAGTACTGATGTGATTGAAAACTGCAATTCTAACAAAGAAACAATCTAGCTGGCTAATACCTGAATTAAGTTTTTTCTCTTTAATCAAAGAAGAGCTGATCTATAGCAATGATATCATACTAAGAAGCAATAGTATAGTTCTACCCATATCACTATAAAGAAAGGCAGTAGAACTTGCACACAAAGGTCACTTGGGAATCATAGAAACAAAACAGCTCTAAGAACTAAAGTTTGGTTTCCTAACCTGGACATTATTACGGAAACATTTATCAAATCGTGCATAGCATGTCAATCAGTCACAAAATCTAATCAACTAGACCCAATCATTCCAAGTCAGCTACCAGATTATCCTTTCCAGTGCATTGATGTTGATTTTGCAGGACCATTTCCAAACAAAAAATATATTTTCATAATGGTAGATGAATACTCCAGATATCCTGTAATTGAGGTAATGAATACTCCTTATTGCTTGTGAAACCTGTCCTTGAAAACATATTCTCTACATGGGGATTTCCAAAATCAATAAAATCAGACAACGGACCACCATAGTCTAGAATTAACAAATTTTTTAAACAGTTATGGTATCAAACATATAAGAACAACACCATATCTGCCCGAAGCTAATGGAATGGCAGAAAGGTTTGTCAAAATAGTAAAAAGGCTCTCCTTTGTACCCACTTGGATAATGGCAATTTCTTGTCCAAAATTCAGCAATTTCTTATCAACTACAGAAGTGCACCTCGCTCAACGACAGAAAACTCTCCGTATGAAATAATTTTTTGAAGAAAAATGAACTACCTACCCACAGTTACTGAATATAAACAAGATGAAAACCTATAAATACTGACAAAAAGAACAAACAGAAGCAAAAGACTTATGCTGATAACAGAAGAACAAAAAATCACAATTTTCAAGTAGAAGATTTAGTACTATGCAAACAAATTTTAAAAAATTGTTTGATATTGATAATTATTTCGATATTTGCATAGCATCATCGAAATAATAATTATCAATAAGTTCTTAGAATTTTCATAAACTTTTTCATTAAATAGTGGAATTAATAATTAGAAACAGTTAGTTTCATTTAAAATAGTAATACTTTGTTAGTATTGATCATCCAGCGTGTAGATGTCCGTGGTGTTTTCCTGGATAGATGAGGATATTCATGCTTTGGTGTCTTTTGTGCTATTGGTTTTTCTAGAATCAGTTTCTTGAAAAATGAGGAGTTTCTTGTTTTGACTTCTTCTCCCCTTTTGTCTTGCACTGTGGAGCCCATAGCTTTACTTACTTTGTGTGACTTGGGATCAAAAAAGGTGTCAAGCTATTTTTTAAAATTTGTTTGCATAGTACTAAATCTTCTACTTGAAAATTGTGATTTTTTGTTCTTCTTCTGTTATCAGCATAAGTCTTTTGCTTCTGTTTGTTCTTTATGTCAGTATTTATAGGTTTTCATCTTGTTTATATTCAGTAGCTGTGGGTAGGTAGTTCATTTTTCTTCCAAAAATCATTTCATACGGAGATTTTTCTGTCGTTGAGCGAAGTGCACTTCTGTAGTTGATAAGAAATTGCTGAATTTTGGACAAGAAATTGCCATTCTCCAAGTGGGTACAAAGGAGTGCCTTTTTACTGTTTTCACAAACCTTTCTGCCATTCTATTGGCTTCGGGCAGGTATGGTGTCGTTCTTATATGTTTGATACCATCACTTGTGGACAGGTTTCGGCGTATTGCGCCTCATCAGCACAAGGTAGATGCTATTCGTCCAGAAGCTTGAGAGCATAATCCTGGACTAGAGACTACGTTGATACCACACCAATACATTAGCCTCAGTTAAGGAAATGCTAAGAGTGCGATATCAGCGACATCTCTACATCTAATCACAAACCAAAATTCTATATCGACAAAAAACCATCTCGGTTTTGTAGGTATTTACTTGTGGACGGTCTGCTCTTTGGAAATTAATTTTTCTAATTTTATAAAGCGTTTAATAGTATTGAACTATTATTTTTTGACGTCTATATATCACGCTTTACTAATATGATAATTATTTACAGTTAACTGTAATTAAGGTTTTCATCTATATTCAGTAACTGTGGGTAGGTAGTTCATTTTTCTTCAAAAAACTATTTCATACGGAGATTTTTCTGTCGTTGAGCGAGGTGCACTTCTTTAGTTGATAAGAAATTGCTGAATTTTGGACAAGAAATTGCCATTCTCCAAGTAGGTACAAAGGAGAGCCTTTTTACTGTTTTGACAAACCTTGCTGCCATTCCATTAGCTTCGGGCAGATATGGTGTTGTTCTTATATGTTTGATACCATAACTGTTTAAAAAATTTGTTAATTCTAGACTGTTGAATGGTGGTCCGTTGTCTGATTTTATTGATTTTGGAAATCACCATGTAGAGAATATGTTTTCAAGGACTGGTTTCACATGCAAAAAGGAGTATTCATTACCTCAATTACAGGATATCTGGAGTATTCATCTACCATTATGAAAATATATTTTTTGTTTGGAAATGGTCCTGCAAAATCAACATCAATGCACAATGCACTGGAAAGGATAATCTGGTAGTTGACTTGGAATGATTGGGTCTAGTTAATTAGATTTTGTGACTGATTTACATGCTACGAACGATTTGATGAATGTTTAGGAAACCAAACTTTAGTTCTTAGGAGCTGTTTTGTTTTTGTGATTCCCAAGTGACCTTTGTGTGCAGGTTCTACTGCCTTTCTTTATTATGGGTAGAACTATATGATTGCTTCTTAGTATGACATCATTGCTATAGTTCAGCCCTTCTTTGATTTTAGAGTAAATCATTATTTCAGGTATTACCCAGCTATAGATTGTTAGAATTGCAGTTCTCAATAACATCAATAATACGGCATCTTTTTCTGTTTCTTCTTGCACCTGTTTGAGAGTCATCACTTTTGGTAGAGAGTTGTAATACAGAAATTGACATATTGATTCACTTTGATATAATCTGTTTGCTGATTGCCTAGATAGGTAATCTGATGGGTTAGAGATACCTTGTTGATGTTGTATTTGGAAGTTATATGGTTGAATTCTTGAAAGTAGTCTTTCAACTCTTGCATTTGGTGTTGATCTTGAGTTTTGTATTACCTTTACTAGTGGTAAATTGTCAAAATGGAGAACAAAGTTGGAACCAAAAATATAGCTATGAAAATGCTGTATAGCCCAAGTACAAGCTAGTGTCTCTTTTTAAAATTGACTGTATCTTTTCTGAACTGGTGATAATGTGGTACTTGCATAAGCTACAATCTGTACATTTTTGTTATTATCTTCTTGAGCTAAAATTGCACCTAAACCATTAGGACACGCATCTACTTAAAAAGAGTCGGGCTGGAGAATGTAATCTAGTTTCAGAGGACCACAATAGATCTGAAAAGGTCGCAAGGGCCGATTAGCCACCTCAACAAATCTAATCTAGGAACCGCATATGTGTACAAATGGGTGTTTTTGTTGACATCAAAGTAGGCTAAATTAGTGGTATCACTGAGTTGTCTCTTGAGTTCATTGGAAGTTTGTTCATATTCCATGGTCCGATTCCAAGTAGTGTTTTTCTTTGTTAATTTTTTTAGATTGCTGGAATTTTTTGTCAGGTTAGGTAAAAATTTTCCTACATAATTGAGCATCCCTAGGAAGCTTGCTAGTTCTGTTGCATTTTCTGGTTTTTTTAATTTCATAATACTGTTTACTTTGATTGGATCTGGATGAATGCCGTCTTGTGAAAATATATATCCAAAAAAGTTTATTTTTGAAACACTAAAAACACATTTTGCTTTGTGTATGGTTAAATTATTTTCGTTTGTGGTTCTCAGGACTTTTTCTAAATTTGTAGCGTGTTTTTGTTTGGATTTTCCAAAAATTAAAATGTCACTTATGTTGATTACGCCTTGATTGTAATATTTGGCTTATTGTATTTTGATAGATCTATGCTGCTGAATTGACGCCAAAACTGAGTCTTTTGTATTGAAATAAACCAATGTGTGTAGAGAAGGTAGTTATGTATTATTCAAATTGTAGAGTACAAAAAATTAATTAATAAATTATTATGTGTACGCTAAAACCACGCCGCCACTGGTGTGACCGTTTTCCGTTAACCAGCACAAATCCGTTCAACCCCTTCGCAAAAATATAGTTCCAGCTCGTGTCTCTCAAAACATTCATCGTGTCGGTTTAGCAAAAAAAGGGCCGTGTATCGATGCAGGTGTCCGAAACCAGTACAACCGAAATTCGCGAACGTTCAATGAGGGCCAATTCTCTCTCTCCGGTACTCCCTGACGCACCAGTCGTATAAATATCAATCGCGCTCTAAAACGCCGGTGTAGTTTTCTGGGCCATTCTCTGCTATAGTTACTTTGGGTCTTTTTTAATTAATTTGACAAAACCTTAGAGTAATACTACAAATAGAGTCCGCAAGTCATTCATAAAACTATCCGAAAAGACGGCTAACATTTTATCGCCAGACATACAGATTGCGAAAGTCCCTTTCGTACGCTGCGACTTATACAAGTACGACAAGGAAAATATGAGCAAAACTACGTGAAAGGGAGAGAAGACTTGTTAGCCCAGCGATCAGTCCCCTCTACCAAAACAGTTGGGCGTGTATTCATCGCCCCACTATTTCAACCGCTGTTGCCAGAAGCTCAGATTAATTTGTAAAAATGATATTTTTGTCACGTTATCGTCAACTTTTTTTCGAGCTGATACACTATTAGGTAAAGTTAAACACATTCATCCGGCAACAGTGTCCTTTACATAGAGAACTCACTAAATGTATGTGATCTTTTCGCTACATACCTTGGTTAGCGCAAGCCGTTGTATTTGAAAATAAAACATTTTGCAATGCCCACATTAAAATACAAAACCTGCGAAAAAGTGCAAATTATAAAATGGTATTTTGGAGGTCATTCGGCTGATGCAATAGTCAATTTGTTTATTGTGGCATTTGAAAATCGCCCAATTTTATGTTTAGAATAAGTATATACTTATTTTTTTAAATTCAATTTATTAATGGAATCGATCTTTAGTTTTTTATACCCAATTACTTTATTATTTTTATCTCAAGAATAAATGTTTTATTTTCAAGTTACAATGGCTAAAATCATATCCTATTGTAGTTAGAAATTAATTGTCAGCTTGGTCAGAAACGATCAAATTGACAAAAATGAATTTTAAGTTGTACAGATTACGTAATAACGAGTGTATTTTTTTATTTCTTTAACAACCTCACTCCTTCCATGTTGGGAAACTACTGAACACAGTGAACCTACTCACAGAGTGGGGAGTCAGTCTCTGCTGCAGCGTTTCCAGTTTAGAATGTTTGGTACTTTCTAAGTAATAAATAAGTTATTTTGCATTTGACTTTTAACACCGGATAACGGTGTATTTAGTGGGAGAGAATCGAGATTGGTAATATTGACTTTTGAAAAATAAGTGAGATCAACACAAATAAGAATAAAATAATGGAGTTCAAGAAAGAATTTGGACAAATTACAATCTGCAATAAATAAAATCCGTACACTGCTTTCGATTTAACAATTATTGGTATTTAACATTGTTGCCGCTTGAAATGCCGTTGAAAATTTTAAAACAACGATAGACAAAAATTAGGAATAATTTTTACAGATAAGTACATTTGGCAACACAACAGTTAAAATAAATAGGAGGGGACTGAATACACGCCCAACTGTTTTGGTAGAGGGGACGAATGATCTAACAAGTCTTCTCTCTTTTCACGTAGTTTTGCTCATATTTTCCTTGTCGTACTTGTATAAGTCGCAGCGTACGAAAGGGACTTTCGCAATCTGTATGTTTTCATGAATGACTTACAAGGAGTGGGGAGCAGCTGTCGGACATCGGCTGATGTCCATAGCTCTATTTACTTACAGGTGAAAAGAAAGGTTAGGAAAATTCCGACTGCTTTTCTTGCAAATTTGGCACTGACGAACCATGATTTTCACAAAATAATATTGTTTTTATTATATCTGTACGCACACACACAAATATCACTTGAAAACACGAAACAAGAATTTCAATAAAATAGGAACATTGAAACTTCGTAGTAAAATTGATAATAAAATGATTTCCGCCCTTTTCTCGGTGTTGCCATATTTCAGACAGAGAAAATTATTAACAGGCAATTGTTTCATTTAAACCTCAAAACTTTCAAACAAAAACCTATTTTTATTACTTAGGTAAACTACTTAGGATAATTATTTTAAAGTCGTTTTTATTTAATTTCTTGAAAGTACATTTTTATTTTACTCGTTTATATCGTGTCCTAAAATTCAGTTGGCAAAGGGTCGACAAGTTACCTTAGAATGTGATGTAATGTTGGGTTCACTTTTAAATGTAAACAAATGTATCTTTTTAATGTATTAATCTGAGGACAAAACGGCATTTTTCGGTAATTTCCATAATACAGTACAGTAGAAGCGGTGAAGCTTTTCCATCACGTGATCCAATCTACGCATTTATGCAACACATATTTTCTATGTACTATCTTCTTCTATCAATATAAATCAAACATAACAACCTACGATCGATTGTCTTCTTCACAAGACCAAATACAAGACATACGTAATAGTTTCTTTAAATTTGCCGTAGTAATCGTAAAAAGAGACAACGGTATAATTAACGTAACGTGAATAACTGATCGTACTAAAAGTTGAATTTGACATTACCGTATTTGAGGTTAAGCATGCTTAGTTTACTGTCTCGTTTTTAGCGAATTTTTGGATTAAAAGTGTATTTATTGTTAAACTATACCGTGAGACGGGAGTATTACAATGCTTATCATACTACTTATTGGTGGTAAATAGTATTTAAAATTCTCTACAATTTGTAAATCTCTGTAGAATTTTCAAATTTGCATGAATCAAGTGTCTGATTGTACTTGTAACGGTATATTAACCAATGGTTATTTTCAGAAAATGCCTGGAAAATGGCTTAATTCACGAGCACAGGAGTTTGTTATAAACTTGATCGAATATTTTGAGATGGAAAAAAACTACGGCGGACCCTTTCAACCTATTTCATCTGTTCAGGAGGTATTATACTAAAGTTAACATCTATTTAAGGACTCAGTCAAACACCTCGATTAAAACTAAAAACAGAGGATTTACCCGAGGGAACCAAAATGGCAGTACGGAATACCTTATATAATAACATGTATGAACAAAGTAAGTTAACAAACATGTGAAAAAATAATACAACACCTTCCCCTTCGATTAAAGTCAGCTTACACTTTGAATAAAAGAGAAGTGAGATCATAGTACCTTAATAATTAAGATTACAACGTCATAGGGCATGTAGTATTATCTATACAGTGAGATTTTTCACCAGCAGCTTATAGTGTGGTATATGAAAATCTTAGAAAACTACTAGGTAATTTAACGTAAGTTCGATTATAGAGGTTATGAGTAGGTAATAAAAGGTTTTAGAATACAGAAAGTTGTGCATATTTTGAATTTGAATGTGATAAATTATAGCTTCTACATGTGCTGATTTCTAAGTTGAATACTGTCCGTAAATGTTTTCCAATTTGTTCGGTCTGAGTGTAGATTGTGTTTTTCACAATTTAGTTTTCTAATTTGAATTATTTAATGTCACATATACGGAGTTGCTCTATACATTATTTGGTACAAATAATAAAAAAATCTGAATATCAAAAATTTGTGTTCAACTTTAGTATGAAGGAAATATAAAAAAATCTTTGTTTGAGATAATTTTAAATTTTTTATATTTTTAGGGAAACATGTTAGTGTGAAAACCATAAATGATGAACTAAAAAATAAGAAAATTCTTTCTGTTGGAAATACCTCTTTATTGGTGTTATTGAAACATTTGGGATTTAAATATAAAAAGGAAGACAACAGAAGAGCATTAATAGAATGAACAAATATTGCTAGCCAAAGAGGATGCTTTCTTCGTGATAGTGTATTTTCAAGACAAATATTATTTTTGGATTTTGTAACTTATTCACCCAGTATATCGATAGTTTTAATAAATATGTCGATGTTAACCATATAAATAAAATAAATACTTACAATTAAAAAAGTTAAATTTCTTGTTTAATTACCAATTCGTACAAGGCCGACCTTTGGAATATTAGTCATAACGATTATTCCTATTGAGTTGACAGAAGTTTTGATTTGATTCATATGAATAATATTGCTGACGTAACACGTGATGGAAAAGCTTCACCGTTTCTACTGTATATTGGTCTTTTTTTTCTACTGTGGTAATTTTGATCCAATTTGACTTAATAAGTAACGTGGGCAATCTGTTATTTTCGGTCAGTAAGGGAGATTATCTTAGTCATACCGTAAATGTTCTACCTTTGAGGAGTGAATTGAACCCGGTGTATGTGGCAAATAAACTGTTATATAAAATCATGGATTTTATTTCAAGAGGAAACCTGTACTTCGCTTTTAAGTGTCTCGACTAACGTCTAGACGACCCCAAACGAAAATAGAAATAATAACCCCATCTAGAATCTGGTGTTAATGTTAACTGACGGTAGCCATCTTTTAGATCAATTATGCTAAATATTATCGATCCGTTCAGTTGTGTTATTATTTCATCGATTGTTGGTGTTGAATGTATTTCTCTCATGATGGCTTTGTTGGGGTTTTTAATATCTACACATATTCGAATATTGTTTGTATTTCATGTTTGGGAACAATGACTATTGGAGAAACAATAGATCTTTTAGGTCTCAGTGAATGTCACCCCAATATACATACATACACATGGTGTGGTGGCTCCTTCTACTCGTTCAATTATATTTTGTTGTTCTAATCTGTTTAGTTCTTGTTCCACCAGTGTTCGTAGGTAGATCTATGTTTCATGGCTACTGGTTGGATATTTTGATCTATGTGGAGTTTAACTTTATATCCTATATATCCTTTAGATTTCCAACACCATGACAAATTGATGGGTAGTGTTGTTTAAATCTAGTGAAGATTCATAGCTCAGTAATGATTCAGAGTTACCTTCTATAACATGTATTTCTGAATTTATTTAGTTGTTTATATGGCTTAGTACTACAGGAAATTTTCCAACTGTTTTTAGGTTTTGTTTTTGACAGTATGGTTGTAGATTTTCTTTTAAAATTTTTTATATGTTTCTTCACAAAAGATTGACAGATGTGCCTGTGTCTATGATAAAGTTGATATTTTTGTTATTTATCTGTATTGTTGTTCTGGGAAGACAGGTAATGTTATTAGTTTCTAAATTAAATTAACAATCCGAGCTACTGTCTTTATTATTTGCATAATTCACTGAGTTATTTATCCGTTTTGTTGCTTGTTGGAGTTTGGTTTGTGCATTTGTCTAAACATTGTTGTTGATTATTTTATGCTCTTTTTTGCAAAGTGTCCTTTTTTTGAACAATTGTGACATGTTATATTGAATGCTGGACAAGATTCTCTGCCTCTGGAATGCCATTTGTTTCGACAATTGTTGCAAATCTTGTTTGTTGTTGTGTACTTTTTGTTTGCTTTTATTTTGTTACAATGTTCTGTTGTGTGCATGTTTGCCATTTGATTGACTTGTACATCAGTTATTTCAAAAACTTTGCCTTGTGCCAAAAGCTGGGCTATCAGTCATTGCATAATGTCTTAACTTGGAAGATGTTGTACCTTGGATGATTTGATAGTTTATTTCTCTGTCTCGGTCACTAAAATTACAGTATGTGCTTAGTTTGAGTAGCCTAGCGTAGTACTCGTCGAATGTTTCTCCTTCTCTCCTCTCTCTTTCTTGCTTGTTGAAAATTATATATTTCAAATTAAATGTTTAGGCATAAAGAACTTGTTTAACTTGAGTATTTCTTTTTCATACTTTGTTGAAACCACTGGAGTGTCTGTTGTGGGGTTGATAGGAATTGGTGGTTCTGGTAGTGAATTAAAAATGTCGAACACTTCTTCGCCGACATAATGTAACAATATTGCTTCTTTTCTGTCATTGTCGGTTATTCCTGATGCAATAAGAAAATTGTCGAGTCTTTTAAATCATTTTTGCCAGCGAACTCCTACGTTTCCTGCGTGGATGTTGAACGTTTCAATGTTACTAACCAGGTTATCCATCTGGATTATGTTGTTTTACTATTGGGTTCAATTCTCGTCGCCAAAATATATATACTATCGCTTGAGTACGATATAAAACAAGGTTCTGTTGTGTAAACGCGTTAAAAGTGCCATAACATTAACTTTATTTCACGCTTTCTATAAGCTGAAACAGTTGTTTAGTGCAGTGAGTCCACAAATTTATCTAAAAAAAATCGAGTCACCTTTGACAGCACTGTACTGTAACTGACAGTTACCTTTGTCAGCAACTGATTTGACTCTTACATTTTGATGCAGTTTAGTATGTGTTCACAATATTTACATTGCGAAATAAAACAGAAATATGTAATTTATGTGGCATTTCTAGGTTCAGTCGTAAAATTTCTATGAATTCGTAAATCTATAGCTTACGTGATCTTTTGTGATTATGGAATCGTAAAATTTGAAATTCTGAGATACTTTCTGTGAACGTCTATTTTACAGTGTCGCAAATAGAAGTGGATTTTATTTAAGCCAAAATGTACATTTTCTTTGAATTCAGTACATTTTGGACAGAGTGTAGTACATTTTTAAAACTGCTCCGGCAGCACTGAATAAACCAAACCATGCCTTTCAACTGGACACCTGAAAATGAATCAAACGAAATGCCGCGCTAGAAAAAATTATTATGCCGGTTATAGAAAAAATTGTTTACCATTTTGCAAAGATTAGATACGATTTTAATTTCAAGGGAAATAGTTTGGTCGACAAAGGCATAGAAAACGGGTTTAAAAGAAATTATTTTGAATAGTTCAATGAAAGAGATCGTCAAACATAACGATAGATAGACCTATTTTTATAACTAATACTACGATTGGTTAAAATAAATACACTACCAATAATATATGCCGTATGTGTTCGACAAAAGCATTGCTAGATGGTACGAAAACGATGACATGTCAGCAAAAGAAAAAAGAGTCAGTCAAAAATTAAAAGATCATGAAATTCGTTCTTTGTTACCAGGTTGAAGACGTACCGTGAATTGTGTTTGAGTCTCAGTGTCTTGCCAGGGGCTGGAATATGCTCTGCAAGTTTTTCTAGTTTTCTTTTGAGATACGGTTGCCAAACCTCGTGCGTTTTTGATACTGGCTGGGATGTTGTGTGCCAGTGAATAGTTTTCCGGAAGCGTGAACAAGTCTTGCCGTTACTCTGTAGTGATTCCAAATCTAGCCTTACCGGTACCTCCATATGCGCCCATAAATTTTTCGAAGGCAGGGTCAGAATCTTCCTGGGCATGGTTCACTCCTTCCTCAATGTCATGGTCTCCTTCGAATGGCACTAGTCGGTTTTGGTGGACTACTTTCGGTTTTCCATTGGGGATCTTGCTTATGCGATAGATGACGTCATTGATCCTCTTCTTGATCAAGTACGGACCCTCCCACGATTTTTGTAATTTTGTAGAAAAGCCTTTTCTCCTCGTCGGGTTGTGTAACCATACTTGGTCCCCTTCGTTCACGTAATCTTCTCCAGGTCGATAACCAAATTCCAGGTCACAAGGAAGCCGCATTTCGCGTCCAAATAGGATTTTTGCAGGTGTTTGACCTGTGTACTCATTGATGGCGGATCGATAAGCCAATGCAAATGGGGTAAGATATTGGTCCCAATCTCTCTGGTGGGGCTGGAAACTACTTTGGACAGGTATTTTCCAATAGACCTGTTCATTCCCTCGACCATTCCATCTGACTGTGGATGCAACGCCGTTGTCCTGGTCTTCTTCATTCCCAGCTTGTCACAAATTTCCTGAAATACATGGCTTTCGAAATTTCCTCCCTGATCGCGGTGAAGTTCCAAGGGCACTCCATAACGGCAGATGAATTCCTTCACCAATACATCCGCGACAGTTGTGGCTTCTTGATTCGGGATCACGTAAACTTCTACCCACTTTGTGAAATAATCCATCACAACCAGCCATTTTCTGTCGTCGGAAATGGTCCAGCGATGTCTAAAGCAATCCTTTCGAATGGGCTTCCAACATTATACTGCTTCATGGGTGCCTTTCTCTTGCGATGTGGTCCATTACTCTTAGCGCGAGTCGTACACTTCTTACACCAGTCCTTCACATCGTCGGAGCTGTTCAGCCAATAAAACCTTTCACGGACTCGCTGAAGGGTTTTCTTCACTCTCAGATGTCGTGTAACTTCCTCAGTACCTCAGCTACCCTTGTTCTCGGGATGACTAACTGGCTTCTATTTTCGGAACCATCATCGTTTTCAAGGATTCCTTTTAACAGGCTTTCTTCCAGGACAAGGCCGATTTCTTTCCTTCCATTGCCGGATCATCTTCAGGAGAGGATAATTCTCTGATCCACTCACAGTATCGGTTTTACTTTCGAGCAGGCACGTAGCAAAATTAACGGTCACTGGTACACACCGTTACCTGTTACGGTCTGAAAATAGGCCAGGCCTTGAACAAAGTATAACCTAATCCCCGAAAAACAACGCCCAGAGTTGGTTTCTTTTCAGAAACCACTCTAAAAAGTACTCACGCCGGTACTCACCAAAAAAAAGTGTTTAGTGATCCTAAATCCCTAAAAACCTTCATAACCGTACCCAAATCTAAAACCAAACACAAAAACAACGACACTTTTGAAGAGTTTGCTCAATTTCCTACCTCCAAATCTTCGTCCAAAAATGCCTCCGAGACACCCTCCAGCAGCTCTAAAAAACCCAAACCACGCCCTCTAATGGAATCTCTGATTCCACAACCCGATCTAAATCCTTCAGATCTTTTTCAAAATGAATTAACCGAGTCTATGGTCAAAAATCTTCTAAAACAACTAAATAACCCCCAAACTTATTCGCAACCTGCCAAATCTCCGACTTCGACCACCTCTTCTTCTACCACCCACTCTTCTCGCTCTTCCACGGCCTCCACAACATACGAAGCACAAACTTCCAACTAAACCGATGAAGTAGCCTCCGTTCGCATTTCAGTTCGGACTACTACCCATGCCATTCGACTTCCCTACGGAAGTTCAGAAAATCCTCGAGATAACATGTGTTATTCTCATGAATGCAATCCCTTCCGCCCGTAGGATGGTAATCGAGACATTCTGCCATCTCATACCGTGCTACTACAACCACAATTGCTCTCTCCCGCGCCGAAACAGCGAAATTCTAGCGAAGCAGCCGACGACAGCCGCAACGATGGAGTTCCAGTCTGCAAGGCGAAGACACAAAACACGCACTTTTTAGAGCAAAACTACACACACTTCGGGTACTTTTCAGCACCTAAAGTGTATTTTTCATTTATGAATACAACAAAACACCATTTCCCTTTCCTTTTCCGGGATGAGGATGCAGGTTTTCTGTGGTTTTTTCCTGCATCTTAATTTCCCCAATGATCGGAACCGCGCGATACATTGCGGAAATTAACCAAATGGCCATCTTTGGGTGCACAGCCACAGCTGTCGCTACCGCGACCGTAAATTCACTTGCTTTTAACTTTTCAATTCAAACCCTGAAGAGGACTCAATCCTATAACAGGTAGAATTCATTTTGCAAATCCAAAAAGGATCATTCAAATTTTCAACAGTCAAAGGTGACCATTCTTCGTTGACAACTGTAGTTCTTGAAACTGCAGCTTCCTTAGATTCTGCCTTGTTGCAGTGGGAACAGTCTGCTGGGCACGGTCGTCTAGACAGAGAGCCGGCATTTCGGTGGCTCTCACCAGCCCGATGTTCAATGTTGAAATCGTACTCTTGAAGTCTTTCAATCCATCTAGCGATCTGTCCCTCGGGGTTATTGAACTGCATCAACCACTTGAGTGCTGCATGATCTGTCCGTATTAAGAAATGCCTTCAATAGAGATACAAGTGACGCTGACGTAACCAATCCTTTTCCAATTAGTACTCCTCCACCAACCTCTTCGTCGAGGTTCCATGGCTCCATCATAACCGATGTATCTTCCTCCATGATTCCCTGTAGCCGCGCTACTATCATAGTTTCGCTTCGTGCAGGTACAACGGTATCTTCCTGCACAGCTGCCAACACCATGCTGCCTTCATATTGATGGAGAAATACCTCTTCGGAACCCACTTTAATAGTTCTGTTTCTGAAGTCTAACTGGAAACCATGTAGATTCATTACGTCCATTCCCAGAATCACGTCTTCTTCGATGTCAGCTACGATTACCGTATGCCTGAACTTTTCTGCACCAATTCCCAATTGGATTTGAGTCTCTCCGTGAACATTGGCACTCTCACCTGTTGCGGTCCGGAGTCGCAGCCTCGTCGGCAAAAGTTTCTTCTTAGATTTTATTATCTCCGGCCGTATAATGGTTCTAGTTGCTCCAGTGTCTACTAGCAGAGTATATTTTTTGCCATTCACTTCGCCATCCACTTATACACTGTCGTTACGGCATCTGAGAGAAGCTATCAGTATGAGAGGGTCTTTGGACCGATCATGGGTCGGTGCTGCCCCCTCGTAGCCGACCCGTTCTAGTTTTCCTGGGACTGGGGTTCTTGGTTTGCTGGAGTCCTAGGGCGCTTACATGAACTGCGTACATGCCCTGGCTCGCCACAATTCCAGCATCTAATCTTCTTCGGCCTTTTGTCTACTAAGCTTTTTATCAAGTTGACGATCTGGACAAATCTATCTTTGTCACCTTCTTCTTGGATGGTCCTAACTTTGTTATACCCCGAAGCCTTCGTGGCTCCTTCATATTCAAGAGCAGGAGTTATTGCATCGACCAACGTTTTGGGATGGGCTAAACGAAGCGTCCTCTGCATATCAGGGTCACGCAAGCCATTAATAAAGGCCTGGAGCCCAGACATTCCATCATGTTTTCCGGTGCTGATGGATAAGCAAATCGAACTAGTCCAGCGATATCCACTTCATACTCTTGAAGAGTTTCGTCACGTTTCTGTCTTCAGTTCTTCAGCTGAGATTGGTACAAGTGTTCTAGATGTTCGTGACAATATCACATGTCCAACCTCTTCTTCAGCTGCTCGAAGTCATCCGTTTCTTCAAGGGGTATCGTCTGAAGCACATCTAAGGCATCTCCCCGAAGCGCGATGGTTAAGCTCACTCTTCCCTATCGGACCAATTATTCGCTCTAGCGGCTGCTTCAAACTGTTTAACATAGTTGGTCCACGACGTCTTTCCGTCGAACGTTGGTGCCTTGACTCGGGCAAAACTGCCAATATCTTCTGTCTTGGAGTATGTTTCTGGCTTGCAGGGTTTTATTTGTTCGATCTTTTTTTCTTCTGCTGGCAGGTCTTGTGTTCTTAAATCTGACATTTTTCTCTCTAACTCCTGGATTTTTTCGTCCATTGTTGTTATCCATTTTCTCAATATCTGATTTTAGAGGCGAAATTTTATTTTCGACTTCAGCGGCAATGTCATTTTCCATTGATAAGATATCGGCAGAAAGTTGGTTCTTCATAGCAGAAATCGTCTCGTCCATATTAGCAGAAATATCGTTCTTCATAGTAGAAATCTCGTTCTTCATATTAGCTGAAATCTTCTCATCCATAGTAGCAATCTTCTCGTCCATATTAGCAGAAGTCTTCTCGTCCATAGCGGAAATGTTAGCAGATATTTTGCGTAGTTAGATATTTGACGTATTGAAAGAGACGATTTGATTTATTCATTTTAGCGTGTCTTCTGATAATCGGAGATTGTGATTGGCTAACGAGAGTGAATTCTTTTTCATTCTTCACTGGTGTGAAGAATGTATATCATTATTCAGCTAAATGTGTAAAAATAATTTGTGCATTATTATATAGTCGTGGAGAAAAATCATTCTTCATTGTAGAAATCTCGTCCATCATAACGGAAATATGAGGAGAAATCTTCTCGTCCATAGTGAAAATTGACGAGATTAAGGTGGAAACCTCGTCGTTAAATAAAAATGTTTCCGGATCCAAGCCGCCACCTTCCTGTGCTATTTTCAATCTTTCAACTAATTCACTCTTCTTTCCGGACGTATCCAACTCGCGATTTTCCAATTCTGCTTCTAGTTCTGTCACTTTCAGATCACTTAGTCTCTTAGCCATTTTTACGCAATTGTTTATTTATATTACCCCACACCTGACACCAATGTAATGATTTTTTGTTATATATATTTAAATAGTCTTTTACCGGTGGGATAAAATTATACAAACTTTGGCTAATTACTATCTATTGATTTATATATTAAACTTAATTAATATACACATACACACTCTACTTAATGTCTACTAATTTATTTACACTCGGTATAATAGTTCTGATTTATTTTTACCACTTGAATATTACACTATTTCATTCACTGTCCGATTACTAAGAACTTCTGTGAACTGTTTGTGAACTAACTCTTTGTCTTCGTTTCACTAATTGTCAACTCACTCAAAAACCCGCGTATATATAGCCTTTATCAATTCTGGAAAATTCTTGAACTTCCACGCCCGTCCTAAACAAAACGATATACTAGAATGTTCTCGAACGGAGCGCATTCACCAAAATTTATGGTCGAGAGACAGGGCTGGCTTTTAGTTGGTGACCTCGCAACAATAATGAGTGAATGTTTATAAATAGCATGTAAATATGTGAAGGATCCGATATTTGCCATACCGCTTATATCGAATGTTTACGTTGGTCGACAGATGTTTGTTTTGCTTTTGAACCCAATATTGTTAGTTTTGTAAAACAATTTGAATGCAAATCAACTAAGGATACTTTGTTTATACATTTAAATTGTATTTAAAAAAAGGTGTTTCGTTGTGAAGTTAAAAAAATACAAAAGTAGTGTTTACAATACATCGTTTCACAGGTAAACAAGTTTTGAACAGTTCCGAACTCCGAGATGTGGACCATAAGCAAAGTCAATATTGTGGGTTATTCATCCTATTTGTTTAATGATCGAAGATTTATAGCAATCTTTGAAACGAGAATATTTTTCGGGCAACACTTTTTCGCGAATTTGTACTGCTTCCTTAGGAATTTTAGGAGTGCTAAAAATAACTTCATTGCTACTTGTCACTTTTAAAATTCACATTGAAACTGACATAAGGTATTGTCAATTCAGTTTATTGTATTTTCTTTCATTTGTTTTCACAAACTTTTTCTTTTCAATTGATCCCTTTCAAATACAAAAGAAATCCATAAAGTATCATTGCGAAAATGATAGAACACGGTAGAACAGATTTTCCTTAGCCTTGTAACTCGCAACTAATAAAGCTCAACTGAAAAAATATCTTCTCTACCTTGGTGTACAATAAATATACTAGTTTTATTTGTTTTTAGAATGTATATTTCGTAGGCTTATGGTAATATCAGTCTTATTATAATACGCCTAGTACTACACAACTCGCGGCTATTACTTTTTTAAGAAGGGGAAAGAAAAATAACCATTCCATTCACCCTTCCCTTGAAGGTTCCTGAAGGTGAATGGTGTATGGAATGGTTATTTTTCCTTCATCTTCTTGAAAAAGAAAGAGCCGTGAGTTGCGTAGTTTGGGCACCGTACACTAACGAAGAATTAGTCTAGTCTATAAGCTTAAAATGGTGTTAATTCTACATACTTTTATTAAAATTATGTGGTTTAGCACATTCAATCCGGAATAATGTCTAGATCATTGTGCCAAATAATTAAATTAGCCCATAAAACACCTACAAAAAGTAGTGTTTGGTTTGTAGCTTATTTCGTAAATTATAAATATTTTCGAAATTTGAAAAAAAGATTCTTAAAGAGGAGGAAATTTAGTGAAAAAAAGTTCCAACTCCCGGATCTGGACCTCCATTATTTATAATTTTAATTTAACGCTGAAAATAGCACTCCGCGCGCCATTGTTAGGTTGCGCGCACGGCCTCGAAAGCGAGTACGTCACTTAAAAACATTTTTTTAAGTACTTAGAGTTAACTGAAAAATCTAAAAAAATTATAGTATAATCTAAACACTTTAAAGAATTGATTCCCGTTGGAATTTTCATAAAAACAAATTTTTCAATATGCTAGACGATTGTTAATTAACCTTCATCGTTTTAAACTAAAAAAATGTTTAAATAAATGCCGTAAAATTATTTCGCTTCGTGGAGCTCTTCTTATATACATAAAAAACAAGATCGCGTCATAAAAATTTTAAAAATGTTAATACTTTGTTTATAATAAGTAATGTAAGTTAGCAAAAATGGCAAATCAGTCATTTATTGTTAACTTGAAAAAATTATTATAAACAAAGTATTAACATTTTTAAAACTTTGATGACGCAATCTTGTTTTGTATGTATATAAGAAGAGCTCCACGAAGAGAAATAATTTTATGGCAATTATTTAAACATTTTTTTTAGTTTACGACGATGAAGGAAGTTTGAAAAAATTTTGATAATTAACAATCGTCTAGCATATTGAAAAATTTGTTTTTATGAAAAATTCCAACGGCAATCAATTCTTTAAAGTGTTTAGATTATACTATAATTTTTTTAGATTTTCAATTAACTTAAAGTAATAAAAAAAAATTTCAAGTGACGTACTCGCTTTCGAGGCCGAACGCGCAACCTAACAATGGAAGCGTTAAATTAAAATTATAAATAATGGAGGTACAGTTCCGGGAGTTGTAACTTTTTTTTACTACATTTCCTCCTCTTTAATCTTCGTCTGGGTTTCGTGTATATAGTTCATATAACAGCCTTTTTGGTGTGCGTCATCGTTTGTGACGTATATCCGGGTTTTGGGTATGTCGATATTTAATTTGTTATTTTGACATATAGCTAACCTTTAATTCGATAAATAAAATCATCAGTATCGTATTCAGCCAAATTCGAAAAGGCTATGAAATTAGTAATACTTGGGATATGAAAACACTGCAAAGTAAAACAAATTGTATATTTAATTTACATATTAAAATAATTTAATATTAGTAAATATAGTCCTGCATTTGAATAAATAAAATGCTAACAATAAAATCAATATTCATTTTTCATAAATAATAATTTACCGTAAACAACAAAGTACAGACCTGACGAGAACTGTCAGTTGGACATTGGAAAAATACGTAAGACACGAAAGGAACGTCTGCATAGTATTTTGAACGATGTAATTTCGCCCGATTGATAGGTCGCGTTTGCGCGTAATCTAAACATCAACCAATCAAATTTTTGTAAGTCAAAGATTAGGGTTAACGTTTGTACTACGTTTAAACGGTTCATTATTGTGATATTTTGATTAGGATTAATCACAGACCTGCCTTTTTTTCCATTTCTTCCAACGTAATGTGTTAGAGAGACATTAACAATCAATGACGCACACCAAGAAGGGTATTATATGAACTTTTACCAGTTGTCCAAAGATTCCGCTGAGTACGTATTATACCGGTTGTAGTTTCGTGTTGCCTTGTGTATTATTGAGAGAACAGTGTTTATATTTTTTAATAATTAAATCTAGATTAATAGAAATGGGGTTATTGTGTCCTGCTGATGGTTGCAAGAGTAAAAGAGGAAGATGTCTCTTTTTTTCGATTTCCGAAGGATGAAGAAATTGAAAATATACTCATAGTACAGCCTGTTCTGTATCTGTTGCTTTGCATACCTACATTGATTTTAATATATTACCAATAGAAGCGAAAATAACAGCAAATTTCATTAAAAAATTAATAACCTCTTTGATCCACCGAATTCTTCCCATTTAAATAATTATAATGCTTTTATGGGCACCCAAAAACAAATTGAATTTTTGGAGAAAATTGAAATTATGCTACAAAATTTAAAAATAATTAATTACGAGGTAAATGCGTTACAAACCGAATGAAATTTATATCTGGATGGAAGTTAACCATAAAATCATTAAAAGCTCTTTGGAATATTTTGAAAACAAAGCAATATACATTTTTGTTGACCAGAAATCTTAATCAGGATTGCTTTGAAAATGTCTTTGGCCAAATTAGAAATTGTTGTGGCAATTCTAGAAACCCAACACCCATACAATTTTGTAGAGCGTTTAAAAAATTGTTCACTCTGAAATATTTTAATGAAGTCGAAGGTGCTAATTGCATGAACGATATTAATGAAGTTTTATTAGAAATTAATACGGAATCGGCAGAAACTTTCAAACATATTATTTTCCCCTTTCCTACTCCAAAAACACCTAGCACAGAAAATAATGCAACAGTTTATGATAGTGGGTATATTTTGAAAAAATGTTTGTTGCAACATCCTTGTCCAATTTCTGAAGAATTTAACCAACAAAACGTATTGGATAGAGGAGCCACGATTTTCACTAAATTGAAAGCCTATGTCCAGAATGAAAATTTGCCTTTTGGAGGTTTGACAGTACCCCCTATCAATATTGTGCAATATATAGTACGACTTGAAAATATATTTATAGGTAATTTTAATAATATGGCTGGCAGAGATGGAGTTAATATTCGATGGCTACTTACCAAAAGAAAACATGTAAAAAAATAGTTTTATAACAAGTTACGTTTTTACTGGGCCCCGTAACAAACACTGATCTATAAATCAACAACCTATGAATGTAAGACCCTCGTAAATAGGAGGTATTTGTTTATCTACGATCGTCACACTGGCAACAGCGGCTTTACTTTCTAACAGGACATCAAAGATCCAAAGGGTGATTTGGACTACTATTCTTTGTTAGTGTACGGTGGTTGGGGTAGTATTATAATACGCCTAGTCGTATTGAAAAAGAATAGGCGACAGGCGTATTATAATAAGACTGGTTTTACCATACGCCTGCGACATATAAATAAATAGATACTGTTAGTACCTTCTCAAATCTCCTGTTTGTTTTCAAGCTTCTACTTTTCATGACTTTCAACTGTTCATTATACTTGAAAAATACGGTTTATTCTACCAGTTTTTTAGGATTACACTTTATTGGCTTATAAAATAATATTCAAATAGCTTTTTCAATATTTATAAACTTACCATGAAGATAACCATGTCCTGCGCAAGCTTCTCTACATTCTTGAATTGCTTCTTTCATAATCCAGCCGGCTATCGGCTTGCCTGCTGAGGATAAACCATGAATTTCTATGCCCAATTCTGGAGCATCAGGTGCAGCGTTACCGGAAATATTATTTATACTAAATTCTAAAAATTTTTCAGAGAAATATGTATTGAAATTCCTTATCACGTACAGCGCTGCGAGATATGGCAGAAGTCGAAATTGCTGAAAAATTTGCAAGAATTAATAATTGAAATATAAAACATATTGAGCGAACAACTTAAACTCATAAGCAACTAGAAATCCGCAATGACTTCGCTCGGTGGCGCCCACTTCGCAAGGAAACTAAGCATTTTTCCACCCGTCGTCGTAACTTCTAAACGAAAGACGGTGATTCGAATAATTTAAAGAGGAATTTACATGTACATAACCAACTTTGATTATGAAACTATTTGATAGGATAAGGATTAATATAATGATACGAATGTATTTTTTAAATGATGTTGTTTTACTATGTACGATACGCTCTAGTCTTTGGGAACATCAAATTATAAGAAATAAATAAGAATCATTGATTAGAACAGCTTTGACTACATTACATAAATAAAATATTTGTAATTCGTCAAAAATTATACCTGATTGTCGCAATATCATACTTTTTAACACTTTTTACATATACGAAACAATGCTAAATAATTGCTTTTTGTGAAAAAATGGAATCCTGAACAAAACTTATAAAGCAAAACAAAAAGCAATAGAAAACTGAAGAAAGATATTTCTGATCTATTTCTACTCCCACAACCGTCCACACAATACAATTACGGCATTTTATTTTTAATAAATATCCCGTAATAATAATTAAATAGTTCATCGTCCAGCCTGTAAATAATTAACTCCGCTCGAAGCTTTAAGCTACCAAAGACACACGGTATCTATCTATCACTCGGTTAGTACTTAAAAACCATCGGAGACCGAGTGATATAGACATTGCGCTGGGAGGAGCTTAGAGTGAACCTACTATTCATTGTTTATGTACGGTGTCAATAGCATACCTGTTTGATCAGTATAACTGTATTGTATTGCTTCAATATTACTTACATGACTTTGGTACTCTAAAATAGGAATTTCTTCACTTCCCGGTCCAAACTGCCTTCGAACTGCCGCATATCTAATTGCTATTGTCAATGCCTTTCCACCAAGTGAATCGCACATTCCAGCAATATTTACTCTGCCAGCAGATAAAGATCCCAAAGCTGCTCCATGTCTCTTATTCGGATCTTTAATAGGAGTGACGTAGCGCCCATCTTCAGTTACGTCAGCTACTTTGTTAAGTAAGTTTTCGCGAGGAATTTCGTAGTGCATAAAACGAAGAAACCTAAAAAAAATGTATTATATTTTATTTTAATATTTAATGTACATCAAATGGATTTACCGGAAGAGTACGAAGACATAGGCTAACTTAAAAACAATATGCGATATACCAACTATATCATATGTATCGTTCGCAAATTATATTGTCTTGCTACAACAAAGCTTTTGATTTTGATACAATCGTATTTGATAATATTTTCTCTAAATATACAAATCCCATTACTGCCGTTCTATTTCTCAGAAACTCTCCTGTCAACTACGGACACTAGTTGTGATATTATGTCCATCTAACCTAATTTACCTTTATCCAAAAGTTCCTCCTAAGGGAGCAAGCGCCTTTTGAAAATGACGCTGTCAGTTTTTTAAGCTACCCACAAACTTGCCATCACAAGCGTTCTCTGTTAGGGCATAGACCGAATGCGCCGATTGATGATTATTTTAATAATCTCATAGTCCTTTTGCGCCGGAGCAATCTCAGGTAACCATAATCCCAGGATCGACTTGCGCCAATTGCCTCTACAGGGGGCCGTAATGGTATGATACATATTTTACAAATTCAAATCTTTGGATATGTCCTGCTTTATATAATTCGACTTTTTCTGATAAAAATTGCAATCTTTGTTTATATTTTTGGTTAGTTATTTTTGTAGGTATACACACACTGTTTATTTTTATATAAATATAACCTAACCTAACCTAACCTAACATAACCTAAACCTAACCTAACCTAACCATTTTCATCGGTGTAGAGCTTAGCTGTACAATTTTTATTCGCACATCTCCACCTTAACCCCTGCTTTGTTAAACCACACGAACGAAATTTAAAATTCTCAAATATAATTATTTTCAAGAATCTACCTTCTTAATCCTTTAATTCGGATGACACCCCGCTGTGGATCATCAGACCGATAGCCGGCGATATCTAGTTTAGTACAGGTAAAATCGGCGCTTTCGGTATATACCCCACTGTTAGAGGGGCAGCAGGTAAATTTGGTTAAATATTGTGTATCAGTGTTTTTACAGATTTTACAGGTATTTTTTGTTTTCGCTATTATGCACCGTTTTCGAGAAAAAGCTATCTACATTTTTTGTACTTTTGGCATTCAATATCATTATTTGATTACTATAAGATCTTTACAGTACCTAATTGGCAAAATAACTAGAATTCGCATTAGGTCAAACTGCTTTGAAAATAAAGAGTTATTGTTGTTGCGTAAAAAAGGGAAACTAATTCTAATTTTTCATCAAAATACTTTAATCTGTGGTGAGGTGCAATGTAACGCTCCTGCAGCCGAACGAAGATACGCGGAACGATTTCCTAACAGACAACATTACAATCGATCAATATGATTCTTAACTAACGAGACTAAAAGAAACCGGTTCAGAAGTAAGTAAGAGTACTGAAACTGGTAAGCACTCGGATGTTACGTAGGTGCACGAAAATGATAATTTAGACGAAATAGAACAGAATCCGAAGTTTAGTAGAAGACACGCGGCTATGAATCCTGATATTTTTAAATTCTCCATATGGGATATTATTCATAAAGAAAACATTTATCCGTTTCACTTTCAAAAGTTCATAAGATGCTAGATGGTGACTTACCTGTTTTTGCAAACTTAATTTAACCAAATTTACCCGTTCCCCTCACACGTTTAACACTTGAACATGGTATATCCAATCTGATATACAGTGCTGTTCAAGTCCCTCCCCCCTCTTATCTTTGGAACGATTAAACATAAACTAGTGAAATTTGGAAACTGAATATTGAGGGTTGTTCCCTACTACACTACAATTTTCAATTTACGGTGACTGATCTACAGATTAAACTGAGGACTAACGGCAACAATGTTAAATCTCAGAACTAAATTTTTACCGGCACTTACCGGGGTCATTTTTATTGTTTATGCGCTTCGCCAATGTGGATAAATGAAAAGTAAGATGATTCCATAACGATGTTGCCAATGAATCACCATCAATTGAAAATTGTTATACTTTAGTGATGATAGATGACGTATTCGTCAAAAATGACGTCACAAGTTCTTTGTTACCAATAATTTTAAATGGAACCCTATGGCAAGCGACACCTCTTTTCAGATGTTGTAGCCTTCCCTCTTCCTCTCAAGACAAAAAGTAGTCTATAGGGTTACATGTAAGTCCAGTTGTCCCGGTGTCAACCTTTAGGGCCTTCAGCTCACTCAGAACGGTGGCAGGGTGTGAGTATAAAATTTACCGGAAATATTTATGGGCGCCAGCGAAGTTTAAATGACCTCAAGAACTGTTTTCCCCCACCCTAAACTTGCAAAGGGTACATGAGGAAGAAATGAGACTAAACCTTACCTTACAATAAAGTATTTAATTAAATATACGAGACTAACAACGACCAACTTGCAAGTCGCGACAAAATGTTTATAACTAAAAAAAATTACAAATTATAAGTATCTTCACGCTGAAGAACCAAACTCCATTGAGTACTTAAAATTCATGATGGTACAAAACGAACTGTTATTCCTGAATTGAGATTAATACAAACCTACCCCTTTACAACCCTTATTATTATTAACCCAAAATATACATATATTTACTTGCACTCATCAGATACAATAAATCTACATCCGCAATATCATAAATCAATGATCACAATGAGTAAGACTCAAAAAAAAAGAAACCGTGGCGCACGACTATGTTGGATCCAAAACAACCGCACGCTACGCAAATAAATGTCTGAAAGGTGATAAGTAGTGTTAACAATAATATACAGCCTTAGTGGGCCAAGAACCTGTTAATGACATTTACCTCATAATGATGTAAATTTGAGTTATCCAAATTAGTCTTACTAATATGCTAATTCATCAAAATCAAGTCCACAGACTAATCCATTTCATTCGTACAACCATCACTGTTTACCAAACCCTATTAGATAAAAACGAAGAAGACTCGCCCAAAAATAGTTGACAAATGATAATGTAAACAAGGTTTAATACACTCAAGTACCTTGTATTCCATAAATTATGTGATCGATACCAATTAACTGAACTATCCCCGCATAATATCATAAAATATGCCCACTCTATGATATTTAGTAAGCACACAGGTATGTAAATCGTACAATTAAGGCTAGGATACAACGATAATTAGTAAAATGATGAAGAAAAAAAGAACTACAATACTAATGAAATCCTCGAAATATTCTAGTAATTCAATACTATATATACAAAAAAAAAACGGAACGTTACAGACCCCCCTTACTTCAAGAAAATTAACACATTAATTTTCCATAGCGCTAGCTATTTTGATATCTTTGATATTCCAAGTTCCTTTATTAACACCATCCTCGTCCATTAAGACGTAGGTCCAAGGTGAAACTTTTTTCTGCACTAGAAAAGGTCCGACCCACCGAGGAGCCAGCTTACTAGTGTAATACTGCGCCGCGTCTGATGCAACGAAATTCTTCCGCCACACTAATTGGTTGTGATACAACTCTTCTGGACGACGACGTAGGTTGTAAAATTTCTCATTCTTCTTCGATGCCTTGTCTAAACGCAACCTTACATCCTGAAATAAAACATCGAGCCCTTTCTCCCTATCACTAGTAACGACTTGAGCATTTTCCTCCATGTTTACAGCCAGTAAACCCTCTTTGTCAGCAAAATACTTCCCATCTAACACCATGTTTCTACCAAAGTTAATGAAATACGGTGTCTGTTTGGTGGATTCATTAAAAGAAGTCCGAATCGCGCAAGTCACTTTAGCTAGAGCAACACTCCATTTCCGGTGATTATCAGAGATGTACATTGACAACATAGTCTTCAAAGTACGATTGTATCGCTCAGTAGGATTAGCTTGCGGATGATAAAAAGCATTATAACGTATTGATACCCCATACTACTTCATTAAATCCGAGAACACTCTCGAGGTGTATTGAGGGCCGTTATCACATAATATAAGCTTAGGCACACCAAACATCAGAAACACACCATCTTCTATCCTACGACAGACATGTGGAGCAGTAGAAGATCTAAGAGGAAAGGTAAGTGTAAACTTACTGAATATATCCACTACTACCAAGATAAATCGATATCCTTCCGACGAGCGTGGGAAAGGTCCCATAAGATCAGTTGAAATTATTTCCCAAGGACACATAGCCCTAGGTTGAGAAGTCATATGCCCTTTAGGTGGTCCTTGATCAACCTTATGCGCTGCACATACCGCACAAGCCCTGACATACCTAGCAACTTCCGATTTGAGTTTTGGCCAATAATAACGCTCACTAACTCGTTTAAATGTCTTTAAAACTCCCGTATGGCCAGCCAGAGGTGACTCATGACATTGCTTTAAAACCCTTGTCCTGTTTTCCTTTGCGACAACCTTCTTCCAGTTATCTACTACCTCCCCCAATGATCCAAAATTTGTTTTAATGTACTTGTATAATTTTCCATCCAATATTCTCCACTGTGGATAACGAATAGGATTTTTATGAACTCTATCCAACATATTTATGTACCAACGATCTTTAATGACAGATACTTCGGCAACATCTACCTCCGGGATTATCCGTGACAAGGTGTCCGGTACGACATGATCTTTGCCCTTGCGGTGAATTATTTTGAAATCATACTGCTGTAATCGCACGCTCCAGCGCGCTAATCGTCCCGTAGGATCTTTCAAATTTTGAAGCCACACCAATGAATAGTGATCAGTAACAACGGTGAAAGGTACTCCTTCCAAATAAGAACGCAACTTCTCGACAGCCCATAAAACAGCTAAACACTCCCTTTCGGTTGTGGAATAATTACGCTCTTGTTTACTAAGAGATCTGCTCAAGTAACTGATAACCCTATCTCCCTCTGGATGCGTCTGTAAAAGTACAGCTCCGACACCATATCCTGACGCATCACATTGCACCACAAACGGTAGATTATAATCCGGGCATCCCAACACAGGAGCCTTTACCAAACATTCTTTAATTTTACAAAAAGATGACTCGCAGTCTATTGTCCAAGAAAACTTTCTACCTTTACGTAATAACACAGTTATGGGAGAAATTAAAGTGGAAAAATCTGGAATGAAACGACGATACCACGAAAAAGTTCCTATAACACATCTCACATCTTTAACATTTTTGGGTGACGGTAACATAAGCATTGCCTTAACCTTATCAGGATCGACATGGAGTCCATTAGCATCGATCACATAACCTAAATACTTCAATTGCGGACGACAAAAATGACATTTATCCCAGCTAACCGTTAAATTTGCTTCCCTAATCCTTTTAAAAACTTCCTCAAGTATAGAAATATGTTCCTCAAAAGTTTGAGACACGATCACTACATCATCTAAGTAGGTCAAAACGTTTGGTTCTAAATCAGTACCAAGTACTTGGTCTATAAGGCGTTGCCACGTCGCAGGGGCATTATGCAAACCAAAAGGCATACGCGAGAACTCAAATAATCCACGTCCTGGAACAGTAAATGCCGTAAAAGGCCTAGATGACTCAGCAACACCAACTTGCCAATACGCAGACTTGATGTCAAGTGTGGACAAATAATGCGCATTGCGCAGTTTGTCTAAGGTATGGGTGATGTACGGAAGAGGGTAGCTGTCTCTCTCGGTTACCGCATTCAAACGACGGTAGTCGACACAAAATCGATACGACCCATCTTTCTTCTTTACAAGAAGAATAGGAGAACTCCACGGACTCTTAGACTTTTGAACTACTCCCAATTGTAGCATTTCGTCCAACTCTTTATTAATGTGCTCTTGCATCACTGGAGATACTGGGTAATACCTTTGTTTTATAGGTGCGGCGTGACACACGATCGTATGCTCTGTCACTGTAGTGCAGCCTAACGTTGTCCCCATTAATTCCTTATTTCGATCAACCACTGCATCTAATCGAGCTTTTTGAAGTTCGTTTAAAGTTGTTTTACCCCGTAAACTATCGACTGTCGAAATTGTGGTGGGTACTTCAGAAAAATGCCATTCATTATGTCGAAGGTCGGGTACAATACCCATACCCATCCTCCAAAAATCTGCTCCTAAAATTAACATATGGGGTACTTCCATCACAATCATAACTGATATAATCCGCAACTGTCCTCTAAGACTAAAAGGAATCAAACACTCTCCAATACTTTCACATGACTGCCCATTTGCAACTCTACAGCATGTCTTTTTAGAACGATCTACTTCAAAACCAAGATCCCGTAAATACTTCCAACCAGTACTACCAACAATAGTCCTCGAAGCACCTGAATCCAATAAACCCAAAAAATCATAACCTTCGACTTGAACTGTTAAATAAGGTCTTTCGTCACCCGTAGCATGATCGAGTATATAGTCTAGAATTGGTTTAACATTGGTCGAACATCCTTCAGCGCCTCCTCCTCGAACAGTTAGGAGCGCTGCGTCCCGTTTCCCTTATTGCAATTTGGACATGACTTAACTGTAAAACCTTCCTTCTTGCACTTGAAACAATGTAACGACTTCGGAAGTACACAACCTACAGCTCGATGACCAGGCTTGTTGCATCTGAAACAAATAATCTGACTGCCCTTATTACCTACCGCAGAAGACGTTGAAGCAGTGTCAAGACGATCCAACTGTTCACTATGATCTACCTCTACAAAAGCTAAGTCCCTCTCTAGAGCATTACCCCTTTTTACATTGGGTTCCACATAGTTGTTAATGGCATCGCGCCTGTCTTCCATTCGACGACAAACTTTTCGTAACTCTTCAATACAATCTGGCATTGGGTCCCTAAGACGATCTAGATAGAATGGATGCAAGTTTCTCATGATGATAGATAATTTTGCCTCCTCCGGAATAAAACAACCCAACCTATTGAAATAGCTAGACATGACTGCCAAATAGACACCAATAGATTCTGAACTATGCTGAGTTCGTTTGCGTAGTTCATCAAAAAGAACATCGGTATGATACGCGGATAGATACTCTCGCCTAAACTCATCGCGCAATTCTTCCCAAGTATTAACTCTAAGCCTGACATCCTTGTAAAATTGATACGCTTTATCTTGGAAAAGGTCAACTCCTGAATCCAACAACACTTCGGTAGGAACATTCCTAGCGACCCTTAACTCCTCAACTCTCTCGAAAAATGCAGTGACTGATAATGATTTTGGAGTGCCTGAAAATTTGTCCAAGCCCCATTTGTGCGGTGGTACCATCTTACTAAATGAATTGCGTGAAACATTGGTTGGTGCTGTAGCAACGACTGGAGAAGATGTAAAACCAGCTTGCACACCAGCCTGAAATTGTCCTGCCGTAACAATGCTTAAAGCAGCGGGAATATGCACACCAACGGAAGATGTCGGAGTCATCTTACTATGAAATTCATCATACAGGGTTAAAACCTTAGCCAGTAAGTCGGATTTCTTGTTCTCCATTTCAGGATCTTCAGTTATCATCTGGTCTAACCGGTTCATCACATGTGACAACTTAGTCTGAAGCTTTTGGGTTTCATTCACATTAGAGCCACCAACATAACCAAGCAACAAATTTTCAATATCGGTACATTTCCGAGTAACAACAACCACTTCATCGTCAAAAACAAAAGGATACCTTGGGTAACGAAAACTGTCACCAGACTTTTCCAAGCGAAGAGCCATGGTGAGACTAGTGCGCATCTCTTCAACTGTACCAATCTTTACACCCCTCAACTTCAGCTCCCATTCCAGCTCATCCTTCTCCAAACGATTCACGACAATTTTACGCGACATTTTAGATGTAAAAATGTTAATATCAAATGCCAAAAAGATTTAGAATAAGTTAAATATACAAATATCACTAAATGTTCAGTTTTATAAATCAAATGTGTTACGCTGTGAGTAAAAATATGCAATTTTTAAGTATGAAATACTAATTTCATCCGAAAACTATATTCAATTAAAATCAATTACCTTAGATATCAAAATAAGTACCTCAGAGGTCGTAGCTCATAGCTGTGATAATAAAATATCCGCAGAAATACAATATGCAAGCAATATATATATATATATATACCTAGTTAAGTCAAATACAATGTTCAAAGACTAAAGTTCAGATTAAAATTGCCACTATCTATTATTTACAATCAATCAAAAAAAAGTTTTCCAAACCATTCAGGAATAACCAGTTTACGCGATATTTTCAATGATATGCTTATAACAATAAATCTTGCCAAGCCACGCCCCACGTTGGGCGCCAAAAATGTAACCTTCCCCTTTCCTCTCAAGACAAAAAGTAGTCTATAGGGTTACATGTAAGTCCAGTTGTCCCGGTGTCAACCTTTAGGGCCTTCAGCTCACTCAGAACGGTGGCAGGGTGTGAGTATAAAATTTACCGGAAATATTTATGGGCGCCAGCGAAGTTTAAATGACCTCAAGAACTGTTTTCTCCCACCCTAAACTTGCAAAGGGTACATGAGGAAGAAATGAGACTAAACCTTACCTTACAATAGAGTATTTAATTAAATATACGAGACTAACAACGACCAACTTGCAAGTCGCGACAAAATGTTTATAACTAAAAAAAATTACAAATTATAAATATCTTCACGCTGAAGAACCAAACTCCATTGAGTACTTAAAATTCAATATGATGGTACAAAACGAACTGTTATTCCTGAATTGAGATTAATACAAACCTACCCATTTACAACCCTTATTATTATTAACCCAAAATATACATATATTTACTTGCACTCATCAGATACAATAAATCTACATCCGCAATATCATAAATCAATGATCACAATGAGTAAGACTCAAAAAAAAGGAAACCGTGGCGCACGACTATGTTTTTTTTTTTTTTTTTTTTTTTTTCGGGCCGAGATGGGAAACTCATGTTCGAATGGGTCCAGGACCCAAACAGTGTTGGACTCATCCCCAAGGAGATGCCTACCAACCAAACCCACCTCAAACTCGCCGTTACCCCCGCCTCGGAATCACTACCCTAGCATACTTCGAGACAGGCGGCGGTCCCTCGCACACTCTCCGCTCACACTGTCATCTTCTCCCTCCTATCACTCCTGCCTCTCATGCCATATCGAGTCCTTCTCTCCCCCTTACCATGCTCTCTACTACTCCACTCACCTCCATCCATTCCTCCTCCCCCCTCAACATTATCTCCACCATGTTTTCCCAGTACACCGCCTCCCCTATGTTGGATCCAAAACAACCGCACGCTACGCAAATAAATGTCTGAAAGGTGATAAGTAGTGTTAACAATAATATACAGCCTTAGTGGGCCAAGAACCTGTTAATGACATTTACCTCATAATGATGTAAATTTGAGTTATCCAAATTAGTCTTACTGACCATAGGTGACCAAATAATATTGGCGTAATAGTACTGAAGTACACAACCAAAAACTAAATTATTAAAATCCAACAACCCCCCGTATATAATCGTTACACTAAAGAAGTGAACCTCGAACCATTTGTTCTTTATCAGAAAAAAATAAAATATATCCTAAAACTAATAAAATCCAATATCCCCCCGTAATAGTTACACTGAAATTAGTGAACTGCGAACCATTTGTTCTTTATCAGAAAAAAATAAAATATATCCTAAAACTAATAAAATCCAATATCCCCCCCGTAATAGTTACACTGAAATTAGTGAACTGCGAACCATTTGTTCTATTATATAAGAATAACCTAAAGCTATTCAAATCCTATACCCCCCATATATAACAGTTACACTCAACTAAGTGAACTCAGAACCATTTGTTCTGTTATATAAAAAAAACTAAAACTAGTAAAATCCAAGTAACCCCCGTAATAGTTATATAGAAAAAGAAATAAAACAGAATCCTAAAACTAGTAATATCCAATTAACCCCCCGTATTCAGGTTCTTGCACTACTGTAGGTAAAAACTATAATCTAAATAACCATAATTAAAAAAATAAGAAACGGAAATAAAATGAGATGGGATTACACCTCATCCCCTGTGACCATCTTCCTCCTAGGATCTCCGTCGTCCCCACTGTTTATCCTCAACTTGTCCATTCTACTGGTCCTTACTTGCTCCCGATTGTACAGTCACATAAACGTGTGCCAAAAGATGTACCTGACCAGGAACGTGGACGTGAACGTACACTTGGCGTTAACTTGAACTTGAACCCTTCTATCGCGAAGGGTTCCAACAGACCAACAAACGCAGACCCCGAATCTACTCCAGTAGCCTCCCTTACTCCGGTAGCCTCACTTACTCCAGTGACCTCACCTACTCGGCCTAGTCCAAAGACGACAAATACCACCAAAACGACTATTCCCATCAATTGGTAACAGATCCACAAAAAATTCCAAAAATGGCGTGGGAAAAGGATTTCACTCCACTTCTTTCAAACTACGTCCTCCTTCAAAAATACGTCCAACACCCAAATCCCACTTTAAAATG
Organism: Lochmaea crataegi; assembly: GCA_947563755.1. Lineage (NCBI taxonomy): Eukaryota > Metazoa > Arthropoda > Insecta > Coleoptera > Chrysomelidae > Lochmaea > Lochmaea crataegi. The sequence continues at coordinate 42,105,095 of OX387425.1, read as the reverse complement.
GTAGAGATAATAATCCCGAATAATATCGGATGGCTTTATGCCAGTTAAGATTCTTGCAGAATCCTGATTCTCCAACCCAGATCTTTCACCAAACTTTTCGTACCACTCAGTAGTCGGAAGATAACTCCATTCACTACCCAGAACACCAAACGTCGTTAGCGACTTCCGTTAGGGAAATTTCGCGAACAACAAATATATATATATAAGTCCCAGTAACTATAACCGCCCAAATTAGGCGCTAATCTATTTAACGTCTAACAACTAACACTAAAATCTAAAAACCAAATATATACCCTCCCCGTATATACATCAAATTGACAGAAAAAGAAAAATAGGACATCGATGGATTAAAAATTAAGACTATCCCTAGTTGTTTGTATGTGGAACTTAAAACCAAAACCACAGAATCTAGTTCATCCCAAGCCACTACATAACCCATATCTGAGTCCAATGTAGCGGTTAAGTAGCATACTATGTTCTACTTGACACGTTAGCCTCGTAAAACGTTTCTACTACACCCAAAAGACCAACTAAAATTCCCATCCCACAAAGCCAAAGCTAAAACCACTCTCTTCATTCCTTCCACATAACAAAAAAAGGTGTTACCCCTTTCCAACAATCTAGAAAAATCAAGATTTTAAAGTTTAAACCATCGCCCAACCGGATATGACATTCAAAACAATCGCAAGGTCATCGATCTTTACGCTCCAAGTTCACTAACAACCACAGATCGGTATGCTAATGTGGCAAAATTAAACAAACTAAACAAGATATTTAGCTTTAATTAACTTCAATCCGACTTGATATAAAATACACATGACACGACTTGTCAATCAATGTAAAGAATAATCATAGACATTAATAGTCGGTGACAAGGAGGTTTATACGTCATTCTCCCCGTCTATGTTTTCTCCTCCTACCACAAAGTCGTGTAGATGAGAAGGTAGCCGGCGATTCCTCTTGGGTCTTTCGTTGGCAGGTGTTTCTCCCCCAACTTCTTGTGAAGTGTCCGGAAGATTCACGTCTTGAGGATCTGGAGTGGGGCCGTCTGCGTTCACTGAATGAAAGGATTCATCAAAGGAATCATCTTCAAATGACTCTTCAATTGAAGAGCGAGAATCGTTCGGAAGCGGGGCTAAATGCCTATTAGACACTGTACTCTCCGTGCCGTTCGACCTTCGAATTACGGAATAGTGTAGATTATAGTCAAGCAGTTCAGCTTCTTCCACCAAGGGATCGTTTTTTGAGCGAACGTGATTTTTAACGAGAACCGGTCCTGGCGCTAGCCATGTAGGCATTGATTCTCCATTGGGCGACCTCCGCGGATGTTTGAAAAGTCTCTCGTGAGGCGTCTCATTGGTAGATGTGCAGAGAAGTGATCGAATGGAGTGAAGAGCGTTCTTCAAGACTCGTTCCCAGTGTTCTACTGTTATGTTGTTGGAACGCAAGCTGAGTTGTACTGCACGCCACAGAGTACCATTAAGGCGTTCTACTTGGCCATTTCCTCGTGGATTGTACGGAGTAGTTCGGGAAGAGGCAACACTGTTAGCTCTCAAGAAAGTTTTAAGTTCTTCTGACATAAAGGAGCTTCCTCTGTCGCTATGGATGTACAGCGGATGTCCAATTTGATGATCGTTGCAGATGATATGTCTTTGCAAGGGTAAGCCCATGGAAATCGGCTATACTCGTCAATTATGGTGAGTAAATATTTATTCTCCGATTTTGATGGAAGAGTCCAAATTCAGCCTTTCAAAGGGAGCCAACGCTTTTATTAGTTGTCCTTTTGTTGTCATGAAGCGTGGTTTAAGTTCAGCACATACTCTACAAGAGGTCGTCATAGTCTTTATGTCATTGATCGAGTACGGGAGGTTCTTTGAGCGTACCCAGTGGTACATCCTCGTTATGCCAGGGTGACATAGTAGAGCATGTAACTCATATAATTTATTATTATCCATGAGTGCGCAGACTCTGGATAGTGCATCTGCTGCAGTGTTTTGGGAGCCAGGTCGATAGATGATATCGTATTTAAAACAGGAGAGCTCAAGACGCCAGCGTTGAATTTTTTCATTTTTAATTTTACTAGAGTGGTTTTGGTTGAACATGAAACACACGGATTGTTGATCCGTTATCAACATGAAGTATTTCCCCATCAGGAAATGCCGCCACTTTCTTAGGCTTTCCACAATAGCGTACGCTTCTTTTTCAACCGATGGGTGTCTACGTTCAGCATTCGATAGTGTCCTGGAGAAGAATGCCACTGGTCGGCCTTTTTGAGAGAGCGTGGCAGCTATCGCATACTCTGACGCGTCAGTTTCAACAGTCAGTATATCATCTCCATCAATTGCTACCAGTGAAGCTTTACAAATATCTAACATTAATTGCTCAAACTGGATAACGGCACTTTCAGGTAACGGGAAACTGCTTACGTTCGTTAAAGGCTGTAGTTTAGTCGAAAAATCTTTCACCCATTTTGCGTAATGGGCAAACAGCCCTAGAGCGCGTTTCAGCTCAGCAGTGTTCGTGGGGACTGGTAGCTGTAGTAGTGGTTGGAGACGTTCTTTGTCTGGTTCAATGGTATTATTTTTGATCGTGTAGCCCAACAAACTTATGGTCAGCTGACGAAATTTACATTTTTGATCATTCAAAGTTAGGTTGTACCTTTTTGCAGCAGCTTGAAAGTTCAGTAGGTTCTGATCGTGATCGCTGTCATCTTTTCCGCATACGGTGACATCGTCGAGGTAAGTAAAAGTCCCTTTAAGCTTTTCCTTTTCTATTATATATTCGAGCGTACGCTGAAATGCTGCGACACCGTTGGTGACTCCGAATGGGATTCTCGTAAATTGATAGAGTTTCCCTGCAGCTTCAAATGCCGTGTACGGTTTTTCACTCTCTTTAATAGGCACTTGGTGATAGGCGCTCTTTAAGTCTGACTGAAGACACTGAATTTCGCAACCTTCGACACAATGGTCTCGATATGAGGTAACGGGTATGCGTCCAATTCTGTAAACTTGTTTACGGTCAAGGAGTAGTCGATCACGAGCCTTTTTCGGTATGTCCCTCCTCCTGCTACTAAGACCTGCGCACGCCAAGGAGATATGCTCGGTTCTATTACGCCGTCTTCCAGTAGCTTCGAGACTTCTTCCGTGATGAATTTTTCGTCTTGTTCACTATAATGTCTGGATTTCACGGCTATAGGTTTGATATCCGGAGAGAGGTTAGTAAATATTGAGGCGGGGGGCACTGAAGCTTGCATTACATTGCAGACCAAAGGTTCTTTAGATCCTCCTAAGTTGAATTGGAGACTGGAGTGTTCTTTAAGTATATCATGGCCTATGATAACATCAGCACAAAGGTTGCTGACGACGAGAAATGGCCAGTGTTTGTGTGAGCATTCGTTCATAGTTACAGTTGCAAAGCAAACACTTCTTACGAAAGATACGTTATTTTGAGAGGCTAATGTGACAGTCTGTTTGTGAGGTTTCAGTTTCAGCTGCATTAGTCTTGCTATCTTCTCGTCTATAAAGCTCACTGAACTTCCCGTGTCAATTAACGCGTCGGCGTGATAGTTGGTGAGAGTTACGGGGATAGTAGCCTTTGAAAGACTCGATGGAGAGGCAGCTGAGACAGCATTAGCAACCACTTCAGACTCATCCGAGTCCGAGACACATTCTTCAACGGTAACGGCGTTATTAGTAACCTTCACAGCTCTACATACATTAGCAAAATGTCCCTTCTTGGAGCATAGTTGGCACTGGGCGCTGAAAGCTGGACATTTGAGTCTTCGGTGTGATGTAGTTCCTCCGCAATAGAAACAGGTCCATTTACTTGGCTCTTCCAAAGTAGCTCGGGGATTCTGGGAGTTTCTAGTCGTACGTCTTGATAATGACGGCACTGGTAAAGCATTAAGATTTATTTCATTCACTCCGCTGGTCATGGCCCGGGAATCCCTTTCCGCAGTTTCCAAGGAGAGAGCTTGATCGAGAGCTTTATCTAAGGTGAGAGAGTTTTCTTGAAGTAATTTTTCCCGGATTTTCAGTGATAGTATTCCAGATATAAATGCACCTCTTATAGCTTCTTCTTCATGCGTTGTAGCAGAGACAGCTTCGAAGCTACAATCGCGGGCTAAGAGTCTGAGTGACCTTCCGTAGTCGGATATAGATTCGTCAGGCTTCTGCTTACGCGTGGCTAGTAAGTGACGAGCCAGTATAACATTCTTTGGTTTGAGGTATATTTTATCAAGTACCTTCTTGGCATCATCATAGGTGAAAGAATCACGTACGTGCGGAAAGATATGCGCTGATAAATGATTCATCAAAAGTTTAAGCTTTATGGAGTCGGTACCTTTAGGAATCTCTTCGAGTATAAAATTGTCAAAAGTATATTTCCAATGGGTCCACTTTAGGTCCGCTTCTGTTGCGGTGGGATCCACATCGAACTTCTCGGGTCGTAGGTACCTTGCCACATTGGGCGGGAGTTTCGTATCAGTGTCGGTCATATTAAGTTAATTAAATTGTGGCAAAATTAAACAAACTAAATAAGATATTTAGCTTTAATTAACTTCAATCCGACTTAATATAAAATACACATGACACGACTTGTCAATCAATGTAAAGAATAATCATAGACATTAATAGTCGGTGACAAGGAGGTTTATACGTCAGCTAATTCATCAAAATCAAGTCCAGAGACTAATCCATTTCATTCATACAACCATCACTGTTTACCAAACCCTATTAGATAAAAACTAAGAAGACTCGCCCAAAAATAGTTGACATATGATAATGTAAACAAAGATTAATACACTCAAGTACCTTGTATTCCATAAATTATGTGATCGATACCAATTAACTGAACTATCCCCGCATAATATTATAAAATATGCCCACTCTATGATATTTAGTAAGCACACTGGTATGTAAATCGTACAATTACGGCTAGGATACAACAGGTTACTTTCAATTTCCCAGTGGTGTTAACTTGAATTTGTACCAATGATGTCCTTACAAAATCTAAAGACACGAGCATTACTTATTCTTTACAAAAGCTCAAAACGGTTTCGCTTACTTTAAACTTGCTATCAAAATAGTTACTGGAGATACTGCTGATTAATTACCATAACACTATTTCTGTAATCCCTTGACCTGACAATGAAGGTATCATCCAATGGCGTACACAAAAATTAAAAATAATACAAAATTAGTAAAATGAAGAAGAAAAAAAGATCTACAATACTAATGAAATCCTCGAAATATTCTAGTAATTCAATACTATATATACAAAAAAAAACGGAACGTTACAATGTATCGAAAAAATATATTCAATGATACTTGTTTGTGTTTATGGTAGTTTTAATGGCTTATTAGTAAACATTAAAATTTCAATTCCATTCAGTATGATATTAATCACAGATTAAAGAATCTTCTTTAATAATTGCTCGAAGTGAGCTCTATTCACTTCCTGACAGTCTTGTCGTACTTTTTCAAATGAATCTGCAGAAATAGCCCTACATTCTGCAACAATACGTTGTTTTAAAACGTCAATATTATGAGGTTTAGTGGCGTAAACCTTCGATTTAAGATACCCCCACAGAAAAAAATCCAAAGGTGTGAAGTTCCATCGAACTTTGTCGTCCAATCCATCTACCACGATAATCCGAATCCAAATAACGACTTACTGCACCGTAATAGTGCGGAGGAGCACCATCCTGTTGGAATCTTATTTCCAAATTGCCCAATTCATATGGATTATCTTCCAAAATTTCAAGGATTAACGGTTCTATCGCATTTTGCAACATCTCCAGATGAACCTCACCAGTGTGTATATAAAAACAGGTCCAGCAATGTGGTTTCCCAGGATACCTGCCCAAACATTCAGATTCTGAGGAAATTGAGTAGGTGTTTCACGGAACATGTGAGGATTTGCGTCACTCCAATACCTTTCGTCACTAAAACAAATTGTTTTGACATAGTCTGGCTTTTGGTTAATTTTACATTCCATATTTCACAACATCCAGTCTTCGGTCATGGTCGTCGTCTGAGAGTTGATGAATAATTTTTAATTTGTATGCGTTGAAATTTTGTGAAATAGGGTCTTGGTTTATTTTGGCCAACAGCGCATAATACATTTCGTCTTCGAGATTAAAAAAATCAAATAAATTTACATGGGGCGCCCATATCTCGAAACATACTAATCCAAAACCGTTTGTCTAACGAAAAAAAGTCAGGGGGTTTTTTTGTTAGCAACTAATAAGTGATTACGAAAATGATTTTTATTTTGATAAAAAGCAGTGGCGTGCCATTTTTTAATGTAATAAAATTATATTTTGTTCAATAACAACGGTTCAAAAAAAGGTAGATGATTAATTTTTTTCATTAAATTATAGAAAAATGTATCCTCTTTTAAAATATGTAAAAATGAATATACCATTACATTTGTTTTTTTTTGAAAAAAACTCAAAAATTTGCTACCGTTTCAGTTAACGCCATCTAGCGGCGAAGACGAAAGACAAAAAGTCAAAACCAAGTAAGGGTTTTGTAGTGTAAATTATGCTCTTTCATATGAGCCCAAATTTGTTAAAATCGGTCAAGCGAAACGGGAGAAATCTTGGTTTGTTTAAAAAAACAATTGAACATCGATATACTTTCATTAGGCAAAATTCTATAAAAATCCCATTTTTCTACTTAGTGTTGGTTGTTACGCCCTCTAGCGGACGTTTGACAAACTCGAAAATAATTTCCAGCAATTTCTCTTGTCGACTTTTATCATGAATTTTTTTTTTCTAAATCTATACGACTAATATCTTATGAGATATGGCCGCTCGCTACCCTTAACTGATCACCCTGTACTTTAATATATGCCAAGCAACCAAATCGTCTGAATTGATTTATATCCTAATGATGATGTAGGTATAGGTCTTTTGGCACCACCGACAGCGGATTCCCACAGACCTCCCCAATGGAGGCTGCGAGGAGGAATGAATTTCCATTCGAAACTTGTTTCAGAAGCGAAGACTTTGATGTGATCGGACAAATCGGAATTAGCGAAGAATTCGCGCAACTCTTTCAAATGATTTCTTGCGCCTACATAATTGGTAGCGTTGTCACCGTAGATGACGGTAGGAATGCCCCTGCGTGAAATGAAACACTTCAGGATTAACAAGAATGCTTCAGTGGATAAGGAGGACACTAGCTCCAAATGGATGGCTTTAGTGGCCATGCATATGAATACTGCCATGTAACACTTTGTGATAGGAGCCTTTGGAAGGCGTGAAGATTTTATAAAGAAAGAGCCACCATAGTCAATGCCTACCCTTTCAAAGGGTCTAGAAGGAGTGACTCGGTCAGATGGCAAATCGGACATAATTTGTTGAGCAGAAACAGCTCGGAAACGGAAACAAGTCATATATTCATGAATTACTCTTTTTACTTCCCTGATTCCATTCAGGGGCTAACATTGCAAACGAACGTTAGCAAGAACTGATTGGGCACCAGCGTGTCCCAATCTGACGTGCTCTCTCTTGAGCAGGAGGGAAACTACGTGTTTTTTAGCAGGGAGGAGTATGGGATTCTTATGAGGCTCGGGAACGTTTGCATGTCGCAAACGGCCTCCGGCGCAAAGGAGTCCTTGATCATTGATGAAAGGATTGAGGGCTAATATGCCTTTGTCGGAAATGGGCTTTTGAGATTTCAATTCCGAAATCTCATTGGAAAAGTGTTTGAACTGTAAGCTTCGAAGGACCCGTACTAAGGCAGAATTTATTTCTGATATGGACAAGGGGCCGTTGAGCCTTGGTTCCTTGCCCTTGGAGTTGGACACAAACCGAAGAATATAAGCTATAGCATGGAAAGAAAACCTTTCAAATATGGGGTTCCAAAATTTGAATTCGCAGTTGGTGCTTGTCACAATATTTGAAGCTTGTCGACTCTTTGTTTGGGTATGAATTTCGGAGGTTTTAAAGTAAATTTAGAGAAGTCGACATTTAATTCGGACAGGAAATCAGGACCATGCCACCATAGCTTGGAGTTTGAAAGATCGGGAGCTAGTACTCCTCTGGACAGTAAATCGGCAGGATTTTTAGGAGAACGAACATGTCTCCAATTAGCTTGCAGAGGACTATCTGGGAGTCAATCCACAGACTTATGGATTAGAATTCTAAACAATTCTCGAATATCTTGAGAATCCTTTGGGTTAACTTAGAAAGAAGCACCATTCCACATAGTTGAAGGCGCGGAAGAGAAACAGTGTTGGAGACGGTATCGTTGGAGTAAATGGTTCTGAAATATAAACAAGAACCATAAGCTCGCTCACTGCTGTCATCAAAGCCATGAATTTGAATATTTATTATTGATTTATCGGAAAACAGATATCTAGGAATTTTCAAATGTTTTAAGGAGTCAATGAATTTTTTTCCACTCTTGGGATAATTCAGGAGTTAGAGGTTCGTCCCAGGAAAGTTTCGATAGCCACAACCTTTGCATGAAAATCTTGTCCACGACTATTAATGGGCTCAAATATCCGATTGGATCAAACATCTGAGCTAGGAGGGACAACGCCTTGCGCTTGGAAGGCGTTTCTGAAGGAAGGAGTTTAGGTGAGGATTATGTCAAATGCGTCCGAGGACGGATTCCAAGACAACCCCAAAACCTTGTTGGGAGTGTCTTCCATTTTTATTTCGTATTGAATTGGGTTAGAGGAGTCACAATATTTTTGTCTAAATTGTGAGCTATTGGGTGACCATTTATGCAGTCGGAAACCCGCGGAATTTAATAATGTATTGATTTGGTGATAGGACTCTTCCAACTCGGATATGGAATCAGCACCATGAAGTACATCATCTACGTATGTTTGATGTAACAAGGCCTTTTGTGCTAAAGGAAATTCATTGGAATTGGAAGCGAGTTCCTTTAGAACTCTTGAAGCAAGAAATGAAGAGCAAGTGGACACATTTTCTTTTACAATTTACACCTCTCAATATTAGGATTTCCAGTCCTTTTTCACACTAATACTTTTATCAGAGGTTGTATCTGTATTTACTTGATTAGATTTTAATATGTTAGAATAACTACACTTTATTTTAATACCGTAGAACATTTTTTTAAGCCGCCACACCCTTTCTACCGGCTTTTTTAGCTTTTACCATCGACTTGTTTTGGGACACAGGTACTACGTGACTCTCGCTGGTTGCTGCCGGGGGGCATTTTGGTTTTTATGAATCTCAATATTTTTGAAAGAAGGGGTAATGCTATCAATTTTCCACTGACAATGACAGGGTTTACTAAGCCTAGCATTGCGCCACTAAAGATAGGTTGCTGCGTTTTGTGATTACAGGCACCTCAAGGGAGGAAGGGATTGAGATTTGAAATATGTCTGAAGTAGGATTCCAAATGAGCCCTAGCACCTTGCAAGATGCTTCTTCAAAGTTCAACTCTTTTGTTTCTGAATAGCAATTGGGGTTGGAGTTAACAAAGTTGGACGGATTTTACCTCATTTTGTGTAGATCAAAATGATCCGGGGATAAGATAGAGATCAATGATTGATGCAACTGGCTTAATTCATTTTCGGCATTGGCTCCTGACAATATGTCGTCTACATATGTCTGATTTAAAATGGTTTTTTGAGCTAGGGGAAACTGAGGATTTTGATGAGCGATTTCATTGAGGACTCGACAGGCCAAGTATGGCGCACTTTTTTGTCCAAAAGAAACTGTTGACAGTTCGATACATTTGAATTCGTCATGAGGATGAGCTCTCCATAATACATTTTGGAGAAACCGAAACTTGGGGTTCATGGAAACCTTCATTTTCGTGATGTCGGCCGTGAAGGCAAAGAGGAAAGTTCTAAATCGGGTAAGGGTGTCAAAGAGTTCGGGCTGGACTAATGGCCCTCTCAAGGTAATGTCATTCAGAGATAAAGATGTACTCGTTTTGGCTCAGAAATCGAAAACTACACGCATTTTGGTGCTAACGCTCTGCTCGCGTATAACACATAGATGAAGGACAAAATATTTATTTTCCGATAGGGAGTTTTGTAAAGATAGCGGAACGACTCGTGCGTGATTTAGTTGGAGGTATTCATCCAACACTGCCTTGTATTCGGCTTTGAGTGTGGGATTTTTGGACAGTTTATTTTCTAAGGAAATGAAACGACGTTTTGCTTGAAGGAAAGAATCTCCAAGCTCAGCCTGTGCTGAAGGATGAGTAAGTGGGAGGTCGACTTGATATCTTCCGTCAGAAAGTATAACTGTGGTGTTTTTGAAGATGTTTTCGGCAATGTCGTCTTGCTCTGAGGACTTGGATTTGGTGGAGCAGCTCACCTGCTCGATGAATTTTTCTAATATTGTTTCCAGCGTATTTTCAGAGATGCTGCTCGTAGTATGAAAAGAGTGGGAGATGAGATTGCACCTTCTGTCATAATTCACACATTGAGGAGGTACTACTCCGGACAAGATCCAACCCAAGAAAGTATGGACTAAAGAGGGAAAACCTTTGCCTAGGGAATGTAGGCCTGGTTGCAAAAGTCCATAATAAATATCGGCTCCTAACAACAGCGAAATTTCTTCAGGGTGATCGAAATCTTCGTCGGCCAATTGGCTTTGAAGGTGAATGGGGATTTTAAGTTTTCTTTTGTCAATTGATACTTGAGGTAACGTGGAGGTGATTTGAGGTACTACAGCACAGGTTAGTTCGAAGCTTTGAGCGGACGATCGTTGAGAAAATATTTGAATATCAACCATTTCGTTTATGGTATTTCTATCGTTGAAGATTCCTGCAACTTGGAGTTGAGAAGGGTATCTATCGAATCCAGCTTGGGTGACTAGGGCACTCGTGATGAATGATGTTTGACTCCCTGAATCGAGTAGCGCTCTGGCTACGATGGGACGTCCTCGTTTGGGATAGATATGCACTTTGGCAGTGGCTAACAAAACGTGAGATCCCACATTACTGACTGCGGACAAAGAGGCTACTGATTGTTGTTGATCATTCGTTGATCTGGCATTATTAGAGGATCTTTTGTGTTCGGATTGTCATGAAACGAGTTTGACCTTGAATTATTGTTTGGAGTTGAAATGGAGGCGGGTGAGCTATAATGTATGAGAGAATGATGGCGACGTTGACAGATTGAACACACGACTGTAGATCGACACTGTTGGCTCGAGTGATGTGCTCGAAGGCAATTATAACAGAGACGGTTTGATTTGACAAAGTCTACTCTTTCAGGGATTGATAAAGCTAAAAAAGTTTTACATGAATATATTCGATGATCATTACCCTTACAATGACCGCACACTAGTTGATTTGTGGGGGGAGATGATTGTTGATTTCTATTGAATGACACATTTGGCGATTGACTTTTTTCTGAAGGTTGAAAATTTGATGCAGAGGCAGAAGCGGAGTTTGATAATAAAGAAATCTTTGGGTTTTGTGTGTTAGAGCGTAGTTTCTATTGTTCTGAGGGGTCTTGGTTGTAATTTTGCTATCCGAGTGAAGCTCGTTACTTACAGTTTCTAAAATGACGCAACGCTTGCGCAAAAATGTGAACAGTTCAGCAGTAGTTGATAATTCACCGACTGAAGCCTGTTCTTCAAAAGCTCTACGAGAGCTGTAATCAAGCTTTTGCTCCAATATGTGAACTACCAACAACTCGAACAGCTGATCGCGAGTAAGACCGGTTGATTTCAAATCGTCAATTACCGCTTTGGAGTTGGCAGAAAACGCTCTCAAAGAATGTGCTGAACCTTTTTGTATGGAGGGAGTAGACAGCAACTGCTGATAATGTGCAAGCAACATTTGTTTTTTATCGCTATACCTTTCATCTAATAAATTCAGTGTTATGTCATAATTACTATCAGTTACCGGCAGCGTATTTCCATAGTATACTTCTGTGCAGAGCAGGCCGTTGTCTGTACCGTAGTATGCTATGTAGAATATTTTGAGGCTACGCCGCATTACAATGTGTACGGCGATGCTCTCAAAGCTAGTATAATATGTAATCCCCATTCCGTATTTGTATACTACAAACACTACTCGAATACAGATCGCGCCTTTACGTATTATCCCCTCCAAACAATCTTCGCCGTAATAAATGTAACAAAATATTTCCTGTCAGTGCAAGTGCAGGCAACCAATACGCGTTTGCTGACATTTTGTTAGCAATGAACTGTGAAAACAAAATATTACAAAATTTAAAAAGCTTTTGCCATGAAGATGATCAGCTCCTTTGCTGGAATTTTAATGATTTTATTAATTATAACGCGGTTTTAAGATCGAAAAACAGAGGTGATAAAACTGCTAGTGAGTTTTGCGATGAATTTATAAAATCATTTAGTGAAGCTTCATTCACGAATAGGATTGTTCGATATACTTATCACAACGCTCAAAAATTTGAGTTCAAAAAAGAATTTAAGTGCCAACATAACGACTTTAATAAAGTAAAACAAAATAAAAACAGCGAAGGTCGTATACGAAATAAAAATTGCAATGCCACCATCACTATTTTATTTAAGAAAAATAATCGAAATACTTTAAAAAACGACCCTCTCCTAAAGAAAGGTTTAAATGCTGTTACAACGGTAAGTCTTAATTTGAAGTTTTATATTTTTATGGTGACACAAAATTATAGGTACTACTTATCATTATTTGTTTTTTCAGATCAACTTTAATCATAATCATCAGGTGAAAGTATCTGAAGCGTATAGGTTCTTACGAAACAGTAAGACAACAAAAGAAATTTTCTTAAAATATTTTGATAGTGGCATGACTCCTTCTTCTGCCAAATCTTACCATGAGTTGTTTCTTGAAAATTCCAACGACGATAAAAACATATTTGAAATTCTCTCAAATGCCCAGATAAATCCAACTGACCGTCAAATTTATTATCTTTATGAAGGATGGCGGTAAGTATACTCAATTGCTCAATGGCGGTAATAATGCTAAATTAATAATTTTTTAGTGCGAAAAATTTTGGTGGTCGAGATGTTACGAGCATGATGGCAGCTTTGAAAGAAAAAATTCCGTTATATGAGGAAATGGGAATGCGAGTAATTATCGAAGAAACGCCCTTTGCCATAATTATTTTGACCCCTATAATGATAAGGGCACATAAGCGAGTCTTTTCAAATAGGATGGTTTTTGTTGATTCCAGCGGCTCATGTGACCAAACTAGCACCAGCGTTACATTTATTCTTGCTGCTGCCAAAACTGGAGCCATACCTTTAGCATGCCTTTTACAATCAGATCAAAGTGAGGCAAATTATACATTGGTTTTTAACCTGCTGCGTGAATCTTTAGGTGCTGAGGGTTTCAATGGACTTGGCTATCCAAAAATCATAATGACGGACGACTCCACAGCAGAGAGAAATGCATTACGGACAGTATTTCCTGAATCTATTCTCCTTTTGTGCTCGTTTCATTTCTGCCGAGCATTTTGGAGATGGTTGTGGCAGGGTGTTCATATGGTTGCTGAAGAACATCGCCCATTAATAATGAGAAAATTTCAAAAATTATTATACGCTAGTACCAGAGAAGAATTGGAATCTGAGTATAACACTTTTATATCTGACGATATTATTTTGTTGTATGAAAATTTAATAATCCACATAAAAAAGCTGTGGAATCGAAAAGAGGGATGGGCTCTGTGTTTCAGAAATACGTTGCCAACAATGGGACAAAACACAAATAACTATGCCGAGGCATCTATAAGAATTTTTAAAGACCCGATCCTCGAACGTTGTAAGGCATTTAACAGTTGCGCTTTGGTCGACTTTGTCTGTAACGTATTTGAAAATTATCAAAAAAGACATTTATTTTCGTTTTCCAATTGCAGAAAAAACAAAAACGAACTTATTCACAATAAATTACGTTTAAAGGCAAAATATTTAAACGTTAAGCAATATCAAGAAACTGTGGAGTCGGAAAATACAATAATTTAATTTACAATGTATGTACTGAGACGGCCACCTGTGATTGCCCAAACGGTCAAGGGGGAAGATTTTGTAAACATCTCTGTGCTGTGGAACTTTACTCTTCTTTCTCTTTGTCGTCCGCTCCATCACTGTCAGTTGAGGACCGAAAAGAGTTGGCACGAATTGCACTAGGTGAGGAAATAACGACGGAATTTTTCGAAGATATGATGGGGGCTCCTACAGACGAGTATCAAAAGCAAGACCCATCTTCTCGGATGGAGGTGAACTATGCACACGAATGGGAATCGAAAGAAAATCTGGAAATTTTAGCTACTGACATTCAAGATCTTTGTACCGATGAACTTTCGCAGAATATTACAAGAATTTTAAAAATAATTGAAGAAAATAAATCGGTAGAAATGAACAATGCCGTTGAAAAATTTAATCATAAATTGAGTAAACTAACGACCCCCTCTGATATAATAAGCTTTTTTCATAATATTAAAAGCGTACAAAGACAAAGGACTATAAAAGTACAACCCACCTCTATAAGTCGGAGAAAAGTTCGACCTGGAATGACTTCGGGGGCTAAATCAATACAAGCTGGAAGACCAGCAAATTCCTCAACTATTAAAAGGATGCCTAAGTGTATAAGATCCCTTTCGAAAAATGTTACAAATAATAGACCCAATGCAAAGTCTCATTGAGTACTTACTCGTCTAGAGCAATAAATATTCCCTTATTCAATCTGATTATATTGTTTCGTAATAGTATTATTTATAATCTTTATTGTTTTGTTTATTATAATGAAAATGCATCAAATCTCTCATCTAGCCCTAGACACACACCTGTTTATTTTCATTTATCTATTAAAAACTATCAATCCTCGGAGCTTGCCGCCTTCCGTCGCTTAACTGAAATAAATAAAAAGATTTTTTTCCACTGTGTCTAGCTGTTCTTAAGTCTGCTTTCGTCAGGTGTTCGACCTATTATAGAGAATGACAAAACTTTAAATGATCAATTCAAAAATTCTTATCTTTGGCCACAGCGAATAACTTTTATGATTTTTTCTAACAATAAGAAATAAACATGAGTAACTTTTCAAAATAAATTCTTCTTTGTTCTCGTTTTCCGTTATAATTTTTTGAATACGCACATATAATTGACTTTTATCACTTTTTATTCACTCACTTTTAAATGTTTTACAAATTTTTACTGACCTTTTTTTAGCTGTAATTCTTGTTGGGCATGTTGGGCACGTAGCCCGCTGAATTTTATTTTCTTTACACTCTTTTGAGTAGTTTGGGAGACTTACTAGATACTTTCCCTTATCCGGGTCGATTGGACCATGAAGATTCGGGGGGTTTTATTTCCACCCAAATCGTATGTTGTAATAGACTGTAATCTTTACTTTGAAGCCGCTGGTGATAAGATCGTATCCCTTCCCTTGTCTCCCAAAATAAAACACTATAAAATTTGTTTAACACAGTAGAGTTTGATTTATTAACATTTCATAACTTTTTGCACACATTTTCTTTTACAATTTACACCTCTCAATATTAGGATTTCCAGTCCTTTTTCACACTAATACTTTTATCAGAGGTTGTATCTGTATTTACTTGATTAGATTTTAATATGTTAGAATAACTACACATTATTTAATACCGTAGCACATTTTTTTAAGCCGCCACACCCTTTCTACCGGCTTTTTTAGCTTTTACCATCGACTTGTTTTGGGACACAGGTACTACGTGACGTGAGGCATTTTGGTTTTTATGAATCTCAATATTTTTGGAAGAGGGGGTAATGCTAGTTCCCGCGTTGCATACTTCAAATTGGGGAGACGTTGTAACGAATTTCGTTAGAAAGAGAAGAGAGAACTTCGCTTACCACTTATAGTGGAACCAAAGTCAGTGTAACGACAATAAAATAAAGCAATGTTGTCAGATATATTTTCTAGAATTGTTAAGCTCTCTTTACAAATGTTCTCCTCACTTCAGAAAACTGTTAGTTCGTGATGATCTTAGAAAGCTAGTTTGGAAATATTAAAAATATATACATAATATAAATTTATTAGTAAGCAATAAAATAAGTCGCTTAAAATTGCTGGAAAAGAATAATTAATTAGAAACAACTTTATGTACAGTAGAAACGCTGAAGCTTTTCCATCACGTGACTGATACGTCAGCAATATTGTTCATATGAATTAAATCAAAACTTGTGTCAACTCAATAGGAATAATCGTTATGACTAATATTCCAAAGGTCGGCGTTTTACGAATTGGTAATTAAACAAGAAATTTAACTTTTTTAATTGTATTTATTTTATTTATATGGTTAACATCGACATATTTATTAAAACTATCGATATACTGGGCGAATAAGTTACAAAATCCAAAATTAATATTAACCATGCTGGCTTATTAGTGGAGAGCTGATTTTTTGTAGGATATCTTGTATTTTATATAAGTACATACAATTTATGAAGTTCATGAAACTGACGTAATGTTTAGTCTTCTGACATGGTGTCCTCTAAAACTTTTAAAATAACACTTTCTAAACTGATTATATTAGAACAATTTTTTTTTGGTGGGCTATAGATTGTAAATAGAATAAGATTCCCACACAGCTTGAAGGTGGACGTTTCGATAAATATATTACCATCATCAGGGCAACACATCAAATGGAAACCCTCATATTAAAAGTAAAAAACAGAAATATCCGCAGAAGACATCAAAAATAAAATGTAAACACATATAGGTACTAGAAACGAAAAAACACATCAAATATGACATTTCTTGCTTTATAGTTCATCCATTTCGGAATCTGAGCTGTCTTCACCAGTATTTATTATCACTGGTTCAATATGTATGTTCACCAAATTTCGTTCTCGAGTAAACCAGTCTTCGATTATTTTTTCGGTATGCCTAACACAATTATCCCAAACATTTGCACTACAATTTTCCAATGCTTCTTTCCACATACTCAAGACCCTTTCATCGCCGTATCCGTCTCTGCCAATATACTTATTATAATATGTTTTGCAGTGGGCCCAAATAAGCTCAATGGCATTAAATTCGCAATGGTAGGGCGGTAGCCTTAAGACTTCATGACCATGTTTTCGGAACAAGTCATCAACAACATATACATTTTCTTTCCGGTTCATTTTAGCAATTTGTAATAGTTCAGGTCTTGAGAGGTTTTCATTAAAGTCAATATTGTTGGCTTTTAACCAAGTGATAATTTCATCTTTTTTTGACGAAGTGGAAGGTTGCTTTTCTGCTAGTATACTATGATAAGGCGCATTGTCCATTACCACTAACGACGGTTCTTCTAAATTCGGAATTAACTGTGTCATAACCCACTTTGTAAATATTTCACCGTTCATTTCACCGTGGTAATCTGACGACGATTATTTAGAGGAAAACACTAAGCTGGCATCTTCCACAAATCCTTTTGATGAACCAGCGTGAACAATAATAAAATGTTTACCGTCATAACCTCCTGGTTTACGTACACTTTTAACATTACTGTCCTGCCAAGAACTTAATTTAGTTCCTTTTGCATATATCCATGTTTCATCTAAAAATATAATTTGTCTTGAAAAAACACTATCACTATTTTCTCTATATTTTCGAAGGAAGCATGCTCTTTGGCTAGCAATATTTTTTGTTCGTTCTATTAATGCTCTTCTGTTATCTTCCTTTTTATATTTAAATCCCAAATGTGTCAATAATACCAATAAAGAGGTATTTCCAACAGAAAGAATTTCCTTATTTTTTAGTTCATCATTTATGGTTTTAACAGTGACATGTTTCCCTGAAAAAATAAGAAAATTTAAATTATCATTATCTCAAACAAAAAAAAGATTTTTTTATATTTACTTCATACTAAACTTGAACACAAATTTTTGATATTCAGATTTTTTTATTATTTGTACCAAATAATGTATAGAACAACTCTGTATGTGACATCAAAAAATTTAAATTAGAAAACTAAATTGTGAAACACAATCTACACTCAGAACATTCAAATTGGTAAACATTTATGGACAGTACTCAACTTAGAAATCAGCACATGTAGAAACACATTCAAATTAAAAATATGCACAACTTTCTGTATTCTAAAGCTTTCATTACTCATAACTTCTATAATCGAACTTACGTTAAATTACCTACTAGTTTTCTAAGATTTTCATATACCACACTATAAGCTGCTGGTGAAAAATCTCACTGTATGGATAATACTACATGCACTATGATGTGTAATCTTAATTATTAAGGTACTATCATTTCACTTCTCTTTTATTTAAAGTGTAAGCTGACTGTAATGTAAGGCTTAAGAACTCCCATGTTCTTGTATTATTGTTTCACATCATTGTTTACTTACTTTGTTCATACATATTATATAAGGTATTCCGTACTGCCATTTTGGTTCCCTCGGGTAAATCCTCTGTTTTTAGTTTTAATCGAGGTGTTTGACTGAGTGACGTTGGGAAAGTTGGAATATTTTCCTTACTTTTTTTAAGGGAACATACCGTTTTCACAGATATTTTCAATGCAGTTGCCACTCTCTGAAATATAATATTAAATAGAAATGTCCTTAAATAGATGTTAACTTTAGTATAATACCTCCTGAACAGATGAAATAGGTTGAAAGGGTCCGCCGTTGTTTTTTTCCATCTCAAAATATTCAATCAAGTTCATAACAAACTCCTGTGCTCGTGAATTAAGCCACTTTCCAGGCATTTTCTGAAAATAGCTGTTGGTTAATTTACCGTTACAAGTACAATCAGACACTTGATTCATGCAAATTTGAAAATTCTGCATAGATTTACAAATTGTAGAGAATTATAAATACTATTTACCACCAATAAGTAGTAAAATAAGCATTGTAATATTCCCGTCTCACGGCATTTTAGGTGTTATGAAATGTCAAAAGTTTACAAGTTGTTAAAGTAATAAATTAGTACTTACCAATGTTAAATGGAATAAAAAGTCAAATTAGTTCTTACAAGAACTGATTTTAACAATTGATACACTTTGAATCCAAAAAATCGCTAAAAACAAGACAGTAAACTAAGCTCGCATAACCTCAAATATGGTAGTGTCAAATTCAACTTTTAGTACGATCAGTTATTCACGTTACGTCAATTATATCGTTGTCTCTTTTTACGATTACTACGGCAAATTTATAGAAACTATTACGTATGTCTTGTAGTTGGTCTTGTGTAGAAGACAATCGATCGAACGTTCTTATGTTTGATTTATATTGATAGAAGAAGATAGAATGTAGAAAATATGTGTTGCATAAATCGTAGATTGGATCACGTGATGGAAAAGCTTCAGCGTTTCTGCTGTATGTTACTATATTTAAGAAAATTTTGAATATGTGACAACATCCAGTCAAGTATTTGGCATAATATAACGAAGTAACCAGACAGTTTTAACTTGGCTAACTAGAAATTCACAGGTGTTGAACATCTGGCCTGACCAGTGTTTAAAACGTCCAGGGGTGTGACTAAATAATAAAATTATGTTCTAGAGACATATAATATACTTAGTGAGTTCTTAATTGTAGAAAAGTGTAGTTAATCTATAGTGGAAAAGTTTTAATAATATAATATATATTATTTTTTGGTTTAGTAAGGTTAGTTGATTAGGTGAAGTGAGTGAATTGTTATTAATATAATACTTATTTGTTCGTAGACGTTAGGGAAAGTTTAACAAATATAATTTATTAGTAATTAATTAGAATGGCATTTTGGAGACCATTTGAAACGACAGTTCACGGTGGTGTATCGCGGGAATCTAATAATTTGGCACCACAGACAAATGACTTAGCAGTAAATGATAGGGCCGAATTTCAGAACAAAGATTTACATGTTCAGTGTCAACGGGTTGTTTTAAATATGTATGCGTGTTTGAAAAAGGAAAATTCTGAAATTTCTGATAATGCGGTTATAGCGAGAATTAACGAAAATCGGGCTTACAACGATTTATAAAGGAATTAAACTAGGTACTGTTACGGATCATTCTTTAAAGCGAAAACGACCAAATCAAAAACTGAATAAGGTTGACAATGCTACTAAAATGTTATTCAACGGATTGTTTACGGGTTTTACAAGGACAATATAGTGCCAACTTTAGAACTGATTCGTGATAAATTGTGGGATATTCCTGAATATAATTATCAAAGTTTGGAAACACTGCGCGCGGTTTTGTTAAATTGTGGATTTAAATATAAGAAATTAGATAATCGAATGGTCGTAATGGAATCTCGGCGTATCGTTGAACTTAGACACGAGTATTTGCGCAATATAAAAGGGTACCGTGATTCAAACAGAACTTTAATTTATTTAGACGAAACTTGGTTTGTTACGCATGATGTTGTCAAGTATGGTTGGGTTGACGACACAAAAAACTGTTCTTTAGATACTCCGTGTTCGAGAGGAAAACGCGTAATTATTCTTCATGCCGGAAGTAGAGATGGCTTTGTACCTAATGCATTGCTATTGTCGGCTAAAAATATAACTAAGTCTTCTGCTGATTATCACGAAGATATGACAGCGGATTTGTTTGGAAAATGGTTTGTCGAACAGCTTTTGCCGAATATTCCGCCGAATTCGGTAATTGTTATGGACAATGCGTCGTATCATTCCCGAATATTAAATAAAATACCCAACAGCAGCACGAAAAAGGACGAAATTTTAAAATTTATGAGAATCAAAAACATTAATATTCCTGAAAAGATTCCGGTAAAACGAGAATTAATTAACATAATAAAAAGTAGGAACTTCCAAAAAGAATATGTCATTGACAATATTTGCTGTAGGTCCGGTCATACCATTTTGCGGTTACCCCCATACTATTGTATCTTTAATCCAATCGAAATGGTATGGGGTACTGTTAAAAGTCGTTTACGGAAATATAAACAGTCGCCAACTTTAAGCGCAGTCGTCCTTGATAATATTCGGCAAATACTCGATGACAATTATAGCGATGTATGGCAAAATTGCGTAGCTCATGTTATACAAACAGAACGCGAATTTACAGTTTTACCGCCTATAGCACCAGTAGTTATCCAAGTTGAAAACGATTCTACTTCGGAAGATTCTGACAATTCCGGTAATTAAATTCTTTTTAATAAATGTTCCTTGTAGGTATATTTAAAACGCGTTTTTTGTTTTTCAAGTATTTATAGTAGATACCGTACTTATTTTCCAAAGCCAATAAAAAAGCAAAAAAAAATATAAAAAAATAAAAAACTAAAAAATAACCAAAAAAAACTAACTTCATATTTCTACTAACATGCCCGACCCAATCCTTTTTCCTGGTAAGAATAGCTCATACCTCCCCGTGGTTCTTGCTGGGCAGACAATTTTTTCAGATTGTCTGGCTAAATGAGCATTATTTACAGAAAATTATATTACAAATTTTATGAGTTTTGTATGCAGGTTAATTTTAATCTACTATATTAATTTGAATGAAAAACATTATTTCACAAGATACGAATTTATAAAAAATTTATATGCACGCCATTGGGCGGCACTTACCTTCAAAGGGATTAAAAATATGGGTCATTACATTATGCCTGGAAGGATATTTCTGTGGCATGAGCGTGGGGATGGGTTTTTCCAAGGATGATGACATAGGCGTAGTTGAAGGAATTAATTCGACTTATATCAGTGATAAAAATTTGTATATAGTTTTAGAACTGATATAAACAACAATAAATCAAATTCAAATCAATCAGAAATACCTAAAGGAATTATAAAATGTACATGCACAATTATAAATCAAATATGTCAAGAATGTGACCGAAATTATTTAATTACGGCCCAAATGTAAGTCGATTTTATTTAAGAACTTTCTGTTTAAATAACAAATCGCGAAAATAAACTAGGAAATAAATTTTAAGTACGCCCCTGGAGCGACGAATCAAATCTCAATACTTGTCTCAACTTGCCTACAAGAAATAAAATTTTAATCTATATTTTATGTGAAGAATGTACGTACGAATCTTTTTCGATACGGCACTGGATGTTTGTTTAATTAATATTTTTAAATTAAATCTACTCTGAAAAGCTTTGTCTCAAATAAATGGAAAATATCTAAATACTACGAATACAACTTTAACTAAATAAAACTCAAATGTTTTTATTGTAACAATTGCAATCTAGGACTGGAATCCAGCAACATCGCCTATCGGCGAACAGGAACAGTGGAATATGTTGAAAAACAGCAGTTTTTGCTGTCGAACTGAATTTCAACGATACAATGTGTTAATGTTAATGCGAAATAAATCCGGCTCGTTTGGATCATACGATGTGGCCGTTGATGTCACATCGGTTGAAATGACAAAAAAATTTATGCTGTCGTAAAAAATAGGATGTCTTCGATTTAGTGGACTGGAATTCTATAGGATGACTGGTTCCGTCGCATAAATAATAACTGTATTTCGTGGAATGATGAATATAGACAAGCCTTTCAGTATGAAATAGTATTTATTAGAACGATCTTACTCTTTCCTCTGTGGTTTTCAAAGCACTATTCATTTGAAATATAACTTTGCTTTGGTTTTGAATCACTATACAAAATTTAACTTTATAGAAAAATGCACTTATTATGCAGGAAATAAAGGAATTAAATTAATTACTATGAAAGTTGACCCATTTGGTCTGAAAATATCGGTTTTATACCGGTAAAGGAGTGGTAGGTCTTAGCTGGGAGACCGATCGGGTTGGAAACTCAATATCGACTCTTGCTAGCCAGTG
This sequence comes from Lochmaea crataegi, assembly GCA_947563755.1. NCBI lineage: Eukaryota > Metazoa > Arthropoda > Insecta > Coleoptera > Chrysomelidae > Lochmaea > Lochmaea crataegi. The sequence continues at coordinate 42,082,420 of OX387425.1, read as the reverse complement.
CTGGGTAATTTCTAGTTAAAAAGTAATTAATAATTACAATTACTTTTTTTCATGTAATTTGTAATTGTACTCAAGTACTTTTTTTTCTTAAAGTAATTTGGAATTGTAATTGCAGCAAAATCTGTGGAGGAATTGTACTTTGTAATTATATTATTTGAATTATCTGAATACAATTACTTCTCATAAGTACAATTACTTTTCCAATTACAATTACTATTTCCAATTACAACTACAATTACATTTTTTAATGACAATTACTTTTAAATGCGTGATTACGAGATGCACGTGGTACAAAAACAAGAAATTTCCTGTTCGAACCGAATCCTAGGCTAATGTTGCACGATTTGTAGGATATGATTATACCTAATATATAATATTATTATATCTATGGACCTAGACCCAGATAGGTACACGAACTTTTGTATTTTTGTTTCGTTCGAATCAATAAACTTTTTCAGTAAACATTTTATTTTAACTTCCCTGTTTCGTTTTTATATTACTAGTTACTTATTAAGGATTTTGTCTTTTCCCATAAGTTAAGGAGTCCTTAAGTTGTATAAAGCTTACTTAAAGTTATTCTCAGTTTTAGGTGATACATGTCAATTTCCGATCTATAACTATAGGTGCAGTCTAATGTTTCGGGCAACAAGATCTAATTGCTAAATGGTGTTTAGACTGTATCTATGCCTTACAAAATTTGTCATATGTCATCTCAAACCGAGTTTAACTTCAAGTAAGCTTTATACAAACCACCCTTAACATATCTTTAACTTTAAGGAATCCTTGAGAAAATCGCTGCAACTGGCTGTTAGTTTAACAGTTTGAATTACCTATTTAAAAATCTTATTCGTAAAGGCTGGCTCCCTCATTCTGTCCTAATTTGTTGATTTATCCGCAAAGTAATTATAAAAGTAATTGATAATTCCTATTTTTAAGACATGTACTTTGTAATTGTAATTTATTCCTTTTTTAGAAAAGTACTTTGTAATTGTAATTAATTCCTTTTTTGGAAAAGTACTTTGTAATTGTAATTATTTTTAAAGTACATGTAATTACCCAGCACTGTTGCTAGCTGAGCTAGCCTCGTAAAACGAGGGAGATAATGCATTTAGGCGGGAAGTGTGCGTTTGGTCACGCTTACTTCAACTGCCGAAGAATAATAGTAAATATTGCAAGGCGCCGATCACCACCAATTTAAATAATTACTTTGCAGTTCGTTAATGAATTAATTCCTTTACAATTTGTAGTATTTCATATCGTTAAATAAAAATTTCTACTTGCGGAATAAACATCATTTTGCATGAGGTCATCCATCATCACGTGGTACTTTTTCACTTGTTGAAATTTTGAAAATGAAGTTTTAGATTTTCACAAAATTGAATCGAACACTTTAATTCGCGCAGTGGAAGCGTGCGGAGCCCATAACCTGTTAAGGGTATGGGTTAAACGATACACTGTATTAGAATGGTATGAAATAATTTTTATTGAAAAGCACTCGTATAAACTTTGTGTTCCTAAGGTCTCGTGAGAGAGAGTGTTTCTCGAAAGTTCCGGTATACACACGGCACCCTGGTCGAGATAGGAGGGCTGCCGCCGCAAGGGCGCCACAGATACAAATAGCATAGGTGCAATTCCAACAAATTTGTTTTTCTTTCAACTTGCTGTGTCCTGTACTATGACTGACTTCACAGGTAGATGCAACATGAGTTGTTGAAGAAGAAGGATTTACTATTACTATCAATTTTCATCTCATCAGAAATTTGTGGTCTGCCATATCGTTTTTCATCATTAATACTACCCGTTGTTTTAAACTTACGAAGAGGCTCCCTCAAATAAGCTCTCGAAACGGGGCGATCGGGAAACCTCTCATTAATAATGCGTACTGCTGCATGAATATTTTGTCCAGTTTCACCAAATATTAGGATCGCTGCTACTTTATAAAGCACGTACCATTTCGCTTCTTGAAGCACTTAATGTTCGGCTCACAACAGTTCAACAAATTAAATGTACAAAAATTTTAAAATTACCAAAAGCTACTAAAACAGTTAAAGGTTCGATGAACAATTGGAGAGAATTACAAAAACGTTAGATTATTTGAAAACTATCCACTTGAATTTTGAATTTTAGTATTAACTGATTTAATTCATCACAACTTTGCTTTTTTTAGAGCCAGCTGTCAGAACTGCCCTAAACACAAACAAGATTGAATAGATGTTTTCGATACCTTTGAAAAGAGGTGTCGCTTGCCATAGGGCTCCATTTAAAATTATTGGTCAGAATGACCTTGTGACGTCATCTAGCATCACTAGTAAGGAACTTTACAACCCTTAATATGCAGTTTCCAAATCTCACTAGTTTATGTATAATCGTTCCAAAGATAAGAGGGGGGAGGTTACTTTTGCATAGCACTGTAGGGATCAAAATACAGGTTCAATCAAGTGATAAAAGTGAACTATAAGCACTGAATGGCGTTGATAAATAAATTTGTATTTTATATTAAGTATGAGCAATAGCAAAAAAACTCTAACGTAAATGATAAATAGATATAAAATTGTTTAAGACATTGGGGCCTATTCTGTAACTCTTCCTCTAAAATTTAGAGGCCATTAAAAGTTTAACCGACGCTAAAATGACATCGGTATTCGCCAACCACAATTTTAAAGGATTCCTGTTAACACTATTATTTTAAAGGGAAGATGCCTTTAAATAATAACTGTAACAAAAATGGCGTATGTAGATGTTTCTTTGTTGCTTTGATTGCGGAATTAATGGCAAACCAAGAAAAGCAAGAAACATTTTTAGGTTATATTCGAAATAGTTTAAATTAACCATGTTTATATTATTATGGGGCAAAATTTAGATTACACCAAGAAGTATTAGGGACTTAAGTGATCCCTTTAAAATACCAACTAATTTATTTAAAAGTCTTTTTCGCTTTTCCAAGGAAGTGTCAAGCATGTTAATTGATATGAAAGAACCACATCTACCGGAGTACCACCTCCGTTGCCTCTGTGACCATATCTTACTTCCCTGGCTCGCCTCCTAACATTAGTTTTCATTTCACTAATTGTCTGAAAAATATTTGTAATTAATAGGTATGAAATAACAAAAAATTGATCTTATATTATAGAGTTCACATCACTTACGTCTTTCCACTTTTTCATTGTTTTTGGCGGAACGAATAAATTTAATTTTGCAGTTAGATCCTTTCAAACATTATTTAATTTGGGTAAATTCATAGGGTTTACTTTTCCTCCTACTAGCAGCAGCCTATTCTCTTCTAAAAGGTTTATAAAGTATTCCTTTTGTTTTTTTTTGTCATTCTCGGCGCCCGATCTTTCTATTTTTATAATTACTTATAATAATTAATTTCACAAATGACTCGAAGCGTGCAAGTAACCAAAAACAGTTCATGCAGGTTAGTTACAAATGTTCTTCTATCTTCATTAATTTTCTCTTCTTTTTTATTAAATTATATCTCTAACCTATTAAATGTCAAATAGCTCCTTAGGCACTGTTGCCAGATACTCTACTTAAAATTTTAATGGAACCCTTTAAAATAAATAATTTTTAACCTCCTCTAAATTGTATACTTGCAGAATATCATTTCAACTGAAAATCTTTAGATGCCCGTTGAAAACAGAATACAGAATAGACCCCATTTTCATTTATGATTGTAACGGATGCGTTAAGAAGCGATACTTACCCGTTGTCGATTCCATTCAGTCCAATTTTAGGTCCCATATCTCCAACTTCTATCCCTGGGTACGGGATAAGTGTTTTTGGATCACGTATAGGTACTACAAAGGCATGTAAACCATAGTGAGTATTATCTATAACAAGCTGTGCATAAACCGTTCCATACATTGCTGTTTGACCCAATCCACCAGCCCAACATTTTGCTGCTTCGAAATCTGGAGAGTTCATTACAAAAACTTTTTTATTTTTGTCATATGTGGCAGTGGTGCGCATGCCTCTTGCGTTGCTTCCGTGACCAATTTCAGTTAAGCAATAGCAGCCTAGAATCTAAAAAATATATCATTGCATCAACAGGAACAATGAAAACATGTCAAACGGCAGCCATACAAATGGTTCTCAACTTCACGCCTCTACATATTGTTGCGAGGTCACCAACTCAAAGCCGACCCTGTCACTCGACTATAAATTTTGGCGAATGCGCCTACCAGAAAATTCTAGAAAAGGTTTTGTTTACGCAATCGACGAGCGTAGAAAACGGTAGAATTTTCGAGAGACAGACAGTTTACAGAAGTTCTTAGTAATCGGACAGTGAATGTAATAGTGAAGATAAATAGTGTAATATTCAATTGGTAAAAATAAATTAGAACTATTATACCGAGTGTAAATAAATTAGTAGACATTAAGTAGAGTGTGTATATAAATTAAGTTTAATAAATAAATCAATAGATAGTAATTAGCCATAATGTGTATAATTTTATCCCACAAGTAAAAAACTATTTAAATAAATAACAAAAACATTACATTGGTGTCAGAAGTGGGAAAATATAAATAAATAATTCCGTGAAAATGGCTAAGAGACTAAGTGAGCTGAAAGTGATGGAACTAAAAGCAGAATTGGAAAATCGCGAGTTGGAAAGGTCCGGAAAGAAGATTAAATTAGTTGAAAGATTGAAAATAACACTGGAAATTGACAGCTTGGATCCGGATACATTTTTATTCAACGACGAGGCTTCCACCTTAATATCGTCAATTTCCGCTATGGACGAGAAGATTTCTGCTAATATTTCCGTTATGAAGGACGAGATTTCTACTATGAAGAATGATATTTCTCCACGACTATATAATAATGCACAAATTATTTTTACATATTTAGCTGAATAATGATATACATTCTTCACACCAGTGAAGAATGAAAAAGAATTCACTCTAGTTAGCCAATCACAATTTCCGATTATCAGGAATCACGCTAAAATGAATAAATCAAATCGTCTCTTTCAAAACGTCAAATACCTAACTACGCAAAATAAGCAATTGTAATAACTTAAAAGGTTTCTTAAAAATATGAATTACCTATATTTATGTTCTTTACATTTCAACTAGTAAATGTGGTCGATAGCTCAGTAGTAGAGATACTTGACTCTCACGCGGGCGATCAGGGTTCGATTCCCAATGGAAAATTTTTTTTAATGCATAGTCGTGGAGAAAGTATAGTCTTTTACTTGTGTAGAATGGCTATTATTCACATGGATGATTCCAAAACTCACTCGCTGCGCTCGCTCGTTTTGGAAACTTCATCGAGAATAAAATTGCGTCTCTAAAATCAGATATTGAGGATAAGATCACAACGATGGATGAGAAAATCCAGGAGTAAGAGAGGAAAATGGCAGATTCAAGAACACAAGACATGCCAGCAGAAGAAAATAAATCGAACAAATAAAACCATGCAAGCCAGAAGCACACCCCAAGATAGAAGATATTGGCAGTTTTGCCCGAGTCAAGGCCCCAACGTTCGACGGAAAAACGTCGTGGACCAACTATGTTAAACAATTTGAAGCAGCCGCTAGAGCGAATAATTGGTCCGATGAGGAGAAGGCAGTGAACTTAGCCATCGCGCTTCGGGGAGACGCCTTAGATATGCTTCAGACAATACCCCTTGAAGAAACGGATGACTTCGAGCAGCTGAAGAAGAGGTTGGACATGCGGTATGGACAGGAACATCTAGAACACTTGTACCAATCGCAGCTGAAGAACCGAAGACAGAAACGTGACGAAACTCTTCAAGAGTATGAAATGGATATCGCCCGACTAGTTCGATTTGCTTATCCATCAGCACCGGAAAACATGATGGAATGTCTGAAAATCCAGGCCTTTATTGATGGCTTACGTGACGCTGATAGGCAGAGGACGCTTCGTTTGGCCTTTTCAAATGAACACTGTATAATTTGTCAAAAATTAATTATAATTGTCAGAATTTTGAAAAAGTCATAAAAATTTTGTGAAGACGGAAAATAGTTTTATTGAAAAAAATTCGACTAGATTTAACGAGAAAGTAACAGGGGGGATGAAACACCCTTTGTCGTCTACCTTACCGGAAAACCAATCATATGAACACCAAAATCAGCACCAAAGTAATATTGGAAGAAACCTCCATTCACATAGTTGTGGAATGCATAGCAATACAGAATCCTAGGGTGCAACACCTAGGAGACTGCTGGATAGAAAAGGGATATTTACCCAAACTGGAACCTGCGGATATCTTGGAAATTTTCCAGCAAACAGGACTAACGGAACTGCAAGTATCTGAGACCTAAAAAACTACTGTTCACTTCTTCATCATACTCTGCTTACTTTTGGCGCTTTCTTTAAAATGTACCTACTCCTCTGCTCCAGTAGTACCATCCTAATTTAACGCATTCAACCCTCCAAAATATGTACGTTTGTTAGTTTTACTTTAACAGCTCGTATAGATGAAAAAAACTTTTACTTTACAGACAGTACATCAACAGACTACTGATAATTTAATGATAAATGATAAAACGATACGCCAAATGAAGCGGTTGTGTTCAGGCGGAATGTTGACCGTCAACTGTTGAGCAAGCAGCGTCAATTGTTTACGATTTGTTTACTAAAGGTACGTTTCCATTTACACATGTCGCAGGCACATGCGACATGCGACATGTGTGGGAACATGTCGAGCGTACTTTATGCTGCATCTCTGTGCTAGGAATATGTCGCGGAAATGGTGCGATTTTTCTGTTTCTCCGTGCAGGAGAATGTAGTTTGCAGCAGTCTGCTTTAAGGTTTCATAGTGTTTGTTTGTTTGAATGTATTATATTGTGATCTACGTTTTATTTATCTTGAAAATGGACTATACAGCTGCTTTAGCAGGGTTTGTGGTAATGAGAGGAGCGTATCAAGAACTATTGAAAAAAGTAGGAAAAGACCTAGATGGTGGATCAGAATTTTTTTTTGCAAAGAGACCATCGGAAGGAGCGTACAATTCCATATGGCAATTTAATTTTAAAATAGTAATAGTGAGACTTTCTACAACTTTTGCAGATTTTTTTATTGACTTATACTCTCCAGAAGTTATTATTACTTGTCCAGTCGATATAATATAAGAACAAAAACCATTGCACAATTTGAAGTTACACTCAGTATTTTCCGCCTTATTTAGAGATAATGAACAGACATATACTTACGTACCTTTCCGTTTTCGGCATCATTTATAAATTTTTCATGTCTGGAGGTTCCCATATTCATTACGGAACTAACAAATAAACTGTTACCGACAGTGTCTTTGATGTAAGAAGCGTCGGTTGCCGCCGTCATTATTCTACATGCTGCTAAAAATCGTTTCAAATTTTCCAACATATTAACCCACTTCAAATGGGGTATCGTACTTTGGTGACAGGATGCCAAAAATGCAATTTTTCGCTGTTCATCGTGAGATTTGGTTGTTAAATTTTCAACATTGTAAATTGGATTACTTTCTAGAATTTCTATCAATTCGTTCTAAAATAAAAGAAACAAAACGTGAAAAAGATAAAATCGATTGCAAAGTTCATTTAATAAATTTTTGCAAAACACTAGAATAGTAATTATGCGCCAAGGTAGAAAAGTGAGGTATTATTGTCGAGGCTTCGCTTCTCGGTCTTTAATGGACCCGAGACATTAATACACTTTTCTACCGTAGCTCATATAGCATTTTATTCACTACTTCACTACTAGCATTTTATTTTGCAACGATAATCGCCCATGGCTAGAGCACTCTCCTCAGGGAGTGGAATTCGGCACCAATTAAATTATTTTATATGCTATCACTGGGATGGGGTGTACAATTAATATTAAATTGGACGCCACCAGCTTTTTATCGAGACGAAAACAAAGAAAAACGAAAGCAAAAGGTGGAAAGCTGGAAACACCTTGTAAAATTTAACGTTAACTTAAATAAAAAATCAAATCAAATTATTTATTCCAGAACCCGTTTATCCAATTTAATAATTATTGAATAATCAATACAAAGAATGAAAACAATAATTATTTATTGAAATTTAAAAATTCAACATAAATTGGATATTAAAAAACCAAACGAGGAGAACAACAAGTTATATTAACACGCCAAATTCAAATCTTATAAACGCTAAAGATAAGGCGAAGGAACTTATCTTAAAGGGCTGGGATGTTTGCAGCTCTTAGCGTCGGCGGTGATGACTCCAGATGAAACAGGAACAGGAACGGGAAAACTTGAGTACTAGACTTGAAAACTTGACGGTACTTGCCGGAAACTTGAGTGCCGAACTTGAGGGGGTATCTTGAGGGCTGCAGAGCTGCGGAAAAAAGAAAAACAGGGATAAGGAACTAGAAAAAACATTAGGGAAGTAACGAATAGCTAGAACAGATCAGGTAAAAAGGAGCTTATGCTATAGCGCATACAAAACCCGAACTCCACGTGTTAAAATACAACTTAACAGTGATCTGTTTTATTCTATTCGTTTTGTTCCTTAAATATACAAAAAATGCAAATTAGCAAATAAGCAATAAACATAAATAAGCAGTAAGCACTACACAAGAAAATAACCTGAGGGAAAATACAAGAATTAACTTACCAACCAGACGATATAAATTGTTCACCAACAAATTAAAATTAAAATATATTGTATTGAACTGTTGCCTTTAAGGTGGCAGTTATAGTCCAATAATATAAGGGTTTGGCAAAGAAAAAACTGCGGAACTTTCTTTCTCAACGGATTTTTATATTTTTTGGGATGCTGAATCCGAACCTGAAGTTTGCTACCACGGCAACCATCGGCTTCATACTCAAAATCGCGAAAAACCGCCCAAAATAGCGGCAATTAAATGTTTTTCGCCTATAACACGACAACGAAGCGTTTTTTAAAGAAAGTTGTTGTATAGTAAATTGTAGCTTAAGCTAATACCTACAAAACAAAAAAAACAAATCCGAAATCGGACCATTTTTTGCGGAGTTATGATGTTTTGAAATATGGCGATATGTAGCGAAGTTGTCTAAAAACGCGAAAACCACCTCGAAAATATTTGATGGTGGTCTATTATTATCGAACGTCAATGAGGCACCTACTCACCTATTAGGTCACTTCACAAGTACTCTCTTTCTCAAATCTCAACGAAAAATCAAATTTAGGTATCGTGCTAGAAATTTTTGTACAATTGGCCACTTTTACTGAACTGCCGAACGTCAATGAGCAATGTGAGCATTTTTGACTCCACTCTATCAAGTACAGTTTATACAAGGAGTTATTTGTAATAAACGACAATTTATTTTTAGCTTATGTTTATTGACAACTTATTATTATTATACACTTTCATATTATTATGTAAAAATAGTAAGTTAAGGATTGAGATATAGTTAATTGTTGTAGAAAAGTAGAATTGTAGAAAGTAGACAATTCAACTCGAATTGTAATTGGGTACAGCGCCACCTGGAAAAAGAGAAAACAGAGTCTACAGATCTATTTTGTCTTCAGAGATCAAGAAAAATAGTTTCATTCAAGTAAATTCTTATAAGCAGGTGTACAGGATACCACATTACTTACCAATCGTCATCGTTTCGTCTGCTATCGTTGTAAACCAGATGGACCCGGTTTATCGAGAGAGGACAATTTTAGGCGCTTGTGACAGGGTTGGCTCTCACCTGTTGGCGGATCCACTGAAACAGAAAATAAATGAATATATCACATGCGAGTTGATAAGATATATGTTTTAAAGTACCTTCAACTTCTTCAATATTATCAGATGAAAGCGGTGACTCCAGAAGGTCGTCTGTACCGTCGTCCACATCAAAGATGATTTCTTGATTAGAGCAGTGACCATCACAGTCACACAACCTTGTGCAGAACAATCCAATTTTTCTGCATCCACAATTGCCCCTGCACCCCTTCTGACACTTGCAGCTTATCAACGTCAGCAGCTTGTCTGGGGCTGGAGCTTTGAGGGTGGTTATAGGGATCAAGTTCCCCTGGACTGTCCGCCAACCCCACTCCTCTGTTGGTAGAGCGTTTCCAAGCCACTGCTGTACCTGATGGAAAACCCGATATGTGTGCTGCTTGGCTGCGGCTTCTGAGGGTGGAATAGTGGCAAAATTTGAATTGAATTTGTAGGCTGAAGTTAAGTACTGCCTGTAGCGATAATCGTTCAAGGAAGTGCAACAAAAATCACCTCCGTACAATCCAACCCAGAATTTTTCCCCTGCTGCCGTGAGCTCTTCTTTTGTCGCAAAAGGATTTTTGAATTGTTTGATGTAAGATGATAGAATTGGGAACTTTTGGAGAGTCTTGACAAATTTTACCTTCCCTTGGTGAAAGATGGCGGAGGTCGAGTCGCAACCACTGAATGCGTGTACGAACAGAATATGTTCTGCAACGGATCTGTCGATAGCGGTTGGTGGGTGGTACAAAGTAGGTGGCACCTTCCCTTTTCCTGGTTTCAGGAAATAGACGTTGCTGGGCGTTTGTGTGCCAATGAGGATGACCAGAAGATCGATGTCCTCACCAACAACAACAACAACAACAACAACAATTGCATCACTTTCTTCTGGAAAGGATTGGGCAGTTTGTACGATCAAACAGTCTGCATCCTCAATTGCTTGTCTAACTTCCATTTCGGCTTCAGTAAATTTCTTCATCAGCATTTGTATGAGCCGGTCCTTATTGTTATGGTTGGTTAGAAACTTGTCCTGGCTTGTTGTTGGCACCATTTCTTCAGTAAACTGGATATCATTTGCTCTTCTGTTGCGCTCCATTTGCTTTGTGCCTTTATTTGAATCGGAGTATCCATCGAACACAACAATTGCAGTAGACATATAGTGCCGTTGAACATATTCAATGTACGACTTACAGATTTGCCCAAATGTGTGCCCTCTTGTCCAAACCACCCGATGCAAGAGAAACCCGCCGTCAACAACGTATTGTGGATGTTGATCCAATATTGTAGTGTCATCTGCTGTTTGGAAAACTTTGTACAGTGACGATTTTGTGCCTTTTCTTAAGCCACCTTCATCAAACAATGCGAGTGGGAAGGGACTCAGTTCATAAGTCAAAAACTCTTGGAGTTCTTCTTCTGACTGTTTGGCGACACTCATTCGTTGAAATAAGGTTGTTGGGTTGACAACCACTCGTTCATTATTCACAACCACCGAAGATTTCATGTTTGCCAGAGACAACACTTTGTCACTCCGCTTCAATTTGACTGATTGGAAATCACTGCCCACAATTGCATTGACCCGCGTAACGCCTACTTCTCTTGACATGTGGCAGTTGATTTTCTCGTCTCCCACGACCCCAGTGCTTAAAGAAATTAGCTCACCAGCATCACTAAATGGTGGATGCAGGTGGAACCATTCTATCATTTTCTTCACATCTCTATTGTCTCGATTCTGTCTGGATTCTCTTGTATCAACATGCTGCTCAGAGGTAGCAAAGTCAATTCCGCTGAACTGTTCCACAGCGTCGCAAACTAGTCTATGCGTTGGCATGCTTAATGTCCATCTTGACAGGATAGCGTCACTGGTTCCACGACCTCTCGTCAGTCCACCACTACTTTTCAAGTGTTTCATAAGTTCCTGTTCTATACACATATCAGTCCACGTGCCACATCGAAACTTATTGCTTCGCCTTATAGTAAAGCCGCCTTGTGAAGTGAATGCCATGAATTCATCAGAAGGCATGCTGTGCTCCAATTCCATCATGTCCTGTAGATACAGATGGCAGCATTTCGCATAGTGAAAGTGCCCACTGGCGTGAAAGTAAGGAAGCATGTCATGTATAGTTTCCAGGTGTCTATCCCAGTCTCCCATTCTCTCGGCATCAATAAAGTTTGCTATCAGTGTAACCATTTGAAAGTATTGACTCCATAACTTGGCAGTGGGTCCTACATCTGTGAAGCAATGAAGTTGGTTGTAGAATTTTTCAGAAAGTTCTTTGACATAAGCTGTCTCCTCTGCTCTCAGAATTTCTGATCGACTAGGGCCGTAGATAATCTGTTTCATTTCCAATTTAAATTCTGGTGAAAAGTCTACAGTTTCAAGAATCAGCGAAGCAAGACTGCGGTGGGCAAGCATGTGTGCTCTAACGGCCCTTGCATAGGCGTGACCGGTCATTATTTTTTCTATACTGTTGGCAGCGTACACGAGGTTAAAGATCTCTGATAAACCACTTCCTTCCATGATGAACCCAACCGCCCCCATGAACGACATCACCAAGTGAAAGCCACCAAGCCGTATTACAACATTTTTAAGTGCAGGGTCTGCCTGACGACTTGCTATGATTTCTCTTGCCTTCAGATACAGTGGTTGGTCAAATGTGACAAACGTGGTTTGTTGACCCAACGATTTTACTTTTTCAACACTGCAGAGCAATGAGGTGTACACTGTGTTGTAGTCACTCGGTGGTGAGTTTATGAAAGGCTGGCAATCAATATACGTATTTTCGTATGGCAGTTTACTTGTCACATCTTCCATAAATCCGTTCCATCCACCAATACCTGCCAAATCCATATGTTTACCATACAGCCAGAGCATGAGAGGTTTGTTAGGAATGATTAACGTTTTGTCGACATACTTAGGGGTGAGAGGCTTGATTGGAATGGAAGCCAACCCAACGTTTGTCTTGTCAAAAATTTTCAATTCAACATTTCCAAAACGTCCAACAGTTCCTGCTGTAGGCAGGTTCTTCAACCGAGGTATGTTTTGACCAGGCACAACAGCAGTCCTAGGAGTCACACATAGTATACCACCCATTGAGTGGAATGTGTTATGTCCGTCAATAGTACGCACATTGGAATCTGCGTTATCGTAGACTAACTGAGACAGTGCTTGACCCCGTAGAGCCAGAGGTGGTTGCATAACTGAGGATGTTTCAAAACGAACTGCTTCCTGATACGATGAGCAATACCCTAAGGAACTGATCACATCCAATAACCTGCGCGATCCATATTTTCTGTACAAAAATTCAGCTACACCCACTTGCAGAGGAGATACATATGAATTTGGTCTCACGGTTGTGAGTAAGCAGTCAGCAATTGCTATTGATTTCTTCCTCCATTTGTTAATGTCCCCTTTCTTCTTTGCCAGCACTACAGCATCTGTAAAAACCCGAAGAGATTCTGGAATGAGATTTTCAGCGCCATCCAAAAATCTATCAGCTGGGGGATACTGACTTGTTTCATACACTTGTGATCGTGCATCTTCAAGTATAATAGCAGCTGCTGTTTTAACAATTCTCAGCCTTTCTTCGTCTTCAGGCAACCTCTCATCATACCAAGAATCGGTAATGATCTTGTGCCCAGTACTCTTGAAGCACACAATGTAAGGAATTTTATCCGTGATCAATATATCACTGCCATACTTCTCAAGGAGGCGGTTTTTGACAGTTTTTGGGTGAGGGCGAGTGCAATTTGTGTCAATTTCATTCATGAGTTCCTCAATTCTGAATTGGCTCTCTTCTGAATTATTTTCAAGATACTCGAAAATCGATTGCATCGCGTCATCAACTTCGTCTCTGGGACGGCCACCTGTTGGAGGATTTCCTTTCCTGCGTGGTCTGTTCAGATCTTTCATACATAAGAAATGGTATTGGGCATCAGCTGCTCGTAAATCATGCACTGCCGCCAACCGCTCAATAATGGCACGTCCGTAGTCATCATTGCGCTCTCTTGCAAGCCTCACAACGTTTTTATCGACCTTTTGTGTTTTGTCAAGAACGAGGAACACTAAGTTACGATATTGAGGTGTTTTCTTCATCTCTTTCTTTTTGTAATCTGGTGGCACGTGCTTACCACAAATAAAACAGTGAGTTTTAAATGAAAATGTAGGAACATTTGAACGTAGGGAAGTGGCATCACTCTGCCGCTCATTTTTCTTTTTCTTAAGAAAAGCAGCAATCGATTTTTCATGAGGATACGACTTTCTACATTTCTCATGAAGCTTGAGTGGTAACTTTGCTAACTTAAATAATACTGACTTGCCATCGCCACGTTTCGTACTGGCATCAATGAAAGATTGTAAACCCTTCTGCTGCACTGTAGATGTCGTTGTTCCATCATCTAACAATTCTTCACACACAATACACTTGCGAGACATATTTTGCGTATATTTTAACAAGAAAGACTCGAATTAAAATGCTCGCTGTCACATTCGGTCACAAACTGAAACGAAATGATTTCGGATAGCAGGTGTTCCGAAGGAAGGGGTGGGAGGGGTGTGAGTAAGTGGGGAGTAGGGAGCAGGTTAACAACAGACTAGGAGGGAGTGGTCGATTGTGTCGTAATTTCTTCCACAATTTATGCAACCTGAATTCAATTTTTCATTGAGATTTAAGAAAGGGAATACTTGAAAATACCAATAGGTGAGTGTATAATACATATTATTATACACGTATTTTTATATACGTGTATATAAAATATATATATAAAATTGATTATAGGGGTAAAATAATGATAATAGGGCACCAGCAGATATTATCGAAGTGGTTTTCGCGTTTTTAGCCAACTTCGCTACTTATCACCATTTTTCAAAAAATCCTAACTCCGCGAAAAATGGTCTGATTCCGGATTTGTTTTTTTTCATTTGTAGGTATTGGCTTATGCTACAATTTAATATATAAAAACTTTCTTTAAAAAACGCTTCGTTGTCGTGTTATAGGCGAAAAACATGTAATTACCGCAATTTTGGGCGGTTTTTCGCGATTTTGAGTATGAAGCCGATGGTTGCCGTGGTAGCAAACTTCAGATTCAGATTCAGCACCCCCTAAAACATAAATATCCGTTGAGAAAGAAAGTTCCGCAGTTTTTTCCTGAAAACGGCCTTTTGAAAACTTATATTATTGGACTATTAGGGGAAAGAAAGAGTTCCAATCGACAATTTAAAATTTCTAATATCGAAAGACAAAAATGGAAGGGGAATTCGATAAAAATGAATGTTTTAGTTTGGAGTGGCTACTGCGACAAGGAAACGGCATGTTTAGAAATGTATTAGAAATTTAGGAGGAAGTGACTAATGAGCCACAAAAATTAACTAAATAAAATAGTTTGAAAATAAAAAACGTAACAAGCTGAACAGCATGTTACAATTTTTTTAAATATTAGTTTGCCGACTCCCGTTTCACATGACATGACAGCTGTGCACAAGTTAACCTCACTTTCTATTAAATGGATTGCGATTTAGTTATAATCAAGTAGGCTCTGTATTTTTCTACCTTGGTTAATAATGAACAACTTTACTACCTCAACAAAAGTCAATAAAGTTATATTTAGAGGTTAGTAGTGAAAAATAATATTTATAAATAATAATTACCACAGATTAATAAAGAGAACAGATGCGAAAGCTTGACAGAGAACAGTAAAAAGAGAGAGAGATGGGTAGACGGGGACTACCGAGTTGTACCACGACTACCTGACTTAATCCATTTCCTCCTTTATTGGGAATTATTCTATGCCCCACTATTTAGAATTTCTGTCTTGATTAAAACAGATCATTGATTAATTTATCGATTTATTGTAATCTATCAACTATCCGTCCCATTTCATCTTCTATACCTCCCATTACTTCTCCCATTTGTCCAATTTTTCCATGTATCTTGTCCTCCATTTGTCTTCTATATCCATCTCTATCTTGTACCAATTCTTGTTTTAATTGTTCAAATTTGTCTTCTAAATTGATTCTTAATTTTCTTTCCAACTCTACCATTCCATTATGCAAATCTGCATGTTCATCTTCTATTTTTGTATTTACATCTTCTAATTTTCTATTTAAATCTGCATTTCCTTCTTTTATACTAATCATTATGTTTCTAATCAAATTATGTAAATTTTCCATTTCCTTTTCTTTTTCTTGTCCTGGTTGTTGTTGTGTATGTCCCTCCATACCAATATCTTCTGTAGTTGATGTAGTTTGTTCTTCACTTCTTGTATTTGTATTGTCTTCCTTATTCCTTATGTTAGGCATTATTGTTTATTATGTACTTGTTAATTCTCTTTATTATCTGATTTTATATTTTGTAAAAATTTTTTATTATATATATATAGCTTTTAACAGGCCTTTTAGGCCCATGTAATTCCTCTCGATACTTTTCTATCTTTGGCCTTTTCTCTCCATCGATTCACATTCTTTTCTTTCAGGTCTTCTAGTACCACCTCCCTCCATCTTTTCCTTGGTCTGCCTCTTTTCTTCTTGCCTTCCGGAACTCTCCATGCTATTTGTTTCACTATTCTTAGTCCTTCCATCCTTTCTATGTGCCCTAATCACTGAAGACTTCTTGATGTAATAGTTGCATCTATTTTGGGTTCACGATAAATGTTATATAATTCTTCGTTAGCCCTTCTCATGTACACCCCTTCTACTTTTTTTCCTCCCAGAATTCTTCTTAACATTTTCCTTTCCCATCTAATTACACTTTCTCTTTGATTTTTGTTTAACACCCATGTCTCACAACTATACAAAATCGTAGGTTTCAATATAGTATTGTACAATCTTAATTTTGATTTCCTTGACAGATGTTTTGACCGGACTAGGTGATTTATTGCTCCTGCACTTTTGTTAGCTTTCATGATTCCATGATTAATTTCCTTTTCTTCACTACAATTACCGTTTAACAGGGTTCCTAGATATATAAACTCTTCCACATATTCAAATTCTATGATTGCTTTTTGGGTTTCTACTCTAAATTTGTCATTTGTTGTCTGGTTTCCGAGACTCATCAGCTTACTTTTCAGTTCGTTTATCTTAAGTCCCATTTTAGCGGCCGCTTCTATTAAATTCTGTGTTATTTCACCCAAATCCTTCTCTGTTCTTGAAATTATAACCATATCGTCCGCATAACAAATAACTTGATGGCTTTTATAGTAAATGTGTCCCTCTCTATTCAATCTGCTATATCTTATAATTTTTTCTAATGCAAGGTTGTTGAATAGTAATGTTGACAAGGGGTCACCTTGCAGGGACCTGTTCCTATTTCAAAACTTTCTGAGCCTTCACCTCTGATCTGTACACTACTAGTAGTTTTGATGAGAGTCATCTTCACAAGATTCACCAATTTTCTTGGGGTCTCGAACTCATTCAAAGCCTTTAACAGGTTACTTCTGGAGACAGAATCATATGCCTGCTTGAAATCAAGGAAAAGTACTAGTACTGGTATTTTGTACATGATGTTAAAATGTCCTTCATTGTAAATATCTGATCTGTCGTTCCTCTCCCTTTTCTGAAGCCAGCTTGGTATTCTCCTATTACTTTTTCTGAGATCGGTTCTAATCTTTTCTTAATCACAATAGCTAAGACCTTATATACGACATCAAATAGGGATATCCCCCTGTAATTATTACAATCAGTTGCATCTCCTTTTTTTAGAATAGGTATTATCAGAGAATGGTTCCAATTTTTGGGCATCTTTTCTTTTCTGCATATTTCCAATATCAATTCGTAAATTTGTTGTTTCAGTTCTTCACCGGCATATTTAATATTTTCTGCTGTAATTCTGTTTATACCAGGGCATTTGTTGTTCTTGAGTTGAACTATTATTTCATCAATTTCCTGTCTAGTTGGTTTTGGAACTTCCTGTGTTTATGCACCCGTAATCTACTTCTTGTATGTTTTCTACTCCATCTGTGTTTAGCGTCTGTTCAAAATATTCTTTCCACTATCCTCACCTATCAAATTCCCTTCCGCATTTTTCATATAAACTGCCTGGTTTGGTGTTCGTTTCTCTTTTTTTACTTCTCTGTAGAAGTTTCGTATCTCTTTCTTTTGATAGTAATTTTCAATTTCCTTTGTTTTCTGTTCCCTTTCCTCTCTTTTTCTTTGTCTGCATACTTTATTTGCTTTTCGTCTTTGTTCATTATATGCCTTTGTGTCTTCTGTTTTCCCAGTTTGTATTGCTTTTATTCTCAATTTATTTCTTTTCTCTATTTCTATTGCACATTCTGCATTCCACCATTTCTTTCTCCTTGAATTTTGTTTTTTGGGAATTATTTTTTTGGTTGCATTTTGGATTACTCCTTCCATTTTTTCCCACTTCTCATCTATACTTTGCAGGCTTTCTTGATTACGCATTTGGCATCCTCGAGTTATTTCTGCTACATACCTTTCCTGAATTTCCGGGTTCTGTAAAGATTCCATATTGTACTCTATTTTTTTTGTAATTGGTTTTTTCTTCACCTGGGACTTTTTAATTTTCATTTCTATTTTCACCAAGAAATGGTCTGAATTAATGTCAGCTCCTCTACATGACCTTACGTTTTTTATTATGTTACAATACTTCTTATCTATTATAACATGATCTATTTGGTTTGTGTAAGTTCCATCGGGAGATATCCACGTCCCTTTATAGATATCCTTTCGCTTAAAGTATGTGCTCATAATTTTCATTTGATGTTCTGAGGCGAAATCTATTAATCTTATACCATTGTTGTTACTTTCTAAGTGCTTACTTTCGCTGCCTACTATGTTTTTATTTAATGGTTCTCTCCCTACTTTTGCATTTGCATCCCCTAATATTATTCTGATGGTACTTCTGCTTAATTCATTATAGGTTTCTCCAAGTTTTTCGTAAAACAAGTCTTTGTATTCGTCAGGTTTTTCTTCTGTTGGAGCATATATATTTAAGAATGATATATTCATTTCACTCTTTATTATCAAGGAGCATAATCTCTCTGATGTCGGCACAAACTTCATAGCTTTACCTTTTAGTTATTTACTGACCAAAAAGCCAGTTCCATATCTTCTTGTATCTCCTCCGCTTGTGAAAAGTATATAGTTTTCTAGCTCTGTTATATCTGTTTCTTTAATATGTGTTTCCTGGAGAGCTATCAGGTCTAATTTGTACGTCTTTGCTATATTTTCAAGATCTTTCGCCGCTTCTTCTTCATAAATACCCCGTACATTCCATGTCGCCACTCGCATCTTGTTACCATTTCCTTTATACGTCCTCTGTCTGTTTTTTCCCTTTATTTCTGTATTTCTCTTTGCTAATTCTGTTCCATGTTTTGTGTACTTTTCCATATTTATTTTTATTACATATTTAATAAATGATATTTTGAAACAGTATATGATTTATTTAATTTAGTTAGTCCAATTGAATTTTCAGAGCGAGCCCCACGTTGGGTTCGACAAATTGTTATATGATTTATAGTGGGTGATGAGTTTTTAATTTTTTTGTTATTATTATTATTAGTTTATTCACCTTTTTAATGAAAAGAAACTCCTTGTATACTTACTTTATTCTTTTTTTTAATTTGTATATCCGGCTAGATATTAATAAAGGCTTTCGACTCTTTATCTCAGTTTGCGGTTCCCTCAAATTAATTTTACAATGAAACATAATTTAATTGATTCCTTTTTTAAAATTCTAATATGATGAATTGTTTGAGTTTATAATAAGAACATGAAAACGAATTTCAATTTAAATTTTAACCTTTATAATCCTCTTTAATAATTGTTTCAATATTCCGCTGCAACTAAATACGCTCCTTTTTCTCCCTTTCTGTATTGTAATTTAATAAATTTATTATTTATTTATTTTATAAATTTATTCTAGTAGTTTCTAGTTTAAATTTCTAATAATTAGTTATCGCATACCCCTCGTAACACAAAGAAGAATCGGAGGAATCGCTTTAGATTTGTGCCATGCGCATAAACACTGTAAATTATTCTATTAAACCAAAATGGTTGACAACGTTACAAACATGTGTCTTTTGAAAAGGAGTATTATTGAATTGCTTTGGATTATTTATTTTAATAAGGTAAGCTTCCTTTTTAATTTATAACTACTAATATCAACAATCTTAAATAAATATAAAACAAGAAATACGCAATTGGTAAATAAATGTTTTTACGATGTGAAAGATATAGGTTATTTCTTTGTAGGAACAACGTGTGAAAGAATATGCACTCCGCTGCTGTGTGGGATAAAATAACATCTGCATGCTGATGTCATATACACTATTGTAGAAAGTAAATTAAACTTTCTCTGGAACAAATTGTATCTGGTTTCCTTCGAATACCTGGGACGCTATCTCCAATCGAGTTTAAATATGTGAAATTTAGCTTACCGATTTCTGGTTGATAATAAATGGATGATCTCTTACAAGGTTAGTACTTCTTAACTTTTCTACTTCTCTGGTATGATTTTTCAGACTTTTTCTTTTAATTTTTTATCTTCGCCATCAAAATTCTTGTACTTCCTCGTTCCAAAATCAACAACATTCCATTTTTTTCTTGTTTATCTTTTACCGGACGACTTGCCGTTCTGATAAATTGTTTTAGAGATATTTTTATTGATTTCTATTGATGTTAAAGGTACTTTCACATGTTTTAATAACATATCCTCTATGAACTACACTTTTTTTGACTCTACTCGCGATTATTCACTGTCACTTCACAAATTTTTAAAATAATGACATAAATCTGTTTGGATTACTACATTTTTACACTATGAACAAATAGTGCGTCAATTCTAACATTATTTATTGAGGTTTATAAAGATAATTCTGTGTTTTTATTATTTGAATTTATTTCTGCTTTTATTTGATTCATTTATTAATTTTATTTGATTCTTTCTAAAATAAATTCAATACAGGGTGTTTCAAACTAATTAATGTTAAGACACTCTGTTACTAACTAATAATAAATTTTTTTATTAAACAAAACTTTCTTTAATTTCAGGTTATTCACCTACAATTGGACCTACCAATTTTTAAATCATCACAATATATATAAGAAGAAGAAGAACTGGATTATATTCTTTAAAGAAAAATAAAGAGAAATTTAGATATTTTTGTAATGTTATACAAATTACGATAGTAAACTTAAGTAACTCACCGGTATCAGCTGTCCAGGAATTTAGTGATTGTTTGGCAAAGTTTATTGCGATGCCAATTGTAGGTTCTGGTCCGATAAAAACGCGTGCGGCACCCTCCCTTGCAAGAGAGTTCGCCTTCTCATTGCCATCCATGCAAAATGATACAAAGGAAAGCATTGTTTACAATTATGCAACCGAATATTAGGAGAGACATAGAAAAAAAATACAAACTATGTTTTCAATTCCATCAAGTCTTCGAAAAAAGGTATAGAGTCGGGATGTGTGCAAAATGTGAGAAATATAGAGTGAATATTATGAACTTTATTGTTTCGAAAAGTTTTTTTAGGACGGGAGTCGGAGAACGTAGAAAACGAGTATTACAGATATTAGGTTTATTCTAACTGGCATTTAGGAACCGTGCAAGCTCGAATTAGGGATGGACACATCAACTTTATCACCCCTTTCCAGAAGGTCGTTTTTGTACCGTCCCAAGAACGATACTATAATCAGTTGGAACGCGAAATAAATACAGCACCACAGCACACCCTCTAGCAGTTTAACTCTCATCTACAATTTGTATCCAAGTTATAATAGAGGCCCACCCAGTTGAGGGCACATCTGTAGCGTGACGTTGCAGTATCGCCCAATCGGAGGAAACGTGAACTGTCATCACACAAACTTTATTTCAGAGAGTTCAACCCGTTCAACCATTTTGTTAAATATAGATAATTACATAGAGTAAAAACTGCAAATCGGTTATAATTATAGATTAAACGACTAACCTGTAAGGAAGTTCCATCTTAATTATACGAGGAACCACGTCCGAAGTAGACCAACATGTAGTTACGCCTCTGGCGCGATATCAGCCACTATATTCCATCGTACAGATAGGAAAAAACCCAAGGTCCCCGATTCACTCTCGAATTCCACTCATTACGTTTTTAAAGGAGAATATATCCTCTAAACAAAAAGAAACAAGGGGAATTTTTAGGGAGGGAGGGTTGGTCTACTTCGGACGTGGTTACTCGTATAATTAAGATGGAACTTCCTTACAGGTAAGTCGTTTAATCTATAATTATACTTCACGTTCTCATAGACCAACATGTAGATGTTCTAGAGTTCTTGTGTTCTAGAGTTACCCCTAAACAGAATTCTAGGTTTTCGTGAAAAAATGGAAAATAAATAACCGGCTGATTTCTGTGAGGAGCTGATGTTTTGATAAGGTCTGAAATTTGTATTGTAACATTACAGGAGAATATTTTTATATTAGATAGTTTGATGGAAGATAATGTTTGTACTCTTTGCGATGAAATCAAGGCCAGTAATGATACTGTTTTTAAAGTTAAGTGCTCTAAATTTAAGTCGTTAAGAGGAAAGAGTTTTTCTAAATAAAGAAGGACTATCTGAGGATCCCATGTAGCATTATATCTTGGAAAACTAGGTCTTAGACTAAATATACCTTGCATGAAATGTTTTAACAAAAGTTGCCCATCCGAAAGGGTAAATAACAATTTTAAGGCAGATCGATGCTCATTTAATGTAGAATATTTGGCACCCTGGGTGTATTCTACATGTAGAAATTGAATAACATTTTGGGTATTTGGAGAAAATAGATTAACATTATGAAGAATACAAAAAATCCACCACTTTTTGAACGTAACATTGTATTGTCTAATCGTTTGCTCACCAAGAGATGCCAGGGATATTGGTATACAGTCCTGTTCTACTCCTTTCTTCCTAAAGGCTCGACGGATAATATCCCGGCACCCAGGGTAAGCTTTTCCCAAAGTGGATGGCACTCTCTAGAAGAAGATAATAACAAATCAGGAGATGGCGAAAAATACATAATGTCTGATTTTAGTAAGGTTAAAAATAAGGGATACCAGGGTTGTGTAGGCCAAATAGGTACAACCACGATACCCTCTGCTTTATCTGTTTTAATTTTGTTTAGGACCTTTGAAAGTAAGCTGAAGGGTGGAAAGGCATAAAAATAAAATTCAGACCAAGGTATTGTGAAAGCATCCACCTCAAAACAGTTTGGGTCAGGTTTCCATGAAATAAACCGTGTGCACTTGGCGTTTATAGCGGAGGCAAATAGATGAATTACCAGTCTACCATATTTTGAAATAATCGACTCGTATGCTGTTCCTCTAAGGGAATATTCAGTAGCTATATTGAAATGTCGTGATTGATAATCCGCCAACAGTTTTCTTTAGATTTAATGTAAGAAGCAAAAATCTTATTTTTCCTGTCTTCACACCACTTCCAAATATTATGGGATATTCTATTAAGAGATTTGTGTTTGCAGCTACCCATTTTATTGATACAAGCAACTGCTGTTGTATTATCAATTCTTAGAAATTTTTTTGAGTCATAAACATTAAAGGCAAAGCATTTCAAAACATTAAATGCCGCTAAAAGTTCCAATTGATTAATGTATAAGTGCCACTCCTCTAATTGATTGATTACCACAGACTGCACCCCATCCCTTATTTGATGCGTGGGAAAAAATTATAATCTAAAAATTTCCTGTAAGAATACTTGCCCCTGAATTTGAAAGATTTCTTAACCACCAATCTAAATCTTCTCTTGCTGCAGAGTTCAATTTCATTTTTGCATTAAAAGAGAAATTATTATTTTTAAGAAAATGATTTTTTAAACGTTCAAATTCTTCAACATACATCCATCCATATTCAAAAGCAGGAAAAATTGAAATATATAGCCTACAAGCTTGGCAAAATCTCGAATTTTAAAAACATCTTTCCCTTGAAAAAACATAAGATGATTGGAAGCTTTGGCAATCTTCTCAGGTGGTAAATATATTTTAAGTAAAGAGCTATTCCAAAGAAAACCCAAAAATTTACATTCTTTGCTGGGATTTAAATTATATTCTTAAAAATTAATTAAAAAACCTAAGGATGAGAGCAGTTTTATTGTTTCATCTAAATTACGCATGCATTCAGACTTACTGTTTCCAATTAAAAGAAAATCATCTAAATAATTTATGGATAGAAATCCTACAGTTCTTAAATAATGGATAACTGGTTTCATCATTTTACAAAAAACGTATGGTGACGTACTTAAGCCAAATGGCAAACAATTAAACTCATACAATATATTTTCATATTGAAGACGAAGGTACTTTTTACTCTTAAGATGAATTGGTATTAAGAAATATGCATCCTTGAGATCTAAAGAACACATAAAACAATCTTTAAATATTATATCCTTTACTGATTTAATATTTTCTAGTTTAAAATGTTTTGTTTTGATAAACGTATTTAGATCTTTTAAATTCAACACAAACCTATGTCCTCCATTGAGCTTATCAACTAGAAAATATTTTGATAGAAATTGACCATTTTGATAAGAACAAACAGAAATGGCGCCCATTTGCAAAAGTGAAGATATACTTTTCTTTAATTTTACGTGTTCAACCTCAGATCTAACACATTCAGTAGAAGGTGAGGTTTGCATTGGTTCATGTGAAAAAGGAATCCTATAACCTTTAACCCAACTGAAAATACAGTCATTCTCGGTTTTTATATCTTCAGGGATTCTATCAGATAGAAATGCAGTAAGGACTGTACCTAAGGCTCCCAAACCTTTCCCTATTTTATCTTGAAAGGTAGATATAAAAGTGTCTTTTTTCTTCTCTAAGGAAAACATCAATTCGACAGCTTCAACATTCATTTTTTGAGCTGACAAGAATCCGCAATTTGCAGGAATTTTCCACTTTTCATAAAGCTTTTCTCTTGAGTCTTTAACAATACCATTAAGAATATATGAACTCCAACGAGTCGCAATATTTACGTTAATAGGAGGCCCTAGAGGAGATTCTAAAGAAGGGTCATCTCCTAACAGTTGGTTAACTTCTGAGGTAGCGCTCTCTACCGTTGCAACTTCGTGATTTCCTATATTATCAGGCACAGCATTGAATTCGTCACTAGACGAAAAGGACAAGCGTCTAATCTTAGGATGGCGAGAGACGGAAGAGTAAGGTGAACACTTGGCCTTCTTTCTTTGTCGCTTTCGGAGTCACCTTAAAGGCAGAAAAAATGTTGTGAGACAACAAGCGTAGAAGGTATGAAAAATAGAATTAAAATGTGCGCATTTTTCTATTTCAGAACAGAAAAGCCTTATAACATAGCTATTACTCTTGCATAAACAAGGGAAAACTCTACATTAAAGATGAATTTATATAATATTACATAAATAATATACAGTGAACGTCTAAATTATGGAATATTATCATTATTTCGAGAAACGTCGAGTTTTAAGGGAAATCCCGAAACATGTCGATTTTTGTTGTAAAATACCCATGTTATAACGTACTTGGTGTAGGGATGACGTCACCGGTGTAGGTGTAGTGACGTAATCGTTAATTTTTTTAAAATAGAAATCGGTATAATGTGACACCTCATTTGAACGAGAATTTAATTCTCTATTTAACGACATTACATTTTTAACTAAAATATTTTTTAAGGGCACGAAAACAGTTTTTTTTATTTAAATTCAACCAAATTACAATTAATGCTTGAATCCATGACTTTCTGAAGTAAATACTTAAAAAAGCAAAAATTAGTAAAAATAATAATGGACACAAAAAGTTTTCTCATAAACACTGAAACTTTTTGTCAAACGTTAATTCAAGCAAGTGATAGTGGCATAGTTACTGTAATATTTATTGTCGTAAATGTTTTGATTTTGTGAATTGTCATAAGTAATCAATTGTAATTTTTACTTTTGAATAGTAAATTATGGCTCATCTAAATGAAACACAACGCATAGAAATGTTAATCCTTAGCGGATGCGACGATAAAAAAAGAACACAGAACGAGGTATGCAATTTATTCAACGCAAAAAATCCCGACAGACGATCAACAGTAAGTAAAATAGTCCGAAAATTTTGAGAAACTGGGCACGTTAAACATATTCCAAACGCTGGGCGTCCTAAAATTGAAGACAATGTGAAACTTGATATTTTATTAAATGTACATGACAATCCTCACAGTAGTTCAACACAAATGGGTGAATATGCTGGAGTTTCCCAACGATCGGTATTACGTATTTTAAAAAAAGAAAAATACCATCCCTACAAAATTCAACTACATCAGGAATTAAACGACGATGATCCCGATCGCCGGCTTCAATTTTCTGAAATTATGCAGGATTTA
This sequence comes from Lochmaea crataegi, assembly GCA_947563755.1. Lineage (NCBI taxonomy): Eukaryota > Metazoa > Arthropoda > Insecta > Coleoptera > Chrysomelidae > Lochmaea > Lochmaea crataegi. Next base: position 42,056,439 of record OX387425.1, on the reverse strand, counting down.
TGTATCCGCAATCCACTTTTCATCAATCAAATCCTTTTTTCCTAGGAAGCCACATTTTTTATACATAGTACCGTGAATCGTCAAAATTGCAGATATTGGAGTCAAGAAAACCCACATTGGATGACTGAGGCACACACGCAATATCCTCAGAAAGTGAATGTATAGGCAGGGATCATCAATGTCAGAATCATTGGCCCTTTTTTCTTTGAAGAAAATCTAACAGAAGAACGTTATTTAACTTTTTTGAGAAATCAACTTATACCTCTCCTTGCTAACATGTATCCAAATGCCAATAATCCAAATTTACCTAGTGAAAATATCTGGTTTCAACAACGCACGTGAAGTACGTCAATTTTTAAATAATTGCTTTCCCGGGAGGTGGATCGGAAGACGAGGTTTTATAGAGTGGCCAGCAAGGTCGCCAGATCTTACACCTCTAGACTTTTTCCTGTGAGGTTACATAAAATAAAAAGTTTATGTCAATAGACCCCAAAACTTACAGGACTTGAAAGATAGAATTAGGCATGAAATGAGTCTAATTACTCCAGAAGTCATCCGCAATGTACTTGATGAATGTTCCGTAGATTCGCATATTGTCAAGAAACCGATGGATGGCATTTCGAACATTTAATTTAAAATAATTGTTATGCATAATTTGGTTACTTTAAAGTAAATTATTAATTAAATCATTAGTTGTAATTTGGTTGAATTTAAATTAAAAAAATTGTTTTCGTAACCTTAAAAAAATATTTTACTTAAAAATGTAATGTCGTTAAATAGAGAATTAAATTCTCGTTCAAATGAGGTGTCACATTAATACCGATTTCTATTTATAAAAATTAACGATTACGTCACTACACCTACACCGGTGACGTCATCCCTACTCCATGTACATTATAACATGGGTATTTTACAACAAAAATCGACCTGTTTTGGGATTTCCCTTAAAACTCGACGGTTCTCGAAATAATGATAATATTCCATAATTTAGCCGTTCACTGTATATCAATTGTACGTCAATTACAACCTTTGCATAAACAATAGCTATTTGTGTATCAAGAGCAGAAAGTAGTACTTTGGCAGTCGAGACAGAAAGTTGCCGCGCGACGCGTCAGCGGAGCGCGGCAATCTGTCGAGACTACCAAAGGACTTTCTGCTCGAAATACACACAAGATTTTTTCTACGATCACACCAAAATAAAATTAATTTTTTATTAAAAACGTGTTACTTTCATCACAATATTGGAAGTTTATTTGACATATTAAGCCTACTATTCGAAGACAAAAGATTAATTGTGTATGTTGTGTTGCCTACTTATGACAATAGACTTTATGATTTAAAGATTTATGATTTTATGGTTGTATGAATATTATAGTTCATTAAATAAATTACAACTTTTTTAAATTTTATTTGAACGGAATACAGAACGATAATAAACAAACATACCTTTTACTTATTAACTAAATTAAAATTAAAGATACAATTTTGGCAATTTTTTATGTTTATGCCTGAGGTAGATGTCTCTGAAAGGTTAGAAAATGTCAAATCTTTCTGGTGATTGCAAGTATGTTGTGTTGCCTACCTATTGCCATTGTTTGTTCTTAGCAGTTTCGTGTACCTATGTACGTAGGCAACACTTATCACATTAATGTCAGATATTTATTACTTTAATGTCAGATATCTTTTAGATTTCCCTATTTCTCATTATATTATTACGGAAAATACTGTTGGATGCTTTAACATATTAGAAAATCAACTAAAATATTTATTTATTCTACAGTTTATATTAAAATATCTACTAGCTCTCTTTTATCTATAAATAAAATTAGGCGTGCGCCAAAGTTACTTTCTGCTTAAGAGCGCCAATAATGTCAAATTATGACAGCTCGCGGAAAACATCAACTTTGCGGTTAGATTTGAGTGTGCAAAAGCCTACTTTGAGTAGTGATCGTAGGAAAAAGTATTATTGACCTTTGGTTATAGGGAAGAATTTCAAGTTTGCATAAACAAACAAGGTAATAACTGCTTGTCTCTACTTGACCTAAATACTCTAGAAATAATATCAATAAGCATTAGTACTCACTTGAAGAAGTCTGTGACGAAGGCTCATTCATCATTTGTTTTAATTCCCGAAACTTTCTTTGATATTACGGTACTTTTTTGCAGAAACCTTACCCATTGTAGGGCAGAAAAAACAAGTTTATTCATGTATCAAAACAATTCGAACGCACGAGGAATTTACCGAAGCAGCCAATATCGCACTTAAAAACGTAATGAGTGGAATTCGATGGTGAATCGGGGACCTTGGATTTTTTCCTATCTGTACGGTGGAATATAGTGGCTGATATCGCGCCAGAGGCGTAAGTAACTACATGTTGGTATATGAGGACGTGGTTACGAAGTATAATAATTGCTCTCCATGTTTCATTATACCAATTTTTGTATTTATAAGTTTGATGTATGTGTCTAAATAATGAGAAAGTGTTTATTAACTCCAGATAATTTACATTATCTTTTGGCTCAGAAAATTTCCATGTGTTTGAATTGTTTATTTATAAATAGGATATATGTAATACACAAAAAAATGGATATTTCATTTTTTCTTTTAATTAGCTTGATGTTAATAAGTGTTTTGATTATCGCTTTAAATTAATAATAAATGCATTTGAATACATTCATTTTTTCATTCCATAAACTGTACTTTTTAATCAATGTGTATTTCGTTATCTCACCAAGCAAAAATGTTGTTAATTCTTTAATAACTAATTTAACAGAATTAAAAAACTCAATATCTCGTTATCAACATTACATCTGAGAAAATTGTATGTTTTTATTCTATCATATTAGCTAATAAAGACTTGACAATATTTTTGCATGGTGGGGTAAAGAAGTCCTGCTTAAATTTGAAATTCGCATCTGCGCACTGATAATCTTCTTTTATTGATGGGAGGCCTTTTCTTAGCAAGCTGTACAGGTACTATATGTTCTGTGCTCTGTGCACTATCGTAGCGTGCGGCGGGTGTGCTCAGTACTAATATATTAGATCTGAGAATTAGTAAAGGTGTTAGCCTGCTAGAGGGTGTGCTGTGTATACCACTTGCGCGAACAATACCTAGAACGGTTATATCGCCACTTGGAACGAATATATATAATATATTTTCGTCGACAAGGTTGTAGAAAAATGGTTTCAAAGACGTTATTTGAAACATAACGATAGATATTCTATCGTTACATAGTCAATACCTCAAGAGCACCAGTAAAAAATATTACGTGAAATTGACGAAATATGCTGTTATAGTTGAAATTAATATTGCAGGAATACGTAGCAAAATGTAGCAAAAAATGGTTTATGATCCTCTTTGTACATACACATCGCCATAATAAATTATGGTTCAAAAAAACTAAAAAACACGCTTTAGAAGTAATCGAACTAAAAAGTTAAAAATAATTTTTAATTTAGGAATAAAATGATTAACGAGAAAATTAATGTCATTGTGGTAATAGCGTGGGGTGCTTTGTACTACATTTATACCTAGTAAGAAATTGTAACAATTTATATTGAGCACCCCACGCTATTACCACAATGACATTAATTTTCTCGTTAATCATTTTATTCTCAAATTAAGAATTATTTTTAACGTTTTAGTTCGATTACCTCTAAAGCGTGTTTTTTAGTTTTTTTGAACCATAGTTTATTTTTCACTTTTTAGTACTATATATAAAAAACCTAATTAATCTGAGCGTTTAAAGTGGGTAAAAATCGAGTTTAAAGGTTGCATTATAAATGAAACACCCTATATTTTACTACTATATTGTATTGTCATCGGTGCTTGCCGTGTGTGCAAAATTTCGAATTAATCTGAGCGTTTAAAGTGACTAAAAATCGAGTTTAAAGGTTGCTTTATGAATTAAACACCCTATATATTTTTCAACACGCAGAAACAAATATTTATTTTCAGCCGTGGACGGGATTAGAACCCACCACCGGTGAATCCGACGTCATCGAAGACCCGTGCCTTAGCCCGCTCGGCATACGAACGTACTTAAATTGTTTGGATATACTAACAGTAATAAGCCACTTGTTAGGAGAGTTACAAACAAACGCACATACAGGTGAAGCTAATAAAAGCGTGTTAAAAACATCCTAATTCGAAATAAAAATTATCTAAATCCAGTGTGAAATTGAAAAAAGGGACCGCTTGTCACATTTTAGGAAAAAAGCTGGCAGTAAAGAAAATTCAAAATTGTTAAAATGCATAAACACACCAGTGGCTGTTTTTATTTTTATCTCACTGCAAAATACGGACATATATTTAACACGTGTCGTGTTAACACGAGTTTACACGTGTTATAGAAAAATTACTATGATGTGTCATATCAGATGCCGAAAACACGCTTAAACACATCACAACTCGTGTTTTCAATATAAAGAGTGACCAGATTTTCATCAGGATGTTATTGCGTGTTTTGCTTCTTTAATTTCGTTAATTAAATCATAAAGTACGTCAAATTCCTTCTTGGTCATCCTTATATACATTTTACACATTTCGTTGTCAATGCTGATTTCGAGCCACAGAACATGAAATGCACCAAGTTCTTGCCTACGCTGGTTTCATGGATGAACCCAGTACTCTCTGGATTCTAAACTACACAGAACTGTTTAGTAAAAAACAATTAAATTATATTCAATGTTCAAACTGATGACCTTCAGCAATAATGCATTGAGACAGCCGAGCAATAAATTCGTCTCTAACGTTTACGAGAACTTCAGGCGTTATTTGTGCAATCTCCTTTCTGATGCGATCCTTCAACTCTTCTAGGGTCAAGTTTCGTTTAGCCGAAATCTGTTAAAAAAAATTTTTTTGTCATTTAGTTACCTCAGGGAGTATATTACTGAAAAAATTTTGTCGCGGAAATGCGCTTTGCCATTTTTAGAATGCGGTTTAGAAGTAACATGAAAAATTGATGTTATTTTATATTGTAGACCTATTTTTAAGCACCGATACGAAAATGAAAATCCGCGGAAATGCGTTGTTTCACCACTATGCAGTGATCCTCTTCCCGACCTTCAACACAGATCAATTAATAATATCTATTCTTATCAACTTAATATCGCTATGGTCAATAATGCGAAAATTTAAAAAAAAATGTCAATAAAGCATAAAAACGACGATCCTGATAAAGCATAAAAGGTATAGTTTGGTAAGTCTATTTGATGCTACGCGGCATCGGTAAGGGGGGAAAAACATGGCCGATATCTGTCATAAACGTACCAATGGCGTATGGTACCTATTTTATAAAAGTATTAAAAATAATCATTATTATTATATAATAATTATATCTTTATAGAAACTGATTTATGCTTTGCTTTAAAGGTAAGGTATTTTTCAATACACGGTATTTGTTAAAAATCGTACTTGAATTCAATATGGATACGAAATAATAAGATACCAAGAAAAACTGAAAATACGAAGGTAAACACTGACAACGCCACTGGATAATCAATGTCAGTCAATTGTCGAAGTGAGAGGGAAGAACACACGCACGCGCTTGCCAATAGGAAGTCAGGTGGTTACTTAGCAACGGGGGCTCGATAAATATTCACCAATTGAGTTAGTCCGGAGGGCGTGGTTATTATGATCTTCGCACAACTTTGCCGGCTTGAAGGAAACCCATAACATATTTGGAGAAGTGTTCATCTTCTAATATTCAAAAATTGAAAAAATAATGTTAATAGACAAAATCCAATGAAACAAGCACATTAAAGAACTAACGTTCAATCATTATTGACATATTGTTAATAATAAAAACTTCATTTTCTAATTATTATCATTACATACTCAGCACTTTAGCTTTTTTATAGTTAAACGTGGCAATATCGAATTTTTTCGACCGCATTCCTTTCACAGCTTCAGTTATGTTTATCCAAAATATAGGTATGTATACATTGTACATATATGTGAATTTAATATTCTATATTCAGTTCAGTTAAATCATTTCGTTCATATTATTTACAAAAATGTCGACTCAAGTTGTAGAAATGGCTCTTCCTCGTTCGCGACAAGAGGCTTATGAATTCGGTCTTTTACATGGTTTGTTGCCTAAACGCCCCTTATGTAAAACCAAATGTAAAGGACATGGTAACAAACCTGATATTTTTTCCCATTATTACCATGGAGAAAAAGATCTGGGCATATACCGTTGTTCAAAATCGGCAAAGTGTCGTCCAGATGAAACTGTCGCAAAAAACTCGAGCTTTGAACACAGTCATTTGTCTCCCGAAATCGAAATAAGGTACGCTTTTTTTCTTCTTTAAAAAACTCATAACAATATTATTAAATATTTTAGAGCCTTGTTTGGTTTTGCACACAACGAGTCGTACGAACGGATAATATTTGGTACAACACGTCCAGATTCGGAAATGCATTTGTCGAAAGCAACGCTTGCAGCAAGACATAAATATTGCCGTGAAATGGTTAAAAGTGCTTTCTCACAAATGCAAACAAATCTACCTAAAATTGGAGGACCCAATATTATCGTGCAGGTAAAATCAATAATAAATATCTATCAATTCAACTAAATAATATTAATGAAACATTTTAGATTGATGAATCGAAATTCGGGTCTCGAAAGTATAATAGAGGAAGAATAGTTGAAGGTCACTGGCTATTTGGCATGATAGCAAACGGCTCAGAAGACCTCAGACTAGCGATCTGTCCTGACAACAAACGCGATGCGGCAACCCTAATCTCCACACTCGAGCAACATGTGGAAAAGGGCTTCATTATCCATTCGGATATGTGGAAAGCTTATGATAGGCTATCCGAATATGGGTATCAGCATCGCACTGTAAACCATAGTAAGGAATTTGTTACCAATGAAGGTGTCCATACTTAAAGAATTGAGTCATGTTGGTCTGCTGCCAAAAAAATTTTAAAAGGCAAACACATTCCACCGGATGAATTCGCAGATCGCCTTTGCGAATATTTATGGCGACGCCATTGCAAAAAAAATAACTTGGATCCATTCATGGATCTTATTCGTTGCATCCATTTAGAATAAAATAATATTTCAAACGAAATCTGTTTTTCTGTGAATTATATGGCGCAGAAAGAAGGTAAAAATCTCCAATAAATGCAAAAAAACCGCACATATATAATATTCCCCACCCAGCACCCCACTTCACTCCACGATCCCGAAAGTATGTAAAAAAGTTGAGAATAATATGGAAAACTTCGAAATATTGAAGATTTTCTATTACACCGCACTTATGATAAAGGACTATGCTTCCATCTTATGGAAAATAAAAGACCACTCAAATGCGGATATTTTGATACCAACTTATTCGTCTTGAAAAATAGAACATTTGATAACATTGCGCCAATGTTGTAATTTAATTAATAAACCCACAAAATCAGTTCATTTGTCAGAAATTTTCGATTCGATTACAAAATCTAACCATTCAATAGGACTCCACCTGCTGCGATGAAACAGAGTCGGACTTGTGAATATAGTTGTACATACGATGAATACCAGTTTCGTTGAAACAAAATAATAGGATTATATTTTTCAGTTGTATAAAGATATGATAGATTGCAATCAAATTATGTAAAAAAGGTACATCTCTCAATTGACAATCTAACAACTTTACATAAGTTTGTCATTTTGTAATAGCAGTTTATTATAACGTTTTCTATATTATAATCCGCCAGTTTATTTAATCCGCTTACAGGTAAACTAAATAGTTTTGAAAATTCCAGTAAATCGTAATACCTATTCGTAATCCTGAATTCTAATGAAAAAGTTGAATAACCTATTGGGGTGGCTAGGGGGTCTGTCAGTACTAATTGCTATGAATATATTTTTCTATTATATTAAGTTGTCATTTTCGAAACGGCAGTTTATTAATATACATATTTCCGAACGTTTGTTGTCGTACGCTATAGTGATACACAAAATGCTTGAAGTAATACTAAGTGAAAAGGGTAAACCCTTTCTGGTTAGGTTATATGTTAGGTTAGGTTAGCTTCTTTACATGTATGTATTTATGACTCAGTTCAGTAGTAGTACGCAATAAAATTGTAGAATTAAAATTCCGTATTTTATTCCAATAATGATATCATATAAAATAATATCGTGTAATAGTGCCAAACAAGACATTTATAACTATTTCTTATTTCATACATCTGAAAACGGATCTCCCTTAAAACTTTTACTGTTCACTTATTACAATATGCAATAAATACATATCTAGATATCAGATGATTCAGAGAATTTACCGTAATTACCATAAACACCTTTTAGACAGGTCAGTTTTCACCCTGACGGAAACTCGAGTGACGGCTTAACGTATCCTAATTATGGAACAGGTAGACTGGTTGACTGTAGTTGACGCTGCTGATCGAACTATACCTAACCATGAAGAAATATAATGATGCAAATTAGATTTCAGTTAACAGTGCTTTTTATGTCACGCAAGGGAAAACATTCATCGCCATCAAAATATATATAACACAAAAACCGGCTTCGACTATCAAAAAAATAAAAAAATTAAACAAAACCAGGCTTCGGCTATCAAAAAATACAAAAATTAAACAAAACCCGGCTTCGGCCATCCAAAAAAATTAATAAAGCAAAAAGGCGACTTTAGCTACCAAAAAAATATAAAAACCAAAAACCGGCTTAGGCCAATAAAATTTTTTTTTTCAGCTACACTTCGCGGATAGAAGGTAATGAGGTCCTCAGGCGCTGCCTGTGGGGGGAAGGTGGAGCGCGTAAAAGGGGATACTCTCAGAATTATACATTATCTTTTAGTATCACCCTTTACGTCGAGTTCATTACCTACACACATTTCACAAGCATTTTTGTATTAACAGTTAATAGACATTTAACATCTAGCATATAAAAAAATCTTTTCCGCATCCCTATCCTATTTTTTTTAAAGAGTTACCGATGCCAACAAATACACTACAAAAAAAATACTACAAAGAAAAAACAACATATAAAAATTAACTGATAAAATTAGGTCAGTTCAACCCTGTCTGGTTTTATTTATTCATTTCTTATCACCGCTGATATCCTTACTTCGTGAAATCTGTAATACATGTCTATTTACGTATTTTCTCTCTGTCTTACTCATACAATCTCCGTAAGCGATTTTAAAAATAATATCATTAATTGTGAGTTAATTATAAAAGTCACAACATTGGCGCAATGATATCAAATGTTCTATTTTTCAAGACGAATAAGTTGGTATCAAAATATCCGCATTTGAGTGGTCTTTTATTTTCCATAAGATGGAAGCATAGTCCTTTCCGCGGAAAAAGTTATATAGAAAAGTTACAGCAAATTATTAATCAAACAAAAATATGTAGTTTTTATCTTCCTATCACATTTCGGCACTTCTAAACCCGAAAAAATCAATGAAAATTATTGTGATAAAAATACATTTTCGAATAAAAATTAGTTCACATCGTTATATTAAATGTTTTTACGTCATTCTATAACGAAAAAACTATTAAAAACACCGTAAAGTTTCGACTTTTAGTTAATAGTAGAAAAATTGTTACCTCCTTTTTCCCAAACAAGGTTAAGGGAGGGTGGATATAGGGTAACTACCCTACAAAGAACTGGAGTGGTGAAAATATTCCCGACTTCTCGTTTGCGGAGAGTGGGTGGGTAAAAAGGTGAACGAGGGAAATGTGCGTTTCGCCTCTAGTGGTGAGATAGTCTGTGATTCCAATTATCATAGACAATAATGTGTTAAGTTTCAATCTATGGTTGGAAGGCAAAGTAAACTACTCGGTAGGCGTTCTGGTTGAAGGATCTATATTTACAATGTTACTCTATGAACTTTTTTGACTGACAGTGACAGCGCTTGGCTTGCCTTCTTAGAAAACAGTGTTTATAATGGTAGAAAAGAATTAATTAATTATATAAAAATATTCCGAAAAGTATACTTTTGGGATCACACGTTACTTCCTTGTAAGTATTGGTTTATAATACATTGTGGTTACTTAGCTAACATGATATATACATTAAGGTAGGTATCTAACGTATACAAGTAAATTGAAGATTTACATCCGTTTTAGATCTAAACTTATTACTTGTACTAGCAAGTATAGGAAGAACTATACAGGATAAATATATAAATCTATAAATACACATAGGCACACTTAACTCAGTCAATGGAAAAACAAGTTATAAAAATAAAGTCTGAGTAGTGGAGTCCAGATAAACTAAATGGTAAAGTTCACTTCCAAAATATTAATAACGATCCTCGTCACTAATGAGCCAGTAACAAAAGATGAACTCTACTATAATAGGTATCACAAAATCAGAAATCAGAAAGATCTTACTTGTCAGTTCGTCTTGAAGTCCTTTGAAGCTACCTGCAGGTGGATACTCCGCTCTGCAATGGAAGTATTAGTAGAATCCAGAGAGGACGGAACTTTGTAGAAGACGTTGATGTTGGGCCTATAGGTAGGCCTACTTGTCGAAGAGGTATTCTCTCGAAGAAAAAATGAACGAAGAAAGAAAAAGGTAAGAACAGAAAAAGACAAAGAAGAAAAAGGTCCTAGATGGTGTGTGACCTTTAAGTGTTGTGTTTAATTAATCAGGAACTATATCCATGCATTCATGCCCCTTACAAGTGTTTGTATAGGAGAGTCCCTGATTACTAATGTTTTTTTCCCAATTCGCCAAAGCCGTATCAAAACGAAGGTTGAACAACCATGTGGTCTTGGGAAAAGCACAATCCAAAAATGGTGGGTTTCAGGCCAGTGGCCTGTGTCAATGGCCTTGGAAGGTCAAGAGAGGTCTTCTACCTTTTCAGTCGGGGTCAAGGTCAAGTGGCTAGCTGGATATTTGAAGAATCCAGACACCTTGGAATTTGTAAATGACAATTTCACAGTTAACCTATGAACCAGTTGTTGTATGTAAACAATCAGTGATTCATTCCTTCCAATTAAATAAACTATTTACAATGTACACAGTTAATGTTTCAATATAAATATATACAGTTTTTTAAGGTGATAAATAAATAAATCTTTTATGCATCCAAACCACAGTTATTAATTGAGTATTTATATTTTTAGGGTGAACCGTAACAAAATTCAAAATTCGAGTTTTCTCAGAAACGAAGAATTTCCGCGGCAAAAATCAAATTATGTAGTGCTAACTTTCTTGTATAGAATCATCCTATAAACCGATATTCCATGTAACTGATTTCGGCTAGACGAAACTTGAGCCCTCTTCTATATCATTTGGGCGACTTTGATAAACTTTGCTCTTCAAGTATCCCCATAAAAAAAAGTCTAAAGGTGTCAAATCTGGCGACCTTGGTGGCCATTCGATCGTTCCTCTTCTTCCTATCCACCTATCTGGAAAAACAGCATTTAAGTAGGTTCGTACATCAAAGGCGTAATGTGGGGGTGCCCCATCCTGCTGAATCCTCAAATCACATCTATTTGGAAATAGTTGATTTAATTGTGGTAATAGATAATCCTGAAGAAATTGAAGATATCGAGGATCGGTCAAGCTTCGTTCAAAAAAATATGGCCCTATTTTTTAATTGTTTATAATGCCGGCCCAAACATTCACCTTTTCAGGATATTCTGTCCTATACTCCTGCATCCAATGGGGATTTTCACTTGCCCAGTATCGATACGTCTGGCGGTTTACATGGCCGTTGAGCATAAAAGTTGCTTCATCTGAAAAAAGTATATTTTGTATGAAATTACGATATCTGTTACATCGTTCCATAATTGTTTCACAGAATTCGATTCTCCTATCAAAGTCATCTTCTAACAGCTCTTGGACCAAATTTACCTTATACGCATGCCACTTCTCCTTTTTCAGCACTCTAGCAACAGTAGAATGGTGTAAATTATTATCCAGCGCAACTTGTCTCGAGCTGGTGTGGGGATTTTCTTGAAACTCAAGGAAATCGTCAACTTTTTGTCTTCGGAAATTGACTTTCTACCACTTTTGGGGAGATCTTTAACATGGCCCGTTTCTCGAAACTTTTTCTCGATTTTACTAATTGTTGATTGAGAAATGGGTTCACCGTTGGGGTATTTAGCATTAAATAAATTGCCAAATTCTTTCTGTGTCCTTACTCTATCTCCATAGCCAATAATCATTAATATTTCGATTCGTTCAGTTTCTTTAAGTTTCATTAGTAAATTATGCTAATTTAAAGATTTTAACACTTGACTGATACACATCAATTAGTGTTAAATTAGAATTTAGTACTATTATCAGTAACATATCCAAAAATGGAAATATTTTTTGGGTACACTACGATGTTTTATTTCCAGTGGCGGTCCTTACAATAACTTAGTTCATTGAATCAGAATTTATGATTAAAATTTTACCTAATAAACAGTTTTGGTCCACCCTGTAGAAATAAATATTCAAATAATTACATCGTTGTAAAGACGATTAGAAGACCTTTCCAATGAGGGGTCTTGAGACACATGGTTGCATTTAAAAAAAATTGCCGATTACGTAACCACGTTAATACTGGTAACGCAATGTTCGTACCATCTACATCATGTGATGACGATTCAAAAATTAAAATTGACCTGTTTTTGGATTTTTTTCAAAAGTCGTTTATTTTGGAAATAATGAATTTATTCCATACATTAGCGACATACTTTATACCCGTAGCTGACACTGATACTAAACAACTTCTCTCTTCACATTTTCAAAAAACAAATTCCAGCGTTCAACACACGTTTCACAGCATACATATGTGTCCGGCATATACAGATTGTGAAAAACCCCAACGCTGCTATTACATCAGAGATCGACTTTCCCCACTCTGTGAGTAGGTTCACTAGGTTCAGTAGTTTCCCAACATGGAAGGAGTGAGGTTGTTAAAGAAATAAAAAAATACACTCGTTATTACGTAACCTGTACAACTTAAAATTCATTTTTGTCAATTTGATCGTTTCTGACCAAGCTGACAATTAATTTCTAACTACAATAGGATATTATTTTAGCCATTGTAACTTGAAAATAAAACATTTTTTCTTGAGATAAAAATATTAAAGTAATTGGGTATAAAAATCTAAAGATCCATTGCATTAATAAATTGAATTGAAAAAATAAAATAATTACTTATTCTAAACATAAAATATGAGCTTCTTGAAAAAATTAAACTAAAAATCCGTTCTAAAGGTAAACACTGTTGCCGGATGAAAGTGTTTAATTTTACCTAATAGTGCATGAGCTCGAAAAAAAGTTAACGATAACGAGACAAAAATATCATTTGTACAAATTGATCTGAGCTTCTGGCAACAGCGGTTGAAATAGTGGGGCGATGAACACACGCCCGACTGTTTTTGGTATACCTTGTTTTTAAACTAAGAGGAGCGATTTGAATTTAAGTTTGCATTTCTGCTGCCTAGTGATTGGTCAGATTTCAGCCCGTTTCACACAGCTCTCTTGATGCAACTGACAACGACATTTGTCAGTTTTGTGTTTGTTTATATGAAAATATTCATTACTTCAATCTAACTGTACCACTTTTTTTGCGTTTGTTGTCGATTGTTGTATTTTTAACATACTATTATATCCAACAAAGTTAAGTGCTATTTTTATTATTTATTCAGTTTGATAAACAAAATCCATGCTTGTTATTTCTTGTTAATAATATAAGTTCCCGAGTAAAATCTTATTTTTCTAAATATTTTTACGTCAAGTTTTACATACATTGCAGTACAATATTATCGCATTTTTCGATATCAAAACCTCTGTTTACTTTTAGTTTGCGCTATACCTAAGCGTCCAACGTAAATAAAGAATAATTGAAACATACAATTGCATATTCTACGTATTTTTTATCCTCAAATTATTAACAAATTTTACATAAACTACCTATTATAACCATACATTTTTTCCCAATAATGTGTCATTTGTTCACTACTATTCGATATTTAGACATGCCTTGATCCCTCATTGGCTACGACAACTACCAGCAGTACAATACATATTTCACGTAATTGTCAATTAGTTCAAAAAGTCTGAAAACGACCTTTTCGGAACACTCTCCCAGTCTAGTTACTTTTAGTGGTGTGTTTGAGGTTTCCTAAAATGCTCCTCCTAGTTTAAAAACAAGGTAAAGAGGGGACTGATCGCTGGGCTAACAAGTATTCTCGTATTCTCTCTCCTTCACGTAGTTTTGCTCATATGTTCCTTGTCGTACTTGTATAAGTCGCATAGTAAGAAAGGGATTTTCGCAATCTGTATGATGTGTCGCATTACGAAGGTACGTGTTAAATATGTGTCCTAAGAGATCACTTTATAAATTCTTACCTTCACGAAACAGTAATACACATTACTCTATTAATACATACAAACTATACACTATAAACTATACAAACTATTTTAGTGTTGTTAATCTATGCAGTACATTTATTTTATACAAACAATAGGTATTACACAATTTGCAGCGTGTGAGGAATTTTAGAGGTTACATTGACATTAGTGGCCATTTCTATAGTTTTATAGGCCACCTTGGATCAAAATGAAAATTAGGTACATTTATTTGCTATAAAATACTAGTTCCTTTAGAACCTCAATCCCAGATGGCAAAAAAGTGTGTCTCTTGTTACCCCAAAGAATAAAGTGTCTCATTTTTACCCACCTGGAACCAATCAGAAAAAAAGCCGAAAAAAATACTCTGTATGCAAGTTTCGAATATATATGCTAGTTTCTTATATATTCTAGTTTCTTACTCTTTGTTTTGACAATATTTATCTTGTTGTCTACCAAACCATAACTAGAAGTAAGATCTATTTTAAAAAAATACTTGGACCAAACTTTGGGTAAAAAATTATTGTTCTGATATACCATTTATAAACATAGTTACGGAAAAAATAATAAAATTCAATACAGAGACCCTTTTGTGAAAAGAAAAAAATGTGAAACTGAATTATTATAAAACCAGGCCCAGAATTTAATGTCTAAAAAGTCATTGTCCTTTCCAATAAAACCGGAAATAAATAGTGATCTCGTTAAATAAAATCGTCTACTAGGAAAAATATATTTTTCAATTATCATAGATGGAACGGGGGAGGAAATTATAGTTGGACTACACTTATTCCAATGTAAAAAATCTAAGATAATACAGCGTACCTGGAATTTTATAACATCATGAGTTTCAATGAACACTTTTAGTTTCTTCCAATCAAAAGAAGTTTTTTTTCGGTACACGTCTAAAGGTCCTGGTGGAAAATCGGATAATAGATTATACATATTTTTTATAGAACCGTGAAAAGCTTCTAAAAAATTCGTTACCAATTTGGAAAAGTTAATAGCTTCTACTATAAATAGACTTTACTCTAGTCGTGTGATAATTTTTTAATGATGACCTTTGGTCTATTTAAATTTTATCAGTGGTTGTTGAAAAATTTATAGATATAACACAAGTACGTACTTGAACAGGAGTGTATTACGGTTTTAACTACAACCTTCGAGCCTTCAGCCAGTGAAGTATTAAATGTTCAAAATGAAATAATTACGAATGGAAAAGTAAATATATCAACCCTTACTACGTGAAAACCTTCCATAATAATCATTAAATAAAAACAATTAATAACAAATTCCACAACAGAAATATAACATTTATTACACGACTGGTTTCACAAATTATATTCGCATCGTCAGGAGTAAATTGTAGCAATTGATACAAATAAACATGTATAGCAGATGGATTTTCACATGGCCGGTGAGAAGTACCGCACTAGAGATTTGCACGAGATTCGTACCGTAATTGTAGAACTGGAGTTGGTCTTTTATAAAAAAGGATCATTTCACTAATATTTTATTTCATAGAAATTCAAATCACTTCTCAATGATTTTGTTTATTGTGAATAATTAGTTATAGCTAATCAAAAAAAATTTTCCAATTACTTTGTAGAAAAGTAACTTTATCGTCTAGTCAAAGATTTTTGTAATCTTTGGTCTAGTACAGATTGTAAGTTGAAAGAGTTTGTGTTTAGGTTTAGACCGCTAAAACCTGCTTTAGATGTAGATACATTAAAATGTAATGTAATCGCTTATTTTTCTGCTGAGAAAGACAATGAAAGTGAAAGCCCGCTGCTACCAGTTTCATCTGTATATGTGTATGTGATGTGTTATATTTCATATTTCTAGTTGACAATACAAGACTCCTTAACTAATATGTCACTATACTTTAGAGCACGTGCTGTTTATCTCATCGTTCATAAAAGTGAATACATAACCGTGGAATTGGAAAGAGTACATTCAGATAGTTGTATTATTACTGAATTTTATTAGGTTTGTTCCAACTGGCGATAGAACCGTTCTAGGTATCGGTCGCGCAAGTGCTGTATTTCTTTCGCGTTCCAACTTATTATAGTATCGTTCTTGGGACGCTACAAAAACTGTACAAACTGGAAGGGGGTGATAATGAAAATGTTGATGTGTTAGTTCAGGGGTCTCCAAACTAGTTTACCTAAGGGCCAGGTAGTAAATATCTGAAGACCAAGCGGGCCAACAAACTGCTGAAAATACCGCCCATTCCATGACAAAGAGGCTGGGGGTTATCCTTTCGATTTTTTGGAATGTAGGTGCAAAATATTGAGATTTAGTAAAATTCAAACTTAAATTTTTGGAATTTTTTTATCTTTATATTTTTTATTGTTACCAACTTATTCACTGTTAAGTTTATTAATGTGTAAAATGCTAGGAAACATGAAACAAACATTGTAAAGAAAATGTATTTATTCAAATATAGCAAAATTAAACACAACATTCTTATTGAAAGGTATGAAGTTGTTTTTTATTCACAATTTTTATCCTCTTGGGTTCAAGTTGTGTTGTTCCAATAATAAGAAGTGACTAAGGGTTCATCAGCCATCCATGACCTGTATTTGGACTTAGCATATCTCATTTTTGGAAATGTTTGTTCAAAATGTAGGGAGAGCCAAATATTATAAGCACACTTTGCAAGTGTCGAAGTGGTCTAAAACTGTTTTTCAAAAAGGGCTAGTTTTGACCTGAATACTTTCACATGTTGAAACAAGTCATTTACAAAACAACTTTTGCCTTGAAGTTTTAAAATCAAGAAATTAAGATGAGTGGTAATGTCTACAAGAAATGCAAGCTTCCACAGCCACTTCGCAATGATATGGAATGTCTGGATACTGGCTTTCTAATTCTGAAAGAATGTTTTTAAACTGTCATTGTTTAAGAGAATGTGATCTGATATAATTTACAGTCTTTACTTCTGATACGTCCAGGGTTTTTCCACTCAATGATTGTTGAAGAACAATGCAGTGTAACACAATTGGTTTTTTAACACCAGCACTTCCTAATAGCAAGGCACACCTGTCCTACTAATCCTGTCTTACTTCCACACATACTTTTCCCTCCATCTGTGGTTACCCCTTTCAACTTTTTTATGTCAAGCATTAATTTGGAAATACTGCCACTCACTTTGGAAAAAATGTTTACACCAGTAACATTGCTTTCCATCGAATAAACACCTACTATAAATCTTTATTGTCATAAATTTGTACATGTTTATATTGTGAGTCACTAGAATAAACCTATTATTCCACCACCCATGATCTATGAGCAGCAAATAGGTCACGGCATATGCCGCTACGCCGGTGTTCGGGCTCCACTAAAACTCCAGTATTTACAGAATTTCCCTCGATTCAGGCTCCTTGCATGTAGCATAATCCATAAGTTTTGGCTGTAAATGATATATAATCGAAACGTCCGAACTAAACAGCTAGCATTCCCTCAGAGATTTTGTTGTAATGTCTCTGAAAAGCTTGCGAAAAACAGAGTCACATGTTAAAGGTTCGATTTAGGTTAGGTCAGCAGAAATAAAATGAAGATATAAATGAATTTTTTTTAATGCATAGTAATTAATAAAATAATGTCTATGCTACTGCTAAAATGTTTTAATATGTACACACATATGCCCTCCATTCATTCTTATTTACAACACAGTCACCCTCTTTCATCCTTCTTCGTACATTCATTTCTAGGATATATATTTACAAGATTTACAAAATTTACATAATTTGGTGTGTGTTTAGATGTGGTTAGGCTCTGGTAGGAACTCGATTGGGAGGTTAGCGTGCAAGAGTTTGTACCCAAGGTACTTGCTTGCGCGTTGCGCTTTCATTGTCTCCTTGATGCTGTCCGGGAGACAATAATTGTAATATTTCACCGTTATGGAGTGTAAATAATCTTTAATGAACGGAATATCCGCTTGATGATGAATCAGTGTGTTTCTTGGGAGTCTGTTGAAGGCTCCTTTCCACACCGCCATCCTTATGCATTTATTCTGCACAACTTGCATATACTCATACTGAAGATTGGTGGTTTCCCAGAAGACCGGGTAGCCGTATGTCATTGTCGGTCGAATAACTTGTCTGTATAAAAGTAGTTTATTCTCTATCTGCTAACTCTTCTTTTATCTCAAAATCATTGTTAATACCTCTGATGAAAAAAAGAACTTGGGAGGGGGCTGCGAGTCAAGTCTATTATGTCACTACGTGGAACTATGGCTCATTCAAACGGAAGCAGAGCGCTGATCTCTCAGCTCCCACGGTACGTAAAAATATCGCCGAGCGGTCGTATGCATTGTTTATAATTGACATGTTTGGGCTAATGCTCATGGCTGCAAAAAAGATTCATTTCTTTATTTTTCTTGGTTCAAATTTCAAAATGAAATTTTACTTCAACAAAAAATTTTTTTAGATCAAGGGCGGGCCGGTCCAAAACCTTTGGACCGGGCCGTAGCTTGGAGACCCCTGTGTTAGTTCAAGAACCGTCTCTAATTCGAGTTTGCGCACTATACAGTACTCGAAACGATTCCAGAACGGTTCATAAATGCCAATTGGAGCAGTTTTATCCCTTTTGAATCTTACATTATGCGAAGTCTATTGGTGGAACAAAACTGTATTTAAACATGAGAAACATGAATTATATATAATTTCCCTCGTAAAGTAAACCCTACCCTTTTACCTGAAGTCGGCCGGTTTGCGCCCCGATAAGTAGGTAGCTAGTAGATTAGTATATTTTCGTAGAAATAGGATACTCCGAGTATTACTGGAAACAAATCTTTCCGTCGCACTTTCTCTAGACTTAGGACTGGAAAAGATTATACATTAGACTAGGCCAAAAAAATCGAATGTTTTTTGTTTTGAAAGCTATATCGAGAATATTATTTAGGATTACAAAAAAAATATTTGTCAACTGGATATTTGGGTGTTTGGAAAATACTTTTTTAGGGCAATAATTACGGCTTGCTCAAAATCTATTTTTATTAACTCCTTCGCTGCCGATAACGCGCTGGCGCGTAATACGGTACTTTCGACAGACGCCAATCAATACCGAGCGCGTTATTTGATTAGTGGTGTTTCTATTTGTTGTATTTAGTTGGGCATTAGCAGTGTGTTCGTGTATTGGTGTGAGCATTATCTAAAGGGTATAGATGAGTTATTTACGTGCTTGGTTCCAATTTTTGAAGTAAAACTTCTTTACGCACGCTTGACTTGGGGAGTAAGCTGGTGATGCGTTACGAGAGCGATCTTGAACAATTTTATAAATTAATATTTTGTTCAGTACATTAGATATTTTAAAAGTTTTACAATTTACTTTCGTATTTTCTGTATTTTATTTCACCACGCGCTGACGCGTGATGTGGCCATCGGCAATAAAATTTGGCTTCAGTCACGCCCGAGCGCGTGACAAAAAAAATGAATTTTTGAAAAAAATTATTAAAAACTATATTAAACACAGGTTAGAAAACGTTAAATCAAGAATATTTTATGGTTGTTATCCAAAAAAACGTAGTCGGCTCCTAGGGTGAGTATTAAGTTCCACACCCAATGTGGCAATTTTTCCTTAATGGGAGAAAATAATAATTCATACGTTTCGTTGGTCTTATTTGGAAGCAATGCATATAGTCCTGGTATTTATATTTGTTTCATATGTGGTACAGTATGCAACACGTGCCACATGCGTCGTGTGAATTGCGGCACGAGACAAAGTCGAGTGCCGCAACCTTCACACTCGTGAGAAATTAGCACTTTTGCGCACTTGTTACAAAAAATACTATTTCCATTTAAAGATTGTACGCAGTAAAGTCTATGTCTGTAAGTTTGCATAACTGACACTTTAAGACTAATTTGAAACCGCGTGGATTTAAAATGATTTCAAAGTAGTTAAATGTAGACGTCAAAAAATAATAGTTTAATACTATTATAACGCTTTACAAAATTTGAAAAATAGTTTTCAAAGAACCGTTCACTAAGAAGCAACAACTACTTTTCGGGCTATATGCCCCGACAAACATTGAATTACACTTCTAAAGTAAACGGGGTTGATATATCTGCAAGAAAGAACCAACCACTCTGGTTTGTGATTAGAAGGAATAACATCACTTGTAGACCGGTTTTGGCGTATTTTCGCCTCATCAGTACAAGGTAGATGCTATTCGTCCAGAAGCCCTGAGAGCATAATCCTGGACTGGATACTAGGTTGATACCACACCAATACATTAACCTCAGTAAAGGAAATGCTAAGAATGCGATATCAGCGACATCCCCACATCTAATCACAAACCAAAATGTCAAAAATAATAGTTTAATCCTATTATAACGCTTTTATTTGAAAAATAATTTTCAAAGAACAGACCGTTCACTAAGAAGCAACAACTACTTCTCGGGGTATTTTCGTGGTATCAACGTAGTCTCCAGTCCAGGATTATGCTCTCAGGGCTTCTGGACGAATAGCATCTACCTTGTACTGATGAGGCGAAAATACGCCGAAACCGGTCTACAAGTGATGTTATTCCTTCAAATCACAAACCAGAATGGTTGGTTCTATCTTGCAGATATTCCAACCCCGTTTACTTTAGAAGTGTAATTCAATGTCTGTCGGGGCATATGGCCCGAGAAGTAGTTGTTGCTTCTTAGTTCTTTGAAAATTATTTTTCAAATTTTGTAAAGCGTTATAAGTATTAAACTATTATTTTTCACGTTTATTGATCACGCTTTACTAAAATATGACAATTTTTTACAGGTAACTGTATTTAAGTAAATAACTACAAAACCGAGATGGCTTTTTGTAAATATGGCATTTTTTTTGGTTTGTGATTAGATGTGGGGATGTCGCTGATATCGCACTCTTAGCTTTTCCTTTACTGAGGTTAATGTATTGGTGTGGTATCAACCTAGTCTCCAGTCCAGGATTATGCTCTCAGGACTTCTGGACGAATAGCATCTACCTTGTACTGATGAGGCGAAAATACGCCGAAACCGGTCTACAAGTGATGTTATTCCTTCAAATCACAAACCAGAAAGGTTGGTTCTATCTTGCAGATATACCAACCCCGTTTACTTTTGAAGTGTAATTCAATGTCTGTCGGGGCATATAGCCCGAGAAGTAGTTGTTGCTTCTTAGTTCTTTGAAAATTAATTTTCAAATTTTTTAAAGCGTTATAATAGTATTTACTTAATTACAGTTACCTGTAAATAATTGTCATATAAGTAAAGCGTGATCTAAAGACGTCGTTATAATAGTATTAAACTATTATATTTTGACATCTATTGATAACGCTTTACTAAAATATGAGAATTTTTTAGAGGTAACTGTAGTTAAGTAAATAATTAAAGGTAACTTGACAGAATCCTTGAGACCAGTTGCTCAGGGTAATATTTTTGGTTTTAATGACCTCTTTACAGTGGGCTCTTTTATGCTGAAGGCGGTTTTATTTGAAACTCTTTATTCAAAGTCGGTTCGTTTTCTTTGGAGTCTTATTGTATAGTTTTAAAGCGTCCTTCTAATACTAAATAAACCCGTTTCGGGCTGCTTGGAATAATGGAAATTGATATGTGCTTGAAATAATGAGTCAACCAGCTCCTTGATTAGATTAGAACTGTTCACGCCTTACACTTCAGATAACATATTTGTCATTATACGTAAATGTTAAATCCTTCTAAGAAGACAGAGCCATAAATTTTTATGTCATCCTTTCAGCATCTGCAAGTCAAGTGGATATACCACCCTTCGCATTGTATATTTTGTTACCTAGTTTAAGGGGCATTTTCGACATTATTATGTAAGACGCCGAGAAGAGAACTCGTTCCATTTGTACAGTATTAGTTTTATTAAATTCTTGTAATATATTTTTAATCCTTTCTTTTATTTCACTTGAAGACTTTATTCCGTCGCACATCTCACGAACAAGAACCAAACGACCTTTAGTTTGTTTAGATCACTATTAATTCACTCAAAAACACGTATGTTATTTTTTTTCTTGTTATATTGATTATGTAAAATTAAATTAATTATAATTATTAAATTATTTTCTTAGGAGTATACTTTTCTGCACGCATTTCAGTTTAGAAAGTTTTATTTTTCACTCACAAGATATTAACTATTGCATTTTATGATTATTTTTTTTCCATTTTGTTAAATATTGCGTTAATAACTTCCACTGATTTCATGTCCGTGTCGCTGCGTACGTAAAAGTATCATTCTCCGCACGTGTTATGACCTACATTTTTTCTATGAGCGGGCGGAAAATAAAAATCATTAAATTAGACATAAAACAACTAGATGCAAATGGACAAATTTATTAGTTACCATCTGGTTATTGATGTACCTAATAATTAGAAGTTATCAATGCAATATTTTCAAAAAATTGATTAAAAGGTAAAAATAATCATAAAATGCAACAGTTAATACCTTGCGTGCAGAAAAGTAATTTTTTTACGAACGTGCAGAATAATATAATTTTACGAGGGTGCGGAATAGTATACTTTTCCGAACGCATTTTGGTTCAGAAAGTTCTACCTTTCTGCAAGCTTCTATTTTTACCCACGCTAAATACTACTTTACCGCACGCCGTAATGCAATTTATAATTGTTTTTTTCCGTTTTATTGAAATTTTGTTGAATATTGGGTTAAGAACTATTGATGATTACATCAAAAACCAGGAGGTAACTAATAAACTTGTTAGTTTGTATTTAGTTATTTATTCTATGTCTAATTAGAAGGTATTTTTTTCATTTTTCGCCCGATCGAAGAAAAATGTTGTTCCTAACAAATGCGGAAAAGTATCACTTTCTTCACTAGTAGCGTAAATTAATATTTCCGTCGACCGTTCATTTTTGAGCTATATTAATGTACACAAAATTATTATTAAATAAAATCAACAAAAACAAATTCCACAACAGAAATATAATATATATTACTCGACCGATTCCACAAACAACATTTTATCACCATGGAGACTATATAAGGAGATCGGACTCCATGTATTCCAATTTCTGGTCATGGCAGAGAGAGCCAGTTTAAATCCAATACCAAAAACATCTGACTGCAGAACATTAACAGCCAATCATAACCCTTGCATACACTATGAGTTAATGGTGTTTTATTGGTTGCTAGCTCATTTCACAGTATGTAAGCCGGTGGCGCGGTACATATGGGATTCGTAAACTTTTTTTGTACCATATTTATGAAACACCCTGTATTTAGAGCTAAATACTTTTGTCTGCATTTCTTTATTAAATTTCCTACATAAGAGGTACTCTTTGTTGAACTCGATACAACGCTCCATTTTCAAGATTTTTAAGTTTTTATTGAAGTAAGACACTTTTTATGTTATAAATTTTTTTAAACAATAAATTTATAGTAGTCGTAAATATTTTCTTAACACTTTATCTTCCTCTAAATTAATTCATACTTGTTGAAATCGTTAAATATGGCAAACACTTTAATACAAGCGCAGACAATTGAGTTTTTGAAATTTGTTTTTGTGATAAATGGAAAGATCATATCTGTGGTACTAAGGCAGAACCCGATATGTCGATAAACATGATTTTTCAGGAAAGGCTTTTCAAAGTTTGCAAGGCAGCAGTAATTAGGATTTCGTTCAAAATAACGTGGCAAGTCCGATGAAATATTCCACAACAATCAGCCTGTCCCCTTCCACGAGTTTATTGAAAAATATCCCAGGATAACAAAAATATTTAGATAATTTTGACATATCGTGTTCTGTCCTCATCCGCTTCAGCGGTAAAACTAACATGACGTGATCTACAACTATTCCATACCAGTATTTGCCTTCTTTCAAATAACTCTCTTACTGGACTTATTGCCACAGTTTTTTTAAATAATTTGATACGTACTAACATATGACGTTTTCAGAAATAATAAAAAGACAATTTCTTCAACACTTTTATATAAAAAAAAACAGATTGTGCAAACAAATTCATTCGTCGTCATCAGAGTTATCAGCAGATAGTACTTCTGGCACCTTAGCGCTGGTTCCTAAGTTTAGGTAAAAAGCGTTACATTCAGGATGAATCAGTGGAAGAAGACTCAGAAGATCACTTTTTTAGGGGATTGATGGGTAGCGGTCCATCATAACATTTTTTTAATAAAGGATTCGGACGTTTCCCTCGTTCTAACAGTAACTTCATTTTTTGATCAAAAAGATTGGGACAACTGGAAATCTAAAGTTAGGGAATTTTATAATAAAAAATTAACTTTTGGAAAATTTAGGAATTTCAATTGAGACAAATGTCAATGTTAAAAATATTGCTACAGCTGATGGAAATTCTCAATTAGTTTCAGGCAAAGTAGATTTACCTATTTTGATTAATAAAATTCATATAAAATAGTACCAGCTTTGGTAGTTCCTTCAATATTCTGTAATTTTTGGTATGAATTTTTGTTAAATATTTCAAGTGAAAGTAGACTTTCAAGATTTCAAATGGGACATTCAGAGTAATTTGACTGATTCTATAATATGTACAGTTTCAGATGATAATTCAATTAAACATCCGATAGGAGTAAAATATTTTGATAATTTAGACAAACCCCAAAAAATTATAGCACAACAGGTAGTAGATTATTTCAAAGAAATAAGTAATGAAAACAAGTTAGACAGAACAGACAAACTTAAATTATGTATTGAAACAGGTGATGCAAAACCATTTAAAGTACCTCAGTATTTAATGTCACCATATATGTTAGATATTTTAAACAAAGAATTAGACGATATGATTAAGCTTGGAGTAGTAGAACCTTCTTTTAGTCCTTGGAACAGTCCAATTTTGTTAGTGAAGAAAAAGACAGGTGAATATCGTTTTTGTTTTGATGGCAGGAAGTTAAATGAAATAACCAAACATTATTCTTATCCCTTACCACAAATTGATTGTATCCTTAGTTTATTAGGCAAAGCTAAATATGTCTCTAGTATAGACTTGAGAAAGGCTTTTTGGCAGATTCCTTTAGATGAACAGCCCAAAGAGAAAACTGCATTTAGTATACCAGGCAGAGGCCTGTTTCAATTTTCAGTAATGCCATTTGGTTTGTGTAATTCCGCACAGACACAGCAGCGACTGTGTGATTCTATTTTTCGTCCTAAATATGAACCTTATCTTTTCTGTTATTTAGATGATATAATAATAGTATCCGAAACTTTTGAAGAACATGTTAGATTACTATCTGATGTGAAAACAAAATTATCCGAAGCTAATTTAACTAATTTTTCAAAACTTCATTAAAGTATCTCGGTTTTGTAATTGATGTAGGTAGAAGGTCTGCGGACAGACGCAGACAAAATTTCAGTAATGGTAAATTATCCTCGTCCTAAAACTTATACGGACGTTAAGCGATTCTTATGTCGGGTCCAGACCAAGCAGACAAAACAAAAACATTCATGTTTCGCGACAAAGTAGCGACAAATTGAAAACATTTGTGAGACATTTCTGCGACAACTTTGTTTTGTTTGCAAATTTGAAAACTTTTTCAAGTCCCGTCTCAGATCGGTAAAGATCAAAAGGTCTGTGTTTTGTCTGTGTATTTGACGACAAGTTGTCGGCGCAGTGTGGACGCGTGTGCAAGTCAAAACGAGTTAGGCAGTAGAGAAGGAGAATGTACAATTTTATCAAAATTAAGTGTGTTTTTCTGTTGTTGTGACTCAGGTATTTCAGCCGAATTAATAAAACAAAGCAAAACCTTTTCCTCTTTTAGCAAAAGCAAATCCTTATCCAGTCGACGTTTACCTTTAGATTGAAGTAAATGCATATTAATAAAGTAAAGCCTTTACTTGCTTGTTGAAGCAAATCCTTGCATATTGATGCATCTAGTCAGATGCAGATTAATCGTAGTAGTAAAAGGTGTGTATGTGATTAACTCTTGCTATGGCTGATTTGGTGAACATGAGAGACGTCAAACATTACAAACCTCGTTGTACTCCAAACAGCAAAGATTTTAAAAAGTTATTTCGCTTTGAGGAAAATAATGTTGAATGGCTTGCAAACCATTTTTTACATGAAACTGGAGAGACCCGAGGCGGTGCACTGTCAGCAGTGCAAAAAATGAAGATATGCTTGCGATACCTAGCCGATCCTGGTTATCAAAGTGGAATCGGAGAAGAACTTGGAGTAACTCAAGGTACAGTATCACTTACTGTTAAGGCTGTGGTGGACCGTATTATTGCAAAAGCTGATAATTGGATAAAATTTCCCAGTACTGAAAATGAAATCCTGCAGGCAAAAGAATTGTGGCAAACAAAATATCGCTTTCCAACAGCGATTGGTGTAATCCATTGCACTCATGTAGGAATTCTTAAACCACGAATTCATGGGGACGAATACATAAATCAGAAAGGAAAACCAACGTTAAATATTGAAGCTACTTGTAATGCAAAAGAAATTTCTACAAGTGTTGACGTTAGTTGGCCTGGATCTGTGCACGATGCCCGAATTTGGCAAAACTCCCACGTTAGACAAGTTATGCATACATCACAGAACGCGGTATTGGTCGGTGATAGTGGATATGGAATAGAGCCCTGGTTGATGACACCATTCAAAAATCCAATAAATCATACAGAGAGACAGAGAGGGTATTCAATGCACTGTTGAAATCGGAAAGGGTTGTAATCGAAAGGTGCTTTGGGCAGTTAAAACGACGATTTCCCATATTACAATATGTCTGCCGGGTAAAACTTAGAAACGTCCCAAAAATAATAGTGGCATGTATTATATAACATTGCAAAACATTTAAGAGATCCTGACTTCGAAGCACCTGAAGATATTCCTGAACAAGATCAATACTTTCCTATTAATGATGACAACGATGAAAATAGACTTCGTCTTCGTCGCCGAGGACAAGCGGTGAGGCAAAATTTGGCTGCAATAATTAGACAGTTAATGTAGTTATTATTGATTTTAATGAACACTTATAATATATTCAAAATATTCAAAATACGTAAATATTATTTGTAACGGTTAATATTGTTATTCAGTTCAAATCGTAAAAACTTCTATCTCCGTCAACAATAATGTTGTTTTGCAAAGGATCACCTGTTTTTTGATGAGTATTCCAATGTTCACTTTGTAACTTTTGTAGTTTTTTTTGATAATACTCCCTTTGCAAAATTGATGTTTGAAATTGTTGGAGTAAAACTAATCGCTGTAACTCCTTTGTGGTTAAATTTTTGGTTTCATCGGTTTCATACTTATCTGTGGCTGTTTTTCTCCTTGCTGGCATACTGGCTTTG
This sequence comes from Lochmaea crataegi, assembly GCA_947563755.1. Lineage (NCBI taxonomy): Eukaryota > Metazoa > Arthropoda > Insecta > Coleoptera > Chrysomelidae > Lochmaea > Lochmaea crataegi. The sequence continues at coordinate 42,028,862 of OX387425.1, read as the reverse complement.
GTTGCTTTTTTATTATTTTCTGCTGGAACGGAGACACTTGATGATGAGGCTGGCACCAAATCACTTTCTGTTGTTGGATTTTGCAATATGCCGATTTGTATTGGCCCTGTGTGAAGAAATGTAAGATCAGAACCTAACGTTTTTCTGCTGAGAAATTTTGGTTGTTTTTTTCCCGATTTACTGACGTAAACAGTCGCATATGTTAGCAATCATTAGAACCATTATTTTCAAAAATAAGATAGATATATACACAATTAAATTACCTTTGATTCTGCTGATAGTCGGATTTGTGTCTCCCTCTACTGCTGCCACCATTTGTTCTTCCCAGTCTACTAGTTTTATTCTTTTGTTTCCTGTTTTCTTTAAGTCCGTTTTTTTCTTAAGTCTACTCTTCATGTTGTTGACTTTTTTCATGAAACCTTTGGCATCTAATTATTTACCAAATAATGCTTTGTATTTTTGCAATACCTTTGCGATCGCTTCATCTTTCCTTTTTTTAACTTTCGGACTTAGCCAAAATAATAGGACAGCTGCGAAGTTCATCAGCAATAAATTTCAACTCACTGCTATTATTGTACTGTTGTTCAGTTTCGCTTTCACTTGACGAAGACATTTCAAAACCCAACTTACAACTTACCACTATTAATCAGCTCGTGAATATAGACGAATTGGCACGTTGTAAACAACTAGCTGCTTAGCGTGTCTCGACATGTATGAGACCCATTTACTTGCAAGTATAAGGTAATCATTATTAATCTGGAGACAAGGGTTTCCACTTCTACCTTTTACTTTGACCTTTTCCTTTTAAGCAATTCCTTTCCTTTTATTAATTCGACTGGTGTCGTAAAGCCTGAGAGGCATTTCCTCATCCCAGCCTATTTGTAGTCCCCAAATATCTTGTAAAAGTGCTTTTCCTTGAATTAAGAGATTCGCTAAAAATCCCAAAGGATCAAATACTGACATTAGAACTTTAAAAATCTCACGTTTTGTCGGTTTTCTCTTCAGAATTAAAATATCTTTATCTATTTTGTGAAATTTTGTGTTAAATTCGAAACAGTCAGTGGATTCCAAAACACACCCAGAATTTTTTCAGAAACGGTAATATCATTAATCTACAAAGCTTTGAAACTATCTCCGACAAGTTCCGGTTTAATAGCTTTAAAAATCGTCTCTGAATTTGTTACCCAGTTACATATAGTAAATCCTCCTTGATTATGAATGTATATTATGTCCTGAATTAATTTGATGGCTTCGGAAACACTATCTGCACCTTCTAGATAATGATGGAGTTCTACTATATCTTTCACTGCCGCAGGAGACGCTTCTAAATTACAGAGCGTTCTTGTTCTTGGCTTCTTGCGCTAGACAGGGTCCGCATGAAGAGCCAAAAAATACGACGCCTATTTCATAGACGCCTGGTTGTCGATGGCGGTCCATGCTCCTCCACAGAAGTCGTTGATCTTGACAGTCTTCAGGTGGAACAAGTATTTGTAAAAACATTTCTAAAATGTCAGCAGTGAATGCAAATTTTTTGATTCGAAAGTTCACTAGGATATCAAAGAGAGAGTTGTACAAGTCTGGACTCGTTAGGAGTTGGTCATTTAGACTTACTCCGTGACTCTTGGCAGCAGCATCATACACAATCCGTAGTTTTCCAGTTTTATTAGGGTTAACTGTCCCAAAATGTGGCAAATACCACGTTCGATCTGTGGGTACAGTCTCTTCTTCATTAGTCAACTTTCGTATGTAACCTCTTCTCTCCAGGCCAATGAACTTTTCGCAGTATGATTTAGCCACATGGTTAACCAACACTAATCACAACAACGTCACCAACTGAATTTTGTTTTTATATTTTGTCGTTCTGGTGTGGACAGTTTGTCTCAATTTTGTTTTGTCTTTTGACGACAAATTTTGTCGCCAGTTTGCCGTGTTTTTATTTCAGATTTGTGTTTTCGTTTTGTCTGCTTGGTCTGGACCCGGCATTAGGATTATGTTCTTGGTATCGGTGTTTTATAAACAATTTCTCAGCTTTAGTGTCACCTCTTAATGATCTTCTGAAAGGTAAAAAGAAAAACCATAGCATAATTTGGAATGATAATGCAGAAAAATCTTTTCATCAAATTAAGGAAGCTCTCGTGAGTGCTCCTATTTTAGTTTCTCCAGATTTTTCTAAGAAATTTACGGTTCACTGTGATGCATCCCAATTTGCTCTAGGGGGAGCTTTGACCCAAGTAATTGATGGCCAAGAGCGTGTCATAGCTTATGCTTCTAGAACTTTATCTAGAGCAGAAAGAAATTATACTGTGACTGAAAAAGAGTTACTAGCTTTACTTTTTTAATTAAAAAAGTTAGAGGTTATGTAGATGGTACTAAATTTTGTTGTATAACAGATCATTCAGCACTATTATTTATAAATAATTTAAAAGAACCTCAGGGTAGATTAGCTCGATGGGCAATTACTTTAAGACAATATGATTTTGAATTAATACATAAAAAAAGAAAATCTAATGTTCTACCAGATGCTTTGAGTAGAATATCTAGTGACATAAATTCTAGTGACCCTATAGAAATTTCAATTTTAGAAATAAAACCTAAAATTTCAGATAGTTGGTATCTTTCACTTAAAAGTAAGATCTAGAATCACCTAAGTCTTATCCTCAGTGGAGAATTTTTGATGAAATTATCTATAAATATGTATAGTGGAACCAAAGTCAGTGTAACGACAATAAAATAAAGCAATGTTGTCAGATATATTTTCTAGAATTGTTAAGCTCTCTATACAAATGTTCTCCTCACTTCAGAAAACTTTTAGTTTGTGATGTTCTTAGAAAGCTAGTTTGGAAATATTAAAAAATATATACATAATATAAATTTATTAGTAAGCAATAAAATAAGTCGCTTAAAATTGCTGGAAAAAGAATAATTAATTAAAAACAACTTTATGTATGTTACTATATTTAAGAAAATTTTGAATATGTGGCAACGTGGTAACATCCAGTCCAGTATTTGGCATAATATAACGAAGTAACCGGACAGTTTTAACTTGGCTAACTAGAAATTCACAGGTGTTCAACATCTGGCCTGACCAGGGTTTAAAACGTCCAGGGGTGTGCCTAAATAATAAAATTATGTTCTAGAGAAATATAATATTCTTAGTTGTAGAAAAGTGTAGTTAATCTAAAGTGGAAAAGTTTTAATAATATAATATATATTATTTGTTGGTTTAGTAAGGTTAGTTGATTAAGTGAAGTGAGTGAATTGTTATTAATATAATATTTATTTGTTCGTAGACGTTAGGGTAAGTTTTACAAATATAATTTATTAGTAATTAATTATTATGGCATTTTGAAGACCATTTGAAACGACAGTTCACGATGGTGTATCGCGGGAATCTAATAATTTGGCGCCACTGACAAATGAGTTAGCAGTAAATGATAGAGCCGAATTTTAGAACAAAGATTTACATGTTCAGTGTCAACGCGTTGTTTTAAATATGTACGCGTGTTTGAAAAAGGAAAATTCTGAAATTTCTGATAATGCGGTTATCGCGAGAATTCAGGAATTAACGAAAATCGGGTTTACGACGATTTATAAAGTAATTAAATTAGGCACTGTTACGGATCATTCTTTAAAGCGAAAACGACCAAATCAAAAACTGAATAAGGTTGACAATGCTACTAAAAATGTTATTCAACGGATTGTTTACGGGTTTTACAAGGACAATATATAGTACCAACTTTAGAACTGATTCGTGATAAATTGCGGGATATTCCTGAATATAATTATCAAAGTTTGGAAACACTCCGAGCGGTTTTGTTAAATTGTGGATTTAAATATAAGAAATTAGATAATCGAATGGTCATAATGGAATCTCGGCGTATCGTTGAACTTAGACACGAGTATTTGCGCAAAATAAAAGGGTACCTACCGTGATTCAAACAGAACTTTAATTTATTTAGACGAAACTTGGTTTGATACGCATGATGTTGTCAAGTATGGTTGGGTTGACGACACAAAAAAACTGTTCTTTAGATACTCCGTGTTCCAGAGGAAACGCGTAATTATTCTTCATGCCGGAAGTAAAGATGGCTTTGTACTTAATGCGTTGCTATTGTCGGCTAAAAATATAACTAAGTCTTCTGCTGATTATCACGAAGATATGACAGCCGATTTGTTTGAAAAATGGTTTGTCGAACAGCTTTTGCCGAATATTCCGCCGAATTCGGTAATTGTTATGGACAATGCGTCGTATCATTCCCGAATATTAAATAAAATACCCAACAGCAGCACGAAAAAGGACGAAATTTTAAAATTTATGAGAATCAAAAACATTAATATTCCTGAAAAGATTCCGGTAAAACGAGAATTAATTAACATAATAAAAAATAGGAACTTCCAAAAAGAATATGTCATTGACAATATTTGCAGTCATACCATTTTGCGGTTACCCCCATACTATTGTATCTTTAATCCAATCGAAATGGTTTGGGGTACTGTTAAAAGTCGTTTACGGAAATATAATCAGTCGCCAACTTTAAGCGCAGTCGTCCTCGATAATATTCGGCAAATACTCAATGACAATTATAGCGATGTATGGCAAAATTGCATAGCTCATGTTATACAAACAGAACGCGAATTTACTGTTTTACCGCCTATAGCACCAGTAGTTATCCAAGTTGAAAACGATTCTACTTCAGAAGATTCTGACAATTCCGGTAATTAAATTCTTTTAAATAAATGTTCCTTGTAGGTATATTTAAAACGCGTTTTTTGTTTTTCAAGTATTTATAGTAGATACCGTACTTATTTTCCAAAGCCAATAAAAAAGCAAAAAAAAATAAAAAAAAATAAAAAACTAAAAAATAACCAAAAAAAACTAACTTCATATTTCTACTAACATGCCCGACCCAATCCTTTTTCCTGGTAAGAATAGCTCATTCCTCCCCGTGGTTCTTGCTGGGCAGACAATTTTTTCAGATTGTCTGGCTAAATGAGAATTATTTACAGAAAATTATATTACAAATTTTATGAGTTTTGTATGCAGGTTAATTTTAATCTACTATATTAATTTGAATGAAAAACATTATTTCACAAGATACGAATTTATAAAAAATTTATATGCACGCCATTGGGCGGCACTTACCTTCAAAGGGATTAAAAATATGGGTCATTACATTATGCCTGGAAGAAGTATACCTAACACTTTGCCAGTTACTAGTAATTGTCAAGAGTGGAAAATATTAGTTCCAAAATCACAAATAAAAGAAATCATAGCTAGTTGCCATGATCCTTCTATTGCAGGTCATTTTGGTTTTTATAAGACACTTGGTAGAGTTCAAGAACTATATTATTGGCCAAAGCAACGAGCAGATGTTTTAAAATTTGTTAAATCATGTGAAGTTTGTCAATTGCAAAAGATGCCAAATAGTTCTCGTGTAGGATTAATGGGTAATAAGAAATCAGTAAGCTTTCCTTTTGAAATTTTATCTTTACACCTTCAAGGACCTTTTCCTAGAAGCACTAAAGGAAATTGCTATTTATTAGTAATTGGGGATTGGTTTTCCAAATACACTTTTTTGTTTCCACTTAAATCGGCTACAGCTCCTACTATAACTAAAATAGTAGAAAATCAAATATTTTTGAAATATGGTGTACCCAGGGTGGTAATTTGTGACAATGGTAGTCAATTTGCAGGGAAAGTTTTCAAAAAACTTATTGATAAAAATATGAGATTCAAAAAATATGGTTCACTCCTCGTTATAGTCCACATTTCAATTTTGTTGAACGAATTAACAAAACTCTAGGTACTGTTATTCGAAGTTATGTTAATGATCATAAATATTGGGATGTAGAGATTAATCAATTTCATTTTGCAATTAATTCAGCTAATCATGAAGTTCATGGTTATACGCCAAATTTTTTAGTTTTCGGAAGAAATATTCCTACTTCAGGGAAGTATTACGGTGAGCTCAAAAGTACTCAAAATTATGAATTATCTTCTGGTAGTAGAGATAGTTATGTTAATGATTTAGAAGGTCTTAAACCAATTTTTGAAGATGTCAAGAAAAAACTTGACTTCGCTCATAAAAGATATGAGAAAAATTATAATTTGCCTAGAAGAGATCACTCTTATAATGTGGGTGATAAAGTTTGGAAAAGGAACAAGGTCCTTTCCAAAGCAGTAATGCAATTTTCTGCAAACCTTGTACCCAAATAATGTGTTTTGTGTACTGTAAGACAAAGAATTTCTAAATTGGTGTACGCTTTAGACCACAATGATGGATCAGATACAGGAAATTGGCATATATCTAATTTAAAACCATACTTTGGTTCCAATTCTGATGTCTCAGTGGGGTAAAAGATAACAGAAAATGTATCAGTAAATTTTAGTAAGAATTCACTAAAACTGTGGAACTTTATATTTGGTAAAAACTTGAATAAGTTTAGATTTGAAATTAAGAAATAAGTTCCTGATGTAAATTTTGGTTAATAAAAGAGATTAAACTGACCAGTGTATATATTTGTATAGTTGTAAATTCATATTTCTTTTGGTAACATAATTTAAATTGTGCACAATACTAATAATAAGTTTTTTTAAAATATAATCCTTGGCAAGTCATTATAATAATAAGATAACTGTAATAGATATCTTCTGATTTTTTATATGGCCTTATAAAAAAATCTTGGAGCAAAATAACCTAGTTTATTTTTTTGTTTTATTGAAAGCGACTTACCTATTTTGACTATTTACCTGATTTTGACTATTTTCCTCATTAAGACTTACCGACAGTTTCTCCATTTAGGACGTTTGGTACGCGTAGCTACCCACTCAATAAAACAAGCTCAATTATTTTTCGATATGTGATGTGAATTTAAATAGATAAAACAAGCTCAAATGAAAGTTAAACTAGAGATTGAGTAATTAAACTATCTCAAGTATTAATTAATTTTTAGAAATGAGAACTAAAATGTGATCAAGTATCAGTCAATGTTTAAAATTTAGTGAAATAATTTTTCTAAATTCAAGTTAGGTATAAACTAATCTCAATTTTTAGATGATGTAATTCATACAGTTTTTATTTAGACGATAGCAAAGTTGTATATAGAAACTCTTCTTTCAACTGAAGATTGTTGAAAAAAAATATATTGACAAGTCAACATATTTTTTTTGTGAGGGAGAAAGGGTGTGTAGCATTTAAAAATTCACTTGCTTATTTTTGATATGTAAATAATGTAACAATTTGATTTAGGAATCATTTCCATACTTTATTTGATCAATAACAAAAGATAATTATGATAAGTGGGGTATTAATCCAACAAGTTTAATTAATACAGTACGTGCCAAAAAATTACAATAAAGTTGACAAATAATGAGTTGGGTAATTACCTAACGGATTGAATTCATACAATTAGTATGATTTACCTTTGCAATAAAATTCTGTAATTACAGAAAATTAACCAATAGTGAGTGAGTTGGGTAATTACCTAACGAATTTAATTCATACAATTAGTATGATTTTTTCTTTCCAATAAAGTCAGGCAGTTGCCGGACCAGAAAGAAAACCGGATATTAGGATAAACACCGTTTATTCTTGTTTGTGGATAACTGGAACATAGTAGAGTAAATAATACAGTTTTGGAGGCTTTGGGAAAGAATCCAACTTTATCAAAGACGGAAGGAGAAAATATTCACAAAGAAGTAGCGATCAGATGGAAAAGCTATTTGGGGGAGGGACTGGATAAATAAGTCCGAGAAGAGTTACTTAAGAAATATCCTCTGCCTAAGAATTGTGAAAGTTTAAAAGCGCCTAAATTAAATCCTGAAATTGAGATCTGTGTAAATAGGGAAGTAAAAAGCCAAGATTTCATTCTTTCGCAAATTCAGTCCCAACTAGCTTCAGGCCTTTCAGCGTTAGCGCAAGTTATGACCAAAATCATTAATACTCCGAACGGAGCAGAAACGGAGCATTTAGCTCAACTTGCAGATTCAGGTCAAATTATTTGTAATGTACATAATTACATATCTAAGCATCGGCGATTTGCGGTGAAGCCTTATCTAAAATCAGAAATTGCAAAAGGTATGGAAAACTGTCCAATTGATGAATTCCTATTTGGAAAAAATCTTTCGGAGTCAGTGAAAGCTACGCAGGCATTAAGGAAAGTAGAACAGGAGTTAAGAAAAAATACGGGAGGACTACCTGATAAACGTGATTATAGGACCGAGGTAAGTTTGGGAAACTATGCAAGATCGGTGAGAAGACATGAGAGTAGATGGGCCGAAATAACTGATAATGTTACTATATTAAATTGGGTGAAAGGGGTAATTATCCCTTTCTCACAAATTCCGAATCAGTTACGTAAACCAGAGGTAAAAATAGAAACACATAATTATAAAACAGCAATAAAAGATTTGTTAAAAATTGGGGCTATTAATCGGTGTAGTCATAAAAAAGGAGAATTTTTATCGACATATTTTTTTATAAAAAAGCCTAGTGGCAAATACAGGTTTATATTAAATTTAAAGAGACTTAATCAATTTATTACGCCACCACATTTTAAAATGGAAGATTATAGAATGGGCCTTAATATCGCTCCTTACATTTTTACAAAAATGATGAAACCGGTCTTAGTTTATTTAAGAAATAAAAATATCATTTGTACTGCATATTTAGATGATTTTTTTTATTTGTTTCAAAAACGAATAAAAAAGCTACAAAAACCGTGACATTAGGTAATACTCTACTTAAAAGTCTGGGCTTCGAACTAAATTTAGAAAAAAGCGAGTTTATTCCGAAACAACAAATTACTCAATTAGGGTTTTGTTTTAATAGTAATGATATGACTACTTCTTTGCCGTTAGAAAGAATACGAAAAATTAAGCGAAATTTGTTTAAAATTGTTAAATAGATGAAAATAAAAATTAGGGAATTCGCGCAAATAATTGGAACTTTAGTGGCAATTTGTCCAACATCAACGTACGGTCGGATTTATTTAAAAAAAAAAGTTGGAGAGGGCTACGAAAGTTTTACACTCTTGCGAAGGAAATTATGAAGCTTATATTGTTATGTCAACAGTAATAAAACAGGAGTTACGGTGGTGGTTGAGCAATATAGATAATTTTAAAAAATATTTCAAAATGAGGGATTTTATATATGAAATTTACTCTGACGCGTCACAATCGGGATGGGGCGCAAAATGTAAAGGTCAGGAGATTAATGGTTTTTGGAATGAGCAGGAGCGAACCTGTCACATAAATTATTTAGAGATATCAGCAGCTTACAATGGGCTTAGGGCGTTTGCAAAAAATGAATACAATAAAAATATATTATTGAGAATTGATAATATAACGACAATTGCATGCATAGATAAGATGGGGAGTACGCGGTATACGAAACTTAACGAAATTACACGACAAATGTGGATATGGTGCCAAAATAGGGGGTTAACGGTTCATGCATCTTATGTTAAATCATCGGAAAATATAGCTGATATAGATTCTCGAATTACAAATATTGGCACTGAATACGAATTAGCGAAGTGTGCCTATAAGAAAATCGTGGCAGAGTTTGGTTTGCCAACAATTGATCTTTTTGCAAGCTGCCTAAATCACAAATGCGACAGGTTTGTCTCCTGGCGTCCAGATACAGAGTCAGTGGAAGTCGACGCTTTCACTCTGCCATGGAATAATGATTTTTTCTATGCGTTTCCACCATTTTCGCTAATTTCAAAAGTATTAGAGAAAAAATAATAGTGGACAAGGCACTAGGCATTGTCATAGTATTTCACCAGATATAAACTTGCTTCTTTCTCCTTTTTAGAGAGCCACACCAGTTGTACAAACATCTTACCCTGGTTGCCGGGAAGTTATGCGGAGAGCATATTTAAATACCGATGTGCCAGAAACAGCTGTTCCTGTCTTATTGGCTTCTTTATCGCAGGCGACAATTCAACAATATGATAGTTGTTTAAAGAAATGGTGGCTATTTTGCAGGTCTAGGAAAATAAATCCGTTTGATTATTGTAAGAAACACGTGCTAGATTATTTCGTAACGGTAAAGGAGACAGGAATATCTTTTTCTTCTTTAAATACACACCGAGCAGCTTTAGCGTTAATATTAACGGTTCCAGAAAAAGATCGAATTATTTATAAAAGGTTTTTTAAAGGAGTGTATAATCAAAAACCGTCGGCTCCCAAATATGCAGCTACTTGGCATCCTACGCAAGTGTTAGACTCCGTTTCACATAAGAAGAAGCCACTTGAAGTTGCAGTCGTCTGCGCGAACTTGTTGGAGATCTGTGGTCAAAACCAGCGCCATATTGTAAAATTTTAAAACAGTAGCGTAACGTTTTCAAATTTTTTAGGTTAACACAAAATTGGAATAATAAAAATGTATTTTTCTACAATCGTCAGTAAAAGTATAATTTTTAGCACTAGTGCTAAAAGTGACATTTTACTTAGTATTTTGTCATCATGGCAACCATAAACATTCAAATCGACGCCATTTTTAGTCCATTTAGAGCAACCTAAATTACTCATTTTTTGGTTTTTGCTTGCTTGTAGAAAAAATAGTGTGTGCGGCTCATGCGTCAATTTTTCCGTTCGTGAAAAAAGGCACCACTATATGCACTTTGTTGCATAAATAACTATTATCATACCTTTATAAATAGTTTAAATAATACATATTTGGGAATTCTTTACAGCTTTCCGAGATATTTTCACGTACACTAGACACTGGTATCATTGAAATATTTATACTTTCGTTGAATTTACTGTTTGAACCCTTACTTTGTGGAATCTACTCATATTAATGTTATAAATGAAACTAACTGTTTCTAATAACAATATCCTTTAATAATTTTCATAAATTTTTTAATTAAATAGTGGAATTAATTAGAAACAGTTAGTTTCATTTATAACATTAATTTATACTTTCAATTAACGATTGGCGATGTTCGATGAAATCAGCCAAAAATTAAGGCTCAATTACGTTCTTATATTATTAAAAAAGGTAAAAAAACACAAAATAGGAACTTGAAAAAAATTTTATTTATGAAAAATAGTGGTGACATCTTGGTTATATGGTTGACTCAAATAACTATACTGCTATACTATGTCATTGCTTCGTACAGTTGCAAACATCACTGAAGTGCTGAAACTCAAATGGATACTTATATTTAAATAAATGTGAAGTAATACGCTATCCAAATAAAAAAATTTCGACACCACCCAAGAGGTAGAGTTTGCAGCGTGCTTTTTTATAGTGGATTCCCCAAGAAGCCTAATCCACTGAAGTAATCATGAATTAAATAGCAGCACGAACAGAAGTCTCGAAATTAATAAAGACAGTTCTTCATTTCGCCTATTTTTATAAAAGGGTTCTAACAGGAAACCGCTGGGTAGTGGCAGCTCAAACACTAATCTCTAAATTAATAAAGACGGTTCATTATTTCGCCTACTTTCATAAAACAGTTCCAACAGGAAACCTCTGGGTAGTGGCAGCACGAACACTGGTCTCTAAATTAATAAAGACGGTTCATTATTTCACCCTAAATAGAAAATGTACTTTTGATCCTTTACATCTAGTTTTTGGACAAACAGGTTTCACTTGTTGGGATTTGGCTCAAATGACTAATTTTTAAATTGATATATCACTAAAGGGAGTGAACCATCAAATTAGAAATGTCCACATGATATTCTTTTATTAACTAGCAACTAACATTTAGAATGTTTTGTGTTTTAACTACAAATAGTATTGTTATAATTTTTGAAAAGAACAGTAATGAAATAAAAATCCTTAAAACTTTCACATCTAAAAACTTAACCAAACCTGTAGTATATAATAGTCAACCGAATGAGAAATACATTTTAATCCAATTTGTAGATAAACACATTGATGGGATTTTGAATGTTAGTTAATAATTACTGATAAAAAAGTATATCATATCACAATATTTGAAATATTTTTGCCTAGAATCTAGGTGTGCTGAATAAAAATTGAGGTAATTTCTTCTAGTAGACTTGTAGTCATCCTCTGAAATATATTCATCGGACGATTCTGTATTCACATTAAACTTGAGAGAATCTACAACATCATCAAAAATGTGTTCTTTTTTTATCCATTCTGATTCGCATTTCTTTACATGTTCGCAAATAGAACACCATTCTTGAACATATACCTCAGAAAATTTCTTCCTGGCTAAATTCTCCACATCATCCAGTTTAAATGTGGTATTATGCACTGCCACCCAGTTCTTAACCAGTGCCCAGATTTTTTCTATTGGATTGAACTCTGGATGATAAGGTGGCAACTGTAAAACTTTATGCCCATGTTCCTCCAATAAACAGTCCAATTTATAGGAAACAGGAATACCTAAGCGAAATGTTTTTATTGCTTCACATAAAACGGGTTTTGTTTTACTGGCATCATGGACAGCATTGTGGACCCTAAGCCATTCTAACATTTCTGTTTTGCTAGATGCTGTTGTAACATTTTTTTCAGCTTTCAAATTATGGTAAGAAGCATTATCCACAACAAGAACTGATTTCTGAGGAATATTGGGTAATAATTGTTCCTGAACCCACCTCATAAAGTTTGAATGGTTCATGTCATCATGGTAATCTCCACTTTTAGAACCTAAAAAAAAAATAATAAATTTCATCGAGGCTCACGTTAACAATATGTCCTATGAGAAATTGTTTTAAAACCCAATGATACACTTGTAAGTGACAATAGTATAAATTTTTTTTTATAGAATTAAGATCACCAAGTTTAAAAATTGTATTTCTCTAAATTAAGTTGAAACAGGTTATATCTGATATAAGTGAAGTCTTTACAAATATATGGGGCAATAGTTACTTACAAAATATCACTTTTCGATAAGTATATATAATTAATACAAACCTGAACGAAAAACTAATAGGGCATTAGGAATAAATCCCTTTTCTCCTCCTGCATGCACAATCACAAGTCTCCTCCCTTTTGAGATTGGCTTTTTCAAACCTTTCTCTGATATATCGTACCATCCCTTGGATTGCACATGGGAGCTGTGAATGTATGTTTCATCAGTATACACAATATTCCATCCTTCGGTTCTATATTTAATAATATTTTCTAAGAAAGTAATTCTCTTGTGGCGAATATCATGCGATTCCATAATCACCTTCCTGTTATGTTTTGTGCACTGCCATCTACAATAGATACAATATTTTCAAATAAATAGTTATGCGTGTTACGGTAAAAGTCTAGTTTAGTGAACCAACGCGGATTTTGACGAAATATTTTTTTTTAAATTAATTCGAGGTCGCTGAACACGAAAATGAAAAAAGAAATCGGCGCTCTCTTACCAAAAACGAGTTATGAATTTTTGAAGATGAGTTCAGATCAGCACTGCACTGGTTTTATTGTCATATAACAACTGATTTAAATGATGCATTATAAAGTCTACACAATGTTAATTACACTATAATTACTTTTTACGATATTCCTCTCACACACACATTTAAAAAACACTGATATTGATATTCATTTCTTGCAAATTCGTTTTTTAATTCCACAATTATTATATCTTTTGACATTTTCATGTAACATGACTGACATATAAGTTTTGGTCTGTTTCCGCTCAGTCGCACAACTTGTACCTAATAGCAAATCCAGCCATTAGATATTTAGCCACTTGAATTAGTTGCTGAATATTTTCGATTTCATGATCGTGACATAGAAGATATAAACAAGATGAACATCATGAACATACACCTATTTTTCCGATAGCTGGCGCTGTATTTGGCTCAACTTTCGTTTAACTGAAATCGGTTATGGAAAAATTATATGAACAGCCATCTACATACTGTGAGAAAGGCGCGCCGGATCGACGTTTCGCAATTCGCGCGCGCGAATTGCGAAACGTCGATCCGGCGCGCTCGCTTCGCTCGCGATAATCAATCTACTTCATTATTTCAAACGGAAATCCAATCTAATAAATGTATCAAGATGATAAGAAGCGATTGCGATTTCACTTTGATCGGTGTTAGTTGGTCGGGAAGCGATATTAGTAGAATTTTCAAATTTTCTAAAAAGGGGAAACAGCTTCTGATAACCAAAGTCTTATAATATTAGCAGTATGTTAAAAATTTGATTTGGAATTACACCTGCAGCAACTATTTTCGTTGTCAGCAGTGTTTATAGAGGCCGAACAACTGAGGAGGTGATTTTTTTAAAGAATTAATTGATGAGTGCAATTCAGAGAAAAAAAATTGTTCAGCAGCCTCAATGATCAAATTGAAAGGTTCATTATCCTTCAAATAAATGATAAATATCAACCAAACTTATCTCAAAACTAACCATCTTCCTAAAATCAACATCTCTCAAAATTTGAAAAAAAATGTTTCAGCTGTAATACGGCGCTAGCTATCGGAAAAATAGGTGTATGTTCATGATGTTCATCTTGTTTATATCTTCTATGTCACGATATGGTCACGATCATGAAAACGAATATACTCAGCAACTAATTCAAGTGGCTAAATATCTTTTATGGCTGAATATGCTATTAGGTACAAGTTGTACGACTAAGAAGAAACAGACCAAAACTTATGTCAGTCATGTTACATGAAAATGTCAAAATATATAATAATTGAGGAATTAAAAAAAGAATTTACAAGAAATGAATATCAATATCAGTGTTTTTTAAATGTGTGTGTGAGAGGAATATCGTAAAAAGTAATTATAGTGTAATTAACATTGTGTAGACTTTATAATGCATAATTTAAATCAGTTATTATATGACAATAAAACCAGTGCAGTGCTGATCTGAACTCATCTTCAAAAATTCATAACTCGTTTTTGGTAAGAGAGCGCCGATTTCTTTTTTCATTTTCGTGTTCAGCGACCTCGAATTAATTAAAAAAAAATATTTCATCAAAATCCGCGTTGGTTCACTAAACTAGATTTTTTCCCTTACATGTTAAAGTAGGAGCTCTTTTCTCCAGGATGTAAAAATTATAAATGCTATCCCGAATCCTTTGCAATTCTCCAAAATTTAGTGCTTTCAGTACCCACCTTTTGCTTCCTAGATTTATTTGAGGAGATCTAAGGGATGTAGATGCTCCACTTTCGATAGCTGATGATTCATTTTTAATTCTGGTGTAAGTACTTCTACTCACCCCAGTAGCTTTTAAAGTTCGCTCTCTGCAATTTAAAAATATAATTATTATTAAAAATCAGCAATTGGTACATATTTTCACTGTAAAAATAAATGTATTTATTTGGCTTTTCCAACAAATGAAATGCAGATCAAGATATATATTTTACAAATCAAAGAAATGTATATTAGGTATATAAAATGCGGTCGTGCTGTAAATATACAAAGACATATTGTTTTTCTGTGTATGAGATAATTATTTATTAATAGGCATTAGTATTAGAACCATATAAATCACTGTTAAGTGCAGCAGACGTAATGCATACTTTTTCATATATTTTATAACAATCTTAATGCCAGGAGTAATATATTAGATTATTATACTTTTTTATTTTACTTACCTATGATTTTTTAAAGGAATTTGAATTCCATGTTCGGCTTCGGATTCGATAAGTTGCAACATTTTTAAGAATCTGTCGGCCTTGACTGTGGATAATTGTTCCTTTAACACCAACAACTTTTTTAGGAGACATGGTTTTAGATCAAATAAAACACAACACTCACAGATAAACTAGCTAAACGGCTTAAAATATTCAAAAATCAAAAGTATTCGACAGTAAATCATTTCTTCAAACACAACCTCAAATGTCAATAATAAAATGGCTGTCGGCAAGAAAAACTTCGGAAACGCCAATGACATGAAACGGTCGTTACAAGGTTTCAAGGCCGATTTTGATTCACGCGCAACAGGAAAGGCGAACTTCAAGTGGCTTCTTCTTATGTGAAACGGAGTCTACATTATCTTTCTAAACTATATCCGTTAGAAAACCTTTCTCTTGAAAATCTGACTTATAAATTAGTAATGTTATTGGCATTAACATCTGCTCATCGGGTACAAACCTTTTCGAAAATTACGTTAAAAGATATAAATGACGCCGGGGACAAAGTGGAGATTCGCGTTGCGGAGAAAATAAAAACATCAGGGAATAAGAGGTTGCAACCTTTATTAGTTTTCCCTGTTTTTGATTCGAATCCTGAATTATGCGTTGTGAAAACCCTAAGATTTTATATGTCAAAGGTGGTAACACTGAGACCGTCAGGAGAAAACAGGACTGGCACTCTGTAACAAAATAGCGATAAAGATTCCCTTCTCTTCGCTATTTCGTACTCTGTAACTGAGTTCGGTCGTTTCCGAGCCTAGCTGAACATGTCCGAAGATGCGATAGCGAAGCGAATGACTGCGACAGCTTCAAGGGTCTTTCTATTTAAGAGACGTATCGTTCTGTCTTATTCTACTCAATGTGTAAGATTTTTCATCTCTGTTCGATGAAAAAAGAAAAGAGGTTATGTTGTTGTTATTAATTTTAATTTTCTAGGGTTAGTTGTGTTTGTATTATTATTCCTACCTGAAAAAAACTATAAAAAGGTTGTTGAGGCGTTAAGGCCATCTATTATCCTTTGTGCGCGTCTTCTAGTAAGTTCTAATCGAAGACGGGTGTTCGTGGCTCTGCTGACCGATGTCGCTGCGAATGTGATCGAGGGGTGAAACCATGGAGCTAGTATCGGGAGGAGTCGCTACGCATGTCATAAAAGTGGTATCGGTTTCGCCATTTTACTACCACTTCTTTGTCAACTTGACACTATAAAATTGTTTTGTGGTTGTGAATTGTTTTTTTTTGGATTTTCTTATTGTTAGCAGTTGTTAGTGTCGTTTTCCCTATTTTAATAATTGAACAATAATGGTTTCTTGTGCTTTACGAAGTTGTACAAGTAGAGACAGTGTAAATACGAAAAAATCATCAGGAACAACATATCATAGGTTAGTAAACAATCGAAACAGGACTGTACTGAAATATATTTCTTTGCGCTTCAATAAGTTTTCTTTAACTTCATATTATATTTAATGTTTGTAGATTTCCTAGAACTCCATCAATAAGAGATATGTGGTTGAAATTTGTGAAAAGAGGTTCTTGGCAACCAACAAAATACAGTGTATTATGTTCAAAGCATTTTGCTGAAGAAAATTTTGACCGAACCTCCTCCTGCTTGATCCGTTTAAGAAAAGATGCCATTCCAACAATCGGAGTTATTGAGGTATGTTGTTATTTTAAGCATCTATAACATTCAAATGGATTTTTTGATTGTTGAGGTATTTATTATTCAATGCTATACTCAATCTATACAATAAACAAATATAATTAAGCACATATATTCCAACATTTTGAGAACATAGAAGCACTTTAATTATACTATTTAATATAAGTGTAATCTTTCTTATAGTTAGTACAAAACATTTTTCAATCCTCAAGGATTATATTATATCAGTTATCAATTCATTTAATTAAATTTTTCAACAGAGTTTCTCAAAAAGTTTATTTATTTACAGATTGAAACACCCTCTGATGGGCATTCAACTCCAAAATCTTTCCATGGAACATTGTTAGAATCCAGTCAGGCACCCTCAACTTCGAGTGGAATTAAGCAATCTGGAAAAATGGCAGTTGATGTAACAGTGACACCAAGGAAACAGAGGATATTAAAAAAATTGGATCGTGCCTTGAGTTTGAGCTCAGATAGGAGAAGGCGACTATCTTTATTACAGCGGCGGTTTGCTCGCCGTGAAAAGAAAATTGCCACAATGAAAAACATAATCAAAGATTTATCAAATAAGAGATTGGTTCAAGAAGAAGCAATTGATGTGATTTCCAAATTAGGAGGACCTCAAGAATTGTTTCTTCGACAATATAAGAAAAATCAAAAGAAACCATTACCACAAAAATATTCCGAAAATCTCAAAACATTTGCACTAACCTTACATTACTACTCCCCTTCTGCATATAACTATGTAAGAAAAACTTTTGATACTTGCCTACCACATACCAGAACCCTTAGCAGATGGTATCAGAATGTCAATGGGGAACCTGGGTTTACTAGTGAAGCATTCGAAGTTTTACAGGTATTGGCTGAATCTAAAGATAGCAAAATATTTTGTTCCTTAATAATAGACGAAATGTCTATTCGGCAACAGGAAGAATGGTGTCCAAAACAGAACAAATGTTATGGGTATGTAAATATGGGAACTGGTTCGAATGAAAACAGTCTAGCTAAAGATGCTCTTGTTTTTTTATTAAATGCAGTAAATGGGTCATGGAAAATACCTGTGGCATACTTTCTTGTTAATGGGCTGACAGGGGAGCAGAAAAAAGGATTAGTGTATCAGTGTCTTCTCAAAACACATGAGGCTGGGATTAATGTAGTAAGTGTTACTTTTGATGGACCACCAGCCAATTTAACTATGGCTAAACGCCTAGGCTTTAATTTAGATCATCATAATTTACAGACCACTTTCAAGCATCCAGCTACAAATGAGGATATAATGGTATTTCTAGATCCTTGCCACATGGTCAAGTTAGTCAGAAATACTCTAGGTGAAAAAGGATCACTTGTAGATGATGAAGGAAAATTCATTGAATGGAAATATTTCAAAAATCTTCATAAAATACAAGAAGAAGAATCATTCCATTTAGCAAATAAACTGTCTAAACAACACATTTTGTTTTATAAACAAAAAATGAAAGTACGTTTAGCAACACAGTTGTTTAGTGAAAGTGTGGCCACAGCCATGGACTTTTGTGAAGATAATTTGAAATTGAATGATTTTAAAGGAGTTAAAGCAACCACAAAATTTATAAAAATCATAAACACCCTTTTTGATGTTTTAAATTCAAGAAACCTGTCTCAATTTGGATTCAAAAAACCTCTTTCTTCAGAGAATTACGATCAAGTAGCAACATTCCTAAATGACACTGATTATTATC
Source organism: Lochmaea crataegi (assembly GCA_947563755.1). Lineage (NCBI taxonomy): Eukaryota > Metazoa > Arthropoda > Insecta > Coleoptera > Chrysomelidae > Lochmaea > Lochmaea crataegi. Next base: position 42,009,909 of record OX387425.1, on the reverse strand, counting down.
TGTCAAATTTAAAAACAAGTGTTGATGGTATGTCAATACTGGACACAGATCGACATACTGGGTTTTTGGGACTAAAAATATGTATAAATAGTTTGAAGAAACTGTATACAAAATTGGTGTGCAGTGGGAAATTGAAGTTTTTACCGCTGTATAAAGTGTCCCAAGACCACATTGAACTTTTTTTCTCATCAATTCGGTCTCATGGAGGACACAATAACAATCCTACACCAAGGCAGTTTCAATCAGCTTACAAAAAATTGCTTGTTCATGTAGAATTGAAAGAAAGTTTTAGAGGAAATTGTATTCCTCTAGAAAATTTAAATATTTTGAAGTGCAATTCTGTACAACAAATAAATACAACTTCCAGGGCAAGCAGAATGTTGACATCAGAAGACACATATGATTATGCAGAGTTTGATCATGATTATCTACCTGACCAATTTTCTGAATTTACTACAAATATTATTGTGTATGTTGCTGGATATGTTGTATACACTTTAAAGAAAAAGATTATTTGTGAGACCTGCTCAGATGCTCTCATAGGTGATCATTGTAACAACATATCCATATATTCATTTGTAGATAAAAAAAATAAAAAATGCCTTCAAAAGCCATCGACAGATGTAATAGATATATGTTTTAAAACGGAGAAAATAATAAAACATCTTTCGTACCAAGTTAATAAGATGTCTTTAGATGTATTGACAAACACTGTTTTAAAACAATTCATAAATAAAAATGATATATTTTTTTCTTTGAAAAATCATTCATATGATCAATTTCCATTGGATAACCACAGGGTTTTATTAATTAAAAGTGTAGCAAATAGGTATGCAAGTGTTAGAATGTACTATTTGAGTAAAAGAACAATAGACAAATCTACAAGTATTAGACATCGAAGTAACAAAATTGTATTGTTTAAGGGCCAGTAAATTTGTATAGTCTCCTATCTTGAACATTTGAATATTTGTATGACATTGTGACATCTCAAATAAAATCAATTTACTATATTGCTATCCGCAATATAGTAAGGCAAGCGTCTCCATTTAATATCTGTTTTTTTATTTGTAAGACATGCTAAAATTAGGTATGAATTATAATTTTCATTAACAATGCTATACTATGTAATTTATATTTTCTCAATAAAGACATATTATTAGGTCCATTTATTTATTTCAAGTATTTATAATTCCAAGAAAATATGGAAAGAGGGGGACAATATAAGTGGAAATCGCAAAAATTATGTTTCTGTATTATCAATTTCATCTTGTCAAAAGGACCATAATGTGCACTTTAACGAATAAAACAACCTCTAATAAAAAAAAACAAAAAGCCGCTGCGCTATACTTAGGTGAAAAAGATTTTGCTAGTGAATATATTTTTATTGATTGAAAATTTAAATAGTCCGGCTCTGCCGGCGACGCCATATTGCTACCATCACAATGTCTCTCTTGTGATACCACTTTCGTATTATAAGATAGTCGACTGTGTCATCTCCTCTTAATACTAGCTCCATGGGTGAAACTAGCGACCATCTAGCGACGTTCAAAAGACAGGACACTATTCATTTTTTTCGAATCACCAAGAGACGGACACGCGACCGTTGATTCCGTTGTAAATTATAACGTTGTAAATGTATTTCTAATAAAGTTGGTTAAGTTTTGCCTTTAATTTACATTATTACGATTGAACATGGTCCTAGTACGAGCCGGATTACAGTGATAGTCAAAATAAAAACAGTTAAATACCGTAATTGTGTAACATTGTGCAATACACGTCGTGCCATAAAAGCAGCCATTTGCAATTTGGTGAGTCTATTCCAATTTATTCTTTTTCATAATCAATCCTATTTAAAACTGATTCAAGATGAGCTCTATTGAACAATTAACACATAGCAGAAACTCAATTTTCGCGATTTTAAATTCAACGAAAACATTTATCGATTAGTTAGACTTATCAATTTTAGACAAACGTACAGCCACAGAAATTAAAGTTCGCTTGAATAGGATTGAACCTCTACTCGACCAATTTTATGAAATACAAAAAGAGATCGAACTTTCTTCGGATACATCACAAATAGATTATATTGAACGCAATAAATTTGAAAGCGAGTATTTTACATTACTGGCAATTCTAGATGAAACAGTAAGAGGTTATAAATCCGAAGAAGGTTCGACATCGACAAGAAAATCTATTTCGAACATTAAAGAAAATGTACAAAATAAATCATGTGGTAATAATTCAATTGTGCAGCAGTCACAATGTGAAAGTGTACATCAGTTACACCCGCAAAATTCAAACTCACAACATTCTGTACAGCAGTTACAGCAGGGTATGCAGCAGTCATACCTTGAACCGTTACAGTCCATTGCCCAACAAAATTTCCGCTTAACCGATCAAGGTCTCGCACAACAAACGTTTTTCCAAAACCAACATCAACAGTCGGTCTCTCAGCATGTGCAGGTGCAGCAGTCGCGAGAAAACAAGCAAAATTTCTTTCATGCACCTCAGTCACAAATCATAAACGAACCTCATTTTCAAGCGTCGCAGGTACCGCAAGTAGCAAATCAATTCTATTTTCCCCAAGCTTCATCGCAATACGTAGCACCACAAACAAAAATCAATTTACCACCTATTGATCTTCCAATATTCAGCGGAGAACCAAATAGATGGGTAGAATTCAGGGACGGATTTTTGTCAATCATTGACTCAAATCAGTTCATATCTATTATACAAAAAATGTATTTTTTACGATCACATTCATCACATGAAGCATTTGAAATAATAAAATCAATACCAGTTTCAGAAAACAATTACAGAATAGCCTGGCAAGCACTTTTAGATGAATATAACAATTCGAAAGTTATCGTAAACTCTCATATCAAAGCAATACTAAATATGCCGAAATTAAACAAAGCAACTTCAAAGGACTTGAAACAAATTCTAAATAACGCGACTAATAACTTGAGATCACTTGATTTATTAGGAGAACCCACAAGTTGTTGGGATACGATTTTAATTCCAATAATTACAGATAAATTTGATACATATACAGTACGGGAGTAGAATTCCTTTTATTCAAAAAAAACCGAAAAAGTTAAACTAGATGATCTAAAGTTGTTTTTACGAAGTCGTAGCAAATTTTTGGAAGAGCTAGAAAACAAAAATACGCATGATAATTCAAATTCTCGCGAACAAAAAAGATCCCATACACTCTCGCACATCAATACAAACAAAATAATATGTCATTTTTGTAAAAGGGATCATCGAATATACAATTGCAAATCATTTTTAAAACTAACCCCCTCCTCACGAGTAAAGGAAATAAAAAAAATAAATGCATGTCTCAATTGCCTAAATATCAATCACAGTACAAACAACTGTACATCTCAATTTAAATGCAAAAGGTGCAATGAAAGCCATAACACGTTATTACATATATCTCAAAACTTTGAAGCAACTTCAGAAAATTCAAATAAAGTCGCCAATAGCGCGACTCCCGAACAATTAAGAGGGCCCTCCGCGCAGGTGTATAAACCTTAAAACTTACACAAAACTTGTTACTTATCTAGTAATTTTTTGGTTCAAAATATTTATGATAGATGTCGCTAGTAGTACCGAATCGGCTTTTATTTATGCAACTTATTTTCTCTCTCTCTTTTTGTCTTTCCACTCTTGACCGTATAGGTATAAAGTATTGTATTTATCTAAGCTCTTCACGATTCAAACAAACTTTTCTCCGGATCAGCTGTTTCGATGTTTTGGTTTCAAACAAACACAATTTCTGCCAGCAAATATTTTTATTTTCAATCGCAATAGGTAAATTATGATTTCATTTATTTGCTATTTTTACTCAACAGCTAGTATGTTTATTTTACCTATAGGTATTCTCGTTACTTCTTTAATTTTTTTCTGTACTTTTATAGGTTAATTTTGAAATTAAAATAATATTCCAATCATTATCGTCGTTTCTCTATATTTTCAAGTTTTATAGGTATATCGAGATTTATAATTTCCATTTATTGAGAAGTAGGTAGATACCTAATGATAAAATACAAAGCAAACCAAGCCGACCTAACAAAAATCCATTGGAATTATCTGAATTAAAAAACACTGCAAAAAGCTAATCTTGTGAATATTTTCACGTGATAGGTTACCTATAGATATAATATATACAACACAACTTACAACCCATTATTAATTATTACGGACCATTTTTCATTTTTTTAAAATAATTTATTGAATACGAAATAAACTAGGTATAATATATACATTAGATATAAAAATTTAAATTAGATGTGATTTTTGCTCAAGAGTCTCAAGTAGGTAGGGCAATTTCAAAAATTATAAAGAAAAGATGTTTAGAATTAAAAATAACTTCCAAATATTTAACACATTGTTTTACTTCAAAAATTTTTTTATTTCACAGAAAATATCGAAAAAATTATTTTTTTGATCTAAATAAACAATATTGAATACCTATTTGAAAGTTATTTTTAATTCTAAACATCTTTTCGTTTTTAAAAGATTACTTATTTTAAAATATATTTATACAAAAAGGAACTGAATTTGACCGAGCTTTTCGCTAAAACATTTTAGAAACTTCAGTTTTTTTAACCATTTTACGGACCTACCCTCATTTCAAAAATATTTGAAGCCACATTTGTACCTACTGACAAGATAAGAAAACAGATTGAAGGGAAACATAAATAAAGCTCAGATATTTCAACTCTACCTAGTCGAAGAAGCGCTATTGCCATTTCTAGAGTAGGTACAAGACGAAATTAATTTTTTAGTCTTCCTTTGTTTTACAATATTTTTCAAATCAACAACTAACACTATTACTACAACATCCTCTAATAATTATTATTTGGGTTCTTATTTTCTTTCATTGTTTTAAATGCTTATATAATCAATTAATTTGCAAGGTAATTTCGACTATATTGACAAGACAAAGTTACCTACAAAACATTTATGCTTCGAAATTTTTTAAAATGTAATGTTACCTACCTCATTCATTAATTTTATTCAACAATTATTATTACCTATGGCAAGCTAAAAACTAGATAACCATCCTCATCTCTTTTTATCGTCGTAATGGAGAGGATTATTAAATTGTATCTAAGGATTTCTAGGGATAATTTTTACATTTGGCATCGAAGCTTTAAAATCCAAAAGAGCCAAGTAAAATCGTAAAATACAGAATGCTGCATTCACAACCGATGTTGCCATGTTATACGAAAATCCTCAAACAAGGAGAAATTTTTTTTTTAACAAGAAAATCTATGCACGTCATAAAAGATATTAGGTATATTTTTAGGAACTTGCAATATCTATATAGTGACCATTTGACCTGTATGTTAGGTTTCTTATGTTTTCAAAATTCGATATTCGACTTCGTACCTAGTGTGTATTAGTCATAAGGCAAATTGTGATTAATTTTTGGGTTTCCAAAATAGAAATATATCAGGTAAGTATGTGCTTATATTTTGTTATTGTTTCATTTCAGATAATTGTAGGTTTTTCATTATTATTTTCTCGTTACAATATTTAGGTAAGTAAATTCAACATTATTTTTATAGTTGTGGCAACTATGTAAATTCTAAACATTTACGTTTTATTGTGCAAAAAACGAACAAATTCGACTGGGTAGGGGTAGCGTGTGTTTTTAGATCCAGGGGCAATCGGCGGGCAATTGAATATAACCAAAGAATACACCAAAATAACTAATAGTCACAACACAACGGGGTTGTGTTGTGCTAATATAGTAGCAGATGTTACTTTGTTGTGTATATCTGCGATAATATAGATCTATATATACAGGAAATTGAGATAGGTAGAAAAATATGGGCCGAAAAAATGCGTCTGAAACTGAAGCAATTCTATACAGAATGTATAGCTCCTGAAATAATCAGAAATCAAATAGGAAAAGGACAGAAATACATTGACCTCCCTTATATCAAGCAAGCAATATCAGAATATGAGAAAAAGAAGTCTGGCAAGACAGAATCCAGATAATTAGGGCAAAGATATGGATGCCGATACTAATGCGTAAGTAAAAACACTAACAAGACATTTTAAAATGAAGCCTGATGTAACTGCCAGCACAGGTCCAAATAATATTCCATATAGCAGTGTTCGCTATAACTATTCAGTAAGTAAAAAAATGTCAACACCTATTTAGAAGAAACATCTAATCTTTATATTTCATTTACAGTTCTGATTATGTAATTAAAACGAAGCCAGATGTAACTGCCCGCACAGGTCCAAATAATATTCCATATAGCAGTGTTCGCTATAACTATTCAGTAAGTAGAAAAATGACTACACCTACTTAGAAGAAGCATCTAATCTTTATATTTCATTTACAGTTCTGATTATGTAATTAAAATGAAGCCTGATGTAACTGCCCGCACAGGTCCAAATAATATTCCATATACCTAGCAGTGTTCGCTATAACCATTCAGTAAGTAAAAAAATGTCAACACCTACTTAGAAGAAGCATCTAATCTTTATATTTCATTTACAGTTCTGATTATGTAATTAAAATGAAGCCTGATGTAACTGCCCGCACAGGTCCAAATAATATTCCATATAGCAGTGTTCGCTATAACTATTCAGTAAGTAGAAAAATGTCAACACCTACTTAGAAGAAGCATCTAATATTTATATTTCATTTACAGTTCTGATTATGTAATTAAAACGAAGCCTGATGTAACTGCCCGCACAGGTCCAAATAATATTCCATATAGCAGTGTTCACTATAACTATTCGGTAAGTAGAAAAATGTCAACACCTACTTAGAAGAAGCATCTAATCTTTATATTTCATTTACAGTTCTGATTATGTAATTAAAACGAAGCCTGATGTAACTGCCCGCACAGGTCCAAATAATATTCCATATAGCAGTGTTCGCTATAACCATTCAGTAAGTAAAAAAATGTCAACACCTACTTAGAAGAAGCATCTAATCTTTATATTTCATTTACAGTTCTGATTATGTAATTAAAATGAAGCCTGATGTAACTGCCCGCACAGGTCCAAATAATATTCCATATAGCAGTGTTCGCTATAACTATTCAGTAAGTAAAAAAATGTCAACACCTATTTAGAAGAAACATCTAATCTTTATATTTCATTTACTGTTCTGATTATGTAATTAAAACGAAGCCTGATGTAACTGCCCGCACAGGTCCAAATAATATTCCATATAGCAGTGTTCGCTATAACTATTCAGTAAGTAGAAAAATGTCAACACCTACTTAGAAGAAGCATCTAATCTTTATATATCATTTACAGTTCTGATTATGTAATTAAAACGAAGCCTGATGTAACTGCCCGCACAGGTCCAAATAATATTCCATATAGCAGTGTTCGCTATAACTATTCAGTAAGTAGAAAAATGTCAACACCTACTTAGAAGAAGCATCTAATCTTTATATTTCATTTACAGTTCTGATTATGTAATTAAAACGAAGCCTGATGTAACTGCCCGCACAGGTCCAAATAATATTCCATATACCTAGCAGTGTTCGCTATAACCATTCAGTAAGTAAAAAAATGTCAACACCTATTTAGAAGAAACATCTAATTTTTTATTTCATTTACAGTTCTGATAAAATGGATTGTTTAAAACTTTTGCTGAAATGAGTTTGAAATAATTTTGTTAGTAAAAATATTTATTTAGAGTATTTAGAATTAAATTGTTTTTTTTCAGTCTTTATAACTATATGGATCAAGACTTCAGTATGTCGATGGGTGTCACCACCCCTTTGTGAGTGTAGAATCGTAAAAAATGGATAATTTTATAAACTTTTAATTTTCTTTCCGTTCTGAGGAGAAATGGTAGAGAAAAATGGAAGATGAACTTCAGCTGCTGTGTACTAATAAATATGAAGATAAATACATTAAACATAATGTAATAATAATTTTATTTATTTTTATAGAATATTTTTGATTTGTTTCTTTTCAACAAATCATACATACACCTATTTTTGCTGTGATTTTTTTTGAATAATTAATAAGGATCATTGAAAAAGCAGACATGTCTGTTTATTGCTATAATAAACATTTTTATAGTTTACCTAATTAATTAGCATTTCTTTCTGTATTATAATTAATATAAAAACTGCCTACTTACTCTGTACTTCAAATTTGTAATACTACAATTAAACAAAAAGATTGCCTAAATAATTTGTTTTTGTTTTCAATAAAAGAAGACATTTTTGGTATAATTTACTTGAATAATTAGGATTAAGAAGAGTCAATGGAAAAACAGGCATGTCCGTTCATTACAAACTGGAGGAAAACTGCAAAAAGTATTTATAATAACATTTCAATACATCACCTGGAAAATTGAAGATCAAAAATATATAACATTTTTATTCCAGTGTTTCGAAAATAAAAGATTACAACAGTATAGAATAGAATACGAAATGTCTATTTTGGTCAATTAGTAGAATGCATTTATTACTATCACCAATGTAGTTTTTCTCACTAACTCGGGTGGCCAATGTATGTATGCTGATGAAGTCTATGGTTGTGTAGAGGTCCCCGGAGGAACCATAAGGCCCCGATATGGGGATCAATAAATATAGGGCACTTTTTTGTGGGATCACTAGCAGTAGCTAAAAATATTTGTGGTTTATTTCACACCTATAGGCACTAAACACGTTACTTGTGATGGAGCACATGTGGAGTAAATATAAAGAGCATTTACGAAGCACAAATTTACTTTTTCAGCATGAAGATTATTTTATTATAACCACTTACAAATACTGACAAGCTATGCTATAAACAATAATAAATCATTTGAAATATTTTTATGGACACAAAACCGTCATCATCTGTCATTGAAGTTTCATACAGCGCCATCCATCAAGACGGTGGAACGTCTGAACTAATGTTCGTTTCCAAAATTTTGTATGCAACAAATCTCAAAAAATACAATGGTTTGAGATTTCATATTTTCAAAATCGAATTCTCTAGGCTTTCTTTTGGGGATCAGATCTTGGCGTTCAAATTGGTGACCACAAATTGTCAAAACTGTCAAAAACATACCATCACATAATGGCTAATATCTTTTTTAAAACAATATAAAACTTAACCAAAATACCTGATCCCCAAGACAAAGGTCCAAGTTATATTGTGTTAAAATTTCAACACTTAATTTTACTGCGTTCTTTAGATTTGTTGTTTACAAAATGACCTAAATTTTGTTGCAAGTCAGGGGTGCCAACTGTTTTGAGCTGTCTAATTTAGGAGCGCGCTCTTAACTTGTGGAACCACAATCGCCGATGAAGTCGAATGCTCGCGTATGCAAGTCCTTTTAGCCACAGCTGTTGTTTACATCTATAATTCACAAACGGGTGAAATGCATCAGTGTCGTGCGCTCTTAGATTCGGGGTCTATGAGTAATTTTGTAAGCGAAAATGTATGCAATAAATTAAACCTAAAATTGAACAAAGTAGAATACGCGGTCAGTGGCGTGGGGAATGGTATCGCAAATGTCAAATTTTCTACCAATTTGAGCATAACATCAATTGACAAAAATTACAAAGATTCCTTCAATTGTCTAGTTCTACCTAAATTAACTACCCTGCCTATGATGTCGTTTAAAAAAAACATTATAAAAATTCCAAATAATATTCAGCTTGCTGACCCGAATTATTTAAAGTAAGCACCCATAGATTTACTGTTAGGGTCAAATGCCTTTTGGGAATTGATTTGTTTTGGTCAAATTCATTTAGAAAATAGTAATATAACTTTGCAAAAAACTGTCCTTGGGTGGGTGTTGACAGGCAGCTTAACACACCCCATTCAGCAAGCAAAAACAATTAGTTGCTTCAATAAACATGTAAATTTGCAGTCAATAAATGATACGATTCTCAAATTTTGGGAAATAGAAGAAATAAACAACAAAAATACACATTTAACAAGTGATGAACTATTTTGCGAAACACATTTTGCTGAAACTCATGAGCGCAGTCCAAATGGACAATTTATTGTCAAAATACCATTTAAACCCAATTTAAACGATTTAGGAAAATCACGAAATCTAGCATTAAATAGATATCTCTCACAAGAACGTAAGCTTCACAAAAACCCACAATTATTCATTGAATATTCAAAGTTCATGAAAGAATACCAACATTTAGGCCATATGACCGAAATCAATGAAAATTACCAAGATGAAGAATTGGCTTATTATATCCCACATCGCCCGGTAATACGCGAAACAAGTTGCACCACCAAGCTAAGAGTAGTGTTCGACGCTTCAATGAAAACCGACAGCGGCCTGTCATTAAATCACACACAGTACGTAGGCCCCACAGTTCAAAGGGATCTATTGTCAATTTTATTAAGATTTAGAATGTTTACATACGTCATTTGTGCAGACATATCCAAAATGTATCGGATGGTGTTAATCCATCCAAACGAAAGAAAGTTTCAAAAAATTTTTTGGCGTGATAATTTAAACACCGACGTAAAATGCTTTCAACTAAACACAGTAACCTATGGTACGGCTTCAGCGCCGTATTTAGCCGTATTTAGCAAGTAAATGTCTGTTTCAAATTGCTGACGAAAATAAAACCAAATTTCCTATCGCTAGCGACGCAATAAAAACGTCTTTTTATGTTGATGATTTTTTGTACGGTAATAACTCAAAAACTGAATTAATAAAGGTTCAACGTGATGTCACGAACATTTTAGCAAACGCTGGTTTTAACTTACGAAAGTGGCTATGCAACGCGAAAGACTTATATTCTCAGTTTAAAATAAACGAAGATCTAGAGGCACGTATTTTGCCAATAGGTGAAAATGAAGCCAGTAAAACATTGGGTATATTGTGGAATTCAAACCCAGATATTATCCAATACTCCGTTTCCACCTTTAATCAAACTAAAATGTCAAAAAGAACAATTTTATCAGAAATATTTGACCCATTGGGATTATTAGGACCAATCATTATAAAAGCTAAGTTGATTATTCAAAGCATGTGGAAAGAAAATATTTCATGGGATCAAGACATCCCCAATAACTTGAAACTTCAATGGGACATTTTTAGAAACGATTTAGAACAATTGAAGGAGTTATCGATACCGCGTTCCGCGACGTTAACAAACTACGAATGTATTGAATTACACGGATTTGCCGATAGTAGTGAAAGCGCTTACGGAAGCAATATTTACATTAGAACTAAAACAAATGGAATATATCACTCGCGACTATTGGTCGCTAAAAGCCGAGTCGCTCCACTTAAAACAATATCATTACCTCGGTAGAGCTTTGTAGTTGTCTTTTATTAGCTCAACTTGTACAAAAGGTTAAAGAATCAATCGACATTTCTTTTAACAAAATTAAGGTAGATGTACTAGTCCTTGACCTGTTAGTGCTAGTGCTTGACCTACAACGACAATCGTCCAACTTTAAATTGATTTAAAATATCTATAATAAGTATGGATAGTATTTTTTTTCGGACTAATTTATTGCTTAATTATTTGGTATTTAATTCATAGGGGATAAAATAATAAGAGCTCTGTAAACCATGTTAATTTCGACAATATAACAAATTACTGCAATGTATCAGTAATCGTGTTCAGTTTATATTAATCTCGGAATTCTTGTGCGCTACGGCAACAGTGTCACAACCCTAACACGAATACTTTCCGGTTACCCCTCTCCGATCGCGGGGACTCGGTAGCCGTGCGCGGTGACAGACTTGAATCAACAACGAGAGACAAGTGAGACAACGCATCATTTTTTTGTAACATCTCTCAATATAATTTATAGTCTATGTAAAATCTATTATCAAGTTTCTTTTGTAAGTAAATAGGCATTAATAAATATAAGTGTATAAACGTGTAGGCCTTTTACCAACGTTAGCGGTGAGAAAACCAGCAACAACAAAATATACAGTCCACTACATCGAAAACGTATTTATTAAACATTTTGATCCTTCTACCGGATTGCTGTGAATTTGAAGCAGGGCTGCCCTCGACGTACTACGAGAAATACAGGTGGATTCGTTCCATATTATCCTTTTTTTTTGCTTTCCTGCATGCGCAGTTTAAGACTGTTCTCATAAAATAAGCGAGCTTTCATTGGTTTTAGAGTATTTATTTATATTAGGTACTGCAAATAAGCGTATTCGTAACACTTTTGATTTTTTAGTATCAGTAACATTGTGAAAATAAATATAAAAACATGAGCCAAGAAAGACTCATAAAAAAAAGAGGTACAGTCAAAGCAAAGTTAACAAACTTTCAAAAGTATGTAGATAGTTTAGTAGAAAAATTTCCACAGTTTTTAATTGAGGACCAAGTAGGGATGTTCCGATACTACCGATACAATACCAGTATCGATATTTCTATTCCGATACCGAATACTTTCATATCGATACCAGCTTTTCGATACTTCACTAATATTAGTACTCTAGTAGTGGTATCGTATCGAATCAAAATGGCTCCATTCCATTCCATATGGTCAATGGGGAAAGTTTTAAATGCATGTTGGAAAAATTGTCACCAGGCTATAAAATACCCTCTACAAAAAGTTTTAAAAAGCTATTAGATGAAAAATATGAAGTGCTTGAAAACATTTATAAAAAATAGATTACTGGGAAACAGCCTGTTTCAAACAGGGTCTCCAAACTTATTTTTTTAGGAAGATGCTCCAAATTAGAGTGGAACATTTAAAAAAAAAGTTTTATTTGACCTTGACGAGTAATATTTTTAAAAGAATATATTTTTTTTCGTTTTTCAATTATTACTCCTTCTTCCATATCAGTTTCGATTTGATACCAGTAGGTATCGATAATTGCTTATCGATACGATACTGGTATCGATACTTCACATTCAATACCTTTCGATACCTAGTATCGATATTTAGCGAGTATCGCATATCCCTAGGACCAAGTTGTTTTTATCGAACTCAAGCAACGCGTAGACCGGTTCTACGGCGTGTTAGATGATTTTGACGATATTCAAGGGCAAATAGAGGTTGAAAGCGATACACCAGATACACAATACGTTGAGCGGGAAAATTTTGAAACGGCTTTTTATGCTATTGACGCCAAGGCTAAACGATTTTTGGAACAAAAGTCAATGAGCGATTCTTCCAGTAACAGTTCAAGCTCAAACAATTTACGTAACGATTCGAACAGCGCATGCGGAATAAGATTGCCCGTTATCGAAATCTCTACATATGACGGGGAATATGACAAATGGCTAGAATTTCGCGATACTTATGACTCTTTGATACATAAAAATACAAACTTATCTAATGTTCAGAAATTTCATTATCTCAAATCATATCTCGGCCCTAGCGTGCTAGAAATCATTGCAAGTTTAGAGCTCTCAGACTCGAATTATGAAAATGCTTGGGCATTAATTTGTGACAGGTTTAACAACAATAAAATCTTAGTTCAAAATCATATAAAAGCTTTGTTTAACATTCAGAAACTTCAAGCAGCCTGCGAAAATTAGTTGACAGTGTTGCCAAGCATCTTCGAGCGTTGAAAACTCTAAATGAACCCGTAGATTCGTGGGATACTTTGGTTATTTTTATGATAAGTAGTAAGCTAGATGATACGACACTTCGTAAATGGGAACAAATTAAAACTTCATACACAACACCCACCTTAGACAATTTAACTTCATTTATAAAAGAACGCGCATACCTTCTCGAGTCTTTAGAACAAAGTAAATCTGTTGTAGCCGTCGATGATTTAAACTTAAATAAACGACATAAAAGGGTTAAATCCTTCGTAACAGAAAAGTTAAATGTAAAAGCCAACTGTTCGTTTTGTAGGCAAGAGCATTATGTTCAAAATTGTCCAGACTTTTTGAAACTTAACACAAATGAGCGGTTAGAAGAAGTAAAGAAAAAACATTTATGTTTAAATTGTGTAAGGGCAGGGCATATGGTCAAACAGTGTTATTCACGACCTTGTAAAAAATGTAAAGCCAAACACAATACGCTTTTACACTTTAACTCGAATCGGGAGTCTAACGTAGATAATGCCGAAAGCAATCGAGGCGAAAATAAAAATATTCAGCAAGAAAGCGTAAATTTATCGTCTATGAATGCATCAACCGAACAAGTATTATTATCGACCGTATTAGTTGATATTTTTGATAAAAACAATAAACCTTTTGTTGCGCGAGCACTACTTGATGCCGGCTCTCAAAGCAGTTTTATTACCGAGCGTTTTCAAAACAAGTTACAGTTATCAAACGCGCCGGTTAACATTAAAATTTGCGGATTTAACGAAACTGAATCGGAATGTAAAATAAAATGTGAAACACGCGTTAAATCCAAGGTTAACGATTTCTCATTGGCTATTTCTTGCTTGGTAGTGCCTCATATAACAAATAGTTTGCCGAATTTTAGAATCAACAAACGCCATTTAAGCATTCCTAACAATTTAACTTTAGCTGATCCCAATTTCGATACACCGGTAGATATAGATATGCTGATCGGAGCTGACTACTTTTGGGACTTAATGTGTGTAGGTCAGGTAAAATTGGGCGCAAACGGACCCGTTGCACAAAAAACAAAGTTTGGATGGATCATTTCTGGGCGCGTTACTAGCGGATCGAATCGAGAAGTAAGGTGTAACTTTGTTAAAAATGTCGATGTAGACAAACAGCTCACGCGTTTTTGGGAAATTGGGGAGTTTCCACGAGTCAAACCCTGGTCCAAGGAAGAAAAGGCATGCGAGGCGCACTTCGCAGAAACATTCGAACGCGGCAGTAACGGTAACTTTATTGTTTCGGTCCCTTTATTGGAAAGTCCAGAAAAATTGGGTAATTCATACGATATAGCGGAAAAACGGTTTTTATTATTGGAACGCAAATTTGATCGTGATGTGTCCTTTAAGGAAGAGTATCATAAATTTATAAAAGAGTATGAGTCTCTAGGTCACATGCGCAAGGTCGAAGACAAGGCACAAGACAACATAATATCTTACTATATGCCACACCATGGCGTTTTGAAGGAGAGTAGTTTAACGACAAAGCTCCGTGTTGTATTTGACGCATCGTGTCCTAGTAGTTCGGGTGTATCATTTAACGACTTGCAGATGACTGGACCAACTATTCAGTCAGATCTTTTTACCATATTAATTCGATATCGACAACATAATTACGTCATAGCCGCAGACGTAGAGAAAATGTATCGCATGTGTCAAATAAACCAAGGGCAAACTTCCTTGCAACGAATTCTATGGCGTGATAATCGAGACGAAAAAATAAACACTTACGAGCTAGTTACCGTCACCTACGGTACTAAATCGGCTTCGTTTCTAGCAATAAGGTGTCTTTATCAACTAGGAATAGAATGTGAGGTGGAATCACCCGAAGTATCTCGTGTCATAAAGGAAGACTTCTACGTGGATGACCTTTTGACAGGAGCTGATAGCATAGAAAAAACGGTTGAAATCGGAAATATGATTTCGTCGGTACTTGGTAAAGCGGGATTTCATCTCTCAATATAATTTATAGTTTATGTAAAATCTATTATCAAGTTTCTTTTGTAAGTAAATAGGCATTAATAAATATAAGTGTATAAACGTGTAGGCCTTTTACTAACGTTAGCGGTGAGAAAACCAGCAACAACAAAATATACAGTCCACTACATCGAAAACGTATTTATTAAACAAATTGACCTAAATAAAAATAGTCGAGACTAGTGTTTGACCTAAAGAAACCCTAGTGAATGACCTATCTGTAAAATAAATATACTTAAGACCTACCTAGACTTATTGTTTTGTATTTTTTGAAATTGTATGTTATCGGCATTGAAAGGTTGCAAACCACAAGTTCTGAAACCATTTGACAAAATTGAGTGCTGTAACAAGTGGACAATTAGATATCGTCCGGGTGTTGGGTTTTAGGGAATTATTCCATAAATATCAACGATTTATTCACTAACAAAAACTTAGAAATACAAAATGGTTATAAAAATGTAAAATAACGGCGATTGACAATAAAAAGCGGGAATGAGACAAGCCGGTAAATGAAAAAAGAGTTACAACGTATTCACTCTTTACAACTAATTAGCACACTACTGCAACGGACAGTTCAAAGGGTAGGTAACCCAAAAAGCGCAGTTGTCATGTTGGTTTAATAAGAATGGGATCTTGTTACAGTGCCTATTTTCCATAGAATTCATAGTTACTTTCAACGAAGGAGCAAAATGTTCGCGTGATAGACGTTCGCCATTATTTTGTATTCTCCTGTCATGCACCGTCTTCTTCCACTGGTTTTTTAGAGGGTGGAAGAATGCCACATCCAAAGGCTGGAGAATGTGAGTAGAGTTTGGAAAAAGGCATGCCAGAATTATCCTATGTTTGGAGCAGAATTCACTTAGCGGTAACGACATATGCGATGCATGCCCATCCACGAACATAATTACGGGCAGATCCACTTTATTGTTGAGTAGCCAAGGATAAAATTGATTTGCAATGTATTCATAAAAACACTCATCGCCCAATATTTCGGAAAGGTATTTACAACTTTTGTGGATACTCTTTTAAAGCTATAAACTACCATTGTTGGAGGTAGCTGTCCTGCTGCATTGCATACAATTAAACTAGTAAGACACTCCTTCTCGTCGTTATTAATGAAATTATAGACTGCCTTCTCACCCTTTTTAACGAGTACCCTATTTTCTTTAGGGCTTAGAAAAAAAGCAGTCTCGTCGCAATTGAATACGCGATTGGGGAAATCTAGAACATCAAGATGGCCATCAGTTTTCAGGTACTGGGTAATTTCTTCAAACCATATTCTTATCTTTGTTTCTGTTACCGAAGCTCGAGCCTTGGTTAGATTTTGAGAAATTCTAAGAGATACTTCGGGGTGTCGGTTGGAAAAGAGCTGGTACCAAGTTCGACCAGGCCTATTATTTACGAAGGGATTTTCCCTTTTCATGTTTTTGATCAGAAGCTGGACGCTATCTAGTAAATAATCTTTCGTTGCTGGGAAGCCTCGATTTGATATATGAAACAACCATTCTAGTAACAAATTTTCTTCTGTATGAGACAATATAGACGATGGTCCCATTTTTCACTCCAAAGGAGTGATGCCTTTGTGTTTGTATATCAATGTAGTTTTAGGGATATTATACATTTTACCGGCTTTATAATACGACATTTCTTTGGCAACAGCTAACAGTGCTGGAATATTTTTTTGGGCCATTCTGAAAAAAATATACTCAAGTGAGTACTTAAGTACGAATCAAAATATCAAATTCTAATGCAAATATATCCCCTTGATCTTTTTTTATATCTAATAATTGACCGGTATTTGATTTAGTGTTTGACCCACCTAGTTAACAACTCAACACATTTAATTGTAAATATTAATTGTCGGTCAAACATTAAAATTAAAAAAACATCAACATTTTGTAAATTAAAACAACGAAACAAAATATTATTTAACGTTATTTATCTAATATTTTCAACATTCAACGAGCATATTGTACTTGCTTGCATTATTGACCAATATGAGTTAGTGTTTGACCTATTTTTGATCTAATGTTTGACCTAGTATTATCCTTCCTTTCAAACATATAACAGTTAGTAAAAGTGTTGGTCAAACACTAAACCAGATCTACTTTGTTAAGTTATTAATAGATTGGCTACAATCAAAAATTAAATTTTTTTAAATGTATAGAGTATTATACAGAATTAGATCAATCGTCAAATCATTAGTATCTGACCGAACGGACAATTATTGAATCTGAAGTATATTAGGCGGCACTAGTGTTTGACCTACATAAATATATGAAAAAAACTAAATTTAGTAGTAAAAACAAGTATCTTTAGTGAATTACATATGCTAAAATAATAAACAAGCCGTGGATTTTGGTTTTAGGTAAAAAAGAAACGATTAAATACTCACTTTATGTTGGTAGCAATGCTTAACATAGAACTAACGAAAATGAACTGAATCCGGCGGGACGTTGACGCACACTGTTTGGCATGCAAGTTACAAGGCTGGAATGGTAGGATTCACCGTAGTAATGTTTTATAATTAAACTAATAATATGTAGGTGACACATCATGTATTGCCTATGAAATTATTACTTACGGAAATCTTAAAAACGGCTTTTATATTTAAAATAGGTCAATAACTAGTACTCGGACGCACACTAGTACGTTTACCTTATTTTATGGTCGGATTCAATGATTGCGTTATCTTGGATTCGAGCATTTCCTTCTCGGTGGAAAACTTTTGTTGCCAACCGAGTTAGTCAAATTCAGGAAATAACCAATACGTCTGATTGGAGACACGTTTCATCTTCCGATAATCCTGCTGATCTGCTTACTAGACCAGTCATAACCGTTCGCGATCTAAAACATTCAAATTTGTGGTGGTCAGGACCGACTTGGCTATCGGGTAAAGATCAGATTTAAAACGATAATCAAACCGTTTTACAAGACGTTCCGGAACAACGAATAGTTGCAAATATTTTAGTTTCCACCGTGAACGACTTTCCGTTGTTTTCGAAATATTCCAGTTTTACTAAATTAGTTCGTATCATCGCCTTCTGTTACAGATGGCGCAATGTTTTAAATAATAAAATAACGGGAGAACTACATGTAGCTGAACTAGAACAGGCACGTAACGCTATACTTAGAATCGCGCAGCGAGAAGCATTCCATAGAGAACATCAGGATTTAATGAATAACAAAAATATTAATAATAAAAGTTCTCTAGTATCGCTAAGTCCATTTATAGACGACAATAATTTAATTCGAGTAGGCGGCAGATTATCAAAAGGCCCATATGAATTTGACAAAAAACATCCTGTAATATTACCTAAAGGTCATCCAATTACGAAACTTATAATTACTGAAGAGCACAAACGCTTACTACATTGTGGTCCAACAAAGCTACTAGCATCCATTCGTGAACACTATTGGCCGTAGTGTAACGAGAAACGTTGTCAGAAATTGTGTAATTTGCTTCAAATGTAATCCGAAACCCCAAGAATACCTAATGGAAAATCTACCGGAATTTAGAATTTCTCAATATAGTCCTTTTTTTAATACAGGAGTAGATTACGCTGGGCCATTCAATATAAAAGACCGTTATACAAAATTTCCAAAATCAATGAAAGTTTATGTATGTTTGTTTGTTTGTCTCGCGACAAAAGCGGTGCATATTGAGACAGTGACAAAGCTAGACACTGATAGTTTTATTGCTACATTAAAGCGTTTTATTAGCAGAAGGGGCAAACCTTCTAACATATATTCGGATAACGGTAGTAATTTTGTTGGTGCACAAAATGACCTTCGCGAAAAATTCGTAATTCCTTATCTAAAGATAACAAAACTTTTCATAATATTCCTCCTAAAGCTCCAAATTTCGGCGGGCTTTGGGAATCCCTAATCAAGCGAACTAAATTTCACTTAACGTGTAGCTGGTAATGCTTATCTTAATTATGAAGAGTTTTCTACTGTCTTGGTTCCGATTGAATCGATTTTAAACTCCCGTCCTCTTTGTATTATATAGATATTTATGCTAGTTATTTAATAGTTTTAGCTTCTTAGTTTTTACTTGTACCGCCACCTGTGTATTGGACTGAAACTATGGACCACCGACCATAGTTGTAGCTCTGTAGTTCAACGGGTGACGAATGACAGGACAGCCATGTCGTTACCGCGGGCTTGTCAATCAATGTACCGATTTAATTAATAAATGTAGTGTTTCATTCTTTGAACTTGTTTGTATGATTATTTTCTATCCGTTCGGGCCCTTACATCTTACACTCTTTGCCCACTTACTTCCTCTCCCAACGATATTACACCTCTTACTCCGGCTCACTTTTTAATTGGCAAGACGCTAACAGCCATACCTGAACCAAGCTATATAGAAATCCCAGAAAACCGTCTTAAACGTTTTCAAAGGCTGCAGAAAATTATTCAACACTTTTGGCGACGCTGGAACATAGAATATATTTCAGAGCTACAAGTCAGAACCAAGTGGCGTCACCACTTCAACGAGCTAGCAAAACCCGGCGTAATAGTCCTCATCAAAGAAGAAGACGCTTCCCCATTACAATGGCCACTGGGCAGAATAACAGAAGTCCATCCAGGACAAGATGGTGTAACGCGAGTGGTCAGTGTCAAGATTAGAAACTCTATTTACAAAGGAGCCGTCTCAAAAGTGTGCGTTCTCCCCTTTCAAGAAAATGTTGAAATAGTCTAAGCAACATATTTCAAGGCGGCCGGCATGTTGATGCGTTAAGGCCATCTATTATCCTTTGTGCGCGTCTTCTAGTAAGTTCTAATCGAAGACGGGTGTTCGTGGCTCTGCTGACCGATGTCGCTGCGAATGTGATCGAGGGGTGAAACTAGCGACGTTGAAAAGACAGGACACTATTCATTTTTTTCGAATCACCAAGAGACGGACACGCGACCGTTGATTCCGTTGTAGGTAACTTATAACGTTGTAAATGTATTTCTAATAAAGTTGGTTAAGTTTTGCCTTTAATTTACATTATTACGATTGAACAAAGGTAAGCATTTCATTTTAGGAATCTTTAGAACAAAGCTTTTTGGGTGTTGGGTTGTTATCAAAATTTTTTGTGTTAATCGCAAAGTAAATTATGCGACCTATCTTTCTCTACCACTTTCAGTTGAATAGTTATAGCACAATAATTGTTAATTAAAAACTGATAATTATGTTGGAATACTGCTATTGTAATATTATTTTATAAATTATAGAAACATGTCGTCTCGGGCCCCAAAAACAAATCAAAATCAATGGGTAGTGCTTGTTGACTTTTTATTGGAACATCCTGAAATGGTTACAAAATCATTTGTTGGATTGAACGCAAGGCAAAATTATAAAAGTTTGTGGGACCAAGCAGCAACTCAATTAAATAGTATGGGTTTTGGCTAAAAACTACTGACAAATGGATAGAAGTGGGTTTTAATAACAATCTTTCAGTATTTCTAGTTTTTACCCAGCTCTCTAACGTATTTTTAGGCTTTCAGCAAGGGGAAAAGCAAGGTCAAAGTAAAGGCTCAAAATATCAGGCTCAATATGAATAGAACAGGAGGAGGGGGACCATTACCACCTTTATTACCTGTAGAAGAAAAGCTAATGGGAATTATTGGATGGACTGTAGTAGAAGGAGATAATACTACTGAATTAGGTTTTGTAAGCATTTTAATACTTAATTACCTTTTAGGTACATATTTTTTGATATTAATTTAAGGAAAATATACTTTGTTAAGGGAAAAAATAATGAGCAACCATTTGAAGTTCCTTCTTGTCAACCGCTACCTGAGCTTTATATAAAGTTTTCTTACTCCTTCCACTCCTTTATCACTACCTGCGATATCGGTGGAAATCGAAAATAAAAACAACACTAAAGACATCTCTACCACTCCCTCAACATCATCAGGAACAATTTTCATAGAAACAGAAACAATTTCTGTTGAAAAAGAAAATAAAAAACGAAAATTATCAACAAAAAATAACATCAATGCAAAAAGAGTA
Organism: Lochmaea crataegi; assembly: GCA_947563755.1. Lineage (NCBI taxonomy): Eukaryota > Metazoa > Arthropoda > Insecta > Coleoptera > Chrysomelidae > Lochmaea > Lochmaea crataegi. The sequence continues at coordinate 41,988,391 of OX387425.1, read as the reverse complement.
TCTAATAGAAAGGGTGATGAGATAACCCTGTTGAGAATGCACCAAGAAAATATGGCAATTTTGAGGGAAATTAGTGCAAATATTTCAAGAGTAGCAGAAGCAATTTTTCAAAAAGTTGATGTTTCTTCACGGTGCTGCTCATTGACATCAAAGGAATCCTAAAGTTTTTTTTACTCAACTAGTCTGTGATTTCGAGATGACTATTTATTTATACAAGAATTATGTTCCTTTTTTATGTACCAAATATTATAGTTATTTTTGTAGTTTATAAAAGTTATAGTTATTTTTTTATATTTTTTTACATTGGTAATATAAAGATATTTAGTTAATTATCATATTGTCCATATAATTATTTTTGGAATAAGTACTCATCTGTTTTATAATTATGAAATATTTTTAATTTGAGTTTTTAAAAGATTTCAAAACGTAAAATTATAAACAATTTTCAACATATGTTTATGCTATGAAAATCTGGTTATGATAATTACTTACAACCAGATAAAGGTTAGGAGGAAGACATAATACTAACTACTCTTCAAAAATATTAACTTTAATGATACCAACTATTTTAGAAATATCTATTTACAATATTCTGCCTTGTTTGTCTACCTTCGTTTAGTACTGGGTTGTTGACATTGTGGTTGTTAATTATATTTTGATTGATTAAATTCAAGTCAAAGTCAAATTCAACCCCTGCCCTAATTAATAAATTATGTAACACTGCACAAGCATTTACAATTGCACCAACTTTTTCTGGGTTGTATCTTAGTTTTCTCTCTCCTAAGAGGCACCTAAAAACCATTTTGAGACGTCCATTGCATCGTTCAATTATGCTTCTGGTAATTTTGTGTGCATGGTTATACCGTCCCTCGGGGGTGTTTGGTTCTGGATTATCAAAAGGGGTGAGTAGCCAAGGTTCCAATGGATATCCTGAATCTCCAAGTAACCATTGATTTCTTCTGCCTAAAAAATTATTTTGTCAAATCCTATTAAATTGTAACAGACAATTTTTTTACTTACCTCTGTTATAATCTTCACTCAAGGTGTGCTTCACTTGTGAAGCTCTCCAAATAAAAGCATCATTTACAGAGCCAGGATACCGTGAATTTATGTTCAAGATTTGCAAATCATAACTGCAAACAATTTGCACATTCTTGGAATGATACCCCTTACGATTTACATAATTGTGCTCTTCATGTGCTGGACCCAATATTGCAATATGTGTACAATCGATGCAACCAATTATACCTGGAAACCCTGCTTTCTCCATGAACCCTCTTTTTATATCATTTTTAGACTGTTCATCGAAAGGGTATTTGATCCATACAGGTCCCAAACGTGTACCAATGCAATTAGCAACCTCATGAATGCAACGACTTACTGCTTGTTGACTTGAGGATAATAAAAACTCTTCTCCAATACCTGAAACCATTTAAAAATTATGATTAAGTACAGAATTATAATGTTAATAAACCTTAAAGACTATAGTCGATAGTCGAAATTCTGTAAAGTGACGTCATCGGTTATCTACCGATTTAAAGTGAACTCCATGAGCGTATCATAGTTTAAGGGTGCGAATACTGAAATATCTGGAATTTCAATTTTTAACATTTGAAATAATAACTTATCACAAGTTGTTCATAAGTAAGTTAAAACAAAATAAAAAAATGTTTAAAAGTCAATTCCAACTTACTACTACTAAAACTAAAATTGAGGTAACATTTTCGTTATTTGCTAACCGGCATTATCATTACGTAAAAGAAAGTTGTTTGTCAAGACCAAAATAAATTACCGATAAGTATAGGTATGTTGCGAGGTCACTTGTAAAATGTCTGACTAACTGGAAGCGGTATCACTCCCTGACGACTCCTCAGAATCATCGCTTTCTCCTCCTATATCGATAATGAGTGGTTCCGTCATTACTTCTACACGTATGTCTAAATCCCAAAACTTTATTTCTTCTTTTAATACGTGTTGAATACATTTACGCCAACTCTCAGCAGTAACGGTATGCAGCGCCTCGTCAAACAGTTTCTCAACGTCAGCCATTTTGAATGTACTGTTTTTTCTCGCAACATAATTTTTCACTTGGGCCCAAACCAGCTCGATGGGGTTTAACTCACAGTGGTAGGGAGGAAGTCTAACAACTGAGACGTTGAAATCTTTCGCCATTTCATCGACAACGTACTTAATATAACTGCTTTTATGTTTCCGTACGAGAGATAATAATTCAACTTTTAGCATTGCCTCGTTGTGCGGAATGCTTTTACTCTCTAACCAATCAATTATAACCCTCTTGCGGCTAGCTGAAGTAGGTATTTGCTCCAGTCGACGAGAGTGGTATGAAGCATTATCCATAACTATCACTGAACCAGGAGTTACCTTTGTTAAAATTGATCTAAACCATGTTTCAAACCGGTTACCATCCATCTCTTCATGGTAATCGACAGTTTTTTTGGACTGAAAACTTAGTAATCCACCTTCTACAAATCCTTCCTCGCTGCCAATGTGAGTGATAATCAGTCGACGTCCTTTCCCAGAGGGAGCTTTTAAACCGGAAGAGAAACCCTCCATAAAGGCTTGTCGATTGCTTCGTATATTCATGTCTTGCCACACTTTTGACACAGTGTGGCCTTCATTTAACCATGTTTCGTCAAGATAATATATGTGCCGTCCTTCGTTACGAAACTGTCGTATCTGTTTTAAATAATTTCTCCTCCATTCCACAATGTCATTTCGTTCAATTAAGGCACTGTTTCTACTTCTTGTTTGGTAACGAAAATTCATTAATTTTAAAGTTCGTCTCAAAACTTTATCACTGATGTTTGGTAAAGTATCATCAGCTTCTATTACCTTGCTCAATTTAGCTACCGAGGGGATTTCATTCCTAAAATAAAAAGAATGTATTTCCCTACGTATAGCATTCCGTGTTTGGTCGTCCAAAACAATTTTCTTTCTTCCCCTACTTTCCGGTTTACAGTTTTCACCTCGTTCTCTTGTCAAAGATCCGTCCCGCGATTTCTTTAGAATATTGTATATAGTACTCTCAGAAACTTTAGTTAAATAACTGCACTTAATCACAGCGTCACTAACACCCAACTGTTTGTCCATGGCACGCAGTCCTTCGTACACATTTAATATGAGGACTTTTTCTTCCCGAATTAAATTGTTACGACGTCGTTTTTTATCGCCAACACCGCTACACTCCGCCATTATTGTCACTAAATATACCGATATAAATATTACAATAAATACCAATAATAACCGATTTATCACACAAAACCACAACACAAATACTGATGTTACGTTCATGAAGAGAATAAACACCTCACATAACTGTTTACTATCACTGTCTCATTCGCGTAGCTCGATCTATCTATCTCGTTCTCAAAGCCGGAACATTGAAGCGACTCACCAACATTGTCAAATCGGCGAGTTTTTCACAACAAACTTTGCGTTCAAGAAATATACATAAACACTTTATTTCACATTTCAAGTAAACTAATTATTATTAGTCTGCTTGAAATTTGAAATAAATATATTAAATTGGTATTGACTTAATTACATTGCATCTTTTGTACCTGAAATATTGACACAATGGATTTGAAGTGTATTTATAAAATACAGCATTTCTCTCTAGAATACATATGGCAACTGCGCTTTAACCAAAGTGTTGATTAGATAGCTCTGACTCACTTTACAGAATTTCGACTATCGAGTATACTAATAGTACATCATTATTATAATATCAACAAGCCTTACACACTAGTTGGATAGATTAATATATCTACCTACCTCTTTGATAATTTCCAATTGCAAAAAAGCGTAGGGCGGTCAAAATTCGTGTTTGTCGAGGGATTCTTGTATTTCTTTGCTCATGATCCATATGAGGGACTAGCTGATTGAATAAATAAGCCACTAGGTCTTTATTTAGTCGGAAAAGTTCAATGAAGCGTCTATCAGGTAGACTGAATGGATCACTCTCATCACGCAATACCCTTTTTTTAAGTCTATTTTCATGCATTCTTGCAATGTTTTCAATGAGTTCATTTACAAGAAATCTTTGTACTGGCAACATTTTTAACAAAACCCGATAAATTAACAACACAGAATGTCTATTCTTTGACACAGCTATTAACAAAAATCTCTAAACAATAATATTAATAATTATGCACTAATCAAATAGGTAAATACTTTAAACAATGCCATAAATGAAAATGTGAGGTTACTAACTAAACAAATCTCACAGATAAATGTCAAATTTCTTCTTCTTTCCTATTTTTATCATTAAATAGTAAAATTTGCATGATGTTCTGAATTATTAATAGATTATTCTCTATCCGATTGACGATCACGAATATTGTCGAACTATAGCCGAGGCGATAGAGATTCGCTTATAGAGTGCCGCTAATCAAGTATAGAGATTCTTTTCGCTTGCTTATTCTTTATCTCTTTCCTTGAAATACAAATTACAGAGTGCCAGTCCAGGTTACTTATAACTTGGAAAAGACCTTATCACGCTGTAACCTCTCGGAGTATTAGTAGGTGGATTAAGAAAGTGTTACAAACCAGTGGTATAGATACGAATAAATTTTCGACGCATAGTACACGTAATGCATCTACCTCGGCTGCCCTTAGAGCAGGTGTTAATGTTGAAACTATCAGAGCAGCGGCAGGCTGGACTCAGAATTCTATGGTTTTCAATAAATTCTATAATAGACCTGTTTCGAATAATCAAGCAGATTTTGCTAGTGCAATTATTCAGACGGTTAATCGTCAAAGTGTAATTATAGATTGTATATTTGTTAGTTGTGAAATATTGTTATAAAAATATTTTATTGTTTCATTATAGGAGATGTTACTTAGATCGCGTTTTATTCTTTGAATGTCTACAGGGTAAATAATCATGTAGGACAACAGCGAAAAATAATTGATAGATTGATCGAGAATCGATCTAAATTATTTGAGCAGTTGTCCGGAATGATTATGTCCCTCCCACCCCCTTTAATAGTAGCCCAGTGCGATCTAAGTGTTTTTTCCATCAAAGAAATGAGTAATTATCGGCAGCGATGTAAGGTGGCGAGTGGTATGAAGAAAAGTATACTACAGGGTAAATAATCATTCCGGACAACAGCTCAAATAATTTAGATCGATCTTCCTGACAGGTAAGTCGATCAATCTATCAATTCTAAGCGCCAAGTTGCTTTGGAGGTTTGCGATATAATAATTTCTGAAATTAACCACCGCTTTAGTTTCAGTGATCATTTAGTGATTGCCCAGTTATTTTACAGCGACCAGTTCGAACAATATAGAATTAATTTTCCAGATCATATTCTTAAGTCAGTAAGAGAAAACTTTTCTAGTATTAATTACTTAAAACTAAAAACTAAACTTCAAGTTATTTATGAACGCGATGATTTTAGTAAGATTGTGCCAATGCTGCAATTATTTATTAATAACAATCTCTCTGAAACTTTTTGGGAAACTGTAAAACTGTTGACTATTTTATGTAGGTACATTACCAATGACAACTGTAGAAAGTGAACGATGTTTTTCTACATTAACGAGGATCAAGTCATTTTTGCGTAATACTATGGGACATGAAAGATTGTCGGCGTTAGCTATGTTAAGCATAGAAAAGCAATTTGTAAATAGTATTCATAATTTTAATGAAAGGGTTATTGATCACTTTGCAAATACAAAAGATCGAAGGTTTAACTTTAATTTTAAAAAGATTTAGAGTAATTATGATTTAGTTTAAGTTTGTCATATTTAATATGTATAGAAATTAATAAAATATGGTTATTTTTCAAGAGAGCATTATTTTTATATACATATAACAAGCGTGGGCCAAAAAAATTTTTTGCTTCTAGGGCTTTGGAAAGGAACTCCACAAATTATGCTTTTTTAACGATTTTAACGACTTCAGGGCAGTAATTGGGAGTGGGTTTTTTGGAAAAATTTCCGGCTACGGCGGATAGGCCTCCGGAGGGCTGGTCAGTGTCGTTCCGTATTTTAAGATTTTGGTCACATCACCTATGACCCCCCTATCAAATTAACCACGAGCCGCCAATGTACCTGATAATACCCATTCCTAAACAGAAAATCAGCAGAATCATATAAACCCATCTCTCTTGGTTCGTGTGTAATGAAAACATATGAGAGACTAATAAAAAACAGGATCGAACATTGGCTAGAAAAAAATCAACTACTGCCAACAATTCAATATGGTTTCAGAAAAGGACGGTCGACTCAAGAAACAGCAGCTTTATTGGTTACAGACGTACAACTAGCATTTACTGTTAACAACTCCATCGCAGCACTATATCTGGATATAAAAGGAGCTTACGACGCAGTTAACCTCCAAATCCTAGCACAAAAGTTACAAGACGTAGGAATCCCAGGAGACAAAATAAACAACATAAGTAGACTTTATACAAACAGACAACTATATCTTAAGATAAATGGACATATTATTAGTTCACCACATACAACATCATTAGGTCTACCACAAGGCAGTATTCTGAGCCCAATTCTCTTCATATTATATACGGCAGATATTAGGGATAATATTCAACCAGAAATTAGAATACTGCATTTTGCAGACGACCTTTGTTTATATTCAGAAAACAAATCCATTGGAAACACAATAACGGAATTAAAACGTGCAGTTAATGGTGTTATTAAATGGACAAATCAAAATGGATTAGAGATTTTTCAAGAAAAATCTGTCATGTGCTGCTTTACAAGACACCTATCAATCTCCAAACAAGGTAAAGTTACGCTTACTAACAATTCCATGTAAATCATCAGTTAAATACTTGGGTATGATACTTAACCAAAAACTATCCTGGAAAAACCACATACAACAACTCACCAGAAAATGTGAGAACGCTTTAAATGTGTTAAGAGCTTTCTGCAATACTAAATGGGGAGCAGATCCCATATATAGCACTTATATTCTACAAAGCACTAATACGCTCTATATTGGACTATGGGAGTATACTGTATGGAAACACTAGTCTGAACCAATTACAAGCTATAGAGACAATTAAAAACAAAAGTTTACGATTATGTCTAGGTGCCTTAACACATTCGTCTCCGGCAACGCACGTCGCGCGTTGTTGTAAATTTTACCGTGTGCCACTAACGCGCCTGGCGCGGTCCCGACCTATTTTTTCATATTTGCCTAAATTGATGGTACCATGTTATGTAGAGTATTGAAAATATAATGGTACATAAAATAAGGTGTAATTCGTTTCAGGGAATACTTGGTTTCGTGTACAGCAATGCCGATCGCGCGTTAATGTAAATGTTTCCCTATGTCAGTAACACGCCTGGCGCGTTCCCAATTTATTCCGATTTTCCTAAAACGAAAATAGGCAGTCAGTAGCATGTTTATTATACTAATACAGGGTGTTAATTAATGTTATGTACTTATTTTAATGGAATATTCTTGGGCTAATTTTGAGTTGAAAAGTTTATATAAAGATGTCCTCAGAAGATTGGTTTTCGATATACAAGGATGTAAAAGTTTTATCACCTTATCATTTAAGTCTAAGAATCATCCAATAAAATAAGTACATAACATTAATTAACACCCTGTATAATCTACATCATCATCACTAGATATTCCTATAATACTGATTGATATCAATTTAGTTCCGCTCATAGCAGGTTCATAATCATATCATTCTTTTCTTGACCAGCAACGACGTTGAATGGCCAATAAAAAACTCAAAACCTTTGTATTTACCATTTTTTCTAAAACACACCAACGCCGAGTAATTCTGCTGTTTCGAGTATTCAAAAGTTAACGTCTACGGTGGTTCACAAGATCGTACAATTGGAGGAAGAGATCACACACAAAAAGTCGTACTGAAATTAATGGAGAGTCATATGAACACTTTTATAATAGTGTTCATTTGACCAAAAGATTACTCGAAGCTAGTACATACGCCACAGGCACATTGCGACAAGACAAAAAAGGTAATCCGCAAAATTTGATGACAAAAAAAATAGAAAAAATCAAGTATGTATAGTTCTGAAGGAATATGTATTACCATATGGAAAGATAAACGAGAAATATGCATGATATCTTCAGAATTTGGTGATGACTGCAACAAGATCTAGAAGAGGATTGAATCGGAAAAACCTGAATTAATTGCCAAATACAATAAATATAAAGTTGGTATTGACTTAAGTGATCAAATGCTTAGATACTACAGTTGTGAACATAAGTGTATACAGTGGTATAAAAAAATGGGCATACATATTTTTCAAATAATGTTAAGTAATGCACATTTCATCTATAATAATGGAAACGAGAGAAAAATGTCATTATACGATTTTCGACATTCCGTTATTCAAAGCCTTTTAGGACCATCACCAAAATCTCCGCGTATGAGAACACAATCAGTTGGACATATACCTCTGTATTGTCCAAAAGGTCTCAACAACAAAATAAAAAGAAGACGTTGTAAATATTGTTGGGTCACCAGCAAAATATGAAAGGATTCAATTTTTTACTGTCCTCAGTGTGCAAATTAACCTGGTTTGTGTTTAGAGAATTGTTTTAGACTATTCCATGAGAACTTGCATAATTAAAATTTGTTATTTAGTGTTATGTTACTGTTGGATATAGTTTTAATTTCTTGTATTCAATTCATTTGTTACATTAATGTTCCATGCATTTCGAGTTTTTGTTCTTTTTTAAAAATAATTGTTACGTTTTGCACAAAAATAAAATAAATGTAAAAATTATTATCGAAAATCGAAATGCGCCCAGTGCGGTGGCGGCACATGGAACCAAATTTCAAACCATATGCCAGCGCCGCGTCAGGCGCGGTCATTTTTTATTTTCATGTTACACGAAAAAAAAATTAATAATCTGTTTATCTAGATACAGTTTAACATTTAACAACAAAATATATCACAATCTTTTGCAAAAATCGTACTGGCATTTAGATATTATTTGAAAATTATACCGGAGACGAATATGTTAAAAAGTACACCGATCAATATATTAGAAGCAGAAGCAGCAGAGCCACCTCTAGAAATAAGGAGGTTTTACCTCAGCAATATCTTTGTAACCAAACTGTTGGCCCGAAATCAAACACTAAAAATCCAGCAATTATATAACAAAATTGACAAAAAATACTGGAAAAATAAAAAACACCACTGGTACTTAAAAGCTTCCAGCATATCCAACAATTCGGGAATGTAATATATTGAAATGACAAAATTCCATATTATAATGCTGACTATGAATTGTGTAAACTTCAAGTGCCATATCACTTTCTCAGAATAGAAGAAGGAATCAACAACAATACTATAAATATTTTGTTCAAACAAGAAATATTAACTAGATGGCCAACCTCAGAATACATTTATACTGATGGGTCAAAAATAAAAGAAAATGTCGGTTGTGCATTTTTTCACTCAAATGAAAATGTTTGGGGGATGTTTAAACTCCCAGATAACATGATGATACACACTGCGGAGTTGGTCGCTATTTTGCAAGCACTATACTATATAAAGGACCATATTAAATCAAATTTAGAAGCGTAATTCACTGTCTGTTGGGGTATATAGTCCGAGAAGTAGTTGTTGCTTCTTAGTGAACGATCTGTTCTTTGAAAATTATTTTTCAAATTTTGTAAAGCGTTATAATTGTATCGAACTATTATTTTTTGTCATCTATAAATCAAATTTTGTCGTTATGACTGATAGCAAGAGCTTCATAGAAGCTATCAATAAAAAATTATCAAGTAAAATGCCTCAAGTAATCGTTAATATACTAGAACTTATTGAAACATTAAACAAAACAGGTAAAATTATTACATTGGTTTGGGTAAAGGGGCATAAAGGTATTGAAGGAAACGAAAGAGTTGACAAGTTAGCAAAAACATCCACAACAAAAGGGGAACTACTGGAAGAACCACTAATGCCAGTGTTTTATGCATTGATAAAAACTTTGAAGTGGACTGTAAATAACTTTATTTTTTAATTACACACGGATTTTATGAATTTTGACATTTTTCTCTGCCAGCCATGTTGGGATTTTTTATGTCGTTGTCATAGTGATTAAAAAATATATATTTATAAGTACTACGCGTTGACATACCGGCCGCCTTGAAAGGGACATGGTGTATGAACTTTCAAAACGAAAAAATAATTCAACATAAAAAATTCATGTAGGCCAGATCAATAAATTTACAAAAGAAACTTAATTCTAACGAACAACAAAACACATAATACTATGGTTGCAAAAAAAATTTAAATTGCATTGCTGTCAACTAACATTAACACTCATAATCTATATAACAACCTAAAAAGTCACAAAAACGCATCTCAGTGTTCAAATGGAATTATTTTGTTTATTTTATTGTTCTATGTCTATGGGAAGGACACATACGCGATTGATTGAACGTCCCTTTATACTGACCACCCTGACAATACCATCACTACCACTATGCAGTTCTATGATACGTCCCAACTGCCACTGTAGGACCGGTGCATTGTCATCATTGATAATAACCAAGGACCCAATCTTTATGATTTCTTCATATCGTTTTCGCCACTTGGTCCAGGTTTGAAGCTCTCCCAAGTATTCCTCTGGCCACTTTTGCCAATAATGTTGTACCATTGCCTGAATGTGTTGCCATCTGGACAATCGATTTTGGGCTACATCAGTTAAATTGTATTCCGGAACTGAAGTGATGGTTCGGCCAATTAAAAAATGGGCCGGGCTAAGTGCTGAATAGTCGTCTGGATCTTCGGTTAATGGGGAACACAGAGGACGAGAGTTTAAAATACCTTTTATCTGAACCAAAAATGTTCCGAATTCTTCAAACGTTAAAGGCATATTTCCGATAACCCTTTTAATATGAAATTTTGTGCTCTTTATTCCTGCTTCCCTGAGTCCTCCGAAATTTGGAGAATTTGCAGGAATGAAGTGCCATGATATATTTTCGTCGGCAAGTTTAGTACCAATATACGCGGAATTCTCGTTTAAAAAACTGTAAACCTGGCTTATCTTCCTATTAGCACCCACATAATTAAGACCATTATCAGAATATATATTTTTAGGTTTACCACGCCGATAGGTAAATCGTTTTAGAGCTGCTAGTCAAGTCTGACACAAGCTCAATATGTACCGCCTTGGTACTCATACACACAAATAAACAAATGTAACACTGCTCGTAGCTCCGCGACCTTTTTTATTTTTAATATGAAATGGTCCACCATAATCCATGCCAACATTTTCAAATATTCAAAAAGTATTTACTCGTACTTCTGGCAAATCACCCATAAGATAATTAATGTTCTTGGGTTTTGCCTTAAAACATTTTAAACATTTATTTACAATATTTCTACATAAGCTACGACCCGATACTGGCCAATATTTTTCCCGGATCGAATACAAAAGAATGCAAAAGGCGCTTATGTTCATTTTCTAAAATATATTTTGCTAAAACATTGTTGTTAGGTAAAATGATTGGGTACTTTACTTCATTTCTTTGGTCAGCATTTTTCAACCTACCGCCTACACAAATCAAATTATTCCTTAATATTGGATTTAAATTTAATATTTTACTTTTTGCAGGAACTGGTTTTCCTGATAATAAATTATCGAACTCAACTGGAAATATTTCTTTTTGAGCCTCCATGATTAACAATCTTAAAGCTCGATCTAATTCTTCGGGCAGTAATGACTCGAGTACTTTCTCGCATTTATTTTTATTTTTTATATATTTTAAGAATCGATAAGCATACGACAGGACTTGTACCATTTCAGTTATATTGGAACAATTAGATAATTTGTAAATTAAATTTTTATTGTTAACACTATGCGTAACACAAGATACTGTGTTTTGTTCTGGTATGTATTTATTTTGCTGATATTCTGAAATATTCCAATGGCAGTTGTCTGTTAAAAGCTGATTTGGACCGTGCCACCATAAATTATTATTTATAAGAGCTTCGGGGTTTGCACCGCGCGAAAGTAAATCCGCTGGGTTTTCTGCAGATGGAACATAATTCCAATCCTCTTTATTTGTAAGTGATTGAAGATCACTGACCCTATTAGCTACGAAAGTCTTCCAAGATGATGCTTCACCTCGAATCCAACACAAAGTAACATTTGAATCAGACCAAAAATAATATTTACTAAATCTAATGTGAATACTATTTGAAAGATTAGCTAGAAGCTGCGCTGCACAAAGTTCCAATCTGGGAAGACTTATTTGTTTCAGTGGTGCTACACAACTTTTAGCGCATAAAAGATTACTTATATAATCTCCAGTTTGTAACCGACAACGCAAATAAATGCAAGTGCCATACGCTTTTATAGACGCATCACTGTATCCATGCAACTCAATATTTACATAATTAGAGTCAATAACATTCCTATTTATTTTGAACTGATTTATCGATAGAATACTGTTTCGGAATTGCATCCAAATATTACTAATTCTTTCCGGTAATTCATCATCCCAGTCCAATTTATATTTCCAAATATCCTGAATAATCAATTTAGCAATTACTATTATCGGTCCCAACATTCCCGAAGGATCAAATATTTGAGATACAGCTGACAAAATTGATCTCTTTGTCATTTTTTCTATTTTGATTGTTTCTACACTGATTTTATACTTTAATGAGTCAGCTTGGGGATCCCAAAATATACCTAAGGATTTGTTAGGTTCATTTTCACCAATACATGAAATAGCCGCATCTAAATTTTTATTTATTTCTTTGTACAATATATCTTGGTCATTGCATAACCATATACGAAGTTCAAAACCAGATTTACTTAAAATATTTGCAATATTTTTTTGTATACAGGGTGTCCCAGAATTTTTTAGACAGGCTATAACTCTAAAACGGCTGAAGATAACTTCATAAAATTTGGTATGCAGCAATTGGACGGATTTTACAATATTGCGAATCCCTCATGACGTCAGCGAAATCATCAGCGTAGCTATGACGTCATGTCATTATAAAATATCAAATGCAAAGGTGGTCGTGTGACTGCTCATATTAAAGGTCTTTTTATTCTGAATTCAACCATGTAATACACTTAGTATGTTAAAATTTATTAGTTGTGTATTTTCGATCAAAAGGAGTTTAACAAAATAAATAAAAAAGTTTAACAAACAAATTTAATCACATGAAAATCAAGGCAATAATACCATTATTCTACAATTAATTTTCAATAATGTGCTCAAAATGCCCCCCTTCCGCTTCAACACAAGCCTCAAACCTTCTCAATAGTTCACGCGTACATGCCGCTCTTATCATTTCTGGAGTAACAGCTCTACATGCTTCTTTTATTTTATTTTTTAAATCATCAACATCGCGTGGTGGATTTGAGTATACAATATCTTTTAAATAACCCCAAATAAAAAAATCGAGGGGTGTTAGGTCTGGTGATCGCGCTGGCCATAGACATGGTCCTGCATTACCGATCCAGAAAGAAGGAAATCTATTATTTAAAAACTGCGTTACCCTACCATAATTATGTGGAGCAGCACCATCTTGTTGCCACATCATTTCTATTCTTTCATTTAATGGAATATCCTCCAATAAATCTGGTAACTCATTTTGCAGAAACATCAAGTAACGTTCACCAGTTAATGTTCCATCATAAAAGTAAGGCCCTATCAACCTTCCATTAAATACCCCACACCAAACATTTATTCCCCACCTTGTTTGAAATCGAGATTCTCTTACCCAATGCGGATTTTCTGCAGACCAGTAATGACTGTTATGACGATTCACGACACCATTGTTATGAAAACGTGATTCATCACTCCACAAGATTCTATTCAAAATATTTGGATTATCTTCCATCATAGTTTGAATGTGTGTTATAAATGTAAGACTTCGGACAAAGTCATTGGGCAGTAACTGCTGATTTAAGTGAATTTTAAATGGATGGTATTTGTGACTTGTAAGAATTCTTTGAATTGTACTTTTACTAACATGAACTTCTTCGGCGAGACTTCTAACTGATACATGAGGATTAATTGCTACGTACGCTAAAACATTTACCTCATTTTGGTGCGTTCGAGCTACTTTTTCATGGTGCGTGTGTTTGGAATTAGGAAATGAACCTTGCCGCAACTTTCTTTCAACTTCATAAAATGTCTGACAAGATGGGATGCGTCTTTCAGGAAATCGTTCTGCATAAAGAATACGAGCATTGCGGCTATTCCTTCTACATTCTCCAAAAATCATCAACATATCAACGTATTCATTATACATGAATAAAAATGGCATTTTCGATTAAGACGAATTCACTTCTGCCAATTATTATAGTAACTGCGAGAATTACATTCACTGTTTTCGTTGAAATGTCAAAATATTTTGACACCATGGCTAACTACGATATTTATTTGAGATTTCGTAAAACTTGAACAGAACGACTACAAGCGTATTGTGGGATGTTCACGATTTAAAAAATAAAATAAGCATGTAGAGCTGTTACTCCAGAAATGATAAGAGCGGCATGTACGCGTGAACTATTGAGAAGGTTTGAGGCTTGTGTTGAAGCGGAAGGGGGGCATTTTGAGCACATTATTGAAAATTAATTGTAGAATAATGGTATTATTGCCTTGATTTTCATGTGATTAAATTTGTTTGTTAAACTTTTTTATTTATTTTGTTAAACTCCTTTTGATCGAAAATACACAACTAATAAATTTTAACATACTAAGTGTATTACATGGTTGAATTCAGAATAAAAAGACCTTTAATATGAGCAGTCACACGACCACCTTTGCATTTGATATTTTATAATGACATGACGTCATAGCTACGCTGATGATTTCGCTGACGTCATGAGGGATTCGCAATATTGTAAAATCCGTCCAATTGCTGCATACCAAATTTTATGAAGTTATCTTCAGCCGTTTTAGAGTTATAGCCTGTCTAAAAAATTCTGGGACACCCTGTATACATGAGCTTCTCTTTTGTATCCGCACCTGTAAGTAGATCGTCCATATAAAAATCTTCTTTTATTATACTACTGATTAAATAATTATCTTTGTTTTCTTCGGCTAAGTCAAACAAACGTTTTACTGCTAAATAGGGTGCCGAAGCTGTGCCATAAGTTACTGTATGTAATTTATAACATTTTAATTCGTGATCGGGTTCAGAACGCCAAAATATTTTTTGATACTTCTGGTCATCCTCATGAATAAGAATCTGTCGATACATTGTATTTTTCTACTCCTGTTTTATAATATACTTATTAAAAGACTAAAATCTGTATCATAATGATATTCATTATGATACAAATTTTCATTATGATACAGATTTTTAAGCCAATAGGAATGCGACATTCGCACAATATTTAATATAGCCATGGATACCTGGTTGACATTTCTGAAATTAATTATATTAGGTGACACTTAATTTAACAGCTGTCAAATAATTTTGATTTTCAAAAGTAACTATATTTAAAATTAATTAATTAAATAATTCTTATTAATCGGAGTAGAAAAAATATTGTATGCAACTTTCATGTAATGGCCATTAATACACTCGCATATTATATACGAAACTCGCCTGCGGCTCGTTTCGTATCCTACAACATGCTCGTGTCTTAATGGCTATCATTACATGATCGTTGCATAAAATACTATTATGTCTCCTGTTATGATGTATTTATGAATACGAAATCTGATTAAAATTTCAAAAATATCTTGTTGTAGAGTTGGGCCTTTAAATTGTACTTCATTTAATGATAATCCTTTACTGGATTTACAAGAAGCATCGAACACTATTCGAACTCTCGTAGTCAAACTGGTGTCCTTAATCACTGCATGATGTGGTAAATAATAGCCTCCTTGGTCTGCTTTGCTAGATCATTAAATTCTAACATATGATATGATTCAAGGCACAATATTCTGACATAAACTTTACGTAATCATTTTTCAATTCAAGATTTTTGTTTAATTTCTCCTCTAATGCATAAAAACGTTGTAATGCGTTATCACGAGAAGATCCTAAAGAAGATATAGAGTTTTTAAATGGTATTTTTATAATATATCTATTTACTTCATTTTTTATTTTAGTTTGCTCAAAAATGTTTCGCAATATCTTTCAGCCTCAAGCAATTTACTGACACGTTAGTTTTTTTATTAATTATCATATTACCAGCAACTATCCAACCTAATGAAGTGTCTTGGAGAATAGGTAATTTATTCCCAAGCAATTTTTGATCTGGCTTTAAAATAGACCAAAATATTTCCGAACCTAGTAAAACACCAATTTCCTGCGAAATATTAAAATCAGGATCAGCGAGTTCTATATGAACAGGAATCTTTAATTCATTTTTATCAATGGAAAATAGGGGCAGGTTATCTGCAATTTTATTTATGAGTAGATTTTTCTCTTAAAACTATTATTAACAGTTGAACTTATTTCAATATCAACTTTTTTGTTTATATTAGCTAAAGTTTGTCCAATACCTTTAACAGCATGTCTTATATTATTTAATGGCAGGTTAAATTTTTTACAAAGATTTTGAGTTATAAAATTGCTTTGTGACCCATTATCTAACAAAGCTCGGCATTTGAACATTTTATTATTTACTTCTATTTGAATGATCACTTGCGAAACTTGCGAATTATTGCACAGTGTGGCTACCTCGATCGGCCTTGCATGTGCTGAGAAACTTTCTGAATTTGAGGAAGCCGCCGCTTCAACCCCGTTGCCAGTAGAAACATTATTTGCACTAGTGGTAGAGGCGTTAGCGTTTAAATTATTATTAAATGTATCAGAATGTAGTATGGTGTTATGGGCTTTATGGCATTTTGCACATGTATTCAATATACATTTCCAGGAAGGTTGTGATGGACGAAGACAATTTAGACAGAGCCTCAATTTTTTTACAACGTCAATTCTTTTATTTATTGAAAGATTTAAAAATGACTCGCACCTAAAAATAATGTGATTTTGCTTACAGTGGTAACACTGATATTTAACATTATCTGTTATTGCCGTAAATCCATGACTACCAGGTCTTTTATTTTTATTAAATGAATTTTTATCTTGAAACGTTACCTCAATAATTTCAAAAATTTCACACTTGGATTTAAGAAATTTGTTCAAGTCTTGTAAACTTGGTAAATCAACTTCAAACTTGAAATTCTCCCACTTGCGCCTTGTTGTTGAATCAAATTTATTTGAGAGTATATAAATTATTAACCGATCCCATGACTCTGTTGTTTCTCCCAAACTTTTCAATGAACGTAAATGTTTAGTTACTATGTCATACAAATTTCTTAAATCTTTATGAGATTCACACGTTAGTTTAGGATGTTCGAATATACTCTGAATATGATTGTAGACCATCAATGCCTTGTTTTCAAATCGATCTACTAATATGAAAATTTTAAATAATAAAATTTCTGTGTATCATTCTCATCAATTAAGCTTGTAAAGGTATCCTTAAACTGTAACCATGAACAATAGTGTCCATTAAATGTTGGCAAGGTTATGGGGGGCAACTTTATTGTGGGTTTTATACTAGTATTACCGACCCAATTATTCGTATTTATACTATTTTTATGGCTACTTGCACCTACATCGGACTGAGCTCGAGCCCCCGAGTTCTTATCTGAATCATTATAAAATATTTTGCAAAGTGATTTAGCCTTACTAATTACATTATAATATTTTGTTTCAAATTCCGTTTCTTCATTTTCAAACTCCTCCTTTCCACTAATTATGTTTAATTGTAAAATTATTTCGTTAAATTCACTTAAGCAAGGTTCAAAATTTTCCAACCGAGTTTCAATTTCAGTAATTATTTCATCATTTAATTCTTCTTTATTAATATCATCAATAAATTTTTTAAATCTAGAAAGTTTACCTTTCAAAGAAGTTTTTTTTGCCTTTAAGTTTGTTTCCTCGGACATTATTAATTCAGACAAAAAATACTTTTTATTATAATATCATAATGTCCCACCTCAGTGACCCTTTAGAGAACCCGTGGGGAACGATACAACTTCCAGTGTTGTCTTCCGATTCGCTATGGTAAGGTAGATACTTGCTGTTTGTTAATCAGCCAACATTTCACCAAACAATTTGGCTTTTAAAATTGATACGGCTTAGCTAGACACACACTAATTCATCTGGTTCGTATGGACCAATGTTTTATGCATTGATAAAAACTTTGAAGTGGACTGTAAATAACTTTATTTTTTAATTACACACGGATTTTATTTATTTTGACATTTTTCTCTGCCAGCCATGTTGGGATTTTTTATGTCGTTGTCAGTAAGTACTACGCGTTGACAGCCAGTATCAGATTTGCGACAAACTTTTCAGGAAGAACAATTTCAAAGATGGCAAGAAGAACATTCGGCATGTACAAAAGGTGCCCAATTTCACGATATACAACCTATAACCTATAAAAAAAACCTAGTTCACCGATATATCAAATCGCCATATCATTAAAAGTTTAAATAGAATAAGAACTAAACATGGGCTTTACCCAGAATACAAATTTGAAATAGGATTGACAGGCTCTCCAAATTGTACCTGTGGCGAATTAATTGCAGCACATCACCTTTAATTGTGTAACATATAACCAACTAAATGCAGAACTTTACAGTAATATCCAGAGGGCAGGTGCAGAACTTCCCAGTTCCCACCAACCTTGATGCACTTTTAAGCACACGGAATATAAATATATATGTAATTATTTATAATCATTTGACAAAACTGAAAATAGTGATTTAAAAAAAATACATATATATAAAATTAAAATAAAGAATGTATATAATTAATAATAATAAAAATTTTTGAAAATAAATAAATAAAAAGCAAAAAAAATAATATATGTATTTAGACTGATTCAAAAAAAATTATGAATTTTTTTCTTCTTAATTATATCGAAAATATTGTTGGAAATGGCACAAAAAAAATACTGTGAAAGTTTAAGCTCATAATATTAATATTAAGAGGTGCCGCATCGCAAGTTTCGATTTTCCATTCAAATAACATGGGAACAATATTCTCTTGCACTTTGGAATTTCATAGCTCACGTTGGTGACAATACTTCGGAATGACCAAGGTATATCCTTGTAGGAAATTGAACGCTCTACAAAAAAGGTCTCTTACAATTTTTTGATATATTCATTCCTTCAAAAGTTCAAGTTATAATTTTTAGGTTAAAATATTTTTAGATTAATGCAAATAGCTTGAGACCTGTAAAAAATATCGAAAACTTTTATAAAGATAAGTTATAGAAAATAGAATGCTCTCCAAAAAATGTCCCATAAAATTTTCTCAAAAACTTGATGGTTGCGTCAAAAAATTGGAAAAATGTTAAAATTTGTCCTTAGTTCAAATTTGACCTCGAATAACTTTTGAAGGAATAAATATATCAAAAATTTGTAAGAGACCTTTTTTGTAGAGCGTTCAATTTTCTACAAGAATATACCTTGGTCATTCCGAAGTATTGTCACCAACGTGAGTTATAGAATTCCAAAGTGCAAGAGAATATTATTCCCATGTTATTTAAATGGAAAATCGAAATTTGCGATGCGGCACCTCATTTCCAACAATATTTTCGATATAATTAAGAAAAGAAAATGTCATCATTTTTTTTAATCAGTCTAATATATATAATAATCGCTTGATTTTTATGTCTTGGGTTTGGTTAGTTTTATATTTTAAGGGCCGGTTCTACAATTTGAGTATAAACCTGGTATTTGCTATACGTAGGATAACGAGTCACTATTGCGTTCTACATTAGAGGTATATCTTCATTCCAAGTATAAACCAGAGTATAAGTTATCTATTCCAATTTGAGGGTATATCCGAGGAATAAACTTATTCTGCATTTCTATTGGTTGGTTTCGCATGAAAATACCAACAACAATAGCTGTAATGTCTCGGGTCCGAAGATAAGGAAATTGAAGATATAAAACTATACTGATCCTAAAGTATTTAAAGTTGGGTAAAGTATAGCATAAGTTGAATGAAGTTTCTAATTTGAAAAATTTGTTATCAGACAGAATTATTTTGAAGAATATGATGAACTGGAATTTCTTATGTGCTTTTGGCTGCAGAAACAGACATGCCGTCTGCAGGCCTTAATCTTCCCTAGTATTAATAACTGTGTCAGTTTTTTGCATTCTGAAATAAATTCAATGATATGAAAGTTAAATACCTACTTCAAAAATTCAACCTCTTCACCTCTTCCATTAATAGCACATCAATTTTATTGATTAACTTCCTTTTTATTTATAACCAACCAGTGAACCAGTGAATTCTCTTCCACTCTCTAATTTATCAAAACAATCCAAGAAATTTGAATTATGGTTAGTTAATATATCAGAATTTCCCACTTTTCAAAGCGTCAAACGTCAAAATGTTGGTTCATTGGAACTACCTGCGAGATATTCTCGGAATAACTGTACCTGTCATAGGAATCCATTGTAGAACCGACATCCAGTTATTCTCGGTATAAATCTAGGTATAAAATATCGAAGGAATAACTATACTGACTTTTATACTGGCATTGTAGAATCGGCCCTAAGTAAATTAAAAAGGTTTTTTTGATGTTTCGCTTTCATTTGAAAGCTTTTTCTGAATGTTTATTTTCTGAAATGTCATAATGAAGTAAAAAATATATACAATTGTTATTTGGTTATAATTACAAGTATTTACTTCAGAAATAAATTTACGATATTTGAAAAATAGATAAAAAAAGTGTAGTTATTGATAATTAACTTGTTATTTTATTAAATTATGATAAATTTGACTCAAGTTTCTGATATCTTGTTTATCCTTCACAGATTTTTTTTCTTTTTTTATATGTATCATTTCTTTAATTGTACTCGATTGTAAGTTTCTGATAATTAGAGTCTTGTGTTAGTATTTTTGTGTTTTTGAAATCAAATTCATGTTGTTCTGTCGTTTCATGTTCATGTAAAGCTGTAGAAGCATTTTTTGTATATTTGTGGCCGTTGAGACGATTTTCTAGATGTTGAGTTGTCAAACCTATATATTTTTTTGGACAGTTTTAACATGGTATAAAATATATAACATTAGATTTTTTATTGGTTTTAGTTGGACTTTTAAGTTTAGTAAATAATGATAAAGTATTTTGAGCTTTATGACACACGTTAATGTCAATGTCAAAAAAACCTTTTTAATTTATTTAAAATATAAAACTAACCAAACCCAAGAAATAAAAATCAAGCGATTATTATAATAAATGCTTAAAGAATATAAAAAAATATAGATAGATATATATATATATATAACTCTGATTATTTATTGTGGTTTTTTTAGAGAAAAATACTTATTTTCAAAGTACACACTGAGGAAAAATATGTTAGAAAAATCTCAACAATAGATATACTAACAACACAAATTATTTAGATAATAAGGAGAAAATTGTAATACCAAAATCTATAAAATGCAAAACTAACAAACAATGAGCTGGCCAATTGATCTGAGATCAGGGCCAATAGACCAAAACACACACTCACACGAATGTCCTTATGTGAAGCGTCTAATGTTAAATTTATATTAATTACTCAAGGTATTAATAGATAATGTGTATTTCTATAATGTATATTTCTATATTTAGGAGAACATTTTTGTATTAGGTATGTAAAAAATCCAATGAGTGCATTAAGTGTTACATCAAATACTTATGTTAAGTAATGGGGAAAGCAAAAATATGAGCTTTATAGTCTGCTTTATATTAAAGATGTAGTGGAAGACATTTTTCAAGTATTGACCTCGTACATTAATCATTCATTTTACAAAAAATCAAGATTTTGTTGATTTGTTCATAGTAGGCACAGCACCTTAACACTTTAACTTTCTACCCAATTTCCTATTTTAAAAGAAAAATATAAATTCCACAGATTTTCTGCAAACATTTTTAAAACATAAATAGACTGTGATCGTTATTATGAAAGCCTTTCTGCTA
This sequence comes from Lochmaea crataegi, assembly GCA_947563755.1. Lineage (NCBI taxonomy): Eukaryota > Metazoa > Arthropoda > Insecta > Coleoptera > Chrysomelidae > Lochmaea > Lochmaea crataegi. The sequence continues at coordinate 41,966,421 of OX387425.1, read as the reverse complement.
AAACCACAATCTTAGCATGTAATATTTTGTAAGAAATACAAAATTTTAACTAATTGCAATATTCAACTTACCTGATATTTTAAAACATCTTCTGTTTCAATAAATACTTTCAATTTCTTCCAATCAAAAGAAGTTTTTTTTCGGTACAAGTCCAAAGGGCCTGATACAAAATCAGGAATTAACTTATGCATGTTAGCTGAGAACAAATTAAACTAAAACAGAATATTAAAAATAATGACAAAACCGTATCATTCAATTTGTTCAACTGAAAATGTTTAATTTCTTAATCTGCAACTTGTTATTTCAACTAATAATTCTATTTCATGAACTTTGATTTCTGTGACTTTGATCTTTCAAGAGGAGTTCAGTCATTGGTTCAGTCTATCGTCAGTGTGACCAACAAAAAGTGGTTTTTATGACAAGAATGACAGTTAATGTCTACCATTCGAAATATAAGCTTTTACAGGTTTTGTACTATTACGAACATCTATATTGCTTTATTAAAACAATGAATACAAGCGAAAATCTTAAAATGTAAAATGACGTTTTAGCTGAATTCTCAATGCATTGGTGACCAGTTATTTGTTTTTGTTGATATTCGTTTAATCGTTTATGTTTATTTGCCATACTTTTGTAGTGGTTCTATAGCCCGTTCAGTACAAAAACCGTTGCACGTCATCAAAGTGTCGAAAAAGAAACGTTCGTTTATATCATGTCATTCGATTGTTGCTGTCAATCCTCTGTCAATCACTATGTTAAGCCTCTCTAAACTCAATAAATATTGAAATTTGTAGGTCGCATTGTATTAAAAAATATAAATATAGCCCGTTCAGTACAAAAACCGTTGCACGTCATCAAAGTGTCGAAAAAGAGACGTTCGTTTATATCATGTCATTCGATTGCTGCTGTCAATCCTCTGTCAATCACTATGTTAAGCCTCTCTAAACTCAATAAATATTGAAATTTGTAGGTCGCATTGTATTAAAAAATATAAATATATGTTTAAAGAAAGGTTTCGTAATTAATTTCATATCAAATACAGCTTGTAGGTTAATTAAATATTAAAGTCAAACTAACGTCAGTCTTAATAAAAACTTTTTATGTTGGCAAAAATGCGCGCTGTTGCCGCGATTAAAATGGTTTATTTCAGTTCAGGTTCAGTTGACGTTTTTATTGTTGTTAATCTATGGTTGACGTCTTGACATTTTTGGGGTTATGTTGTGACAAAAACTGCAAAGAACTGTGAGTAATCTTTCACAAGCAGTAATGAGTTATCAAACTTAAAGTCACATCCAAAAAAACGTATAAATGAAACTTAATAATACTGCAATAGTTGATGCATTTACTCCTGATACTATTTACAGCGTTTATGAAGCAAGTATGTATAAGTTCAATATTATACCCAATCAACTGTATTTATTATATTCTGTTACATTATTCTTAATACTTGGCAATTATACATGGATATTTTTTTATAGATAATCATGTCACTTTAGGAATGTTACTGCAGTAATTGGAGGAAGAACAATAGTTATTAAATGTAGAATGTTCCTGAGTAGTTTACTAAAATATGATACACGTCCACAAAAAGGACTTATGGAACTTTCAACAAAAATAAACCACTGTTTACATTTGTTTTTATTAATGAATCCTGAATTTTCCAAAATGGTGCTGTAGGCTGTTCATGTCAAAAGGTATGTTACAATGATAATGTAAAATTTTAGAATGCAAAATTGTTTTTATTCTAGATATTTTGTATTACATGCTGAGAATGAAAATGGCTATATTGATGGAGCAGAAAGTATATTTTTATATGAATCTCAGTTGAGTTATTATCATGGGAAAATGAATGAAGAACATGTTTTTAAATGGTTTGAAAACCAATTACTATTGAATCTTTCTGAACCTTTAATAAATTATGGATAATGCTTTTCGATAATATTAGGTTAATGACACAATATAGAATTCAATCAACAAATGTTGAAGCTGAGCTTATTTATATTACAGCCTAGTAAGTAGATACAAACTATTTGAACAGTGATATAGCAAATTATATGTTAGAATTCAGAAGACTACACAACTAGTTTAATACATTCAAAATTCTTACTTCAAATTATACCTAATAGACAATAAATGATGTTTTACTTTTATTTTTACAAAAATAATAACATAGGTATATTTGAAAAGAAAATAATTGGTTATTTGAATACTGCCCTTTCAATAAATGTTTTTTTCAGAAACAAACCCCCCAACAAAATACATTGAGGATATGATAGAACAGTATAGTCACAAAGTATTACCTACCATCTTTTTAAAAATCCTATTGAGTTAAGACTGGCTACTGCCAAGCAAGCCGATAGATGCATTCCAGAAGTTGCGGGTTGGAATTGGTTTGACCGTGAACCTCTCAAATTTGAAAGATTTCTATTTGACAATTACTGTTCTACCTTATTTAAAAAAATAGTATTACAATCTTTTCGGTGTAGTAACTAATTTATAAATTTGCAATGTTTCTTTTTAATAAAACAATTCCATAAAAATTGGGGTGGCATTATTTATTATTTTATTTTAATCATGATATTCAAAATAAGTAATTCAGGCAACATTTTCGAAAGGTAAATGTATCACAAAGTTTTATAAAAACTACCAAGAATTAATTTAATAGTTTTTATTGAATTGAAAGGTCTCATTTGATCAATCGTTTTATTGGCAATACTTTCAGCTGCGGTAGATGTTGGCGAGCTAAAACAAAATGGTAAATATAAATTTGATTGATTAGAAGATGATGGAGTGATAAATAAGTCACCAAGATACTGATAATTATAATATGTATTGATTTCAGTGATACAATTTAGTCAATCATTCGCATATACCTTCATTCGGAGAATAGAATGGATTTGCTCTCCTTTTCTGAGCTGTGGTGGTGCTTGCTGCACAATTTTCTTTTGCTATGATCAATGATCATATATCTCAGGATGATTTTCCTTGTTGAGAATGACCTACACACTAAAGCTTTACATCCCGGCTTTTCTAAAAAAAATTTAAGATTTATTTCAACAAAATATAAAATAAAATTGCCTACCTTTAAAAAGGAGGTAGATCCAGGTTATCAGAACTTTTTTATTTATAATTTGTCTGTAAACCTTACATCAATCTTTCATATTGTAGTGACAACATTTTAGAAGCCAACATGTACTTAGGTAATTGTTACCTAAAAATTATATTAGATAATATTTTTTCCTTGATACTATATATACATGCATTTTAAATACTAGAATAGTTCCATAACTTCTAACTAATTAAGTGTGTGGTATAAACATACAAATAAAAGTGTTAACTATTCCATACATACCTTTTTAGTGCTAAAAATAATTCCATAGTTTTTAAAATAAGAATTTCTTAGTGCTGTACAGTTAACATACAAATTGAAGTTTTATATGTAACATCTCTGTATGTAACTGAAATAAGTCGAAGTTTCTTTGCACGCAATAACCATCAATAACTAAACCTAACCTAGAATATTTGATAAACTTCATTTGACATATACTAGATTCTCATATTATTTCAAGGGCTTGGCAACATAGTACAGTTATGACAGATGTGACGTGCAACGGTTCTAATACTGAACGGGCTATAGTTAGTAGAGAGTTTAAGTGATGTCACGAACGTTAACGTTTACCTACAATTGTATAAAAGAGAGTTTAAGTGATGTCACGAACGTTAACGTAAAGTTTTGTTTACACACATTAACAAACCTAACCTTTTGTTTTTTAATTTTCTACAAAAAATTGGCATTTTAATAATTCTTGTTATTATCTATTTCATCCTCAATCACAGAACAAGATCCAAATAATAGATAAAAGAGGGCCCTCCGCGCAGGTGTATGTGGGGTTCAGAGGGTCGTTCATCAAGCATTCACTCAATAATACGTCGAAGAACAATAACAACTCTTTATTTCCACTTTATAATTCGTGATCATTTTATACATGTGTCAACTCCACGATGCTTCTTCGCTCACTGGCGAAAACAGTGTTGCCAGCTCTCTGAAATCAGAGAGAGCGAGAGAGAGAAAAGGAGTGAGGTAGATAACAGCTCCCACACACTCCCCTCCTAGTGTTAACTACATAATAAACTTAAGCAGTAAAAAAAAATCAAACAATATTCTGTTAAACGACTAAGACATGAACATATACGTCAATAGTAACAAAAATAGAACATAAAATATTGATTACATAGTATACAAAATATATTGTGTCATACGAATGCCGAATCACAACAATCATCGGCCATAGTCTGCAGAACGTCTAGTTATTTTGTAGTGGGTGAAAATGTCACCTTTTTATTTTTGCGCTAATACGTTTTTAGTGCTGGTTGGTTGATGCAGGTTCACTTGTGCAATCTAGGAGATCGGGCACGTGAAAGGCGGGTTTTAGCAGTTCCACAGTGACTGCCTTAACTTTACCGTTTACATCGATTTCGAAGACGCGATCGGAAACGCGGCGAACAACCTTGTGAGGGCCTGAGTAAGGGCGTTCAAGGGCCTTCTTGGCTACGTTGCGTAAAAATACGTGTGAGCATTCGTGTAACTCTTTGAAGTAGAAAATTCTATTTTTGTTTTTATGCGCGGTAGGGATTGGTCGAACTTGGCGCATATATTCTCTAAATTCCTCTATGAAAAAGTTGGGGTCTGGTGTTATATCTTCCGGAAGGAAGAATTCACCTGGAAGTCGCAAAGTGGTTCCAAATAGAAATTCTGCTGGAGAAGCATTGGTGTCAGCTCGGATATGGGCTCGCAGGCCTAGCAATACTGTTGGGAGTGTGCGTACCCAGTTTTGTTCGGTGTGGCACATAATAGCCGCTTTGAAAACGCGATGCCATCGTTCGATTAAGCCGTTCGACTGAGGGTGATACGGGGTAGTTCGGATTCGTTGCGTGCCGATCAGATTTAATAACGCGTGAAATAATCTCGATTCAAATTGCGTACCTTGGTCTGTCGTTATGCATTTAGGCGAACCGTATCTGGATACCCATGTGTTGAAAAATGTTCGTGCGATTGTTTCTGCCGACATATCTTTAATTGGAGTTGCTTCCACCCATCGCGAAAACCTATCCACCATAGTCAGGCAGTACATATATCCGTCATGTTGTGGCAGTGGGCCAACGATGTCTATGTGTACCTGGTCAAAACGACCATCCGGAGCAACAAATTGATCCGGAAGGGTTTTCACGTGTCTAGTTACTTTTGACGCTTGACAATCTGTGCACGATTTGCACCACAATCTAGCGTCTCGTTGCATGTTTGGCCAGACGTATCTCTGGCGAATAAGACGATCTGTTACTTTAGCACTGGGATGTGCTGGGTGATGGACCATGCGGAAGACTCTTTTCCTAAGAGGTTCAGGCACGTATGGTCGAATCGTTTCACCTGAGATCTCGCATTCGAGTGTAACATTGTCAGGTCCCCATTGAATCTGTTTAAGTTTCAATGGGTGATCCTGGGAAGTTTTGATTACTTTTAGTTGTTCGTCGACAGCTTGGTGCTCTGCGAGTTCGTTTAAATTGAATTCTAAAGGCAATCGAAGGGCCTCGATCCGGGAAAGCGAATCGGCGACTACGTTCTCAGATCCAGCCACGTGGACAATTTCCGTGGTGAATTCGGCGATAAAGGATAGCTGTCGAAGTTGACGAGGTGATGCTTTATCGCTGCGTTGTTTAAATGCGAATGTCAATGGTTTGTGATCAGAGTGGATTCTAAATTCGCGGCCTTCCACGAGATGCCTAAAATGTTTGATTGCGGAATAGATAGCAGTGAGTTCCCTATCATAAGCACTGTATTTAGATTGGGCAGACGAAAATTTCTGGGAAAAGAAAGCTAGAGGTTCCCAGTCGTCACCAGTGGATTGTTCTAAGGCTGCTCCCATGCCGAAGTCCGATGCGTCAGTCACTATTCTGATATTCGCATCGATACGAGGATGAACCAGTAGGGTCGCATTTGCCAAATCATTTTTCGATTTTTCGAATGCTTCCGTGGCCTCAGGGGTCCACCTGATTTCCCGTTGGTCGTTTTTCTTAGCACCTGCTAGGTACGAATTAAGCGGGGCGAGTGTTGTAGCGGCGTTGCGTAAGCATCGACGGTAGAAATTTAACATTCCGAGAAACCGACGTAATGATGCAACTGTTTTTGGCTTCTCGAACCTATGTATTGCCTCAATTTTTTCGGCTGTAGGTCGAGTGCCCTTAGAGTTAATCATATACCCTAAAAATTTTAATTCCGGAACGCCAAAAACACATTTATCCACGTTCAAGCGGAGGTGGAAATCCTTAAGCCTTCGGAAAATTACCTCTAAATGCTGTGAGTGTTCCTCGGGTGACGATGAGGCGACTAAAATGTCGTCAATGTAAACGAATACGTAATCTAGATCTCCTAGAGCTCGATTAACGTATCTTTGAAACGACTGGCCTGCATTGCATAGGCCGAATGTCATGAACATGTATTCGAATAGCCCGAATGGGGTTATGATGGCGGTTTTTTCGATGTCCTCGGGTGCCATCGGAATTTGATGGTATGCCTTTTGTAGGTCCAAGGACGAGAATACCGTCTTACCGCTTAGATTTGCGGAGCAGTCGTGTAGATGGGGAGACGGATACCTGTCGGGGATTGTGACAGCGTTCAGCCGTCGGTAATCACCGCATAGGCGCCATGTACCGTCTTTTTTAATGGCCATGTGTGCAGGGCTGGCCCATGGGCTACTCGATGGGCGGCAAATGCCCGCCTCGACTAGAGCTTTAATTTCCGCCTTGGCACACTTCAACTTCTCCGGGGTAAGCCTACGTGCACGCTCGGCAACCGGAGGGCCATTAGTTATGATATGGTGAAGTACACTTCGGTTTTCCGGGGGTGACAGAGTTTGCGCACCGGTAATTTCCGGAAATTTTTTTAATAAGTGTGAAATTGAACTATTTGGATTGAAGCTATTAATTGATTGTGTTGACGGGGAACTGAAGTTTCCGAACGCGAAACTGCCGGTTGTTGAATCAATAACCCGGCGCTTTTTTAAATCGACAATCATCCCGTAGTGGTTTAAAAGATCTGCTCCGATTATGGCACAAGGAACGGCCGCGATGCAGAAATTCCACTTGATGGGTCGGCGTAGTCCAAAGTCTAGTTCGCGGTACGATTCGCCGTAGGTATCTATGCGTGTGTCGTTTGCCGCAAAAAGTTTAAGTTTGGCGGGTGCGAGCTTAATTTTTGTATCAGCGGGGACTAACGAAATGTCAGCCCCTGTATCGACTAAGAAATATTGCCCGGTTTTCCTATCACGAATATGGAGACGATGAGATACATTTGTAACCTCCGCCACTGTCTCCGCGTGGGGGGGTACTACTAGTTTTTTTTCTTTGTAGTTCGCGTATTTCTCGCACCAACTTCGACACGACGTAGGGTTATCGGGAAATTTCAGGTGTGCGTAACACAGCCTAGACTTTTCCTTGTCCCTAGACTTACTTCGCGTTTGAGAATTGTTTCTGGAGTTAGGTCGCGAGCGCGTTTTCCGTTCTATCGCGTCCACTTTTACAGTGAGTTCTTTAACAGACTCTATTAGTGACTGAATTTGTGCCTGTGAAGCAGACAGCTCAGTATTGACGACGTTAATTTGAGAATTACCGGAAGACGCGTTAGAAATATCCGCCAGTTGGTCGGCCAGATCCGCCATGGTGTCTAAATGTTCCGTATTGGACATCACTATGCCTCGGTGTTGCTCGGGCAACTGCTCAAGGAACAATGATTTGAGAATCGAGTCGTCGACCGCGTTATTTACATTAAGATTACGGAGGCGACTTAAAATTAACGATGGCTTACCGTCGGTTAATACCTGTCCTTTCAATAGTTGCCTCAGTTTGGCCTCGTTTGACACCGCGAATGTTTTAATGATCCTCTCCTTCAGTTTTTGAAAGATATCAGGAGGAGGTGGTGACGCGGCGATGATATCTTTGACGCTACAGAGAACCTCTACGTCGAGCGCAGCCAGCATAATATCGGCCTTAGTAGTCTCACTTGTAATCCGCGCATTCCGCAATGAAATCTCTACCTGCATAAACCACAGCGCAGGATCCGCGCGAAAGAATGTAGGGATTTTAGGAGTTCGGTAGCTGTGGACTTGTGTGGCCATGTTTACCGTTAATAATTGCTCTAGTTGTTGGACACGACCTTGGGCTGCCCTTGACTCGTCGATAATTGTTCTGATTTGATCCTCGGTAAATGACATATTGTCTAATAATCTACAGAATAAGAACCGTGTACTTTATATTATATACAATTTGTATTAAATACCAATAACTGTGTGATAAATAGTTGTCAAAGATAAATGAAATAAAATGTTTCAAACAGTTTTTTAGAACGCTCATATGATTTGGCTACACCTAAAAAAAATGTTATATCCTAAATACAGTACGATAAAAATGTGAAACTTCAACAGTATACACTTAACGCAATGGCAAGATTCGCTAAAAAGGGTACAGAAAATGTAAAAATGATTACAGTACTCCGGAATTGTCAATTGCTAAAACGTACTTGTTTTTAAAAACAGGAACAGTTGAAAAAATTAAATTTTTGGTGGATGCTCCATAGGCAACCAACGTTACACGTGTATGATGGGTTGCTTATGTTAAAAATCAATACCTTGTAGACTTCTCGGTAGGCAACCAGAATTACATCAATGTTGCTGTGCTGCCGTCGACGACAATGGGCGGGATGATGGAGCACAGCACGAGGCAATGGGCGAAATTGGGGTTATGAAAAACTCACGTGTTTGAAAATGTGAAGTTGTATTTTCTTTCATAGTCCTTACTGCCCTGCTGCTAGGAATCGGTGCCTTCGGCCAGGTCTGCGATGAACTCACAGCACTGGTATCTGCTACTTAAGCCGGAGTGGCGAATATTGAAATGCGAAGCACTTAACATGTTTGAAAAACACTAGATCACGTCGGGGTCACCAATGTGGGGTCCAAAGGGTCGTTCATCTAGCATTCACTCAATAATACGTCGAAGAACAATAACAACTCTTTATTTCCACTTTATAATTCGTGATCATTTTATACATGTGTCAACTCCACGATGCTTCTTCGCTCACTGGCGAAAACAGTGTTGCCAGCTCTCTGAAATCAGAGAGAGCGAGAGAGAGAAAAGGAGTGAGGTAGATAACAGCTCCCACATGTATAAACCTTAAAACTTACACAAAACTTGTTACTTATCTAGTAATTTTTTGGTTCAAAATATTTACGATAATGTCGCTAGTAGTACCGAATCGGCTTTTATTTATGCAACTTATTTTCTCTCTCTCTTTTTGTATTTCCACTCTTGGCCGTATAGGTATAAAGTATTTATCTTTGCTCTTCACGATTCAAACAAACTTCTCTCCGGATCAGCTGTTTCGATTTCGATGTTTTGGTAAACAAACACAATTTCTGCCAGCAAATATTTTTATTTTCAATCGCAATAGGTAAATTATGATTTTATTTATTTGCTATTTTTCCTCAACAGCTAGTATGTTTATTTTACCTATAGGTATTCTCTTTTATTCTTTAATTTTTTTCTGTACTTTTATAGGTTAATTTTGAAATTAAAATCCAATCCAATCATTATCGTCGTTTCTCTATATTTTCAAGTTTTATATATCGAGATTTATAATTTCCATTTATTGAGAAGTAGGTAAGTACCTAATCATAAAATACAAAGCAAACCAAACCGACCTAACAAAAATCCATTGGAATTATCTGAATGAAAAAACACCGCAAAAAGCTAATCTTGTGAATATTTTCACGTGATAGGTTACCTATAGATATAATATAATATATACATCCCATTATTAATTATTACGGACCATTTTTCATTTTTTTAAAATAATTTATTGAATACGAAATAAACTAGGTATAATATATACATTAGATAACAAAATTTAAATTAGATGTATTTTTGCTCAAGAGTCTCAAGTAGGTAGGTAGGTACATTTATTTTGGACAATTTCAAAAATTATAAAGAAAAGATGTTTAGAATTAAAAATAACTTCCAAATATTTAACACATTGTTTTACATCAAAAATTTTTTTATGTCACAGAAAATGTCGATAACATTATTTTTTTGATCTAAACAAACAATATTGAATACCTATTTGAGAGTTATTTTTAATTCTAAACATCTTTTCGTTTTTAAAAGATTACTTATTTTAAAATATGTTTATACAAAAAGGAACTGAATTTGACCGAGCTTTTCGCTAAAACATTTTTTTTACCCATTCTACGGACCTACCCTCATTCCAAAAATAATTGAAACCACATAACTAGTACCTACTGATAAGATAAGAAAACAGATTGAAGGGAAAAATAAATAAAGCTCAAATATTTCAACCACAGATCACCTACCAAGTCTATGACGAAGAAGCGCTATTGCCATTTCTAGAGTAGGTAGACGAAATTAATTTTTTAGTCTTCCTTTGTTTTACAATATTTTTCAAATCAACAACTAACACTATTACTAAGACATCCTTTAATAATAATTATTTGGGTTCTTATTTTCTTTCATTGTTTTAAATGCTTATATAATCAATTAAATTGTAAGGTAATTTCGACTAGGTATATTGACAAGACAAAGTTACCTACAAAAAACATTTATGCTTCGAAATTTTTTAAAATGTAATGTTACCTACCTCATTCATTAATTTTATTCAACAATTATTATTACCTATGGCAAGCTAAAAACTAGATAACCATCCTCATCTCTTTTTATCGTCATAATGGAGAGGATTATTAAATTGTAAGGATTTCTAGGGATAATTTTTACATTTGGCATCGAAGCTTTAGAATCCAAAAGAGCCAAGTAAAATCGTAAAATACAGAATGCTGCATTCACAACCGATGTTGCCATGTTATACGAAAATCCTCAAACAAGGAGAAAATTTTTGTATTAGTGTATTAGTCATAAGGCAAATTGTGATTAATTTTTGGGTTTCCAAAATAGAAATTTATCAGTATGTGCTTATATTTTGTTATTGTTTCATTTCAGATAATTGTAGGTTTTTCATTATTATTTTCTCGTTACAATAACTAGGTAAGTAAATTCAACATTATTTTTATAGTTGTGGCAACTATGTAAATTCTAAACATTTACGTTTTATTGTGCAAAAAACGAACAAATTCGACTGGGTAGGGGTAGCGTGTGTTTTTAGCCAGGGGCAATCCGGCAATTAAATATAACCAGAATATAACCAAAGAATACACCAAAATAACTAATAGTCACCACACAACGGGATTGTGTTGTGCTAATAGTAGCAGATGTTACTTTGTTGTGTATGTCTGCGATAATATAGATCTATATATACAGGAAATTGAGATAGATAGAAAAATATGGGCCGAAAAAATGAGTCTGAAACTGAAGCAATTCTATACAGAATGTATAGCTCCTGAAATAATCAGAAATCAAATAGGAAAAGGACAGAAATGCATTGACCCCCCTTATATCAAGCAAGCAATATCAGAATATGAGAAAAAGAAGTCTGGCAAGACAGAATCCAGAAAATTAGGGCAAATATATGGATGCCGCTGATACTAATGCGTAAGTAAAAACACTAATAAGACTTGTTTACAAAAATCTAATTTCTTTTCATTTTCAGAACTGACAAGTGACAGGTCCAAATAATTTTCATATAGCAGTGTTCGCTATAACTATTCAGTGAGTTAAAAAATGTCAAAACCTATTTAGAAGAAACATCTAATCTTTATATTTCATTTACAGTTCTGATTATGTAATTAAAACGAAGCCTGATGTAACTGCCCGCACAGGTCCAATTAATATTCCATATAGCAGTGTTCGCTATAACTATTCAGTAAGTAAAAAAATGTCAACACCTACTTAGAAGAAACATCTAATCTTTATATTTCATTTACAGTTCTGATTATGTAATTAAAACGAAGCCTGATGTAACTGCCTGCACAGGTCCAAATAATATTCCATATAGCAGTGTTCGCTATAACTATTCAGTAAGTAAAAAAATGTCAAAACCTATTTAGAAGAAACGTCTAATCTTTATATTTCATTTACAGTTCTGATTATATGATTAAAACGAAGCCTGATGTAACTGCCTGCACAGGTCCAAATAATATTCCATATAGCAGTGTTCGCTATAACTATTCGGTAAGTAAAAAAATGTCAACACCTACTTAGAAGAAACATCTAATCTTTATATTTCATTTACAGTTCTGATTATGTAATTAAAACGAAGCCTGATGTAACTTCCCGCACAGGTCCAAATAATAATCCATATAGCAGTGTTCGCTATAACTTTTCAGTAAGTAAAAAAATGTCAACACCTACTTAGAAGAAACATCTAATCTTTATATTTCATTTACAGTTCTGATTATGTAATTAAAACGAAGCCTGATGTAACTTCCCGCACAGGTCCAAATAATAATCCATATAGCAGTGTTCGCTATAACTATTCAGTAAGTAAAAAAATGTCAACACCTATTTAGAAGAAACATCTAATTTTTTTTATTTCATTTACAGTTCTGATAAAGTGGACTGTTTAAAACTTTTGCTGAAATGAGTTTGAAATAATTTTGTTAGTAAAAATATTTATTTAGAGTATTTAGAATTAAATTGTTTTTTTTTCAGTCTTTATAACTATATGTCTCTGCTATATGGATCAAGACTTCAGTATGTCGATGGGTGTCACCACCCCTTTGTGAGTGTAGAATCGTAAAAAATGGATAATTTTATAAACTTTTTCTTTTCTTTTTGTTCTGAGGAGAAATGGTAGAGAAAAATGGAAGATGAACTTCAGTTGCTATGTACTAATAAATATGAAGACAAATACATTAAACATAATGTAATAATAATTTTATTTATTTTTATAGAATATTTTTGATTTGTTTATTTTCAATAAAAACATACATACACCTATTTTTGCTGTGATTGTGCGGGGTGTGAGCTTTTTCACTGTCCTGTACTTAATGCCTTTTCCTTCGATAGATCGCTGGTGTTTTGGATGATAAATAATGTTCCACACAGTCACAAAAAAATAGAATATTTATTCAACACAGTATTTAAATGGTAAAAAAAAAGAAACAGAAATTTGACTTTATGAATAGAGTACAAATTAATATTGGTTTTATGATGTTACTACCAATTGTAGCCTAAATAGTATGCATGCTTGTTGCATGGAGTCTCAATTAAAACTGAGGGTGAGTAGGGATGGCAACGATATATCGATAGTTTGGAAATATCGATATGTCAGCCCAAATATATCGATATTTTACATCGATATTTTTCTGTGGCGATATATCGATTAAACTTTCATATATCGTTTTCCAATATAATCGTCTGTCTTTAGTCAATAGTTGGTTGCCTACTTTCGAACGAACTGGTGCGGACTAGCGGAATGCAGACGTACCAAATATTTTGTCATGTCATTATCTTATCTATCAGTTCACCATAAAAAGAGACAATAAACAACCAATAACCAGTGATCTGATTTTGATTGGTCAAATCAGGTTAGTTGTTACTTGTTTCCGAAAAATGACGTGTGACGTGACAAATGACAGTCGGGATCGGGCGGGGGAGTACCCAAACTGAATAGAATAGTTGAATAATTTTTGTGATTTGTAGCAATGGTAGTAATAGAGTTTTATTCATATAAATATTTATCTGACATGATATTAGAACTTTCTGTTTTGTTTTTTATTTTATGTTAAATTTTCTAATGTTTGTTTTCTTGTTTTATGTTGAATTTTCTAGTTTGTTTCCTTGTTTCATGTTGAAAATAAATAAAAATGACATTTTTTTACACCTTAAAAACAGTTACTATACTATACAAGAATAATAATTATATAAAATATGCATAAACAACAAAAAATAATTAAAAACATCGATATTTTGCAATATCGATATTTTTGTTTCGATATATCGCATATATCGATACCTTGGTTGCGATATATCGATGTTTCGATATATCGTCATTTTTATTCGATATTGCCATCCCTAAGGGTGAGCCGGTACCGCGGAAAATGGGCACCAAACTCGCGTCCAGCGAGCATGCGTGTACAGTTGCTCGCAGGGTGGTCAAAATAAAATTGCACATAGGCGGGTATACAAATAATTAAATTAGGTAAATAATAGAAAACAGTTTAGAGGTCTAAACAGTGATTTTTTTTGAATAATTAATAAGGATCATTGAAAAAGCAGACATGTATGTTTATTGCTATAATAAACATTTTCATAGTTTACCTAATTAATTAGCATTTCTTTCTGTATTATAATTAATATAAAAACTGCCTACTTACTCTGTACTTCAAATTTGTAATACTACAATTAAACAAAAAGATTGCCTAAATCATTTCTTTTTGTTTTCAATCAAAGATGACATTTTTGGTATAATTTACTTGAATAATTAAGATTAAGAAGAGTCAATGGAAAAACAGGCATGTTCGTTCATTACAAACTGGAGGAAAACTGCAAAAAGTATTTATAATAACATTTCGATACATCACCTGGAAAAATTGAAGATCAAAAATATATAACATTTTTATTCCTGTGTTTCGAAAATAAAAGATTACAACAGTATAGAATAGAATACGAAATGTCTATTTTGGTCAATTAGTAGAAGTCATTTATTACTAATATTAGCAATGTAGTTTTTCTCACTAACTCGGGTGGCCGATGTATGTATGCTGATGCAGTCTATGGTTGTGTACAGGTCCCCGGAGGAACCAAAAGGCCCCGATATGGGGATCAATAAATATAGGGCACTTTTTTGTGGGATCACTAGCAGTACTTAGTTAAAAATATTTGTGGTTTATTTCACACCTATAGGCACTAAACACGTTACTTGTGATGGAGCACAGGTGGAGTAAATATAAAGAGCATTTACGAAGCACACATTTACTTTTTCAGCATGAAGATTATTTTATTATAACCACTTACATATACTGACAAGCTATGCTATAAACATAAACAATAATAAATAATTTGAAATATTTTTACACAAAACCATCGTCATCTGTCATTGAAGTTCCATACAGCGCCATCCATCAAGACGGTGGAACGTCTGAACTAATGTTCGTTTCGAAAATTTTGTATGCAACAAATCTCAAAAAATACAATTATTTGAGATTTCATATTTTCAGAATGGAATTCTCTAGGCTTTCTTTTGGGGATCAGATCTTGGCGTACAAATTGGTGACCACAAATTGTCAAAACTGTCAAAAACATACCATCACATAATGGCTAATATCTTTTTTATAACAATATAAAACTTAACCAAAATACCCGATCCCCAAGACAAAGGTCCAAGTTATATTGTGTTAAAATTTCAACACTTAATTTTACTGCGTTCTTTAGATTTGTTGTTTACAAAATGACCTAAATTTTGTTGCAAGTCAGGGGTGCCAACTGTTTTGAGCTGTCTAATTTAGGAGCGCGCTCTTAACATCATTTGTGGAAAATAATTTCCGTAGATATAGAGGTATCGAACGGAATGTAAAATACGATTAACTAAAAGAAATAAATTTAATTCTTATCTCATTTAATATTCGAAATTACGTTCACACTATATAAACTCCATTACAAGATATTTCGGTTTAAGAGGTTTAACTTAACACCAATATGATTGATTCAAGAGAAAAACCCACAGCAGGTAGACGTTAATCCGATAACAATAACACACAATATCGTATATATTTTTTATTTGAAACATTTTTTGGTGACATATCTACCGGATATTATAGATGAAATAAACTAAAGCGTATACGGTGGGCCACCCTGTATGTTTCAACAATTTAATTTATTCAATTCCAATTAATAAATAAAAGTTAAATATGTTTTTAAGAAATTCAGTGATTTTTTTCACAAAATAAATTTAATTTATGTTTAAGTATCTAAATTTTACCGACTACGGATCTGTTAATGTTAGGTACCTACAATGAGTGATTGATGAACTTTTATTATTAATCCGACCAGATACCGGTCAACGAAATATTGTGAAATATACTTTAGTAAGGCTTATTTAAATCGGTGTATAAACATCGAATATTCATTTCAAAAATGAAAACCATAATATTATAATACCTAACAAACAAAAGAAATATTAAAAGAGAATTCATCTGAATTTCGAATACCTACTTCTTTTAAATTAAGTGATAGATACCTAATTTATTTTAATGAAAGTTTTGGTAAATGTAGAAATAATTATTGTATTTGAATTTTCATTAAGACAGCTTTCTTATATTCTCGCCTCTTCCAATAAGTTACATTACATGAAGACAATGGATATAATGCTCTCACTGTTTTACATAAAAAAGGTAAAATTTTGTTTGGTTGATTAGGTAGGTAGATAAATTTTGTATTTAACCTTGATGAGTTGAAATGTAGTTTGTTTATTTTAAGGTTATCATGGTGCCACCTATCGGTCAGTAGTATTTCGGCTACGCAAGTATTTGAAAGTCCCAAATTTCACCGCAATTTAACTTAAACCGCCGCCTCTCAGTATATATGCATCTCTTTTTAGGGTCTCTGTTATACTCATGAGGTTGACAGACTATTTCTTTTTTAGACAATGATACAACTGACAACGACATTTGTCAGTTTTGTGTTTATTTATATGAAAATATTCATTACTTCAATCTAACTGTACCACTTTTTTGCGTTTGTTGTTTATGGTTTTATTTTTAACAAAGTAATATATTCCAACCAAGTTAAGTGCTATTTTTATTATTTATTCAGTTTGATGAACAAAATCCATGCTTGTTTTTCCTTGTTAATAATATATGTTTCCAAGTAAAATCTTATTTTTCTAAATATTCTTACATTACAGTACAATAATAATAGATTGTCAAAACAGCTGTCAGACATCAAAAATATTCATAAATATTTTTTTTATTTATTCCAATGTTTTACACGTTTGTTTCAAATTAAATACTATCAATTACTCCAAGTTTAAGGACAGACACATCCAGAAATTATATGGTCAAACGCCTACCGCAACGGAATTTATCTAAATTTGAGAATGAAATTCGAGGTACACAAACATTACAAAATTATGAAGTTATAGAAAATACTCCCGACGGTAACTGTTTATTCAGATGCGTCAGCCAATTTTTATTCAATAATGAGTCTCATCATTTGGATCTAAGAAAATGTGCTGTAGAATATATTTATGAAAACTGGAACTACATTAAATACTTTATACCACCACCTAATAATTCCCTCAACAAAGATGAGTACTATAATTTGATGTCGAGAAATGGTATTTATGGAACTTCTGCAGAATGCCTAGCCCTTTCCGAGGTACATACTTTAAGATTTGAAATTTTTTATTTGACAACTATTGACAACTCCAAAGAAATTAGGAATTTTCCAACTATAATTGCTAAACAAAATGATTAGGTAAAAGTCTAGTTTAGTGAACCAACGCGGATTTTGACGAAATATTTTTTTTTAAATTAATTCGAGGTCGCTGAACACGAAAATGAAAAAAGAAATCGGCGCTCTCTTACCAAAAACGAGTTATGAATTTTTGAAGATGAGTTCAGATCAGCACTGCACTGGTTTTATTGTCATATAACAACTGATTTAAATGATGCATTATAAAGTCTACACAATGTTAATTACACTATAATTACTTTTTACGATATTCCTCTCACACACACATTTAAAAAACACTGATATTGATATTCATTTCTTGCAAATTCGTTTTTTAATTCCACAATTATTATATCTTTTGACATTTTCATGTAACATGACTGACATATAAGTTTTGGTCTGTTTCCGCTCAGTCGCACAACTTGTACCTAATAGCAAATCCAGCCATTAGATATTTAGCCACTTGAATTAGTTGCTGAATATTTTCGATTTCATGATCGTGACATAGAAGATATAAACAAGATGAACATCATGAACATACACCTATTTTTCCGATAGCTGGCGCTGTATTTGGCTCAACTTTCGTTTAACTGAAATCGGTTATGGAAAAATTATATGAACAGCCATCTACATACTGTGAGAAAGGCGCGCCGGATCGACGTATCGCAATTCGCGCGCGCGAATTGCGAAACGTCGATCCGGCGCGCTCGCGATAATCAATCTACTTCATTATTTCAAACGGAAATCCAATCTAATAAATGTATCAAGATGATAAGAAGCGATTGCGATTTCACTTTGATCGGTGTTAGTTGGTCGGGAAGCGATATTAGTAGAATTTTCAAATTTTCTAAAAAGGGGAAACAGCTTCTGATAACCAAAGTCTTATAATATTAGCAGTATGTTAAAAATTTGATTTGGAATTACACCTGCAGCAACTATTTTCGTTGTCAGCAGTGTTTATAGAGGCCGAACAACTGAGGAGGTGATTTTTTCAAAGAATTAATTGATGAGTGCAATTCAGAGAAAAAAAATTGTTCAGCATCCTCAATGATCAAATTGAATGGTTCATTATCCTTCAAATAAATGATAAATATCAACCAAACTTATCTCAAAACTAACCATCTTCCTAAAATCAACATCTCTCAAAATTTGAAAAAAAATGTTTCAGCTGTAATACGGCGCTAGCTATCGGAAAAATAGGTGTATGTTCATGATGTTCATCTTGTTTATATCTTCTATGTCACGATATGGTCACGATCATGAAAACGAATATACTCAGCAACTAATTCAAGTGGCTAAATATCTTTTATGGCTGAATATGCTATTAGGTACAAGTTGTACGACTAAGAAGAAACAGACCAAAACTTATATGTCAGTCATGTTACATGAAAATGTCAAAATATATAATAATTGAGGAATTAAAAAAAGAATTTACAAGAAATGAATATCAATATCAGTGTTTTTTAAATGTGTGTGTGAGAGGAATATCGTAAAAAGTAATTATAGTGTAATTAACATTGTGTAGACTTTATAATGCATCATTTAAATCAGTTATTATATGACAATAAAACCAGTGCAGTGCTGATCTGAACTCATCTTCAAAAATTCATAACTCGTTTTTGGTAAGAGAGCGCCGATTTCTTTTTTCATTTTCGTGTTCAGCGACCTCGAATTAATTAAAAAAAAAATATTTCATCAAAATCCGCGTTGGTTCACTAAACTAGATTTTTTCCAATGATTACCCTCCTATTCGAATCCTGTTTTCTGGCAGTCCAGGCTCAGGTCATTTTCGCTTACTATGCCTTAACAAAGAATTTATTGAAAATGCGAATGATGAAAACGAAAATCGTTGTGAAATTTGTTCTAAGTCATTCTTGTCCTCGAAAGGACTAAAAATCCATACTTCTAAGACACATATTAAACATGACCAAGATTCCCCATGTTTGTTTTCAGTTGAAGAAAACAATATTTTGTTTCCAATCTCATCGCAACTAGATCCTGTAACTTTGAAGGAAAAAAACTATTGTAATATTTGTAAGAAATCATATAAAGGAACACGAGGTCTCAGGCAACATAAGAAAATTAAACACAAATTATTGCATTTGGGAGAAGATTTTAATAAGGACAATAATTCAATTTTAAATACATTAGGAATTAATTCAAACCATGAAATTTCCAGCTTGGTTAAGTATTTTTCAACCTTAAAGTGTTCTTTTACAATACTCAAAATCATTCCAAAAGGAGTTAGAAATACAATTGCAGAAGAACTTTCGTCATTGCTAGACAAATGTGTTACAAGAAATGATTATCATTCATGGGTTTGTCTCTTTCTCTTTTCGTATGCTGTTTTTCCAATGCCGCGTAACTCAAAGAAAAATCGTAAAGTCACTTTAACAACTTTAGTTAGAAATAACCTAATTTTATGGCAAAAAAATAAACATCTTCCTACGTTCGAGCTTTTATCCCAATATAAACCAAAAAACAACAAAATTGAAGTAAAATATCAAAATAGAAAGCCGAAGCATGAATTTCTCAATCAAAAGGTACGATCAAAAATATCCGAAGGAGATGTTAAAAATGCTATAAGGATTTTAACATCAAATGACATACTTGCACAAAGTAGTGAAGAAGTACTACAAATTTTAAAATCAAAACATCCAGAACAGGAAAAAGATGAACATTTTCAAGATGAATTTGAGTTTGAATCAGAATGTAACAATGTTTCTACAGATGAATTAAAAAATACAATTTTTTCTTTCAATCCTGGATCTTCAGGAGGTATCGACTCACTCAGACCGCAGCATTTAAAAGATCTTGTAGGTAATTGTCAAAGTATTTTCTCTTCAAAATTATTAGTATCTCTTTCTGCATTTATAGCTCATATTCTATCTGGCTCTGTGCCTAACGAAATTCGTCCTATATTCTATGGAGCAAATTTATGTGCCTTCAACAAAAAGGATGGTGGAATACGCCCCATTGCTGTGGGTCTGTGTCTCCGCCGCCTAACTGCCAAAATAGTTTGCAAAAGAATTTCCGATTCACTAGGCAACATGTTTTGTCCCCACCAACTAGGTTTTGGTACAAAATGCGGGGCAGAGGCCGCTACCCACTCAATGAGACTTTTTCTTAATTTCCCTCATAAAAACGATAAAGCCATTTTAAAAATCGACTATAAAAATGCGTTTAATATGGTTAATAGAAGTGTAATATTATCAAGTGTTAAAGAATACATCCCAGAATATTTTACTTACATTTCACAATGCTATAGATATAGCTCAACACTTTCTTTCGGTAACCAAGAAATTTTGTCACAAAGGGGAGTTCAGCAAGGGGATCCTCTTGGGCCCCCCCTTTTTTGTTTAGCCATTCAACCGATAGTAAAGCTTATGAAATCTGAATTGAATTTATGGTACCTTGATGACGGACTAATTGCGGGAGATCCAAATATCGTTTTAGAGGATTTTAAAAAGATAGTAAACTACAGTGAAAAAATCGGTTTAGTCCTAAATTATCAAAAATGTGAACTTGCAATAATTTCAGAAAACCCATCACAAATTATATCGAAATTTTTAAATTCTGCTCCAGAACTGCTACCAACTCCTTTGGAAGATTTTAGTTATCTAGGCTGTCCATTTTTTTCGAAACAAATTACATTAGAAATAGATAAAAAAATTAATTTTATCAAAATATTATCAGAAAATCTTAAATTCTTAGACTCACATATAGCTTACTATTTACTTAAGCAATCTTTTGGCATACCTAGAGTTTCGTACACATTGCGATGTGTCCCTTGCTGGAAATACCCTGAAACTTTGGAAAAATATGACAACATTTTAAAAAACACTATTCAAGAAATTAGTAATTGTGATATAAATTTGAAATCTTGGTTACAGAGCACCTTAAAATTCATATAATACCCTTCTTGGTGTGCGTCATTGATTGTTAATGTCTTTCTAACACATTACGTTGGAAGAAATGGAAAAAAGGCAGGTCTGTGATTAATCCTAATCAAAATATCACAATAATGAACCGTTTAAACGTAGTACAAACGTTAACCCTAATCTTTGACTTACAAAAATTTGATTGGTTGATGTTTAGATTACGCGCAAACGCGACCTATCAATCGGGCGAAATTACATCGTTCAAAATACTATGCAGACGTTCCTTTCGTGTCTTACGTATTTTTCCAATGTCCAACTGACAGTTCTCGTCAGGTCTGTACTTTGTTGTTTACGGTAAATTATTATTTATGAAAAATGAATATTGATCTTATTGTTAGCATTTTATTTATTCAAATGCAGGACTATATTTACTAATATTAAATTATTTTAATATGTAAATTAAATATACAATTTGTTTTACTTTGCAGTGTTTTCATATCCCAAGTATTACTAATTTCATAGCCTTTTCGAATTTGGCTGAATACGATACTGATGATTTTATTTATCGAATTAAAGGTTAGCTATATGTCAAAATAACAAATTAAATATCGACATACCCAAAACCCGGATATACGTCACAAACGATGACGCACACCAAAAAGGCTGTTATATGAACTATACCAGTTAAATTGGGTGGTTTGGGAATAAGGGATTTATGTACACTGTCAGTGTCAGCTTTTTTGGGTTCGGTGAATGATATAACGACACTAGCTAATATCATTCTTCCAGATTATATTTTAAATTCAAATGATTCAGATTTTAGTAAATGTTCATCAAAATGGCTTAATCTTTGTAATTTATCAGAAAATACATTTAAAAATTTTTGTTCCCTCAAACAACATGATTTAGATTTAAAAATATGCAATGTTCGTTACGCAAATTTATTCAACAGTTGTGACTCTCTAGCCGACAAAGCACGTTTTTTAGAGCCTGAGGGTAGTTCTTGGATAGGTGCTCTTCCATCCACAACCGTCGGAAACCTTTTAAATAACAACACTTTTAGAATTTCCATTGCTCTGAGACTTGGTCTTCCTGTGTGCGTTGAGCACACCTGCGTTTGCGGCGAAATAGCAGATGCTTACGGCTCACATGGGCTAAGCTGCAAAAAAAGCGCAGGTCGTGTTTCGAGGCATAGGGAGATTAATGATATCATTAAGCGAGCTCTAATTTCAGCCGAATTCCCGGCTATTTTGGAGCCGCTTGGCGTTTCTCGGAGCGATGGAAAGCGAGTGGATTGAATGACACTTGTCCCATGGAGAAAGGGAAGAGAGCTGCTCTGGGACGCCACATGCAGTCACTCATTAGCTCTTTCATACATAGAAAAAACATCACAAAATGCAGGAGGGGCCGCATGTATTGGAGAGCAAAAAAAAACATAGAAAATACAAAGACCTAAAAGACAGATATATTTTTGTTCCATTTGCTGTGGAAACTTTCGGCCCTTGGGGTGATGAAGCAAAGAGCCTGGTCGCTGAAATAGGCACAAAATTACCTGACAAAAGGGCTCGGAGTTTCATCACCCCGAAGATCGGAATTGCCATACAACGTGGAAATGCTGCGTCTGTGCTTGGGACACTTCCAGAAGAGTTGGGTTTGGAAGAGTTTTTTTTGTTGTGCAGATAAGATTCTGGATATAGAATGAGTGTATGCGAGTCTGCATGTGTTGTTTGGTTGTAATTTTATTTTATTTGATTTTTTCATTCATTTTTTTTTCAGTTTAAGGAATTTTTTTTTTACATAATATGTTATTAATTGTAAATTGTATATTTTGCTTTTAATCAATAAAGACTTATATTATCGCATTTTCCAATATCAAAACATCTGTATACTTTTAGTTTGTGCTAAACCTATAAGCGTCAAACGTAAATAAAGAATAATTGAAACATACAATTGCATTTTGTACGTACTTATTTATCCTCAAATTATTAACAAATTTTACATAAACTACCTATTATAACCATACATTTTTTCCCAATAATGTGTCATTTGCTCACTACTGTTGTTACTTGCCTGTGGCCAATGATGATTGGATATTTAGACATGCCTTGATCCCTCATTGGATACGACAACTACCAGCGGTACAATACATATTTCACGTAATTGTCAATTAGTTCAAAAAGTCTGAACACGACCCTTTCGGAACACACTCCCAATCTAGTTACTTTTAGTGGTGTGTTTGAGGTTTCCTAAAATGCTCCTCCTAGTTTAAAAACAAGGTATAGTTGTATCACTTTATTCTTCTGATTGCTTTTTCCAGTGACATCTGACATAACTATACCTTGTTTTTAAACTAGGAGGAGCATTTTAGGAAACCTCAAACACACCACTAAAAGTAACTAGATTGGGAGTGTGTTCCGAAAGGGTCGTGTTCAGACTTTTTGATCTAATTGACAATTATGTGAAATATGTTTTGTACTGCTGGTAGTTGTCGTAGCCAATGAGGGATCAAGGCATGTCTAAATATCGAATAATCTTTGGCCACAGGCCATGGCGAAAGTAGTGAGCAAATGACACATTATTGGGAAAAAATGTATGGTTATAATAGGTAGTTTATGTAAAATTTGTTAATCATTTGAGGATAAATAAGTACGTAGAAAATGCAATTGTATGTTTCAATTATTCTTTATTTACGTTGGAAGCTTAGGTATAGCACAAACTAAAAGTAAACAGAAGTTTTGGAATCGAAAAATACCATAATATTATTGTACTGTTATGTATAGTAAATTTTATACCCATTTAGAATAAGACCATCCTTATTTATTATTAATCGGTTGAAACAAAAAATTACCAACAAAAATGAACGTCGTAACTAATTTATTAGATATCACGTTTTTGAAGTTACGTCAAATTTTGATTTCATGTTAATGTCAGATGGTTCAAGAAGCCGCATACGTTAAGTTACTAAAACGGCTGGTACCTCTAAATAGGTATTAATTTTACTATATGTAAAACTTGATGTAAAAATATTTAGAAAAATAAGATTTTACTTGGAAACTTATATTATTAACAAGAAAGAACAAGCATGGATTTTGTTTGTCAATCTGAATAAATAATAAAAATAGCACTTAACTTGGTTGGAATATAATACTTTGTTAAAAATAAAACAATCAACAACAAACGCAAAAAAGGGGTACAGTTAGATTGAACTAATGAATATTTTCATATAAATAAACACAAAACTGACAAATGTCGTTGTCAGTTGCATCAAAAGAGCTGTGTGAAACGGGCTGCAATCTGACCAATCACTAGGCAGCAGAAATGCCAACTTAAATTCAAATCGCTCCTCTTAGTTTAAAAACAAGGTATAGTGACATAATGACAGAAGAGAATTGGTGATTTGCCGAAAGTTCCTAGAATTACTGACCACCGATGCATTGAGAATTCAGCTAAAACGTCATTTTAAATTTTAAGATTTACGCTTCGGAGGTGTATTCATTGTTTTAATAAAGCAATATAGATGTTCGTAATGATAAAAAACCTGCAAAAATCTTATATTTTGAATGGTAGACATTAACTGCCATTCTTGTCATAAAAACCATGTAACGGTAATAGTAGTACCTCACAGGGCACCAGCTCGAAGGGCTCCGGCTAGAGACTCCTCTCAAGGGTGATTCGACCCCAAGTTTATGTCACACAGGGATAACAGAAGGGTTGTAAAAATTGAGGGCGCCACTACCTTTTTAACGATGAAAACTACAAAAAACTAAGGCGGAAAAGGTAGAAACGCCTTGTAAAATTTAAATAAAAGTTAATAATTAAAAAAAGCCACTAAAAATTACCCCGGGCGATATCTCCCTCAACTTTTATAGTTGAGGATTTTAATAAAAAAAAGAATTAAAAACAAATTTACAATTTATTCTGCCACAGGAAATGAACAACGGAATTTACTAAAGGAATTTGTACTTTTATAGGTACTTAGCTTAGATGAAGTGGTTTCCTGGAGAAGAAGTCAGGTCTTGATCCGAACTGATGAGTTCTGTTCTAGGGCGGTAGTTTGAGCTAGGGCTGTATCCTTGGCTATATTCTTGGGGTTATATTCTCCGGTTAAATTCTCGGCTATATCCTAGGCGTTATATTCTAGGCTTATATTCTCGCCTAGGGTTATATTCTTGGCTTATATTCTCGCCTAGGGTTATATTCTTGGCTTATATTCTCGCCTAGGGTTATATTCTTGGCTTATATTCTCGCCTAGGGTTATATTCTTGGCTTATATTCTCGCCTAGGGTTATATTCTTGGCTTATATTCTCGCCTAGGGGCTGTGCTTACCTAGAAGTACAAGTGGATCAGGGATATGTAGGAACTTGAATGTTATGGCACATTATGTTGGTCAGCTTTTCAGGTTAAAGAAAAGGAAGGCAGTTATTTGAAAGTCAAAAAAATTGATTTAATTTACTGAAAGCTTTCCAACATTATATGTCCCATGTTAAAACAGTAAAAATAGCAATTATCGACTGAATTAAAAAAATATACTAATGATCCGAAAGAAACTAATAATAGCAATAAGTTATTTATTTGGTTATATGAAAAAATATCGTGCTTAGGAAATATATGAAACCGGCACTGGCGTTACGAAAGAATATTTTATAGGTTACCGGTAATTTATAAAAATGTTATTTTATAATTAAGAGTTATTTCGCAACTGAAAAAGCTTGAAAATATTTGTATAAAAGTAAAACTGTGGATTATAAAAAAAATATTTGACTTAAAACTATCATATTAGTATAAAAGAATAGTTTATGACCACGTGTTGAATTTAATTTCGTCTATCTCTGTAAAAAAATAAAGAATGCATACGAAAATTATATCAGACAGTACTTTAGAAGAAGCTTATTAATTATAGATTATGATTTTGAACTTACCACAGCAAAATTCATAAGATAGGTACTTGATATATGAAAGATAGCGAAAGATGTGTCGCCTTCGGTGGTTGTTAACGAAAAGGGGTGTTTAACGTGGCGGTGTGCAAAAAAATATGGCAGCGTCCGTTGGCAGGCGTCAATTGTCTTACGTTCGGGGTAGAAGAGGTTGGGGTCACAGAACTATAATTGGATGTGGCTAGTGACGACGAGCGCTAATTAAAAGGATTTATTCTGTAAAATCGAAACAGGTCGATAGACATGTTACACCCCCTCTCCTCCGGGAAAAAAATGATTCGAAGAATTATTTTTTTTTGTGAAAAATGGGCTTAATAAGATAAGAGGAGGGGTGAAGTATCATTGCAAAATCTATGTATCTTAGGTAAGGTAAGGCAATTGTCAAAGGTAAAGGTAAGGCAATTGTCAAAGGTAAGGTAAGGCGGTTGTCAAAGGTAACGGTAAGGCAGTTTTGTCATCTTTTGATTATCATGTAGTTATGTCATCGTATAAGACAAAGCATACACTGAGAACGAAAGGTAACGATAGGGTGCGATAATTTCTCAGTGCAGGCGAAACGATAAGATAAGGTACGGTAGGGTGTGTTTTGATAAAACGCTGGGATCTCAGATACGCAGAGCGAAAAATTCCAGGAAATACCAAACCAATGTCTCCGGGAGGGACAAAAATAAACACGGTGAGTGATGTCAGCCTAAAATTGATTTAGAATGCAATTCCGTTGGAATTCTAATTATTTCGTAAATCAGCCTAATTTTCACCGAGCAAAGAGTAAAGATTTGTCATAATGACGTCACCATGGGTGAAATACTACTTGACTTAGCAAAGATTATTGGCAGGGCGACAACACTTATAGTGTTCCACAAGGAACGGTTCTAAAATATACGATAACGGTAGGTAGTTCACAAGTATCACAATACGGCAACGCAAAAGGTATGTTAAGGGAGAGAAAGAAATACATAGATACTTACTTTGAATGGTTTAGGGTAAAAGAGAATTGAAGATAAATAGGGTGATTCTGAAAGGTAAATCGTGGTCGAAATAATGGTATGTGTGGTTAGGAATAGTTTGTGGCGACATTATAAAAAGAAAGACGATAGATTCTTATCACGTGATCGGACAAAAAGGTATTCTGGTTTATACGCCGAGAGCACAGGAAGAGGGCAAAAACAGCAGCGCGATCGACATTCGGTGAGGTTGCCAGTTAGCGTCCACAGTAGCCATTGGTCATCGATCCGAAAGTCATTCCAGCTACATGCATTCAGTCCGTTGATATGCTCTCTTTGTTAAATCGAACAAAGGTATTGTTACTAAAATTACACCCATGACTCTGTCAGGGAATACGGTATATCGGTCCAGAACTCTACAAGAGTGTGGCCAATCTGGTAAAATAAGGAAAAAACACTAAAAGCTACGGAAGTACTGCCATTGAAGGCAAAGAAAAGGAAGAGGTTGCTATAGAAGCCAGGGTGAAGAGAAAGAGCGACTAAGCAGTCATTTTTCAAACCTATTATGTTTGTAAACCGAGCGCAATCCGCCACTCAGCAAAGGCCAACCCAGTCCAATTGGGGCCTAACGTCTTACGGTACGTCAATCGAGACTCTACGTTAGTTATAAAAAGCAAAATTGACCGTTTATTTGTTTGAGAAACGGTAGGAAAACTCGGGGCAACAAAAAGACATATAACAAAAAGGGGGACCAACAATTTGAATGACGTAAAATCCATTTCCGCAATGGAGAGCTCTCACGGTGTCTAGCCGGTATTTTTATGTTTTGTAACAGAATGAATGAAATGCGGGATAAGAAAAGGATCCGTTTTGTTCGGAGAACGGTATAAACTCCAATGTAGCTTGGTCTACTTCCTTTTCCACGCGGAGGGTAAAAATGGTTGGGAACCAAGTTGAGTATGGGTTGAGTAATCGGGACGGTAAGTAACACAGTTGCCTAAAAGAAAGAAAACGGAAAGAGAAGAGAAAAAAAACTCTAGTGAATCGTTTTTGTAGGAGAACGATAGCGAAACTCCAAGAGAATGGCGCGGTTGCCTAAAGTAAGGAAGAAAACGAAAACGGAAATAATAAAAATAATGGTCAACTAAAACTCGATTGTACCGTTTTTTTAGGAGAACGATAGCGAAACTCCAAGAGAATGGCGCGGTTGCCTAAAGTAAGGAAGAAAACGAAAACGATAATGAACTAAAACACAATTGTACCGTTTTTTAGGAGAACGATAGCGAAACTCCACGAGAATGGCGCGGTTGCCTAAAGTAAGGAAGAAAACGAAAACGATAATGAACTAAAAACACAATTGTACCGTTTTTTTAGGAGAACGATAGCGAAACTCCATGAGAATGGCGCTGTTGCCTAAAGTAAGGAAGAAACGAAAACGGAAATGATAATGATAAACTTAAAACTCCATTGTACCGTTTTTTAGGAGAACGATAGCGAAACTCCAAAAGAATGGAACGGCCTCTGAAGTAAGTGACTTGAAGTGATTGGCCAGCATCTTGAAAATATTTAAAATGAGAGAAAAAGAATAAAAGACGGTATCTAAATCAACAGTACTAATCAAATAGCACTAGCGAAAGCAAAGGATCTAAAATCCGAGTGAACATAAATGCCTGGCAACGAGATATAGATATGGAAACTGAATGTACGTGAACGACTGTAGATATAAAAACAACAAATACTTTTTGCCGATAGACGTCAATTAAAATAAACAAAACCGTACCATATTTTCAACAAGTCATACGGTACCATATTTTCAACAAGTCATACGTAGTAATAAAAATGTTGCATAATAACTCCATAAAAACTATGAGTATATAAATGTATAGCTAATCAAGATCAAAAATGTATGATAAATTGTCATTAAAGTTTTTGTAGCACATCACAATCTCTCTGTCGTCAAAAAAACTGAACTGCAAAATATTTATAGTTAACGGTAAATTGTTAATTTGGCAACACTGCACTTTATATTAACAAGATTAGACAAGAAAAAGTAAGAGAGTTTAAAGATAAATTGTTACTTTGGCAACACTGCACTTGATTAACAATAGGTAAGATAAGATATTTCAGTTTGTGTAACTCGACACAATTCAACTGAACAAGATACAAACGGTAAGATATTTCAGTTTGTGTAACCAGACACAATTCAACTGAAAAAGATAATTTTACTATGCAGCTACATAAAATATAACAACTTATCAGAAAACAGACACCTTAAGAATTTACTTAAAACGTGGCAACATTGCAAACAAATCAGATGTAATTCACCTTTCCTGAAAAAATCAATAACAAAATTACGTTTCGGGACAACAAAAGATTGTGCTTATACTACGTTATCTCTTAAAAAAATAAACCCAGAGAATATTCGTTATCGTAGACCAAAATATATATTGTAAATAAGGCAGGTAGTTAAGATAAAATTTAAAAAACGTCCAGGGTCGGTACAAGATAGTAACTTGAAAAAGTGAATTTTTTTTTAAAAAAGTTAGTTGGAAGCAAAAATTCTAAATTGAACGATAAGAAAAAATTTTAAAGAGAATATGCAAAAATAAAAAAACTAAAATCCTTCCAACTCACCTGTTACACTGTGCAACAAAAACAATGGGCGCCAATTAGTAGTACCTCACAGGGCACCAGCTCGAAGGGCTCCGGCTAGAGACTCCTCTCAAGGGTGATTCGACCCCAAGTTTATGTCACACAGGGATAACAGAAGGGTTGTAAAAATTGAGGGCGCCACTACCTTTTTAACGATGAAAACTACAAAAAACTAAGGCGGAAAAGGTAGAAACGCCTTGTAAAATTTAAATAAGTTAATAATAAAAAAGTTACTAAAAATCACCCTGAACAAGGAGCGGGATAAAACGGCATCTATTTCCAATACAGGCCGTTACACTCTCTGTTTGCGTACAACGCTCTGGTGTTTCTCCATGCGTTGTAATCCAATACGCGTAAATAAAACACTTCGTGATTATGCGAGTTTATTACACTTGACTTTACTTCACAATTGGCCGTGTGGGGCCGCCATGGGGACATCAGGTCCGACACATTACTGGTAGCTAAGTCGTTATTTGTGGGGCCCGACTGGGCTTGGTCACTAAGGATTGAATTTTCATAAATAAACCTGCTAATACTAAGCACATAAACTAACAAAACAACAAAAAAGCTTATAATCACGACCATAGTCGTTTCACCATTTTTTCAACGCTGTCGTGTCTCAACTCGTTGAACTCGTTCACCCTCTGCAAAAATTTCATTGTCAGGAATGGACTGCGCGTAGGGTACCGGTATCTCGTCTCATTGGCTGCGTTTTCGCGGTCAAGAACTCGTCAGGAATGGACTGCGCGCAGGAGAGATTCAAAAAACCTCGCACTCTGTGCAGTGTAAAGAAGAACTAATCAACGAATAGAATTTTAAACTAAATTTGAAATTACCACAGTTCGGATTTTGTCCAAATCCGAACATACTGGGGGGCTACAAGGAATATAGAAAACATTTTCATCCATGGGGAAGGCGTTGAAAAGTGAACACCGGATTACCTCAAAACGAGGTTGCCCGTTGGTGTCCAGAATAACCATGGGTCATCGCCATGAAGGTCCACAGTATTCACTTCCGTAGCCTCTCATGGAAAGTACCATAGGTAAAGAGTTATTAGAAAAAATATCACACAAATAGGTATAGAAGATTCTAGTTAATGGTAATTCTGACTATATAATGCATGGGTACATGAATATAACAAGGATTGCCCTGACTTAAATCGGGGCAGAACATATACATAACCGTAAGGGCGCTATTACTCACTAGTAAAACGGATACATTAAGAGGTTACTGAACAGTAAATTATAAGGGCGTTCTTACTCACTAGTAGAACGGATACGTTAAAAGAAAGGTTACTGAACAGTAAATTATAAGGGCGTTCTTACTCACTAGTAAAACGGATACATTAAAAGGTTACTGAACAGTAAATTATAAGGGCGTTCTTACTCACTAGTAGAACGGATACGTTAAAAGAAAAGTTACTGAACAGTAAATTATAAGGGCGTTCTTACTCACTAGTAAAACGGATACATTAAAAGGGTTACTGAACAGTAAATCATTAAATCATAAGGGCGTGGCCACGAAGTTGAAGCAAAGTGTAAGAAACCTCTAATCAGAGCTGCAGGGGGTTATGTACAAGGAAGTTTTTGGGTTTATTTACATATTTACAAATGGTATCAAGAGTTTTTAGGAAGAAATGGAATCATTTGTAGGTAATGGCACAATCTTAACGATGGGACGTACATATTGTCCAGAAGCCGTTCTTACTTGAACTGACCTTATTCTACCATCTTTGCCAGGAATCACGTCAGTGATCCGTGCCAAGGGCCATTTTAGTGGGGGGGTTTCATCGTCTTTCACGAGTACCATGTCACCAATCTTAAGATCTGGCCGAAGTGTTGTCCACTTTGGACGATTCTGTAGCTGGTTGAGGTAATCCACTGACCACCTCCTCCAGAAGTTTTGCTGTACATACGAACAATGTTGCCAGAATTTTATTCTGTTTACCGGCATGAGGGAAATATCCTTTTCAGGAAAAGACATTAAGGGGGCCCCTATCAGAAAATGGCCTGGGGTTAAGGGAGTTAAATCAGAGGGATCTGATGAAAGGGGAAATAATGGTCTCGAGTTGAGAATGGCTTCTATCTGACATAGAATGGTAGAAAATTGCTCGAACGTATAAGTAGAAGTACCAATTACTTTGTACAGATGGGACTTGACACTCTTAATACCGGCTTCCCAAAGACCTCCCCAATGCGGGGATCTAGGGGGAATAAATTTCCAGTCGATAGAGCTCGAAAGTAAATGTTCCTTTATAGGTTTGAACTGTTTAACAAGAAAGTGCGATAATTCTTTCAGTTGGTTGTTGGCACCAACAAAGTTAGTCGCATTGTCGCTATATATGGCTGAGGGTAGTCCACGTCGGGACATAAAGCGTTTCAGGCAGGCGATAAATGCCTCAGTGGATAAATCGGAAACTAGTTCCAAATGAACGGCTTTGGATGAAAAACACACGAACAAGGCCAAGTAGCACTTGGTAATAGGGGCTTTCCTGAGATATGAGGATTTTACTGCAAAAGGTCCTCCAAAGTCAATACCCACTGTTTGGAAGGGTCGAGAAGGGGAGATACGTGTCTTAGGGAGATCTGCCATAATCTGTTGTGCGGTTATGGCCTTAAACCTGTGGCACATAGCACACTTGTTAATTATTCGTTTTATTTCTCGAAGGCCCCCGAGGGGCCAAAACTGGAGGCGTACATTAGCCAACACATTTTGAGGGCCACTATGTCCTAATCTGCGGTGTTCCCTCTGCAACACCAACGATGTGAAATGACTACCAGAGGGTAGCAATATGGGGTGTTTTTGCTGATATGACACGTCAGCATGCGAGAGTCTACCACCAACTCTTATAATTCCGTCGTTGTCAACAAACAGGTTTAATGAAGCTAATCGTTTATCTGAGGGAGTTTGTTTCTTACGGAGCAAGCGTAGAAGGTTAGGAAACTCGTGTTCTTGGACGTGAATCACAAGTAAGGATAGGGCTTTGTCTAAATCCATGCAAGAAAAGTAATTATTCTGTACATCATGAGTTTTAAGGCGACTAACAAACTTAAAGACATAGGCAACAGATCTGATTAACTTAGTGAATGAGGAAGATCGAGATATCAGGGCCATAAAGGTATTTGTTGAGGGGGTTGTTACTACCAGGGATTTTTTATTTTCTTCGGGGAGGTTTACAATTGTTGAAAATGTATCATAGAATGCAGTATCTTGAGATGAGTTCCATAAAAAGGATGGTCCGGAGAACCAAAACTTACTCGGAAAGTCCAACGGTTGGCCTCTAGACAGCAGATCTGCAGGGTTCAAGTGAGATCTAATATGCCTCCAAGAGGCTGCATGGGTCAACCGTTGGATTTGGGCAACTCGGTTGCAAACGAAAACTGACCATCGTGTCGGAATACTTTTAATCCACGAAAGTGCGATCTGTGAATCAGACCAAAGAATAAAGGATGAAATTTGCAACTGTTTGTCAAGAATGAGTTTCACACGGGAATAAAGATTTGCCAACAGTGTCATAGCACACAGCTCCAATTTAGGTATCGTTAAGGGTTTGTTTAAGGGTGCTACACGAGATTTAGAAATAATGAGTTGAGAGGATGCTGAGCAATCTGCGTATGTTGCTCTTAAGTATATACATCCTCCGTACGCCACTGAGCTGGCGTCACAGAAGCCATGAAGCTCTACTTGACAAAGGGTTTTATCTAACAGAGTGTATCTGGGAATATCAAGTTTATGAAGCGACTGTATGCTATTAAGAAATTTACACCATTGTTTAATAAGGGAAGGATCCGTAATAGGTTCATCCCAACTAAGTTTAAGCATCCAAAGTTGCTGCATTGTCAGCTTCCCTTGGACGATCACAGGGTTAATGAGCCCTAAAGGGTCATAGCATTGGGAGACGATTGACAGTATCTGTCTCTTAGTGATACATTTATCAAGAGGAGATGAAGGAGTCGAGATTTTCAAGGTATCAAGTTTAGGAGACCAGTAAATCCCTAAAATTTTACTAGGGTTTTCATCTAAGTTTAGGTCTTTCCCTGACGGTGATTCAGGAAAATGAGTGTTCATCATTTCAACAGAATTGGAGCAAAATTTGTGCAGGTTAAAACCAGATGATGCAAGGACGCTTTTGAGCGAATTATATAATTGTTCAAGTTCAACCAACGAATTGGCACCTGTCAGAATGTCATCCACATAAGTTTGTGACAGTAACGCTTCCTGAACCTGGGGGGAATGTGGGTGTCTTATCGCAATCTCCTTCAAAACACGGCAAGCCAAATAGGGAGCACTAGTCTGTCCAAATGACACTGTCGTCATTTGTAAACATAAAAAATTATCAGAAGGAGAGTCTCTCCAAAGTGCATTCTGCAGGAAATGGAAGTTGGGGTTTAATGGAATTTGCCGATACATTTTCTCAATATCGGCCGTCAGTGCATATTTAAAATTCCTAAATCTAACTAAAATGTCAAGTAGTTCCGGTTGGACTCTGGGGCCCTTTAAGGAGATATCATTCAGTGAAACTTGAGAGGACGATTTTGACGAATAATCAAATACAATTCTCACTTTTGTACTGGTGCTGCTTTCCTTTAGTACACAAAGATGTGGAACGAAATATTTGTGATTAAGTTCAGATGTCTGCAGGGTGAGGGGGACGAATTTTCCATGTCCCAAATTAACATATTCAAACAATAACTTTCTATATTCATTTTTCACGTGAGGGTTTTTCGACAATCGTTTTTCCAAGGAAATGAATCTGTGCTTTGCTGCTACAAATGAATCACCCAGTGTACTATATGCAGTTTCATAAATCAAAGGCAAGTCTACCTGAAATTTACCATCAGGGAGAGTTTTAAGGGTTGATGTGAAAATATGTTCGGCTTTCTCGTCCGCCTCAGACATCTTCTCGACGGAAGATATTTCCTCCTGAGACCAAAACTTCTCTAATAGAGAGTCTATATACATTTCTTGGGGCGGCTCACAAGAGGTAACATGAAACGAAGTGGATAGCACTAAGGGTTTGAGATTGTTGTTTACACAAGAAGGGGGAACTACCCCTGAAATCAACCACCCCAAGTGGGTGGCAATCAGCGAAGGAAGATTTTTCCTAGCTTAAAAATTCCTGGTTTTAACAAGGAGTAGTAAATTTCAGCTCCCAGTAGCAAATCTATCTGGGACGGTGTCCCAAATTTTGGGTCAGCCAACGAGGAGAAAAGGTGGGGGGGAATATTTAATGAAGGGATGTCAACATGAACTTGAGGAAGGGCTTGTGTGATTTTGTCGACCACAGCACAACTGGTCTCAAAACATGAACTTTTGTCAATGGCAGAATGGAAAACAATATCGGTCATATGATTGATGTTCTGGCTATCATTGAAAATGCCAGACACCAATAAAGGTTGGTCATAAGTTACAAAATCTAATCGTTTCACGAGACTAGAACGTATAAATGAAGTTTGACTACCCGGATCCAGGAGCGCACGAGCTTGGATAGGGGGTCCCTCACGGGGATAGAGAAGGATATTGGCAGTTGCCAATAGGACATGACTGCCGTTAAGACTTAACATGGATAAATGAGGAAGAGGAGAAACATTTTTATCTGAGTTAGTTTGTCTCGAAGTAACAGGGGTGTTAAATTCATCGTTGCAAGGATCAGTAGGTACAACATCGTCAGGAGTGTTGTAAGGTCTACTGTTGGAGTAATAGACCTGGCCATTACCCAAGGAAGTTCTATCTATTGAAGATATGGCAACATTTCGTTTCCGACTTTCTGCCGACAAATGAAGAAGTACATGGTGCTTCTTTTTACAAATGGAGCACGAACCGGTTGATATGCAATTTGACAGTAAGTGTTTTGAGCCTAAACAACCAAAGCACATACGATTTGATCTAATAAATTTGTAACGTTCGGGTACTGAAATTGATAAAAATTTAGAGCAAGAATAAATTTTGTGCCCGGTGTGTCTGCAATAACCACACCCCGGAGGAGTGGCAGGGGTGGATTGGGTACCACCAATGAGTACTGGCGAAGTAACTTGATTAGTGTGCGATGCACTTGTTAACTGTTGGTCTGACGATGGGTTTTGGTTGGACAATAATGTAATCCGATTGTGGGGTGTGGTCACACCAGAAGAGTGACCACGATGAGAATGATCAGACCTCTGTTCCTGAACTTGGAGGTTTTCCAAAATGTTACATCTTTTATCCAAGAAATCAAAAAACTTTTCGCTAGTAATGAGGTTTTGATTATTTTCATTTTCTTCTAAAGCTTTCTTTGTTTGAAAATCAAGTTTATTCTTTAACAAGTGAGTTACTAGTGCATCAAACAATTCTGTTTTATCAATATTCAAATTTAAAAGAGAGTTTATTATTGACTTAGCATCAGAAGTAAAGTGTCGAAGCTGCTGTGCCGTACATTTATTAACTAGGTTACAAGTAAGAATTTTATGGAAATGAGCAGCAACAATCTGCCGAGTATTGTTGTACCTAGAATCTAGTAATCTGAGTGCAACATCAAAATTATGTTCAGTAACTGGTAATTGTGATATCAGTGCCAAAGGTTCATTCCTAAGGTATGATTTTAAATAAAAGAATTTTTCTGTTTTAGACGATAACCGTGAGTTGTTGACTATAAGGGCATGAAAAAGGTCTATAAAGGTACCATATTGCATGCAATCCCCTTGAAAGATGGGTATATCAATATTAGGTAAACGTATATTTGTGCTGCTCTGTACGCCGCTATTAGAGCTAGCACCCTGATTCGCAATATTCAAATTATCAACGTGGTTTTGTAATCTACAACGCAAAGCAAAATATTTGTCTTCTATCGACTCTCTTTCTGACATCTCACGCTCAATGTCATTAGACGCTAATTCAATGGCCCCCTGTATCTCACAATATCTGCGAAAATGACTTTCCAGTGAATCTAACCTAAATTGAAATGCATATTTGTCCGTTTCACCAATATTCTTATCTAACCACGTTGCAATTCGAGTGATTGACGCTTTACACACTGTTCTTTGCGTCAATAAATTATCCATATTTATGTGATTTAGGGCTATTTTAACCCTCAAACGTTAAATTGAAAATATATCAAAAATATTTTTGATGAAGCACTCACATAGTAATAATCTTAATCTATTTTGTATTACAATAAAATATAAACCCGTTTTCGCGAACATTCAGCGTTATATTCAGAGAAATGTCAAATATCCTTATCAAAATTGAAAAACGTTTCACAGTTCCACATAAATCAGTAGTAATTATAATGCAAACTCAAGAACAAATCTTCTCCACCCGGTATTACTGATTAAAATGAATGAAATGAACTTAATACTTCCCACGAGTAACTATCAGAGTCACCCTGTAGCCGCTCGAAAATAAAAATCAATAAAATGTTGCCTACGTAGCAAACTTAAATCTCACCACGTCAATAAGAATCTTTTAATATTTTAAACGAATGTAAACTAGCATAGAACTGCGATCAATCTATGTGATAAGACACACACCAGCCACAAAAATAGCATGCAAAATAAAACACAAATCAGTTTTTATTTATTTGATTTATTTCTGCTGCACCTGAAATGATGAGAAAACACATAATATAAATACCATACATAATGCCGGTGTGCGCTTAAAAATTAATGTAAATGTTTCTCTGAATATAAAGTAAAACTTTCAAAAACTTACATTTTACCAAGACGATTTCATTTCTTGTAACGTCACATATATCTTTGGGGGGTCACACAGAGGAAAGTCAGTAGGAACTGCAGCACTTGAAACGAGAAGAACAGCATCTAATCAGAGTTCCAAAAGGGCTCGACGTATTTGTTCAATCCACTCGCTACTCTATCCACGAGCGATGAACAAAGGCAAGTCTGCGCATGCGGCCCCATTATTTTTGGGGCCCACAAAAGTCCACTATACACATATATTTTGATCGTAAATCCATCACACTGGAAGCTTGAAAGGAGTAAAAGGGCAAACCATACACAGGATCGAAGGACCATGAACAAGGAGCGGGATAAAACGGCATCTATTTCCAATACAGGCCGTTACACTCTCTGTTTGCGTACAACGCTCTGGTGTTTCTCCATGCGTTGTAATCCAATACGCGTAAATAAAACACTTCGTGATTATGCGAGTTTATTACACTTGACTTTACTTCACAATTGGCCATGTGGGGCCGCCATGGGGACATCAGGTCCGACACATTACTGGTAGCTAAGTCGTTATTTGTGGGGCCCGACTGGGCTTGGTCACTAAGGATTGAATTTTCATAAATAAACCTGCTAATACTAAGCACATAAACTAACAAAACAACAAAAAAGCTTATAATCACGACCATAGTCGTTTCACCATTTTTTCAACGCTGTCGTGTCTCTACTCTCTACTCGTTGAACTCGTTCACCCTCTGCAAAAATTTCATTGTCAGGAATGGACTGCGCGTAGGGTACCGGTATCTCGTCTCATTGGCTGCGTTTTCGCGGTCAAGAACTCGTCAGGAATGGACTGCGCGCAGGAGAGATTCAAAAAACCTCGCACTCTGTGCAGTGTAAAGAAGAACTAATCCATGAACTAATCAACGAATAGAATTTTAAACTAAATTTGAAATTACCACAGTTCGGATTTTGTCCAAATCCGAACACACCCCGTGCGATATTTTGCAGACATTTTGACAAAACCTTTGTCAAATACAAAATTTGTTTATTTTAGAAATATCTTAAACATTGTACCTGTCTAAAGATAACTTCTCGATTATTAATTGATATATAGTTAAGTTTAGTTTGTAACTATTTTTTTTATTTGAAGTTTAGACTTAATGTGAGGTTCTAAGTATTGAGGGGTAGTATTAGATTGAAGCATTATACTCGATGCAATACTATGCAACCCACATCACGCTGAAACGGTAAACTGGATGATGGCGCCTCGGTTGAGAAGGAGGTGAACCAGTGAGACAGAACTTGTCAAAACGTATATAAGATTCTTTTGTAGTTGTACGAAAGGTTGATTAAATATAACTCGTAAATCCTTACTACTTTATTATTTAATAACCACAAAACCATAGGTTATGGGCCCAGTTATAATATAGTAGTATTGGTGGGAAACGAGGTTACAAAAATCAGTTACAAAAAGTTGTGTTGTTCCGCTTGTCGTATTCTAGTAAAGTGAAATGGCGGCATCTGGAAACATCGTGGCACATAATGTTACACCATTCAACGGCACAGGATTCTCAAATTGGGAGTTTCGGGTAAAACTTCTCATGGAACAAGGTGGTTGTTTAAATGTTTTAACAACTAATTGCCCTACTACAGCCGAAGAACAAGCGGATTGGAAAAAGAGAGATGTTAAAGCTCGAAATATTATCGTTCAGTGTCTGGCCGATAATATGTTGGAAATAATAAAATGCAAGGAAACAGCCAAAGACATTCTTGAAGCTTTAAGTAAGACATAGACCAAGAAAGGCATATCAAATCAGGTAATGCTGCAGAAGAAATTAAGAAGCATGAAATTTTCTGGTGGGTCACCATTAACAAATTTTTTAACAGAATATGAGCAAACTGTCTGCGAACTTAAAGCAGCTGGTGGAAAGCTTGAAAACAATGAGATTATTTCTCAGCTGTTATCCTCCATGCCTGATTCGTATGATGCTGTAGTCACAGCCATTGATGTTCTTTTTTGCAATGATGAAGATAAAGTCACTCTGGATTTTGTTAAAAATAAATTGCAACTTGAGGAGTCCAGAAAAAACAGTAAAGTTTGTGAAGATGAAGACAGAAATACAGCAGTGTTCACAGGCAAGTCACAAAGTTTTTTTAAGAAAACGAATACCACTAAGCGAAAACCTTTTCCATTCAAATGTCATTACTGTCAAAATAAAGGTCATAAACATAAAGAAAGAAACAAGGCAAGTATCGCTCAAACGAACGATGAAGAGAGCGAAGAAGATATTGCCATTATAACATCAGCCAATCTGGAACCCCCAACTATGTTAGTAGCCCAGACGAATAAAAATGAAATCAAATTCATCATCGACAGTGGTGCAACCAACCATTTAGTGAATGAAGATGTTGGGAGACACTTATATGACGTGAAAGACGTGTCAGTCTCTATAAACATAGCCAAACAGGGAGAAACAATAAAAGCAACTAAACAAGGGAACTTACATTTGAGAAGCGATGACAATAAAACTGTATTGTTGAAAGATGTTTGGGTTTGTAATAATCTTTTTCATAATCTGCTCAGTGTAAGAAAATTGGAACAGAACAATTTCCAAGTTATCTTTGGAGATGAACAAGTAAAAATTATGAGAGATGGAAAAACTGTCCTACAAGGAAAACTAAATGGAAACTTGTATAGTATAGAACTAAAATTGAAAGAAAACTTACAGGCCAATCTAACAGAAATTGACAGCATGTTGCAGCATAGATGAATGGGTCATTCATGCAAATATCCGGCTCCAGGCATTTGTGAAGTTTGTCTACAAGGAAAGCAGACAAGACAACCTTTCAAATCAATTTCTGAAGAAAGAAAACCAAAACGTATTTTGGAGGCGGTATCAACAGACGTGTGTGGACCTATAGTGCCAGCAACTTTTAATGGGATGCGATACTATGTAAGTTTTATTGACCATTTTTCACATTTTGCTATCTGCTATTTGATTTCACAGAAAAGTGAAGTAATAAATAAACTAAAAGAGTATGTAGCTCATGTCGAAGCAAAATTTAATACGAAAATTGGACGTTTAAGGTGCGACAACGGAGGGGAATATGTGTCCGCTGATTTTAAGAATTTCTGTTTAAAGAAAGGTATAAAAATTCAATATACCATCCCTCGCAATCCCGAACAGAACGCAGTCGCAGAACGCTATAATCGCACAGCAATGGAAAAAGCACGATGCCTCTTTTGATGCAAAAATGGACAAAAGAATGTGGGGCGAAGCACTGCGAACTGGTGTTTACTTGATAAACAGAACTGTCACTTCCACACTAAACAACGAAAAATGTCCAGCTGAAGTTTGGTTTTGAGAAAAGCCCAACCTGAACAAAATCAAACTTTTCGGTGCAACAGCCTACAACCACATACCAAAAGAGGATCGTAAATCAAAGCTTGATTCCCGAAGTCAAAAATTAATAATGGTCGGCTATACAGACAATGGATACAGGTTGTGGGATGAGTCCAATGGAAAAATTATTGTAGGCCGAAACGTTATTTTTGACGAACTGAAAGGTAACCCAATAATGATAGATGTAAATGACAGCGAAAATTTCAAAGAAACAACAGAAAAAGAAAAACCAACTGAAAACACAAACAAAAATCTTGAAACAGATGAAATTGAAACCGAGACAGAAGAAAACCGAAATAAAAGACCTACTTCTACACGAAAAAAACAATTACCTAAATACTTTAATGACTATGAGCTAGATCTTGAAGAAAACTTGTTAGCAGCTTTATCTGTGGGAAATTTTATGTCTGAAGTTCCGCAGACATATGAAGGAGCAGTCCAAGACAATGAATGGAGAGCTGCAATACAGGATGAACTCGATTCTCTCAAAGAAAACGGTACTTGGGAGCTCGTACCTTACCCCGAAGAAGAAGAAATTATTGACTCCAAATGGGTGTTTCGAGAGAAAACACTTCAAGGAAAACAAATCAAAAAAGCAAGACTCTGTGCGCGTGGTTTTAAGCAGTGGTCATTTAACGATGACATCTATGCACCGGTCGCGAAAATGTTGTCTATTCGAGTGTTATTGTGTCTCTATCTTGAGTTAGATTTAAAACTGTTACAATTAGATGTAAGTTCTGCATTTTTGTATGGCACGTTAGATAAGAAAGTATACATGGAACAACCTAATGGGCTTCTCGCTGCGAAAAATCTGGTGTGCAAACTAGTAAAATCATTAAATGGTCTCAAGCAAGCCCCGAAATGTTGGAATATGTTACTGCATAAAAACCTTACTGATTTAGGTCTTGAACGTTCTCAGAAAGATCCATGTCTGTACTTCAACATGGACACATTCCTCTTAATTTATGTTGATGACCTAATTTGTTTTTCTAAAAGCACTAAGACTTTAAATTTCATTAAAGAAGCACTTTCTAGAAATTTCAAAATGAAAGAATATAAAAATTCAAAACTCATTTTTCTAGGACTTGAAATAGAAAAAAATGGAAATACATTCCATATCAGTCAAAAAGATTTAATCAATAGAATTCTAAATCGTTTTAACATGCAAGACAGTAAATTCTCCAATATTCCAATGCAACCAAAGTTACAGTTATCAACAAAAATTAGTAATTCTGAAAATCTATGTAATGAAAAACTACCTTACCGAGAGCTTATAGGTTGCTTAATGTATGTGATGCTCGGATCTAGGCCTGATTTAAGTTTTTCTGTAACCTATTATAGCCAATTTCAAAACTGTTTTTCACATGAACATTGGATTCATTTGAAAGGTGTACTTAGATATTTAAATCAAACAAAAAATGTTGGTTTAAAATTTGTCAAAAGTGGAAATCCTACTATTTGTTTATTATCATTCGTTGACGCAGATTTTGCAAACAGCATTAACGACAGGAAAAGCATTTCTGGATATTTGATAAAACTTAACAATAATTTAGTATTCTGGAAAACTAAGAAGCAAAATCTTGTGACACTATCTAGTGCTGAATCTGAATATGTCGCTCTTTCCACATGTATAACAGAAAACCTGTTTCTGGGGCAGATGATATCTGAAATTTTAAATACAGATGTTTTCCCTATAACAATCTTCGAAGACAATCAGTCTTGTATCAAAATGGCATCTACCCTTGAATCGAAACGTACAAAACACATTGATGTTAGACATCATTTTGTACGCAATTGCATTTCTGAAAATAAAATAAAATTATTGTATGTCGAAACTGCTAATCAGGAGGCAGACATTTTGACAAAACCTTTGTCAAATACAAAATTTGTTTATTTTAGAAATATCTTAAACATTGTACCTGTCTAAAGATAACTTCTCGATTATTAATTGATATATAGTTAAGTTTAGTTTGTAACTATTTTTTTTATTTGAAGTTTAGACTTAATGTGAGGTTCTAAGTATTGAGGGGTAGTATTAGGCTACATTCGTAATCAATTCGCTGGCCAAGTGGCACTTTGGCACGCAAGTCGGCACGAAATTTGCCATTCACAATAACTTCAAAGTCGACTTTAACGCAAGCGCGTTCGTACCTAAATAATTGTCAGGATTCCTTCAACATATGGTCGAAGCATGATTCTGTCTGTATTTACTTCAGTCTGAGGTTATAATATATAATTTGGATTTGGATTCATTTTTTATAGCAGTATATACTGGAGTTTAGTAGTGATGGACTATAAGACAGATGTCAGATATATCAAAAAACAAATAACAAAAATTAATGCGCATGTCCCATAGTCGGCACGAAGTGCAAGTCGAAGTGAAAGTTTGCAGCTTGCAAGAAATTTCGACGACTTCAACTTCAACTCTGACGCCAAATTGCGTTGTGAACGATCACACTGAAATAGATTTGCTTAGCTTTCGTGCCAAAGTGCCACTTGGCCAGCGAATTGATTACGAATGTAGCCTTAGGCTACATTCGTTTTTTGATATATCTGACATCTGTCTGATAGTCCATCACTACTAAACTCCAGTATATACTGCTATAAAAAATAAATCCAAATCCAAATTATATATTATAACCTCAGACTGAAGTAAATACAGACAGAATCATGCTTCGACCATATGTTGAAGGAATCCTGACAATTATTTAGGTACGAACGCGCTTGCGTTAAAGTCGACTTTGAAGTTATTGTGAATGGCAAATTTCGTGCCGACTTGCGTGCCAAAGTGCCACTTGGCCAGCGAATTGATTACGAATGTAGCCTTAGATTGAAGCATTATACTCGATGCAATACTATGCAACCCACATCACATTGAAACGGTAAACTGGATGATGGCGCCTCGGTTGAGAAGGAGGTGAACTAGTGAGACAGAACTTGTCAAAACGCATATGAGTTTTTTTTGAGGTTGTAGGAAAGGTTGATTAAATATAACTCGT
Source organism: Lochmaea crataegi (assembly GCA_947563755.1). NCBI lineage: Eukaryota > Metazoa > Arthropoda > Insecta > Coleoptera > Chrysomelidae > Lochmaea > Lochmaea crataegi. The sequence goes on along the minus strand of OX387425.1, from coordinate 41,922,542 downwards.
AAATCCTTACTACTTTATTATTTAATAACCACAAAACCATATTAAATACTTTTTGTATTTAGTATATTATATCTATTAACTTGAGCAAAAAATTATTTAATATTTAAATTGTAGGATAAGTATTTATTATTTAAATACTTTTTTAAATAGTTTGCCCAACCCTAGCTCTGTTTGCAAGTTGCAAACCTGAAATGTATAATGACTAAAACATACCAATTGCACATTTAAAGAATGGTAATTTTTCTGGTTAACATAGATATGTTCTGGATATTCAGGATCACCCTGTGGTGGGACAATTGCTATGTGAGTACAATCAATACAACCTATAATTCCAGGCATATTGTACTTCTGGTAAAATCTAAAAGTAAATGTAAGTATAATAAATTGTTGAACATTAATGGTGAATTTCTATATGTATAAAAATTAAATTGACCTACACATCATTAAAATTTAAAACAGATACCAATTATAGACTGCTAATGCTACTAATTCCATGTAAAGTAGCTGGAATATGACAGTTCACAACAATCCGAGCTGTATTATATATGCTTAAGATTGGCAGGGGGCTGAGCTGACTTGAACTTCATATATTCCAGCCAGTGTTTATCTACTTTTGGCTCTGAAATGTATAATAACAGGTCTATGGATATACCTGAACCTATACTATAGTTGTTGGGGTAACATACTTTGAATTTTAAACAAACACTTTTTCTATTTTTTTTTTTGGATTTACCTTGTTCTCAAAGTTCTCAGTTCTGCCAGGTTGTGAGGAAATCGAATCCAATTATTAATAATGTCATCATTTATAAGAGCATTTGTCACTTCTTCTACACTTCTAGAGACACTTGCTTGTGACATTGCCAAAAATAAATTCCTTCCAATCGAATTTTGATAACTGCCAGTTGCATAGAAGTTTAATGCTGCTAGAACCTAAAATATTGTACAAGTTACCTATTTGGGTATTTAAATATCAGGAATTATATGCACAAACCTACTTTATATAGTATGTAGATATATAATGGTAAAGTAACTATTAAATTAAAACAGTAAATTCTATTAAATTAATGATATTTACCTTAGCTTCAATCGTTAAATCAGCATCTCTAGCAGGCATAACCATGAAAGGTGTTAGCAACTGAATTAATACATGGGTAAGATACTTAGTTAGGCTTAAAAATACAGAAGATTTGAATAATAAATAGGTAAACTAGTTATACAAGTGGACAAAATACCACTTTTTGTGTAGTTACCCTAGCTCATGGGCAACAGGTGTTCTAGCTAGGGTGTCACAACCAATAATAGACACTTAATTAAATAAATTAAAATAAAATGTTATTATATTTAATGACACAAAATACTTAACACGCATTTATATCAAATTAATGCTTACCGAAACATTTTAATAAACTGTGTTTCTCCAAGTTGTTGAAAAGCTTGCTCCCTTACATGGTATTGTCTTCTTGGTTGATTATTTAAATCTTCAAGCACCTCCAAATCTCTTATTACTTCATGAGCAAGTAAATATTCGTCTATATCGTCCATTTTATAAGCTTAATTCAATCTCCTATTGAATTAAATAACCAAGTAACTTAAAAAAACACCAAAATCTTCAAAACAAACGAAATGAGCAAAACAAATAAAATTTGCAGAGAAGACAGAAAACAGCTGACGGTTCTCTTGGCTTTCCTTCGTTCTACTGCTTCAAAGCGAGAGAACATAGTTCTCTTAAAAATCCAGGGAGGGAGCTGATCCTTTTTGTCGAGAATACGACACCATCAAGTTTTAATAGAACCACGCCCATTTTTCTCTCAGGGAGCGCTGTTCCCTGGCCCGAGAATTCGCCCCTGTTCATAAACTTACTCTGAAGGTGGAAGTTTACAACAATGTTATTTGTAAAAAAGTTGGTTTACGTTTAATTTTATCTTCAGCTATCTGACAGCTCGATTACTATTGGAAGTTTTGACAAATCATTGAAGAAACTGCGCATGTCCAGTTGATTCATTAATTTATGTTGCATGAACAGTTGACTATTCTTAGTTTAAATTTAATCTTAATCTTAAATTAGTTTTAGTTTAGTTGATGTTGCATGAATCCACCTTGAGTTACATCTAGAGTTACGCGAGAGTTAAGTCACATGGTTTATATGGATGAACTCGAAGGGTGTGTTTGTGTTCATAAACTTATTTAATGCAGAATTCAATTCGAATTGAATACACTTTCCGTATTTAAAACCTCATGAAAACAGGTATTGAAATCGAATTGAGTTTCAAGGTCGATACTGCTTTTTTGGGATCGTATCGAGATCGAAAAATCGAAATACGACATGAAAACCGAGATTGTATTGAAACATGCGCATTCTGTGACATTCGCTGTCAAATTTATGCCAGCTGTAAGCCATATAACCTTAAAACTACTCAAAACATAAAAGTTCACTCTAGCTTTCGTGTAACATTTTGTGGAAAGACACCAATGAGGCAATTAAACCAAAAGTTACAGTTAAAAGGGCAACTTTTTTGACGTTTTGATCATTATCACTACCTAAAAAATCACAGAAATCAATCAAAAACACGACGGCATTTGACACTATTGACATATAAAATGTCAAATCTCAAAACGATTTGAAGTGTAATTGAAGTAAAATTTTAAAGGTTGTTATCGTTCATGATCTCTCGCGAAAATCAACCGGTTAACCGGATAGAATTAACTTCACAACAATAATAAATAAACATAACCTCAATATAAAGTGACGAGTTAAAAGTTTCATTGTTTCTATTGTTTGAAAAATGTTTTCTTTAGTTTTAACTTTAATCGACGATTTTTTTGATACTAGCCTTCTCGTAGTTATGTCATCACAAGTAACGTTGCATAGTTCAGTTCCTAACGAGTTTCGGATGATTGTTTTCACCCTAGGTTGAATCATATGGATTGGTTAGACGAATATAATGAAACGGTGTTTTTTCAGCTTTTTAGAATGAAAATAAACACTTTTTCGCAGTTACTAGCTGTTATGTTGCACAATGATCAACATTTCTTATTAAAAAAAAGTATAGAGGTGGAAATTTCCCATTTGCTCCAGAGAAAAACTTAGTAATATTTTTGTGGTATATTGCCCATCAAGAGCCCCTCATATCGATTGCAGATAGATTTGGTATCATGCAGTCCAGTGTGATGGTAATTGTTAATGCCTGTGTTCATTTGTCCGTCAGCTTCTCCATTGAATTTGTTCGAACATGAACTTCGAGATTCGTGATATAAAGTAACGTGCAAAAAGGAAACAACACCATTGATTGCAGGTTCATAAACTGTACTTTATTTGTTACATGGTTAGTCACAGAGCATGGCAAACGCAACGCCTGCTCGATACAAAGGCAAGCAGACTACTGCCCGAACGGTAGTGGGGACCAGTAGAGGCGCGCAGGCCGGTCAAAAATGCGAGTTTGCTACTAACATAAAATTTACGAAAATTATAATTAAAACGAGAAATATTGAAGTAATACTAAACATTCCGCCGCCTTTGAAAGGTTCGGCTTTCAATAAGAAAGAAACAAATATTCAAATAGTTTGTATAAAACATAGATAAACAAATCATTAGTCAAAATCGATATAAGTAAACAGTCACATTTAAGTCAAACTTCCGCATTTATAGGTAATGCACATATTTTGCTAATTGCGCGTTTAAAAATACCGCTCTTGGGTCAACACACTCACTACGCGCACTAACGAGTCCGAACCAGGATGTATTTCGACGATCCTGGCTAGTGGCCAACAGAGAGGTGGCAGGTTTTCCTCCTTTACTAAAACCATGGTTCCACCAGATTGCCATTTTATACGTTGTTGCAATAAGTGCAAGTATTCCTTAGTCCACCTTGACCAAAAATGTTGGACTATTTGTTGAGTAAGATGATACCTTTTGACATAATTAGGTTTCACACCAATCAAATTCCTTTGCGGAACAGCAGTCAAAACTCGACCGATAAGGAAGTGTCCTGGCGCCAGGGCTTCTAGGTCGAAAGGATCGTTGGACAAGGGGGTGATAGGGCGTGAATTTAGGACTGCTTCCACTTGAGTTAATATTGAAGAAAACTCTTCATACGTTAAATGCCTTTGATTTAAAACACGTTTCAGGTGATGTTTCGTAGATTTCACCGCGGCCTCCCAAAGCCCACCAAAGTTAGGCGATCGAGGAGGGATAAAATGAAATTTAATTTAATTATTCGTTAAATAACTTCGTATCGACATTATGATTAGTTAGTTTCTGAATAGCTAACAGCTCGTTATTTGCGCCTACAAAGTTTGTAGCGTTATCACAATATAAATGTGTACAGAGGCCACGCCTAGAAACAAACCTTTTTAGAACATTCAAAAACCCGTCACTGGTTAAGTCAGAAATGAGCTCCAGGTGTACAGCCTTTGTAGACATACAAACAAAGACGCAAATATATGATTTAATGATTTTACGATTTTTTAATTTGCCGTCTTTCAATTCATACGGTCCAGCAAGGTCAACCGATGACGTCAGAAACGGGGAGGTGGGAACAACTCGCGGAGTTGGTAGTTGTCCCATTTTGGCAGTTAAAACTTCTGGTTTGGATTTGAAGGATGTGATGCATTTTTGTATGCATTTCTTAACTGAATTTTTGCCATTTAGAGGCCAAAACGTTTGTCTTATAAAGGAAAGGGTAGTTTGCGCACCAGCATGTAAACTGCGTGCATGCTCGTTTTCAATAATAAGGCGCGTAAAGGAAAGCGACTGTGGGAGAATAATTGGGTGTTTTGAGTTATAAAGAATATGAGCATTTTCCAGCCTACCACCGACTCGAATCAAACCATTTTCAAGAATAGGAGATAACGATCTTAAATTGCTTTTAGGGCTCACAGAACCAGATTCTTGAAGTGATCTCAAATCCGAGGAAAATGCGGTTAATTGTACCATTTTAGAAAGCGACTCTATACTATTATTAATCTCGGAAGGGGATAAAGCCATAGAGCACTCTCGATTCCCTTTGTTTGATTTTACGTTATTAATAAATCTTAATAACCAAACACGCGAATTAGTTTATTAAAATTCGAATGGTTTTGAAATATATCAAGTACTTTATCATTGTTATTGAAAAACGTTACTGTTTCGGGTTTAAACTCAGGAAGTTTATCCGAACTTCTTGCAAAGTTAACAATATTACAGTCAGTGGGCCAGAGTTCCTTAGATTTTTGAAGAAAATCGGGTCCGTGCCACCATAGACTCGAATGTTTTAAGTCGTGTAGAGTGCAGCCACGAGAAATAATATCTGCGGGGTTAAAAGACGAAGCTATGTAATTCCAATTTTTTACTGTAGTAAGTGATTGGATTTCTGAAACCCTATTACTAACAAAGGTTTTCCACATTCGGGGTTCACCCGCTATCCATGACAGAACTATAGTGGAATCTGTCCAGAGAAATACATCATCAATCGGTAAATCTAGAATTGATACATTTCGATAAAAGTTGCAACATTAATAATGCTCCACAGAGCTCTAAACGAGGAAGAGAAATTGACTTCAGCGGCGCTACACGAGATTTTGCACAGAGTAAATGACATTCGATGTGACCTTGGTCGTTGATAGAACGTATATATATCGTGCACCCATACGACCTTTCGCTCGAATCCGAAAAGGCATGGATTTGTATATTACGGGGCTTAGTAGCCAAAATACCTCTAGGTATCTGCAAAGATTGAAATCCTGATAAATCAGCTTGAAAATTAAACCATTGAGTATAAAGATCTGCAGAAATTGGTTCGTCCCACTCGAGCTGGAGCTGCCACAATTTTTGCATGATAAGTTTTGCGCGTATTAAAATAGGACCCAAAAGAGAAAGGGGGTCAAATATTTTAGCGATAAAGGAAAGAATTGTCCTTTTAGTAGCCTTATCGGGGTTAAAATGAAAATCTTGACCTTTATATCGAAAAACATCTAAAGAAGGAATCCAACATACGCCTAAAGTTTTAGTAGCTGAGTCATCCGTGATCATGTACTGCGTCTCCGAAGTCGATGATATTTCATTTAAAGTTTTGTATTGTTCGATTGAAATTTTCGTATTTCAAATCCATATTTTGACAACAGATAAGATAGGTTTTCACGAATTTTGGTTAGGGTGGTGCTATCCGGAGCACCTGTTAGGACGTCGTCCATATACATGTCTTTGTTAATTATGTCGCATTTGGTTGGGTATTTATCGATATTTTCGATTGCGATTTGCTTAAGGCACCGCGTAGCTAGAAATGATGCTGGTTTTTCGCCATAAGTCAAGGTTTGTAAATTATAATATTTTACCTCATCTTGCGGGTTATCGCGCCAAATTATCCTTTGCAAGTTTTGATGTTCGGGATGTATTAATATCTGACGGTACATTTTGGTTAAATCGCCAACAAAGGCTGCCTTGTGCTTACGAAACCTTAACAAAATAGAAAAAAGGTAGTTTTGTAAAGTTGGACCGTCCATTAAAACATCATTAAGTGACAAATTTGAGGAAGTTTTGGCGCTAGCGTCAAACACAACTCTTACCTTAGTTGTAACGCTATCCATTTTAATGACGCTGTGATGGGGTAAGTAATAGATCGGGGTTAATGAATTTTGATCTCGTGAAATTTGTCTCATGTGATCGAGAGTTTCATATTCGTGCATAAAATTGTTATATTGAGTTTTTAAATTTTCGTTTTTGGCCAGCCTTTGTTCCATCGAGTACAATCGAGTTAACGCGCGTTTTTCTGAATCACCGAGATTCGGGAAATTACCTCTTAATGGTAGTTTGAGAACAAATCTACCCTGTTCGTTTCTAGAAAAAGTATTAACAAAATGTTGTTCGCATTCACGTTCTTCAGAAGTCCAAGACTTCTCCGGGATCTGAGGAATTTCCTCAATTTTCCAAAACCATTATATTTGAGAATTTAAATTAAAATCGTCGTCGTTACCGTGAGTATTTAAGAAAAAACATTTTGACGGTCGCTGAATTATAGGTATGTTACCGGCTACTACCCAGCCCAAAACGCTATTCTGTAGTACAGGCAACCCTTTACCTAACTTGATTTGACCATCGCCAAGTAAGTTGTAGATGTAGAACAACGAAGAGCCGATAAGCATATCGATGCTTGACGCGATGTTAAAATCGGGATCAGCGAGAGGAAGGTCGGGTAATTTTAAATTCGATATATCAAATGACGCCTGTGGTGTAAAGTCACTTATTTTATCAATAACTAAGCAGGAAACATTTGACTTGTATGAAGCGTGAATAGACGAAATCGTTACTTTAACTTGTTCGTTAATTGTTGTCTTGATTTGATTTATTCCAGAAACCGGTATATTTACCCTTTGTGTGGTTAACTTTAATCGTGTTACCATATCTCGAGTAATGAAGTTAGATTGTGAGCCGCTGTCAAGTAAAACACGGCACGACATTGGAACGTGATTTTCGTCAAATACCTGAACGAGCGCCGTCGATAACAAAACAAACGGTTCGGAATACTTTGAAGCATAACGTGACAACACTGTGCAATTTTGAGTTTCGTTTTGGGGTGACACATTTTGGGTATTATCGAAAGTATTATCGTGACTTGCAGAAGGGAGTATCTGCGAAATATTAACATTTGTTTGAGGACTGGTTTTTGAATTATAATTGTTGGGTGTTCCGACGTCCTTTGAAGTAGAAGTTCCTGGTTGATGTAAAAGAGTAGAATGTCGTCCATTGCAAATTCTACAGCCTGATGATCTACAATCTGAATTTCTATGCCCTTTTAGCAAACAATTAGTACAAAGAGATAACCGTTTTACCTCCTCAAAGCGAGTCGACACTGGAAGTGCCTTGAATTTTGGACATACATAAATAAAATGTTTATCATTGCAAGAAGGACAAACAGTACCAGATTGTTCGAAAGATTGAAAACTTTGTTTTTGGCGATACCCGGAGTTTCCGGTTGATTTTGTGTCTAATGCCTCCAAAACTTGACATCTTTGCGTTAGAAATTTAGAAAAATCCTCGAGTTTGGGCTTACTAATATCCTTGCTAAAGTTTTCCCACTCGCGTTTTGTAGAAAAATCCAATTTTGTGTTTAAAAGATAGATTAAGATAGTGCTACAACCATCGATCGGTTCGCCTAAGCTTTCCAAAGTGCGTAAATTTTTTAAACATGTATCGAGAAAATTACGTAAAGTGACGTGAGAATCTTTATGTAGAGATGGTAAAATTTCTTTAAGGTGTGCGTTAATTATAGCCTTTTCGTTATCAAATCTTTCGGTTAATAAATTAACGGCGGTGATGTAATTAGCGTCCGAGAGGGGTAGTGACGCGATGACTTGCGCAGCCTCACCTTTCAAACACGATTGAAGATGATGAAATTTTTCGATATTTTGCAATGCAGTATTGTTATGTACCAAGGCGGTAAATGTGTCCCTGAACCTTTGCCATTCGGAATATTGTCCTGAAAAGTCGGGTATTTTTATGGCTTGCAACTTTGTATTCGGCTGCAAATTAGTTACCGCGACGGGGTTAACAACGGGCGTTGGAGAATTAACCGATATTGAAAGGCGGGCCCTTAAATCTTTTGCGGTGGAAATAGCCTTGAAATATTTCTTTTGAAAATCTTCTCGTTCCGTGCTTGCTTGCTCTTGATTTAACGTACCTGTTTCGAGCATGACATCCTCGAGCTCACCATGCTTAATTTTAAATTCGTTTAAAATGTCTTTCGTGGCTTCATAACGAGTTTCGATTTCTATAAGCGTGTATTTTCCGGTAGTATACTTGTCTAAATAGGTTTGAAACCGAGTGAGTTTAGCCTTAATTTGGCCGCGTCGAGCTATCAACCGTTTTTCCTCGTTTGCATTTTCCGCCATTTTGACGTTAAAATATTTTCGAGATAAATAAAAGTAAATTAAAATACGAGGAAACGAGATATTTGGTTGTTGATAAAATTTAACGAGCCGAGTTGTATGTTATAGCTATATTAATCATTGAAATATAAACAATCCCATAGAAGATTCAAAATATTCGAGAATCAAACAACAACAAAAAATTATGCGTCTATAAAGACCGATAGTTTGTTTACATGAAATGAAATGTACGAAATAATCACCTTATTATAATTAAAATCGATATTAGTTTAAAATGTTATGAAAGATAAAAATAAATATTGAAACAGGTGGTACGAGAAAGGGAAACAAAAAGGTATCATGTAAATAAATGAAAATGAATAAGGGCTAGCGCATACATACAACTTTTAGTTGAACAACTGTTTTGTTGTGTATCAGAATATATTCGTGATTTCTACTCAACTAAACAATTTAGTTGCGGAGGTGCGCATACAATCGATTTTTTTATCTCCTCAAATCGTAGCACCTCTTCAAATGCTTATACGAGACTGGCAGTCGCAGTAAGGTCAGCGGATCGACTGTTTAGTCGATGGTCTGCGCACATCAATACAATGCAATACAAATTGAGCGCTTGATCGATAGTTGTCCAACTTTAAAAAGGTCAGCGGATCGACTGTTTAGTCGATGGTCTGCGCACATCAATACAATGCAATACAAATTGAGCGCTTATCGATAGTTGTCCAACTTTAAAATCAAAAGCAAATCGATAAAGCTTTTTGACTTTTTTGTCGAGCAACTATCGAGTTGACAGTATGTGCGCTTTCATATATCCTTTTGAACATATGATACACAACAAAACAGTTGTTCAACTAAAAGTTGTATGTATGCGCTAGCCCTAAGGATGGATTTTTACCTGACCTCGAACCAATATCGAGTGCTTGGCCGGTCTTGCACGTGTCTTTCTGCTAAATATTTCGGGATACTGCGTGTGTTTGCTGCTTTAAGCCGGGTACTCACTGACGAACTGCAACTGTAACTGCAACCGTTACAGCAACCAAATTCCCTAGTGTAGACGCGTTGCGAATCAGGTTCGGAAGCCCACGTCGAACCGCTCGTAGCAAGCCGCCAGTTGTCGGTTTTCAGGACGAACACAAAGAGATTCTCAGTTGGTTCGTGGACGTTGATGTAGGAGGTTTGATCGTGTGTACGCCCGTTAGTCTCGCAATCAAGAAGGAATATGAGCACGTGGAATGAACAAAAGGTTTTTGAATTAATTGAAAATTACAAAAAGATGCCTGTAATACGGGATCCAAAAAATAAAGAATATTACAAAAAACATTTGAAAGAAGATGCTTGGGCTGAAATAGGTTCTGTAATGGGCACAACAGGAGATATCTGCAAGAAAAAGATGGTCACTATCTTGGCGTCTTGGAGAAGGGAGAAAGCAAAAGAGAATAAAAGTCGTGGAACTGGAAAAGGTAATTATTATTTTACAATAAATTTATAAATAATTAGTTGGGTTAGGATAAGTTTTTTGCTTATTCATTGTGATTGTTGCTGAAGTAATATTTTCTTTTCACAGGAAGAGACGAAGTATACGAAAGCAAGTGGTTTGCTTATAATGCTCTTGATTTTTTGAAGGACAGAGATACGCCACAAAAAGGAATGACAACAAAGGTATTCATTGTTTTAATTTTTATGCGTAATTTTTATTTTCCTTGACATTGTAGTTAAAAAGTAGACCAAATTTACCACAAAACTGATTTAGGGTAACATTTTGGAGTTATTGCGATAATTAAGCTTATTTTCAAATATTTCACCGAGTATCTTGTTCAGCAAATTATACATAAACATTTTGGCAGAGAAATGAAAAATAAATTCATTTTGTATATTGCAATATTTTCATAAAATCAAGTTTTTAGCAAAAAATATACAAGGTGAGATCTTATTTTTGCAATAATTTAAAATTTTATGCGTAATGGTTTTGCCATGACAACTTTCCTTCGTTCATGAAGTAGTCTGCTAGTTCTTCGCGATTTTCTTTGAAATGTTCTGCAGATACCTACGTGGAATAACAGGTATAGGTAAAAACGAAGTCATACTTTTAATATCGTCTCTCCAGCTACCCGGTGTTATTTCACCAGTGACATTATTTTCAGTGTCCATAGCACCAGGTGGTGTATAAACATGCTTAAGGATGCTTTTGGTATATTAAAGTCTACTGCTGAAAAATCAGCCCCTGCACTTATCACTACTACTTACCTTTACGTGTTCTTTTAATCCATCGATAATTGCTTCGCTGACCTCTGGAATAATCTTGCTAATGGCTTGTTTCGATATACGAAATAAATACTGCAGGCCCGTTGCTAAATACCTCAATGTCACTGCTAATCTATCTTGCACTGAAATCGCTCCTCTGCAATTGGTATTCCTTTTCTGAATCCTAGGACCAATTACATTAATGCAATATTCAAAATCTGTTGGACTCATTCGCGTAAAATTTTTGTAATGGCCACTAATTTGTTGAAACTTCAGAGCTGCAAATAACGAAGGTCCAGTTTTTTCTTCGTACGTTACATGGCGCCACCATCGTCGAGGACGTTTTTAAATCAATGCGTCCATTAAAATAAATGCCGCACTGGTAATTATTTCTGATGGTATCACCATTCCGACGCGAGCTCTCTACGAACACTGCGGATCGAGAGACTGGCGGATAGCGACACCGATTCTACTTTGGCTCTGAGCTTTCCGCATGCGCAAATTCGTGTCAAACATAACATAACCTAATGACGTCATCAATTTGATGGCGTAAATGAGAAGCGGATATTTCCCACTTTGCATTCCACGATTGGTCGTCTCAAGGTTACATGAATTTGAAGCTTGTGTTATATTGGTTAAAACTTAAAACAGATATTTGATTAATTTATCGAGAAGGGCAAGGAAAATCATATATAAGCCATTTTTTCAACACTGTATAGCTTCTTCAATGATTTTCCTTGCCCTTCTCGATAACTTAATCAAAGATCTGTTAACACAAGCGTCAAATTTGCGCATGCGGAAAGCTCAGAGCCAAAGTAGAATCGGTGTCGCTATCCGCCAGTGTCACGAGAAGCCAGAAAGTGTATACATTCACGACGATTCGATACAGTAACGGTTGCAGTTACAGTTGCAGTTCGTCAGTGACATAAAATACTTCAACCTAGAATTGTAACTGGAATTGGAGAGAATGCTTTAAGTTACGATGCGGCCAAACTGCAGAGGGCGCTGATTATCAACAACCGTAACGTCAAAATTTGCTCTGTTCTGATTGGTCTTGTGGCCATTTTCTTTCAATATATATGTTGTTCAGTTGTTCGGCCATTCTGAAGTTGTATCTTATCGATAACGTTTCCGTTTATTTTGTGATTATTGAAATCTTTGTGTCTTTCTTAGTGATGGTAAGACCCGGCTCATTTTGGTGACCCGGGTCTTCCAGATCAATCATTAAAATGACCCGTTCTTGAAGATTCGTTCATATGACCTTGTTTATTTGTTCCATCGTTTATTCATGATGTGAATGAAATGAACGGCATAAATTATTATGCAGATTTTCATATTCATTTATTTATTAAACTTCACATCTGCTTATGAACCTTCATTAGAGTGGATGAATGACTGAATTTGTAAATAACAATCCAAAAATTGAAATAGTTTGTATTTTTTGTCGAATTAAAACATAAATGTACTACAACTGCGGTGGCTTGGTTCAGTTCATTCGAACGATAGGGTCACAGAACGTGATTGAACCAATCACGGGTCTTGGAACTGATTCGGTCTTTGAGAACGGGTCGTTCGTGACCTTCCCATCCCTAGTCTTTCTTGATTTACTGAAAATCTTTTTGGTGTTAGTATTATTTACTTCTATAGATATACCTAATGGTTTAAGAAACTTTGTTGTGTTCCGCTTTGCTCAGACAAAACGAGTGCCCAACATCGGTTTCCAAAATGTGAATCTGAAGTATTTGAATCCTGGCTGAAAAAATCAATAATGTGAAGTTACACGGCATGCCTTCAGAACAAATATACCAAAACTTCCGTGTTTGTGATAGACATTTTAGTGATGACTGTAAAGTACCAGGAAAAAGAGGTTTAAAAAGAAAAGCTGTTCTCACTTTATTCATTCCAGGTAATTGCGTACATTTAATATTAGGTTTACGTCTATCTAAAGGTTAACAAATAATTCACAATAATGATTTTACATTCAACACCCAAATGAAGCTGTATAAATTTTGATAATTTTTGTTATAGTTTGAAATGAATTAGTAGGTTAGGTATCTCATTCCCAGACAAACATTAATTTACTAATATTGGCGCTGTCTATGCATTATTTCCTAATAGTGCTCAAGTTTCTTAAACATGCCTGATTTCACCAACCATTTCCTAAAGTAAGGTAATACCTAAATCGGATATAAGAATTCTTAAATGCAATTTATGTTTCACCACACACTAAGTAATACCTAAGAGTGATAATATTAGGTATTTCCTTACCTTATCTAACTTTAGGAAATGGTTGGTGAAATGAGGAACTAATGTTGAATTTACAGACTTAAACAAAGCTTTATTTTTTTGTAGCCAACGAAGAAACTTTGGAATCAGTTGAAACTGATGAAATAATCCACACTGAAGATGATCCAGCAAAGAAGTGTAAAATTGTAGACATTAAAGCTATTGTTGGAGAAAGTAGTAAATCTAAGAGTGTTCCAGTGGTTGCTGAAGGTATTAGTGAAGATGTTAGCTATGAAGCAGTTCATGAAAGGACACCGGAGAGGCAAGTGGTCAAATTGCCCAAAGGTAACTGAATCCAATACCAAACGTTGACTAGTTTCTAGTAATTACTTGGGTGAAGTAAATTCCTCATTAAGATGAAAATATTGTAAACTTTAAACAAGTTGGGTTGCCATTAAATACCTATTCATTCAATAATCATTTTATAATTATTCAGTTAGCAAACTCCACATAATCATTGACTTCAGGCACATGTAAATTATATACTATTGTACATACCTGCAAATGTTACATACTAACTGGGTTGTGATTTTCAGCTTCCACTTCAACAAATTAAGCAAATTAACTTCACAAGACAGGCACATTTAAGTCCATAAAAAAAAATCCTGTATCGAAGAGTAGTGCAGTCTGCAAATAAATTGGGCAGACTATCAAGACGAATTCTTGATTATAAGGAAAAATATGCGATTGCCAACAAGTTCGCAGAGCAAAGAAGTTTTCAGGATTTAGCAAAACATCTAAACCCATCAGCCTATACATTTATTCTCTCCCAAATCCGAATGCAGCATTTCAAACCTAGAGGAAGAAGATTTACACTAGATGAAAAAATTCTGTGTTTAACAATAATGAAAGCAAGTGGAAAAGGATTTCGATTGCTAAGAAAAATTTTTGCACTTCCTTCCAGAAGAACTCTTACTAACTTATTAAATAAAATACCATTCGGAACTGGAATAAATAAAGGTTTATTTAACAGTTTGCAGAAATCAGTGAAAACAATGAAAGGAAAAGATAACATGTGTATTCTTCTCTTCGATGAAATGTATATTTCCAGCTATGTCCACTACAATGCAAGACAAGACATTCTTGAGGGCCTTGAAGATTTTGGTAGTGAACGGTCACCCCAACTAGCTGATCACGTAAATGTATTTATGTTGAAAGGAGTGTATAGACAGTGGAAGCAACCAATTTTATTTACATTCAGCAGTGGACCTATCAAGAGTTTAAGATTAAAAAATCTTATAAAAGACTGCATATTGGAATGTCAAAAAATTGGTTTCGAGATTATAGCTACAGTGTGTGACCAAGGCACCAATAATTGTGCAGCAATAAATATGTGGCAGAAGGAAACGAAAGAAGAATGCCTAAGAAATGGTACTGAAAAAAAGTTTGGATTCAGCATCAATGGATATAAAATCATACCTCTATATGATGTTCCCCATTTATTCAAAGGCATAAGGAATAACCTTCTAACCAAGGATTTGCATTTTGCCCAGGAAGGAATAAAGAAAATAGCTAAATGGGAGCATATTGAAAAATTTTATTTTCTTGATTAAATGGAACAATTCAGAATTTGTCCAAAATTAACTGACGAACATGTAGTACGTGGAAAAATAAAGAAGATGAAGGTTAAGATGTGTACCCAAGTTTGCAGTTACCAGCTGGGTAGCTTAATGAAGAGGATTATTGATTGGAGTAAGAATTTTATTTTTAATCCTATATAATTTTTATAGCATTCCAAGCAGATTGGTTGCTTGATGGCAGCTTTAAAAATAAATATGTCAGCTACAATAATGATAACTGTATGATATTATTTTGGCAGATATTAGGGTCAATTCTATAGGAAGAATTTGAAAATTAATGGCACGCCGTTATATTTGACGAAGTTTCTGCTATTAGAAATGTTTTAATCTATAGATAGTCAAAATTGGGAATTAAATTTTAACCATGCGTTAAAATTTAACATTTGCTTACAGAATTGTTCTAATGTCAGTTTTGCTTTATTACTGAATCTCTATATTCTATGTACTTAAATATCAAATTGCATTATGTGTATAATATGTGTATAATAAGTTTTTATCTTTAAATTTGCAGATGCTAATATTGATCTACCACCTACCGCTACTGATACTGCAGACTTGATTTTATTCCTGGATGAGCTGTTTGATAGTTTGAATTCCTGCCAAAAGACTGCCCCAGCAAGTAAACCCCTTAAAGGAGCCCTAATGAATAATTCTGAACATGAGAGTTATTGGAAGAAACAATTAACTTTTTTGAAAACAATGAAATTTTTTAATAGTTAAAAAGAACTATTGCAATCTGTTCCATCACTAAGGAACTTAATTTTTAGTATTAAAGGTTTCATTCAATTGAAAAGGAAATATTTAAACAATAGAGACTATTTTGTGTTAAGATCGTTTCAACAAGATTGTTTGGAAACATTTTTTGGTGCTGTAAGAAGTTATGCTTACAGAGAGGTATCTCCAAGTGTGCAGCATGAAGTACCAGCATTTAAGGCTTTGATAATCAATAATTTTATGTCAAAGCATTCTCCAAACAGCAATTGTGAGCCAGATGAGAGTGACGGAGCTCTTACAGATCTAAAAGAATTTTTGATAGGTGAAGCATTTCCAGTCAACTCCAGTTCAACTGAGCTATGCACGTTAACAATTCCAGCATCAGTTGCTTTACATCGCAAATCACAAGTCGGTAGAAATATAGTTACATATATAGCTGGGTTTATTGCTCGCAAGATGTTGAAGAATGTTTCATGTTTATGTTGTCGGAATTATATACTGTACAGGAGTCATGAACAAGATACAGATTTTGTGGAAGCAAGGCAGTATATAAATTCTAAATTAACAAAACCTGGTACATTTTTTACCTTTTTAGTATCAGAATCTTTGTCTAGATATTACTATTTAATACCAAGATTGTGTTACAAACAAAATCTATCAAAAATTTTACAAAAAACGCTGTCAGAACAACTCTCTTTCAACCTGATAAATTGTGAGGAACATAAAAAAAATGATTATCTATTAATTAAATTCATAGTCAAATGTTGCCTCCACTTCTGGTGTAAAAAAGTTAATACTATTTCAAGAGGAAATGATATTAAATTTTCAAAATTTATGAATGCTAACAAGGATTCGACATTTGTTGATCCAATAATGAAAACAGCTCATATCAAATTTTGTTCTCGAAAGAAACGCTTTGAAAAAAGAAGACACTAGAAATGAGTATATTTCATACGGAAACCCTCCTTGTTGAATTATTTTAAACTAGATGCCAGATAACATAGTTAAAAGAGTAACACAAAATGAATTGTAAGAATAAAAATAGCAGAATCTTGGGAAATAATCTAGTTATGTAGTATGTTGTGTGTTATGTATATGTGTTATCAAAATGTATTTATTATTACTAAATAAATATTTAATTTCATAAACTCTTTTTATTGAAACTATTCATGGTTTACCATATAATTTTTGCTAGACAAACGAATTCTATGTTACAAGTTTTTTTTATAAATTAAATGACTTTACCAAGACAACGAAGATTGTAGCTGCTTATTAAAATATAAATTACAACTGATAGTATTTCACCTAATCATGCATCATCAAGAGTTTGAATTATTGCCAAATACTCTCAACTCTGATGCAAGATTTGGCGAAGTACTATTATCAGTTATAATTTATATTTTTTAATAAACCGCTGCATTCTTTGTTCTTTTGGTAAACAGTCGATTTATTGTTAAAAATGATAAAATTTTCCATAAGTATAATATTTAAAGTTCCCGCTGAATTTCCTGTCCAAATAATTCAGATTAACATCCCTAGATGGATCTCTCTTACAAGCTGACAGCTTCCGAGATGGCTTGTTGCCTCTATCTGTAGTCTCTATGAATATAGTTCCTGCGGCCAAACTTCAGATGGCACTCAAAACTGTAGTCACTGCTGACAACATAAGAGTTACAATTCTAGGTTGAAGTATTTTATGGTCAGTGAGTACCCGGCTAAAGAATACACCACTTGGTTGGTGTATTCTTTGCTCGAACGGTAGCGGGGACCAGTAGAGGCGCGCAGGCCGGTCAAAAAATGCGAGGTTGCCACTAACATAAAATTTACGAAAATTATAATTAAAACGAGAAATATTGAAGTAATACTAAACAAAACCCATTATCCGATATCGACAGGTTTTGTCTTTTTTCAAAAAAATTACAAGTCCAGAAATTTCAAACACGTTTTAATGAATATCTTGGGCAATAATGAAGAAAAAAATATGAAAATTGGTGAACATTCCCAAAAAAGGATGTAGAATTTGACGACGTACTCAAAATCACCCCAACCCTAATATTTCCCAAACTCACCCCCACCCTTATGATATGAGATAAAAGTATCGTTTTTTTTGTTTCAGTACTTACCCGCCAACCCTACAGGCTGTATTTTTTTCATTTTAAAATGTAACGCCTAAGGGGTTCAAACCCATCATCCGATATCGACAGGTTTTGTCTTTTTTCAAAAAAATTACTGTCATGAGTGTTCCGATCAGTGAAAAAGTACACATTTAAAAAAAGCCCATACGAAGAAAAGATATGAAAAATGAGGAGGAGATGGCATTCCCGGAGAAAAAATACATTTCATTTTTATTCATCCGTCAACCAAAATTTATATCAATTATTGAATTAAGTTAATTAATTTGTTGCAATTTTATTCCATGGTAACCTGGAAAGATGATATAATTATTTAGATTGTATTTATTACAGAGTGGGGGTGGTTGAGTTACGTTAAAATCAAAGATAGTCAACTCCCAATACATTTCTGTAATTTTTTTTTATCTAATCTGGAAGTATGCTAGACCCAAGAGCCCTTCGCCTACCGGGACCTAATTCCATTTGACCCATACATAATAAATTCCAAAAAAGTCCCGATCCTATCAAAATGTCTACTTCGCAATTGTAAAAAACACCCTTAAACAAGTTATTTTGAAATCAAAAAAAATTCACGTCTCGATCTCTTTTACAATCAATACAAACTAATTCTATACTCTTCTTATCTCAATAACAGTCACTCCTTGACTACATTTTCATTTTACTTTATTACCAATTTTTAAAAATATAAACATAGGAAACTCATATATTACCAATTTCTTATCCTAATGCTTTTAAAAATAAACACCAAAAACATAAATGACTTATTAGTCGATATAGAATATCGATATATATATATATATATAGGAGACGATTTATTTGGGGATGTGGCAATAAAATACCAGAGAGTACTCTTTTTAAAATATATTCCAAGCTTTCGAATATAACATATTCATTCTCAAGGACTGAAAATTATTAGGATGGTCAAATTATAAAATAAATTAATGTTAAAATTTACTTACATTATTTAAACGAGGATGTCGGTATAATTGTAAAAATAGATAAAAATTAAATTTTATAATTGACATAAACGTTCATTACATATTAAACTCAAAAAACAATATGACATTCAATATGACATTAAACAAAAATTTTAATCTATAAAGGTCTGTTCGAATAAAGTTAATTTTGATTGGAATTTGAATTTTGTAAAGATTGTTTTTCAAAATCTAAGAGATAGGCATACATCACACTAAGGTTATTCAGGTCTGTTTTTTTATTAATGCAATTATTTTCTTGTGAAATAAATGCGGTTTCTAAAAATAGACGTTTTTTATAATTTTTTTCTGTGATTAATACTTTGGCTGATTGATAATCAATTGAATGGTCTTCATAAAATGCGTGTTCAGCGAGGGCACATCTATCAGGATACAATTTACTATTGCTTTTGTGAGAGTAAATTCGATTGGTTAATGTCCTTTTAGAAAACTCATATCCTCCATATCTTCTGAAACGAATATTATATAATACATTTGACAAAAATTCTGACATTACTGATAATATATCACAAAATATTAGAACTGACAATATTAACCCACCAATTTATTTGTCTTTACCATATATAAAAACAGTCACACCTAAACTTTCAGGAATCTTTAAGAAACATAATATCAAAATTGCAAACAAACAACACCTCACAATCAAATCAATTTTCAGTAAAATCAAAGATAAAACACCGATAAATAAATTAACTAACATAGTTTATGAAATTCCTTGCTTGAACTGTGATAAAAAATACATTGGTCATACTAAAAGGACATTAACCAATCGAATTTCCTCTCACAAAAGCGATAGTAAATTGTATCCTGATAGATGTGCCCTCGCTGAACACGCATTTTATGAAGACCATTCAATTGATTATCAATCAGCCAAAGTATTAATCACAGAAAAAAATTATAAAAAACGTCTATTTTTAGAAACCGCATTTATTTCACAAGAAAATAATTGCATTAATAAAAAAACAGACCTGAATAACCTTAGTGTGATGTATGCCTATCTCTTAGATTTTGAAAAACAATCTTTACAAAATTCAAATTCCAATCAAAATTAACTTTATTCGAACAGACCTTTATAGATTAAAATTTTTGTTGAATGTCATATTGTTTTTTGAGTTTAATATGTAATGAACGTTTATGTCAATTATAAAATTTAATTTTTATCTATTTTTACAATTATACCGACATCCTCGTTTAAATAATGTAAGTAAATTTTAACATTAATTTATTTTATAATTTGACCATCCTAATAATTTTCAGTCCTTGAGAATGAATATGTTATATTCGAAAGCTTGGAATATATTTTAAAAAGAGTACTCTCTGGTATTTTATTGCCACATCCCCAAATAAATCGTCTCCGTTACTGAGTTGGCAAATATTTCTAGTAATTTATATATATATATATATATATATATATAAAACCAGAAATATTGGGGAAACGGCAAGTTTATAAAAGTGAACTCTTCTTACTAATATAACAAGCTTTCGGAAACTTTTATTTCCATTATCAAGTTACAGTAAATTGAGGATTGATATAAAATGGTAAATATATATTAAATGCTAAAATTGGTATTTGAATTTTTTAAAAAATATTGAAATATTGTCATTATGACAGATAAACAATTTCATTTTTTTCCTTCTAATAAGTTATAAAAATTATGTCAAAAAATGGAGAGTGTATGATAATGTCAAATTATTATAAAAGTTTTTTTAAAAAATTAATTAAGAATTGAAATTTGAAATCTTATTATTGTGATCCATTGATAGTAAGTAGTGATAAATATCACTGAGATTCTTATGGTCACTCTTCTTGTTAATAGTAGGTACTTGCCGTTTCCCCAATATTTCTGGTTTTATACCTAATTAGTCGGCAAAGACTATCCTATATATATATATATATATATATATATATATATATATATATAAATTACTAGAAATATTTGCCAACTCAGTAACGGAGACGATTTATTTGGGGATGTGGCAATAAAATACCAGAGAGTACTCTTTTTAAAATATATTCCAAGCTTTCGAATATAACATATTCATTCTCAAGGACTGAAAATTATTAGGATGGTCAAATTATAAAATAAATTAATGTTAAAATTTACTTAAATAATGTAAGTAAATTTTAACATTAATTTATTTTATAATTTGACCATCCTAATAATTTTCAGTCCTTGAGAATGAATATGTTATATTCGAAAGCTTGGAATATATTTTAAAAAGAGTACTCTCTGGTATTTTATTGCCACATCCCCAAATAAATCGTCTCCTATATATATATATATATATATAGGAAATAGTTCGTTGCCGATACTAGTTAGGTCTAACTATTATTGTGGGGGATGCGGCAATGTGAATAAGTGAACTCTTTTTAGTTTGTTCTGAGCTTTCGGTAATTTATTATCACCATTATCAAAGAACTACAAAAGATACATTTATAGATATTTCAACAGGTATAAATAAATTCAGTTTAAAAGTAAAACATTAATTACTTACAACTAAGCGAGGTTAATCACAATATCTATATATAATATGTATATTATGGAGAAAAAACATGGTATAAGATATAATTTTCTTTTTCAAGAAATTAAATTAAAAATAAAACTATCAAAATTGACATTACGACATCGATGTTAATTTTTAGTAGTCATAGAAATGTCTTTAAATATGTTTAGTATATTAGCAAGTGAAATAATAGTTGGTAAGTTAATATAAAGGAACAGAATTCTCATCTTCAATATTTGAATTTTTTGTTTTTTTGTTAAAAGATAATAAATAGCTATAAATTGTACTAAGTTTTTGAATATCAGTTCTTTTATTTAAGCAATTATCTTCTTGAGATATGAATGCCATTTCCAGGAAAATCCTTTTAGAGTAGTTGTTTTCTTTATGTAAAATTTCAAAGTTTTTATAATCTATTATATGATTTGTAGAAAAAACATGTTCAGCTAATGCTGATCTTTCTGGATATAATCTTGCATCGCTCTTATGTAGAGCTATACGTTTAGTTATTTTTTGTGATGTTTCACCTACATATGCAGAATTACATGTAGAGCAAGTCAATCTATATATTACATTAGAAAGATCAGTAAGAGGATCAATTTCTTTCAACTTACTATAAACACAATTAAGTGAGAGAACATTTTTATTTGCAAGTTTTATATTAGTTACTTCTTTTAATATTTTGGAAATTCTAGGTGTAAGCTCTCTAAAGTAAGGTAAAGATGCAAAAAATATGTTAGTTGTAGTTGTATTCGTTACATTTTCTGAGTTCGTAATAACTAAATTTGGTTCAATTGCAGTATGTATGGGATGAGGGGTGTTAAACAATTTATAGCTATTTATTATCTTTTAACAAAAAAACAAAAAATTCAAATATTGAAGATGAGAATTCTGTTCCTTTATATTAACTTACCAACTATTATTTCACTTGCTAATATACTAAACATATTTAAAGACATTTCTATGACTACTAAAAATTAACATCGATGTCGTAATGTCAATTTTGATAGTTTTATTTTTAATTTAATTTCTTGAAAAAGAAAATTATATCTTATACCATGTTTTTTCTCCATATTATATATAGATATTGTGATTAACCTCGCTTAGTTGTAAGTAATTAATGTTTTACTTTTAAACTGAATTTATTTATACCTGTTGAAATATCTATAAATGTATCTTTTGTAGTTCTTTGATAATGGTGATAATAAATTACCGAAAGCTCAGAACAAACTAAAAAGAGTTCACTTATTCACATTGCCGCATCCCCCACAATAATAGTTAGACATTATATATATATATATATATATATATATATATATATATATATATATATATATAGCGTAAACAGAAACAAGAGCTGCTTTAAGAGTGCGCCTTACATTCGGCCATCCTGTAGTTTGGTTGTCCTCAACGAAACAAAAACGATACAACACCCTGTATTAACTGGTAATAACAAAATCAACGTAAAAACAAAATGTATACTACCATTATTATACCTACTACTATTTCATCTTAATCACTTTATCCAATTATAACTACTTTGAGCGTCAACTCAATCAACCAGATAACAATTTCATTTTAAAATTTAAGGAAAATTCTCCGTTATGAGCTACCACTCTACGTTACTCGCTAAAGAATATCTCAACGACATACATTTTCATTTGAGAATAGGTAATATTCTCCAGTTCTCACTGATTTTACACAATCAGTATCTCAACTCAACGACAAACATTTTCATTTGAGAATAGGTAATATTCTCTAGTTCTCACTGATATTACACAATCAGTATCTCAACTCGCAGCGCTGCCTTCAACACTATATAATTTACTCAACAGACTACAACCTTATTATAAAATAAACCAGAACAAAATCATAAATTGGGCGACTACCCCACGTAAACTTATATCAAAATCATTTCAACATAAACTTACACCAACATTATTTCAAAGGGCTACTACCCAACGTAAACTTATACCAAAATTATTTCACTACTACCCAACATAAACTTACACCAAAATTATTTCAAAGGGCTACTACCCAACATAAACTTACACCAAAAGTATTTCAAAGGGCTACTTCCCAACATAAACTTACATCAAAATTATTTCAAAGGGCTACTACCCAATATAAACTCATACCAAAATTATTTCGAAGGGCTACTACCCACGGGCTACTACCCAACATAAACTTACACCAAAATTATTTCAAAGGGCTACTACCCAACGTAAACTCATACCAAAATTATTTCAAAGGGCTACTACCCAACATAAACTTACACCAAAATTATTTCAAAGGGCTACTACCCACGGGCTACTACCCAACGTAAACTCACACCAAAATTATTTCAAAGGGCTACTACCCACTTTAATCGTCTGCATAGACTGCTACCTATGCAATTCTCTTCTGCTTGTACACTAATCCACGGTTTCATATGGTCTGGAGAAACTACTGTCTTTTTGCCATAATATCGTCCTTCGCGTAAGTCTAACACTTCATATCGATCATTAAGAAGTACTTTTGGATATTCGGAAAGGTCCTTTAAATTTTGGGCACAACTTCTTAATACTGATAATTGTCTCTTTGTATTTGTATAATTTTCAAACAATTTAAAAAAAACAACCTGTTGTACCTTTTCAATTGTATTCATTATCACCTCCACAATCAGAATCAACAAAGCAAAAAATTATTACAATTTGATCTATTATAACAGTTCTATTTGATGTTAATACAGCCTTTAAGATATCGTTTCAACTTTTGCAAAGTTCTTTATTCTATGTTTGCATAACGATTTTAAATGTTTACTTCTGTACATGAATCAGTGCAAATCATTACATACATGAAACATCCAATTACATTTCTTTAAAAACAACACTGAGACTAAAGGTTGTAAGAATTCTTTTTTTTAAGAACAAACTTTCTTTCATAAAAATTAAATAGGTACCCGACTCTGAAGAGAAATATGAATCACACGATAGACTAAACAAAGAAAAGGGCAAGCTCTTAGTATTTGTTTATTCAACATAATATCTGTATCGATCGCATCAGCGTTAAAAACAATATTTCGTCTTCATTTTAACCTAGTGCTTTATCGAGTAAAAGTGATTTTATTCTATTTAAAAGTTGGTGATTTGTAATAGTTGTGACTTTTGTGGTTGTGCTTGATGTTTTACAAACTAGGTGAGTTTTCTCACGGGCAAACCGAATTTATCTTTGCACATGCATTTTATTTAATTATTCCTCAATAGATATCTTACTGAGAGTTTATATTAGACAATAAATTACTGATTACAATACTTAGACCTTTTTATCTGTCGTTCAGATATAAGACACTGTCGTTCGTGTCAAGACGCTGTCGTTCAGGGTCGCACTATTCCTGTCGTTCGGAATATTTTAGGCATTAGAGACTTTTAGCTTGTCTTAAATTTCTCACTTATCCGTATCCGTAACGAACTGCGCATGTGTAGACCCGTTACGTCTCAGCCGATACGATGCGTTGAACGTATTGTTACGTCCCCTACTCCGTATACGTAAACGTATCCGTATCCCGACCAAAATCAGTATTCTGTGCTATTAGTGCTATTTTACAGGTCTTCTTTTTCTTTGATATTGGTTTGGTTTAATTATAACCCAATATATTTTGGTCATGCGAAATATGCATAAAAAATAGGTCGTCCAAATCATCTTCGTCCTCGTCTAGCAGCAATGGATTATTTAATATCGCCCCCATATTACGTTTTTACAAAAATATAAAAAGAAAACTAAAAAAGTTTTGAGGTTATACAATTAAAAACAGAACGAAACGATACGTTTTCTGCTAAAAAGGTTTTATTGACAATTTCTTTACGTCAACGTAACTCCAATACGGATGCGTGGATACGTGTAAAAACTTATGCCAAGCTAAAAGTGTCTATTGTCGTTCATGCCGCATACTGTCGTTCAGTATTTTTGGTCCGTTGTAATTGTTATCACTAATATAATAATTAAAGAGCACATTATACCATAATAAGTCAAATTCATTTATTCAGACAAATTCTTTTGCTCAGATATTGTTTATTTTTCATTTATAGATAATATTAGATTGAAGCATTATACTCGATGCAATACTATGCAACCCACATCACGCTGAAACGGTAAACTGGATGATGGCGCCTCGGTTGAGAAGGAGGTGAACCAGTGAGACAGAACTTGTCAAAACGTATATAAGATTCTTTTGTAGTTGTACGAAAGGTTGATTAAATATAACTCGTAAATCCTTACTACTTTATTATTTAATAACCACAAAACCATAGGTTATGGGCCCAGTTATAATATAGTAGTATTGGTGGGAAGCGAGGCTACAAAAATCAGTTACAAAAAGTTGTGTTGTTCCGCTTGTCGTATTCGAGTAAAGTGAAATGGCGGCATCTGGAAACATCGTGGCACATAATGTTACACCATTCAACGGCACAGGATTCTCAAATTGGGAGTTTCGCGTAAAACTTCTCATGGAACAAGGTGGTTGTTTAAATGTTTTAACAACTAATTGCCCTACTACAGCCGAAGAACAAGAGGATTGGAAAAAGAGAGATGTTAAAGCTCGAAATATTATCGTTCAGTGTCTGGCCGATAATATGTTGGAAATAATAAAATGCAAGGAAACAGCCAAAGACATTCTTGAAGCTTTAAGTAAGACATATACCAAGAAAGGCATATCAAATCAGGTAATGCTGCAGAAGAAATTAAGAAGCATGAAATTTTCTGGTGGGTCACCATTAACAAATTTTTTAACAGAATATGAGCAAACTGTCTGCGAACTCAAAGCAGCTGGTGGGAAGCTTGAAAACAATGAGATTATTTCTCAGCTGTTATCCTCCATGCCTGATTCGTATGATGCTGTAGTCACAGCCATTGATGTTCTTTTTTGCAATGATGAAGATAAAGTCACTCTGGATTTTGTTAAAAATAAATTGCTACTTGAGGAGTTAGAAAAAACAGTAAACTTTGTGAAGATGAAGACAGTAATGCAGCAGTGTTCACAGGCAAGTCAAAAAGTATTTTTAAGAAAACGAATACCACTAAGCGAAAACCTTTTCCATTCAAATGTCATTACTGTCAAAATAAAGGTCATATGAAGTTTGAGTGCCCAATTCTGAAAATCAATAAAGAAAGAAACAAGGCAAGTATCGCTCAAACGAACGATGAAGAGAGCGAAGAAGATATGGCCTTTATAACATCAGCCAATCTGGAACCCCCAACTATGTTAGTAGCCCAGACGAATAAAAATGAAATCAAATTCATCATCGACAGTGGTGCAACCAACCACTTAGTGAATGAAGATGTTGGGAGACACTTATATGACGTGAAAGACATGTCAGTCTCTATAAACATAGCCAAACAGGGAGAAACAATAAAAGCAACTAAACAAGGGAACTTACATTTGAGAAGCGATGACAATAAATCTGTATTGTTGAAAGATGTTTGGGTTTGTGATAATCTTTTTTATAATCTGCTCAGTGTAAGAAAATTGGAACAGAACAATTTCCAAGTTATCTTTGGAGATGAACAAGTAAAAATTATGAGAGATGGAAAAACTGTCCTACAAGGAAAACTAAATGGAAACTTGTATAGTATAGAACTAAAATTGAAAGAAAACTTACAGGCCAATCTAACAGAAATTGACAGCATGTTGCAGCATAGACGAATGGGTCATTCATGCAAATATCCGGCTCCAGGCATTTGTGAAGTTTGTCTACAAGGAAAGCAGACAAGACAACCTTTCAAATCAATTTCTGAAGAAAGAAAACCAAAACGTATCTTGGAGGTGGTATCAACAGACGTGTGTGGACCTATAGTGCCAGCAACTTTTAATGGGATGCGATACTATGTAAGTTTTATTGACCATTTTTCACATTTTGCTATCTGCTATTTGATTTCACAGAAAAGTGAAGTAATAAATAAACTAAAAGAGTATGTAGCTCATGTCGAAGCAAAATTTAATACGAAAATTGGACGTTTAAGGTGCGACAACGGAGGGGAATATGTGTCCGCTGATTTTAAGAATTTCTGTTTAAAGAAAGGTATAAAAATTCAATATACCATCCCTCGCAATCCCGAACAGAACGCAGTCGCAGAAGGCTATAATCGTACAGCAATGGAAAAAGCACGATGCCTCATTTTTGATGCAAAAATGGACAAAAGAATGTGGGGCGAAGCACTGCGAACTGGTGTTTACTTGATAAACAGAACTGTCACTTCCACACTAAACAACGAAAAATGTCCAGCTGAAGTTTGGTTTTGGAGAAAAGCCCAACCTGAACAAAATCAAACTTTTCGGTGCAACAGCCTACAACCACATACCAAAAGAGGATCGTAAATCAAAGCTTGATTCCCGAAGTCAAAAATTAATAATGGTCGGCTATACAGACAATGGATACAGGTTGTGGGATGAGTCCAATGGAAAAATTATTGTAGGCCGAAACGTTATTTTTGACGAACTGAAAGGTAACCCAATAATGATAGATGTAAATGACAGCGAAAATTTCAAAGAAACAACAGAAAAAGAAAAACAAACTGAAAACACAAACAAAAATCTTGAAACAGATGAAATTGAAACCGAGACAGAAGAAAACCGAAATAAAAGACCTACTTCTACACGAAAAAAACAATTACCTAAACACTTTAATGACTATGAGCTAGATCTTGAAGAAAACTTGTTAGCAGCTTTATCTGTGGAAAATTTTATGTCTGAAGTTCCGCAGACATATGAAGAAGCAGTCCAAGACAATGAATGGAAAGCTGCAATACAGGATGAACTCGATTCTCTCAAAGAAAACGGTACTTGGGAGCTCGTACCTTACCCCGAAGAAGAAGAAATTATTGACTCCAAATGGGTGTTTCGAGAGAAAACACTTCCAGGAAAACAAATCAAAAAGGCAAGACTCTGTGCGCGTGGTTTTAAGCAGTGGTCATTTAACGATGACATCTATGCACCGGTCGCGAAAATGTTGTCTATTCGACTGTTATTGTGTCTCTATCTTGAGTTAGATTTAAAAGTGTTACAATTAGATGTAAGTTCTGCATTTTTGTATGGCACGTTAGATAAGGCAGTATACATGGAACAACCTAAAGGGCTTCTCGCTGAGAAAAATCTTGTGTGCAAACTAGTAAAATCATTATATGGTCTCAAGCAAGCCCCGAAATGTTGGAATATGTTACTGCATAAAAACCTTACTGATTTAGGTCTTGAACGTTCTCAGAAAGATCCATGTCTGTACTTCAACATGGACACATTCCTATTAATTTATGTTGATGACCTAATTTGTTTTTCTAAAAGCACTAAGACTTTAAATTTCATTAAAGAAGCACTTTCTAGAAATTTCAAAATGAAAGAATATAAAAATTCAAAACTCATTTTTCTAGGACTTGAAATAGAAAAAAATGGAAATACATTGCATATCAGTCAAAAAGATTTAATCAATAGAATTCTAAATCGTTTTAACATGCAAGACAGTAAATTCTCCAATATTCCAATGCAACCAAAGTTACAGTTATCAACAAAAATTAGTAATTCTGAAAATTTATGTAATGAAAAACTACCTTACCGAGAGCTTATAGGTTGCTTAATGTATGTGATGCTCGGATCTAGGCCTGATTTATGTTTTTCTGTAACCTTTTACAGCCAATTTCAAAACTGTTTTTCACATGAACATTGGATTCATTTGAAAGGTGTACTTAGATATTTAAATCAAACAAAAAATGTTGGTTTAAAATTTGTCAAAAGTGGAAATCCTACTATTTGTTTATTATCATTCGTTGACGCAGATTTTGCAAACAGCATTAACGACAGGAAAAGCATTTCTGGATATTTGATAAAACTTAACAATAATTTAGTATTCTGGAAAACTAAGAAGCAAAATCTTGTGACACTATCTAGTGCTGAATCTGAATATGTCGCTCTTTCCACATGTATAACAGAAAACCTGTTTCTGGGGCAGATGATATCTGAAATTTTAAATACAGATGTTTTCCCTATAACAATCTTCGAAGACAATCAGTCTTGTATCAAAATGGCATCTACCCTTGAATCGAAACGTACAAAACACATTGATGTTAGACATCATTTTGTACGCAATTGCATTTCTGAAAATAAAATAAAATTATTGTATGTCGAAACTGCTAATCAGGAGGCAGACATTTTGACAAAACCTTTGTCAAATACAAAATTTGTTTATTTTAGAAATATCTTAAACATTGTACCTGTCTAAAGATAACTTCTCGATTATTAATTGATATATAGTTAAGTTTAGTTTGTAACTATTTTTTTTATTTGAAGTTTAGACTTAATGTGAGGTTCTAAGTATTGAGGGGTAGTATTAGATTGAAGCATTATACTCGATGCAATACTATGCAACCCACATCACGCTGAAACGGTAAACTGGATGATGGCGCCTCGGTTGAGAAGGAGGTGAACCAGTGAGACAGAACTTGTCAAAACGTATATAAGATTCTTTTGTAGTTGTACGAAAGGTTGATTAAATATAACTCGTAAATCCTTACTACTTTATTATTTAATAACCACAAAACCATAGATAATTCCCTTTTCGAATCGACAATTGGCGGCCAGCCTGGTTATAATCAGACAAATTTTTAAAATGTAAGTAGTATTTAAACTCGCCCTTTTATTTTATTTTATCAATGCGATAAATTAAACTTTTATTGAATAAGTTATATTTTTATTTTATTAAGAGACCTCGTATAATTTAGTTATAGTCTTTTTTTTATGAGGTCTCACAAGGTGGATTTCCTTTCTTCCTCCTATTTCTCAACACAATTAAAATTAACACCAAACTTTTCGTTGCTTTTAATAGTCTTTTATTATAATAATCATTATTAATTCTGAAATAATATCCCAAAAAAAGCAGATCATAAAAAGTTAGGTTAAATCAGATGACGGATAAAAGTTGAACATTTTTCAACTTTTTCCAATGACGGACGTAAGTTAAAACTTTCGGACAAATATTTGGCGGCTTGTCAATTTCGAGTTTTTCTACCAATCACAAAACTTTCGGATGATCGTATCGTCGGATGACGGATCTGTGGAAATACACCTTAACACTACAAATGACCGATTGAGCACACAAAAGATAATCAGGTATATCGTCTTCATTAAGTGAGACCACAGGCAAATTTTCATTCTTTTACCTTTTCTTAAATTCGATGTTATACACTGCTTGCTTTGAGATGAACATTCACTTGACCCACTTTCAACAAAAGATAACATTAGAAATAGCCGTTTGTGCGTCAAATCCAGTTTCATCTTATTTCACAGCTCCAGACTTAACTTTATCCACTTTATTCCACTGCCAGCCTTATTAATTTTATCAAAATAATTGAAAATTTTATTAGACAACAACTCAGCTATCACTATAATCGTTTTTTACTTCATTTTCATAGTTTAATTTTAAAAGCGTACAGCTCCAGATTCAATTCAGTTATACTGTCATACCAAACCCGTGCCATTCCTTGTAAACGATTCGCAACGAGCTTACTTGTGGCAATTGGATCCCAATTATACCACTTAGCAAGTTCCTCCACACGATTCACTCAACATTCCACACTCCGTTCGCGATTTCCAGGATCATAAACCGGAATCACCTGTTCGTCACACAGTGAAGATCTTTTAACATTCGAGACATATATATTTTTTTAAGGCGCTTTATCACTAGAACTCGACGAACTTGTCGAATTTTCACGACGTTTTCGCTTTTCTCTACGTTTTTGCGCGCGGTGCATTTTGCTGATTAATAAACACAATAATTATCCCACTTCTGACTTTTAAAAAACACCCCTGAACAAGTTATTTTGAAATCAAACACGAATATTCAAAAATTTATTGCCGTATATTTTAATTCACGTCTCGATCTCTTTTACAATCAACACAAACTAATTCTATACTCTTCTTATCTCAATAGAGAGATTAAACACGTCCTTATGCGTATACGTAAACGTAGGTTTTGAACTTTACGCATGCGCAGAAACGGCAAATTTGCGTTCACGTACGCACGTGCTCCGTAAGCTTACGTATCTTTGCGTACAAACTAAACGTTATCCGTATCTAGCCGAATACGCCAATCGGGACTAATCGGGATCATAGATATAGGATCGGAAAGGTATGGTAGATAACAATAACAAAACAAATAATCGACATAACCAAAATCAAATGAAATAATTATGGCTCTGCATAGAAATAAAATAAGATTTTCGCCAGAAGATGATTTACAGTTGTTACGGGAAGTGTATGGACAAAATCCATACGAAGATTCAAAGAGGTGGCAGATTATTCAGGTTCATATGCTGCAAATTACCGGTAAGAATATTTCCGTGAGAACACTAAGGGACAGAGTGGCAAAGTTAGTAAAAAAATTCCTGGCAAATGCAGAAATAAACCGTTACAAGTAAGTACTTTCTTATTTTTCAATTTTTGTTTTTGATATTTACCAGCGGAAATTTAGAAATGCCTATCTAGGTATCAAGCCAATTTTCATCAAAAAGAAAAATTGTGATTCATTTAAGTTTCAGTTTCTAGAACAAAGGGCAAATTACTGTGACAAAAAGACAAAGGAACCTGTATTTTTATGTTGTAATTTGTTAACAAATTCAAGTCAGTTTGTGTGAATCTTTATAAAGGTCTTTTTGTTGAAAATTGACTTGATTTGTGGTATGAGAGAGGGTACCTACAAGGTGCAGTTTTTTTTGTTTTTCAATACCTACCTAGGTATACCAATATTTTTTTTATAGATCAGGTATTGAGGAAGAAGTGACTGAACTCGATGACCTTCTAAGACAAATTGCGGATATTATAGAAACTTTTAAGAAAAAAACAAACACCATTAGTGAATACCAGCAAGGATTTACCCTAAGGGAACAGGCAGTAACTGCTTTAAATAATACATCCTTTACCTCTACAACGTCTGAACCCGAATTTCTTTCACAAGATGAATTTTTGCAAGGTACAAGAGCATTGTAACTTAGTACATGCATAATACTAGTTATATACAGATGATATTTATATAATATAAAATATATTATGCTTGTTAATTTTTAGAAATACTTGTAACTGAAGATAATAATGTAGATAATGCAGACCATTCGAACATCAATAATACTGAACTAAGTACTCAAAGAAAACAACCAAACACTACCGAGAAACAAAATACTTATAGTATAAAAACGAAATGGCCACAGAGTAATATTGCAGGTGGGGTTACCAATATTCATTTACTTATTGAATAATTGATATGAATAAAACTGTTTCTAATTAATTCCACAGTATTGAAGTAATGCGAAAATGTAGTCAGTAAGGGTCAAAACGGTGAATTCAATTACTGAATAATGTAAAATATTGATTTATTTTATAATCTATTTTTAGGTCCAGTTAAAAAACGAAGAAATGTGGGGTTACGTCCAAACACCTTGGAGTTTTTGTGCAACAAAAATGACAAATTTTTTGAAATACGAAAACGTGAACTAGCCCTACAAGAAAGGCAGCAAGATTTAGAACAGAAAAAATTTCAGTTAGAAGAAATGAAAACAAAAGCACAAATGGAAATGGAAGGAGTGAGATTTCAGGCTGAAATGGAAATTTTCAGGAACCAACAAAAACTTCTAGAATTAGTTCTGACAAAAATGCAACCATTGTCTTAACTTAACTATTTTCTTTCCAATTTTTTGTTGTTGTTATTTGTACAGGGCTTTGTAACAAAAGTGCTTTTCACCTGATAATAAATAAAGTGATACAAATACAAAAAAGTGTTGAATAGAAAAATTGTTGGGATTTTTATATGAAAAAAAAAACAGTCAATTTAAAAAATAAAGCAAAAATGGTGCATTTCTTGTTTAAATGGAATGAACATTCTTTTAATATGTGTTGTATGATACATCTTTTGCTATATTTTTTAAATTGACTTTCAATTGTTTTTTGTCACAGAAATCCCAACAACTTTTCTATATGTAACACTTTTTTTATTACTTTATTAATTATCAGGTAAAAAGTTGGATGTAATTCTATAGACAAGAGTATTTTTGCTATTGTGACCAATTTTTTTTTTCTAATAGTTTTATTAATGTACAGGATTAAGCTTTATATTTATTGTTTTTCTTGGAAATCGTCCTTTTGTTTTCCTGTTTTGTTAGTTACTTACTATTTTTGTTACTTTTTGAATTTGAATAAAATTAGGTTATATACCTATAATGAAAAACATGCAGGTGATAGTTATTTTTTATTTCCAAAATTACATTTAATTAGCAAGATATATACCTCTAAGTCAGGAGGTTGAACATGAAAATAAGCAGATGTTTGGCTGCCATATATGCATGTATGACAGTTAGTGAGTAGCACACCTGTTGAATATAATTGTCCCACCTCCTGCAGGAGCAATTTAAGATTTTTTTTGAAATCCAGAAACGCAAATTCTTGGATAACTTTTTGGAATCCCCATTCCACTGATACCCTCATTAAGGACATGGTCGTGTTGAAATTTTGTCTATCAATATTCCCCGCTATTTCATATTCGGTGTAAGGCCTCAACAACAGCTCCCTTAATCCATAAGCCTGGTCACCATAAATCACAAAATTTTCATGTGGAAATGTAGTTGTTTGCCGCAGTTCCTCATAAAGACCACAATGCCTGAAAATTCCTGCATCGTGCCTTCTTCCAGGGTATGCTCCTTTTAAATTTATTATTATCCCATCAGGGCACAGTAGGGATTGATATTTCACACAATGAACTTTTTTGTGTCCAGAGTAATATTCTTCTTGGTTTCTAATTGGCCGGCAGATTGGGCGTATAGTACCATCAATAAAGCCCCAACAATTCCTAACAGGTGCTCCTTTATTACTTACAGCCTAAAATGAATTAAAAATACAATATAGGTATAAGTAACTGGATGTGTAATTTTCTGCAGTAAAAAAGTACCTCAGCATATATCCTTAATCTTTCATAGTCGAGCCACTGTACATTATTAAGGTTTTCCAAAATGTGCCCTTTATTTTCATAGATTATGTTCACTACTGTTTGAATTATTCTTGACAAAGCAGGCTCTGTACGTCCAAATATGTATTTCAGGACACTTAGGCGATTTGGATATGCAAGCCTTCTTAATAAAATGCAGAGGCCTTCAATTCCTACAAAAAAGGTGTTTATCAAATTGACAGAACTACTGCTTTTCTTTTTTCTTAAGTAGTAATTTGATTTTCTTTATGCTTTATTTTGATAGACAGAATCAAATAAGCTTAATAGATTTTAGGTTTTCTTTTTTTAGATTATAATTAACTTAATTTTCATACTCTAACGCAAGCCATACACCCACCTTCCACTGCATCCCGACCTTCTGTAACAATTTGATTTGGTATTTCGAGGGCAGCAGCTATTCGAGGAATAACATTTTTTCCAAAACGAAATAATTCTCTGGATTCTTCTTCACTAAAATCGTTGAGGTAGAAGTCAACATTTGGTAAATTGACTAAATTGTTCTCCTGACCTTCATTTCCCAGGATGTGAAGTAGTACAGCATCATCCATGTCATCATCCATATCATTATCAAGTTCTCCAATAGCGGCTGCTAGGAGTAGATCTTCCATTATTTTTGAATTGTTAGTTAAACTACTTAAACTGAATAAGCAACCATAACCCTAGAAAATTCAAACAAACAACAAACTTCACGTGAAAAGGTACGTGTTTAATCTCTCTAATAACAGTCACTCCTTGACTACATTTTCATTTTACTTATAATAACAACTCAACTAGTTTTAAAAAATATAAACATAGGAAACTCATATATTATCAATTACTTATCCTAATGCTTTTAAAAATAAACACCAAAAACATAAATGCCTTATCCCACATAGCACGCAATATTCCTGGGATATTCTCTCAATGTCCTAGAAGGAATATAAATATTCCGAATATTCCAAGAATATCCGGTAAATATATATATTCTGAACGGATATTCTACGGATGTTCCCAATAGAATATCCATAAAATAATATTAGGGGCAAATCCTAAGAATATCTCTTGAGGAATATCTTTCGTAGAAGATTCTCAGAATATTCGGGAAGGGAGTTTCTAAAAGCATACTGAGTAAGAGGCCATTAGTTAGCATAAGAAGAATTGACATCTGCCATTGAATTATTTGACTCCTCCAGTCATCCATTTGCATTGCAATATTTGCATCCATACTTTTGTGTGTAGTGTGAATTTTTAAGGTGAGTAAAATTTTGGTACTTATTATTATGAAATTAAAAACAAATAAGTAGGAAAATTATTAGAGTTCTAAAATATGTTGGGGAAAATGCGGTAATACAACCTGCAATCACGTGTGAATCAAATTATAATCGGCACTAATGAATTAACTAATGAAATCTCCGAATTGTATTACCTATAAGTATTAAAATTCATGTTTATGTTTGTTGCAGATGATACTGCTGTAGAGGCCAACAGAAAATGCAGATTTAGTGCCTCTATTTAACATAGCAGACATAGAAGAACTGGAAAACATCTACAAACTGCTTTCAATCTAGATGCGTAAGTGATATTATTATATTCTTATAAAATTACTACACAAGACTATTTAATGAGAAATCTAATAAATAAAATTTTCTGTAGGTTATTTACCTAAGCCATGAGGGAAGATTGGATTACAAAGAAAGTGTTAGGAGAACTTTGAGAAAAATCTTTGAAGAGGAGGTAGCCATGATGTACAGCTTTCAAGGACATAAAGGGAAAAACTCATTTAATGAAACTCAAATATGCATTGCTGTAATAAGTGAGTATTATGTTTTGTTGACAGTTTTGTGTAGAAATAAATTAAATTGTTGAACAAGTTTAGCAAAAATGATAAAGCACTATTGTTGCAGTAAGTAATTGAATAATATATAAAGCTTTATTATAAATAGAATTAACTCACAGAGTATAATATATAGAGGGGAAATTTTAAAGCTCTTAACAGAATAGTATTCTATTATAATGTACTATGTCGATTTGAGTTACATAAAAGTGATAACTCTCTTAAAATAATACTTCTGTAATTGCTTGTTTTTTACATAAAACTATATAATTTATTTCCATGTACAACAAGATTTAGTAAAAAATAATTCAATGTCAAACTAATGAAAGCTCCTCAACCTTATAAAAATTGAAAGATCGAGATGAATAGATATTTATGTATGCAAACAGGGCACAATAGATCTTTTAGGTCTCAGTGAATGCCACTCCAGTATTCGTTGGCAAACAGGGTTGATATATCAAGTCAAAATTTGAAATACTATACATCTGTTGTGTATTAAATAATAGAATATTATGGACTTTTCTACTTCCAATTTTATTGATATTGCAAAAATATTGGTAAAATTTTCAAATTTTAACTTTATACAGATTACTCATACTTTATTATTGATATTGGATTGGAAATAATATTTATTCCAAACACAAAAACTATAACAACTTTTTTTTTAGAATCTGTCTTAAAACAACACTCTGAAACTACTTCCAAGTTTGTTGAAGTGGCAATTAGCAAATGGTTAGCTAAAGCCAAAGAACGTATGAAAAAATTCCCAACTGAAGTTAATGATGTATTGGAAATAAATAATTAATTAATATTTGGTTTTTATATATCCTTTCATATAATTTCCCTTAATAGTTGAGTTTAATTTACATGAAATATTCATGTAGTGTGAAATGTACATTCTTCAAATATCGTCAGGAGGACATTGAAAGAATATCTGGAATATACTTACAATATTCCCTTGGTGTTGTCCCTTTAACGTGCCAATCTGAATATTCATGGACCATTCAAGGAACATCTGCAATATTCATGGTATATTCGCTTGGAATGATCCCCGAATGTGCCAGTTTGAATATCCTTGGAATATTCCAGTAATATCGGGAATATGCGTCGTATATTCCTTGAAAATATCCTTCGAATGCATCTTGCGGAATATCTATATGATATTCATAGAATATCTAGGATATTCATGGAATATTCTCACAGGATATCCATCGACTATTGTGGAGACTGAACAAAGTGTTAATCCTAGGAATATTCTATGAAGAATAAATATATCTCTTGGACATTCACAGAATGTACCATTATTCTTGCGGAACATTCTATGAATATCCTATGAATCAAATTTTGCTATCTGGGATTAGTCGTCCATATAGAATATCGAAAGATGTTAAATAATAAACTTGTCTTAAAGGAAACATAACTCATTAATATATTACTATAGCGTAAACAGAAACAAGAGCTGCTTTAAGAGTGCGCCTTACACAATTTTCGTTAAATTTAGGATCTGCTAATTGTACGTCCGGTATATTCAACAATGTTTTATTGAATGATACTAATGGTAATTTTTCTGTAATATTCGGTAACACGAGACAATCTAACTGAGCTTGAAAATCATTATAACATGAGTGTACTTGAATTTGAATTTGTTTGTTTAGGTATATTTTCAAGAGCTTGACAGACTCCTTTCACGGCGAAATCCACCGACCGCGCTGTAATTTCTAATTTTCGATAAATTTTCTCGGATATAAAATTACTTTGTGAACAACTATCTAACAAAGCCCTGGCTTGAATAAATTCAACGTTACTATTTTTTATTTTTATCATCACAGTCGGCAATAATACTTGTGATGCATAAATACCCTTTACTTCTTGACTAACTAGTGATATTTGTCGGTTTTCAATAGTTCTGCACTAGTTGGACGAAGACGGATTATCTTCGCTACCATAAAAAATGTTTTGACTACTTTGACTTTGTACTTTTCCGCCGTTGCTGCTGCCGCCGCTATTGCTAGTCGGAATTTGAGACGGCTCATTGCTCATTACCGAAACGGACTCTTGCACCAGTGGTAATATTTGATTTTTCGTATGTAATAAAGAATTATGAAGCTTATGACATTTTGGACATCCTTTAGATTTACATTTCCAGAAGGGATGATTTGGTTTTAAGCAATTAGTGCATAATTTATTTTCTTTGATTTTTACCCACCATTCCTGAGTACTTATATTTAACAATTGTTCACATTTATATATTGAATGAGGTTGGTGACACAAATAACATTCTATAGAATTTATTAAATTGGAAGTTGATGTAACAAATGAAGCTGAAATTTTTCTTATATTCTGTTTACTGTTTT
Source organism: Lochmaea crataegi (assembly GCA_947563755.1). Lineage (NCBI taxonomy): Eukaryota > Metazoa > Arthropoda > Insecta > Coleoptera > Chrysomelidae > Lochmaea > Lochmaea crataegi. Next base: position 41,884,059 of record OX387425.1, on the reverse strand, counting down.
TAACCGCTGACATCTTCTCTAAAATCTCACATTTATTTTTTATAAACGTTTCTATATCCTGCATAGTAGCTTTTGTACCCGAAATTTTGTAAGATTTCCACTCTCTTTTTGTAACAACGTCAAATTTAGATAAATGGGGTAAATGCTTTTACCTCTTCGCCTAGTGCTTTAAGAGCAGATAAATTGTTTGTTATTTTTTCGTACAAATTTCGCAAAGCGGTGGAAGATTCTTTTGATATCGATGGACAATCAAAAATTTCTTGAATGTGATTGTGCGTTATTAAATTTTCATTTTCTTATCTTTCTACAATTTTAGTCCACGCAATAGCGTAATTCGCATCTGTGACTTTAAGAGACTTAATAGTTTTGAGGGCTTCTGCTGATAGAGCCTGACGTAGGTAATAAAACTTTTGATAATTCGTTAATTGAACTTTACTGTCTACTAGACCCACAAATGCGTCCCTAAATTCATACTGTTTGGTATTTATATAGATGTTCGGAACACACCTGATGTGTCATAAGTCATATGTCATGACATTGACACAACAGAGCCATTCCATCCTTTACAGTTATGATTGTAAGACATGTATCGACCTAACAAATAAAGTATATCTAATAATATCTTATTGTTACGCGAGCTACTGCAATAATATTCTCACTTAGTGCCCCCAGTGAAATCCCCGTATGAGACGACTATGGCTCATCCGCCCAATTTTCGAGAAGCATCCAGAATACGAAACATCGAGAATATCCAGTGAACCCGCCAGAACGCCGAAAGATTTCTAGAATTACGGCGCGTGAGTATAAATAGGCCACAAGCATCGCCGCAGGCAATTAGTCAATCAGTCAGTGTTGATACCGAAAGAAAGTAATCGCGCTTCGATAAAGTGTTTATTAAGTGACTCTCATATAAATTATAATTAGTGTGTTTAGTGTATTACATAAATTATTAAATAAGGACTGAATTACATATAAATCTGTAAATATAAATTAATTGTAAATATAAATTAGAATAAACGTTACATTGGTGTCAGAAGTGGGATTAAAAAAAAATATATAAATAAATAAATAAATATACAGGAAGATGGCGAAGAAACTTTGTGAATTAAAAGTTTCAGAGCTTCGAAGAGAGTTGGAGGATTACGAACTGGACACAAGTGGGGTCAAGTCAGTGTTAGTGGAACTACTAAAAGAAGCTATGATTAACAATGGATTGGACCCGGAAACGTTTGAATTCACCGACGAAGCGTCCGCCTCTATAACCTCTTCCATAAAAAAACTTTCGACGGATATAAAAAACGAAATGTCGGACATGGAAAATAAAATTTCGACGGATATAAAAAACGAAATTTCATCCATGGAAAACAAAATGTCGGACGTGGAAAATAAAATTTCATCCATGGAAAGTAAACTTTCGGCGGACATAGAAAATAAAATGACGGACATGAAAAATGAAATGACATCCATGAAGACTGATATTTCTGCCGTGGAAGAAAAGATTAAAAGTATGGAGCAAGAAATTAAACAAAAAATCAAAGAAATCGAAAGGAAGACTAGTAATAAACCGGATATTACAACTAGGCAAGCCCCGAATAACGACGAACTGGCAGAGAAAGTAGAGTTGAAACCGAAAATGGAAAACGATATTAACAGCCGAGTGAAACTGCCAACATTCGATGGTAAAACGTCATGGCCGAACTATCTGAAGCAATTCGAGGCGGCATCAAAGGCAAACAACTGGAGTGAGAAGGAAAAAGCGTTAAATTTAACTCTTGCCCTTAGAGGAGACGCTATGGATATCCTCCAGACCATTCCAGTGGAAGAGGCCGAAGATTTTGAACAACTCAAAAAGCGATTGAATATGAGATATGGCCTGGAAGACCTGGAGCATCTGTACCAATCGCAGCTGAAAAACCGCAAACAAAAACGCGACGAAACTCTGCAAGAATTCGAAGCAGACATTGCGAGGTTGGTGCGGTTTGCCTATCCATCGGCACCGGAGAATGTCATGGAATGTTTAGGGGTACAGACATTCATCGACGGAGTTCGTGACCATGAAATGCAGAGAACTCTACGCTTGGCTCGGCATAAGACACTGGTCGACGTACTTTCTGCAGCCTTGGAGTACGAAGCAGCTACACAGGCTTCCGGAGTATACGGCAAGGTGAGGGCTGAAGCAGACGAAGAAGCTGAGAACAAGCTCGACCAGATTGTCAACATGATGAAAAGCATCTCAAATGGAAAACTGAAAGCCGTGAGATGCTGGAATTGTGGAGAAATGGGACATGTACGCAGTTCGTGCAAGCGACCGAGAACTGCTAAAAACAAAGATGCCCAGCAGGAAAAACTAGGAAGGGTCGACCTTCAGAAGGCAGCTTCGACCCGAAGACCTTCCAAAGACTCCCTCTCTAGAAGACCATGCCCTGCAGAGTGCTCTCACTGCAGCAAAACAGAAACTAAGGAAGCTGCGATTCGAAGAACCACGGTGACCACCGACGAATGGACACCAGAAAAGTTGGAAGAGGAACAAGAGAACGATCCCGACTTGAAGAAAATCCGACATTGGAAAAAGGAGAACTGTCGACCTACTTGGCAAGAGATTTCAAGGTACTCGCCAACGATGAAATCGTATTGGGCCCAGTGGGACTCGCTGGTTTTGGAAAACGGTTTGCTACAGCGAGTAATCGAGAACGATGAGGGTTCCGAAACTAGAAGACAGTTGGTGATTCCAAGAACAAGGGTAGCAGCAGTACTTCTGAAATTACACGACAGTCCGTCAGGAGGACATCTAGGTGTGAAGAAGACCCTCCAGAAAGTGCGAGAACGGTTTTATTGGATGCACAGTTCCGAAGATGTGAAGGACTGGTGTAAGAAGTGCACTACCTGTGCTACGACCAATGGACCGCACGGGAGAAGAAAGGCTCCTATGAAGCAGTACAATGTCGGAAGCCCTTTTGAACGCATTGCCCTGGACATTGCCGGACCGTTTCCACCGACAGCAAATGGCAGCAGGTACATTTTGGTGGTGATGGACTACTTCGCAAAATGGGTAGAAGAGTATGCCATTCCAAACCAAGAAGCCGCGACGGTTGCCGACGTGCTTGTGAATGAGTTCATTTGCCGATATGGAGTGCCCCTGGAAATACACAGCGACCAGGGCAGAAACTTCGAAAGCCAGCTGTTCCAGGAAGTTTGTGAAAAGCTCGGCATGAAGAAAACGAGAACTACGGCTTTGCACCCACAGTCGGACGGGATGGTAGAGCGAATGAACAGAACTCTTGGCAAATACCTGTCTAAAGCAGTATCTAACCATCAGCGAGATTGGGACCAATATCTCTCGCTATTCGCGATGGCCTACAGATCCGCCATCAATGAGTCCACCGGCCAAACACCAGCAAGAGTTCTGTTCGGACGCGAAATGAGATTACCCTGCGACCTTGAATTTGGATGCCGACCCGGAGAAGACATAGCTGGTGAAGATTACGTGACCCAGCTGAGAAAAAGAATGGATGACGTACACGAGCTGGTTCGATCGAATCTTCAGATCGCTAGCGATAGGATGAAGAAAAGGTACGATACGCAAGCTACGGAAGGAGGTTTCCACGAAGGAGACAAAGTCTGGCTGCATAACCCAAGAAGACAAAAGGGTTTTTCTCCAAAGTTACAGAAAGCTTGGGACGGCCCGTACCTCGTAAAGAAAAGAATCAACGATGTCATCTATCGTATCAGCAAGATCCCAAATGGAAAGCCAAAGGTGGTACACCGTAACCGATTAGCGCCATTCGAGGGTGACCACGATGAGGAAGTAAACCAGCTTCAGGAAGTAGCCGATCCTGCTTTTGTAGAATTCATGGGTGCTTATGGTGGTACCGGAAAAGCAAGATTCGGCGTCACCACTGAGAGACGACAGGACCTGCTTACCGTTCCGGAGGAATACTCACTGGCAATAAACATCCCTGCCAGCGTAACCGATGCGCGCGGACTGGCATCTCTGTTTATAAAGAAGAGTGGCGCACGTCCTTTGGTAAACCAGTTACCAGTACCAGGTAAAGCTTTGAAGCTGCAAAATGGCTCCCGCTACAATTTCCACCTAGTGACGAGGAACACCTTCGACGAAAGACCAACGTACGAGGATGTCTGGGAAGCATTACGAAGCCTGAGGGAGCATGTGCTTGAATCGAACGTGCATAGGCTAGCCATGCCCAAGATTGAATGTAGGCATTTAAATTGGCGAATAATCCGTAACATGGTAGAAGTAATCTTCCGAGACACCGAAGTGCAGGTACTGGTTTGCGGCCATGCTCGGGAGACACAGCCAACAGAGAAGACGGTCGCATGTTACTTCCATACAAATGGAAAATGCAACAAGGGGACCAGTTGCCGATACAGTCACCTCGTTCCAGTTTCCTAGCTAGTTCCAGGAGGAACTGTCTCTTAAGGAGGGGGCAATGTTACGCGAGCTACTGCAATAATATTCTCACTTAGTGCCCCCAGTGAAATCCCCGTATGAGACGACTATGGCTCCTCCGCCCAATTTTCGAGAAGCATCCAGAATACGAAACATCGAGAATATCCAGTGAACCCGCCAGAACGCCGAAAGATTTCTAGAATTACGGCGCGTGAGTATAAATAGGCCACAAGCATCGCCGCAGGCAATTAGTCAATCAGTCAGTGTTGATACCGAAAGAAAGTAATCGCGCTTCGATAAAGTGTTTATTAAGTGACTCTCATATAAATTATAATTAGTGTGTTTAGTGTATTACATAAATTATTAAATAAGGACTGAATTACATATAAATCTGTAAATATAAATTAATTGTAAATATAAATTAGAATAAACGTTACATTGGTGTCAGAAGTGGGATTAAAAAAAAAATATAAATAAATAAATAAATATACAGGAAGATGGCGAAGAAACTTTGTGAATTAAAAGTTTCAGAGCTTCGAAGAGAGTTGGAGGATTACGAACTGGACACAAGTGGGGTCAAGTCAGTGTTAGTGGAACGACTAAAAGAAGCTATGATTAACAATGGATTGGACCCGGAAACGTTTGAATTCACCGACGAAGCGTCCGCCTCTATAACCTCTTCCATAAAAAAACTTTCGACGGATATAAAAAACGAAATGTGGGACATGGAAAATAAAATTTCGACGGATATAAAAAACGAAATTTCATCCATGGAAAACAAAATGTCGGACGTGGAAAATAAAATTTCATCCATGGAAAGTAAACTTTCGGCGGACTTAGAAAATAAAATGACGGACATGAAAAATGAAATGACATCCATGAAGACTGATATTTCTGCCGTGGAAGAAAAGATTAAAAGTATGGAGCAAGAAATTAAACAAAAAATCAAAGAAATCGAAAGGAAGACTAGTAATAAACCGGATATTACAACTAGGCAAGCCCCGAATAACGACGAACTGGCAGAGAAAGTAGAGTTGAAACCGAAAATGGAAAACGATATTAACAGCCGAGTGAAACTGCCAACATTCGATGGTAAAACGTCATGGCCGAACTATCTGAAGCAATTCGAGGCGGCATCAAAGGCAAACAACTGGAGTGAGAAGGAAAAAGCGTTAAATTTAACTCTTGCCCTTAGAGGAGACGCTATGGATATCCTCCAGACCATTCCAGTGGAAGAGGCCGAAGATTTTGAACAACTCAAAAAGCGATTGAATATGAGATATGGCCTGGAAGACCTGGAGCATCTGTACCAATCGCAGCTGAAAAACCGCAAACAAAAACGCGACGAAACTCTGCAAGAATTCGAAGCAGACATTGCGAGGTTGGTGCGGTTTGCCTATCCATCGGCACCGGAGAATGTCATGGAATGTTTAGGGGTACAGACATTCATCGACGGAGTTCGTGACCATGAAATGCAGAGAACTCTACGCTTGGCTCGGCATAAGACACTGGTCGACGTACTTTCTGCAGCCTTGGAGTACGAAGCAGCTACACAGGCTTCCGGAGTATACGGCAAGGTGAGGGCTGAAGCAGACGAAGAAGCTGAGAACAAGCTCGACCAGATTGTCAACATGATGAAAAGCATCTCAAATGGAAAACTGAAAGCCGTGAGATGCTGGAATTGTGGAGAAATGGGACATGTACGCAGTTCGTGCAAGCGACCGAGAACTGCTAAAAACAAAGATGCCCAGCAGGAAAAACTAGGAAGGGTCGACCTTCAGAAGGCAGCTTCGACCCGAAGACCTTCCAAAGACTCCCTCTCTAGAAGACCATGCCCTGCAGAGTGCTCTCACTGCAGCAAAACAGAAACTAAGGAAGCTGCGATTCGAAGAACCACGGTGACCACCGACGAATGGACACCAGAAAAGTTGGAAGAGGAACAAGAGAACGATCCCGACTTGAAGAAAATCCGACATTGGAAAAAGGAGAACTGTCGACCTACTTGGCAAGAGATTTCAAGGTACTCGCCAACGATGAAATCGTATTGGGCCCAGTGGGACTCGCTGGTTTTGGAAAACGGTTTGCTACAGCGAGTAATCGAGAACGATGAGGGTTCCGAAACTAGAAGACAGTTGGTGATTCCAAGAACAAGGGTAGCAGCAGTACTTCTGAAATTACACGACAGTCCGTCAGGAGGACATCTAGGTGTGAAGAAGACCCTCCAGAAAGTGCGAGAACGGTTTTATTGGATGCACAGTTCCGAAGATGTGAAGGACTGGTGTAAGAAGTGCACTACCTGTGCTACGACCAATGGACCGCACGGGAGAAGAAAGGCTCCTATGAAGCAGTACAATGTCGGAAGCCCTTTTGAACGCATTGCCCTGGACATTGCCGGACCGTTTCCACCGACAGCAAATGGCAGCAGGTACATTTTGGTGGTGATGGACTACTTCGCAAAATGGGTAGAAGAGTATGCCATTCCAAACCAAGAAGCGACGTGCTTGTGAATGAGTTCATTTGCCGATATGGAGTGCCCCTGGAAATACACAGCGACCAGGGCAGAAACTTCGAAAGCCAGCTGTTCCAGGAAGTTTGTGAAAAGCTCGGCATGAAGAAAACGAGAACTACGGCTTTGCACCCACAGTCGGACGGGATGGTAGAGCGAATGAACAGAACTCTTGGCAAATACCTGTCTAAAGCAGTATCTAACCATCAGCGAGATTGGGACCAATATCTCTCGCTATTCGCGATGGCCTACAGATCCGCCATCAATGAGTCCACCGGCCAAACACCAGCAAGAGTTCTGTTCGGACGCGAAATGAGATTACCCTGCGACCTTGAATTTGGATGCCGACCCGGAGAAGACATAGCTGGTGAAGATTACGTGACCCAGCTGAGAAAAAGAATGGATGACGTACACGAGCTGGTTCGATCGAATCTTCAGATCGCTAGCGATAGGATGAAGAAAAGGTACGATACGCAAGCTACGGAAGGAGGTTTCCACGAAGGAGACAAAGTCTGGCTGCATAACCCAAGAAGACAAAAGGGTTTTTCTCCAAAGTTGCAGAAAGCTTGGGACGGCCCGTACCTCGTAAAGAAAAGAATCAACGATGTCATCTATCGTATCAGCAAGATCCCAAATGGAAAGCCAAAGGTGGTACACCGTAACCGATTAGCGCCATTCGAGGGTGACCACGATGAGGAAGTAAACCAGCTTCAGGAAGTAGCCGATCCTGCTTTTGTAGAATTCATGGGTGCTTATGGTGGTACCGGAAAAGCAAGATTCGGCGTCACCACTGAGAGACGACAGGACCTGCTTACCGTTCCGGAGGAATACTCACTGGCAATAAACATCCCTGCCAGCGTAACCGATGCGCGCGGACTGGCATCTCTGTTTATAAAGAAGAGTGGCGCACGTCCTTTGGTAAACCAGTTACCAGTACCAGGTAAAGCTTTAAAGCTGCAAAATGGCTCCCGCTACAATTTCCACCTAGTGACGAGGAACACCTTCGACGAAAGACCAACGTACGAGGATGTCTGGGAAGCATTACGAAGCCTGAGGGAGCATGTGCTTGAATCGAACGTGCATAGGCTAGCCATGCCCAAGATTGAATGTAGGCATTTAAATTGGCGAATAATCCGTAACATGGTAGAAGTAATCTTCCGAGACACCGAAGTGCAGGTACTGGTTTGCGGCCATGCTCGGGAGACACAGCCAACAGAGAAGACGGTCGCATGTTACTTCCATACAAATGGAATATGCAACAAGGGCACCAGTTGCCGATACAGTCACCTCGTTCCAGTTTCCTAGCTAGTTCCAGGAGGAACTGTCTCTTAAGGAGGGGGCAATGTTACGCGAGCTACTGCAATAATATTCTCACTTAGTGCCCCCAGTGAAATCCCCGTATGAGACGACTATGGCTCCTCCGCCCAATTTTCGAGAAGCATCCAGAATACGAAACATCGAGAATATCCAGTGAACCCGCCAGAACGCCGAAAGGTTTCTAGAATTACGGCGCGTGAGTATAAATAGGCCACAAGCATCGCCGCAGGCAATTAGTCAATCAGTCAGTGTTGATACCGAAAGAAAGTAATCGCGCTTCGATAAAGTGTTTATTAAGTGACTCTCATATAAATTATAATTAGTGTGTTTAGTGTATTACATAAATTATTAAATAAGGACTGAATTACATATAAATCTGTAAATATAAATTAATTGTAAATATAAATTAGAATAAACGTTACATTATGTTTAATAAACCATCAACCAATAACTTAAATATAAATAACAGAACATTAAACATGGCGCTGCGGCTAAAGTAAATATAAGTGAAAATAGTTATTGGTATTAGTGGATGATCAGAAAGACTAAAAATATAGGTTAAGTTTAAAACCAGAAGAAAATAAATTCATACAGAAGCATGGCAAATTTAGGCGTAAAACTGCCACCAGACTTTGATCTACAAGGCTCGAACGCTGCAATTGAATGGAAATTTTGGAGAACGGCGTTCGAGGACTACTTAATGGCAACAGGCCAACACGAGGCGGTCGAGAAAGTAAAATTATCGATACTTCGCAATATGATTGGAATTGAAGCGACCAGAATTATGGCTACATTCGATATCCCAAGAGAACAAACTGAGAATTATAATTTCATGTTGGACACAATTGGTAATTATGTAAACCCAAGAGTAAATGAGTGTTTTGAGAGGTATAACTTCTCAAAACGAGTTCAGAAAGAGGGTGAAACCTTTGAGCAATTTTTAACAGACTGTAAACACCTGGTAAAGTCTTGCAACTTTAACATGATAGACCAGACAGAGACAGTTGAAGAAAAAGCTTTACGTGACAAAATGGTGATTGGGATAAGAGACCCAACAACGAGAGAAGCCTTGCTGAGAATAGACAAGCTGACTTTGAAGAAGGCAATCGATTTCTGCAGAACTAGTGAACAAAGTAGGAACCAGAACTCTCAGTTTCGACAAAATAATGGAGAAATAGAAATAAGTCAAGCGACAAGAAGTCATAAAGGAAAAAAGGTAACAAATAATGTTAAGTTTAATTCTCAGACAAGTGAAGTGTTTCAATGTAGGCGGTGTCAGAAAAAGCACAAAGCTCGTGAGTGTCCTGCATATGGAAAAAAATGTAATAAATGTGGGTTATTAAACCATTTCTCTGTAGCATGTAAAGTCAAAAATGTTAAGTCTGTAGAGCAGGATTCCGACAGTGATAGCTCTAATGATTTCTCAATCAATAATGTAAATATTTGTAAATGTAAAAGTATGTCATGTAATCACAAGAGAAGTATCTGGGAAGAAAAAATTGAAATTGAAGGAAATAAAATAATAACAAAGCTAGATACAGGGGCAGAAGTTAATATTGTTCCTTTAAATATCTTTAAAAAAATTAATAAACAGTTCAGGGTCAGGCCCACAGAATGTATCTTAAAAGCCTTTCAAGGGTCATTAACAAAACCATTGGGGATTGTAAATTTAAACTGTAAATTCAAAAATATAGATGTTTTTGAGGATTTTTTAATTGTTGAGGATGCAAGTCAGGTTCTCATAGGCGGTCACACATGTTTAAGACTAAATTTGATCAAAAGAGTAAAAATTGTTAATGATGTAAATGCGATAGATTTGGGTAAAAATGTATTCATCAATGATAATATGGATGTGTTTTCAGGTGCAGGTTTATTTCCTGGCAAATGCCATATAACAACCAACGAAAAATTTGAGCCGGTTAGGTATCCTCCAAATAAAGTACCTTTAGCTATTAGAGAGGCGTATAAAGCTGAATTAGATAGGTTAGTTAAGCGCAAAGCAATAATGAAAGTAGAAAAAATTGACTCTCATGCTAGTATAAATAGAATCGTCTTAGTAGAGAAATCTAATGGTAAAATCAGACTATGTTTAGATCCATCAGATTTAAACAAGAGCATAGTTCGAAAACCTAAAGCAAATTTAAGCATTGAAGAAGTATGTTCAAAATTAAAGGGTAAAAGTATATATACAGTATTTGACTTATCAGAAGGTTACCATCATTTAAAATTGAATGAAAGCTCCTCATGGAAATGTTGTTTCGCAACTCCATTTGGAGTATATAGGTATACGGTACTACCTTATGGTCTGTCAAACTCCCAAGATCTGTTTGATGAAATGATTGAAAAACATTTCAGCAAAATTAAAAATGTAACAATATGTCATGACGACATGATTGTGGCAGGGGCGACAAAAGAGGAGCATGACAAAGCTGTAAATGAAGTATTATCAAAATCCAGACAAGTAAATGCTAAATTTAATAAAGACAAACTTCAATACTGTCAGACAAAAGTTAAATTCATGGGGCAAATTTTCAATAAAAATGGTATGGAAATTGATCCAGATCGTGTGGAATCTCTTTGTAAGTTAAAAAGCCCAGAAAATAAATTAGAATTGCAGAGAATAATTGGTTCACTTAATTATGTGAGGCGATATGTTCCAAATATGGCTGAACATATGTCACCTTTATGTGAATTGCTTAAATCCAATATTGAATGGCAGTGGCTTCCAAAACATGAACAAACATTTAAAAATATAAAAAAAAATTATTTGTAAAACACCTGCATTAGCACCATTCGATGTAAGCAAGAAAATTGTATTACAGTGTGATGCATCTAAGAATGGGTTGGACTGTTGCATGTTTCAGGAACACTCGAATGTACTAAAGTTAGTTGCGTGTTCATCTCGTACGATGAACAACCATGAAGTTAATTATAGTCAAACCGAAAAAGAATTACTAGCAATACATTATAGCACTCAGAAATTTCATGATTTTATTTATCGGTCTAATGTTGATGTGCAGACGGACCACAAACCAATTATCCCGATAATGAAAAAACCTATTTGTAAAATTGGGTCAGTAAGATTACAACGCTTGCGCCTTAAGCTACTAAAATATAATTTAAATGTATATTATGTTCCTGGAAAACAGGTACATTTCGCAGATATGTTATCCAGAGCCAGCTTAAATTCTGACTATTGTGATTTTGATATGTTTGAAACTGTTCATTCAGTATCCAGACATTTACCCATGTCAGATGAAAAAAAATGTGAATTTAGAAGAGAAACAGCTAATGATATAGTTTTAAAACAAATTTCGGATTATTACTATAATGGCTGGCCAAAATTAGATGCCGTTCCTTTAGAATGTAAACCATACTATACAAGTAAAAACGACATTTATGTAGAAGCAGGTTTAGTTTTCATTAATAATAAAGTAGTTGTACCTGAATCTTTAAGACTGCCAATGTTTAAATTGTTACACAAAGGTCACATGGGCATAAATAAAACAACACATAAGGCAAGAAAAATATTATATTGGCCAAATTTAACGGCTGATATCATGAACTATATAAAAAAATGCAGAACTTGTGAAAAACATATGCCAAGGGGTATTAAGGAACCGCTGTTACCTCACTCTATCCCGAAACTCAGGTTTAATAAAATTGGTGTAGATATCCTTGAATTCGGATCAAAAGCTTACCTAATTTTAGTGGACCACTTCTCACACTGGATTGAGATGTGTCCACTATTTAATAAAACATCAGATTCAGTAATTAATGTTATGCAGGAGGTATTTACAAGATTTGGATACCCCCAACATATAATAGCCGATAACTTACCATTTTTGTCAGCAAAATGCAAAAATTACTATAAAAATAAAGACATAAAAATACTTACCTGTACACCATACCATCATCAAAGCAATGGACTCTCTGAAAAGGCTGTTAATTTAGGCAAACAAATATTGCGTAAAAGCTTGGATGAAAAAAGCGACTATAGGGAATTACTTTTAGAATATAATAACACAACAATAATAAATTTACAGGCATCTCCAGCTCAAATATTGCAGAGCCGAACCCTTCGAACACAATTACCAATAATAGAAAGTAAATTAGAACCACAGATTGAAACACAAATATTTAGATATTTATGTGAGCAAAAACAAAAAGTTGAAAAACAATATAATAAAACTAGCCGTAAAACTGAGTCAATTTTTAGAAAGGGAGATAAAGTAGTAGTAAAAAGCTCTAAAGACAAAATATGGCATAAAGCAGTAGTATTAGAAAAGGCTGTTGAGCCTCGGTCAGATTGGTTGCGCAAGGAAAAGAATAATAGAATTGTTAGACGTAATAGTAGTTAAATGAAACTCTCATTTACCAGGACAAACACTGATGACTTACTGTTAGAGCCGGTATTGCATCCTGATGACAAATATAACAGTAGACATGATTTAACAGATCATGAAAACAACAACATTGTTGAAGACCTAAATATTTTACATCAAACTGAAACTATTACATCCAATGAGATAAACAGCCCAGATACCTCTCTTGGCAACAGATCTCGATTTGGTCGATGTATTAAACCTGTTGTAAAACTTAACCTTTAAGGGGAAGGTGTTTGGTATTTATATAGATGTTCGGAACACACCTGATGTGTCATAAGTCATATGTCATGACATTGACACAACAGAGCCATTCCATCCTTTAAAGTTATGATTGTAAGACATGTATCGACCTAACAAATAAAGTATATCTAATAATATCTTATGTTTAATAAACCATCAACCAATAACTTAAAGATAAATAACAGAACATTAAACACATACCAAGAACCATACTGTCCATCGAAACGCGGCAATTGAATTGGAGGCAATTTTACTGATTCCCGATATGTCACATTATCATTACTGTTATCTATCACGGAACCTACTAAAAATCTATTTGTTGAATGGGAACTACTGGATTCCTCAAAAACTTTATCTATTACTGCTTTTATGTTACCTACTAACTCGAAATAGTTATCCTCAAATTCTTGGATATCCTCGGAATCCTCCCCGTTCTCCTCCGTAAGTATTTGAATATTCGTAACAATTTCTAAAAATTCATGATAGACGGATTCGAACTTTTCGAGTCTATCCTGTAGACTCTTACATATACCGTCAGATAATTCATTCGTATTAATACTCTCAAAATAAATTTTAAATTTAGTTAAGCGAGTCTTAATTATTTTTTTTTGTTCTTAGCTTACAAAGCTCATCCTCCATACCTAATTTTAAATAGAAGACAGGAAACAAAGGAAATAATAATAAAATAGAACGAACTTATGTAAGAATACTTTTTTTTTCTCCCTATATATATAAAATCTATAAAATTTTAAAATTCGAAACATCCCGCACTCAGACACTTGACATGTGCATATTCCTAAATAGTTGCAGTCTATGTTGATGTTGATAACAATAAAGATTCGAAGATATTGAATTACATGTTATATTTCATACTCTAGCCAATTATATTTATGAGACAAGACCCATTGACAAACATGTCACCTTATTTTATGAGACAAGACCCATTAACTAATATATGTCACCCCATTTTATTAGACAAGTCCCATTAAAAGAAATCACTTTCTTTGAACCAAGTAGTGGTTATAGTTATCAGATATATATCTCATAACACGTGCAGGCGTTCAGGATTAGAAGGGCAGAGGGGACAGATTAGGGGTTCTGAAAAGTGAAGTGGCCGGTTTGAAAATGGGATGATTGGAAATCAGTCTATATGTAACAGAGAGCATTTTACTAAAAATCTTTGCTGTGTGAAGTTGAAGTTAGTTCTCATTATTAATTTAAACTTAGTGACTAAGTGCAAGTTCTGTGTGTCTGGCTGTTTTCTGATTAGGGTGAGTTTTTCTCACTGAGTCATTAAGTTTTATCCATTAGCATTTATTTTATTTCACAATCAAGTTATTTATTTAAATAAATTAAATATTATTATCAATCAATATTTTATAGTCAATTCGATTAACTCTGATTTAGACAATCTTATTTCTAAAATTTACAGGGTAGTATTGTTTGATTACCATGTATTTGAGTATGTACTTATTGTATATTTTGGTTTACCTACGTTGCGAGGTGTAACGAAAAATAAAGTGATTAGTAATATTATATTGTTTGTTCCGGCGTAGTACATTGCGGTCAGTGTATGCGTTTGTGTTTGGATTACTGTGGTCAGTTTTCCAGGGGTCGTACTGTGGTTTGTACGGGCTAGTGACATTGCGGTCAGTGTGCTAGTTTTGTCACAGCTATAGCACAAGAATGATTGTTTATTATTCCTGTTGCTATAGTCAGTGTGATTGCCCTGTTTTTTTATCGATCGATAGTGGACACTGCGGTCAGTGTCGACAGAATGGAGAATTAATATTTGGTCAGTTCTTTACTATGGAAATGAAACCACTAAGTTCTTGACATGAATCAACTTTATTAATGTTGTTTGCTAGTTAAAGATGACTAGGAAAGATAATAATTTCATTTAGTTACCAATGTCAAATTTTGATTACTTTCATTTAAGTATTTAATTTTATTTTATTACTATTTAATTTACATTTATATTGTCCTATTTTTTTGGTCTTAATTATACCGAGTAAATTAAAATTAGTAAATGTTTTATTGCAACAACTTTTAAATACTTCCTGACATTAATTAAACTTAATAATAATAATAATAGCATCGCCCATGATTACAACATTTATTTGTTTACATTTATTTATTTTATTTATTATATATATATATTTTTTTTATCTCTTACACTTATAGGTTAGGTTAGGGTGATAAACTACTGAACTTCCGCAAAATGGTTATTTCTAATTATTTTCACTTGCTATCAGTGGTGGAATGGAACAGCAACCTGAGCGAACTTGCCGGTAATCACTTGAATTTTAACTGCTAACTGCTGTATTTTAATTTCGATATTCAAAATCTTTTTGTTGATATTTGGCTCGTTTAGACCATGTTTTTGGGCTGGTTGATGTAGGCACTTTTTATTTTAATAATAAACTTTTGTGGACTGTATTTCTTTAATTATTTAACATTAACCGTTAAGACGTGATGCTACATCAACAGCTATTAGAAATTAGAAGACTGGCTCGGCAGGGTGATATAACATTGATGCCAAATCTAACAAAAAAGTCAAAATGAACTAAAACCTGCAATTGTGGCATTTATAACATTAACTCTTTCCTTTTCCGATCCCCTCGACCCTTGGCCATGTGTATGTTACAGGAGATGAGATAAACAAAACTGGGTTCAACATTCGAGTGACATGTTTGTTAATGGGTCTTGTTTAATAAATAAAGTAAGGTGACATATTAATGGGTCTTGTCCAATAAATATAATACTCTAGAAATATGAAATATAACATTCGGCCATCCTGACAATTGGTCTGTCATCAGACCTTAAATATATTCTATTCAAAAAACTCAGTTAAAAAAACTTAATTAAATTAGCTTGAATCAAAATAACTTATACAATAGATAAAATATAACACTCGGTCATCCTGGTAACTGGTCTGACCTCAGACCCCAAATATACTATTCAAAAAAATTAACTTGAATCAAAACAACTTATACAATAGCATAAAATGAAAATAATACGCTAGATATATAAAATGTAACATATTATATCATCGTAGAAAACAAAATATATCATCACAAAACATAAAATATATCATCGCAGAACACAAAATATATCATCGTACAATACAAACTATACTCTGTCCATCGAAGCTACGGAGTGTTCCAAAACAGTATCATGCATAGTGCACGTGATCTCTCCGACTCTGTGCCAAAGTACCAAAGACAATGAATTCTGCCAGCCGATTGCAATTAAATCAGATTGGCCAGCGTAGGGAGGCATATATTTTAGCCAATAGATGCAAAGGGGCATGGTGATCATACTTCGATCACGCATCTATCATTGTTAGGTCGCTCTGTTTGTTCGATGGATATACTTTAGTCACAGATTATAATCTGTGCTTTAGTTTTAATCGTTAGAACAGTATAAAAAAACATAATCCATGGTACTGAAGTGTCTTTTTGCTTATTCACAGGCAACATGTTCTGCCAAATAAAATACAAAGGCAACGTGATTGCCAAAAAACACAAGCGACGTTCGCTTATAGGCACGTGTTGCCAAAAAAAACACTGGCCACGTTTGCGTTCTCTGATAGACCGTGTTGCCCAAAATAACTATCGTTCGCTGATAGGCCGTTTTGCCCAAAATAACTATCGTTCGCTGATAGGCCGTTTTACCCAAAATAACTATCGTTCGTTAATAGGCACGTGTTGCCAAAAAAAAAATAGCGACGTTCGCTTAAAGGCACGTGTTGCCACTAATCCTCTTCGTTCTGTATGCTTATCCATTTATTTTTTGGTGTCTCGTAATCTGCTATAAAATCTTTCAACTCGTACTGATGAAAGTATACTTTGTTATCACTTATCACTTTTCTTTATTTTACTGGCAAGATTATTTGGAAAACTTGAACTGAAAATCGTCAACATGTGTCATCCTATTATCGATTCTATACTCAATTTCAAAAGTGTACTCCTACAAAAAAAACTAAAACTTTAGCAGCTTTTGATTTCAACTAAATGACTTTCGCTTGAAACTTTAAAATTATAACTAATGCTTTCGTAATAGAGTGAAACATTTTACTTTAACGCCTTTGTATCGAATCTATATTATATTGCTTATGCTTATGTTTGTTATTGGAAGGTAGATATAGTATCTATCGTCGTTCCACTTATAGCGCTCTGTTTGACCATCTACTTCTACTTCATTCAACCACTTATTCACAATCACACAATCAAAGATTACAATAATCTTTAACACAATCCCGATTTGGATTAAATGTCGGCACTTAGAAAAAAACTACGTCCCCCGCACGATGTACTCTCTGTTTAAGTGTTCACTATTGAAAACTAACGCGCCTGTGCGGGATTTCCGTTACTCGATGATAATCGATACCACCGGGAAGCGCACAGAAACAGTAGTCACGAGTCACACACAGCAAGTTCAGGTGTGAACGTCGTTATACCATTACAATTACATTTTACATTTTTATACAGTCCACAAAATAAAGTTTATAGTGTTCGATGTCAAGTATTTTTCACCTATTCAATCACTACAATATTTCTCTCAACATTTTGGTCCTTCTCAACGGATTCGAGCTTGTAATAAGCGAAGAAAACATCGAACAAAAAATCAATACCATCAACGTCCACGTGGCCATTCTACGGTTGACTGATAACAAGTTAACAAGTCACTTATGAACTTCAGAAAAGTGTAAAAGTAAGATTACCAGACGTTAAGTAGTCGGTGAGTTTTTTATCATTTCCATTCCTTTTTCATTTATTGAGGCTTTTGAGTTTGTGTTCGCGTTGGCCATGTGCTAGCGGCTGTACATCTTTTCTGTAAGTTACATTCACATTTCATTTTGAAACATTTTAATCACTCATTGTGCATTTAAAAAAGCATTTTATTAGCTTTAATACATTAACATTTAATTTAAAGCATTTTAAGCACCCGTTGTGCATTACAAACGCATTCTTCTAGCTTTTAACACATTTTAAGCACCCATTGTGCATTCAAAAAGCATTCCATTAGCTTCAATACATTTTTACATTTTATTTTTTAAAAACATTTTTTGGGGCATTAAAAAACATTATTTCAGTTTATTATAAAAATCTTATTGTGTGCATCTCAACATTTTTGGAACGTTTTTCTGAGAATTTGTGAATTAAACGTTTTTACTTTGAAGCATCCATTGTGCATATTTAGAAAAGATTGTTCTCTCTTTTTAAGCTTTCAATAACAATTGGGTATATAATCTTTCATTCAGTTTATATATATGAAGCGCCAATTTCGCCTATCTTAAGGCTAGGTTGAAAACAAAAATACAGGATTTCATTAACATTCTTAGCAGTCATTGCATCATTGTGCACATTTTGTATCAGCTACACGTTGATGAAAGCGTACTTTGAGACTATCATTCGACACAATTTTACAAGTTTTTTCAATGTCTAGAGGTTATATAGTAACATTCTAATAAAATTGCATACTTTCGTTTTTCTTGAAATTGTGAACTATTCATTTATCCAAGGTTGCACGCACATAGAGCTCTCATCTGGGCATTTTGAGATAGCAATTAATAAAGCATACATTTGTTCACTTTTCATTTCATATCTACAATTATTCGCACTACAATGACAGAGACAAATAGCAATGTTGCTGCCGGCAACAGAATCATGCAATTGATACAAGAAAGAGACATTTTGGTAGCTAAACTAACTCGTTTTATTCATTTCGTGAGGTCAGCTACAGAAGCCCAAACCATTGAGTTAGAAACTCGTTTGGGCCATGCTTCTGACATTTTTAAACAATTTGAATACGTCCAATCACAAATAGAATCATTGAATCCAGAGGAACTTGGGTCAGACAATCGCGAATCTTTCGAAAACAGCTATTATAAGACCGTGTCGAAAGCTCGTTCTTTAGTTTCTGAATTTCACGGTGCCAGACAACACTCATTGAACAGCGCTCATTCTGCAAACTCTTCATCAAGAATCTCACTTCCTCCCATTGATCTACCAAAATTTGATGGTGATTACAAAAAATGGCTTTTCTTCTACAAACGTTTCTCCGCTTTAGTGGATCATAATCCTCAATTATCCAACGTAGAAAAATTCTTTTATTTACAGGGTAGGCTTCAGGGACAAGCAGCAGAAATAATTCAAGACATAGAATTAACTGACGAAAACTATTCAACGGCATTACAATTACTGACAGACAGATATGAAAATAAACGCGTAATTATTGACAAACACATTGACGATTTATTTAATATTCCTTCAGCAAATAGTGAGTGTCCTACACAATTAAGAAAGCTTATTGATTCTTTCAAGCAACATCTACGAGCATTGACTGCTCTTGGAGAGCCCACTGAGCACTGGGACCGACTCTTAATACAACTGATAAAAATCAAACTAGACAAAAACACGAGAGATAAATGGCAAGAAGCCTCTCACTCTAAACCAAACTGCTCGTTGATAAATTCTGCGCAATCAGATAGTTCCTTACCCACCTTAAAGACGTTCTTAGACTTTTTAGTGTGCCGATGTGAATATTTAGAAAGTTTGGATGAGAACAAATCACTTCAAAAACAATTACAACCAAACTCATCTAATTACCAACATTCAAAGGGTCATTCAAAACATTCACAACATTCACGTACACATACATTTACAACTACTAATCAATCAAACAGTCAATTCGCAAACAGTAATATCATGAAATGCTTCTATTGTGATCAAGCACATGGTATTTACAACTGTGCCAAATTTAAGGATCTTCCACTTAATAATAGATACGCTGCAATTAAACGACTAGGACTTTGCGAGAATTGCTTAAAACGCGGTCATTCAAAACATCAGTGTAAATCTAGTCAATGTCGAATCTGTCAAAAGAAACATAATTCAATTCTTCATCCTTTTAGTACATCAGAAACTAACAATTCTACTGAGGTTAGTCAAACTTTACCTGCCACATCCATTTCTACAAATGTACAAAACCCACAAACAAATAATTCCACAGTCACTTCTTTGTTTGCTCATTCCTCCAATAACAATTTCGTTTTACTATCAACCGCTATTGTCCACATTCAGGACTGTGCTGGAAACTTTCACTCTGCTAGCTTAGATGTGGGAAGCCAAAGCAACTATATTACCAAAGAATTATCAGACAAATTACAACTACCCGAACAAAAGGTTAATATTTCTATTTCCGGTGTCGGACAAGGAACCATCAATGTCTTCACACAATCATCAACAATTATTAAATCCATGCATTCATCATTCAAAAGAAAACTTGCATTTCTCATTCTACCAAAAATTACAGATCACATTCCAAATCTACCATTTTCATTGAACAACCTCAATATCCCATCACATGTTCAATTGGGAGACCCTACATTAAACCAACCTAGTGAAATCCAAGTATTACTAGGAGCATCTATTTTCTACGAACTCCTTGACAATGAGCAAATCTCGTTAGGTAAGGGGAAACCGCTACTTCAAGCATCTAAATTAGGCTGGTTGTTGGCGGGAGCTATTCATCTCCCACCTCCTCAAAAACAACAAAAAACATTTTGTGCCCTTTCCTTAAATCAACAACTAAGTAAATTCTGGGAAGTGGAAGAAATCGCGTATAAAAAACATTTATCTTTAGAAGAAGATTTTTGTGAAACCCATTTCAAGGAAACTGTGTCTCGAGACCCCTCTGGTAGGTTTATTGTCAAATTTCCGTTAAAGGAATCCATAAATCAATTGGGCAGTTCTAAGGACGTTGCTCTACAACGTCTAGCCAGTGTTGAAAGACGCTTCCAACGAGATCCTGAATTCCAACGATTATATGTGAACTTCATTAATGAATATTTAACTCTTGACCATATGTCACTAGTTAATCCAGATTCCAACCATAATATCTCTTTCTACTTACCACACCATGGAGTAAAAAAGGAAAGCTCCACCACTACCAAACTTCGTGTTGTTTACGATGGCAGCACAACAACAGATTCAGGTATATCATTAAATCATTGTTTGGGTGTGGGACCACAGATCCAAGATGATCTTTTCAACATCATCCTTCGTTTTCGACTTCATTCCTATATCATTACTGCAGACATTGAAAAAATGTATAGGATGCTGATTGTTCATCCAGAACATCGTAGATTCCAACGAATCCTCTGGCGTGAATCTAGAGATCAGCCAATTCAAACTTATGAAATGTCCAGACTAGCATACGGTTTGGCCAGCTCATCATTTTTAGCCACACGAGCCTTACATGAATTAGCAATTGAAAATGAATCACAATATCCAGAAACTTGTAAGGTCATTCTTAAAGACTTCTATGTTGACGATCTCATTACCGGAACAGACTCTTTAGAAACAATTTTAAAACTTAAAAGTGAAATCTCTTCCATTCTACTCTCCGGGGGGTTTGAACTTAGAAAGTGGGCTTCCAACGTTAAAGATATCATTCCCGAACAACAATTGGATCAGGTTTTTTGTGAAAGGGCTGAAACAAAAACATTAGGACTTGTTTGGAACCCTAACAAAGACACATTACAATATTCCGTGAATTTTCAATCCGCCATCAACATTCAGGTTACCAAACGCCATATCTTGTCGACCATATCCAAAATATTCGATCCTTTGGGTCTAATAGGCCCTACAACAATCAAAGCAAAAATAATGTTGCAAAAACTTTGGCAGTGCAATTCCAGCTGGGACGAACCAGTACCTTTGTGGCTTCAAGAAGAGTGGACAGTATTCGTTGAAAATATTGCAATGATCAACAATTTTCTGATCCCAAGACATGTCGTTTGTCACTCTTCCGAGTCCATAGAAATTCACGGTTTCTCAGACGCTTCAGAAGCAGCTTATGGCTGTTGCATTTATCTACGATCCTTCAATTCTCAAGATCATTGTATGCGACTTCTCTGTGCCAAAAGCAGAGTCGCTCCACTCAAAAAACTTACCGTGCCCCGCTTGGAGTTATGTGGAGCACTACTACTTGTTCGGCTACTCAGGGTAGTTCAAGCTGCGTTATCGAATAAAATAAACAATGTTTACCTCTATACTGACTCTAAGATAGTTCTTGCGTGGATAAAAACCCAGCCATGTTATCTCCAAACGTTTGTTGCCAATAGAATTGTCGAAATAACAGAAAACACCACAATCTCTAATTGGCACCACATTTCTTCTAATGACAATCCTGCCGATCTCATTTCACGAGGGCTCAATCCTCAACAATTAATTTCAAATGACCTTTGGTGGCATGGCCCTTCATTTTTCCATAACCCTAGTTTTCATCCCGTTCCAAACTATGATTTAAGTAACGTCAATGTTCCTGACATGAAAGCACACTCTATATCATTGGTTGCTCAAGCTGACATCGATTACTCTATATTTGAAAAGTTTTCTTCATTTTCGAAACTTCAAAGAGTAGTAGCATATATTTTTCGATTCAAACACAATTGTTTGCCTCAGAGCAAAATAACCGGTCCGTTGACCACCAACGAATTGCAATCGGCCCTTGTTACTTTAACCAAGTTGGTCCAAATCAAAGAATTTTCTAGTGAAATCACTTCATTGTCGTCCAACCAACCTCTATCTAAATCCAGCAAACTGTTAAATTTACTTCCATTTCTGGACAAAGATAATATTTTGAGAGTTGGTGGTAGAATACAATACTCAAACTCCAATTATGATCACAGACATCCCATTATTCTACCTTCCAAACACCCATTTACCGAATCACTAATTTTGCTAGAACATTTAAATAATCTTCATGCCAGTACCCAACTTTTATTATCAATCATAAGACTACGTTATTGGCCGTTGGCCGGTACCTCTGCCGTTAAAAGAGTATTACGGAAATGCGTAACATGTTTCAGAGCCAAACCAATGTCTGCTACTCAAATCATGGGAAACTTACCAGCTGATCGATTTAATACGTCTAGGCCATTCATGAAAACTGCAGTAGATTACGCAGGGCCTTTCATGATCAAAACTAGCTATCTTCGAAATGCCAGGATGGTTAAGTCTTATGTGTGCGTATTTGTGTGTATGTCAACCAAGGCATTGCATCTTGAGTTGGCGAATGACTTATCAAAGGACGCTTTTCTTAACTCATTTAAAAGATTCATTTCTCGACGCGGTAAACCATCCGACATATTCTCAGACAACGGTACTAATTTCGTTGGATGTCATAATGAATTAAAGCATTTGTACAATTTTTTAAAAGCTAGTAATTCATCCATTCGTGATTTTTTAAGTCAAGACAACATTAACTGGCATTTTCTTCCTGCCAGCTCTCCCCATATGGGAGGCCTCTGGGAAGCTGCCGCCAAGGCGGTAAAATATCATTTAACTCGCATAATAATTAACGATCATCTAACGTTTGATCAGATGTACACGCTGTTGGTTCGGGTCGAGGCGTGCCTAAATTCTAGACCTCTGACTCCTCTTTCCAACGATCCATTGGATTTTTCTCCACTTACCCCCGCCCATTTTCTTATTGGTGACTCATTGGCTACACTTCCCGAAGTCGATGTCGGAGAAGTACCATCTAATCGTCTAAATCATTATCGGCGACTTCAACAAATACAGCAACATTTTTGGAGTCGCTGGTCCAAAGAATATTTATCACAACTTCAAACCAGGAGCAAGTGGAAATCGCCTCAAGCCAATGCACTCAAGGAGGGTGCCTTAGTAGTCCTGAAGGAAGACAACGTTCCGCCTATGAAGTGGTGTCTTGGACGAATTGTTGAACTCTTTCCGGGCAAAGACAATGTTATCCGGGTAGTGTCTGTAAAAACTCCTTCCGGTACCATTATTAAACGCGCCACCGCTAAAGTCTGTTTACTGCCTATTAATTAAAAGTTAGAAACTTTCAAGGTGGCCGGTATGTTTAAGTGTTCACTATTGAAAACTAACGCGCCTGTGCGGGATTTCCGTTACTCGATGATAATCGATACCACCGGGAAGCGCACAGAAACAGTAGTCACGAGTCACACACAGCAAGTTCAGGTGTGAACGTCGTTATACCATTACAATTACATTTTACATTTTTATACAGTCCACAAAATAAAGTTTATAGTGTTCGATGTCAAGTATTTTTCACCTATTCAATCACTACAATATTTCTCTCAACACTCTCTTTTAATTCGCGATATTTTTTTAAACGTTTTATTATCAGTTTTCTCGTTGATTTATTGAACTCTTTTCGTTTTAAATTCTCACATATAATAAAACTCGCTAATAATACAACTATATGAATGTATTCTCTTCAATTTCACGTTTACACATCGACTGCATATCTTTGACTTCCTATTCCAGGTCACTTTCCTTGTCCGATCCCCTCAACCCTTGGCCATGTGTGGCCAGGAGATGAGATAAACAAAACTGGGTTAAACATTCGAGTGACCGACATGTTTGTTAATGGGACTTCTCTAATAAATAAAGTAAGGTGACATATTAATGGGTCTTGTCCAATAAATATAATACTCTAGAAATATGAAATATAACATAATTAATTACCTTTATTGTTAATGGTAGCAATTTTTCCAACTAATTCAGTTATATGGAACTCCTCCATTATGATTTGTAATACAGGCAACAGGTTGAAGTGGTGAAAACAAAAATGTGGTTAAAAACGACAATTTTCTTACTTCGGCTTGTTAATTAACCTGTCATTTATGTCAGAGTTAACGCAAACCCTTCCCGGATAGCAGAGTCAGCGGAGTTAACTCCAGAGTAGCATTTTTAAAATTTATAAACCCTTGAGAGTTGACTCTAGATGGCTGATCCATCATCTAGAGTAAGTAAATAAACGATACTGAGTTAATCCTTAACTCTGGAGTAACTATGTGAACGCACCCATGGTAACTAAATAATCAAGTCGAAAGTCGACCAAACCTCAAACGTCAAAAATTGACGTTGTTGGAAATCGAAAAATAAATTTTAATTATTTGAAACACAATTTAGTGTGGAATTTTCAGTTGTAATTTAACTAGTGCAATGAAAATTATCGAAAATTTTTGGGAAAGATGCTCGAATGCAAGTTAAGTTGAAAAAGAGCACGAGTGCGCGGAGTTTAACTTGCATGAGAGCAGATTTGTCAAAAATCATCGATTCATTTTCATTGCAAGATTTAAATTTTATAAGACAATTTTATGAATCAATCAAATCGTATTGTGTCACTGTCAGTTGCTGTCACATTGCCGTCAACTGTGGCGAATAGCATCTACCTTGTGATGATGAGGCGCAAAAACGCCGAAACCGGTCTACAAGTGATGTTATTCCTTCTAATCGTAAACCAGAATGGTTGGTTCTATCTTAACAGATATACCAACCCCGTTTATTTTAGAAGTGTAATTCAATGTCTGTCGGGGCATATAGCCCGAGAAGTAGTTTTTGCTTCTTAGTGGACAGTCTGCTCTTTGGAAATTAATTTTTTAAATTTTGTAAAGCGTTTAATAGTATTGAACTATTATTTTTTGACATCTATAGATCACGCTTTACTAATATGACAATTATTTACAGGTAACTGTAATTAAGTAAATACCTACAAAACCGAGATGGTTTTTTGTCGATATAGAATTTTGGTTTGTGATTAGATGTAGAGATGTCGCTGATATCGCACTCTTAGCATTTCCTTTACTGAGGCCAATGTATTGGTGTGGTATCAACGTAGTCTCTAGTCCAGGATTATGCTCTCAGAGCTTCTGGACGAATAGTATCTACCTTGTACTGATGAGGCGCAAAAACGCCGAAACCGGTCTATAAGTGATGTTATTCCTTCTAATCGCAAACCAGAATGGTTGGTTCTATCTTAACAGATATACCAACCCCGTTTACTTTAGAAGTGTAATTCAATGTCTGTCGGGGCATATAGCCCGAGAAGTAGTTGTTGCTTCTTAGTGGACGGTCTGCTCTTTGGAAATTAATTTTTCTAATTTTGTAAAGCGTTTAATATAGTATTGAACTACTATTTTTTGACGTCTATATCACGCTTTACTAATATGATAATTATAACTGTAATTAAGTAAATTGTATACTTTATACTCATTTCAGGCACGTAGGAGCTGTCTGAAACAATCGTTGCTACGGACAATGAAAAATTTGTTAGTAAACGACGCTTTATAAAAAACCCATTGCAAAATTTTCTAAGTGCAATGTCGCGATTTGGAAACGCTTCTGCTGTAGATATTGATAAGAATATAGACAATCTTACGCCAACGACTACAAAAAAGTCAAAAACGTCAGTATGGAGACAATTTCAAGAGTTTTGTGCCGAAAGAAATCACTTATTAGAACGAAGAACTTCGGTGGAAAAAATTGCCTTCATTCTAAAGGACTGGGCAAGCAACACGCGCAAGAAGGATGGATCCCTTTATAAAGAAAGTGTGGTGAAAACAATGTGGAACGTGACAGCAAAACTTGTTCAGGAAAAATATTGCGAAGATTTCGGCATTGCAATAGATCCATTTTAAGATTTAACAACAAACTTCGACTGGTTCAGTCATAAATTTCAATAATTGCGTTTTTAATTGTAAAAATTTAAATAACTAGGTTTAACAATTTTCATGTTACTTCAATAAATAATAAACGTTTATAATTACGTCTGCATTTATTTTAAAGGACCTGATAATTTTGCACTAGCGCAAAATTATCGCCTAATTGTTAGCACATTGGCTAAAACAACAATAAAAAAATAGTCGGAACATTGTTGAAATGGCAAATTTGACAGATCAAAAAATTTTCTTACCGAATACCACACGAGGTCAAATTAAATCCGAAAATTTTTTTACCTCTAGAGGTATTACTAGTGAAAACTTTTTTTCCGCCTACCTCTATCCAAAGTATAAATTTCCTGGCCTCATTGTAGGGAGCAAAGTCGTACTTTTCCTCCTTAGGGAGGAAACGTAAAAGTGACGTCATGGTACGTCATCAATGAAATAACCTATACGGCATTGACGACCTAAACTACATTCTATTATATAAGTATAAATTTTACCGTTTAATTAAAGAACACCCTGTATTTTGCAAAATGGTAGAAATCAGTAAATTTTTATTTTAATTTAACGATTTTTACATTAATAATTTGACTTCAGCAATACGTTATGTTCATGATTCCGCAGAACTTGCCTGCGAGTCTCGGTAGCCCAACGAGTTGGTGCACAGCTCACTGTTCATGATAGGCCTGTAGAGTTGTTGGTTCGAATTCCGGCGAGGACAATTTTTTTTCTTTTTTTTTTAATTCTTTCATAAATAAATAATTTAAAAATGTCTTGTTATTTGAGGGAGGCGGAAAAATCATAGGTATAACATGGGAGTAAAGGGCCTTTTCCTCCCTTGAATGATTACTGCCCTCCGCTACGGGTCGGGCAGTTAACTTCATCCTCGGGAGGAAAAGTAGCACTTTCCTCCCTTGTTATTATGACGGATATAACTCACAATTTTTAATATTTTTCCTAATCGTATGTTATAGGTAATAATTAAATCGTATTGTTTAATTATTATTGTCGATTAGACCTTAAATTGTATACATAATAATAGTGTGCACAGTGATAATAGTGTGCACAGTGAAGCCTATGTATGTGTTATGTGGAAGTGCGATTCCATGGGCCTGCTCAAATCACAGCTGAGTGCTGAGTAAAGTCTGGGAGATTTCAACAAAAAAAAGAAGAAAAAATGATTTTTTAATTCCTAGGCATTAAAAATAATTTTTACTGCCTTGGCAGTAAAAGTGTTACTTCTATGATCGATGAATGTCACTAAAACTGACGTTTAATGTCAATCGAAGAAAATAGTTATTTGTTTAAATAGGCAGAGAAGTAACAGATTTACTGCCGCGGCTACCAAGGTAAATCTGATTCTCTGCCTTGTGAAACATATTATTTTTTCTCCGATTGTTTGTACAGTGTGTTTGGAAAAATCAAATTAAAATGAAAACTTTTTTACATTATAACGGATTCAACTCACAGTTTTTAATATTTTTTCTAATCGTATGTTATAGGTAATAATTAAATCGTATTTTTCAATTATTATTGTCGATTAGACCTTAAATTGTATACATAATAATATCTACCGAAAGATAATAAATATAATGTTAAATATCGACAATAATAGTGTGCACAGTGAAGTTAGCCTATGTATGTGTGACGTGGAAGTGATTTTTTGATTCCATGGGCCTACTTAAATCACAAGATATCAAAAAAAAAGAAGAAAAAATGATTTTTTTAATGCCTAGGCATTAAAAATCATTTTTACTAGGCAGTAAAAGTGTTACTTCCATGATCGATAAATGTCACTAAAACTGATGTTTAATGTCAATCGGAGAAAAATTATTTTATTCCACTTCTAGGAAGAAACTGGTTAGATAAGTTAGCTCCAAATTGGAGATCAACAAGCGTCAATTTTAAAACTAATGATATTACAATAAATTCTATGTTTTCACAAGAGTCGTTTAAAAATATAATAAGTACCTACATTTAAAACATTGTATCCTACAATTTTTACAGAAAGCGCAAATGGGTTCATAAGAGATTTTACATCAAATTTAGTTTTAAAAGAAAATTCCAGTTTTCCACAAAGCTTATCAATTACCATAATGCCCCCATAAGAAATAACCCCGTATGTGACATTTTTGAGCATTTAGAGATTTTGGTTTCAATGAACTCGGTTGACAAAAATATATCAATTACATCGATAAAACCTTGTAAAATAGACCCCGCACATTATTTTCTAACATATTGTTGACCTCGTATCTGGAGCGAATCTATCATGTTACTACACATGAACACCGTATCTATTCATTACATAGACAAAACATGGCATTTTTCTGTGATATACCATGTTTATTCTTAGGAATCTTGAGATACCATGTTGTTACTTAGGAAATAATTAATGCGGGCTTTTGCTCTGTCTCCCGCACAAGTTCATTGGTGATTTCGTGCTATTTTATTAGCCTGCAAAGTAAATATATAGCGTAAATTGATGTAAAAAGGTAGAAAATATAAGTGTTTTGTCTAAATTTAAATTCTGATTTAACCAAAATGAGTCGTGGTAGAATGTGTCTATGGTTACAGAAAAAGCAAAGGAAACGAATGATTTACCGTTGTTTACGGAAGATAATCAAGAATTGGGGTTTGTGCGGTTGGACAAAAATTTTTGTATTAACCCAAGTGAAGTAAATGTGGGTAAGTTCTCTCAGACTATTTAGATATTCTTATTTTTGTTAATTATATTATCCGATAATTATTTATTAGTGATAGTTCAATTTTAACTTTTGCTTTTATATATTGAATGTATTTTCGGTCTTTCTACTAATATTAAAATATTTTTTTGTGATATTTCTGCCTAGGGTTATTTCATAAAAAATGATTTACTTTCAGATTCTACAGATATTTCATTCATATCGAACAAAAATAATAACGAACAAAATATGAAACAAAACGTATCGCCTGAAAACACTGTTGTAATGCTGGGGACAGTGGCATGTCCGGCTGATGATAAAGGCGATGGCAGCGGAGAAATAATGCAAACTGCAGGTAATGCTTATATATTTTTTATTTATAAAGTGCGTGCCAGTATCAAATTTTGATCATTTTATCTCGTTCTTTCGTCGTTGTTGATGCTTTTATGTTCTCATTTATATTTCTAACGTATTCAAAGATGAGTTCCTATAGCCCGTACAGTATAAGAACCGTTGCACGTGACTTCTGTCATATTAAATTATATTTTTCAATAAAAAATTAGTAGGGTAATCTCAAAATACGTAAAGTAGTAAAAGTATTAGAAATAAGATTATCCTGACAATCTGATAACATCGCAATTGTACCTGTTGTATACAATGACCACATGTTAATGCTACAAATGCCATAATTGCATGTTTCAGTTTATTTTGACTTTTTGTTACATTTGGCATCAATGTTATATCACCCTGCCGAGCCAGTCTTCTAATAGCTCTCGATGTAGCAGCGCGTCTTAACGGTTAATGTTAAATAATTAAAGAAATACAGTCCACAAAAGTTTATTATTAAAATAAAAGTGCCTACATCAACCAGTAAAATAATGGTCCAAACGAGCCAAATATCAACAAAAAGATTTGAATATCGAAATTAAAATAAGGCAGTTAGCAGTTAAAATTCAAGTGATTACCGGCAAGTTCGCTCAGGTTGCTGTTCCATTCCACCACTGATAGCAAGTGAAAATAATCAGAAATAACCATTTTGCGGAAGTCCAGCAGTTTATCACCCTAACCTAACCTGTAAGTTCGTTCTATTTTATTATTATTTCCTTTGTTTCCTGTCTTCTATTTGAAATTAGGTATGGGGGATGAGCTTCGTAAGTTAAGAACAAAAAAAAGAATAATTAAGACTCGCTTAACTAAATTTAAAACTTATTTTGAGAGTATTAATACGAATGAATTATCTGACGGTGTATGTAAGAGTCTACAGGATAGACTCGAAAAGTTCGAACCCGTCTATCATGAATTTTTAGAAATTGATACGAATATTCAAATACTTACGGAGGAGGAGAACTGGGAGGATTCCGAGGATATCCAAGAATTTGAGGATAACTATTTCGAGTTAGTAGGTAACATAAAAGCAGTAATAGATAAAGTTTTTGAGGACTCCAGTAGTTCCCATTCAACAAATAGATCTTTAGTAGGTTCAGTGATAGATATCAGTAATAATAATGTGACATATCGGGAATCAGTAAAATTACCTCCGATTCAATTGCCGCGTTTCGATGGACAGTATGGTTCTTGGTATGAATTTAGGGACGCATTTGTGGGTCTAGTAGACAGTTTAGGGACGCATTTGTGGGTCTAGTAGACAGTAACGTTCAATTAACGAATTATCAAAAGTTTTATTACCTACGTCAGGCTCTATCAGCAGAAGCCCTCAAAACTATTAAGTCTCTTAAAGTCACAGATGCGAATTACGCGATTGCGTGGTCTAAAATGATAGAAAGATACGAAAATGAAAATTTAATAACGCACAATCACATTCAAGAAATTTTTGATTGTACATCGATAACAAAAGTATCTTCCACCGCTTTGCGAAATTTGTACGAACAAATAACAAACAATTTATCTGCTCTTAAAGCACTAGGCGAAGAGGTAAAAGCATGGGACAGACTTATAATTTATATACTCGTATCTAAATTTGACGTTGTTACAAAAAGAGAGTGGGAATCTTACAAAATTTCGGGTACAAAAGCTACTATGCAGGATATAGAAACGTTTATAAAAAATAAATGTGAGATTTTAGAAAAGATGTCAGCGGATAAAAACAGTAAACAGAATATAAGAAAAATTTCAGCTTTATTTGTTACATCAACTTCCAATTCAATAAATTCTATAGAATGTCATTTGTGCCACCAACCTCATTCAATATATAAATGTGAACAATTGTCAAATATAAGTCCTCAGGAACGGTGGTTCAAAATCAAAGAAAATAAACTATGCACTAATTGCTTAAAACCAAATCATCCCTACTGGAAATGTAAATCTAAAGGATGTCCAAAATGTCATAAACTTCATAATTCTTTATTGCATAACGAAAAATCAAATATTACCACAGGTGCAAGAGTCCGTTTCAGTAACGAGCCGTCTCAAATTCCGACTAGCAATAACGGCGGCGACAGCAGCAACGGCGGAAAAGTACAAAGTCAAAGTAGTCAAAACATTTTTTATGGTAGCGAAGATAATCCGTCTTCGTCCAACTAGTGCAGAACTATTGAAAACCGACAAATATCACTAGTTAGTCAAGAAGTAAAGGGTATTTATGCATCACAAGTATTATAGCCGACTGCGATGATAAAAATAAAAAATAATAACAATGAATTTATTCAAGCCAGGGCTTTGTT
Organism: Lochmaea crataegi; assembly: GCA_947563755.1. Classification (NCBI taxonomy): domain Eukaryota; kingdom Metazoa; phylum Arthropoda; class Insecta; order Coleoptera; family Chrysomelidae; genus Lochmaea; species Lochmaea crataegi. The sequence continues at coordinate 41,852,334 of OX387425.1, read as the reverse complement.
AGATAGTTGTTCACAAAGTAATTTTATATCCGAGAAAATTTATCGAAAATTAGGAATTACAGTGCGGTCGGTGGATTTCGCCGTGAAAGGAGTCGATCAAGCTCTTGAAAATATAAACAAACAAATTCAAATTCAAGTACACTCATGTTATAAAGATTTCCAAGTTCAGTTAGATTGTCTCGTGTTACCGAATATTACAGAAAAATTACCATTAGTATCATTCAATAAAACATTGTTGAATATACCGGACGTACAATTAGCAGATCCTAAATTTAACGAAAATTGCGAAGTAGACATTTTGATAGGATCGGGACTTTTTTGGAATTTATTATGTACTGGTCAAATGGAATTAGGTACCTATATTAAGGAATACCCAATTTGGGTGGATAGTTGCGGGAAATTTATTAGCTACAACCTCTAATAATAATTATAAGCATAAAACAGTAGCGTGTTTAAATATCAATTCTGATTTTTTGAGCCAACAACTTGTTCAGTTTTGGAACATAGAAGAAATACAAGGTGATCGACCAAAAGTATCTCCTGCGGAAGAATATTGCGAGAAGTATTTCCGCCAAACTACGCGTAGAGATAAAAACGGTCGGTTCGTTGTAAAAATCCCGTTCAATGAAAAAATACAAACTTTAGGTGCATCTAGGGAAATGGCGATTACTAGATTTAAATCATTAGAAAAGAAATTAAATAATAGTCCCGGCATCAAAAACGATTATATTAAATTCGTGGAGGATTATGCGACACAAGGCTATATGTCAAAAATCACGGAAAATAACAGGTTTGTTCCAACCAGCGTCAGAAACCGTCAGGATTCTGCGCAGTAACTTAAATACGTTCCAACCAGACATACAAACGATTAGTTAACGATCAGTTTCTTGTTCCAACCAAAATTTAAAACGGTTTGAAAACTATCAGAACGGTTTACGGATTTTCTTCTGACCACTAATCTGGCGCATGCGAATCGCTGTGTTTTTATTTTATTTTACAGTTTCTATCACTGTTTCATTGAATTGCAGCATAACCTTAAAGTGTGAATTGTGTTTGTATTTAGATATAATTAAAAAGATTGGTTTTATTCCTAATTTTGATCTTAATAAAAATCGTGTAAGCCTTTAGATCACCTGATTAAAGATGCCAACATAAGCGCATGTACAGTACAGACTGAAAATGTCGGATGTTCCAACCATAAACATAAATTGATCAGGGATCAGATTATTTGATAGACATGCGCGTTGAAAACGATTTGAAAATTGTTGGAAATCAGTTTGTAATTTGTGGTTGGAACAAACCTAACGACAACCATTCAAAAAAGGTTTTTTATTTGCCGCATCACGCTGTGATAAAAACATCTAGTTTAACTACTCGGTTGCGCGTAGTTTTCGACGCCTCGGCGAAGCCAGATACGGGGGTCAGTCTGAACGACGCTCAATTTACAGGACCAAAACTACAAAACGATTTATTAGAAATTATTTTGAGATTTAGAAAATATTATCACGTATTGACCGGGGACATCTCGAAGATGTATTGTCAGGTGTTAATTGATGAAAATGAACGCAGTTTTCAACGAATATTATGGCGACCAGATCCGTCAAAAAACATCGACGTCTATGAGCTTAATACGGAGACATTTGGCATGGCGGCTTCACCGTACTTGGCCATAAAATGTTTACACTCTTTAGCAGAACAGCATATAGATTCACATCCTGTAGCAAGTCAAGTAATAAAAAACGATTTTTATATCGATGATTTGTTGACCGGAACGGATTCAAAGGTTGAATTACTCAAAATTCATAAAGATTTAGTAGAAATCTTAAGTAGTGCGGGTTTTGATCTCAGGAAATGGCTTAGTAACGACTTAGATATATTAGAAAATATAAAAAATAATAAAAGATTAGAGATGAACATTTTACCGTTCGGAGAAAACGAGTTGAACAAAACTTTGGGAATTTTTTGGAATGCGCAAAATGATTCTATTATGTATTCAATAACCGATAATAAGCAGGTTCATAATACGAAGAGATTGATTTTATCGGCTATAAGTCAAATATTTGACCCATTGGGGTTGTTAGGACCGTTTATAATTCGAGCAAAAATGTTCATGCAAGAAATGTGGTCTTCAAATATTTCATGGGACACAATAATACCACAATATTTACAATCAAAATGGAACGACTTTAAAAACGATTTAATATACTTGAAGAGTTTACAAGTACCTAGACAAGTTTTATTTTCTGATTGTAATAGCATAGAACTTCATATTTTTTGCGACGCCTCTGAAAAGTCTTATGGCGCGTGCGCGTTCATTCGTTGTGTAAATGCAAACGGAAATATATCGAGTAATCTGCTTTGCGCAAAAACCCGTGTAGCGCCCTTAAAAAAGATATCGTTGCCGCGATTGGAATTATGTGCAGCCTTGTTAGCAGCCCGACTTCTACAAACTATAACTAACGCATTAAACGTAAAATTCGACAAAATTTATTGTTATTCAGATTCCACGATAGCACTCGCTTGGATAAAGGGGGAACCACATCGGTGGAAAACATTCGTCTCCAATCGTACAAGTGAGATACAGACTTTAACTGATAAGTCAAAGTGGTACCACGTAAGATCGGCTGAAAATTCTGCAGATATTTTATCTCGAGGATGCTCGATGAATAGTCTTATATCCAGTAAGTTATGGTGGAATGGTCCACCTTGGTTTTTTACTGATATATCGTCCTGGAATTTGTCCGATGGTGTTGACAATACTGTGACAATACCGGAATCCAAGATTATTAGTAATAAGGTTATAACTATTAAACCAAATGAATTAGTTGATAATTTGCTAAATAAATTTTCTAGTTTTTTAAAGGTACTGATGGTCACGGCATATATAATTAGGTTTTGCGACAACCTTAAAGCAAAAGTTAGAAACAGTACTTATATCAAAGAAACTAAAATTTTACAACCTTGCGAATTAGAAAATGCAGAACATTTTTTGATAAAAGAGGTTCAAAAATTTCAATTTCCGGTAGAATATAAATGCTTAATAAATAATGTTTCCCTACCCAAAAAAAGTTCGATTCTTTCTTCAAATCCCTTTTTAAAAGACGATATTATACGAGTGGGCGTTTGACTAAGTCAAATCAATCATTTGATAAGAAACACCCTATAATTCTTCCACGATCCCATATTTTAACCGATCGAATTATAACTCATATGCATCAAAAATTGTTTCATGGTGGCGTCCAATTGCTTTTATCTAACGTTAGAGAAAAATATTGGCCCATCTCCTCTAGGCATGCGGTTAAAAAAATTATAAAAAGGTGTATTATTTGTATTAAAGCCCGACCCAGAGCGGCTACATATCTAATGGGCGATCTCCCGGACGTTCGCATCAATACCTTCTCCCCATTTTTGAACGTGGGAATTGATTTCGGAGGTCCATTTTTAATAGAGGATAGGAAAACTCGCTTTCCTAAATTAATAAAAGCTTATTTATGCCTTTTTATATGCATGAGCACAAAGGCAATTCATTTAGATCTTGTCACAGAACTTACTTCTGATGGTTTCATGGCCGTATTTAAGCGGTTTATTGGCAGAAGGGGACAACCTGTAAACGTTTATTCTGATAACGGAACTAATTTTATCGGCGTAAGTAGAGAATTGTCACATTTGTATAAGTTTCTTGAGCAACATCAAGAAAGCATAGGCAATGATTTAAGTTCGCGTCATATAACATGGCATTTTATTCCTGCCCGAGCTCCCAACTTTGGCGGCTTATGGGAGGCCGGTATTAAGGTCGTAAAGTCACATTTAAAAAGAGTCATCGGGACCAATAGTCTTACTTACGAGGATTATCTTACTGTCCCAGGTAACACAGACCTCTCCGCGAGATCTCTGAGAGGTTATAATTAGGATATTATGCGAACTCCTATTGCGAGGTCCCGGTGATCGCTATGTGCTGTAGCTAAACGAAATTCTCATTGGTGTCTCCAGGAGAAATCTCGGAGAGCTCACATTCAATTTTCCAGGTTTCATCTTATTGCGAGTTCCTAAAGTTATCTCGAACGTAACTTGAATAAGAAATTCTTATTGCGAGTTCCTAAAGTTATCTCGAACGTAACTTGAATAAGAAATTCTTATTGCGAGTTCCTAAAGTTATCTCGAATGTAACTTGAATAAGAAATTCTCGCTGCGAGTTCCTAAAGTTATCCTGAATGTAACCAGAACAAGAAATTCTCACTGCGAGTATATAGTATTTATCTATGCAGTTATGTTTACATTTACACGCGCCATTTAGTTTTAGTTATAGTGGCGTCTGGCGATTAGGTAGGTACTATATGATTACTGTTCTGTTTATTATAAAAATAAAGAGATTATTATTTGTTTGCATAAATATATTTGTTTTGTGTGAATTTGACTGGATAGGTAACAAGGTAAGTGCAGTTTTTCACAATATTCTCATTTTAAAAAGGGTGTATTTGTTGTGTAGGCCTACTAATTGTACTGTTAATTTGGCCGCCATTTTAGATTCGTGCTGATACCCAGCAACCGCCAAAAAGGAATTTATTCGTTCAAATTATATAATAGTTTATCCATAGTTCCTAGGGGATTTTATTGGCGTATGGCGAAGATGTATTGTATATTCAGTCCTAAAGGGAAGAGAAAATTCCACAGACTTACATTTTACTTAAATTAATTAAACGCTGCATGTTCTTCATTGCTAATTAGAATCCTATTTTGATATATTTATAGAAATTTAAATGGAATTGGGGGTTCTGGTCCCAAGGATCATCATGGACGCATGTTCAAGAACATTTTTACAAATGAACTAGGAATGAAATGCTCATGGAAGGGACATAGAGGCAGCATACGATTGGAAAATATGAACTTTATGTGTAAGTAAAGTTTCAGACTAGTTTATTTGCTTATTGGTACAGTATAATTTGTAATACTCTTATCCCATTCATTTTACCTATTATGATGACCATTTGTGTTGATTTGTTCATTTACAAAGTATGATGTTCACAGAGGAAAGTTAATTATTTAAAATTGGAGATAGCTTGGTATGTTGTAAATGAATATTTTTTCGGTAATGATTATAAAACATTTCCATAAGAATTGTAGTGGATTTTTTGCTCTACACAATTTCCATTTATTTAATTTGTATTCCATAGAAAATAACTTAACACATAATTAATTGTGTTGTTTTGGTGTATGCATTTGTATTTTTCTAGATGTACTGAAACAGACATGGAAAACCACTGACAAAGAATTTGAAATATTTTCCCAAGATTGGTTGAGACACTGTTCACAAAGAAAAAAAAGGGAAGATTTAAAAAATAATTAAAGTTAGTCAATATGGAGAATGGTAAGTCAATGTTTCCTTTGTAAAGGTATTACTAAAGCTCATATTCAATAGATTTCAAGCGTGATACCTGATATGAGCACAGTTTTACCTCACACAAACATGTGTTTTAATACCTTGACACCGTATTTTACTAGCACTGTTTCTGGGAAAGATTAAAACTATGTTTTTCTATGGTATTATCCTACTTGAATACTAGTTGCGTTAGGATTAATTACTAGAACCAGTGCTAATTTTGACTAACCAAAGCTACCTTTGAATCTATATCCTTATATTCACAACTTTATGATTAAGCATGGCTACACAAGTAGGATTATACATATAGGACAATTAAGTACTGATCTTCTCCTAAAGATAATGACATAGTTAACAAAACTCGTGTCGCGGTAATGGAAAATTTGTTTTGGTGTTCGTTAAAACTGTGTTTACAATGATTATCGTGCCAAAGGTTCCAGTATGATATCCGAGATATCCAGTATGCCAAATCAAATTGTTTTTTTATATTGGAATCATAGCTATACAGAGTTGTGATGTTATTATTATAAATATGTGTTGGTGTGTAAACATTTCTTATTTTCAACCAACACTGAGGGGTATCCAAAGAGCAATGAAATATATATTTTTTGTATTAATATCCCGAATATTATGGTTTACTATTTGCTTTCAGATCCACACCGAAGGTGATAGCTAGCAGCTCATTTCTTTTCATTTCTTTCTTTTCTTTTTTATGTATATTAAGTTTTTATAAAATAAACTTAAATTAGTTCATTGGCTGTTTAAATATTCATCCTCTCTTGTGGTCATAATAATATAGTATTCAGATCTTGATATTCAGTTTCTCCCACGAGCTCTCAAAGAATCTGCGGGATGTATATGATCGTTTTTTTACTTTTAAAAGATAAACTTTAGTCACTATCGTACATCGTACCTCTTGGTAAGTTTTACATGTTGAAAAAGAAAACATTCTTAATAAAATGGAAACATATTTTTTTTTACAATTATAAAACAATCTGCGGCGAAACATTAAAGTTAGTTTTGATAATATCTAATAGAAAACAACTAATTCCTCGCCACAATGGCACACTGGGCATTGAGGATATTGTGAAATCTTGCTTTTAACCTGATCAAATCTGATGGTGTAAATTTGCATTCTCATTCAACTTTTTATTCAGTCATGATTGAGAAAGCTTTTCAATCGAATATCTGAAGTAAGATGCAGATTTTTTCAGGTGAAAAGTTAGGGATTTACAATATCGGATGTCGCTGTCCAGCAAATGCCATAGTAACGGGGAAGTAGTTGTTTTCCATTAGATTTTACAAATAGTAACGTTTTTCCTAATTCTGAAATTATTTTTTTCAATTTAATAGTTTCCTTTTTCAATATAGAATATCTTACACTAGTCTCAATGCGAACTCTTGAAGACCACGCCAGAAGCATTGCATGCGAATATCGCAAAGTGACCTCTCATGGATCTCACAAAAGGCTATATATGTGAATTTCCTACAGAACTCGCCAGAGGCACTGCCTGCGATGATCACACAACGAGCTCACAGAGACCTCTATATGAGCAATAAATGAGAATTTCCCAAAGTAGTAGTAACAAGATGTCACAGAGAACTCGCCAGGGTGTATTGTTCGGGAATTTCCACGTGAGATATCTCTAAGACTTCGCTGAGAATATCCCGGCGGCGGACATTTGGAGGAGATATAGAACTCTCAACAACCTCTCAGAGAGGTAACAAAAGTTGTCACAATTTCTTAAAAAGAGATCGCGGGGATATCTTTAGGACCTCTTTGTGTTGCCTGGGGTCCTTATTCAAATAGAAGGTATCCTGAATTCCCGACCTTTATCCCCCCTTACTGCTGACCCAGAAGATCTGACTCCCCTCACTCCGGGGCATTTTCTGACAGGCAGAAACACCCAATCAATACCAGAGCCGTTTCTTCAACATGTGCCAATGAATAGATTAAAAAGGTTCCAGCATCTGCAGTCATTAGTCCACCATTATTGGATCCGTTGGCAGAAGGAATATCTGTCCCAACTCCAATGTCGTCTGAAATGGAAAACCAAGGGTCCAGACCTCATGACAATAGGTTCTTTAGTCTTGATCCAAGGAGACAATCATTCTTTTGTTGCGGAGTGGCAGCTAGGAAGAGTAATCAAGTTGCATCCTGGACAAGATGGCGTAGTGCGTGTGGTAGACTTAAAAACAAGCAAGGGTGAGATTAGACGTTCAGTTAACAAAATATGTCTTACCCACAGAAGAATGACTTTCATATTAACAGTAATAGTGAATTTGAGTGCCTATAACTTCCTATTTATAAATATGTTTAATTTTATGTATTTAATTCAGTTTTATTTTGCAAGAACTTTATTCTTTCAAGGACGGCGGAATGTTAATGCTACAAATGCCATAATTGCATGTTTCAGTTTATTTTGACTTTTTGTTACATTTGGCATCAATGTTATATCACCCTGCCGAGCCAGTCTTCTAATAGCTCTCGATGTAGCAGCACGTCTTAACGGTTAATGTTAAATAATTAAAGAAATACAGTCCACAAAAGTTTATTATTAAAATAAAAGTGCCTACATCAACCAGTAAAAACACCACATTAAATATTAATTATCTAAAATAATTTTCAGGTTACAGTAGCAATTACCTACATGTTGGCTTCTAGAATGTTGTCACTACAATATGAAAGATTGATGTAAGGTTTACAGACTATAAATAAAAAAGTTCTGATAACCTGGATCACTTTTTTAAGGTAGTCAATTTTGTTTTATATTTTGGTGAAATAAATCTCAAGAATTTTGTAGAAAAGCCTGGATGTGAAGCTTTAGTCTGTAGGTCATTTTCAACAAGGAAAATCATCCTGAGATATATGATCATTGATCATAGCAAAAGAAAATTGTGCAGCAAGCACCACCACAGCTCAGAAAAGAAGAGCAAATCAATTCTATTCTCTGAATAAAGGCATTTGCGAATTATTGACTAAATTCTAGCACTGAAATCAATACATATTATAATTATCAGTATATTGGTGAATTATTTATCACTTCATCATCTTCTAATCAATCCAAATTTTTATTTACTATTTTGTTTTAGCTCGCAACATCTACTGCAACTGAGAGTATTGCTAATAAAACGATTGATCAAATGAGGCCTTTCAATTCAATAAAAACTCATTCTTTGTAGTTTTTATAAAACTTTGTGATATTCACATTTACCTTTAGAAAATGCTGCCTGAATTATTTATTTTAAATATCATGATTAAAATAAAATAATAAATAATGCCACCCCAATTCTTATGAAATTGTTTTAATAAAAAATAAACATTGTAAATTTATAAATTAGTTAATATTTTTTTAAATAAAGTAGAACAATAATTGTCAAATAGAAACCACCATAACATCATTGGACATCCAAAATTTTTTTTACACATAAATCACAATATCTCGGGAACTAATCGAAATAATTACACAAACTTCTCTTTATTCGATTGAGAGAACATGAACGATGGGATTGTTCAAGAAAAAAATATTAATTTAATAATCGAAACTAAAACTCATTTTAAACGGATTCCCAAAATTTTAGATTTTTCCGCGAACGTTTAAACCCTCAAATTAATTAAAGAAATTGGATTGAACGAAAACGGGGCGTGGTTACCTGTGACGTCACCTACACCTAACGTTTGAAACGCCGCGAGTCGAGAGATGTGTCGGACGGAAGTGTACTGTGTATATTGTCAGTACCTATCGTGTTGTGTAAGAAACAAAACGCTGTACTGTTAACTGTACTATTATATGTTGGGCAGTCTAAGAGGTCTGTAAAAGTTCGTTATAAAGAGCATGTAGCTCATTTAAAATATGGGCGTACGGAGAAATCCAGTGTTGCTGAACATGTTTTAGATTATAATCATTCAATAAGTTTAGATAGTGTAAAATTGTTAAAAAATGTATCTAACAATAGAATGTTGGATGCATTTGAAAGTATAGAAATAGTTAAATGTAATAATAGTTTGAATAAAGACAAAGGACCTATACCTTATAGTCCGTTGTATAGTTTATTAGGAAAAAAACAATTGTAAAAATTTTTTTTCGCGCCAGAATGGTTTGTTCCCGCGGATTAACTAGTTTGGCGCGATAAAAGATTAGTATATATGGATGACGAAGCACCCTAGTGTTAGTTTAGCTTCAGTCTCTGAAGAAGATAACTTGGTTATCGAAACGCGCGTAAGATAGTGTAAAGTGTTAGTGTTGGTGTAGTGGTAGTGTAAACAGTGTTCAGTGTCAAGTATCGCCAACGGTTCCAGAATTCCCAACTTAAATACTGTTTGGTTCCCGACTGTCCTAACACATCCAAGAATGCAACAGAGAAATGGTTTATTAATGTGTCCTCTGTTATTAAAATAAGAAAAGTTTGGCAGACAGCAATGCGTCGTGAAGTTTTTGTATCTAACAAATCGCATGTGTATTGCTGTGAAGATCATATACGGTACGATTCGTCTATACGATCGATCTGATGAAAATCGTGACGATTGATCGCATCAAAAATGTCGCTCATACACGAAACGACTGGTCGTAACGATCGATCATTTACTTGTTTAAAGCTGAAGGATAAAGACGTGTTCAAATAATTAAATACGTGCCCCATAAAATGGAAAATGAACTTCTTTTCCTTACCTATGTGGCGGTAGCGTTGATTCGGATTCAAAAGAAAAAAAGAAAGCCTAGAAGAATGTGGGTTAAGAAATTGCTATTAAAGCGAAATCAGTGTTCGCATGTAAATCTTTTAAAGGAATTCACTTTCCATCCAGAAGATTGGCACAATTATATGAGAAGAGTGAAACAAAATCGAATCGTTGATCGTAAAGAGCCATACACTGTCGATTCATCGTTACGATATTCATGATTGCATGGGTTTTTGTTGCGATTTCCGAAATCGTCTTCGATTAAGTAAATCGTTAACGATCTTGACATACACCATCGATTCGTCGTTTCGATCGGTTAGACGCGACGGATCGTACAGATAAATCTTACCGTGTATGGGGCCCTTAAGCGTCGCCGAGCGAGGCGTGGCGGCGCGTTGCGTCATTTTAATACAAGCTATTCCCACCTGCGCCATTTGGAAGCAGCAGAAACGAAACAAATGCGTTTGAGTGTTGGTGTATCAATAGTGCGGACATGTTTAGTGATTCAACATCCTCATCGTCGGACGATTTCATGTTTGTCGCTGCAGTATGTAACGAACATGAACAGAGAAAGAGAAAAAAGAAGCGACAATATTGGGTTCACAATATATTTCGAGCAAGGCTAGAAGAAGGCGAATTCCACACACTATTCAGGCGACTTCAGCTAGATGAACGTAAATTTTACAAGAATTATAGAATGTCTTCAGGAAAGTTCAATCAATTACATGATATTTTACGTATTTCACTTACTAAGCAGCATACCAAATTTCGTGAAAGCATCGGTTCACTTGAGAGGCTTACTGTTTTTATAAGGTACTCGTAAGTTAAAAAATAAGCCGTTTTAATTGGCATTGTTTACTGACCTATAATAATATAACTAAAAAAATACAAAATGACCAAAAAAACGTGGAATCCATTTTCATAATCAGACTGCGAAATTGCGAAAATGCTCATGAATAATATTTAAATTTCTTGTTCTCGTACATTATTTGGCCCTTCGCTGGATTCAGAAGAAACGATAGCAGTCGCAAACCTTGAATAAAAATCTGCTGAAGGTCTCTGTAATGAGTGTAAATGTTCGTTACGTTGAAAATGGTGAAATGAAGAAGAGGATGGTTGGTCATGGATTTGAATTGATGGTGTATTTGAACTGGTGAAACAGGTGACTGGTATAACTGATTGTGCATTGGTACGTTATACATATATATGATGTTCTATGTGTGGTGCTGTATATAGTCGTGGGGCCGGTGCGGCTGACGAGGTTTCTAAAAGCGCTATTTCGTAGGAATTTACCAGTTCAAATACCTTAATTTTGACTTTAGCCTGCCATAGCGGGGGAATCGTGGCGGTGGTTTTTGCCATGCAAGTAAAAAATTCTAAAAGCGCGCTGTTTTTTCCATCTGTTGATTGTATCGCACCGGCCAACGCTTGTTTTTCTAAACGCGAACGTTTCTTGTCCTGTACATATTCTTTTAGTATCTCTGGCAAGGATTCCGTTTTCTTGGCATCTGTTTTTCTGACTGAAGTCTTTGTCGTTTTCTTTGTAAGCGTGCAACTTTTTGAACTTGCAGTACGAGATGCTGGTCTTGCAATGGTCGCGACGCTTGAAGGACGAGATTGTGGAGTGTTAGGGAGCGACAAGGAGGGACTTGTCGGAATTTCATCAAATTCATCTTCGACAGCTTGCTCCTCTGATTTTTCCAGCTGTCTCGAAGTAGTTTCCTCAGCTTCTACGTCATCTTCGAAGTTCTCATCCGTTTCGTCATCACAAATATTTCTCTGCGTCCTGCAATAAATACAGAGTGGTACTGATTATCCAGAAAGTAAAAGTTAGTAGTTATCTATAACAATAAAAAAAGTTATAATACCCACTCACTTCCTCTAATATATGGCAAAAGAAAGCTCATGACTTCCCAATACTTCCATTTTTTGCCACTTGTTGCAGCTTGTCCGCTTTTAGTTTGATTGTTTTTTGCAGCCTTCTGGAAACAATCTCTAAGCGATTTCCATTTCTTTTTACAAGTCTGGCCTGAAGTAATAAACAAAAAAAAATCTCAGAAACCTTGCAGTTAAAAACTGAGTTTTAAAATTCAACTACAAATAATTAAGCGACACACTGAAATAAATGCATACATTATCATTTAGGTTTTCTGTTCCAGGTTTTTGGCTACAGGGGCAGACTACCAGACGCTGTCATTTAACTTCAGAATAGGACACTCTACCATACAAAAGATTGTAACTCATACTAGTAACGCACTCTGGGAGACTTTAAGAAACGAGGTCATGCCACAACCGACAACAGAACTACTTCAGAGCTGTGCAAAAAAATTTGAAGAACTCTGGAATTATCCTAATTGCGCAGCTGCGATTGATGGAAAGCATATTACCATACAAGCACCTGCAGGAAGAATTTCAATTTAAAAATACATATTGATCAACTCTATATTTTAGATTTTGTATAGTTGGCTCTCTTGTGACAAATTCAATAGGAACTTACCACTTTCGTTCATTTTCTTCCCAATTTCGGACCATATATTCTCCCGTCTATTTTGATTACTGTAATTTCTATTCGCCATGTAGTACAGTTCTTCGTATTCGCTGACAAGTACTATCAGTCTATCAAATGCTCCCCGTCCTTATTTAATTTTATACTGCAGTCTTCAGGTCACAGCTTGCTTGTGACGCGTTTATGATCCCCACTTAAGGCGTCGGCAGGCAGTCACGAGCGTTTTCGACGCGAGCCAACGCTTGCGGTCGCATTGAAATTTTGAAGCTCCGTGACGCGAAGCCACGCTTCGCCTACGTGGGAACCGTGGCATTTATTTACATGCAAACAATTGTAAGCTTCATTTTGAAGCGACGCTTAGGTGGGAATCGACCTTAACACAATGAACAGTGGAAAAGTTGAACTAAAACCTGGAGTAGTACCGAGATTTTTCGACTGTCAAAAAAATAGAGTTACTACGCATAGTTCAAAGCCACGGTCACAGTTTTTACAAATTAAAGCACAGCAATCTGTCATTAAGACATTGTTAAGCTCAGAAAATAGAACCTCTGAAGATAATCAAGTAGAGGAAGAAAATCAAATGGATATCAGACGAATGGAACCTATATCTCGGTAAATAGGGGTTCAGGCTTGCATTAAGGCTTATGTACGTTCTAAGGCGATTCAATGCGGAGGCGAGGGGTTTTCTATACCTACCAAAAATGGCTAAAAAGAGAAAATGCACTAGCAATCTGATTTTTCCAAAGTAATCGCGAATGGAAAAAGACGGAAACTCATTAACGAAGAGTTTTCAATATCCACTAGCGGTTCTTCTTTTACATTTACTTCGTCAGAATTAAGTTTGTCAGATCCGAATAACTCATTTTATCTAGACACTAATAGGTCAGAAGAAATACAACATAGAACATTTTATTTGATAGAAAAAAATCCACAGCTTTATTTGGGAGTTCAGAGTCATTCATTATTTGTTGTGAACTTGTTAACTAAAATATGTGAGCTGGACAAGCTTGATATCTTTTTAACATTAAAAAAGATCAAACTGAATTTACCTTATAGGATATTAGCAGACGATTTTGGTGTGCCACTTTCCAGAGTATGTAGCTGCATTATACAAAAAACTATACCGTTATTAGCCGGTTTCCTTTACCCATTTGTGCAATGGATGCCCCTATCTGAAGTTAAGAAAAGACTTCATATTCCCTTCAGACGCAGATATAAAAATGTACAATGTATTATAGATTGTTTTGAAATTTCGATTCAAAAACCAAGTGATCCGATTTTACAGAGTCTCACTTGGTCGGAATATAAAACTTGCAATACAATGAAATATTTAATTGCATGTTCACCAGATGGCTTAATATCTTATATTTCTTTTGGTGTTGGAGGTAGAACTACAGATAAGATGATTGTTGAAGAATCTACATTTTCAAATTTATTAGAACCAGGCGCTGAGGTAATGGCAGATAGAGGCTTCAAGCATCTTGAAGATCAACTTGCAACTACTAAAAATAAACTAGTTAGGCCGCCATCAGTTTTATCTGGACAAAAAAATTCTAAGGAAGAAGTTAAGGAGGCAAAACGAATTGCTAGCTTGAGAATTTACGTTGAACGAGTAATATCTAGAGTAAGGGAGTTTGCCATTCTTCAACCACATGCTACGATTAACTTAAATTTAGTGAAATACTTGGACCTAATAGTACAAATAGTTTGTGGAATAATCAACATACAAGCTTATCTAATCAAATAAAACCATAAATATATTTTACATTATTTTATTAAATATGTTTTCGTACCAAAACTTTTGTAGTTTTTGCATTATAAATTCAACAAGTTCTTCATCATACCTGCAATATTTTATTGTAATTTCTTTTGAAGTTTCTAAATGCGGATGTGACATAACAAAAATTCCACGCTTTCTTTTATTGAGATACATTTGAAGTTGAAGTTGATATACACATTTTTCATTTATGTTACCATCTAAATCTATATAATTTAAACATGATTTTTCGGTTGTTGGGCTCTTAATCTCTACAACAAAGTCAGGGGAAGCACCAACTAGTGGATTTTGTTGCGACAGAAAGATTCCTGTTTAAAATTTTTTTTTCCAGTTTTCATTTCTAGTGATTTTAGGATATCAGTTTCTAGCTTTAATCCTCGTTTCATTGCTTTGGTCTGAAACAATTTTGCTCCTAAGATACCTTCTACTAAGCAACCGTCTAAAACTTTACATTTTTAACATCAAAAGCTTTAGATGCGGTAATACGTCCATACCTCATTTCCTGCCAAATGTTACTATCACTTTGTCCTCGAGTATCGTGTTCTACTTCTAAAATTAAATTGGCGCTCATTTTGGTTTTACAAATTTATTTGCATTCTTCACCTGTCCGGAATTTTTGAAATTAATAGCAAGGCTGTGAATAGATAGATCACTATCTATATTTTTCTGTATTGTAGTAACGCATTAAACTGTTTTCTATTTTTTGCCTTTTAGCTTCGCGTACATATTCTTGTAAGAGTGAGTCATCATAACAAGCTTGAATATTTTTCCCAAAATCAGAGGTCGAAATAAATTTTTTGGTACTCGGGGCTGATGATAATTTTGATTTCTTCCAATAACAAAGTTGTTTCTGTGGGGGAAGGCTCCTCGCTACGTCTATGTAACCACATTAAAAATGCCACTTCGCGCTTACATCCTCCCTCCGAAGCTGGACAATCATGGCATTTGCTTCCACCACTATCTTTTCTTTGGTATTAATTGAGCAGGATACACTGTAATTCCTAGATTTTATTTTATGTTCTGGCGTGATTTTCGCTTTTAGTTCACAAAGTGCTCCGTGTTGTTTTAACTGAACGTAACCAATGGCGTTATCACCATAACTCTGCCTACCAGATCTGAAACAAAATAATTGATAACATTAAGAAAAATAATTTAATGCCTTGGCTATTTACTTAAAGAAGTATAGGTTTGACATCTATTTCGCAACGTTTTTTCAACAAATTTTAGACTATGATTATATTTTTTGTTAGAAAATGCCTTTTTTAATATTTTTATGCATTGTCACAGGCATTATAAACACCTGCCAAACTTCAAGTTAATCGGACTACTAGAAGTGGGTAAAAATTCACTCGCAAGATTTGAACCGAACTAACGAACTAACAAGTGGAACTAAATAACTCCTTATAAAAATACGGAATTTTGAGTAAAGCATAATTGTTCAACTTTAACGCCATGTATAGCGAAAAGTCCTCGACTTTTTGAGTACAAATAATTTTGTTTTCAGGTGGTTCAATAGAACAACACAAGCACCAAAATATTAGTCAATTAAGTGAGAGTCGTTCCCATAAGATTACTTAGTGCCATGTTTTTTCGGCGTATTTTAATAAAAAAAGTAATAAGAATGTTTCATTCGACTCTGGTATTGCGTGACCGTAAAAACCATAAGTTAAAATATTGAATTCATTTTACTTACCGCTGCAATTTTATTCCTCGCATTTCCAAACTTACAACAAAGTCTATGTTTTTATTAAAGTAGTCCATCACCATAAAGATATTGACTTCAGGTAAATTTGCAGTATCTGCTTTAATAAACCACTAACACCTTTAAAATTTAAAGATATTGCAACTGGAACAAATTTTCTTATGTGAAACGCAGCGGTGTACTGCCGAATATCAGACCACAATATGCAATGTGACGTCACAGTCGGTTCTGCCGCTTTTTAACGGAGCTCCATTTTCAACCTTTAATATCTAAGTAGTGGAGAAAGTTCAAGAGCTAAAAATTTTACCTGTTATTTTGATGATTCAGTTTTACAAAATAACGTAAAAAAACGAGAAAATATTTCATTGATAACAAGCCCATTGTTGAAAAACTTGCGCACCAACTTTTTTGTATCATTTTTTCAAGTGAACGAGAAACTTTGTTGTGGTTCAACTATAGTTGCGTAGTAATATAGATCTAAAGTGAATATTTCATAGAATTTGTTTTGAGCTACAAAAATTGGAGGTTGGAGTGCTTATTATGTGGACAGTTATTCAACAATGACAAACTGGTTGTGAAAAACCCACAAAAAATGACTGGGAATGATTGTTAGTGCTGCAGAAAAGATAAGAGACAATTTTGGCAAATGTGTTAGAAAATAAAAAATCTTAGGCGGTTCTATTAAAGTTAAAATATCACACAGCAAATAGTATATTCTTCAACGAGTGTAGAATGATGGCTATTATTCACGCGGATGAAGTTTCCAGCGCAGCGAGTCAGTTTTGGAATCATCCAAGTGAATAATAGCCATTCTACACAAGTAAAAGACTATACTTTCTCCACGACTATGCATTAAAAAAAATTCTTCCATTGGGAATCGAACCTCGATCGCCCGCGTAAGAGTCAATATCTCTACCACAGAGCTATCGACCACATTTACTTATGAAAATGTAAAGAACATAAATATAGGTAACTCATATTTTTAATAGAAACCTTTACATTTTTAAATGAAATTATAACATTATTAGGAATAGTTAACATAAATATAGGTACTTAATTTAGATTCATTATTTTGCAAAATTTATGGTAAAGTTATTACAATTGCTTATATTTAATGTGGTTGGTATTGAATTATGATTATATGATTTCATTTTGACGTTTCAAACGACGATTTGCGTAGTTAGGTATTTGACGTTTTAAAAGAGACGATTTGATTTATTCATTTTAGCGTGATTTCTGATAATCATAAAATGTGATTGTCTAACCAGAGTGAATTATTTTTCATTCTTCACTGGTGTGAAGAATGTATATCATTATCCAGCTAAATATGTAAAAATTAGTTGTGCATTATTATATAGTCGTGGAGAATAGTATATTCTGTAAGAAGATTAGAATGAAAATTCGATGCGAGAGGAGCCACGAGCATCACGAATTTTCATTCTAACCGAGTAGCAGACTATACTTTCTCCACGATCAAAGATTTTAAATATATATTTAGATATGAACAAAAGATAATTCATATTACAGAACTCAATCACAATTATTATATTAGGTAAACACTCAATAATCCAAGAAACATTATACTTTGTATTAATTGTTGTATTCGTACAGTTCTCGAAATAAAAAACTGGTGCATTTATTGGATGTATTTTCAACAATTGCGTGGTTAGGTTAGGTTACGGTTACGTGACAGCAATAATTTTATCACTTACTCAAGTTTTGACACTACGATGACAATCAACTGCGTCAAGGCTAATGTTATCATTGCTAACTAATGTGAGAATATTATTCTATCACAAGAGAGAGAATGTGAATACATTTAAATTTCATGGGGGCAGAGGTGTTGCAGAATATTTCTTCAATCTCAAGATAGAGAATTCCAGCATACTGTAATCAAATTTGATTTCGGAATTGGCAAATTCTGTGATGATCGTGGAGAAATATCATTATGGACATTCTCACTTTTTCCTAGTATTCAGTATTTACAGTTTTTACATTATTTAAGATGCATATTATAATGAAAATTTGGTGTTCCAGTTATCTATCAGTTTTTTGGAGACTCTAGTTTGAGCGGAAGGAAGTTAGTTGGGAACATTTGGACTGTAGTTATGACTACCCAAAATCGTGTTCCTGACGGGTTAAGAAAGATTCTGACAAAAACAGCGAACGTTGCGTTTGTTTAGCACAAGGTTTAAACTGCTGAGTATGAAGGTTGTTTATGCAAATTTTGTAACAGTAGTACTAACATAGTGGAAGCTAACGATTCTGAAAATAATAATTATTTATTTAGAGGAATAATTAATAATTCAAATAAAATCTTTTTTGAATTGTGTTAAATTTGCTCCCTACTCCTTTTAAATAACTATTGTATGTTTTTAATTGTAATCAATCAATACAATTAGTCCATTAAAAAGAAGCGGGCGTCAAAAAGATCACAAAATTTTGTAATCTTTGGCGTCGCGTGAGACCGTGACTAATTAGTCGATAACGGAAAAATATTTCAATGGGGAATTTGACTAATAGACAGCTTGACAACTTTACAACTATATTTAATAAAATAATTATATACAGTGTTTATTTAAATAAAAACTTTTTATAAATCACAATATAAGCATATAAAATATAATACAAAATAGTAGAAGAGAGTATTAATTTTTTTTTCAACTGATTCATATTAGAGTGCTACTACAAAACCTAATACAAATATGATTACTTCTAAATTTGAAGTAGTGTTATAATATCAAATATTGTATATTGAACCTATGTGTTTTTGGGTTGCGATTAAAGTCATTTTGCTTCCGTTTAACTTTTAAAGACAAGATCGATAGAAATTTGGCAAATATGAAGCTGGAAGACATTTTTTATACTTAATGATTAGGGGTAGTTGTTATTTTCAATATAAACAATATGCAAGTAACACCTAATTTCAAAGCTAAGCACATCAAAATAGTAAACAACTGTATGTTCTATGTTGACATGACATTTGTCTGACAAGTACTTAGGTATCCAAACTATTAGTCCCTTATAGAGCCAAACTTATGTAACAATTGACTCAAAAAGTCACATGTTAAAATAAAAAATACAGTATTCTTTTTGTTATTTATTTTGGGAAATTAAACCAAAATATTTTTCATGTTTTTTATTTCAACGTTTCGGTAGCATTCAAACTACCGTTATCAAGAATAATAAGTTTTATAAAAGTTGGAACGCTACCGAAACGTTGAAATAAAAAACATGAAAAAGATTGTGGTTTGATTTCCCAAAATAAATAACAAAAAGAATAATGGATATACCACAAGCAACATACAGCGTAAAAACATTACAGTGGGAGAGAAATTTAAATTAGATTTCAAATGAGGCGTTGCGCATTTTTATGAATTTTTTCACAATACTTGTTATTTAAAAGTTGAGGAAGTCAAAAGTTCCTTGTATTAAACATTCTGTGCATGGTTTTGTTTTTATATCTCATATTTTTTAATGTATTGGAAATAAATAGAGCACTTTGGAAACAATTTAATTGTTCAGTTAAAAATAAAACATTACTATAGGATATAAAATAGTTGGTCATGACCAGGAAGCTAGATTGGATAGTTTCACATCAGAGTGGAGTTGTAAAAATGCGAAGGGGCAGCATGGAACGCTCGACTTGAATACATGTCTAGCAAAAAATGTTTACTGAACGATGAACAATCTAATGCAATGTTTGTTCCGAATATCGGGAGTGCTACTGGAAAAACGCAAAACAACAAAAATGACAAGATAAGGTATGGAACCAATTTCCTAGGATATATTTTTGTTTTTTAGAACATTTTGCTGCTGGAATTCATGAAACGAGCTATGTGAATCAGCATTATATTCCAAGTACGAATACATTCAAAGCTTTTTTACCTCCTTCTCCGACATCTAAGCAACTTCTTTATTAATACTAACAAAGAACTGATGATCAGATTATGAGATGTACAAAAATATTTTTAAAAAATGGTTGACACGATCAATTTATTCATTGTAAAATCAGTAATGCTGTGGTCATATAAAAATACTACCACTAAATCTATAACATAAACAACAAAGCTATGTTTATAGTGATCAATATATTACATACCATGTTTTATCTAAAAATAATAATGAAAAGTGTATGATTTTAATTTTTTTAATCGAATAAGCAAAACAAGAGTTTTTATTAGAATGGTAGCATCTACTCTAATATTTGAAAAGGTTTTTAATAGTACTATTTAATTTGAATTGAATATCGATTATTCCTTACCTTACATGTATATAATATAATAAATTCTCTACTAAAATAACTGCAACTTTAGAAATAATTTATATATTTCTCAACTCGTGGTTGCCGCTTGATGTGATTATAATCGAAACACAGATTTTCTTGTAGACGAAAGTTTCAGATACTATAAAAAAGTATGTAAATTATTCTCATTTTGTAGAGATGCTTCTGTAGTTTATACTGGCCAGTTGAAGTTCGTGTCATGAACGACTCATTTATTAATTTTTAATGGACTTATTGCTATTTTCTTTGCTGTATATGGTAAGTATACTTTTTTGTGTCGTCCTTATTTTTTAAATTCGTTGTGAGAATATTTTTTCATTCGGAACATGAAAGCGTGTCAGTTGGCGTTTATTGTTTGCATATTATTGTTTTTGATTAAAAAATTGAGCATCAATTGTGTATATTTATTCTTGTACAAGACAGCTCGCCTACCTATCTACCCAGATTTCACGTTTCGAAAATGATTGAAGGAGTATATAAACCACAAAATATAAACCAGGAAAGCGGTAGGTTAAAAAGAACGTAATATTTTCAAGTTGACAGAATAAAATTATTTGTTAGTAAGATGCTTAAATTCATTACACAATACAGCATACTAATAAAGATAAAATAGGATCCGCTTTGAGTTTGTAGTTTACAAATGTTAACCAGAAAGTTGCTCGGCGATATTGTTACTATGTTGCGACAATGCTAAATCTATGAGTAGCGTGAAAAAAACATAATTGAAAACATCGATCGATTTTTTGCGAAATTTGATCACAGTAAACACTCACCTTTGAATATTTATTGTTTCTTTATAATTTCAAAGGCACTTGGTTCAAATTATAATTTGACAGATCAAAAATGATTTAAATTATTAAAAGCATTTGCGTACAAGAATTAAGGGCAGCATTTGGTTCAATAACTATTTTCAATGTTTGCTTTTTCAAAAAATTTGCGCTTAAAAATATCACTTCGTCGTAACTTCACGACATAACATGATAAATATATGTTATAATGGCATTAAATACTGTGAAATGTGTTTTTTCAGTCAAATATAAAAATACAATTGAATTTTTGTTCCGTTTAGATATTACAATTTTGTATACATTTTTAAGGCACCGCATAGCATTTTTGGTAAATGACTTTGTCTCCCTCTCCCCACCCACTCCCGAAAGTTGATCGCATATTATAGCAAATATATGGAAATTCGTTTATATCAATATATTATAAGACGGTTATTCACGACAATTTTACAATTCATTAATATAAAAGATGGTTGCATAGTTGAAAACATTTCATTACTATTTTTTAAAATTCTTTCAGGTTGTTATAGGTACAAATTACCTGTTTTTTTCAACATATACATTCATTAAGACCCATATTGAACAAATATGTTATTATAGACCTTTTCCGAATAGGGTAAGTCCACGTGACGTCACGCTCGGATGAATCTGAAGTTGAAACAAGCGTTCTATGCTATTTCTCTATGTTCTAAGCACAACACGTGGTTCTTATAGTTATTTTGATCGTGTATGAGTCAATTTAATTTTGAGTTGGTGCTTTCTTCGACACTGTTTTAATTGCTTAGGTATTTTAAAAGCTATATCTGACTGTTTATAATAGAAAGGATCATTAAAACACTACAAAACAACAAAAATACAAATCTATCCAAATAATTGTTTATTGTTTTACCTGCGGGCGATTGTCAACTGTCAGTTGGCCTTTACGTCATCGTGACGAATTTCTGTCGCCGGACACCCTTCACACTTAATTTTAATATAACCTCAAAAAGAATAATACAACACGATAACACTCCTAACAATTGCCGTTTTACACTAAAATTATTAAAGTATCCTACTAATACACACTAGTAGTAGGTACCTACACAAATTTACTAATACCATCAACCTTTGTTCTCGATTTATATTTAATCAGTAAAAAATGCTATTTCCATATAAGCTTCTTTCTGAAGGTTGTCCGGCTTCAGCTGGATGATGAAGTCACTTGAAAACGCTTTATTGTTGTAATTTTCATCCAATTAAATCATTGTAAAACGTTTTTCCAAAAAAAAATTGTCAAAAAATAGTTAATTCATATTTTGATAAAATCATATGCAATTTTACATTGCCAATTAACTAAAGACGGACCTTTGATTCATATGAATATCATTGATGACGTATCAGTCACGTGCCGGTAAAGATTCAGTTTTTCTACTGTATTACAGAGCAATTTGCATTTTAAAAATCAATATGCTTTTATTTATGGAGCCTGAGATGGGGCCTGACTTATCCACACCAATGACCGTTCACTTATCAACAAGAAGTAAAAGAATAACGGCATTATGTTGAAATAATTTTCCAGAAACTACCAACAACGTCCAATTTCATTGGAACAAACGTCATTCTGATTAGCTATGTTAGAATCAATCAGCTAGAAGTTTGGAATCATTATTCTCAACAACTCTTAATCAATAAAAAGTTATTTGGCGTATCGCGTATACTTTATAACAATATCATTGCGTTTGAAATTCTGATGTTTTGGAAACCTTTGTATTCTTTTCATATTTAACTGTTATTCTCGGGATTGTTAAAGCAGTAAGTTTGGCTGGCAGAAAATATATTTAAAGCTACTCATATTTGTAGAATAAAATGTAGTGCAGTTTGTAATATCGTTAGAGAAAGTATAGTTTATTACAAAGTATGAATGACATATTGTCTTTGATTCCACACTGAGTTTTAAACCCCACATTGTTCAAAAATATAAAGACATATATATATATTTTATTTAATATATTTTTCATGGGTCAAAGTACCCAAATTTGAGATTTTTCGAATCTTTAAAAATTCATATCTCTAAAAATATTAACCTTATCGCGAAAAGTCATATGACCTTTTTTATTTGTATTTCAATGAAGAATATAAAAAAAATTTGTCCGGTTGAAAAATAACAATTCCTTGCAATTGTTTAAACAATTTCGGTTTAAACAATATGACCCCGGGCTGCCCCCTGGCAACATGCATTTATATCATCAATAGGGCAATTTGAAGAGGATCGCATAAAAAAATTGAGGTGGAATAGTTTTCGGTACTCATGCGCCGATTCCTCCTAGACTAGAATAACTTTTTACGATATATTACTTTCAAAATGCTTCTTTACTACGATATTCTCTATTAAAGAACCATTTAAACATTCCTTTCCTTGAAACAAGTAAATATCTCTGGATTTGTTAGAGATATCAAAATGAAATTTGGTAGGTAGGTAGGTATTACAGTGAATTGCGTATTTGTTTCTAATCTTTTTATTAATGTTGCACTTCCGGTTTGACCGGATGTAAATGCCAACCGAGATATTAACAAAAGAAGTATCTAAAGAAAGGAAGAATCTAATGATATCTAGGAATCAATAATCATATTGTTAACTAAAACTAAATGAATTACAAAACAGTGAAATTAATTGGACATCGTTAAAAAGATCACAAACCTGTTGATGCGTCCTTCTCCTGTCTCCATACCCAATCATCAATAATATTTCTATCCGGTCTCTTTCACTTAATTCGACCATTTTTCGTTCAAATTCAAACACTACTCACTTATTCTGATAACTACTGTCACTCAATGATTTTCATGGACTATTAGATATCATTATAGCTTTTTCCTTTCTTTAGATACGTTTTTATTAATCCTTGGTTGGCATTGAAATAAAAAATGTCGGACCCTATATTTTTGTACTCGTAATGAAATGCTTTATACGAAACTGATATATACAGGGTGTTTCATTACAAATTGTAAGATAGACATTACTTTCGGTTAATCCGGTAATTCAAACTTGTTAAAAAAACTGGAAACAAATACGCTATTTACTGTAATACCTATCTTCCAAATTTAATTTTGATATCTTCAACAATTCCAAAGATATTTACTTGGTTCCACACATTTGCCCATCTTATCATATCCAAATGGAATATGTAACTGCCCCGAACTTCTCTCCAAAGTTGGTCTTTTTGTTCCCCCACGTTCTAGTAGAAAGGTATTCACTTTCTCTGTTCCCTTCCACATATGCAACTATTTTAAGATCACTTATATTAGCGAATTCATTGGAAACACTTTTAATTTTTGGTTCATGTGATTCTCGGTTTAAGAAACATATTGTTACTGCTTGCACATTAATATTGCTGTTTCCTATGGCATTATTCAATAACTCCAATGTAAATTATCCTTTTATTTGTATATGTTGTTAGACATTTATTTATTAGAGTTCCAGTACTTAGTAGTTAACTTGTGTATTTTCTTTATTTTAAACTAGTAGTAACCTCTTATTTTTTTTATAAGTAGTGACGGAAACAAAAATGTAGACATAATAATAGTTATTTATGCAACAAGTGCATAAAGTGGTGCTTTGTTTCACGAGTGGAAAAGTTGCGTCAATTCCATGAGTGAAAAAAAGAGACTTTATGCATATGTTGCATACACTATTTTTTCTACAATCAAGCATAAACCAAAAAATGTTGAATGTTTATGTTTGTCATGATGACAAAACGCTAAGTAAAATGTCAGAAGAGTGCAATCTGCAGAGCCATTAGCGTAAATATTTAAAATTAGCGTTAAAAAACTACTTATTCTACAACTGCTATGAAAAGTGACGTATTTCTCATACCTTACTTAATTTCAAAACCAAATATTGCTCATACTGTGAGAAATATTATTTCTCGCGGCACTTTGCCCACGCCACATACATTTATATGGAGAATCAAATAAAATGGACAAAAAATTAGTAGGCTTATGTCATCTTTAAATACCTACTTAGTTGTCTCAAAACTGTCAGATTAATTAATATAACGGAGAATTTAGTGAAAAGAAATGACGTTCCGGATTTGACCATACAAAATTGTACA
Source organism: Lochmaea crataegi (assembly GCA_947563755.1). Taxonomy (NCBI): domain Eukaryota; kingdom Metazoa; phylum Arthropoda; class Insecta; order Coleoptera; family Chrysomelidae; genus Lochmaea; species Lochmaea crataegi. The sequence continues at coordinate 41,827,136 of OX387425.1, read as the reverse complement.
AATTTCACCATCAACTATAATTTTAAATAAAATTATTTAACAGTATAGGGATGGGATACTTTAGTGTTATTTTTGTTTTACTAACCATAAAAATAAATATTAAGTTACTTTACTAGTATTCTTTAAATTTGTGCAGTTGTAGAAAAAGTATAGTGTGCAACATGTGGGGAAAGTACTTTTCTCACTAGTGTGGAAGTTTGTGGAACGAGCCCGACGGGCGAGTGCCGCAAACACACGACTTTCCCCCCTTGTTGCACAATATACTATTATCTCACCCTAATGTCACTTTATCTCACTCTAATGTTACTTTTTTAAACTGTTCAACAAATAGATATTTTATGTGCGAAAATCGATTTAAAAAAACGTCACTTTTATCAATGATTGTAGAAAAAATATTTTTCGAATTATATTCAATTTGACATATAATTTCCCGAGAAAATAAAATCTAACAAAAGTCTCCCGTTTTTATTCTTCAAGCGGGGATTTAACGAGGATAAATTCAGGTAAGACCAAACAATCTTGGTCTTCGAGCCTACAGAACATCGCTATAGAAACATACAGTCCACCGTTATTAATACAGTCCACATTCAATAGAAAATGGAAGGCGGTAAGCCATATTCTGTACCACTTCGCTGGAGTGGAAGGATCAGGGATAAAACGGCAGCAGTGGAGACGACCATCGCCACCGCAGTATCACAGACAATCATGACTCCTAAATCCGAAGCAGCTGTGGCAGCGACAGAAACGGTAGACGTCCTACCATTGACGACGATGACCAATACCGTACCACAACCCACAACTTCGAAATGTATTGACTACACTGACGTTAGATCTTCAATCAAGAGCGGCTCTAGTAATAGAACCACGACTCTGATCAGGATGGCAGAGCTCCGTCATGCCATTCAAAAGAAACAGCTTGAACAAAAACAAGAGATTCTGGATCTAGGACTAGCTTTAAAACTAGCCGAGCTCGAAGAAGCCTCAGAAGCAAGATATCGATCTTTTTCGTCGGACAAGTCAGAAAAACCGGACGTGGAGAACTGGCTGAGAGGTAACATTCCTTGGGAAAGGTATAATGAAATGAATATCAATAATGAAACTTCTAATTCTCATTTAAAAACAAAACTGCTAAATCCAACTACCAATCATATAGGGTAAAGTGGGGTAGGTTGAAACAGAGGGCAGGTTGAAACATTTTAAATTTCCCTCTTTTAGAGTTATTCAATTAGTGGCACTACTACCCAATTTTAACATACCATTATAACCACCAGCTCACCTTACTTTGAAAGTCAGTTCGTTTTTGGCTGTTGAGTGACGAGTACGTGTGTCTTTTGGATCACGTAAAGTAAAATTTCATTATTTTCTTTGAAAGGCTGTGTTATTTTCGTGTTGGTTTTCATGATTTATTTTGATGTTGGTAAGTATTTAGCATCTATTAATCTTTATCATAAGATATAAGGACTTTTATTTTGCTTATTTGGTTTTGCATCTTGTTGAAAAATTTCTAAAAAAACGTGGGTGGGGTACGATGAAACAAAACAAATGGAGCAGATTGAAACGTTTCAACCTGCACCGATATCTGTTCTGGTTGGAATTTGATGTTATATTTTGTAACTAGGGCTATAATCATGAGGAATCGCATCAGGAAAACACAGCCATTTTGTCATGAGGATATGCAAAGTGCCGTAAAAGCAGTAATAATCGATGGCATGAAAATTAGACTTGCTGCTATCCGATATAGAGTGGACACTAAGCCGGTAATTAACTGTTATTGACTAGGATGTGGTAAAATTTATAAATCTTGAATATTTTCAGTTACGTTAAGAAGCAGAGAGCCCTCGGAGAGAATCAGGATATTATTAATTGCAAGCCACACTATCAGACCCGCCTTGTGTTTAGATAGACCAAACTTGCTGAATATTTGAAAACCTGTGCGAAAATGTGTTACGGAAAAACTACAAGAAACACCCGTGAGCTGGCTTATGAAATGGCTACGCTAAATGGAATAAGAGTGCCAGAAAGCTGGCATAAAAATAAATCGGCTGGTTTAGATTGGATGCGACGATTTTTTAAGAGAAATGGAACTTTGAGCATAAGACAACCAGAGAACTGCTCGTTGTCAAGAATGACATCTTTTACTAGACCAAATGTGGAGTTATTCTTCCACAACCTGGAAGAAGTTTTAAATAGATTTGGTGATCAACTCAATGGCTCTCGAATATTCAATCTGGATGAAACGACCACTAGCCCAGTTCCAAGCAAATCTGTAAAAGTCATCGCCCAGAAAGGTGCAAGGACCGTTTCCAATGCAGCATCTGCCGAACGTGGAATTTTAGTAACTACTACGTGCATTATTAGTGCATCAGGAAATTCGATTCCACCAGCCATGGTATTTCCACGTGTAAAATTTCGGGATCATATGCTAATGAATGCTGTTCCTGGTACATTGGGTTTAGCTTCACCTAGCGGATGGATGAGTGCAGATCTATTTCCAAGGGTAATGGAACATTTTATCAAGTATAGCTTATCATCTAAAGACAACCCCACAGTTCCAATCATGGATAACCACGCCAGCCATATGTCGATCGAAGCTATCGACATGGCAAAAAATAATGGGGTGACGATCATTACTTTGCCACCGCATTGTAGTAACAGACTTCAACCTTTGGACGTCTCATGCTTTGCGCCTTTTAAAAAATTCTATTCAACGGCTGTAGATAATTGGATGAAAAATAATCCAGCAAAACTTTTTCGTTTTATGAAATAGCAGGTTGTGTCCGGTTTGCGCATCAGAAGGCAATGACGCCAGAAAACATCACAAAAGGATTTGAACGGTGTGGGATTTATCCCTTTAACAAAGATATTTTCTCCGAAGCAGATTTTCTTTGCAGCTCTGTTACCGATCGGCCTAAAGAAAATACTAACATCAATTATGATGAAGCGCAGCCTGACCATATTATGTTGAGTGATCACCCTCAAGAAAATAATGATATCAATTCTGACTAAGCAGGTCCCTCGCGACCTCAGGAAAAGATAAATAATTTTTGTGATGAAGCGGCATCAACACAAAAAGGTATTCAAAGATCTGACCCAACGCTTAAAAAATTCATTACCCCTGAGCAAATAAAAGGCTATCCAAAAGCGCCGCCTAGACAGAAAAATGCAAAACCAAGAAAAAGGGGGTCGAACCATCATTCCCATTGATACTCCAGAAAAAACTCTAATCGAAAATAAAGCAAATGAAAAAAAAATGAAATAACAGAAAAAGCAAATCAAAACTAATAAAATAAAACGCAAAGTCTTTGATGAGAACGTTGAATCTGAGCCCGATGAACCTGATTACACTTCTGATTCTTCTTCAGAGGTATCATTATTCGAGGAAGATTCACGTCAAATGGAGTTTCAAGATATTGAGGTGGTCCACACAGGGGAATATGTTTTAGTAGAGTTTCAAGATCGAAAAAAAATTTACTATGTGGGAAAGGTGACGAAAGTGGTCGATGGGGATATTGAAATATCATATTGTCGAAAAAGCAGCAAAATGCATGAAGCATTTGTTTTTCCCTTGGTAGAAGACATTGCTCAGGTCGATATTAAGGACATAAAACTAATTCTTCCCCCTCCAATTAAGCAAAATGGTACAAAGAGAGCCTGCAGTTTTCTAAGGTTTTCTATAAATTTCACGGGTTTGGACGTTCGTTGAACTATAATAAACGTATAACGAGTTTTTTTTCAATTTTTTAGTTTTGAATAAATTTTTTCAAGATTTTTTGTTACCAGTTGAACAAAATGTTAATGATTAATTATTTTGCCAAGTGTTTGCTAAGTTTTGAATAAAATGTATCAAAAATTTTTCGCATTATAACTATGTTGCAACCTACCCCATAGTATTTTCAGAGATGTTTCAACCTACCCTATGTATGGGGCACATTGAAACATCAAACATGAAATGAAAAAGGTAGATTTTCAAAGATCATTTTCAATGTCTTCATATATTTGTAAGCATAATATCACGCCACAAATGGTAAGAAAATGGTATGTAAAGTACAGATTTCTCCAGTCCAAAACTTTTTTTTATACAATTTTTTTTTTTCAACCTGCCCCACTTTCCCCTAGGTGAAGTCTCTCTTCTTCGCGCAACTATTGGTAAGACAGTCCTTGCCACGAGATTTGCCTATCTTTGCAGGCGACCCCACAGATTGGCCAAATTCACCAATATAGAAACTCAAATAATCTTTGTAATTATATCAATGAGAAGAACCAAGTCAGACTGCAAAAGTGTTTGAAAGGAAATGCTAAGAAAATCATTATTAATCATGCTTCAGAATGTAGAAAATGTTATAGAACGTTTGCAATCTCGCTTTGGTAAACCTGAACACATCATTTCACTCTTAACTTCCAAATTAAAACAATTTACTAACCTCAAAGTGGATCAGATTGACCAATTAGTGGAATTCGCAGATGAAATAAAAAATTTTGTTGCTACAGTGCAGTCACTGGAGGAACAAGAATATCTTTATAATATTTTGCTTTTATCGGAATTGGTAAATAAACTTTCCTATTACATTTCCTATAAAATCGGCTGGGCAGAACATATTCATAAAATTAGACCACAGTTCAAACTCCTAGAGTTTGCTAACTGGCTTAGTAAGAAATCAGATATTTTGTGTGAAATACAAACGCCAAAACTGGTTGACAGTGACAAAAGTGATAAAAAAACTAAACTTAAATTTGGACCAAAAAATGTCAAATTTGGCACTACTCTGACGACACATGATAAGGTAAATATGAAAAAGTACCTACGTTTGTTGCTGTCAACCCAGTAGGTACGCACTATTTTAGCTCTTGTCCTAAATTTAACTCTTTGTCCGCTGACGACAGAAGGTCATTTGTAACATCGAACAAAATCTGCTTCTCGTGTTTGACACCATATCAGAATGTTCAAGTATGTCGTACAAAACGTAATTGCGGTATCAATAATTGTATGAAACCTCATCATAATCTTTTACATAAATAATCTACAGAGCCCGTTCCTGTGGGTGAAAATCATACAGAATCCTCTGAAACGAACTGTCATATCAATGATAATAAATATGTTATTCTTAAAATAGTACCTGTAGTTTTAAAACATGCTGACATTGAGGTTGAAACTTTTGCGTTATTGGATGATGCATCTACTATCACTCTAATAGATAAAGGTTTAAATGAACACTTGCAACTTTCGGGTCCAAACCAACAACCAACCTCTCACAATTCAATGGGTTATTACTCAAACGTTAGATCTATGACTAGGCTAAACCACAAATAATTATAGGGCAAGATAATTGGCCTCTCCTAGTAAACAAAAAGGTGACCATTGGATCTTGGAACGGTCCTGCGGTGAGTAAAACCCTATTAGGTTGGATCATTCACGGTAATATAGGTACACGTTCTGAACATGATACGAATCATAATTACACTTACTACACGTTTAGACCACGACATGGTAAAAGAAGCTTGGAAAATAGACGAAGTTACAAATGCAAAAAGTAGGTATTATTCCCCTGAAGACATTCGGACACAGGCAATTTTGCAGGAAATAATTAAAAGGAAAGGCGAAATATTTGAAACGGGATTATTATGGTGAAATACTACCGTAGTTCTGCCAAATAACAGAGATGCTGCTTTCAAAAGATTGTATAGTATGCTTAATCATACTGCGAAAAGTTCATTGGCCTGGAGAGAAGAGGTTACATACGAAAGTTGACCAATGAAGAAGCGACTGTACCCACAGATCGAACGTGGTATTTGCCACATTTTGGGACAGTTAACCCTAATAAAACTGGAAAACTATGGATTGTGTATGATGCTGCTGCCAAGAGTCACGGAGTAGGTCTAAATGACCAACTCCTAACGGGTCCAGACTTGTACAACTCTCTCTTTGATATCCTAGTAAACTTTCGAATCAAAAAATTTGCATTCACTGCTGACATTCGAGAAATGTTTTTACAAATACTTGTTCCACTTGAAGACTGTCAAGATCAACGACTTCTGTGGAGGAGCATGGACCGCCATCGACAACCAGGCGTCTATGAAATAGACGTCGTATTTTTTGGCTCTTCATGCGGACCCTGTCTAGCGCAAGAAGCCAAGAACAAGAACGCTCTGGAATTTAAAGAAGCGTCTCCTGCGGCAGTGAAAGAAATAGTAGAACTCCATCATTATCTAGAAGGTGCAGATAGTATTTCCAAAGCCATCAAATTAATTCAGGACATAATATACATTCATAATCAAGGGGGATTCACTATATGTAACTGGGTAACAAATTCAGAGACGATTTTTAAAGCTATTAAACCGGAACTTGTCGGAGACAGTTTCAAAGCTTTGTAGATTGATGATATTACCGTTTCTGAAAAAATTCTGGGTGTGTTTTGGAATCCATTGACTGACTGTTTCGAATTTAACACAAAATTTCACAAAATAGATAAAGATATTTTAATTCTGAAGAGAAAACCGACAAAACGTGAGATTTTTAAAGTTCTTATGTCAGTATTTGATCCTTTGGGATTTTTAGCGAATCTCTTAATTCAAGGAAAAGCACTTTTACAAGATATTTGGGGACTACAAATAGGCTGGGATGAGGAAATGCCTCTCAGGATTTACGACACAAGTCGAATTAATAAAAGGAAAGGAATTGCTTAAAAGGAAAAGGTCAAAGTAAAAGGTTTTGCTACAAGTAAAAGGTAGAAGTAAAAGGAAACCCTTGTCTCCAAATTAATAATGATTATCTTATACTTGCAAGTAAATGCTTCTGTAGAAGAGTAAAAGGGTCTCATACATGTCGAGACACGCTAAGCAGCTAATTGTTTACAACGTGCCAATTCGTCTATATTCACGAGCTGATTAATAGTGGTAAGTTGTAAGTTGGGTTTTGAAATGTCTTCGTCAAGTGAAAGCGAAACTGAACAACAATACAATAATAGCAGTGAGTTAAAATTTATTGCTGATGAACTTCGCAGCTGTCCTATTATTTTGGCTAAGTCACAGGTTCCGAAAGTTAAAAAAAGGAAAGATGAAGCGATCGCAAAGGTATTGCAAAAATACAAAGCATTATTTGGTAAAGAATTAGATGCCAAAGGTTTCATGACATTGACCGAGAAGCGAAGCTTCGAGGTCTTTAATGGATCCGAGACATTAATACACTTTTCTACCGTGGCTCATATAGCATTTTTTTCACTACTTCACTACTGGCATTTTATTTTTTAAATATTAGTTTGTCGACTCCCGTTTCACATGACATGACATCTGTGCACAAGTTAACCTCACATTCTATTAAATGGATTGAGATTTAGTTATAATCAAGTAGGCTCTGTATTTTTCTACCTTGGTTAATAATGAACAACTTTACTACCTCAACAAAACTCAATAAAGTTAGGTTTAGAGGCTAGTAGTGAAAAAACATTATTAACCGTTACAAATAATATTTACGTATTTTGAATATATTTCTTTTTATTATAAGTGTTCATTAAAATCAATAATAACTACATTAACTGTCTAATTATTGCAGCCAAATTTTGCCTCACCGCTTGTCCTCGGCGACGAAGACGAAGTCTATTTTCATCGTTGTCATCCTTAATAGGAAAGTATTGATCTTCTTCAGGAATATCTTCAGGTCCTTCGAAGTCAAGATCTCTTAAATATTTTGCAATGTTATGCAATATAATACATGCCACTATTATTTTTGGGACGTTTTACCCGGCAGACATTGTAATATGGGAAATCGTCGTTTTAACTGCCCAAAACACCTTTCGATTACAACCCTTTCCGATTTCAACAGTGCATTGAATACCCTCTCTGTATGATTAATTGGATTTTTGAATGGTGTCATCAACCAGGGCTCTATTCCATATCCACTATCACCGACCAATACCGCGTTCTGTGATGTATGCATAACTTGTCTAACGTGGGAGTTTTACCAAATTCGGGCATCGTGCACAGATCCAGGCCAACTAACGTCAACACTGGTAAAAATTTCTTTTGCATTACAAGTAGCTTCAATATTTAACGTTGGTTTTCCTTTCCGATTTATGTATTCGTCCCCATGAATTCGTGGTTTAATAATTCCTACATGAGTGCAGTCGATTACACCAATCGCTGTTGTAAAGCGATATTTTGTTTGCCACAATTCCTTTGCCTGCAGGATTTCATTTTCAGTACTGGGAAATTTCATCAAATTATCAGCTTTTCAATAATACGGTCCACCACAGCCTTAACAGTAAGTGGTACTGTACCTTGAGTTACTCCAAGTTCTTCTCCGATTCCACTTTGATAACCAGGATCGGCTAGGTATCGCAAGCATATCTTCATTTTTTGCTAGTTTCACGTAAAAAATGGCAAGCCATTCAACATTATTTTCCTCAAAGCGAAATAACTTTTTAAAATCTTTGCTGTTTGGAATACAACGAGGTTTGTAATGTTTGACGTCTCTCACGTTCACCAAATCAGCCATAGCAAGAGTTAATCACATACACACCTTTTACTACTACGATTAATCTGCATCTGACTAGATGCATCAATATGCAAGGATTTGCTTCAACAAGTAAGTAGGCTTTACTTTATTAATATGGATTTACTTCAATCTAAAGGTAAACGTCGACTGGATAAGGATTTGCTTTTGCTAAAAGAGGAAAGGGTTTTGCTTATTTTTTATTAATACAACCTAAAGTAAAAGGTCCATAATTTGTAAGTAAAAGGTTTTGCTTTGTTTTATTAATTCGGCTGAAATGTGTAGATGGATTTAAGATTTAAAACAAATCTATAGTTTTCATATACCAAGACAATATTTTACCTTGGATCGAAACGAAAGCAACATAGAACTTCACATATTTTGTGATGCTTCAGAGAAATGCTACGCAGCGGTTGCGTATTTATAAAAGTCCAAAAATATAATGAAATGCAAGTTGGTTTCGTTTGTGCGAAGACTAGAGTTGCTCCCCTGAAGCCTATGTCTGTACCCAGGCTAGAACTTCAGGCAGCCCTAATGGCAGCTATAATAGGCAATTATCTAAAGAATTGTCTACAATTAAATGTTCAACGGTTAGTCTATTGGAGTGACTCCAAAACTGTTCTTCATTGGATACGTTCAGAAGCTAGAAGATTTAAAGTCTTTCTCAAAGAATAGACGAAATTCAGGAGCTTACTAATGTCTCAGATTAGAGATATGTTCCAACTAGGCTAAACGCAGCTGATCATGCCACCAAAAGTACAAGCGACTTCTTATTGTGTTAAATTTCGAGGTGGTTAAATGGAGAGCAAGAGGTTGGTTAATGAAGGAATAGCGATCTGGAGGTCAGACATATCGAGTCAGTCTTCATCATGATCGACCAAGTAGATTTAGGCCAAGCATTACCAGATCCTCATCGATTTTCTAAATGGTGGCGACTAGTAAGAGTCACAGTTTATTCTAGACAATTTATAGACGCCTTGAGGTCGAAAAGAAAGATTACAGGAGAAATTCAAGTTAATGAAATCTACGAAGCGGAAAATTTATTATTCAGAAAAATACAGTACGACTTTTTCAGTAAAGAATTAATACTTTTGAAAAATGGAAAACCTATTCCAACCTCCAGTAAAATTTTCACTTTATCACCAATTTTAATGGAAGACGGATTTATTCGATTAGGAGAAAGATTAGAAAATTCATCACTAGCTGAAAACACTATTAAACCAATCATCCTTGACACGCCTCATGTCATCGCTCAACTACTTGTTCAACACTATCACGAAGAGGAAACTGTGATGAATAACAAAAATTTTGTATTTTTAAAATACGACAAATTGTCAAAAAGACAAGAGTACGTTGTCAATGTTGTAAATTAAAAAAAAGTACACCTACAGCACAGTTAAGGGGGCAGTTACCAAGGTGTAGAGTAGAACCGTCTATTCGACAGTTTATAAGAACCGGGGTAGATTATTTTGGGCCAACTGAAATCAAATTAGGATGTAACCATGAAAAACGATATGGTGTGATATTCACGTGTATGACCACTAGAGCCATACATCTGGAGATTGCACATGACCTAATTATAGTTTGGCAAGTCTATCTGAAGCTACGCGGCATCGGTAAGGGGCGAGGAAACATGGCCGATATCTGTCATAAACGTACCAATGGCGAATGGTATCTATTTTATAAGAGTATTAAAAATAATAATAATTATTATATCTATATAGAAAGGTATTTTTCAAAACACGGTATTTGCTGAAAACAAATAATGTTAAAAATCTTACTTGAATTCAATATACGAAATGATAAGATACCAAGTAAAACTGAAAATACGAAGGTAATTACTGACAATATAAACGCCACTGGATAATCAATGTCAGTCAATTGTAGAAGTGAGAGGGAAGAACACACGCACGCGCTTGCCAATAGGAAGTCAGTTGGTTACTTAGCAACGGTGGTTTGATAAATATTCACCAATTGATTTAGTCAGAGGGCGTGGTAATTATGATTTTCGCACGACGTTGCCGGCTTGAAGAAAACCCATAACATATTTGGAAAAGTGTTCATTTAATATTCAGAAATTGAAAAAATAATGTTAATAGACAAAATCCAATGAAACAAGCACATTAAGAACTAACGTTTAATCATTATTATTGACATATTGTTAATAATAAAAAGTCCATTTTCTAATTATTATCACTACAAACTTAGCACTTTAGCTTTTTCGTAGTTAAACGTGGCAATATCGAATGTTTTCGACCGCATTTCTTTCACCGCTTTAGTTATGTGTGCCAAACTATACTAATGAGTTTATCAACATTCTTCGACAATTTGGTTGTAGACGTGGATTTTCAGAGGAAATTTATTGCGACAATGGATCAAATTTCGAAGGGGCGGACAGAGAGTTAAAAAATGAATTGATTCATTCTACTGGAATTGTTAATTTTTGTACTTTGAAAAAAGTAAAGTTCAAATTTAATCCCTCGTTAGCAGCTAATCTGGGCGGTAGTTGGGAAAGGCTTATACGAAATGTGAGAACAATACTCCGAGATATATTAAAAACAAGATATCACATGGAAAGTAATTTGCGAACCTTTCTTTTATGTTAATTGATTATTGACTACATGTATCCTCTGTGTATTAGTAGCAATCATTAACTAAAAATTACTTGATTGTAAAATTATCGTGAATATAAGGTTTATATCAACAATTACATGGGTTATTTCAATAATAAAATACAAATCCGTGTATTTAAGAATTTGGATTGGATAAAATGTACAAGTAACAAGCAAACTGGAAATATAAAAATATATTTTTTATATAACTGTATACATTGTGTCAATGTATATTTCTGATACAAAAATACCAAAATATTTATAATATATGATGATTACTCAGCATAGATAGTAGGGTTTACTAACAATAATATAAAAAATGTTGAATTTTGAGGTTAATTGCTAAAAGTAATAATGAATTTTTTATTTATACTAAATATGCAGATTAATATTTAGCATCAGGAGTCCTTTCAAAGCTATTAAATACAGTACACGTATAAGTACCTTACCCCGTTCACCCCTCGTTAATTTAAGATCAAATCAAAAAAGATATGGGTACTGGGTCTTGTATTCATTTAAATGGCGTCGTGGTAGCAGTATCAATGTTTTTTTAAATGACAATATATGAAAATTGAAAACTGTTCCAAATTGCTATTCAAATGGCATTGGTTTTACAAGTACGAGTAATATTAGTATACCAACAAACTTTTAGACCGTACCATCCAGTATGACAATTGAATTAAAAAGTCACACTGATGGTTTTATGGCATCTATATATTTGGTTTCAATCATTTCAATTTAAGATGATAGTTTCACGGCGACTTTCTACAACATTGGAGTATTTTAAAATACTATTAGGATATGTATTAGCCACAAATAAACTTTCAAAGTACATTTGGTTCATTGATGATAATATGTTTATTTAAAATATCAATATTTTTCAGTTGTGATATTACCTTTGACAGTTGGGATGGGATAGAAGGTTAACAATTTCTTCAAGTTGTAAAGAAGGTCTTACAGAATGCAAAGAAAAACGTTTTGCATGCAAACATTGGCAATGTATTGAAATCTGTACAGTAACACCCTATGGTCGGAGTTTATTATCAGAAAATACAGACTAGGGTGAATGTGATCCAAAATGGCAGTATCAATAAACTTATGCCCAATTTCACTAATAATTTCCTAAAGTTAGGTAAAATCTAAATCGGATTTAGGAATTCCTAAATGCATTTACGTTTCACCACAGGCTAAGTAATACCTAAGAGTGATAGGAAATACCTAATATTATCATTAGTGTTCCAAGTATATGGAAAAAAGTCTTCATCAAATTTTTACTAATTATGTGAATGAGTTTGAATGAAAAAACTTTTTTATACCTAAATTCAATCAATAATAAACTTCAAGGAAATAAATAATTTGAAGAAATAACATTTTAGGGGTAATTTTAGGTCCAACATTTGAACTTTAGATGACGGTCTAGCATTTAACTTTTTATGCATTAAATAAAAATGGCCTATTCTTTGACATTTGATGGATCAATTAATTGTATGTAGTTGAAGCCGGAGAATCCAAATATGTAAAATTATATAGTTTTGATTTTTCGATCTTCGGTTGAACCGGAAGACGGTCATTGATTTTTAGTCTAGGAGGAATCGGCGCATGAGTACCGAAAACTATTCCACCTCAATTTTTTTATGCGATCCTCTTCAAATTGCCCTACTGATGATATAAATGCATGCAACCCGGGGCCATATGGTTTCAACCGAAATTGTTTAAACAATAGCAAGGAATTGTTATTTTTTAACCGGACAAATTTTTTTAATATTCTTTATTGAAATACAAATAAAAAAAGTAATATGACTTTTCGCGATAAGGTTAATATTTTTAGAGATATGAATTTTTAAAGTTTCGAAAAATCTCAAAACAATAGTTAATAATATTCTTAATAGAGATTTTAGAAAATTTCATTGTTTATACCGGTTTTTTAATTGTTAATTTCGCGCGCTCACAAGTTGCGTCGCTTACCTTTAAGTTTCGCCGTTTCTCTCTGACTCATACGCTGCATCGTATGTTGATATTGTTGATAAAAATGCATGAATTACTATGATAATAACAAAAAAGTAATATAAACCAATAAAAAGTAATTTTAATTATATGTTCCACTTCATGCTTGAATAACTTTTGTAAAATTGATTTCAGACAAAAATTTGTTAAAAACAAATTGTAGACAATTTAATTATTGATAACATTGCTCTCTTTAAAAATTCTGATGAAGTTAATAGTTTTTAAGATAAGTGATAAATAATGATTCAGGATACAGAGAGGCGGATGCAGCGTATGAGTCAGAGAGGGACGGCGATACTTAAAAGTAAGCGACGCATACTTGTGAGCGCGCGAAATTAACAATTAAAAAACAGGTATAAACAATTAAATTTTTTGAAATCTCTATTAAGAATATCATTAACTATTGTATAAAGAATTTTAAAAAAATACTATGTATATTTCATTTGATTTTTTAATATATTTTTCATGGGTCAAAGTACCCAAATTTGAGATTTTCCGAAACTTCAAAAATTCATATCTCTGAAAATATTAACCTTATCGCGAAAAGTCGTAGGACATTTTTTATTTGTATTTCAATAAGGAATTTTAAAAAAATTTGTCCGGTTGAAAAATAATAATTCCTTGCAATTGTTTAAACAATTTCGGTTTAAACAATATGGCCCCGGGTTGTCCCCTGGCAACATGCATTTATATTATCAGTAGGGCAATTTGAAGTGGATCGCATAAAAAATTGAGGTGGAATAGTTTTCGGTACTCATGCGCCGATTCCTCCTAGACTATTTAGATGTGAAAAAATTCAACTGACCCCAATAAAACCCACCAAAATTTGAACAAAATCTATCAACCCATTCAAAAGTTACCCCCGGTATGTATATAAAGTGACTGTTTACCAACACCATGTACTAAATAAAAACAATATCCAAATCAATTATTTGTCGACGAACCTTTGTGCACTCTGGTAAATGTCAACTCGTCCACCTAATATACTTTGTTATATCTTATCCACACTGACTTCTCAATGCGACATATTCTTTAGAGATATGGATAAGATTCAATGACATGAAAATTGATTTATGAAATTTGGGCAATACTTTTCGAATGTTAGCAATTGTCATGCCACTGCTTAATCTATCCGCTGCGACTCGCTGTTCTTTTGCTGTGATTTATTCTGTAAACGCGTGTAGTAATTTTTCATAAAAATGGACCCTTAAACAAAGAGTAGGAATTAAATATCTTAGAAAAAAAGTATTATACACAGGATTAACTTGTATTCATAAACTCCGTAATGGAAAGTCTACAACTACTACCAATTTCCTTTTTTGATCGTAAAAATAAATAGCCATTACGCTAAACATGAGTTTAAATTACATCTTATGATTGATACAAAAACCATACTATCTATCTTACTTATAAATTTATATTTTAGTAGGGTACTTAAGCTTAAAAATACAGACTAATTAAAAAATATCTACACTTCCATCTCCTCTAATGTTTTCGACAACCTATTATTATCTATTCTTCTTCTTTGACTTCTTCTTACAGCATCGGCCCTTCTATAGGGCTCGCTTTTCAGTCCCAATAAGATATCTTCGAGAGCGCCATTGTAAACTTCGTCTTGTTGAAGTAATTTCTTTTCTTGCACCATCCTCGTTTTTGTTTTTAGTTCATTTATCACAGCCTCCTGTATCAATTCCAGTTTATAAGATTTTTTGTGTGTAAAGTACAACTCAAACTTTATTATTGTCATTGCAGAAACGCATGCGTTAAATTTGATTTACTAACAATCGGCCGTATGCAACTTTTACAACCAAATTCTTACGCCTAGAGAGATATGTGTGAATCGCAACGGCAATTAATGTGTAACGTTAATGTATCTGACTAGACAAGAAAATGTCGTTATAAACTTTGAATGATGTGAATCTATATTTATGTCCGTATTTACAAACAAAGCTCAAAGCTGAGCACGTCATTGGGCATTCCAATTTTACACTTTTTCCTTGTAAAAAATGTGTTAAATATTGATGATCAAGCCCGTGCTCATCCTCGACTCTTATTTATAAATACGGGCATTATTAGAGTGCAGTGAAAAAGTATTTGAATATGTTCTTGTTTAGATATAATAATTGAAAGCTTTTTATGTGTATTGTTTCGAGTACATAACTACATAATAAACTAATTGTCAGATTTGACGAATATTCCCAACATTGTATTATTCTTCATTTGTTTAACTTATAATTATCAAATGAAATTAATTGATAACAAATTCCTTTTTTAAATGAAACTAAGTGTTCCACTATTTAATGAAAAAATTATGAAAACTCTAAGATATTGATAATTATATTTCGATATTGATATATCATCGACAGAATGACAGAAGTTACTTCTGTTACTTCTGTCATTCTGACGATGACAAGATGTTTTTTATTTGGTATTGGGGATGTTCACACAGAATTTTTAATATGTCAATTTTTTATTAAAAAAATTAATATCTCGAGAAGTATAAATTTTAGACAATGGGTATTCTACACAAAGTGACATTAAAATTTAATGTAGAATCTGAAAAGTTAATAATATACAGGGTTGTTACATTTAAAATCATAAAGTTGTCGTTCACCTTCGGTCTAACTGGAAGTGACATGTATGTCAAAATATTTTCCATAAATTCGCCATATCTATGCCAATTTTTATAGAAATTGTGTGAGTAGTCTCCAATATATAGATATAGATAGTGTAAGCTCGTCGTGAAGCAGCCTGTATAGTATATACAGTTGTATTAAAATAAAATGGTATAAGTATTAGAAGGAGACGTTAACGTTATTCTATTTGTATAAAAACGGCTGGTATCAGATGAAGGTTTTAAAATTCCATAGGTTGTCAAAAAAGAAAATCATCTCCTGTCAATCACCGCATAGTCTATAATCGATTTTTCATTTCTGCTTTTTACCTCACTAGTGAACTTATGGATATCTTTGTGTTTGAAAAATCCATTCATAACTAGCATGTTATTCTGAATACAGAAATCAATTTTCCTGTTGCCGTTGTTATTTCTCACATTTTCGCCGAATTTTCCTACAACATCTCTCGATTTTTCATCCTGTACCCCGACTCTTCCATTGAGATCTCCTAGTATCAGTCTTTTTCCCCTTAAGTCTTCAATTACTTCTGTTACTTCTCTCCAGAATTCATCCTTCTTGTTCGCTACTTCGTCTTCATTTGGGCCATATAATATTAAAATATTTAGTTTTTCTTCTTTTTCCATTCTTAAATCTACGTACAATATTCTGTTCAATATTCTTGTTCACATATTGCATCGTGCATCTGCTGCTTATTATTCATCCCACACCTCCTTTAGCTCTATCTTCCTCCTTTACTCCACTTAATATCATTAGATGCCCATTTTTTAATTCCTCCGTATGTTTCCCCTTTCTTTTTGTTTCCGTTATCTCTAGAATATCCAAGTCTAGCATTTCAAATTCTTCTGTTAACTCGTTTTCTTTCCCATTTAAACTTTTTATGTTCCAGGTTGCTATTTTGAGTATTCTCATATCCTTTTTCTTTGAATTTGTCGTCTCATCTCTTTCCTGTGCTTTGTTATTTTTTATTGTTAGTTTCTTGCTGACATTTGAGTTATTCTGCTTCTGCTCTTGTCGTACTTTAGCAGTTTTCCTAATTATCGCTTGTATTGTTCTTTCCTCTTTTGTCATATCGTCGTTTATATATACTTTCTCATCCGTGTTTCGTAATTTCCTTTTGTTGTTCATAATCAGGCTTTTATCCGCTTTACTATTTAGTTCCACAAGACAAGTATTTTCCCCCAATTTCAATGCTGCTTCTGCTTTTATTGATACCCCCAAATTGTTTTCAATAAAATTTTCCATTTTTTCTTTTAAAGCTTTGGGATTACTTGTGTCTACTCGTATTCCCTGCAGTACTATATTTTTTCTTCTTTTCTCGCACTCCATTTTTTCTACCTTCTCATTTGCCGTTTTAATTTCTTGTTTTAGGGTGCTGATTTCGTTCATGGTTTTTTCGTTCTGATGCTTCAGCTGTTTCATCTTCTCCCTCCATGCTCTTTGTTCGTCTCTTAGGTTTCTTATTTCTTCCTTCAGCATTTTTGTCTCGTCGTTGTTTGTATGCTGATCTCTCTTGATTTCCTTTATATCTCCTGTCAGGTTTCTCATCATATTCATCATCTCGACTTTTTGGTCTTTCATAGTGTCTTTCGGCTATTCTCCATTGCTCGGAGGTCTAAATGTTTTCTTCGATCTTCTGAACATATCATCTTTCTTTTCCCTTCGTCCGTCAGGTAATCGTCTGAGTCCATTGAATTGTGTATTTCAGTTTATGCATCCTTGTATATTTCTGGCTACACAGCGGAAAAGCCTCAGGGCCAGTCAAGCCGTCGAACCCATTCAACTTTATCCGTGCAACCAGCTATTTACTGCTGACTTTCTCGTTTGTAATTCTAAATTTTATTTATCCTCGAGATTTATTTCTTTTTGTCGATCTGGCAACACCTTGGAATATTTTACTGCGACCAGGTCTAGAACAACTCTTTTTTCATAAAATACTGGTGACCGGGTTTACTAAATAAACTATTTACTTATTCTGTTTTGATTTTACTTACGCTTTTACTGGTTTTTAATGCACACGAGCGCCACGTTCAAGTTCAAGTTATAAACATACAATTTTAATAATAGAGCCACGTCTATGGGTTGCAGTTTTGACAACCTTTTTTTTTTCGGGCCGAGATGGGAAACTCATGTTCGAATGGGTCCAGGACCCAAGGAGATGCCTACCAACCAAACCCACCTCAAACTCGCCGTTACCCCCGCCTCGGAATCACTACCCTAGCATACTTCGAGACGGGCGGCGGTCCCTCACACACTCTCCGCTCACATCGTCGTCTTCTCCCTAATTTCCACTCCCACCTCTCATGCCATATCGAGTCGTTCTCTCCCCCTGACCATGCTCTCTACTACGCCACTTCACCTCCATCCAATCCTCCTCGCCCCTCAACATTATCTCCACCATATTCTCCCAATACACCACCTCCCCTAGTTTCCTCTCCAACTTCTTCAGCACTTCCTCTTTCCTCCAGCATCTAAAAACACATGCCCCACATCATCCTCCACTCCACACCACTCCAGTCTCCCTTTTTCCAATCTTGTGGAGGTACCCTACTCTCGACCCATGTCCAGTGAACACCTGTGTCAGGAAGAAGTAGTTCACCTCCCCGAATTTCCGATCCATCCAATCTCTCCTATTCCTAATCGCTCCTTTTAGCGCGCCCTCATACTCCTCCCACCTTCTCCCCATTTCCTCCTCCATCCATTCCTGTACTTCCTCTCTGGTCGCACCCCTCCAGCGTTTATTTCTGGCTCTAGTCATCACGTCCAATGGGTAGGTCCTTGACAGCACCGCTGCTGCCAGTCCACCCACTGTCCTGTACCCCTGCACTACCCTCAGCAATATACCTCTCTGCATCCGCAGGAGCGGCCTAACCCTCGCATTCACTCCCGCTGTTTCACCCCACACCTCCGCACCGTACAGCATACTCTGCTCTACCGTCCTACCAATGATCCTCCTCTTCCACTCTCCCGGCCCCTTCACATTACACATCAATCTCCCCAGCCATGCTGCCCTCACTTTCCCCTTCTCTGCCGCCTTCAACATGTGTGTTCGGAAGGATAACTGACTATCCAACCACACCCCTAGGTAGTTTTGACAACCTATGACATTTAACTTCAACTTCAATAAGTCCAGCCGATTATACGCAAATAGGATGAAGTTAACGTTTATTTCTTATTTTTTGGTACAGCTGTACCTACTATCCTGTGTTTTTATTTTACTTGTATGAGAGTTAGGTACTAAGTTTCGTTAGTTATCATTATGTTCATAAGAGACTTTCAACTAAAGCTACCAAACATAAATTTGTGATTAAAAATATTTGATTATATTCAAGCACTGTTTCTTAAACATATTTATGAAAATACCCTTTTTGTTCATTACACATCTCAAATACTATAAAAATAGATTTCATGATCTTTTTATTTTTTATACTCACACACTTATAATAAGAATACTAACATACAGAGTTTAGATAAAGTAGACAATAAAACAAAAATATTTCAATGATATCGGTACTTTCGGTTTAACAAGAAGAATCTTGTCTTCAAGTAGAGGAGACCGTGGGAGATCGACCTTCGCCCATCTGATATCCAGATGAGACATTTTTTTTATCAAATGTTATTAATTAACAAACATACTCATGATAAGTTGCCTATCGAAAAGTGTTCATGGCTATTTTTAATTGAATTAATCACCTTCACTTTTTTGATAACCGAATGAATTTCATCTCAACTTTTTTAAACACAGAATATGCCTTGGTAGGCTTGCCTACTTATTTTTGGTCATGGCTACCTGGCAAGTAGATATGAACAGGTAAGTCAATTTAGGTAACTACACCGATCTGATAACCAATACAAATTGATATCATCAGAAAGATAATTTAATTTCAAAACTAATCGTATAGGCTTGCCTGCAAAAAACCGTTCATGAAATGTTATTGCCAAGCTTTAAAGTTTTAAAATTGGAGCTATTTAATAGGCGCGAGAGATAAAGTAGAGCGTCTGAGGTTCGCGTGGTAGAACAGGACACAACATAGCAGGTGCACGCTACCTGACCGTTGAATGTATTCGAGTGCGCATGCTCTTTTACATGCGTGTGTACCAAAACATATTTGCGTCATTACTAGATGAAGCTGATATTTTCATGAATTAAAAAATTAACCCTAGAGTGCTTACATAAAATATGCACCTTTATATGCATACATGGGGTTACCGGTAACCCCCTTACAAAAAAAAATCGTAATTGACATTATAAATTAAAAAAAATTGCAGTTTTCGAACAAAAAACTTTTATTTCATACATTCTAAACATATTTCTACTCTATGGTTGTTACAAATTGGTTTTGAACATTTTCCACAGGCAGTTTTGGTTTTTCGGTCATTTGTTCTTGCACACAAAAAACACCGCTTCTGTTTTAAAAGTTTTCTTGGAGGTGTCCTTCAGGTGCAGTCTCATCTTTCACATCAAGTATGTTTCTAATGGATGATGCTAAATCACCGGGCAGATTTTTGGTTAAACGTCTTTCCATGTGAGGTTTAGCCAGAGCAAACCCAAGCTCAAATAAAAATGTTCGGCGAGTACTCTTTTTTCTGTTACCTCTCACAATTTGGTATATCACGTCGCAGTTTATTCCTGCTTGATCCAGCATTCCATAAAAAAACCGTAGTGGCCATCTACGCGTTTTTCTGGAGACAGAGGAGGAGTGCATCATCTGGTCCAATGAATCCACCCCTCCTTTTGTTGAGTTATAGAAGTTTATGATTTCAGGTTTGCTATTTTCGTCAATTACCTCTCCGCTGTGCATGCTGGATAATAATAATACTGACTTCATTTTTTTGGGTGTGTAAGAAACCAATGTTTTTTTATTGCTAAATGCGAACTGAGAAGTACCTTCTTTTTTCTCCTTATTTGGGAGGAAAGATGGAGGAATTTCTCGTTTGTTTTTTCTAAGTGTACCTACAATAGTCAAATCGAATTCAGTTAACATTTTGTCGGTCAAAGGGATTGACGTAAACCAATTATCCATTGTAATATTCCTCCCTGTTCCATGAATGCTCTCGGTCAGTGTTCTCACATAATAATCTGGCACAGGTTCTTTATCCAGTCTTTTTATTTTTCCAATATAAGGAATAGCACTTACCATATAGAAAGTGCGTGCGTCACACATTGTCATTATTTTGAGCCCATACTTATCAGGTTTTGAAGCAATATATACTCTAAATGGACAGTTTCCCCTAAAGCCTAATAGCTGCTCATCAATGGTACAATAACTATGGGGTGTATAATTTTTAGTACAGTTTGAAATAAATCGTTCCCATATAGTACGTATGGGGGCAAATTTATCTTGACGATCTCTGATTCGTTTATCGTCAAATCTTATACAAGATATCAAAAACCTAAACCTAGTTTCGCTCATTATACAGCGATAAATTTCCGGCCCAAACTTCGACCACATTTCTTTTGAGTTCTGATGATTGTCTTTTTTTTGGCCTGCAATATACAGTAAATCAAATAATGCCATGATTTCAATGGTATCAGTTTCATTTGCAAAACGACAATCTCGAGAATATTTCTGACTTTGAATTTTTATTTCTTGATTAGTGTATAAAGCGATACAAATAATAATTTCATCACTGAAGAACAGTTTCCAGGAATCCAATATAGTTGTTATATTCCTAGCATCATTTTTTGGGCCTGGTAGTCGAGATACAATATTTCGCAGCGGAGTACGAGTGCGACTTGGTGGTTCAGCAGACCAGCTATAGCCATTTTTTCCTCTGAACTTTTTTGGTTGAGGCAGATCTCTTTCACTTTCACTATCTATTTTTCCAGCTTCATTCTCTCTATTGTTATCTATAATATCTCCTCTGTCATGTTCCTCTTCTTCGATTGATACAATGCTATCTGAATCTGATTGTACTGACACATTATCTTCAAAATCTGTACCCCCATTGTCAGAATCGTATTGACTTTCTAGTTCCTCATTCCACCTTAGCACAGTTTCCTCGAATTTTGGATCACCTGGTCGAACAGCCATTGAAAGTTCTTTTTTATATTTATTTTAAATAACACTTAACGCTTACTGGGGTTACACGTCACCCCGGCCGCAACAGAACTCACAGCTACACAAAACAAACAGCACTGCCACACGCTTTATAAATGGTACACCGGGACATAGATACATAGCAGAACACACACGGTTGCCAGTGTTACGGTTTTTTAATAACTATCAATTAAAATTTCGCTGGGGTTACTGGTCACCCCTGTAAGCACTCTAGGGTTAAGGCTGTTCAAGAGTTTACCGCTCATATGTATGATATCAAAAATTGCACTAGTGTGAATGACGCCAGGTATCGCATTTTTCTGAAAAGCTATTCCGCGAAAGAATATAATGAACAATTTTTGAAAAAAGTAAAAAACCATGACTCCCATTATGCCACCATGCTGTTCTTCTTTAACTCAAAAAATTTTACGAACTATATATGTAAATTCCATGTGGCTTCATGCGACTGATCAAGTATGTTTAAAATTGCGCGCTGAAAACTGTGGTTGGCTTTTAGAAGATAATCATTTAAAAGCAATTGGATTTGATGGGGACCAAACACCCTTGAAAATCGATGACATCGAGGAAATAATGGACAATGCAAATGAAGAAGAATTATTAGAATCCGAAAATCTCAATTTAGCTTCCGATGATTCCGATGTTGATGTCTAAAAATAATAATAAATTTTACAATTAAATTCTTCTATGTATTTTATTTTCCTAAGAGCTTTGTAATAAACGTTTTTAATAACGTAAATGTATTAAATTTTATTTTCTATATTGACGAATTTTTTCATTAATTATACTAAAATTTTATAATTTAGCTTCAAAATAAAAAAAATTGTGTTGAATTAATTTTTTTTTATTTATTAATATATCAAATTATTTATTTTTGATTATTGAACACGGCAAGCACTCATGGGCATGTTTGTTAATTAATAATATTTGATAAACAATATGTCTCATCTGGTTATCAGATGGGTGAAGGTCGATCTCCCTCCGGCTCTTAGACTATTCTATACATTTGCAGGTTACAACAGACCTAGTTTGTCAGATGTCTAAACTTGGAACTCGACTTGATAGCACAAGTGTAATTTTTCAGTAAAACTTAATACAGATTATAGAAATAAATGTAGTAATTTTTTTTAGAAGAAATACTAACTTTGAAAAAATATAAAAACTTATATTAACCAAGTAACCCATCATTTTTTATTATGACAATTGTACTATATTTCAAATCATTATTAGTGAACTGTAGTTGATTTTTTATTGTGCTATCAAGTCGAGTTCCAGTTTTAGATAGCTCAGACTAGAACCATTTTAAGCACACTCCATTGATCACTTTTGAATACTGTCAAACATAGGAGAATAATGAATAGTTTTATAATAGTTGCTATACTTCGGTTAGGTACGATTCTACAGTGCCTATAAAAACAAAGCAGGTATATACTGTGTAGATATAACAGATGATGAAGTTTTGTGTTAATTATTTTAAAAAAAGAATAATTGTATTAACCAAATTAAAATGTATAGATATGACAGATGATGAAGATTTTTTATCAATTATTTAAAAAAGAAAATAAAGTCAATTCCGAATATTAACGCATGTCAAAATTTAGCCTATTACAAATGGCAATAGAGTATGTTATTAAAATAGTGAAGTAGAAGAATACCTACAATTATTGATCTATTTAATCATTTTAGTTCCAAAAATTGATGCCATACATTATCTAAAGTCTGTATTCGAGGTGTGAATGTCTCATAATAATGAATTAAATTGGTGCTGAATACAAACCGCAGTAAATCAACAGTTTCTTTTACCCATGGTTTCCTTTGACAAATTTTTAAATCAGTGTTGTACTATACGATATTTTTTTGTTTGTATACAATATTACACAGAAATTTACCAAGTAGTTTTTATCATGATGTTATAAGCACATAGTTCGACTCTATCTTTTTGATATTGTAGAAAATTTTATAGAAAAAAAATAAGAAATATTCAACAGAATTGTAAATTCTGTCATTATTTCACCTTAGTTTTATTTCTTATTGATTTATTTGATTTAAAGTACCTACAATGATATAAATACTAAATTACAGCAGAAAATATCATCATACAGAGTGATAATTTTAAATGGTACACATTTCAATTTTGGAAACCATCAAAGTTACAAGATAGGTTAAATGACAGTGAAATTGCATTTTTAGGGGACCAATGTAATGGTACCAAAACATGTCTGAAATGTGTGTTATACGAAGAAAACATAAAATGTAAATTTTTCATTATTGGCTGTAACAAGTTTATTTTTGAAAATATCAAGAAATAGTAAAGGAAATTTTTTTTTGTGTTGACGTTGGCTAGCTTGGTAAGTAGTTTACTTTTTCCTACGACGTATCGTGTCTTCAAGGTAACCTTCAATTATTTTTCAAATACGGACTTTTATTTTTTATCTAAATTTTGTACAGTATTTCGAATGCCAAATACAACTAAGTATGTAAAATAGTTGACCATTTATGACTTCCATCTTCAATAAATGTCAAGAGTAACAAAATGCTCCTATTTCAATTTAGGTTGCAATGCAATGTATCATAATATGTGATTTTTCAAAAATAAATGTGTTGCAGCCAATAATAAAAAATTGACATTTTTTGTTTCCCTCATATAACTCTCTGAAACACATTACTGACATTTGATACCATTACATTGGTCCCCTAAAAAGACAACTTTACTCTCATTTAACATATCTCGTAACTTTTACGGTTTCCAAAATTGCAATTCTGGTAAGTACTATTTAAAATGATCAGCCTGGATATCATGAGAGACTGTAGATCATTTTTCACTTGTTGAATTCCATGTTTTTAACTAATATTTTTTTAAAATGAAATTTTTCTGTTAGGCGTTCACACAATTGAGTAATTATAAAATTTAGATACTGTTATTTAAAAACGAAATTTATTTTGTACACCTTTAATAAAACCGATTAATTTTAAAAACTCGATAACAGAATGAGTACACCATTATAGAACAATAATGAGACAATAATTGTTTTTTACAAATTGCAAAATTTGCAATGGTGTAATATTTCCAAAATATCTCAAAAAGGCAGAGTTTAACCAAAGCATGATTAAACAATGGGTTAAATTTTTAAGTTTTTGTTATACTGTGATAAAAGATGGCATATCTCTTTCTAAATACTTTGCTTTTTAATCTTCAAGTATCTTTGCCAAAAAGTTAGGCAATTTTGGTGGCTGAAAATATGAAAATAACAAAAAATAGTGTAGTCTTCGACGATTGCAAAAAACTATTTTCATGCCAAAAAGTAATTGGTTAATCAATCAATTAGAATATTAGAACATTGTTAGAAAAATGCAGTTAACATAATTATTCAATATTATGTTGACAATAAAATTGACTAACAAATGGATGACAAATATTCGAAAATAACATACATTATCAATTTATAACCTATAAATTTTTAGAAGTTTAAACACTAACAACAGCTGACAATAGGAGTGAAGAATGGAAATTGTAACATTGTAATAAATGAAATGAGGAATAAAACCAATTTGGGTAGTACTAAAGTATGGATATATCCATATAAGAAACACTGATAAAAACAATAAATGTATACCGAATACTAGTTACACTACCCTTGCACCAACACTGATACTTTTCACTATCTGAAGTAGGTTCCAATAACCCATTTTACCTTCCATCTCCGAAGAAACGTTAGTGAAAAGTGTGAGTGTGAGAGTTGATCCAATGATACTTCAACTTATGTTCAGTATCGTAAGCGGTTCGAAAATTCTCAAAATAGTCGTAGTTGTTTGAGGTTATCCACAGTAAACAGATTTTTTCGATGCGGCTAAGATATTTGTTTCTAAAGAAGATAATATTCTTGAAATTGCAAACTGACAGCTCTCAGGAAAATGGAGCGAAACTAATGACTTTAAATTACGAAAAGACTGTGATTGAACTTCCACCTGGAATAGAAGCTGACAGACATTTGAAAATCATAAATTTATCTTCGGAGATGAAATATTTAACGTAGTATTCGTACGTGAAAAGCAAATCTTTTATAAACAATGTCACAGGGCGTATGAGGAACATGGAATCCAACTCCAAAATCCCGAAACCGCCAGACCAATGCAAATATGCCCTATTGTCTGTGATCCAAAAAAACTGGCAGTCGACATCTGAACACAAATTGACTCAGATCCAACAAACATCAATGTTAAAGAAGGTTATGATACACGCACAACGCACACACCTTGTACACTTACCATCTTATGCCAAACACCAGATTTGATATTTTTATTAAAAAATCAGCAGATAACTAAAATTTGTAAATACAGGGTGTCCCGGAACTTTATATCAAAAATTCGGGAGCGAGTAGATGGTGTCAAAATAATGCAATGCAAGATCTAATCAATTTTTGAATTACGAGCTTTATACATAATTTCTAAACCAGGGGTTGGCAACTTGGACTTGGACTTGGCACGCCTGGCAGTTTAAAATGTCAGGCAATATTTTGTGTAGTTTGGTATATAATATTTCAAAATAAAGCAATAAAATAAAGATTTAATTTTAAGGATATTGTAAATCTACGGAACTGTACAGAAGGTGGCAACGTACCTCGACCAAGCTAAGTGATGGCAGGCTAGGACCCCAATTCTTGACCCTTCGCAATACTCAAGGTTACTAGCTTCCTAACGAATTCGTTAAAATACTATTCTTGAGCGCACTCTGCTTTGCGCTTTCGCTTGATAGTGTTCGTTATGCAGCGAGTACAGTTTTGTACGTGATAACCATAGATAGATAATATTTATATTTATACTGAAAGTGATAAAGTGATAGCGCGCGCGTATAGTTAATACTATTGTTTGTAGAAAAATTTCAAATTGTAGTCGTTTGAGCAATCGAGGATGTGAATTTAATGTTAGTTGAGAATTTAGAGCTGGCGGCAATAGAAGTTCAAAATTTCCGGGTTTCGCGCAAATCTTTGAATCCGTTCACTACAATGAATGATTTTCTCCGCCGCGAATACTATCTAAGATATTTGCCAATTTAGTGCAGTCTTCCACGAAATCTTCAAAGTTATTTGTTAATGTACTACCAATTTTTAGATCCGTCCCTTTGAAATATTCTAACATCATTTTTTGCGTTTCCGAAGCTTTTCCTCCGCGTCCACGTAATTTAAAATGTTTTGATCAATTTCATACAACACTTTTAAACAGACATACATAAAACATAACCACAAAATTGGAATAATTTGACAGCGTCTAGAAGAGCGAACGCATTATTTACGGTATTGCCAAATTTCTCATTTTGCTTAAGGACGCCCATTAACGAACCACCCCAAGAATTGCATAGTAGTAAAGTCTCCGCTAACTACTGCTCGTTATGCAGCGAATTCGCTCTATAGCGAGTGATGTCAAGAATTGGGCTCCAGGCTAGAACGACGCGACCGCGACGGGACGTTTCTAGAAAAGAGAAGACGCGAGCAGGTGATTCTCGGCTTTTCGAACGCCCGCTGAGCAGCATTGCCACGGTTATACCGGAAACTCCTAGGAGGCGGATTTGCCATTATATAAGCGTGTTTCAGTTAGAGTTAGTTTAGTTTAGTACGAGTTATTGTAAAGATAAGTTCCGAAATAAAAGTTTAGTGGTAAAAGATGTACCAGGTGTTGTTATTGGACGGGCCCAGGATAGTTAATCGTAAGATTATTTATCAACATGTAACCTACAAGTGCGCGATTAACGTTAGTGTTATGGCGGCTAAAAAGCAGAAATTAGACTTTCGGCCCTTTCAAAGTTCTTGGACAAGTGATTACGGTTTTGTACAGCAAATAAATCGAGCCTTATGTGCATTATGTCGGGAAAGCGTAGTATTCTGGACATCTAGTGTTCAACGACATTTTCAAACAAGACATGAATCGAGGTTTAAGGATAATGCTGATAGAACGGAGACATTCCGTCGAGCAGTTGCTCAGTATACAAAGCAGGCAACCTTCTTTTCAAAAATTAGTAAAGGGAAAGATCAAGCAAGCGAATGCAGTTTTAAAATTGCACAATATTTGGCAGAAAAGGGAAGACCTTTCACTGATGGGAATTTATGAAGCAAACGTTTCTGAGAAGTGCGGATGTATTATTTGATGATACCAGCATCAGCGGGACTATTGAGAGGCGAGTTACTGAAATGGCAGAAAATGATCGATGCCATTAAACGGAATATCGTATTTAGTATTTCGTTGGATGAAAGTGTCGACGTTAATGACATTTCCCGGTTGACAATCGTTGCGCG
The DNA here is from genome assembly GCA_947563755.1 of Lochmaea crataegi. Taxonomy (NCBI): domain Eukaryota; kingdom Metazoa; phylum Arthropoda; class Insecta; order Coleoptera; family Chrysomelidae; genus Lochmaea; species Lochmaea crataegi. The sequence goes on along the minus strand of OX387425.1, from coordinate 41,799,056 downwards.
GTACTTTGACAATAACCGTGTGTATGAAGAACTGATTTGTCTGCTACCATTCGAAGGAACGACAAAAGGAGAAGATATACTATCAGAATTCGTTAACATTTTGAGAAACGGGGACTATACTTAACTAAGATTTTTTGCGTAACTACAGATGGCGCACCCACTATGATTGGGACACATAAGGGATTTGTATCTCTTCTTACTGCACGCATTGGTCGACCACTTTTGAGTTTTGATTGCATTATTCATCAAGAAAATCCGTGATGGATACTGTTGCAAAAGTTGTGAACTACATTGCTGGTCGTTCTTCATTAACTCACAGACAATTCAAATCATTTTTACAAGAAATGGAAAGTGCATATTCAGATATTCCATTACACAGCAATATACGCTGGCTTAGCCGCGGTAAACTGCTTTCTAGATTTGTGGAATGTTTGGAAGAAATTATGTCATTTTTGTTGCAAGAACTAGATAATAAAGAATGGGTTTGTAAGTTGATGTTCCTAACTGATATTACAAATCATCTCGGCGAACTAAACCTTAACTTGCAAGGATCGGGTCAAACTGTTCTAGATTTGTAAGATTCCTGGAAGTCTTTTAAAATGAAAATAGATGTATTTATTCGCAATATTACCTCCCATACATATAAATACTTTCCAAATCTAAAAACATACCCACCCAACCTTAGTAATTGTGATAATGCTGCATTTAATCAGGAAATGTTAAATGTTAAACTTCAAGAAAAATTTGCTGAAAGTAGTCAAGTTTTTGATAAACATGGTCACATGTTCTCCTTCTTGATAAAACCAGACTTAATGGATTTTACTAGCATTCCTTTCAATGATTCTTTTTTGCATGGACGGAAATTCAAGATTTTGAGCTTCACCATATTAAATGTAGGAACTCCGAGTTATGGAAGACAAAATTTGTGGAACTAAGAAGAGTTTTAGGAGGTGATCCCCAGGATCAATCGAACAAAATTCTGAATTGATGGGCTAGTTTGCCAGATCCATTTATTTGCCTAAAAAAGTGGCATTTACAATGCTTTCAGCATTCGGATAGTCCTATATGTGTGAGCAAGTTTTTCCCATACGAAAATCATTTTGAATCCATATCGAAGCCGGCTAACAACAGAAAATTCAGAGGCGTGTGTAATATACATGAACCAGAAATAGAAAAGCAAAACTTTTTTAAATGAAACTAAGTGTTTCTAATTAATTCCACTATTTAATGAAAAAATTATGAAAACTCTAAGATATTGATAATTATTTCGATATTGATATGCCATTGTCAGAACGACAGAAGTTTCATTTTATGTGATGCCTACTTGATGTTTAATATTTTGGCTAGACCAAATAGTGAGTGACCTATCTTGTGATTGACTTAATATATATGAATAGAAAAAAGAAGAAGATATGATTTTACAAATATTAAAGCTTAGGTATTATTACTCACTATTTGGTCTAGCCATCAAGTAGGCATCACATAAAATGTAACTTCTGTCATTCTGAGGATGATATATCAATATCGAAATAATTATCAATATCTTAGAGTTTTCATAATTTTTTCATTAAATAGTGGAATTAATTAGAAACACTTAGTTTCATTTACAGAAGTAATATGAGTAGATTCCACAAAGTAAATTCAAGAAAAGCAAAAGGTTGCCGACCCCTGTTCTAAACTATACATAGGAACATTATACAATTTTAGAGATTGTACGTACATCCATGTGCTCTGTTTGACCGAATACATTGAATTATATCATCCACAGAAATCCAGGAGCGGATTGTGGCCAATGGTTAACAATCCGTAATTTTAACAGAGACAACATGTATAATTACTAAATACAAAAACTAAATTTTTCAATAGATTCACTATTAAAAACGAACTCTTGTTTGAAGTCGATAAAGTTGATAGTGAATCGACAGAAAAATTTAGTTTTTGTATTTAGTAATTGTACAGGTTGTCTCTGTAAAACTTACGGATTGTTAACCACTGGGTACAATCCGTCAAACACAGCACATTGTACCTAGAATCACTAGGTATAGTTTAGAAATTATGTATAAACACAAATTTTTATTTCGAAACTTTAGATGCCTCTAACTCCGTTCGTATTACAAAAATTAATTGGACTTTTAACATTATTTTGACCTCATCTACTTGTTCTCGAATTTTTGGTGACACGTTTCTGGACACTCTGTAGAGCTGTTAAAACTATCATGGTTTATTAAACTCTAAAAAAGCACTGAAGGTTTTAAATAAAATTCGCCATACTATCAACGGAATAACGAATTAAGAATCTACTGTTTAATGCAATGTTTTTATACCGCCAGTTTATTGTGACAAATTCACCAAAAACTACATTTAGTCTAGGCGGAACCGGCGCATGAGTACCGAAAACTATTCTACCTCAATTTTTTTATGCGATCCTCTTCAAATTGCCCTACTGATGATATAAATGCATGTTGCCAGGGGGCAACCCGGGGCCAAATTGTTTAAACCGAAATTGTTTAAACAATTGCAAGGAATTGTTATTTTTCAACCGGACAAATTTTTTTAATATTCTTTATTGAAATACAAATAAAAAAGGTCCTATGACTTTTCGCGATAAGGTTAATATTTTTAAAGATATGAATTTTTAGAGTTTCGAAAAATCTCAAATTTGGGTACTTTCACCCATGAAAAATATATTATGAAAATAAATAAAATATAAATAATATATTTTTTTATTCTTTATACAATAGTTAATAATATTCTTAACTGAGATTTCAAAAAATTTAATTGTTCATACCTGTTTTTTAATTGTTAATTTCGCGCGCTCACAAGTATGCGTCGCTTACCTTTGAGTATTGCCGTCTCTCTCTGACTCATACGCTGCATCGTATGTTGATATTGTTGATAAAAATGCATAAATTACTATGATAATAACAAAAAAGTAATATAAACCAATAAAAAAGTAATTTTAATTGTATGTTCCGTTCATGCTTAAATAACTTTTGTAAAATTGATTTCAGAAAAAAATTTGTTGAAAACAAATTGTAGACAATTTAATTATTGATAACATTGCTTTTTTCGAAAATTCTGATAAAGTTGATAGTTTTCAAGATAAATGATAAATAATGATTCAGGACACGGAGAGGCCGATGCAGCGTATGAGTCAGAGAGAGATGGCGATACTTAAAGGTAAGCGATGCATACATGTGAACGCGCGAAATTAACAATTAAAAAACAGGTATAAACAATGAAATTTTCTTAAATATCTATTAAGAATATTATTAACTATTGTATAAAGAATTTAAAAAAAAATAATATTTATATTTTATTTATTTTTTAAATATATTTTTCATGAGTCAAAGTACCCAAATTTGAGATTTTTCGAAACTTTAAAAATTCATATCTCTAAAAATATTAACCTTATCGCGAAAACTCATGGGAACTTTTTTATATGTATTTCAATAAAGAATAAAAAAAAATTTGTGTGGTTGAAAAATAACAATTCCTTGCAATTGTTTAAACAATATGGCCCCGGGTTGCCCTCTGGCAACATGCATTTATATCATCAGTAGGGCAATTTAAAGAGGATCGCATAAAAAAATTGAGGTGGAATAGTTTTCGGTACTCATGCGCCGATTCCTCCTAGACTAATTTGGCATGCTCTAAGACGAAAAATATTATTCAACAATAGAAGAATAGAATAGAAGCTATCAAAACACTACACAGCAAGCAGCAAGCTTAAATGGTGAAGTATAGTAAGTTTACAACAATTAAAGTTTATTCACGGTAATAAAATATTTATTATCTCCTCCAGTACACAAAAAATTAGAAACATATTAGTACCCGACATATTCATTCAATAGGTTTATACTGATTATTGTAATACCTATAACAGATATATACTAATACAGAGGGTGTCCCACGACGTTTTGATAGTCCAAATTCTCGAAAACTGTTCATATGACATGTATGAAACTTGGCAGATATAAACAGTCGAAACTGATCTTATATTTATTATAAAATGCCTTCCTTTTTTCTCATCACTTCGGGTCACGTGACCCAACACAATTTTTTTAAATGGGGCAACCGGTATAATATTACAATTTTGGATATATCATTCAAGAACAAATTCAACGATACCACACTTGTCATTATTGTGTTGTTCAGTAACGATGATAGGGGCAATTAAATGAACATCTGTATAAATTATTTCATTAAAAAACGTAACATAGGGAATTAAAAAGTACAGTAATTGAGAAAATTAAAGAAAATCTTCAAATTGATGACCATTTACATTGAGACAATGTTCAAATATTGTTAAAAGATTTCTTGTGAGTGATGCTGTATTCATTTCGGGTGTTACGGTCCGACATGCCTGTCTTATTTTATCCTTCAAATAATCTGAATCAATCGGGGATGTGACATAAACTTGACCTTTTAAGTAACTCCAGAGAAAGACATCTAAGGGTGTAATATCCGGAGAACGGGGTGACCACAGAATCGCACCATTTCGACCAATCCATTTTTCAGGAAATGTGTTATCAAGATATTCTCTAACTGGCCCAAAAAAGAGAGGAGATGCTCCATCTTGCTGCCACCACATTGTTTGCCTTTCATGTAAGGGGAATATCTTCAAGTAATTCTGGTAGAGTATTTTGAAGAAAATCTAAGTATATTTGCCCTGCTAATGTTCCTTCATGAAAATAGGGACCAATCAACCGACCGTTAAATAAACCGCATCAAACATTGATTCCCCACATTGTTTGAAAATTGGTTTCTCGCATCCACTTTGGATTCTCCTGCGACCAATAATGACAATTATGGCGATTAACAATAATACCTTTGTTATGAAATCTACTTTCATCACTCCATAATATTTTTTCAGGATCTGTAGGAACTAAACCAAGTTTTAAATGTATTTTATAAGGATGGTATTTGTAATTTTTTAATACTCTTTGTATTGAACTTCTACTTATTTGTAATTCTTATTCAAGAAATCGTATTAAGATAAACCAAAATATTTATGACATTGTCATCTGTCTGAGCGGTCTTGGACGAGAGGCGGACGAGGAACTTGATTTTTACCGATTGGAAAAGAACCAGTTCTTAGCTTCCGTACGACTTAAGGCCTCTGCACAATTTCCCGGGAACGGGAACTGGAACGAGAACGGAAAAAAAGTTAAGAAACACATATTTTATTGTACCCATGCACAACCAATTTCCGGTAACGAGAACGAGAAAATGTCCGGTAACGAGAACGAGAAAATGTCCGGGAACGAGAACTGGAAAGTTGGCCAAGTTTTAACATTCCCGTTACCGTTGCATTCCCGGAGCCAATCAGAGCATAGGATATATAATGCTAATAGTTGAGCCAATAGGAAAGCAGCAACCTATTTGATGCAAACATAACCATACATAACCTCGTTGCATGAGAATCTCTCAGACTAATGTAAAAGTGGCCCCAAAAAGAAGCAATTAATGTGCTGGCCATTTTTATTAAGAGGAAGAGGCCAATAATAACATCCATCATATCAAAAATGATTGATATGATATTCGGAAGTTTGTTATTGAGTCACAAGTTGACAGTGTTTTAGAAAATAAATATCTCCAGAAAATGTCAAACATCCCTACTATTTCCGTTCTCGTTGTTATGCATCTAAATATAATATTTCGTTCTCGTTTCCGTTCTCGTTGTTGTGCATCTAAATATAATATTTCGTTCTCGTTTCCGTTCTGGTTCTCGTTCACGTTCCCGTTCCCGGGCAATTGTGCAGCAGCCTTTAGACAAAAGTATTTTTGCTTGGAGTTATTCTATGAGGAAAACGATTTCTGTACAAACCTTGAACATGAGTTTTCTTTTTTCCACATTCTCCATAAATAAGTAGCATGTGAACATATGCATCGTTCAAGTAAAAATTGAAGGCATTATTTACTTATTATTACAGTGTCTTCGCAAGATTATGACTAATAATTAATGACAGTTCTTAAATAAACCTCGCCTAAAAATAATGAATGACAACCTATGTTGTTGTTACTTAGTTATTTGTTTCATAGCCACCTAAATTTTTGAGTGCAAAATACTGCTCTAATAAATTTAGTACAAATAAATAGCCCTTATTATCATTACTACACAATACAATGATGACAAGTGTGATATCGTTGAATTTGTTTTTGAATGATATATCCAAAATTGTAATATTATACCGGTTGTCCCATTTAAAAAATTATGTTGGGGTCACGTGACCCAAAATGATAGGAAAAAAGGAAGTCATTTTATAATGAATATAAGCATCAGTTTCAACTGTTTATATCTGCCAAATTTCATACATGTCATATGAACAGTTTTCGAGAATTTGGACTGTCAAAACGTTGTGGGATACCCTGTATAGAAGCAAGAAGTCGCAGAAGAAAGTTGTGCAGTTAAACTTAACAAGTGTTAAATATAAAGGCCGATTGAAACTAATGACAAAAAAATTGGAAGGGATATAATGTTAGCACTCCATAAAAAGTTTTCTAACTCACAACAGTGTGTGAGAAAATAGAATCAAAAAATTAAATTAAAGTTTTAACTCTGAAATTCTAAAGCTAGCAAACAAAGGCTTGTATTACAGAAGTTTACATAATGATGTGATAATATTATCTCCACTATACCTTGTTTTTAAACTAGGAGGAGCATTTTAGGAAACCTCAAACACACCACTAAAAGTAACTAGATTGGGAGAGTGTTCCGAAAGGGTCGTGTTCAGACTTTTTGATCTAATTGACAATTACGTGAAATATGTTTTGTACTGCTGGTAGTTGTCGTAGCCAATGAGGGATCAAGGCATGTCTAAATATCGAATAATCATTGGCCACAGGCCATGGCGAAAGTAGTGAGCAAATGACACATTATTGGGAAAAAATGTATGGTTATAATAGGTAGTTTATGTAAAATGTGTTAATCATTTGAGGATAAATAAGTACGTAGAAAATGCAATTGTATGTTTCAATTATTCTTTATTTACGTTGGGAGCTTAGGTATAGCACAAACTAAAAGTAAACAGAGGTTTTGATATCGAAAAATGCGATAATATTGTACTGCAATGTATGTCAAACTTGATGTAAAAATATTTAGAAAAATAAGATTTTACTTGGAAACTTATATTATTAACAAGAAAGAACAAGCATGGATTTCGTTATCAAACTGAATAAATAATAAAAATAGCACTTAACTTGGTTGGAATATAACACTGTGTTAAAAATAAAACAATCAACAACAAACGCAAAAAAGGGGTACAGTTAGATTGAACTAATGAATATTTTCATATAAATAAACACAAAACTAACAAATGTCGTTGTCAGTTGGATAAAAAGAGCTGTGTGAAACGGGCTGCAATCTGACCAATCACTAGGCAGCAGAAATGCCAACTTAAATTCAAATCGCTCCTCTTAGTTTAAAAACAAGGTATAGATGTAAATGCTCCATACTTTTTTCATTCGTTCCGAATTACACGGTATGTATAAGACATTTTATACACACTGAAAACTTCATTACGCCAAAGTCGGCAATGGGTACTGGTGTTTACTCCAGAAATTTAAAATGTTTTCGAAATTGTTAGATTTGTTGTGATATATTTATATAAATGATTACTTCCGGTTAACCTACTATAAAAGTGGCGTGGTTTCAGGAGAAAGTAGATGTTATTTTTCAATTGAGAAACCCTCTGTATATTAAGTAATATTCTAAAAGGCACATATTTTTACTGTGTAATATTACAGTTTAAAATCGGGACACGGGGAGAGAAATCTTTAACTGGAATATTGCAATAATTCATGTCTTACTAATACATAATAATCAAGGAGGAGTTAATATGACAAATCAGAAAAATATTTCTATCATTGACAAGATGTCCCATTGTGTTTTGTATTCAAACAAACTAAAGTGTTTAATCTTTTAAAATGCGGTAAACAGGGCAAGAAAAATCTCAAACAATATTTTTATATGCCCAAACTCAATCCTAATGTCCATAGCAGACGATTTAGAAGACAATTTTTAAAAAATCCTCTTGCTATAAATACCTGGTAAACCACATTTAGGAATACTGCTTCTATGTATAGAAAAACGAGAACTGTAAATGCAAATTTGGAGGAAATTTTATCTGTTGATGAGATTGTACCACAGAAATTAGAAAAACAGCATCAAATTTGGAATCCGACAAAAGATTGCAGAATTCTAAAAGTTCTGTTAAAATCCTACAAAATTCAAGTTCGACATAAAATTAACCATGGGGACTATGCTGAAAGAATGTGAAAATTCAACAGATTTGTACAGAACATATCCAAATGTTATGATTATCCTGTCTAATGAGGTTGCATTTCTTATGAATGGACAAGTTAATAAACATAACTATAAGATTTGGAGATTAGAAAATCCAAGGGAATTTCATCAACATGAAAGAGATTCTCACAAGGTTGATGTTTAGTGTGAAAAATTGTATGGGCCTTTCTGTTTTGTAGAGAATACAATTCGCGGAAATAATTATACGGATATGTTTGGCGTTTTAAACCAAAATGTATATATATATATATATATATATATATATAGAGAGAGAGAGATAAGCTTTATTGTCATGAAAAATTTTACAATTTTATGGAAAGAGCGACATAATTAAAAAAAATAGATGCAACAAGTGCATAAAGTGGTGCTTTTTCTCACTAGTGGAAATGTCAATTCCATGAGTGAAAAAAAGACACTTTATGCATATGTTGCATACACTATTTTTTCTACAATCAAGCAAAAACCAAAAAATGTGTTATTTAAGTTGCTCTAAATGGAATGACAAAACGTTAAGTAAAATGTCAGATGAGTGCAATCTGCAGAGCCATTAGCGGAAATAGTTGAAATTAGCGTTAAAAAACTACTTTATATCACCCTAATGTCACTTTATCTCACTCTAATGTCACTTTTTTAAACTGTTTAACAAATACATATTTTATGTACGAAAATCGATTTAAAAAACGTCACTTTTATTAATGATTGTAGAAAAAATTGTATTTAGGACAATTGCGACTTTATATCTGAATTATTACAGTATCCCAGTTTAAGTTCTATAGCGTCGCTTTCCGTGTACCGATTTTATTCTTCAAGGTACCGTTACAAAGTAAACATATGTGCATTTTAGGATATTGCTTAATACACTTGGGGCCGATTTCACCAACCATTTCCTAAAGTTAGGTAATACCTAAATCAGATTTTGGAATTGCTAAATGCAATGAACCACGTCACGTCACCACGCGCTAAGTAATACCTAAGAATGATACTATTAGGTATTTCCTATCAGTACTAAGAAAAGAAAACTAACAAAAACACGAAAAAACTAAAATAAGTGTGGTAAATACAAGAACAAAAATGAATAAAGATAGTGTCCTTTTATGGAAACAACACGAAATGACTTGATATATTGGTGTCGTGCTATTTGCGTACAAGGGTCGGCGGTATGGCACCAGGTAGCAAAAGAAATTTCGGCAGAGTGCTATTTGCGTACACCTACCTGAATAAATCTTTTGCTGTGTAGGTAGGTATACCTGTGATATATTCGTGCATACTTCTTTATATTTATATTTATTTACTTATTTTCGTCAAATAAACAAGTGTTAGGTTAGGTTATTGTTGTAAATAATTTCGGCAAAAACTTAGATTAGCTAGACCATAAGAAGATATATTATCAGGTATTGGTCAGCTTTGTTGAGAGATTATAAAGGATTAAAAATGTTACACCTTTCTGCATTTTCCTAGTACATTCAGGCCGGGGAGAAACCCAGTAAGCATGGTTTCAAACAAACAACGATGTAAATATTAATAACAAGACAATCTTCTTGAAGTACACTACTAACAAAATAATAATATTTTCACACTTTACCAAATATAGATAAATAATCGCGTCATGAACACAACATGCTATAGCACAGAAATAGGTTTATTTAGATAGGTGTACGCAAATGGCACTCTGCCGAAATTTCTTTTGCTACCTAGTGTTAAACCGCCGACCCTTGTACGCAAATAGCACTAAATAATCCTTATACGCAAATGGCACTATTTCGAGTGATTCCGTGAAACGTGGCTACAGTGAGCAAAGAATACAGGATAGAGAAATAGGAAAATAGTAAAAGAAAAAGATGGATCGGATGGTTTGAAAATAATGAATAAAGTCAACAAATCAACTTCATTAAATTAAAAGAAGTACATTTTTTTCCTGGAATATTCATAATAAAACTTTATTAAATATTTTTCAGCACTAAAATGTCCTGTGACATTGACAGTTGCATCTGTCAGCTTTCAATATATTTTTGTAAATGTGTACATATGGAGTAAAGTATGTGTACATATGGAGTAAAGTATGTGGTCCTTAAATTACAAGGAAAGTATAGCATCTCACAAATATACCATATTTTTTATTTCTAAGTTGCAGTAAACTTACTATACTTCTATGGGAAAGTTAATAAGTGATGAATAATTCTTAAACAAAGAATTCCTTCTTCCATCTTATATTTGTTATTTGTGAACATACCTGCTGCTTTTTTTGGTTTATCTTATTTCTTTTTTGTACTTCTTCGTTACTTTTGTTAGTAGCATTTTGCGCAGCCAACTCTAACCTTCTTCTTTGTTCATTTTCTTGATCCGCTACCTGTAACGTGAATAAGTGACGATAATGATCGAGAGTAAATACAGAGTATTTCGATGAAAATTATCGACCACCAGATTTATATATCTGAATATCTTCTGTATGTACCTTGTGGTGTATTCATTATTATTTTTGTTAATTATTTTGGGAAATTAAACCACAATCTTTTTTTGTATTTTTTAATTCAACATTTCGGTAGCGTTCCAGCTACCGTTATCAAGAAAAATTAAGTTTTTAAATTCTGGTCCCTATCTGACACTAACGAAAAAATTCGACAACTAGACAAAAAAGATTGTGGTTTAATTTCCCAAAATAATATACAAAAAGAATTATATATCTGAAGGTGCCACTTTTATGAGAAAATACAAAAATACATAAGAAAATATAAAAAGTGAGACGTCTTTTTGCTCAAGCTCATGCTCCCTATGGTCACTCTCCCCATTTTTTTAATGTAACACCCTGTATATACACCAATCGAAAGTTGAGTTGTTTCTTTCCAAAAGTAACAATATGTAATTTCATTTTTACAAATAAAGAAGATATGCGAATTTGTGTGTTAAATTAGTTTCAATATTGCCTGTAGCTTTTAAATTTTTTAAAGTACGCATTTTTTCATTTTTAATTTTCTTTCCATTTATACACTGAAATAAGAGGAAGTTACCAAAAATTTGGAAAATATTATTTATTTTTAATTTATACATTGTGGTATTAAACAACTACTGGCAACATTAAAACTAATATAAATGCACGCACTCGGATAAATATGTTGCCAAACAAATTGAGCTTCTCAACAAAGACTTACTTTAATAGATACCGAGCATCAGATACCTGAATCGAGACGCGGTCTATAACTGGAGATGAACGTAATCAAAGATCAGATCATTAACATGGAGAGCAATAGAGTTTGTTTTTTAATCAGTATTTTAATTCTAGAAGAAGAAACTAATGGTCAGAAATTTTCAAAATACTAACTATCAATTTTATTGACGAATTTGTTCTGCGTTTAAAACTAATAAAAACATATTGGCGGTTTCATCATTTATAGGAATAAATGGAGTTTCATAATTTTTTAAGAATATCGAATCTTATATATGAGTATACACAATTACACAAACAAAAAACAACATACTGAAGAGTTGCTGCTTGATTTGGTGTCGCTTGTTTCCTTCCGTTTTCAATGAAAGAACTCGGTTTACAAAAACACAGACTAAACTCGACAATATTACGCACGACAACTACCTTAAAAATACAAAAATCTTCTGAAACAACAAACATCAGCCAGCTTTTTTTAGTCTTATGAGTTATTGAGTTCAATTTATTTCTATTTTCTCAAACATATTACCAATAGGTCGAAAATTTGCCTATTGGATAATTTTACAGTGGTTTGATTTAAATTGACTAGCTGATTATAAGGTATAAGTTGTTTCAATTTGACAGAATATAATACATACCCGACATGTTTTTTTTTAATTATTCAACTGCAAATTTACAATCTACTACACTTTAGAGTAATAAGTAAATGAGGTATGTGGATTGGTGGCTTGAGTCAGGTACCGTCCATTCACGGTTCTCTGGATTTTTACAGATTTTCGGGCCAAATTCTTTTTAGTCTTCTTTCTTCTATTGGTAGGTTGAACAAGTTACTGATAAGTTGATTGCTATGATCTGAGCATCGTTTTCTGTATTTATTTGAGCGAGTTGTGATGATGTCTCTGATATATGGTAATCTTAGATCTCTGTGTATAGTGTCATTTGAAACATACCATGGAGCATTTATTAATAGACGGAGGGTTTTAGATTGGAAGGACTGCAGAATCTTGGTGTTAGATGGTTTGCTGCAACCCCACAATTCAATACCGTATGTCCATATAGGTGTTAATATGGTCTTGTAGATTAAGATTTTGCTTTCTGTAGATAGCTGTGATTTTTTGTTAATTAGCCAATAAATATTTTTAATTTTTATATCAATTTTTTTCTTTTAGCTTTGATATGAGTTTTCCATGTCAGTTTTTGGTCTAAATGAAGACCAAGATATTTGACCTCGTTGCATATCGGTATTGGATCATCATTAAGGTAACTTGCGGACAGGCACACTGTTTTGTGGTGAAAGTAATTTGGTTAGATTTATTAGTGTTGACTTCGATTTTCCATTTTTTTAGCCATGATTGCAGAAGAGTTAGATGATTTTGAAGTTGGTTGGAAGCTGTGGTTAGGATCAGTATTAGATGTCATAATTGATGTATCATCAGCAAATGTTGCTATGAGCGTGTCATTGGTAGTTGGTACATCTGCCGTATATAATAAGTATAAGAAAGGGCCTAGGACACTGCCTTGGGGTACTCCAGTTTTAATTTGATGGAAGGTTGAGAGTTCATCTTCAAATTTTACTTGAAAGTGTCGATCGTTTAGATATGATTTTGAGAGGAGATATAGTTGGTCGGGTAGATGTTTTTTAATTTTGTAGAGGAGGCCGCAGTGCCATACTCTAACAAATGCTTGTCGTATATCGGGAAACACTGACACACATAATTCCTTGCCTTCAAAGCTTTGTTTTATTTTATTCACAACTCTGTGACATTGTTGGGACGTTGAATATTCTTTCTTAAATCCAAATTGGTAGTCTGGGATGAGATCATCAATAGTAATTGTAGTTTCGATTCTATTTAGGATGAGGCGTTCGAATACTTTAGACATTATGGGAAGATGACTTATTGGTTGGTAAGAACTTGCTTCCGTTGGTGGCTTACCAGGTTTATTGATCATTATTATATGTGCAAGTTTCCACTGAATAGGATAATGGCTTAATCTGTATCTCTCTATACTGTTGTAGATTGTAGTCAGCAATACGATCCCTTTTCTAGGAAGGTTTTTCAGTACTTCAGCGACTATAAGATCGAAGCCCGGTGCCTTGTGTGTGTTAAGGTAGCTTATTTCCTTGCGCACTTCAGTGGGAGAAAATGATCTTAATGGGAGCGATAGTTGACCAGGTGCTTCTAGGAACTGATTTATGTTATTATCTTCATTATTGGCTTCATGTGGAGTAGTAAATATTTTATCAAGGTATTCAGCGAAGGTGTTTACTTTTTCTGCATTCGATCGGGCCCAGGTACCACCAGATCTCTTTATCGGAGGAACGCTCACGATAGGTCTTTTAATTTTGTTTGTTGCTTTCCATAATGAGTGGTCCTCCGATGATAGTTCCGATAAGTAAGTCCGATAAGAGTCATTTCTGGTTTCTTGAATATCTCTACATAGTCTACGTGTAAGATTATTAAGGAGCGTTTTGTCGACTATGTTTCTGCTGTTTTGCCATCTTCTACGCGCTCTACGTTTCTCTATGACAAGTTCTTTTATATGAAGAGGAATATTGTATTTTTGATCTACCACTTTGTCACTCGTTGGTGTAGCGAGCCAGGATGCTTCTTGAATGAACGTTGTTATATGTTGTACTACCTCTTCAATTTCATGTTGATTTTTTAATTGACAGTTTAATTTTATGTTTTTACTAATATGTTCCTGGAATTGGTTCCAATCAGTTTTCTTATTGCAGAGTCTGGGTTGAGGTTTTCTCCAAATCGGCTTGGTACTCACAAGTAATGATGATTGGGCTGTGGTCCGAGTTTAGATCGAAACTAGGTTCAATATCGCAGTAAATGTTTGATATGCCTTTTGTTAGAGCGAAGTCTATCAAATCCGGAATCTTGTTGGTGTCAGCTGGCCAATAGGTTGGTTCACCAGTGGACAGAATATTCATTTGATGTTGTTGCACAATTTTCAATAAGTTTCTGCCTTTTGGTGTAATTAGCCTGGATCCCCAGATTGTATGCTTAGCATTCCAGACGCCTGCTATCAGGTAATTTGTATCAAGTGTTATAAATAGGTCGTTGTATTCGTCTTGTGTTATGTTATGTCGTGGTGGGCTGTATATAGCTGCAAGTGTCATAGGTCTAAATAAGCTTTCAATTTTAACAGCTGTACATTGAATTTTATTTGTTGTTATGACTGAAGAACATGATGTTTTAGTGCTGATCTGATTATAATTGCGGTGCCTGCGTGTGCAGTTCCATCAGGGTGTTTAGTGAAGTAAACGTTGTGGTATGGTATATTGAGGACAGTTTTATTTGTAGAGTGGCTTTCTGATATTAGCATTACATCAATTTTGTTCATGTTTAGAAATATGATGATCTCTTGTATATGGTTACTAATACCGTTTGTGTTCCATGATGCGATTCTAATTGAGTTGGTCATTACTTGGTTATTTTATTTATAACTGTTGTTATCATGTTAAGTATCATGCCGTTTTGATAGTTAGGAAGGTAGATAGCAATTTGGATAAATTAGAGTTGTTATTGGTTGTTTGTGCAGGTGAATTATTATTGGTTGCTTGTGCATATGATTGCCCGTTTTGTGAGGTTTGTTGGTTATGAGTTTTTCTAGAGTGATTTTGTTGTGCTTGATTTTGTGTATGAGGGTTTGATACATGTGTTTTGTTTCTTGTTACAATTCGGTCTTGATATACTGTGCAGCCTTTATAATTTGCTTGATGATTTCCTTGACAAAGTGTACATTTAGCTGGAGTATTGTTAGGCTTTGTACATGTTTTAGTATCGTGAGGTCCACCACATTTGACACATTTGAAAGGACGCCTGTAGTACGTTTTTGAGTGGTTATAGTCTTGGAATCTTGTACATTGAACAAGAGTGTTCTTCTTTCGTGGAGGCTCTATTTTGATTTTACTGGACAGAAGGTATTCTACTTTGAAAATTTCTTTGTTGTTTTTATCTGGTTCCAAATCGACGAAAAACATTGGAAGAGATTCTTTGCTAACTCTATGTTTAATGTTAATTAGGTTTCTTAATCGGTGGCTTTTATCTTACAATTCTTTTTTAATGTCTTCTAGAGGTACAGAATGATGTAGTCCTCTAATTACTATTCCATAGGCTCTTTCCTGCCTTATCTAGTATGTGTGATGGATTATCTTTTCTTTATGTACATAGTGGATCACCTTTCTATAGGTGTCGGGTGTTGTAGTATTTATCTTTATCGTGTTGTTTGCTAGTGCCTTTGTTGTAAAAGTATTTTGACCAGTTACAGCTGATAGAGCTTTTACCATTGCTTTGAAGTCTACAACAGAGTATATATATATTGGTGGAGGTTTTGGATCGTCGGGAGTGTTATCGTTATCTCTAGCGTTCTCATCTGATGTTTTCCCATTTTCGTTGGTCGCTTTATTATGGAGAGGATGAAGTCTGTTTGAGGTTTGAATTTGGGGTGCACTGTCGTTTGAGTTTTGACGATTTATTCGTTTTCTTTTATTTGTCGCAACTTGCCAGGTATGTTTAGATGTCACTTCTTCATCCTCGCTAATCATTTCATCCTCGTCGCTCGAGCTCGGCAAATTTGAGCTTGTGGTAATTCTTGAATTAATTTGATTCGAGTTTGAGTTCGTTAGAGCTGTCACGACGTAGTTTGAGTTTTGACACATTTCAGGAGGGTGCATTTGTTGTTCCTGGGTGCTGAAACCATAGAATGGAGTTTGTTTCATCGTTTGATTTGGATAGGTTGATGTTTGTGGGGATATATATGAAGGCTGAAGCAGCTGATTCATGGGTGTTTGAGGCACTTGTATTTCTGCGTCATTTTGTATCATATTTTGCGGTAAGGATGGAGAGTGGCTGTGTGAGTTAAAGTCCATCCCTGGTCCATTCCCTGTCGGGAACATTTTATTTTTGTTGACGGCTTAATGATTCTGTGTAAACGTTGTCGCTGTTATTTTTATCACAAATTAATTATCGCACAAAAACTGGTTTAGATAACGCAGCCAAGTTTCGCACGACCTATCGCTTTGAATATTCTAACGATACTATACTCGATATGTGAAGGAGAAACCAAAAAACAGAGATACCTAAAGTCGATTTATGTGTTTGCATATTTGTTGACTCTTGCAATGCACAAAGCTGTTTGACTTCTACAACTACTCTCCAAACATATTCTTTTGTTATACAATTATCTTAAAATTGTACTTAAAATATAGGGTATGTAAACAAACAAAAATTTGCTATATTTACATAATATCCATAAAACTATATTAAAATCTTTCACAACAATGTAGTACTTGAATGGATCTTACCTTGAAAGCTTTAACAAACCGCACTAATAATGAAAAGAAGGAATTGGCATCTGTCGTTCTAGGAGATTCTGCAAAAAATTCCACACACTCCCTAAAAGCGTCTTGTGCCATTTTAGCATCGCTTTTTAGCCTCCTAAGCTTGTCTTCTGCATTCACAAGAAAATCTCTAACAACCAGACTGTGGTTACCTCTGCCCCGAATTTCTGCTTCTTTGCGCACAGCCTCCATACCTTTGTCGAGTTCAATTACATCTGTATTAATGTTTTCCAACGAAACTAAAAAAACGAAAAAGTTAGATGTATCAGGTATATGCACACAAATAAAAATTAAATTTATTCAATTTCGGCCCATTTTACATTTAAAAAAAATTGTAGGTATATAAATAATGCAAATAAAACCTAACTAATAACAAACTAACAGCTATCACATCTCCAATATTTATCAATATTTTAGAAGAAATTCAATTATCTAGATAGAAAAATAAGAACATTATATTACTATGGATCAAAGCTCACTATGGTCTAGAAAATAATGAAAAGCTGGACAAACTGGCAAAACAAGCCACAGAAGACGGAAAGGAAATGAGGGAAGTAATGATCCCAGCCACAGATTTTCAAGCAACATTAAAATATAACCAGATGCAGAATTGGCAAGTATGCAAGGGAAACCAAAAACACAGAAAACCATGGTTTAAAAATAACTCAGATAGACATTTTATCAAAATGCTGAATTGAATACCACGGTGTGGGCATGGCTTATATTCGGAATTTAAATACAAAATAGGTTTAGAAAGCTCACCAAATTGCGAATATGGTGAAGCAGGTACACTAAACGTATGGGAATGCGGGTTTTTCTCACGACAAAATCAAGATTTCATGAAGGAACTAGTAGAAAGAAGCTGCATTAAACTTACCCTCCAATTCAGATACGTCATTGTATACACGAAATATAAACATTTATAATTTTATATATAAACATTTGAAAATAATGACATATAAAAAAATTAATCACAATAAATGAATAAATAAGAAAAATCATAAAAACTGGGAGAAAAGATAAATATATAAAAATAATAAAATAAGAAATTAAGAAAACAAAAATGTATATAAAAAAATATTTACTAACAAATTCTTACTCAAATGTGGCGAGAAACGAATCAAAATGTAAACACAGTAAATATACTAACATTTAACCTTACAAAATTGAAAAAAATATAGAGCTGTCTAATTAGTTAAAAACGTTTAAAAATGTTTTAGGTTCTTTGTTTTAAATGACGTAACAAATTGATTTCATTTGATTTGGATCAGTCATCTTCTTTCAGGGGATTAGATGTATTTTTTATCCATTTTATTAGGGATGCGCCGCTTTCCTATTATAATGTTTTTAATAACTTACCCAATAATTATTAAATAAAATCAATAAATAACAAATTGTTAAACAGAAATTATAGAAGTTGATATTTAATTTTTAGTTTACTCCTGACGATACTAATGTTATTTGTGAAACCGGTCATGTTATACTTCTGTTGTGGAATTTGCTATTTATTGATTTTATTTAATAGTTATGGAAAGATTCCACGTAGTAAATGTTGAAACAATTAACTTACCTACTGCTGCTTTCTCTATATAGTGTAGTTCGGTATCGAAGTTCAAAAGTTCGGGGAATTTTTGTCTTATCGTTGCAACGATGTAATGGAGAAGGCACAACCGTTTATCAGTCGACTTTGTATCTAGTAACGTATCCAAAGATTGGAGTTTAAAACCGTACGCTGGACCACGTTTACTGCTATTTAAATAATTTCCAAAGGCTAGAATTACTTCCAATACGGATCGGAGTTTTTTCGAGTTTTTAACTGAATTCGAACTGGAGATTATTGCGTGGACTTGCTGTAAAATAAAATGTATGATTGTTTCATACTTAAGTGAAAATTTTTAAATATAAAACCATGGTCAGCACTAGAGGCAATTGGAAAAAGATAGAATACAAAAAATATGCTTTGGGTAAATTTTATAAACGCGCGCGTGCTGAAGGTCCCAAATATACTAAGTGTTAAAAGAATAGATGAAAAATAATTTCAATTAATTTGAGATTTTCGGTTTTTTACTTCTATGATGTTACACGCGAAATATTTTTTTCATTCAAATTGATTATCAACTAGAGACATATTCTCTGAGCTAAATTGGTATCTCTTATAACGCAATATATATGAGCAATATTTTATTCCTTCATCAAATCAACTGATTAGTAATAGTTGCATCAGAATATTTCAGAGTACTTAGTAAGTAAAAAGCATCATAACAAAACGGTACCATAAAATATACCATTGCAATCTTCATTATGTTTAGTATGGTGTGGCACAAACCAAAAAGCTATTGTTATCATCTCCAAACAATCAACATAATAGAAGAGTAAACAGACACATTATCTGATGACAACATAAGCAATGACAAAGTTTATTTATTTATTTTGTAGGATTCCACAGATGTTGCCATGTCGTATTATTTAAAGGTAATAATCATCCAATGACTTCAATTTTTTTGTGGTTCCGCAATATATGTCCTTTAATACTTATAATATAATTGGGATAAATGTATAAAAAGCGCTAATTTGAATGAAACTAACTGTTTCTAATTAATTCAACTATTTCGATTTCGATATTTGCATATCATCGTCAGAATGAAATAATTATCAATAATTTTTTAGAATTTTCATCAACTTCATCATTAAATAGTGGACTTAATTAGAAACAGGTAGTTTCATGTAAAATATTAAGATGAGTAGATTCCACAAGTAAAGGTCCAAACAGTAAATTCAAGCATAAAAAGCGATTTATTCAATCTTTGATATACAATTCTTCATTTATACATGAATTAATGGTTATAAACAGGATGTCAATCTGAAGGTTTCTGTAAATCCTCATTTTTCAGTAAATGTGACAACACCGCTTATATTGAATGCTTACGTTTGTGGACAGATGTTTGTTTGGATTTTGATCAAATCTCTCATGGCTGTTGTGTTTAACTGTGGTAGATATCGTGAAGAGATTTGAATGTAAATCAATTAAGAATACTCAATTTATTCGTTAAATTATATTTTCAAAATCGTGAATCGTTGTGTAGTATGCGAAAAAATGTATAAATAGTGGTTTTTACAATACATCATTTCACAGGTAAGCAAGAAGTTCTGAACAGTTTTACAGTTCTGAAACTACCAGTGTCGTATCATTTGAGATATAAATACTATTCACCCATTCTAATAAGAATACAATGAGTTCCGTATGGTATGCATTGTTGGTGATTAAGAAAATATTTGGGTCCCACGAGATGCAAATCAACTCCATCAATAGAAAAATATCATTTTGGAAGACAATGTTCCGAATGAAGCTAGACTTTGTTCTAACAATTCCATTTCAAGTGATATAATGATTGGGCCAGGTGAAAAAAAAATGTCTTAGAGCAGTGGCAGTGCCTGCATCCAATCTGATCTACGCCAACTAAAATTTAATCCTTGTATAATAAATAAATTTATGTATGTATGTATATTGGGGTGACAATCACTGAGACCTAGAATATCTATTGTGCCCCCTTACTTCTACTTAGTTCCTAAGGAATGTCTCAAATACTATTAGCTCCTTTAGACCTATTTTCCTGAGGTATTTCATACTGTCTGCAGGCTTTAGTTTAGGTAAGTGTCCCTCTCCTATCCAGTAGTCTCCAAGGTGTTGTGCCGTAGGATTCTGAATTGCTGTGCAATCCGCAAGTATGTGGATGGATGATTCTTCTTCCATACCACAGAATCTACATTCTTCTTGCTCCACTATTTTGAGCTTTTTCAGGTGACCATTCAGGCGACAATGTCCCGTTAGGACTCCTGTTAAAACTCTTAGTGCAGTTTTACTCTGACTTTAGCATTAATTTGTTCTGAACTAGTTGTAGTCGCCCAGAAGTATATTTGATTGTCTAAGCCCTTCTAGATCTTTCTAATGGTCAGATCCTCTCTTTTTTTGGCTTTGCCTATTTCTTCCAATATTACATTGGAGCTGATACCGCAAAAGGGTTCCGGCCCCCAAAAGGGTGTTTCAGTCCCCCTCTTTGCTGCCATTTCATTTCCTTCTATTCCAATGTTCCTGGAATCCACAGTAAGGTGACGATATTGTTTTCGCCTAGTTCATCGAGTTTGCCTAGGCATTTCCATATAATTTTGGAACTGATTACACAAGGACTCATTGCTTTAATGGCAACTTGACTATCCAGCATCATGATCATCATTTGCCTTTAATATCCTTTATCGAAATAAATAAATAAGATAAGATAAGTATTTCTATTATTATTCGAAAATTTTAATATGATTATTCAGTCAATTTAAACTTTTCCTCAAACAGCACGGGACTGTTTTTGGAATCTGTGACCTTTGCTGTGTGTATTATTTTGATATCCTTGTTTTGGAATGAAAGAATCAATTTAGATGTAACTTTTTTAAATGAAACTAAGTGTTTCTAATTAAGTTTCATTTAAAAAACTAATATGAGTAGATTCCACAAAGTAAGGGTCCAAACAGTACATTCGTTTTAGATGTTGGTTACAAACAAAGTGTGTTGTCAGTAGTGCGGGTTATTCATGGGGTCTGTTTAATGATCGAAGGTTATCATACATAAGATTTTAGATTGGCATCTTTATATTGAGGCTTTATTTGATATCAATAAATATTGATAGTTTAAGCATTTTTGACAGGTGTTTCATTAAGAATTGTAAATATTTTTAGTGAAAAGCCTTTTGATTGAAATAAATGTACTTACTGGAGTTACTAAATGTATATTATCGAAGAAATTTCCTATATAACTCATAATAGATAATTTTGCTGAAATCCGTTCCACTTTTGTTAGCTGTAGTAAGAATTTATCTTCCTCAGTCAACAAACTAATATTCTTCTTTTCGAGTTGATATTCTCTATATGCTTTAGTTTCTTGCTCCGTTGGCACCATTCTTTGGAGGAGTTCGACATTTTCTAAAGACAATTGTTTCAAGTCCAATATATTGATACCATTGATCACTTTGTCGGGTGCCATTTCAAGTTTTCGCCTAGATATTGCTGTGAAATAAAAGAAAATAAATGAGGGCTGTTATCTTTCCTCTAAGAATATGGTAACATTGATTTGTCGAAAAAGTTTATTGCAATTTATAGTAAATACTGATTTGTTATAAAAAAACAACGTCATGTTATAGAATTTTTTAATTGATTATTAAGGTTGCACAGAAAACAGTGTAACTTCAAAAAATCGAATTTCCAATACGCTAATAATACTCTGAAGGAAAAAGTTGTTTCATGTCACACCATAAGATAACTTGACATTATCATTACTGACGGTTTGCTTTGATGACATCTTCATCAAATGATATAAAAGGTAAATATTTGCTATATAAATTTCAATTTGTTTGATTGTACTGTCAATTTTCAGACAACTACTGTTTCCCTACTTTTTCCATTCCTTTATACAAAGATTGATTACGACAATAATGCGATTTTAACTGAGACTTACCTATATTTCTTAATCTAGTATGTTCCAATAATGTGACTTGCTCAGGTTTTTTGCCTCTTTTGCTGGGGAATGTTTGTAGTCCATCAGTTTCAGTTCTACCATTGGACATAATATTGGCATTTCCAATTTTGAACCTTGATAAAAATAAGAGCAAATAAATAAATAAACACAATAGGGTATTCAGCTAAAAATAGATTCTTTTTAATGCATAACAGATAGTTAATTCTAAAGGAACAAATTAGATCACGCCATATTTTATAAAATTTAATAGTGTTGTTTTGTTTTCATACACAATTAAAAAATCGAATTTTTAAAATCCGCCTCTTACATTCTGACGTCACTAGTATAAATTAAATTTAGGTACAAATTTTGACATTGAACAAAATATTCATAAGATAGTGAAGTCACCAAAATTGATTAAAATAAGTTTATGTTAGAGTGACAGCAAGTTATTTCCATTATTGCATTTTCTTGTTGTTTCACTTTGGTATATAAGCAATTATTTTCCCTAATTATGTATTTTACTTATATTAAAATTATCTTGAGAACAACAAAAATTTGTTGATTTTTTAACAAAAGGCTCTAACAGCTCCCCAAACGAACTTCGTCTTCTATCGCCTATGTTACGCACAGCCGTGAATTTTTTATTTGGTGATCTTCATGTATTAGTACAATATTAAAAACACGATCTAAATAATAAATCTGTTATAATTTATAAAATTCTGACACAATAACACAACACACAAATAAAAACTGAAAATATTGCATAAAATTTAACAAATAAACTACAGTGATAGATGTTAAAACAATGTCAACCTATAACCATGGGGACTATATAAAGAGATCGGACTCCATAGACTTTCATACTTCCTTCGAAGAATGTCTCCAAACAAATGTTAGACTATAGCAGGCATGACCTACGTTGTCTATCAGGTCTTTTAACAGGCCACTGTCATCTGAATCATCATATGCTAAAACTTGGACTGTCGGAAGATCCGACCTGCCGTCTTTGTCTGGAAGATGATGAATCAGCAGAGCATATAATTTGTGTCTGCCCCGCCGCGGCTCGAATCAAGTATCTGATGTTTGGCAGGGATTCTCTCTCGCCCTCGGACCTGAAATATCTTTCACCAAATAAACTAATCGGCTTTGTTAAGCAGCTGAATTTGTTTGGTGAAATCTGAATAGGTGTGAGCCACAATAGTCTCTTCCGAGTCGTAGTGGAGGGCCTTATAGACCCGCTCAACATAAACCTCTAACCATAGACGATACTTTGGTATCGTTATAGGGTACCTCGACTGTACTATGCGTATGACATATAATCTGACATTCCACAGAATAGTGGAATTTCTCGTCCATTCACAATGAGACTTGGGTCCATTTTTAAAATTATTCTGCACTTTCAGCATAAATAAACGAATAAACCATAGACTATTGGAATAAACACAAAAATCGAGATCTTTTTGTGATTATGGATGGTTTAAAACCACAGAAATAAATATTAATTGCAACGTTTAGAAGAATTGAATAAAGATGACAAGAAAAAGAAAGGAGAAACGAAGTGTACTCCGGCGCTGTGTATGCTTTGGTCCCATACTTCTGCTATACCGAAGTAGGTATATGTGGTATACCAAGAAAAAATCGTCTCATGTATTCCAATTTCTGGTCATGGTAGAGGGCGTCAGTTTAAATCCAATACCAAAAACATCTGACTGCAGAACAATAACAGCCAATCATAAACCTTGCATACACTTTGAGTTCATGGTGTTTTATTGGTTGCTACATGGAGACTAGACAAGGAAATCGAACTCATACGGGAAAATTGACAAAATCTGTCCTCAAAATCGTCTATCTAAGCAGTTTGTTTTTTCACCGCGGCGTCGCGCATTGTAACTCGTGAACCATTTTAAAATTGTAACGACAATAACCTTACTTTTTATATTTGACAGTAGGCTAATAGTAAACATTACTTGTGAATAATAAAAACTAGAAAATTGAATTTTTTTTTGCACTGGAGTAAACCAACTGGCCAATATCTTCGTATGTACGTATTTATACAGTCTTTCTAGTTCAATACACTCAATTTTTTTAACGCAAATCAATTATTCGCTTTTCCTTAACAATCTCTTCTATTTATATTTATTTTATTTATTTATTTCTTTTTTCTCCTTATTTTAATATCTTTCCTTTTTTTTATTTTTATTCCTTTATATTATTTTTTTTTATATATACACATATAATTTTTTTTTATATATATATATACATATATATATATATTTATTTTTTTTTAATCAATTTTTTTTATCATATTTGGTACTAGGATACACAAAAGGAATTATTTTTCTTTGCCCAGAGGACCACCCAGGCGGGTTTAAACAAACATAGGTGTTAATCCATGGATAGGTAAACAGTAGAGAGGGATACATAAATTACAATAATTGTTTCATTACAATTTTATTCCAGCTTTTCTAATATAATCATGTAGTAGTTGAAAACACTGACTTTTTGTTAATAAAATATTCAAATTTATTGGTTACTCTATGTTATTAAGATATAACTGACGAAAGAAGTTATTGAGATGAATAAGATTAATTGGACATTCAAGGATAACATGTTCTAGATCACCATACCATAGTATATAAACAAAAGAATAGTAGGTTCACTCCTCGTCGGCTGTTTCATGTAGCGCTGCTAAAGACTTGCCGAAAAACGATCGTAAAAGCACACGTGTGTCGTATAAACAGGGGTCGCGCGAATTACTATCTTCATAGCTTGTTGATTTATAAATGGAGTGTTTGGTACGGGGGCTGATAAAAATGTACGTTAGGCTAGACAACTTATTTCAAAAAACAATGTTGTTTTGCTATGTATTTAATTGTATTTAATTATAAGAAATAAACTAGAATCATTCATAAGAATAGCTTTTAATACATTATATAAATAAAATAATTCGTCAAAAATGTACAAATATAATATATCTTATAATATAAAAATAGAAAACATAAACAACTATTTAAAGTCATTAAAAATTATACCAGATTCTACATACTTTAGAATTGGTTTTGCATATAAAAACAATGTTGAATAATTGTATTTAGTAAAAAAATGAAATCCTAAACCAAACTTATAAAATAAGGCAAAACAAAAGGTACCTAATAATTACAAATTTTGTAATATTTGTAATTTAGTATTAGGTTTATAGGATTTTTTAATTTTTATGTCGCGATTTGCGAATTTAATTGTATAATATAAACGCACTCTTGTATACAGGGATAAGAAATAACTTAAAGGAAAATTTTCACAAGGATGCGTAAATGATACGTTTTTAAAAAGATCTTTCAATGTCGCTCCGATACAATTATTACATGCTAACTTATTGAAGTTAGCTACAAATATATTTTCAAGTTGGGTAACATACTCAACAAAATTCAGAATAGGTACATTGAGCCCACCAAATGGAAAATTTGTATTGTTTACATAGGCTTTTGTCTGAGAAAAAATAGTTGATTCTTTGGTTAACGTATTTTGTTCATTAAAAGCAATACATATGTCGCAGGAATGTTGCTGCATACATTTTTTTAATAAATAACCAGTAACGTAAACTAACGCGTTGCCATCTGTACTGTTTAGATTCCTGTAATCCGTTGTAAAAACTTTTAAAGGATTTGATGGTTCTATTGACGGTAAAATAAGATCTTTACAGTTTTCTGCCAAGTCCGGAGTAATATTCAACAACAAATCATTAATGTCATTAATGCAGTTGGTGCCGTCAACATGGTCAAAGTACTTCAGAGTAAACAATTTTTTGAATGCTCTAGAAAACTGTATAGGCGTAGGGTTTCTTGAATTACCACAACAGTTTCTTACTTGCCCAAAAAAGTTTTCAAGACAGTCTTGGTTCAAATTCCTTGTCAGTAAAAATGTGTAGCCCTTTGATTTTAATATACCCCAAAGGGCTTTAACTGATTGTATTGTAAGTTGCCAACCAAATATAAATTTCATTTTATTAGTAAAATTTTTTCCTTCACTGTTAACCACACGCATATTTTTCAGTAAAGTTTCAAATTCTTCCCATAGCTGAAACTGTTGTTGGGTACCCATAAATGCATTGAAATTATTCAAATGGCACGAATTTAATAAATCAAAAACATCATTCATTGTTTTAATGAATTTAGCAGTTATCTTGGCATCTGCAGGCAAAACTTTAAAATCAACATATGTGTTAAGGGCAACGGCAACAGAATGACTAAAAATCTGAGAAGCATATTTTACTTTCATTTTCTGAAAATTATTTGGAAACATATGCTCGTCAGTTAATTTTGGACAGAGTCTAAATTCCTTTTTTTTTTCATAATTGTAAAATGTATCCAAATACATCTTATTGGTAGTTCCTTCTGGTAACTCAAACCAGTAAGAAAAAAAATTGTTCCTAGTAGATTTAAGTAAGTGTGGCACATCAAAAAAGTAAACAAGTTTGATATTATCTACGTAAAAAAAAACATTGCCTGTGCTCAATTTAAGGCAGCTTTTAACTAATTTTTGGAAGTTAGAACCCTGATCAGACACTACACCTAGCACATTTAGACCGATATCACGTAATTTTCTAACTGTTCTATACAAAATGTCTTTTATTTCATTTGAAGGCGCCGTTGATTTGTAAAAGAAGTAGGCAAGCGGTTGTTTCCAGCTGCTTGATACACCCCGTGCCATAACAACTAATGCACTCGTTGCTGGTTCGGATTCGTTTTCTGATGAAAGTGATTCTTGGAAGCCTACTATTTTATCCTTTGACACATCATAAAATAAATGAGTTTTCAATGACATCTCATCGAGGCAAATAATGCAATCTTTTTCTTTATCACTTAATAGTCGAGACCTAAGATCAATAAGGCGAAAAATAAATTCGTTAAAGCCTGGGTTTACTGCCCAACGACGGGTAAAGCGGTTAAGCGTGCTTTTGGAAGGTAACCGGTACAAAGTAGAAAATTTTTTGTATGCTTAGGTCCTAAAAAGTAAACGCTCAAAGCAAACTTCTTAAAATCGTCTGTGTACCTACAACCTTTAGGTGATTTATTTAATAAACTTATCTGAGACTTCAGAAGTTTGCAGGCCTCTTCTGAGTAATTATTTTCCAAATATTTGGAAATATCTTCAAACGATATTCCATTTCCAACTGTCTTGAACATTGAGCAGCCACAGTAGATTTTTTCAAACACTTTATCTCCTCTCTCAACACTTTTTTTCGAGGAGTATTGACCGTAAGCGTCATTGACGCCTGTAAATATTTATCTAAAACAAATAAAAAATTCTATAAATGATGAAAGTTTCACCACCACTTTTAAATGAGTAAGTATTAACCACGAAATTACAATAGACATAAAAATAAAAAAAAATTTAATTAAAAAACAACATAAATACCTCTGGTAACCACAGAAGCTTGAGTAGAAACATCGTTTCCACTTTTAACATTTTCTGAAAAAAATTCGCCTTCTGTTTGAACATAAACATCCTGATTTCTCATATCGTCTAAAAAACAAATACCTTTGCTATAAAATACCTAACCTACATAATATGTTTATTATATCCAAAACACACCATCGTTCAGTAAAATAATAAATACATACCTTCATTGGGCAGCATTGTGTTAAAATCGGTTTGAACTGCAACTTCTTTTAAAATTTTACCGTCATCTAAAAAATTTGCAAATTATTTGAAATACCTACTATAAATATACAAAACAAAATCCAATTATCAAAAGTATTGTTTAGGTGCCAAAAATTTTGGGAACTTACTATTTTTTAGCAACTTCAAGGACGGAACTGCATCATATTGCAGATTTGTCCTGCTATTACTGCGCATATAATTTTTTTGGGAAAAGTGTCTATCGCAAACTCTTAATTTTTTGTTGCATTGTTCAGCCTCTAAATTGGCATACCTGTGACAATCAACAAAACCTAAGGCCTGTTTCCAACGTTGACATCTAAAAAGATTTTTTGGTAATATTTTATTTTGAAACACAAAACATCTACTACACTGCTTTTTATAACAAAATGACTAATATCCTTTGCTAAATAATATTGTAAACTTTACCTAGTTTCATCCTTGGGAAATCTGAAGGAAGATATTTTTACCCCATCTCTACTCATACAACCGTCCACACAACACACTCGTGGCATTTTCTTTTTAATAAAAAATATACCGTAATAATAATTAAATAATTCACTGCAAAGACAGTCCAACCGGTATACTAATAACTGTGCTCGTACCTTCAAACTACAAAAGACACACGGTATCTGTCTATCGCTCGATTCGGAGTTTCAGGATACCAGAAAAGACGGAGACGGAGACCGAGTGAGATAGGCATCGAGCTGGGAGGAGCTTAGAGTGAACCTACTATTCTTTTGTTTATATACTATGACCATACTCCCCACAGGAACAATTTGGAGAATCAGTTTGCTTTATTCTATGAAGGTATAGAAAATTGAAATTGTTAAAAATTTATAATGGCCAGAGGTGTACGTTGTTGAAAATTATTGCAATAGTGGTTGGTAGTGCAGATTATTTAAAACGAAGTCGTGAATTGAATTTAATTTAAAAAAAACCAGAGTTTTTTGAGTTACCAATAGTAATCAAAAATGTTCAAAGATAAATAAAGTAGGGATAGACTAAAATTATATACCTTACTTGTGAGAAGTCTAGAGAAGCCTAGACAAAATACTTTTGCTGATGAGATTATTCTGTTCTATACAAGTACAATTTAAGAGAACTTGAAGAAAAAAGGTGAACAATGATTTGAAGAAAAACCAGAGATGGTTGATAAGGAATAAGCTGTAAAACTTATTTGAAAAAATTACTGGTATACTCTTTAAACAAAAAAAATATGAATTCAGTTGATATTCAGATAAAAATAGGAAATGAAAATATAAATAAGGTGAGAACATAAATTGAAGCAAATAATATATACCACAAATAGAAAAAATTTATGTTTGCCAATTATTGGTGCACTTTACCAATGTAGAGATTACTAAAACCATAAGACATTGAAACTAATCGGTGACACTTATTACTTACCAATCTTCAGCTAGGGGAGAGGGGGGCAGATTCAACCATTTTTAGGAAAATCTGTACTAACTAACCTTTTATAATAAAACAAATAAAACCAAAGTATTTTTAAGGCACACTTTGAATTTTTTCATTGTAAAATAACCTAACAGAAATACATAATAAAAAAGAATATGCCCAAAAATTTATTTTTTAAAAACGTTAACAAATGGTTGAATGTGCCCCTCCGGTGGGGCACATTCAACAATTGATAGGGGCACATTAAACCAATGATGTAATTTGTTGGTGTCTTGTAAATAAAAGGCTTATGTCAAGAACAGGCCACTATTTTTTTTATTAATACTTAAAAAAACAAAACATCAAAAAAGTCACAAAATACGTAATATTTTAGCACACGTTGTAGGTCCCAAAATTTACATTGAATGAAAGCAAGGATGACGTTCGAGCAGTTCTTGCTGTGTTAAGTGGAGGTAATTTGGAAACTATGTCAATTCTCTCTACAATTAATATATCGGGTAAAAAAATGTGAAGCGTGGTGGCTTTCGGCGTAAATATTGCATTAATATTTAATGTCGGATTTCATCGGAAATTTTACCAGTAGGAAATCGCCTTTTTTTATTTCCTCATCATCTTGTAATAGACACACAGAATTTTCATCTTCGCTGAAATCATCACTTAGACCATCGGATTCTAATGGAACTGATTCTTCTGAATCGGAGCTACTGGAGCTAGACTTAGGCTCAAGTCTTTGTTTCTTGATCTGCTTCCTTCCTTTATTGTTTTTCAACTGCCGATCGTCTGAAAAAACCTGTTTGGTAACCATTTTCCGTTTTCTTTCTTCTTGTTTTCTTACGTAAGTTCTTACCATATTAAATTTTAAAAAAAATTATTAGGAAGTCGTAACGCACATATAACATTCATCTACGCGGGACAGATTCATAGATTCAACCAGTGGTTGAATCTGATTCAACCAGTGGTTGAATCTGCCCCGCTTATAAGTGGTTGGATGTGCCCTATCTCAAATTTTCGACATGAAAACGGTTTTTTACCATGCGAGTCATTTTAAGGTTAGGAATGATGGAAAATCTTAATTACTAACTGTTATAATATGGTATTTCACTTATAAGCAACTAAAATTGCAATAAACTTTCCGCAAAATGAAAAAATAAAAACTTACCTTTTGGACACAATTTTCGACCACTCACTAACTACACACGAAATAACGCAGTTACGGTTTCCAAATTTTTTGAGTTGGTCGGGGGGGACAAATCACATGATCATGTGATACTTTCCGGCGGTAAATTCAAATTTAAATATATTTTATGGGGACTAGTTGAATGTGCCCCTTGGTTGAATCTACCCCTCTCTCCCCGGAGGAGGGGGCACATTCGGCCAAGGGGTACATTCATCCATCCTATTTAAAATTTAAATTTTTCATACTATCACGCTGTTTCCAAATGGAAAGAATGATGAAGCAATTCCGTTTTCTGTCATTATCATTTGAGCTAGTTAGCACGTTTGCTTAAAAATTACTAATGAAAATTGTGTTTTTGTGGTGAAAAGGTAAGTTTTCATTGTAATTTTGGTTCTATCGAAATCTTTATTTATATACTTATATTTGTTTAAAAATTTGGCTCTAAATACGTTAATGTATATAGTTTTCTTGTCAGTAGCGGATTTAGGCTTAGGCCCGCAAATTTTTAGGGGCGCCAAAATGTTTAAGATGACTAAAATTAAAAATCGATTGGGTTTTCTGTAAACTGTATATATATACATGTTTCGATAGTAAGAGCGCAATAAAATAAACTTTAAAATTTGGTCTTACAGTTTATACAGTATATAAACAAAAGGGAATTCTTGACGGTAGATAATTTAATAGGTTTTATATATCTTAGGGATTCCGTCGTAAGGAGGGCTTAATGAAACTCTTATCTACTACCCAACGTTTCGAAAAATTTTATTTTCTTTTTCAAGGCTGAAATATGAACATTTTTTTGGTAGGTATATATATACTGTTACAAAAGAAAAAGGGCGCCATATCGTCTCGGGCCTAGGGCGTCCTCAAACCTAAATCCGCTACTGTTTCTTGTGGGTCTTTGTCTCATGTATAGGTTAGGTCTTATTGCGGAGCCAAATTTTAGAAACCGAAAAATACAGTTGGGGCAGGTTCGGCCATCTCGATGGGCAGGATCGGCCAGTGGCCGAACGTGCCCCAGATTAAAAATGTATAATAGGAAAATATTATTTCCAGATGGTGCGAAATTATAAACCAAAGACCAACAGGGCTGATTTAGATTAAAAATTAATAACAGTGCTCTGCGACAAATTTTATCAAAAAATTTGGACCAGCGAGTAGCATATTAAAAAAAATTACTGCAAAGGAGTATTTGGAGAAAGAAGATGATGGATATCAAAGTGACTAGGAAGAAAAAAAAAATACGCTACCAGAATCATTTGTTCTACTTCCCAGGAGGATATTCTTGTCAAGTATATCACACAGTGCGCAAACATTAATTATGGTTTGACTCGTGATCAACTGGCACAAATCTCTTCTATCTTTATGTAATCCAGAAAACACCAGCCTAGCTAGAGGAATAAGACCAGAGTGGAAGAATTTTTTCAAAATTATAGAAAGGTTTTAGACAAGTACAAATTTACTTCTGAACAAATCTATAATTTAGATGAAACTGGAGTTTCAACTGTTCTCAATCCACCCAAAGTTATTGCTCCAAAGGGGAAAAAACAAGTAGGCTTATAGCTTCTGCTGAAAGAGGGGAATTAGTCATCATCGTTGGCATAATCAGTGGAACAGGTAACGCACTCCCACCAGTGTATATATTTCCAAGGGTGCGAGATATACAAGATTATTTAGAGGACGGTCAGTCCAACTTCAAGTGTTGCGTTTGGAAATAAGTATGGGTGGATGACAGACGACTTATTTGTTAAAACATTAGAACATGTTGTCAAGCATACTAAATGCAATAAAGAAAATAAAATACTGTTTTATTGGATAATCACGAGTCGCATGTAACATTCCCTCCCCACACATCTCACAAATTCCAGCCACTAGATCTTGGGGTTTTTGAGCCATTTAAAAGTAGATGTGCGGTGTTTTTAATGACTGGATGTCAAGTAACCCTGGAAGAACCATTACTGTCAAGCTGATCCCAAAACTGACGAAACGTCCGTTTTTGGACTCATTTTCCTCAAGTAACATAACAAATTCATTTATGAAACCAGGGATTTGTCCTCTTAATTCCTCAGCGTTTAGTGAAAACGATTTTGATGCCACCTACGTCTATAATGAACCTGCACATTTAGTAACTTATCAGGGAGCAAATGATCATCAAATAGATAAGCCGTCTATACAAGCTGCCAGAGAAACTACACCAGTTGAGAAAGAAATTACACTAGTTGAGGGAGAAACTATACCAGATAAGGAAGAAACAATAAATACAAAAACAGAAGAAGCACATGTGATAAGAACTAACGTCATTACTCCTGAGGATGTAAGGCCTTTCCCAAAAGCACAGAAACCTAAAATTATTTGACGGCCTAGGGCCAACCAAGGAAAATCTAGGATCTACACAGAGACTCCGGAGAAAACTAGAATAGAAGAACTTGAGGAAGAGAAAAAGAGAAAACAAGCGAAAAAATCTGAAAGACAATCACAAAAATCTGAAAAACAAGCACAAAAATCTGCAAAACAAGTGAGAAAAAGGTGTAACGAAGACAACAATAATGAAACTGAACTAAAAAAAATTAAGAAAGTTAAAAAGAAGATTTTTGATACTTCCAGCAGTGAATCCGATATAGAAGATATTGAATATTGTAGTGAAACAGAGAGTAATCTTAGTCTGGAAGCTTTTAAATATGATGCTGGTAGTGTAATGTTAAATGACTATATTTTCGTTAAATTCGTATTAGAAAATGCTGTTTTGCATTATGTTTCAAGTGACTCATTTGAGGTAAAATATTTTCGGAGAAGGGGAACTAATAAATTTTCAAAAATTGAATAGATGAGGCTTTTACTTGATGAAGATCCATATTAAACTATGAAATAAAAAAATTTCATTTGTTTAAATCTCCATTTTATTTGGAACTGATGTTCAATTTAAAATTATAGTGACTAGTTACTAATTTGATAAAGCTACTGTCTAGCGAAACGCGACACTAATTTTAAATTGAACAGCACTTCAAAATAAAATGGAGATTTAAACAAATTAAATTGTTTTATTTCATAGTTTAATAAATTTTCCTTTCCCCAAGTGGAGGACGTAGAAATATGCAATAAGGAGAATATAATAGGAATTTTAAAAAAATATTCGACGTCAAGACGAGATTCAACCGTCACATTTTACTACAATTTTGAAAAACTAAATGTAAAATAATTTTTTCTTACATAATTTTAAATATATTTTTTGGTTTCTGTTTTCAAGATTTTAAGGAATAATTTTAAGTTTTGTATTTTATTTGTTAAAAATTATTAAACTTTACATGTTTCTGAATTAAATCGTGTTTATGATGCACCATGTTTTCAAAATTTAAATATGCCGAAAGTGCCCCATGTGCCGGCCGAATCTACCCCATGCTGGGTAATTGCATTTATGTTTTACATAATATTATATCACAATTTTATACACAATTATTTATTTAAATTTTTTTATATATAAAAATGGATATTTCCTTCAATAAATAAATCTAAATCTAATTACAGTAAATTTTTCTTCTACTTCTACCATTCGCATCGATAACAATAGCAACAGCAAATTTGCCGGTAAAGTGTCTTGATGATTATTAAATCCAATCGGTTCGAAGGACCATGTTAAATATACTATTAGTGGACTGTATTAAACTTTGAATTCACTTCTTACGTTGAAAAATAAATTTTTCTACTATTAATTTTTATGTAATATATGTTTTAACATTTGTGGGTAATTACCGACTGCCGACTGGCTCGGACGAGAACAATAGGTGGCTTCAGAAACTAGCAGCATTGCCACGGTTTACTAAAAGCAATATCTTTGATACAAAAAATAAAATGTCATGATTAATATTAAAACTTAACACCGATTATTCGGGCAATCTGGACCGGAGCAATTCCGGATAATCGCGAGTACATTTTTCAGGGTTTTGCCATTATCAAGCCGCCGAATTGCCTGTAGTTTTTCATCTAATGTAAATACTTTATTTTTGGCGCTTTAATTTTGCCGCCGCATTCGCCTCTAACACGTAAAGGCGTGAAGACAAATCGTGACAAAACCAGTAAAATCCTGTAAATTCCGGATAAACGGGGGTTGCACTATATAAATTCCGGAAAAAACGGAAATCTCGATTGTTCCGGAAAATGCGGAGTTGCGGATAAACGGGGTCCGGACAATCAAATCAGGGTTCCACTGTATTTGCATATAACAAAATTATTTCTGCATCATCTGCTGCTAAAAAAAATCAGGCTCGCCCAGTCAATGCTCAAAATACAGGTCATTCACAGGACCGGTTTGAACCCGAGCCTTCAGTTACCGTACCTCTAGTCACAATGTTGTTTGAAATGAGAAAACCCCTCTTACATATCATATGGATTCTCCAGCTCTCGTTCTATAAGTACCAACAAATTCAGAACACACACTCTTGAAAGGCGAAAACGACATCGCAATCAAAGTAGTTCTTCCTTTCCTATATCTGCCGAGGAATCCTGTTTACCACAAACTCAAAAACATCCAGATCGTCATCATCTTCTAATACATGAACGTTACTCACAAATTCTAATGCCATATTTTCTGATCAAAATTATCCACCACACACAAGAGGAAAGACGTCAAAAAGTGATAATAATCAAGTTACCTATGTGGAAACAATTAAACATCAAACTGCTTAATCGTCGCCTAACCACCATTTCTTCCACTGACTAAGTTAACGCCGAAGATAATCAGCAGTTGTTGGGTGGTGCAATGAAATTTACATTTTCAATGTCCGTTAAATTTTAAACAGAACTGGTGCAAATGGGCATTAGATGCTTTTTTCTGACATCTCTGATTGTATTAATGAAACCAAGCGGTTTTTAAATTTGAACAAATTTAAAAAACAACGTTATGGAATATTCTGTAATATAGCAGCTAATTTTAAAATATGAAACTTCATGTTGGCTACAATCTCCCTAGTTTTGATTTTTAAGAAAGTTATATTAGGTCTGTTCCAACCGCAACCAGAAACTGTTAGAAACGATCAGGGAATAGTCGACCATTGCAATCAGTGATCGGAATTACGCCAAAGTAAACTCGTTGTTTGCTATAACTGTTATTCTCTGATCGTTTCTGATTGCGGTTGTAACAGACCTAAAAATAGCCAATATCAGTTAAGCAGTTATGGATTATGGTATAGTCATTAGACTCATTTAGTTCAATACATAATCTTTATAAAAAAAATTCCATAATACATAAAACATAGGCACAATATATAAAATGGAATTATTTTAAATTTTTGGTATTTCTTAAACAAACAACTAAGGATCTCATAAACAGCTGTTCCTTACCTTTCTTCAAAATCATTAAAATCA
Source organism: Lochmaea crataegi (assembly GCA_947563755.1). Classification (NCBI taxonomy): domain Eukaryota; kingdom Metazoa; phylum Arthropoda; class Insecta; order Coleoptera; family Chrysomelidae; genus Lochmaea; species Lochmaea crataegi. Next base: position 41,763,123 of record OX387425.1, on the reverse strand, counting down.
ATACATCCATGTAACTTATCGTCATCGAGCTCATTAAATATGGTGCCTCTAACTTGATTAGGTTTTAAAGCTATCCAATTGACAGTTGGTAATTTGTACTTAGTTTGAACTTTCCTCTTGATCGTCATTGCTCCATCCGGCGCTTGCATAAAACCAGCTGGAGGTGGAGGGATGTTACCACTGGATGGTTTGAGAGGCGGTGGTGGAGGACAAGGAGGTGGTGGTGGAGCAGCAGGTGCAACGACTGGTGGGCAAGGTGGCGGGGTGGGAATGATGGGAATATCTTGCACTATTTGTTTAGGTATATCCGAAATACCTGACACTGTAAAAAAGTATAGGTTATATTTTTAATGTAATTCATTATTGTTTCCTCTGTAGATTTAAGAAAGATACCCCAGAGGCAGTACTAGTTGGTGGTACATTTGTTTTAATTTTTAACAACAACGGTAAACGTACTCAATAAAATTGGAATTAACAGAAGATGTACCTGGAGCAAAATTAAAATTTGCACAAGTTAAAGATGATCTTATTTTGAATTTAAAACGATGGCTTACATGTCATAGCTTACCTGTTTTAGTATAGTGCACTTTGGTCTCTATCGTTCAACCTGTGTGCAGCTCTTTTTTGAAATGATTCGACATATTTATATGATAGTGTATCCCTTCCTAAGTATAAAAATCGTGACGTGGGGAAGGGTGGGGGGAGCATTTTGTTAAAAAATGAAAAAAAAATTTATTCCCCAAGACGTGTTCTATCAACTGGTTAAACGCGGATCCTCTAAAGAGAACTAAGAAGACTAAAGAAGTAAAGGATAATGACAGGTATTAAAGATACTAAGCGGTTTATTCCTGTACACAAAATAAATTTTCAGTCGAACTTATTAAAAAGTTTACCAGCTTTCCATGCTATAACTGGAAAAAAGTCATGCTGGAAAATATTTTCATCCCATCACACAATTCTAAAAGACGTAGGACCTTCGGAAATGGTGAATAACTTCTTTAATCAAATGCAAAAATTTGTTCTAAAACTCAATAGAGGCAGTGATGACGTTGACTGCATAGATACTCTAAGAAGTATTTTAGCTTCTTTTAGAAATATCAGTAAATTACCTCCAACTAGAGATAGCTTACTATTGCATTGTTAGAGGGTAAACTACCAGACACACATTTGGTTACGTAGTTTAGAATCCAAATCTGCCACTTTGGACCCTTTACAAAATGGTTGGGTGCACAACGACGAATTACCACCAGTACTTACAACATTATCGGAGTTTCCTTTAGGGGAAAGGGGGGCACATTAAACCAAATCACCAAAGATCGCAGGTATTGACAAAATGTTGTCAAATAATTGTAGTTTCTTCCCGGCATAGCAATATTTGGTACTTTTACTTACATTTTGTCTAGGAAATATTATCGGTAAATTTATTTTTTCAAAAAAATTATCAAAGTTAAAAAAAGCTTGCATTTGGTTGATAGTGCCCCTCCGGTGGGGCACAATCAACCACGTCCTGGGGCAGTTTCAACCAGCAATGAAATTATACAACAGATCAGTGCAACTATTTATTTTGGTAACAATACCTAGTGAGAAAAATATTGAAACATAAGTATAATCAAAACATACAACTTATTTAATATTATACATGGATAAGTTAATATTGAAAGTTAGTAAGGAAGAAGTCCGAGCAGTCTTAGATGAGTTGGGCTGTGGTAATTTTAGAACTAAGTCGTAACGGTCAACTGTAGATGTATCTTCGACCAAGGGGTAGTAGAATTTGAAGCCTGGCGTCTTACGACGCAAAAATTTTATTATAAATTCATTCAAGTTTATAACTTCTACGACTCTTCCAATGTAATAATATATGCTAGTCTTTAAAGGAAATTTCACCAAAACAAAATCATCTTGTTGAATTATATCATCTGTAAGGAGGTTGGCACTCTCCATGTCACTAAAATCATCCGACATATCGTCCGATGCAAGTTCAATCGACTCGTCAGTATCTGAACTACTTGTGCTTATCTTTCTTTTCTTCTTTGTTGCAACATAATCTTCTTTCTGTTCTGGAAATACTTGATTGAGAACACTTTTTCTATTCCTCTCTTCTTTAATCCGTTTACGCCTTTCTCTCTCACGTTCGATTTCTTCCAAGCGATTCTTTTCAGGTGTCTCTGTAAAAATTCTAGACTTCCCTTTCTTTTCTTTCATGTTCTTAGTTTTTTTTATAGTGGGTCTAGGAATCGGCCTGACAGTCTCCGGAGTAATTTTGTGGACAGCAGATGTTGAAAGTAAGTCTGTAAAAAAGCTTCAAATAAAATCAAGAGAGTAGAGTGCTATGCTATATTACCTTTCCTATTTTTGTCAAGATCCTCATTAACAAACGAGATTCTTGAAATATTTCTTAAGGGTGGATGTGTAGAAGAACCTTCTAAGGATGAATTTTTGGGAGTGTCTTTATGCGGCGTTGATCGAGTATCTGCAATTTGAGAAAATGTATTTAATAATAGAATAAAAAAAGATCGAACATAGTTACATTCTAGCTTTGGATCTCTTGTTAAAGATGACGAACCATTCTCAGCCATGAACAATGGTGAGGTTGTTGGTCATGTTCTTCCTCATAATTTGCAAAACTGGGCAAAAATTCCTCTTCTTGAAACGCCAGTCTATTCAAAGGCCAAATCCCTGGTTTCTGGAATGATGTTGTAATATTCTTCTGTGTGAAAGCATTTTGGTAAGCAATTTTCGTTAGATGGGCAATCTGCCTAATTGTTATCGTTTTTCCAGGATTTGAAGTCTTCCAGTCATTGAAGGCAGTTGCGCAATAGTTCTTGAATGGGCCGTAAACACCGACATCTAGAGGTTGGAGCTTGTGTGATGTATGTGGTGGAAATGAAAGAATGACGATCCCATTATTACGGCAATAATTTATCCCTTTCACGGTAATATGGGATTCATGGTTATCCAGCAACAACAGTATTTTATTTTCAATTGAGCAGTTTATTTGCTGCTTAATATGCTCCAGTACACGTAGAAATAGATCTCCTGTCATCCAGCCAGAATGGTTTCCTAATGCTAAGCTAGAAATGGGTGCGTCAATCAAATATTCGTCAGGATTACGTGTTCTGGGGAAAACATAAACTGGAGGGAGTGCGCTACCCACAGCACTTATTATTCCCACAAATGTGGTCAATTCGGCTCGTTCTGCAGATGATATTTGGCATACTTGTTTCTTGCCTTTAGTGGACATAATTTTTACTGGTTTTAGAACTGTGGTGACTCCCGTCTCATCCGCAATGCAAAAGTATAATTTTCGAATAATTCTGACACATTTTTTTTATTAAACCCAGTTGATCGGGCTAAACTAGTGCTTTCTGGTTTTCTTAGAGATATTTGTTGTTTATTTCTCTTCATAAAGCCCCTAAGCCAATCGATGCCAGCTATCTTCGCAGCCTTCCACTTGTCAGGAATCTTGCATCCGGGCAAAACGCTCGAATAGTCATAAGCTAAAGTTCTTATCTGCTTATATGTTAGACCGTAATTCATGTTAGAAGAAAGCTGAATATATTTTACGAGCTCATCTTCCTGACTCTTTGAAAAAACTTGAGAAACCGTATATTTGCTGGAATAAAGATTTTTGTTCTCATTGGAGCTGTCGCTTTCATTCCCAGAGTCTTCATTGAATTTACTGGCTAGTAACTCTTCTGTAGGATATTTTGTTTTAATTTTTTTAATTCTGGAATGTAGGGTGTCTCGTTTGATATTAAATGTTGTAGCAGCTTCTCTTTCTGACATTCTTTTACTTAATACGTTTTTAATTGCATTAGTCATGTCTTTTTCGTTGATTTCCGTTCTCGTCATTTTTTTTTATATGTTCGGACCATCTGAAAAGAAATTTACCTATTTTCAAACAATAATCAAATTAATGCCGGGTTTATACAACTTTTCTTAATGGATAGTGTATTGTTAATGAAATCTCTAATAATTTCAAATCCAAATCTAATTGAAAATCATTAGTGGGGCACTTTCAACTGGTTGAAAGTGCCCCATTCTTAGGTGGTGGAATCTGCCCCACAGTGACTTTGAACAACAAACACTCTCTAATTCTCAAAGTTACATTTTTAGGTTAGGCTATCCCAAAATTTAACTCTAAATATATGTGCTATAAAACGATATTAGTGGAAAAATTCGATAGTATTTATAAGAACGGACAGAGAATAATTTTCTGACACGACAAAACTTACCTTGAATTAGGTAAAATCACGATTTATTTTATTTTTCGCACAACAAGCACACACCATCAACAAACCTTACTGGTAGTGGCTGAGGGTCTACTAACGGGTACCGGGTAAGTATGAATTTTTTCGGCGCTAAATTCAAATTAATTCCGTAAGAATCGACACTGGTTGAAAGTGCCCCAAGGTTGAATGTGCCCCCCTTTCCCCTACACACAGATTTATTAACTTCATATAATTGTTTAGAAGGTATATGCATGTAATACATTTTAGTTTTGCTTAAATACTATGTAATTGTTCTTTAGGTTGCAAATCAAGAAACTGTTCGTGCATAAAGTTAGAGGTACCATGTATTGGATCATGCAAGTGTCTTGGACAAAGTTGTAACAATACGATATGCGTCGCAATGGCGATAAATAACAATAAGGATGATGACAGTCACTAAGAATAACTGAAATAATGATTTGAAATCATTGTATAGATTACAAAGATTCTATAGCAATCACTCATTTTTACATTCCAATTCTGATTATATTTATTTTAGTAAAAATATAAATACAAAATATGACAATCCGCCATCTTAGCTAAAACACCGATCACAAACGTGTGACGTCAACCTTTTGAGTATCGTTCAAACTTTTATCGTATTTTCTGGTTTTGCATCGTTTAAATGATATTTACTCGTTACTTATATAATTCATGATTATCACACAAAATAATTCAAATAAGTAATCAAATAAATTTTTAATGTGCAAACTGTGAAATATTTTTGAAGTATTTACAGATGTGTGATGTCATAGAGAAGCCATTACTATTCTAACGTTTTGGCGCGAAATTTGAATTGTATTTTAAAAACGTGAATTTCTCCTTTAAAACTTTTATTTTTTCAAAAAACAAAATTTTTTTGGATAAAGCTATGCGTGCAAACATCGTGGAGCAGTTTTTCAAAATCAGTCATCATGTCTATTGAAAAGCGTCTTTCAAACGCTACTGTTACCGTTTAGCCACAAATCACAGAAATAAAATTCATTGTCCATTTAAACTAATGTAATTTTTAAAAAGAAACTTTTTTTTGTTAGTTTCCGTTCATACCAGAGGATCCGCTTTTAACCAGTTGATAAAACTCGTCTTGGGGAATAAATTGTTTTTTTAAATTTTTTAACAAAAATGCTCCCCCCACCCTTCCCCCAGTCACGATTTTTATACTGCCGGGTACATTCGACTTAGGAAGGGATACACTATCATATAAATATGTCAAATCATTTTTAAAAAGAGTTGCACACGGAATTAGTTTTTATACGTCTTTTCAATCTTTGAGCACTATACTATTTCAGGTAATAAAAGTATACAAACATTTAAATTAGAACTAGGCAAACTCGAGGTGCGACTTGGAAAAAAATCAAGGAAAATAGACTGTGACAACTATAACACCTATCTGAAAGAAAACCTAGCACATATCATCCAGAGGATAGGCAGGGTTAGACACCATCTTGACCTGGATCTCACTTGAAGACTTGAACGGGACAATAATGAATGCATTTGAGTCGGGTTATAGTCTCCAAGAACATAGAATCAGTAGGGATGCACCCTAGTGAAACAATTATCTATCAGAATTAAGATCTCAAGCCTCTTTAATAGAGCAAAACTCAGCAGGAACTGACAAAGACACACTGAAGTGCAAAGCACCTACTACAAGGAAACAGCCTTAGGAAATTCTGTGAAGACATAAACACTGCAACCGCAGCGGCAAGGCTTTATAAAGGCATAGCGATAAGTAGGGTCAAAACAGATATGGCATTGAGAAAGCCAGAGGAGAAATACTCCGAAAATGAGTGCGACACTTACCAGAAATTTATATTCCCGGAAGTGCCCAACCAGTAAATCCTCTAGAAACTTATATGAACAAATATGTATACTAACAAATAGGAGATTTAGTTCTTTGCATGCATATAATAAATGCATAGAGTACAATTCTGAATTTTAGTTTGTTCATTTCAAATCATTAAAACAGATAAATAATGATGTATGTCATTCATCATTAATGAAAGTACCCGTACCCAGGATGTTAACAACAAAATTTTATGAGTTTTAAAATGCAGTATTTTAGTAAAAAATGTTTATAAATTGAAATATAGTGATACTTACTTGAAGAACCCCTGGGTATACTACTAATAATTTCTAATTCTGCCATCTTTGATTCAAACATTGACTGTCTATTTTTTGATTCTTGTTCATGATGCTGGACTACTCTTCTAAGAGTAGAAACTTCTTCGTCAGCTTGTTTCTTAACTTCAACTAATTCGTCCCTTTCCTGTCTTACTTGTATTAATTCTGTTTCTAGACTAGCAATATTCTCTAAAGCTCTATGTTCAGTATCCTGAAGCCTTTCATGTAACTAAAAAACAATAACTTCCAATTTTGAAGACGCATGTAACAATTTATTGGAGAAAATGAATCAAGACAGAATCATTTCTAACATATTTTCTTTGAATTGGTGATATGTAAACAATCTCCAGAGGGTAAGTTATTCCTTCCATTTTCAAGTGTTGGAATGAAGAGCTAGCTTTAAAAGTTGAGTACTTTATACGTCATTACAGTTTACATAAAGGTTTTGTACATCCTAGTCATACAGTTAACAATCAAATGTACTTCATTTGGAATGTTCAAGATATTCAAATATCTAAATTTGTTGACTTGTTGCTGTATTTCCTCTTTAAAGTTATCCTTCTATTCTAACACATTCCAGATTATTAGCATATAGTAAGTTGTGGCATATGTTGGGTACCCAAATACTAGCTGGAGCAGTCTTCCTTTACTGACAACTGAAGAAAACCACAGTTTTATATGCATGAATCTTCAAATCTTCTATTTCAAGATTCATAACTGTAGTATGCAAGGCGACTATCGCTATATTGAGATATTGCATCAGATAAAGATAGGAACTAATAACTGAAATTGTATTAGATAAAAATAGGAACTAATATCTGAGAAGTTGAATATTTTTATTAATATTTTATTGGCTTGCAGCTAGATGTACATCAACAAGTAGCTGTAATGTCAGTACCTGTTTGATTTAAATTTATTATTATTTATAGTATTTTGATGAGGAGTGGACCGAAGAGAAGTATGTATTTAAAATCAATCGAGATTTATAGGGATAATCCCATTTTGTGGGACCCCACCCATTATCAATTTAAATTAGCAAAAAAGGAAATAGATATTTGGCAAATTATAGCAAATTAATTTAACTGAGAGATTTCAGAACTTGAAAAAAATTGAAATTAGTAATAGGCACTAAGAATATCTGAAATAGATTATAGAGCTTCTAAAGAAATCACTTATTTTTACATTGCAATTGTGATTATATTAATCTTAGTGAAAATATAAATACAAAAAAGGACAATCCGCCATCTTAGATCAAACACCGATCAGAAACGCGTGACGTCAACCTTTTGAAAAGTCTTTTTGTATATCGTTCGAATTTCCATTGTGATTTTTGGTTTTGTATCGTTTATGTGATATTTACTCTTTATTATAGAATTCATGAAAAAGAAGAAAGCTGGGGATTATCATGTCAGCAGATATACCAAACTAGAAAATTGTTGTGATGACAAACGGATCACGGGAAAAGGCGTATCCTTTTTTCGATGACATAATTACAATGGAGATACAATTACGTTTAATTTAGATGGGTAACCATATCCCTCTCTATTTTCTTTTATAATCGATATTTCGAGTATTTTAAAAATAAATCCTTACCTGAGCTACTTCGTCTTCTAAGTCGGTAACTTTTTCTAGAGCAGCCGTCTTGGTTTCACTATCTTCCATTAGAGCCGCTACATCAAAAACGTTATCTAAGTAAGCGGAAATTTGAACATGCAAATCTTCGCTTTCCGTAAATCTCAATTTTTCTAGATAGCTATCGAGTCCTAACGCTGTAAATTCATATTGAAGATGTACCCTAAAATTCATATCTTCGACTGAATGTACTATAATATTTACAAATTGCATACACGCCACCTAAAAAGCGAGATGACAATGAAACAAAAACAACATAACAATTACGTAACTGAAACATTTCACAAAAAATCAAAATCACACGATTCCACACGTTTTATACGAAAATTTCAAATTTTTATCAATATTTAGACAAAAGTTTCCTGTTACTGATCTTTGAGAAAATTATTTGTTTGTGGAATTATTCCCTCACCACTGTAGTTTTTAGGGTTCACATTGAAGCGCCCTAATTTGAGAAGTTTTTAATATTGTTGCGAGGTCACCAACTCAAAGCCCTGTCTCTCGACTCTAAATTTTGGTGGCTGTGCTCTCCCTTTCGAGACTATTCGAGTACAACGGTTTTGTTGTGCTTAGCACTAGCGCCGAAGGCACTAGAGTTTTCTAGAACCGATAAGGACTATATATACGCGGGTTTTTGAGTGCGTAAACAGTTAGTTCGAAATTAGTGAAAGGATAGTAAAGAGTTAGTTACAGAAGTTCTCAATAATCGAACAGTGAATGAAATAGTGAAGATAAATAGTGTAATAGTCGAGTGGTGAAAATAAATTAGAACTAATATACCGAGTGTAAATAAATTAGTAGACATTAAGTAAAGTGTATATATATATTTAGTTTAATACAGTGTGTGTTTCTTTAAATAAATAGATAGTAATTAGCCATAGTGTGTATAATTTTATCCCACAAGTAAAAACTGTTGAAATAAATAACAAAAACATTACATTGGAGTCAGAAGTGGGATAATATAAATAAATAATTACGTAAAAATGGCTAAGAGACTAAGTGAGCTGAAAGTGACCGAACTAAAAGCAGAATTGGAAGATCGCGAGTTGGAAACGCCCGGAAAGAAGAGACAGTTAGTCGAAAGATTGAAAATAGAACTGGAAATTGACGGCTTGGATCCGGAGACATTTTTATTCAACGACGAGGCTTCCACCTTAATTTCCGCTAAGGACGAGAAAATTTTTACTATGAAGAACGATATTTCTGCTAACATTTTCGCTAACATTTCCGCTATGGACGAGAATATTTCTGCTATGAAGAACGATATTTCTGCTAATATGGACGAGAAGATTTCTACTATGAAGAACGATATTTCTGCCGATATCTTATCGATAAAAAAATGATATTGCCGCTGAAGTCGAAAATTAAATTTCGCCTCTAAAAGCAGATATTGAGAGAATGGAGAATAAGATCACAAGTATGGACGAGAAAATGGAGAATACGATAGCAACAATGGACGAGAAAATCCAGGAGTTAAAGAGAAAAATGGCAGATTTAAGAACACAAGGCATGCCAGCAGAAGAAAAAAAGATCGAACAAATAAAACCATGCAAGCCAGAAACTCACCCCAAGACAGAAGATATTGGCAGTTTTGCCCAAGTCAAGGCCCCAGCGTTTGATGGAGAGATGTCGTGGACCAATTATGTTAAACAGTTTGAAGCAGCCGCTAGAGCGAATAATTGGTCCGATAAGGAGAAGGCGGTGAACTTGACCATCGCGCTTCGGGGAGATGCCTTAGATGTGCTTCAGACGATACCCCTTGAATAAATGGATGACTTCGAGCAGCTGAAGAAGAGGTTGGACATGCGATATGGTCACGAACATCTAGAACACTTGTACCAATCTCAGATGAAGAACCGAAGGCAGAAACGGGACGAAACTCTTCAAGAGTATGAAGTGGATATCGCCCGACTAGTTCGATTTGCTTATCCATCAGCACCGGAGAACATGATGGAATGTTTGGGCATCCAGGCCTTTATTGATGGCTTGCTTAACCCTGATATGCAGAGGAAGCTTCGTTTGGCGCATCCCAAAACATTGGTGGATGCATTAACTGCTGCTCTTAAATATGAAGCAGCTACGAAGGCTTCGGGGTACAACAAAGTCAGGACCATTCAAGAAGAAGGTGACGAAGATAGACTTGACCAGATCGTCAACTTGATAAAAAGCATGGTAGACAAAAGGCCGAAGAAGATTAGATGCTGGAATTGTGGCGAGCTAGGGCATGTACGCAGTTCGTGTAAGCGCCCTAGGACTCCAGCAAACCAAGAACCCCAGAACCAGGAAAACTAGAACGGGTCGGCCATGAGGGGGCAGCACCGACCCAGGATCGTTCCAAAGACCCTCTCATACTGATAGCTTCTCTCAGATGCCGTAACGATAGTGTCTATGTGGATGGCGAAGTGAATGGCAAGAAATATACTCTGCTGGTAGACACTGGAGCAACTAGAACCATTATACGGCCGGAGATAATAAAATCCAAGAAGATGCTCCTGCCAACGAGGCTGCGACTCCGGACCGCAACAGGTGACAGTGCCAATGTTCACGGAGAGACACAAATCCAATTGGGAATTGGTGGAGAAAAGTTCACGCATACGGTAATCGTAGCTGACATCGAAGAAGACGTGATTCTGGGAATGGACGTAATGAATCTACATGGCTTCCAGTTAGACTTTAGAAACAGAACCATTAAAGTGGGTTCCGAAGAGGTATTCCTCCATCCATATGAAGGCAGCACGGTGTTGGCAGCTGTACAGGAAGATACCGTTCTACCTGCACCAAGCGAAACCATGATAGTAGCGCGGCTACAGGGAATCATGGAGGAAGGTACACCGGTTATGATGGAGCCATGGAACCAGGACGAAGAGGTTGGTAGAGGAGTACTGATTGGAAAAGGACTGGTTACGTCAGCGAAGGAGATCCCAGTACGTGTCATAAACGTGAACGATCACCCAATTACCATCAAGAAGTCAACCAGAATTGGATCCTGCGTACCAGTGACATCCATATAGTTCGTCAAACAACGACAACTGACAATTCTAATGACAGATTTGAACAGATGTTAGCTGGCCAATCCTTGAATCGAGCTGAGAAAAGGAAAATGAGAGTCTTTCTCTTGCAGTATCGAGACCTTTTCGTACCAAAAGGGGGGAAGACTGGCAGGACATCAGCCGTCAAACACAAAATCGATACTGGTGATGCCAAGCCAATTAGACAATCAGCTCGAAGACTACCACGAGCGAAGAGAGAGGAAGCTGAAATAATAATTCAAGAGATGGAGGCGGAGAAAGTAATAGAACCATCCACTAGCCCATGGGTATCTCCAGTAGTGCTCGTCAAGAAAAAGGACGGAACTACCAGATTCTGCGTGGACTATCGCCAGCTAAACAACGTGACGAAGAAAGACAGCTATCCTCTGCCTCGAATCGACGATACGCTAGACACTTTGGCCGGCAGCAAACTGTTTTCCACCTTGGACCTGAAGTCCGGTTACTGGCAAGTAGAAATGGATCCTGAAGACAAAGAGAAAACTGCTTTTACCACCGGATCCGGATTATGGCAGTTCAACGTCATGCCATTCGGGCTATGTAATGCGCCCGCGACAATTGAAATACTCATGGAAAATGTCTTGAGAGGGTTATCTTGGAAAACATGCCTGGTCTATTTGGACGACATCGTAGTATTGGGGAAGACATTCGAGGAGCACCTGAAGAACTTGGAAGACGAACTCAATCAATTTCATCCTGCCCACCTCATGTTAAACCCGAAGAAATGTCAGATATTCCAAAACCGAGTCAACTATCTGGGTCATATTGTGAGCAATGAAGGAGTGGCGGTGGATCCAGATAAAATTGCTTCCATCAAGCAATGGCCGCAACCTACCGACAAACACCAAGTTAGGAGCTTTCTTGGACTTTGCACATACTACCGAAGGTTCATAAGGAAGTTTGGGGATATTGCCAAACCACTAACTCGACTCACAGAAGAAACCAGAACTTTTCATTGTGATGAAGAATGTCAAACTGCTTTCGACACCCTGAAGAGACGATTAACCACGGCGCCGATACTAGGATATCCGTTACCAGAGGGATGGACCACGTCGCAAGAGAAAGGCACCCATGAAGCAGTATAATGTTGGAAGCCCATTCGAAAGGATTGCTTTAGACATCGCTGGACCATTTCCGACGACAAAAAATGGTGGTAAATAAATCCTGGTTGCGATGGATTATTTCACAAAGTGGGTAGAAGTTTACGCGATCCCGAATCAAGAAGCCACAACTGTCGCGGATGTATTGGTGAAGGAATTCGTCTGCCGATATGGAGTGCCCTTGGAAGTTCACAGCGATCAGGGAAGGAATTTCGAAAGCCGTGTATTCCAGGAAATTTGTGACAAGCTGGGAATGAAGAAGACCCGGACAACGGCGTTGCATCCGCAGTCAGACGGAATGGTCGAGAGAATGAACAGGACTATTGGAAAATACCTGTCCAAAGTAGTCTCCAGCCACCAGAGAGATTGGGACCAATTTGCATTGGCTTATCGATCCGCCATCAATGAGTCCACAGGTCAAACACCTGCGAAAACCCTATTTGGACGGGAAATGAGGCTTCCTTGTGACCTAGAATTTGGTTGTCGACCTGGAGAGGATCTAGCTGGAGAAGATTACGTAATCCAGTTGAGAAAAAGGATGGACGATGTACACGAATTGGTCCGAACGAATCTTCAAGTTGTCAGCGACAGAATGAAAAAACGGTACGACACGCAGGCCACAGAAGGCAGTTTCCAAGAAGGGGACAAAGTATGGTTACATGGCTTTTCTCCAAAATTACAAACATCTTGGGAGGGTCCGTACTTGATCAAGAAGAGGATCAAAGACGTCATCTATCGCATAAGCAAGATCCCCAATGGAAAACCGAAAGTGGTCCACCAAAACCGACTAGCGCCGTTCGAAGGAGACCATGACAGAGAGGAAGGAGTGAACCATATCCGGGAAGATCCTGACCCTGCCTTCGAAGAATTTATGGGCGCATATGGAGGTACCGGTAAAGCCAGGTTTGGAGTCACTTCCATAGCAACGACAGGACTTGTTCACGCTCCCGGAAGAATATTGACTGGCACACAACATCCCCGCCAGTATCAAAAACGCACGAGGTTTGGCAACCGTCTTCCGAAAGAAGTTTGGCAAACTATAAAAACTTGAAGAACAGATTCCAACCCCTGGCAAGATACTGAGACTCAAACACAATTCACGGTACATCTTCTACCTGGTAACAAAGAACGAATTTCGAGATCGATCCATCTACCGGAATGTGTGGGAAGCGCTACGTAGCCTTCGAGACCATGTGCTGGAATCCAACGTGAAGAAACTAGCTATGCCTAAGATAGAGAGCAACCAGTTGGATTGGCGAGTCATCAGGAATATGATGGATGTGATCTTCGAAGATACCGGTGTCCACATATTAATCTGTAGCTATACCCCCGGTTATCAGGGTACAATGAAATCAGTGACCTGTTATTTCCATACGACCGGAAAGTGTAGGAATGGGTCCAGTTGCCGATTTAAACATCCAGTCCCGGCAAAACAGAAGTTCCAGGAGGAACTTCCTATTAAAGAGGGGGCAATGTTGCGAGTTCACCAACTCAAAGCCGGCCCTGTCTCTCGACTCTAAATTTTGGTGGCTGAGCTCCCCCTTTCGAGACCATTCGAGTACACCGGTTTTGTTGTGTATAGCACTAGCGCCGAAGGCACTAGAGTTTTCTAGAACCGATAAGGACTATATATACGCGGGTTTTTGAGTGCGTAAACAGTTGGTTCGAAATTAGTGAACGGATAGTTTACAGAAGTTCTCAGTAATCGAACAGTGAATGAAATAGTGAAGATAAATAGTGTAATAGTCGAGTGGTGAAAATAAATTAGAACTAATATACCGAGTGTAAATAAATTAGTAGACATTAAGTAAAGTGTATATATAAATTAAGTTTAATACAGTGTGTGTCTTTCTCTAAATAAACAGATAGTAATTAGCCATAGTGTGTATAATTTTATCCCACAAGTAAAAACTGTTTAAATAAATAACAAAAACATTACAATATGGTTAAGGGTAAATATTGAAAAAGTTCCCATATGATATGAATAAACAGATCTTTAATCTTCTGTGAGTTTCTTTACTATCTTTCAATGTTTTGGTTCGGCGATGTATTGTATGAAACATCAAAAGATGAATTATCAAGAATACTGATGTAGTAGATATACTTTTCATGGCGTTGTTCTACTGGAATCTGACAGCGGAAGTTTATATTCTTAGGTTTACTGTTTAATTCATTATCCCATGCAGTTTTTAATTTGTTACTTGTATCAAATTTATTAAACACGATGATTCAAATATGGATAGCCTCTGCTAACATTGAAATATATATAGCACCGGCAACCGGGAACTGTTCTCTTCTTGGTGCAGTTTTTAAACGTTTTCACCTTTCTGTATCTACACAATGACGTTTACGTACGTACGCACCTCTAGTCTCAAGTATTATTCAAAATGATGCCTCATGGTTTTCAGTTTTGTTTACATTTCAATTTTTTTCAACAATGAGAGTTTGGAGAGAATAAAGGTTAATTGAATCTCAGTCAACAGACTAAGCTAATGATAACACTGCTATAGTAGAGGATATTATTCAGGATCAACGCATAACATAACGTATTGTTCTTGTTGGTGCGTTGATATTGACACTTTTTAAAAACAATAGTAGTTGCATTATCTTCTTTATTTTACGACATTACACAGTCTACTCGTGTTTTTTGTTCTATGGTTATTTTCAACTTTTCCTTTACTTCTTCTTTATTTTCCGTTTTTCCATGTAGGTACTTTTCACAATTGTACTTTTTTTGAATAAAATTTAAAATGGCACAAAAAGGAGTAGAATAAAGACAAATAGATGTAGGATTAACCTAAATTATTATCCATTAACAAAGAATAGTTAAATTCGATTTGCGTAAACAGTGTCATGCAAGTTTAATGTGGAACAGTATCACAACCAAACAAATATCGGATGTTCAACTATATTTTGAGAGATTTTGAACCGTATATATTTGGAAATATATAAAAAAACAGTTCAATAATTTATATCATTTAGGTTAGGTTAGGTTTGAGGCTCAATAAAGCCGATAAATTTACTTGGTGAAGGAATTTTCAGGTTTACGTTTGAAAGCGTGTGAGAGACCCTGCCAAACATCAGAAACCTGATTCGGGCCACGACGGCGACGGGTCAAATATAAAGTATCTGCTCTTATGGTTTATCATTTTCCAAACTAAAGACAGCACATCGGATCTTTCGATAGTCCAAATCATACTAAATGATTATTCAGACCACATTGACCTGTTAGTGAAACTGTTAGGCAACGTAGGTCATGCTTTTATAGTCTAACACTTATTTGGCAATATTCTTCGAAGCATGTCTAAACACTTTCAAGTGAAACAATCCTGGTAAATGCCCGATTGCACCGTTTACTTTAAGGTAGTCTTAGAATTAAGTAATCTTAGAAATACTAGTTTGCGCTGCACCACTCTCTAAGTGTTCCTTAAATTAATGAAAAAGCACTTAATATCAAGTTCACGATTGGGGCGACTTAAGTTCAACTTAGTTTAAAATCGCGGATGACAATTGATTTAACCTGAAAAACTTTTATTTATGAATGACATTTTCGAAGTTGATTTTGATAATAAAGTTCCCAAGACTACTCGATCTGATCATTTCCACGACATAAAGGAACTTGCATATTATCAATGATTATGAGTGACAAAGCAATGTTTACGGGTTTTATGATTGTTAGAGGATGCTCCGAAATTTCACAATTATTTTCAAGTAAAACATTACCTAATAAGGAAACCCACAAGTCCAAATGATCAAAGCTAACTGTCACTCGATATAAAGCCAAATTTAAAAACTTACTAATAAGTTACTAGATTTTCTCAGTGTTGCTATGAGCAATGCGTTAAGAGGTTTTTTACTAAGTAATGCTGCGGTGCAACAAGCGAGAAAATTAAGTGCTTTTTAAAGTTATGAGCACTCTTCTTAGTAGTCTACCTTTTCGTTTCCATTCATACATTTACAATGTAACAGTTCAATATTACTTAGCAGACAGAAGATGTGCAGTACATCTAATTAAATAGTGCCAAATGCAGAACTTCTTTTATATTCATTTAAAACAAAAGTGTGTATTGAAAAATAGTTCTGGATGTTTAAAACTAAAAAAAACTATGCCGGCATATGGAGATCAAAGGAAAAAGTCGGCAAGGGAGACGAGCAGATGATTTAGCTTCTGCAATTGATTTTGGAAAAACTTTACTAATAACCAAAGTAATCTTACTTTACCTTCGTTCACTGCAAAATTGTAATGTTGATGTGACTAATAATACAATTACTAAAATTCATAGTTTTCGCATCTAAAAATCTCATGTGTTTCAATGTTTTGAACCATGCTGACATTTTAACGAACTTTTATTTTAAACTAATGGTCGATTCATGCAACAACATTTAACAATGACTAAGTAAGGCATATCAATAATCAGAAATCCTTCTATTCAATTATGAAGATAATCTACTTTACTTTGATTGAACCAGATTTATTTCTACTACAATTCGAAGAGAAAGCATGGGGTTGGCCTGAACTTGAGGGACAGTTGATGACAATCTCAAATCTCCAGCTGAATTGTTAATTTGTGTAAATGCAAATATTTTCACTTATTAATGAAAATTTTTAATTAATAAATATTACATGATAGTTGGTGATTGTCGATAAATTCACAATAAAAAAAAAGTTCCTATGGTGCCTATTTATGTGCCTGTGTCATTTTTGTCAGTTATAAAAACGAATTAAACGTATGAAATAGTTTTCTACGTGCACGCAAAAAACAAAAAATGTGTTATTTAGGTTGCTATGAATGGACTAAAACTGGCGTCGATTTGAATGTTTATGTTTGTCATGATGACAAAACGCTAAGTAAAATTACAGATGAGTGCATCTGCAGAGCCAGTAGCGGAAATATTTAAAATAAGCGTTAAAAAAACTACCTTATCTCATTTTAATGTCACTTTTTTAAACTGTTTAACAAATACATATTTTATGAACGAAAAACGATTAAAAAAACGCCACTTTTATTAAAATCGTGATTGTAGAAAAAAATTATTAATAACTGTGGAAACTTACCATAAATTCGATGTGAAACGCCTCAAAATTTAAAAAATAATCCATAAGAGTTTGAAACCTAAACCGTTCGTGGCAAACCTCCTTGAAGTTGTCGAAGGCAGACAGAATAATCTCGTGGCCACCTTTGACTAGACAAATGGCAGCTAAAAGTTCCAATACTAATGCTTTAGTACGTAGACTTTTGTGTATAAGACTAAGTGATATACAGTTAATAGCTTCTCGATGTTGAATAACCATATTGAAACCATACTGAAAATACATTTGTATAATTAATAATTATGTTCAATAAAACAGTCAAAATAAAAAGAGTACTATTTGTGATAATATTAAGAATAATAAGAAACAAAATTTTTTTTTACGAAAAATTAATAAAACTAAAGAATAATGGGTATGGAATTTATGGTGTTACGAAAATATCTAAGGTACTATATTCAAAACATATTTGGGGTTTGCGCACTCTCACTGGAAATACAAACTTCTGGGACTAACGCGACCAAGGGAGAACAGATCAATCAATCAATGATATACAATTCTGGAACCATTTTGAAATATGTAAAAAGAAAAAAGTAATTATGCGCCAAGGTAAAAAAGTGAGGTATTATTGTCGAGGTCCATTAAAGACCTCGAAGCTTCGCTTCTCGGACTTTAATGGATCCGAGACATTAATACACTTTTCTACCGTGGCTCATATAGCATTTTTTTCACTACTGGCATTTTATTTTTTTATAATATTAGTTTTTAAAACTAATAAAAATCGAATATGAATTTCAAAATTTTCTTTAAAATCAAATCATTCTTGCTTCTGTCAAATGTAAAACACAAACTTCAGTTTATAATATTTTCATTTCGTATTTGCATCTGTTCTGTTCTGTCAAATGGATTGAGATTTAGTTCTAATCAAGTAGGCTCTGTATTTTTCTACCTTGGTTAATAATGAACAACTTTACTACCTCAACAAAGGTCCATAAAGTTAGGTTTAGAGGCTAGTAGTGAAATAGTATATTGTGCAACAAGGGGGGAAAGTTCAACTTTCCCCACATGTTGCACACTATACTTTTTCTACAACTGCACAAATTTAAAGAATATAAGTAAAGTAACTTAATATTTATTTTTATGGTTAGTAAAACAAAAATAACACAAAAGTATCCCATCTCTATACTGTTAAATAATTTTATTTAAAATTATAGTTGATGTCACTCAATGTGACAGCAATAATTTTGACACTTACTCAAGTTGGAAAGTATTTCTCGAGTTTTGTGCGACCAGAGAATACGAACCGAATGCTGAAACGAGTTTGCATAATTTGATGAAAACTAATAAATTTTGTATTGAAAATTATTAAACATCAAATTGACAATCAATCTTTTGATATCTACAAAGTAAAAAATTATCTTATCGAATACTCCTCGGGCCTTGATAAATACTCAAAAATTTTGTCATAGAGAATCCTTCAAGCGTGTTGCTCAAGGATAATAGACCTATTATCAAGCAACACGCTTTCAGCATTCTCTATGACAAAATTATCTCGGTATTATCAAGACCCTAGGGGTATTACTACTGATACTATGACCACTTTGACCACTATTTTATTATTTGGCTTACTTCGGCCGTGTACGGTGGAGTTAAGAATTCTACCGGTACCCGCTGCGTAACTTTACACTATTTTACGAGCATTTTGATAACCAATTTATCTTCTTCGAAGACTGTGCTCAGTATAAACCAATTTAGTTTAAATGTTTAAGCTTCTGTCTAAGTGATAGTTTTGAGAACCTAAATTTCAAATTCGTTAAGTTTTTGAATATACATGTCATTCATAATATAATAGTATCTATAATCCATAAGGGTTCAATGGAGGTTTAATTTGCGGATTGAGTGAACCGGGTTTAATATTTAAAAATGGACTAAAGCATTATGTATTTTCCAAATGAAGGATTACTTAATTAATTATTTTCATAATGCTGGCGACAAATTCACAAGCAATCAAAGCATATTCGGACTATGCCGCGACGAAACCTTGTCTTTTCAACTGATTTTCTCTTTTGCCGTACAATTCCTTGTTTCAACCTATGCATTAAATGGAGCCCTCTCCTAAAAAAATAAAATAGCTGGGATCGAAGAAAACTGATGTAGTCACCGGTGGACATGGGAATTCATAAATAATTGGTACAGTACTATCTGTTCTGGTTTCAAAGCAGCCCCATTTCCAAAAAACCTTCATCGACAGTTATATCTTCGATAATTTACGTAGTTATATGAAAGTAATTCACAATATTCAGATGTGAAAATTTTCTAGAATATCACAATGATGCTCATTATACAAAGTGTCATAGGATTTATAGGTTAGAATTGGTAAGTGATCTATTTAAACCACCGATTTCCTCAGATTTATTTGAACTAGTGTTAAACTAGTTTTATCGCGTGAACCTTAATTGAAAAACTGAAACAGAGCCAGTAAACCTGGTTCAATCGATATCGTTATCTCAGATTGAACAACCGGCCCTAATAATTATAGTAAGGGTTAGGGATCTGTCAAAAACTATTAAAAGCTGTTGGTTCGCTTGTTTATATTAACATCTTGTTTTGTTCAAATCTTTTTAGTTTACCAATCCCTCTAATCCCATGTGCCACTATGACAATACAGCTGAAGAAATTTTTGACCAATGTGATGGTCAAGTGGATATGATAGTAAGTAAAAGTTCAATTCACTGTTTCTATAAATGTTTTGTCTCTATAAATGTCGCTATACAGGGTGATTGATTGAGAATGTATAATCTCTTAGCTGTATTTAATACTTTAACTAATTATAATTAAATCTATATTTAATTCCCCTGTCAAAAAATGAAGCACTGAACAATGGTCTCAGAAATTTACTTTTTGTCAACAAATTTGGAATGAAAATTGTTCATTGATCATTTGTTAACATACAGTGTGACCGTAAAATATGGAATAAATTCATTATTTCCTAAGACAAAGACAAGAGGGGAAAGTTCAACTTTTCTGACAAGTGTGGAAGTTTGTGAACACACGAGTGAGAAAAGTACTTTCCCCACATGTTGCACACTATACTTTTTCTACAACTGCACAAATTTAAAGAATACAAGTAAAGTAACTTAATATTTATTTTTATGGTTAGTAAAACAAAAATAACACTAAAGTATTATATATCTTAGGGATTCCGTCGTAAGGAGGGCTGAATTAAACTCTTATTTACTACCCAACGTTTCGAAAAATTTTATTTTCTTTTTCAAGGCTGAAATATGAACATTTTTTTGGTAGGTATATCTTTTGTAAAATAATTTTTTAAAAACTCACGTGTAAAGTGAGTCAATAATTTACAAAACTAAACTTCTTATTCAGCAAGTAAAACATTCTTTGTATGTAAGAAATTTCATATAATACATTGAAGGCACTATTTTGATGTGGAATGTCAAAACTCAAGTGACATTTTTAAATATTTTTTAAGATTGAGTAATAACAGAGTTGTTGTGACTAACTTAATAACTTAGAAGACAGTCTTGATTAATAGTACCATGACTTGTCACTTAATCATGATCCTATTAAAGAAGGAAGTCATATATATATTATCTATTCGCAATTGTTAAAAAGACACAGTTGTGAGACAATTTACTCTCACTAATTACCTCACTAAAATCTCAAGATAACAATAGCAAATGTAGTATGTACAAAACAAGCCTGTTATAACTTATTAGGTAGATGTTTATCGTTATAAATCTGAAATATCAACAATTCTACTATTATTATGGTGATTGTCTAATGAAAGAAGATATGCATAAGTGGGATTTACATGGTTGCTTTCTCTTTTTTTGTTCAATGAATTTTCATCTAGAGCGGTCTCAAACATTTCTAGGCAGGATCTTTTATGATAATTGGATTCTGAATGTATAACCTTGATGTTGTTGAAATTTGGATGATGACCAGTTTTTATACTATGTTCAGCTATAGCACATGATTGTTTATCAAGTTTTATATCACTTTTATGTTGGGTCACCCTGTCTTTTAGTACTCTAGATGTCTGTCCATAATACACTTGATCACAATTGTTACAAGAGATCTTGTATACTACATTAGATTTTTTCAAGTCTTCATCTTTATATTTTGTTTTTGTAAAAATATTATTAATTGTTGTTAACTCAAATTTATAAGTAAGTTTAATTTGATTTTCATGTTTAAAAACATTTAGTATTTTTGTTGAGACATCCTTTATATATTGAATCGATATATATTTTTTAGGTTCAGTTTCTTGGTTATTATCATTACTAACATTTGTGATTTTTTCTTCTTGTATTCTGGTGTTAAAAATTAATTTTTTAAGTAGTTGTGGTGGATATGAATTATTAATGAAAATTTCATACAATCTTTTAAAATTTTGTTGTTGTAATGTTGGATGGCAAATTTTTTGAATTCTATTTTTCATAGTCAATACTAAATTGATCTTAATTTTTTCTGTGTGATTTGAAAAATAATTGATGAATCTCTCAGAACTCATTGGTTTTCTATACCAGTCTAACTGTATTACATTGTTTTCATTTCTTATCAATTTGGTGTCTAGAAAAGGAATGCTATTTTCTGTCTCATGTTCAATAGTAAATTGTATGTAATTATTGTATGTATTAAAAATGTTTAAAATATGCTCATGTTTGTTTTGAGGTATTGCACAAATAATGTCATCAACATATTTTTTTAAAAAAGGAAGTTCGAAATTAAGCTTTGGAATGCAAAAATCTAGGAGATCATCCATAACATACTGTGCAGCTATTGGACTTATAAATTGTCCCATTGGTGTACCTAAAATTTGTTTAAAATATTTTCCTTCAAAATTACAATAAGTGGAATTAAAAATAAAGTCCAATAGATTGAAAAAGAAATCTTTTGGAATATTGGTGTAATTTTTTATATGATCCCATCTTTTTTCAATACTATTTTTAAAAAGTTGTATAGGAATATTACTAAATAAGGAAACCGCATCAAGACTGATAAGTACATAACCTTCAGGTAATTGTTTGTCATTTATGAAGTATGAAAAATTAAAAGAATCTTCAACATAATAGTCATTATTTAAATTGTAAGCATTTTTAAGGATATTAGTTAAAAATTTAGTAATATTACTGTTTGGTGCATTAATTGACGAAACAATGGGTCTTAAAGAAAGGGTGGGTTTGTGTATCTTCGGAAGTCCATAAAATTTAGATGTTTGATTGTAAGTTGTTAAACTTCTGGCTTGTTGTTCTGAAATAAATTTTTTATTTTTAAGTGATGATACTAACTTGTTTGCTTTTTGTTGTAACGTAGAAGTAGGATCATTTTTAAGTTGTTTATAATATTTTTCATCATTTAAGATGTTTTAAGATAAGGTTATATATTCAGTTTTATCCATTATCACTGTTACGTTGCCTTTGTCTGATCTGGTAACTATTATTGAAGGATGATTTTAAAAAAAAATATTACTTTGTTTATATAGTTTTTGTAAGTAATTATATGATGTTGGTTTGTGAAAAAAATTAGTTAATATATTTGTTATTTGGGATCTATAAAGATTTTGTTTTTTTGAATTACATTGTTCTACAGATTTCATAAAAACTTAGAAAACAAAATTTTGAATCTAGAAATTACTAATACACATTTAACTTTAAAAAAACTAGAAAAGTCTCTTATCCAATTTGAAAATAAAATATTAATAAAATTACCTAAAATTATTTTCAATGAATTTTTAAACAGACAAAAAGTAACACATGAACATAATTTCCAAAGAATAAAAAACATAAATATACAAAAAATAAAATCATTAGGTAATCAATACAACTCTTTTATCAAAACACAACCAAATTGGATAAAAAACATTTCAAGCATTGAAAATTGAAATTCCATCAGAAATACAACAGTTCTTAGCACTGGGAAGTAAATTCAATATTTCACCTAATATCAATGATATTTCGATAAAAAAACTCTTAGCTGATGTTGAAACTATTATAGAACAATGTAATTCAAAAAAACAAAATCTTTATAGATCCCAAATAACAAATATATTAACTAATTTTTTTCACAAACCAACATCATATAATTACTTACAAAAACTATATAAACAAAGTAATATTTTTTTAAAAAATCATCCTTCAATAATAGTTACCAGATCAGACAAAGGCAATGTAACAGTGATAATGGATAAAACTGAATATATAACCTTATCTTATAACATATTAAATGATGAAAAATATTATAAACAACTTAAAAATGATCCTACTTCTACGTTACAACAAAAAGCAAACAAGTTAGTATCATCACTTAAAAATAAAAAATTTATTTCAGAACAACAAGCCAGAAGTTTAACAACTTACAATCAAACATCTCCTAAATTTTATGGACTTCCGAAGATACACAAACCCACCCTTTCTTTAAGACCCATTGTTTCGTCAATTAATGCACCAAACAGTAATATTACTAAATTTTTAACTAATATCCTTAAAAATGCTTACAATTTAAATAATGACTATTATGTTGAAGATTCTTTTAATTTTTCATACTTCATAAATGACAAACAATTACCTGAAGGTTATGTACTTATCAGTCTTGATGCGGTTTCCTTATTTAGTAATATTCCTATACAACTTTTTAAAAATAGTATTGAAAAAAGATGGGATCATATAAAAAATTACACCAATATTCCAAAAGATTTCTTTTTCAATCTATTGGACTTTATTTTTAATTCCACTTATTGTAATTTTGAAGGAAAATATTTTAAACAAATTTTAGGTACACCAATGGGACAATTTATAAGTCCAATAGCTGCACAGTATGTTATGGATGATCTCCTAGATTTTTGCATTCCAAAGCTTAATTTCGAACTTCCTTTTTTAAAAAAATATGTTGATGACATTATTTGTGCAATACCTCATAACAAACATGAGCATATTTTAAACATTTTTAATACATACAATAATTACATACAATTTACTATTGAACATGAGACAGAAAATAGCATTCCTTTTCTAGACTCCAAATTGATAAGAAATGAAAAAAATGTAATACAGTTAGACTGGTATAGAAAACCAATGAGTTCTGAGAGATTCATCAATTATTTTTCAAATCACACAGAAAAAATTAAGATCAATTTAGTATTGACTATGAAAAATAGAATTCAAAAAATTTGCCATCCAACATTACAACAACAAAATTTTAAAAGATTGTATGAAATTTTCATTAATAATTCATATCCACCACAACTACTTAAAAAATTAATTTTTAACACCAGAATACAAGAAGAAAAAATCACAAATGTTAGTAATGATAATAACCAAGAAACTGAACCTAAAAAATATATATCGATTCAATATATAAAGGATGTCTCAACAAAAATACTAAATGTTTTTAAACATGAAAATCAAATTAAACTTACTTATAAATTTGAGTTAACAACAATTAATAATATTTTTACAAAAACAAAATATAAAGATGAAGACTTGAAAAAATCTAATGTAGTATACAAGATCTCTTGTAACAATTGTGATCAAGTGTATTATGGACAGACATCTAGAGTACTAAAAGACAGGGTGACCCAACATAAAAGTGATATAAAACTTGATAAACAATCATGTGCTATAGCTGAACATAGTATAAAAACTGGTCATCATCCAAATTTCAACAACATCAAGGTTATACATTCAGAATCCAATTATCATAAAAGATCCTGCCTAGAAATGTTTGAGACCGCTCTAGATGAAAATTCATTGAACAAAAAAAGAGAAAGCAACCATGTAAATCCCACTTATGCATATCTTCTTTCATTAGACAATCACCATAATAATAGTAGAATTGTTGATATTTCAGATTTATAACGATAAACATCTACCTAATAAGTTATAACAGGCTTGTTTTGTACATACTACATTTGCTATTGTTATCTTGAGATTTTAGTGAGGTAATTAGTGAGAGTAAATTGTCTCACAACTGTGTCTTTTTAACAATTGCGAATAGATAATATATATATGACTTCCTTCTTTAATAGGATCATGATTAAGTGACAAGTCAAGGTACTATTAATCAAGACTGTCTTCTAAGTTATTAAGTTAGTCACAACAACTCTGTTATTACTCAATCTTAAAAAATATTAAAAAATGTCACTTGAGTTTTGACATTCCACATCAAAATAGTGCCTTCAATGTATTATATGAAATTTCTTACATACAAAGAATGTTTTACTTGCTGAATAAGAAGTTTAGTTTTGTAAATTATTGACTCACTTTACACGTAAGTTTTTAAAAAATTATTTTACAAAAGATATACCTACCAAAAAAATGTTCATATTTCAGCCTTGAAAAAGAAAATAAAAATTTTTGAAACGTTGGGTAGTAAATAATTGTACAGTAGTCGAAAAATTACTTAGATCTACTAAAATGAACTAGGGAGATTATGACTCCGCCCGACCGACAATCATTCGTCAGACGAATAAATTATAATAGGCAGTGCAGTGGCGTCGGTTAAAGTCGTTCATTAATTATTATACTAACAAAATAAGATTAAGACTGTTTTAGACTCATAATAGTGCAAGGGCATAGTGGCGCATTCGTTTGCAAAATTGTTTTGATTCGTATTTTTTTTAATGTCCGGGAGGCCCTCCTGATTATAAAAGTGTAAGATGACACTTGATATCTTTTGGCCTTTTTTTTAAACGTAAAATAAAAATTTTTCCCAGTCTTTCTCAGTGAATTTTGCCCCTCATGAATAATTCTTTCTATTGAAGCAATAGCATATACAAAAATAGAATCGTTACAAAATGTATATAAGAGATTGAAATGTATTTTGGCTATATTAGTGACTTTTGTTAAAATGAACATTTTCCGCATACTATTGTTATTTTAAAAATATGAAATTTTTTAAAATATAGAAAAGAAAATTTGATATTAATTTTTAGAACACATTCGTTTTTATAATATTTATATAACAGTACTTTTTATAAAAATGTCTATTGAAATAAAAATCTTATAATATGTGAAAGCACCTACAATAATCAAAATAATTTATATATTATTATCTTACCCGTCACTTAAGCTGTTTTTAGTTTTATATATGTTACAGTCTCTCTACTGTTTCAAAATAATCGTACACTTTAACCCTTTCTTTACCAACTCCGATTAAATGCGACAGCAGCAAAAGTGCCACTGTTCCCTCTGCCGTATATATACATACCAAAGAATACACCACACCAACGAACAAGAAGCGAAGCCCGACGCATTTTCTTTGATGTTTTGGTAACAAAAATTTATGACCTTGAGAGACCGACGTTGACAGATAACTTAGTAAATACACTGAGAAAAATGATCAAATTTTTAAATATTGGCGATGTAATTCGTAGTTACACACAGAAAAAAAACTCGTAATTTAAGCATTGAGTACTTCAATCATTTTTTGTATGATTATTTACTGATTTATGTACTGACATATACAAGACTACTACAAATTGTTTGTTTTGAGGGAATATTACTTGACAGTCAAATCTCTGCGCCCACCACGTACGTAAGTATTATATTTATTTCAAGTTGAGCAGTAAAATTAACAAACACATATTATATTCATATACAGAATTCTGCAGTACACTTTTAATTGGTATAATGTGTTTCAGTTTTTAAGTACATATTATCAACACTAAAAAACGAGCTATGCTGTAAATTCCAATTATTTTTAAGCTCGGGACCATTACATATACCATTTATTATATTGAAAAGCTGTATTAGATATCTTTGCTTTCTGAGAATCTCTAGGGTAGGGATGTTTAAGAGGGCATAGACCGAATGCGCCGATTGATGATTATTTTGATAATCTCATAGTCCTTTTGCGCCGGAGCAATCTCAGGTAACCATAATCCCAGGGTCGACTTGCGCCAATTGCCTCTACAGGGGGCCGAAATGGTATGATACATATTTTACAAATTCAAATCTTTGGATATGTCCTGCTTTATATAAATCGACTTTTTCTGATAAAAATTGCAATCTTTGTTTATATTTTTGGTTAGTTATTTTTGTAGGTATACACACACTGTTTATTTTTATATAAATATAACCCAACCTAACCTAACCTAACCTAAACCTAACCTAACCTAACCTAACCTAACCTAACCTAACCTAACCTAACCTAACCTAACCTAACCTAACCTAACCTAACCTAACCTAACCTAACCTAACCTAACCTAACCTAACCTAACCTAACCTAACCTGACCTAACCTAACCTAACCTAACCTAACCTAACCTAAACCTAACCTAACCATTTTCATCGGTGTAGAGTTTAGCTGTACAATTTTTATTCGCACATCTCCACCTTAACCCCTGCTTTGTTAAACCACACGAACGAAATTTAAAATTCTCAAATATAATTATTTTCAAGAATCTACCTTCTTAATCCTTTAATTCGGATGACACCCCGCTGTGGATCATCAGACCGATAGCCGGCGCAAGTGGACGGTCGGATTAATGACCCTTTCGGGGCATCTAGTTTAGTACAGGTAAAATCGGCGCTTCCGGTATATACCCGTTTAAGAAGAGTTCTAAAATATATTATATGGAAATATGTATTAAAGGATCAGAGAGTCGGGTAGGAAAGATATTAAAACAAATGTAATAATAGCAATTTTTATTTATAGATATCGAAGAATAAATATATTATTCTAACGCTTTACAACAAAGTTTTGAAAAATATTTTTCAAAAACAGTAACCGTTCAACTAAGAAGCGACTACTACTTCCCAGGCTATATGCACCAACATACATTAAATTACACTTCTAAAGTAAACGTGACATCTTCAGTACCCACTTCCATTTGAACAGATTCATTATCTAAAAAATATATATAGTGAACTGAGAAAGAAAAAGCGGGCAGAAACTTAAAATAGAAATCCTATTGAATTTAGTAAAGCGTTGTCTGCAGGTATTGTTTTGTTTAAGTTTGTAACATTCACTTGTATTTTCATGTTGTCAAATAAGACAGTTATATAGTTGTCATTTTTACATTAAAAGATCATTCCAGTACTAGTTTTTCATTTTCATATAATCACAATAATCCAAAAGGTTATGGGCCCAGATTACGTGAAATTGTAAAGGAAGATTAACTGCAGTAAATATCGTTATTTATTTTGTGCAAGAATTATTTGTGAACTCAAAAAAAAAAGAAAATTGGAAAGCAATTTTTTTTTGAAGTTTTGAAGCCGATAATTATTAAAAAAAAATAAATGGAAGGCGATCGCGTTAATATTGAAAAGCTGGAAAGCGGCAGCAACTGGCTAACATGGAAGTTTCAAATGCGTCAGATTTTAGAAGCTAACGATCTTTTTGACTACGTCGATGGAGCAAACGTCAAACCGACATCTGAATGTACAAATTATGCGAAGGAAATTGTGACTTGGAAAAAGGCGGATGCTATGGCCAGACGAGCAATTTCCACGACTTGTATGAAACAGGCATTACTGCAGATTATGAATTGTGAAACAGCTCAAGAGATGTGGGAGACGCTCAAAAGTACGTATGAGCAAACATCAAAGGCAAATATTTTATTTTTACAACAAAAATATTATGGCTACACAAAACAACCGGAAGATGACATTGCGACATTTTTATCAAAATTAATGGAAATAGTGCAGCAATTACGTGATCAAAAAGAAATTATTTCTGAGTCCATGGTAATTTCGAAGATTTTAATGTCACTACCGTCCGAGTTTAATCATTTCCATAGTGCATGGGAATCTGCAAACGCAGATAGTCAAACTTTGGCAAATTTGCGGGCTCGTTTGATGGCAGAAGAACTTCGTTTGAAGTCGCAGGGTCAAGTTCAAGAAGTAGAGGCGCTAATGGCTAAGAGAATCTTCTCGAAGAAACAAATCAATAATTACAAGAAAGGAAATTCATCGAATAATAACAAAGCGACAGATAAAAATGACAAACCGAAAGGCAAATGCTTCAAATGTGGAAAAAAGGGCCACTGGAAAAGGGAATGCTCGGAAAAGAAGACTAACTTCAACGGGAGAAAAGAAGAAAATTCAAATGATGCTTTTATTTGTTACAAAACAACAAATAGAGACCAAGATACTTGGATTTTGGACTCAGGTGCAACTGATCACATGAGTCATCGCCGAGAATGGTTCGAAAACTATACGGAAATAGCTGAACCAATTACAGTTGGTAATGGTGACAAGATAATGGCTCTGGGCAAAGGCGATATCAACATTTTTGCTTTTAATGGAGATGAATGGATTCGCAAACGAGTCATGGGAGTCTTGTTCGTGCCGGAACTTAAGAAAAATTTGTTTTCATTGGGAAAGGTGTTAGATCGCGGGCATCAATTGAACATGAACAACGAAGGTTGCAAATTGCTGAAAGATGGAAACATTGTTGCAGTGGGAGTTCGCAGAAAAAGTTTGTTCCAAATGTTGTTCAGAACAATACAACCATCAAAGATTGAAACTACAGCGAGTGTAGCAATCAAAAACGCTACACTTCGTTCATGGCACGAACGTCTAGGACATCAGAATTCGACACATGTGAAGAAGTTTCTACTAAGTCGGGGTATAGATTTCATTGATGAGGAATTTGCATGTGAAGCTTGTGTCTATGGAAAGCATCATCGAAGCAGGTTCAAGAGTAGCGAAGAAAAGTCAAAGATGTGTGGCGAAATCATTCATACTGACGTGTGTGGTCCGTTTCAGACGAATTCAATTGGTGGATCCAGATATTTTTTGTTGCTCAAAGATGATTATTCTCATTTTCGTTTCGTATATTTCATGAAACAAAAATCAGAAGTAGCGAGTATTATCGAAAAATGTGTTAAACTGATTCAGAAGAAGCATGGTCACAGTGTTCGCAATATCAGATCTGACAACGGCACAGAGTTTGTCAATGAAAAGCTGAAAGTTTTCTTTGAAGCAGCTGGAATTCATCATCAACGAACTGTGCCATATACACCAGAGCAGAATGGTTGTGCAGAAAGGGAAATACGAACTATCGTTGAATCAGCAAGGACAATGCTTGAGGCAAAGAAGATTGATAGGAAATTCTGGGCGGAAGCAGTAAATACAGCAGTTCATGTGCTAAATCAAACTGGAACAAGCACAGTTGACAACAAATCACCGTATGAATTATGGCATAACAAGGAGGCGAAGCTAGACCATTTACGGATTTTTGGTTCGGAAGTATTTATTCACATTCCAAAAGAAAAACGTCAGAAGCTCGACGCGAAGGCAGAAAATGTATGTTTGTTGGTTATGACAATAATTCAAAGGGATATCGAGTTTGGAATTCGAAAACTAGTAAAATCGAGATCTCACGAGACGTCGTTTTTTTGTTAGAAAATTCAATGGGAACACTCGATATTTGTGTTGAAGAAAATGCTGGTGTAGTCAGTAAGAATGAAAATAACGAAAACGAAGACAATTATGGTATTGACAAAGGTGCAGAAAATGAAAATGACGAAGATAAGGACACAAATGAATGTGCGTCACTAGATCAACAGAAAAATCGTGGTATGACCTGCGATCTTGATAGCAGAAATATTGTCAATAGGCGTCTACGTGATCGTAACACATTAACACATCTGGTAACTGGTGAACATTCTGCAATGTTGGCAGTCAGTGATGAGCCAAGAACGTATGAGCAGGCAATTCAGTCGATTGATTACAAGCATTGGGAGCGAGCAATGGATGAAGAGTACGATTCACTTATGAAAAATCATACTTGGATTTTGGTCGATGCGCCAGTTGATCAAAAAGTGATTGACAATCGCTGGGTCTACAAGGTCAAAGAAAATCCGGATGGGAGTGTTAATCGGTATAAGGCACGATTGGTAGTACGAGGCTTTACACAAGAGTACGGAATCGATTACCAGGAAACATTTAGTCCAGTGGTGAAGTTTACATCAATCAGAGCGATCCTAGCATTGGCTGCGGCAAAGCGTATGACACTAAAACAGTTTGATGTGAAAACGGCTTTTCTAAATGGCGATTTAGAAGAAAATGTTTATATGAGCCAGCCAATTGGATATAATGACAACAGTGGCCGAGTGTGTAAACTATACAAAAGTTTATATGGTTTGAAGCAGGCTTCGCGCTGTTGGAATAAGAAGCTTACTTCTTTCCTTAACAGTTTTGGTTTCAAAGAGAGTGGATCCGATCCATGCGTTTTTGTTAGCAACGGAAAAGATGGAATGTTAATTTTGGCAATTTACGTTGACGATGGATTGATTGCAGCAGAAGAACAAGAAGCCATTAAGCCGGTCATTAGACACTTACAGAGAGAATTTGAGATCAAAATTTTTGAGCTGAAATGTTTTTTGGGACTCGAAATTGATCAGCTTTTGGATGGATCGATTCATGTTCATCAACAAGGATATGCAAGAAAGGTTCTTGATCGTTTTGATATGACATATTGTAAGACAGTGACAACTCCATTAGCTAGTTCACAAAACCTCGGAGATTTTGAAGCTGATAAAAAAATCGGTTTTCCTTATCGAGAGGCAGTCGGGAGCTTGATGTATCTGGCCGTTGCAACCAGACCAGATATTAGTTTCGCAGTTGGAAGTGTCAGTCGATATTTGGAAAAACCAGCTACTGCACATGTGAATGCAGTAAAACACATTATGAAATATATCAAAGGTACGATGAACAAAGGAATACGTTTCGTAAGGGGAAACAATTTAGACTTTTGCGGGTATAGTGATGCCGACTATGCTGGAGACACGCAAACACGAAGATCAACATCAGGTTATGTTTTCATGCTTGGAGGAAGTGTAATTAGCTGGGGATCAGAACGACAAAAATCCGTCGCACTATCCACAACAGAATCCGAGTATGTGGCAGCGTCACAAGCTATAAAAGAACTTGTCTGGTTGAAGAATCTCTTATGTGATCTTCGACAAGTTAAATTGGATGTACCAGTTTTATTTATGGATAATCAAAGCGCAATACGACTTGTGAAGAATCCAGAGTTTCATAAGAGAACTAAGCATATTGACGTACGTTACCATTTTATCCGAGAGAAATTCAAAGATGAATTTTTTGAATTACAATATGTTCAAACAGATGACCAGGCAGCCGATATCATGACAAAGGCATTATCAAAATTGAAACATCAACATTTTTGTCAAATGTTGAATGTATTGTCAAAGTGAATGTTGACATTGACTTGTAACAAAAAGTGGGAGTATTGAATTTAGTAAAGCGTTGTCTGCAGGTATTGTTTTGTTTAAGTTTGTAACATTCACTTGTATTTTCATGTTGTCAAATAAGACAGTTATATAGTTGTCATTTTTACATTAAAAGATCATTCCAGTACTAGTTTTTCATTTTCATATAATCACAATAATCCAAAAAATCCAAAAAAACGCAGAGTGGAATTAGAAGACGTCGAAACAGAAATTAATTTCAAATTAAATGATTATGTCATTGTATCTTATGAAGATGAACTATTCCCAGGACGGATAATTTCTGTTAACGAAAAAAATTCGAGTTCGAGTACGAAGTTACACATATGAAGAAAAAGGGAATTCATTGGATTTGGCCAAAAAAGGCTGATGTTCTGAGATACTTTAAAGAAGAAATCTTTAACAAAATACCAGAGCCTGCTCCTTATGGGCGAGACCTTTACAATGTAAAAGAAATTTCTAAGTTTAATAAATAAAGAATTATTTTCCTATATTTAATTAATTAATTATTTTTCATTTCTTTAACGATAATTGATGCATTACTGTGCCGATAATTGGACCAAGGAGAAATATCCACTGCCGATAATAGGTACATGCTAGGTTTTTGTAATAGAAACTTTTTTATATTATTTTCGGTAAAACATAAAAATTTGAATTTATTAGTATTGAAAGTTTAATAGTTACAGCACAGTATACCAAAACAACCAGTAGTGCATCTCATCTTCGCGCATCGGATGTGCGCAATTCGATTTAGAAATCTATCAAGTTCAGCAAGGACGGCGTATATTCTACTTCGGTTTAGGGACAGTTTAGTTTGGTTTAGTCGCGTAAGCAGTGGCGTGTGTGAATTTAAATTTTCTTACTTTTTGAGTGACAGTCATAAAATAAGATGAATAAAGTTAAAGTAGGTGTAGTTTGTGCTGCAAAGAACTGTAAAAGTAAATCATATTTATATATGAAAAAAAGTTATTTTAGATTTCCCAAAGATCCTTTGAGGTGAGTTGGTAGGTCTACATTTAAATAAAGGCCGGTAGTTGCGATTGTCGGTAGTGTGACGTTTTATAGTTACATAAATATGATATTTTAAATTAGTTAGTTCGGTCTGTTCCTGTTTTGTTACAGTTTCGTCGATTGACGACCAAATAATTTCCAATCCTTCCCGTTTCGTCGACTATGATGCTATACCTTGTTTTTAAACTAAGAGGAGCGATTTGAATTTAAGTTGGCATTTCTGCTGCCTAGTGATTGGTCAAATTGCAGCCCGTTTCACACAGCTCTTTTGATGAAACTGACAACGACGATATTTGTCAGTTTTGTGTTTATTTATATGAAAATATTCATTACTTGAATCTAACTGTACCAATTTTTTGCGTTTGTTGTTGATTGTTTTATTTTTAACAAAGTATTATATTCCAACCAAGTTAAGTGCTATTTTTATTATTTATTCAGTTTGATAAACAAAATCCATGCTTGTTCTTTCTTGTTAATAATATAAGTTTCCAAGTAAAATCTTATTTTTCTAAATATTTTTACATCAAGTTTTACATACATTACAGTACAATATTATCGCATTTTTCGATATCAAAACCTCTGTTTACTTTTAGTTTGTGCTATACCTGAGAGTCCAACGTAAATAAAGAATAATTGAAACATACAATTGTATTTTCTACGTACTTATTTATCCTTAAATTATCAACAAATTTTGCATAAACTACCTATTATAACCATACATTTGCTCACTACTTTCGCCATGGCCTGTGGCCAATGATTATTCGATATTTAGACATGCCTTGATCCCTCATTGGCTACGACAATTACCAGCAGTACAAAACATTTTTCACGTAATTGTCAATTAGTTCAAAAAGTCTGAACACGACCCTTTCGGAACACTCTCCCAATCTAGTTACTTTTAGTGGTGTGTTTGAGGTTTGCTAAAATGCTCCTCCTAGTTTAAAAACAAGGTATAGTACGATTCACTAAACATACCTTCACACTTTATACAGACTTAGAACTGTCAAAGAAAAATATTGCGAATTTACTGTTTTTTTGAAATTCACAAGCTTTCACTTTGGCATGTTTAAAAGTTTATAAAAAGTTTTATTTCGTCATAGTAAATCGCAAATATACAGCGTGATCAACTTCTGTGACAAAGTCCGTTATATCTGTTATTAAACGAGATATCAAAAAAAGTTAGCAAAAAGTTAACAAATCTAGTAGGCAGCTTTGAACTGCACATTTTAAAATTATTTACGAAGGTACAGGGTCTTCCATAACGCTGTACCACATCAAAGTTATGTTTTCTTTAATGAAACACCCTGTATTTTATTTCAAATTCAAAATCCCCTTCACTTCCCCGTTACAACAATGTCAAGTTGTAATATATACAGGGTATTTAAAAAGTTGTAGCCAATTGTTGACCCTGTATACATATTGTTGTGACTGGGTAATGAAACGATTATGTAGAATCTTATTTTATATTCTGAAATACTGAATACACTTTTAACGTCTGTCATTTCTACTTGACAGTTAACTATATTTTATTAATCTAAGGTGCTTATATACATTGTCTAATTAGTTCACTACATTCACCCCCACTTAATTAAAAAGGCTATATATTTTTTTTACTTGGAAACATAGTCTTTCATATATCTTGGTGGACCACGATGTCTTGTTGATATTCGCTGTCCTGGTGTCGTCTGCAGTTGTGTACTGTTACTACCCCCTGGCATTGCTTGCTGGTTGTTGTCTTCATTTGAACAACTATGGTCTGCTACTGTTCTTGACTGGCGCTGCAGCTGAGAACCAACCGAAGGTACATCAACATCTGACGTATACGGTATTCCTTGTCTCCATGGTAGATCTCGTGCTGTTTCATAGGTTTCTTGTTCCTTGGAACCAGGGTAGATATCAACTGATTAATGTGGCGCTTCAATTTTCGCCCGGTGTCCAATTCGATAATGTAGTGATATTGTCCAAGTTTTCGTCTGACGATGCCAAACTGCCAAATATCTCGATTATCCTGGTGAATTCTTGCTTGAACCCTCTCTCCCACTTGGAACGATCGAACATGTGAAGTTTTGGTTCTTGAAGAAATCAGTGATCTAGTATTTGGAATTAGAGCGTCGAGGCGTATTCGCATTTTTCTGTTAAGATAAAGTTCAGCAGGTGATTTACCCGATACTAGTGGTGTTGCACGATATCTGAACAAGACGTTCTGTATCTTAGTTGTCAGAGGCGTCGGGTCGTCAACAGCGGCTTTAAGTCTTATTTTCAGAGTTTGAATACTACGTTCCGCTAGTCCGTTTGTGGCTGGGTGACCAGGAGCTATGAATTTTTGAAAAATGCCTCGTTCTCTGCAAAACAGTTGAAACTCATCACTTGTAAAGATAGTTGCATTATCAGATACTAGAATTGATGGATAACCGTTTACTGAAAAAATATTTTCTAGGAGTGTAATTGTTGTTCCTGAGGACGGAGCGACTCTTACTATTCTAACTTCGGCCCACTTGGACTTCGCATCAACACACATAAGAAAATAATGGTTGTCAAAAGGCCCCGCATAGTCAATATGCAATCTTTCCCAGTTCTCTTCTGGCTGATCCCATGGATGCACTATTGCTTTTTGTGGATTGTGACGGACTTTAGCGCAAGGTTCACAGCTTTTAACGAGCCGTTCAATATCTTTATCTATTAGTTTCCAATAAACGTATCTTCTGGCTAGTTGTTTCATCTTGGTTATTCCCAAGTGTGTAGCATGTAGTTCTTCCAGAATTGGAATTTTAAGAGACTCTGGAATAACAACGCGATCCATTCTGAAGAGCATTCCATTTGAAATCGTGAATGGTTCATCTCTTGGATTGTTTCTGAGGTCAGTTATGAAATTTTGAAGTTCAACGTCTTTCGCTGTTTCTTCAGCGATAGTTTGAGCGGTTATCATTGAACTGGATATTTGGAACAGAGATTCAGCGTACAAAGCGTCGACTTCTTCATTTATTGCTATCTCTGATGAATTGCCTTTTTGAACAGCTGGTGCACGAGATAGACAATCGACGTTCTGATTATATTTTCCTTTCTTGCAGCGAACGGTATAGTCCAATCCACTGAGAAATGAGGCATATCGTAATAGACGAGCAGATGTCATTTGTAGCAAAGCGCGATTTGGATGGAAAATACGCGACAAAGGTTCATTGTCGGTGACAAGAGTAAAATTTCTGGCAAAAATGTAATTATAAAAATGAGTTGCAGCATAAATTATAGCTAAAGCTTCCCTATCTAATTGACTGTAGTTACATTCTGCGTGCGTCAAAGCTCTAGAGGCATATGCGATCGGCTTTTCATGACCATCTACTTCGTGGCTGAGAACTGCGGCGATACCGGTGGGACTGGCATCAGTGGTATCAGCGGCTTTGACGGATCAAATGGTATCAAAACACGTGCACTACACAACTCTGACTTCAGTTTCAGAAAAGAAGCTTCAGTTGTGGCTGACCAATAAAATTTTTCACCCTTCCTAAGCAATCTTCGTAATAGATAGGATTTTGTAGAGAAGTCTGGAATTAATTTTGCATAATACGTCACCATGCCTAAAAAACGCCTTAATTCTTCAATGTTTCTGGGTCGTGGCATCTGAGAAACAGCTTCAATTTTCTCGGGAGACTTTTGAATTTTGTTGTAAGACACAATATGACCAAGATAATTAATATTTTCTTTGAAAAATGAACATTTGTGTTTATTCAGATGAAGGTCGTTCTCATTGAGACGGATTAAACAAGCAATTAAATTGCTGGTGCATTCATCCATGGTGGCTCCATGACAGATTATATCATATTATATCATCATTATATCACCTTGGGAAGACCATTTAAAATTTGTGACAGCTCTGTTAAACTCGGATGGAGCCGTCTTTATTCCGAAACTGAGACGGTTCATCATGAATGTTCCCTTATGTGTTGTAATTGTTTGTATTTTTCTTCCTTCTTCATTAACTTTGAAATGTAAATAGGCCTTGTATAGGTCTAGTTTGCAGAAAAACTTTGAATCTCTGAGACTGTGGAGTACTTCGTCAATACGGCGGATAGGATAATTGGCTGAAATTAGTTTAGAATTTGCTCCGCATTTATAATCCACACATAGTCTAACACCTCCGTCCGGTTTTGGTATTACGACCAGTGGTGATCCCCAATCACTTAATGCTACAGGTGAAATGATTCCATCTGCTTCTAGTGATGCAAGTTCCTTTTCAACCCGCTCTCTTAGGGCAAACGGAACATCACGCTCTCGGATGAACACTAGTTTCACCCATTCTCTGAGTTGCAGCTCGACTTCCATGTTTGGAACGCAACCAACACGTTCTTCGAAAATAGAAGAATATTTTCGGAAAATATTTTCAAGAGAATTGACGGAGTTAATCGTAACTGAGTTGTGAACTGAGAATCGATCACTATCAATTTCTTTTAGGTCGATTCTAAGTCCACGAATCCAAAATCTTCCAAGCAGTGCATCATGTCCTGCTGGTACAATATACAGATCAGCGTTTATAGTTCTATTTTTGTATGATACTGAGAGTGTAACTTTACCCAAGGGTTTGATTACGTGATCTGAATAAGATCTGAATGATATTGTTGTTGGTTGTAGCGGAACAGTGATACCAAGTCTGTCGAATTCTGTCTTTGATAGCAGTGAAAATCTTGCACCTGAGTCCACTTCGAACGATTGTGACTTGTTGTTGAGAAAAACTGTAATGAAGTATTTATCGGAATTGGGTTCAATCTCATATAAATCTGCAGTGAGCTCTAAATTGCTAATACTGTAATCAGAATCTGATTGCTCTTCATCCTGAGAGTTTTGAATCGATACGGAATTGGTTTTTGATTTTTTCTTTAGAAGAGTTGTTATGCAAACCTTGGAAATGTGACCATTTTTGTGACAGAAGCTACATTTCAAAGAACTGCGATCGATTCTACAATCGCTTGACTTGTGATTTGAACGCCCACAATGGAGACATAATCCATCGATTCCTAAAGATCGATAATCAATTCGATTTCTGTTTCGAATCTGTGAGTGCTGGTGTGAACTGGAAATTGACGGATGACTGTGATTGGGCCGATACTGCTTATCGCTTCGATTTTTATCGTGGAATGACCTACGGATCTTGGATATTTTGTTTGTTTCAACTGTAAGATCTGAAGGTTTATCTACTGGTACTGGCTTAGTCAACTGACTACATTCGTAACGGGAGGCTTCTAAGGTGATTGCTTTCTTGAGAATTTCCTTGAATTCTTTTGAGGTTGATTGCTGAAGGAGCTGTTCGCGTATTCAGTTATCCTTCAGGCCTCGGATAAACTGAGCACGTAGTAAGGTATCAGCAATAGAAATTTTTGAGGAACAGGGACAGGTAACATAGAAATCACAATCTTTTAACTTACTGTTGAGAGCTGCGACAAATTCTGAGATCGACTGGTTCATTTGCCGAGTCACATTGAGAAAATAATGCTGTGAAACTATAGTTGAGACTGCAGGTGATAACATTTCTTGGAAATGTTTGATCAATTTTTCATAAGGAATATCCTTTATGTGAATGTCTGGACCTAACAGTGCGGCAAGATTGTTGTAGTGTATGGACCCAATAGATGCACATAGGAGCTGGCACTTTTTTGTACTTTCACTGACATTTTTAAAATTACAATAATTATCAAATCGTTCCAAATATGAAGAAAATCTCTCATTTTTGGGGTCGTAATTTTCAAAAGGAGACGTTTGATAAGATAAATTTGGTTGATTATTTCCCAGAGCAGCTGTTATCACTGAAATAAACTTTTGAAATTGATCTTCATCCATAATAGAGGCTTGATATATTTTTTTTCTGTGGAGACTGGAGAGGACGTTGAGTGACACAAAAACTAAATCCTGAGACTGAAACTTGTGACTATAGATTTTACGGATTAATCGATACTTTTATCTCGTCGCCAATTACTGTTGTGACTGGGTAATGAAACGATTATGTAGAATCTTATTTTATATTCTGAAATACTGAGTACACTTTTAACGTCTGTCATTTCTACTGGACAGTTAACTATATTTTATTAATCTAAGGTGCTTATATACATTGTCTAATTAGTTCACTACACATATATACAAAAATTCACTCTGTAAATACAGATTTTGTCAATTTTGAACTGGTGTAGCTTAGTCAAACTTTACTATGTAAAGTAATCGTTTGATGTACTGTTGTAGGACTATCTAAAATATTTTCGATGGTTTCTTTTTTTCTTTCATCCAAATCCCTATATTTTTTCTCTCCTCCTAATTACCGGTACAAATAAAGTTATTGTAAACAACCACTATTTCATTTTTGAGAAGGATGGATTAGAAAGGGGAATTATTAATTACAGCGTTATACAGGTAGAAAGGAGATTCGACGAAACGGTAATAAATCGATAGTTCGAATACGATGTGGCACATTTTAAAACGTATTAAGTGCTTATTGATACTCTATATTCATTTAATTTAAATAAGTATATCAATAAGTATATCCTCTGTTTTATTACAATTTGATTTGCTATTATATTTTCTTTGTTGACGATTTTAAATTCTCAAAGAGTTTTTTCCTTGTAACATGTTCAAATTTTATATTATATTATTCACAACACTAATCTACTCAATAAAATTTTCTTCGAAATATAAATTTAACACCTTTACATTATACTAATCCTTCCCTGTCCAAAAAGTAGAACTGTTACTTAATACGGACCTGGTATCTAAATCCAAATGGCCGTCTCAAGGTCAAATAAAATTTTTGCGCACAACCGATGCGCGAAAATGAGATGCACTACTGATTGTTTTGGTATACTGTGGTTACAGCGTCTACAATAATTATTTTAAAATACGTACACCATTTAAATTATTTTTTCTACGCCCATGTCCGTAAACGTCAAAAATCGCACTGTCGACATTCCTTGTAAGTGACATTTAACAATAACATGCACGTAATGAGATCTCATAATATATAAGATAGTAAAAGTAAACTCATTCGTCGCGTTCATCACAACGTAGCGCTACCGAAGCGATCATCAATTTCCTGCTGAACGCGTATTTTGTTAACTGATCAGATTGAGCGCTGTGGTATCAGAGGTATACCTTGCAGGCTTAGCAAATCAAGGGCCAAAGTGCCCAGAGACTGTCAAAAGAAAAAGAAACATAAGTGAAGTACTGATAGAATGTCAAGGTAGTTATATCATTTTATAGAGTTTATACAGTGGTTATAGGTTAGGTTATCAAATAAAATTGAGTTGTTGTAGTTGTATTAATTGACATTTGTTGACATATATGTCGATGGTTTTATTAGGACGTTCAGCAGAATTACGAACTGAAAATCGCTACCTGATCAACTTTGTTGGGATGAACGCGACCATTATAAATGCGAACAACAATTAAAAACATCAACTGATTCTAATAAATAATCAAACTTAATATTTACCAGAGTGAACAATTATCTTTCTTGGGGGATCATTTATCGAAACATGACTGTGTCGTTTTAGTCCTAGAAATTTCGTAGGTACAGTTAACTCGAACAATCTCTTAGAGCTTCCACCCTGCTAATATCAAAGAATAAACAAATAATATTTGCTGGTGTATTCTTTGCTAATATAATATGTATATTGTTAGGTAGAGTAAGTCAACACAACAATTATTAACATATCACAAAAACTACTCACGTCATGAAATTTCTATTCAGTGTAATATCACAGAATACACCAACTAAATCAAAGAATACACCTTAGTTGTTGTATTCTGTGGTAATATCAATATAAATTTTAAAGAATAACTGAAAAGCTTACCTAACAGGGTCTTTCGGAAATCCTAACATAGATATACCTTCTCCTGTTCCTGAGTGACATCCCCGAACAGCACAAGTTATTCTTCCCATAGCTTCGATTAATTATCAGTAAACACTTTACGTTCCACAAGTAATATTTTTCAAAACAAGAGACAAAGTAAAAATTATTCACAAAAATACTTTATGTAAAGAAGTTTGTTCTCCAAGGTGAAGTATGACAAGTATCTTATTATAAAAATGGCGATTTTCAGACATGCGCATACAAAAAATGATCGTAAGCTTCGCTTCTTGTTAAGTGGTGTATTCTTCACCTACGAAAAATCTCTAAATCCCACTGCCATATATATCCGCTAGTAACTGCATTTTAGCTACCTTTAGCTCCACTGCCGTATTGATACGACACTTTTTAGTGCATGTGAACCCACAGTAATTCAACGTTTCAATAAATTTGTATGTCTGTCTTCAGACCCAACGCCGTATTTATTCGTCACTGCTCAATTCGTGGTTTGTGGTGAGGTATAGTGGGGGGGGGGGGCGGGGGTATCTTGCCTAATGCCGGGAGCGACTAGCAGTGTGAATTAAATAAATCTTTATTTTTTTATGTTTTATTATGTTTAAGAGTTTGTTCTTGTTTGTTTGTACTGATTTAATGTTTATTACGTTTAAGAGTTCGTTTTTCTTTGTTTAAAAGAGTTTCTGTTTATTAATATATGATTAGGTATCCTTTAATAAAAAAAAGGGTAGACAAATCGTGATTAGTGCACATAAATTACATATAAATTGCACAAAAATATCGATACCTTTCGAATTGATTGTGCTCACTTCATCCTTCTCCTTTTTTATCATACAACATGCCATTCATTACAACGTGATCATACCGTAATATACTCAATACAATGCCAATATATTTTACTTATGATACAGTTGACAGTTTTGATTTAGAAAGTTTGCCTAGAAAAAAAACTTGCAAATAATATTTGTGTAAAAAACTAAAAATTACCTAATAAATTAAAAAATATACGAACCTTATTGTTCATAATAGCTCTCATACACATTATGCAAACATGTATATCATCTTTGGAATCCCCCATGTTAAGTTTAGCAACATGTTTCGACCTTCTTTTCAAACATGGACTATCTTGCATCTCTAGAGGAGCTCTTATGTAACCATTGCTTTTATCTAGGATTGCTTGGGTATGATTTAGCGTGTTTTGGCCTGTAAGTTTTTCCTCAGAAGCTGTTCTAGATTCGTTTATTCTTTGTTCGTGCCTCATCATACCAAGTCGAAAACTAAGATAATCTATTAAAACATCTAGACCAAGGTTTTCTTCGTTCAAAAATTCTCGCACCCATCTAAAAAAAATGTATATACAGAAAGAAATAGAGGCCCAAATTTAAATTGTTTATACAGTAATAAATATAGTATCAGTTAAATGGAAGAAACGTTTCTTTAGGTCTCATTGGAATGATCCATTGAACTATCAAATATTCTCAAGGTTTCTGGAGAATTTCAAAGAAGTCCAAAAAAATTAAATTACCATTTTTAGAGACAGTAATGTTAATATAAATTATGATTATTCCTCATTAGAACCCATTATGAGGCTGTGGAGCTTTCCTATACTAAGAGTTTTCAAATCATTTTTTGGAAAATCAATTGTACT
The DNA here is from genome assembly GCA_947563755.1 of Lochmaea crataegi. NCBI lineage: Eukaryota > Metazoa > Arthropoda > Insecta > Coleoptera > Chrysomelidae > Lochmaea > Lochmaea crataegi. The sequence goes on along the minus strand of OX387425.1, from coordinate 41,720,207 downwards.
CAACTATTTATAAGATTATTCGTTTATCTTTTTCAAATAAAAAGCCAAAGACCAAAGACCATAATAATTACGCCGATATAATATTGAAAAAAAAAAACATTTTATATATGTTACGCTGCAGAGAAATGTGGTACAAATATTTTCTTCCTCTTTATTGAAAATAATTTATTTATCAAATAAAATCAATAAATAACAAATTCCACATCAGAAATATAACTATTACTTTTTAGACTTAATGATCATTAGAATTGAAAACGAACCCGAATATTCAATTTATAGAAAACCAACACACACAGACAATACAATCCGACTCAAACCACCCTATTTCACACAAACTAGCTGCGCATCACTCTATGATATACAGAGCTTTTCTAATTCGAATGTATTCAGAAAATTTTGAAAGAGAAATTAAAATAATTAAGCAAATTGCTAAAAACAGTACGAAGAAAAATAATATAATTCGATAACATACTTTGACAAAATTTTAACTCAAATTTCAAGGGAAAGACCACTAATTTTCAAAAACAGTATAATCGTGATCTCCATGCCTAAAACTACTATATGATGTAATTATAGTTTTATTTGTTTTATAATATGAATAATGTAATAAATTACATAATTTTCATTTCAAACTCACAATTTTTCGAGCCATTTGTAAGGGCTACTATCATTTGTGAAATGGAGTGTGACGTACTAGCCCCTTCACGCCTATCGACCTTAAGCCGACCAATAATATAAGTTCTATCATAGAAAATCCGTATACCTGTGGTTCCGTGTATGACAAAATACAATCAATTTTGAGGTTATGCTTCATTGTATTTGTATGCTGTTTTTAGTTTTTGAGAAAAATTGAAAATACTACACAAAAACGACAACAATAACCTCACAAACATACGACAAACAGACAAAAAAACAAGATGCACCGCCAATGACGACTAAGGTCACAGATCCCAGAACTAAAAGTCAATCACGCTGAGAGTTCTTCTGTGAACAAATGTCATATTCCATCACCAACAGTGTTGCCGCTCTAAAATAGTCAAACTTGTTCTCAAGATAAAAGAAGAATACAAACAAAATGTAATCATTCCAACAAATTACTTTCTTGTAAAATGACATTTTCATCATTAGTTGATACGTTGTAGTTATATAAAATCCAATGATGAGTAGCTTTGACAACACTGCACTTCAGAGTCCACAGAGGATATAATAAACAATCATTATTCATTGATTGAAATATGTTCCCCATTCAAAGGATAATATTGCATTCAATACTCACAAAAATATTCTGACTTCTTTAACAAATGCTAAAGAGAAATAAAATTTTGTACAAAAATCAGGTGTATATAAGATCAAATTTTCTCATTGCAATGCAGTTTATATCGGTGAAACACAAAGAAATCTTGAAATAAGAAAAATGGACTTCTTTAGAAATAAATATCCAGATAAGTCAAATTATGCAAAACACATAATGAAACAAACCACCACCCCACATTGAACTTTTACGTAGTTGTCAAAATGTTTACAGACTCAATTTCTTAGAATAATTAATATTATATATATAATTAATAATATATGTTATATCTGTTGTGGGATTTTTTATTTATTGATTTTATTTTAGAATAATGGAAACATTCACCTCCTAGTAAATGTTGAAACAATTAATTTATAAGAATTCATTTTTTATTTCTTTTAATACCGTATTCAGGCAAGTCGTTTAATTACGGAGAGCTTGTCTCTCGTCGTCAAAAGGCTAATCTTACTATTCCAGGCAATGGCTCCATAAGTTATGATTGGTCTTACTATGGCTGTGTACATCCAGCTCAGGATCCTTGGGTTAGAGCTCCAATTTTTTCCTTTCAGGTTCCTGCACACCACTTGAGCAATTTTTGCTTTGTACGTAATCTCCTTTTTTTTGTCACAAAGGGTATTCTCAAAATTTCCCCTGGCTGTTATGACAATGTCATCGGCATATCCTTGGCAGGATATGAACATTTAAACCACATAGGAGTTCGTCAGCTATCTTTACTTGTCCTCGTCTCTGTTACTCTAGTGGTGAGCAGTTCCGACATCTATTTGCATGTGCTGTCTACACCTCTTCAATTTAATGCTGTTTTGACAGCCACATATGGAATATTAGCAAAAGCTCCATCAAGAATGCACATACTATAGTATCTTGGTTATCGAACGCACCTCGGATAACCTCCGTTAGATGTACCAGTGCAGTCACCGTAAGGATGCTGATGTGGGTGGAGAGGTAGTATCTCTAGGATTTCCTTTCTAAGCTGCTTCGACTAATTCTAACCAAATGTGGTAGAATTTTGACTTGTCTTTGTTGAAGCAATGCCAGGAAAATCCCGTCGGCTCCAGGAGCCTTGGTGTTAATAGCCCATTTTAGCCTTTCGTTACTAAAAATGTGCCTAGCCGTTGTAGTGCTTTCTCTTGAAGGTCTTTCGTGATCTTCGAAAGGATTTACTCTTCTATTTGGGTTACTTCCGGGAAAATGAGTTTCTACTAAGAGTCGCAGTCTTTCATTCTCATTTTCGGTATATTTACCGCCTGGTTTTCTCAAAGCCATATATGTGGTAACCCTACTTACCACCATGTTTTCATAAAACCTTGCCGCAGCGGGTGTAGTGTTTATATCTCCACAGAATTTCCTAAGGCAATCTCTTTTAGCGCTTTTCCAATTTCTTTGTAATATGTGTATCGCACCTAGAGTATATCTACCAGTTCTCGGTAGTTTTGCTCTATTAAAACGGTCCCTGGTTTGAGATTTGAGTTTTGACAAATGTTTGTTCCACCAGGGTCCACCCTACTGCTTCGCTGATCTTGAAGAGGACAGCTCCATTCAAATGCATCGATTATTGCCCCGTTCAATTCTCAAGCTCATGTTCCAGGTCAAGATGGTGTCCAGCCTTTCCTCTTCCCTGAATATGTACTAGGTACGTTATGTGACATTCACTGAGACCTAAAAGATCTTTTGTGCACCATTTCTTCTACACAGTTCCTGAGGAAAGTCTCAGATACTAGTAGTTCTCTATTTCCCGAAGTAATTTTAGGATATCCGCATGCTTCAGTTTAGGTAAGTGTGACTCGGTATTGTTATGCATTCCGCAAGTATGTGAAATGAGGTTTCTTATTCCACGGTAATTTAAACTACATACAACAATATTAGCGATCCGAACAACTTATTTATGTTGGTGCATATATAAATTTGGCGCCATGTTTAATAACAGCTATTTACAATAGTAAATTGTTCTTTTGGGATATATTGCCGTGCGGTGGCCAAATAATTTTGTTTATTATGAGATAAAGATGTCAAACCATAAAATGTTAGTTAGTAATTAGGTAACAATTTTTGACAAAGTTTCTATAGATAGGTAGGTACTGAATAATTTAACCGACTTTATTTGGCAATAGATCACACAACTTTTTACGGTTGAAAAACTGCGATGCCACATTGCCATGTTACGTTTTTGATGGTGACTCACTTCTTTTTGTAGATAATCCTAATTTTTCTGCTTTTTGGGTACTATTACTTGTGTTTCAGCTACGGACTTCATCAAAGCCCACACCCTGTCTATGTGGGTTTTCCTCATAGGCATTGATGTGATAATTATTGACAAGTCTAGGCGGTAAATCATTTTAATTCTAATGTATTGCGGATTCCTTAGCTTACCGAAGTTGAAATTAATAAGATTTAAACAACTCAAATTTCACTATTTACCTGTCTCAGTGAAGTTGGCCCAACCCTTTAAAACTTGATACTTGAACAAAATGGCACCGCTTGTCATGCGGCTTAAAAAGTGAAAGATTGGATGATGGAACAAGATATTTCGGTTTTAAATTGGACGTCTAGTAGTCCAGATATGTCACCGATTGAAACCTTGTGGCATATCATAAAAAAAAGCAACGAGAAAATCCCACAAGGACAATTCCAGAGTTGCGGACCCGTCTTCAAGAAGTTTGGAACGGCTTTACTCCATATGACTGCAAAACCTTAGTTGACACAATACCAAGACAAATCGAAGCAGTTATTAGTCGAAAAGGCCATGTAACGATGTGGTAATTTGCTTCTATTTTCTTAAGTTGATTTTCTTCATTGGAGAGTTATTTGAATTTGTTTTGTTTTATCTGTTACAAAAAATACAATATTTCAAGCTAAAACTAAATGAACAGAACGCATTTTATCAAAAATATATTGTAGTTTTTATTGCGTACTTCATTAATACTGTAAATCTCTTTAAAAACATAGTTTTGGTAGTTGGGTCAACTTCACTGAGACAGGGCTCGTATATACAAGCTGATTGATTAGTGTGATAAAGCTCAGTAGGTCTGTTATCATGAAAGATACCAAGAAAGTTAATTATAAAAATTATAGGCAGCTAATTGCCGGACCTGCACTAATATCGAAGTATACCAATTTGAAGAGTAAGGTTCAAAGAACAAGTACGATTTTTCAATTTAAAAAAATGCAGTTGGTCAAAAGTTATTAACATGGAAAGTTAGTAAAAATCGTCGATTTTTCGACTTTCAAAAATTTATAAATTTTTAAATATGCATTATACGGAAAAATTACAAGAGACCTTATCTTCTTAAAATGGGCCATATTTCCATAAAAAAAATTGTCCGAACCGAACAAACCATTTGTTCATAATTTGTTTAAACAATTGCGATTTAAACAAAACGTACCAGTTTTTCGCAAAAACGCCGGGCATATTTGGATTCAGCGGCTCAAAATACATAAGAATACCACTGTTTTATCCTTGGCCCTATGATTGCACACGGCAGAATTGACTGCTCCCGGACTATTTGTCGGTTCTGGCATATCCTTTATGGCTGTGATACGTTCGCGCGTTGGATGAATTCCTTTTTTATCTATTTGATGTCCTAGATATGTCACAATTTCTTGTAACCATTGACATTTTGACTTCTGAGTTGTTATCCCCGCCAACTGTAAGCGCTCTAAAACTTGTTCTACTCGTTTTAAATGTACGTCCTTATTTTCTGCTGTTACTAAAAAATCGTCTAAATAACAAACTGTACAGTTGGTCCGGTGGATCTTTTCCCATGTATGAATTTATTCACATACTACTTTTTGTAGTACGTCTCTTTTCTACTCACAGAATCTAAACCCCCGAAATGAAACTGTTTGTTCCATTACAACATAATATAACAAACAGAGATAGCCATAGATGAATGTGGGTGATAGGTGTAACCCACACAACAGAAGATCTGTGGTTTAACCGAGGTCCATAAAGGTAGCGCTGAAAAATCAGCGGAATCGAAAAAAAAACGTCTGAATTTGTTGCTAATTAGTTGCCAAAAAAACGATTTTGTTGCTCAAACCGATCTCGAAAAATCGATGACAATGCTCTTTATATCAAGCTAGCGGGGACAAGACGAAAAAATAAATACGACAAAATTTGTTGCTAATTTGTTGCTGCAAGGTGTCGCTAAAGAATATAACGAAAAAAAGTTATTATGGTTTTTTATAAAAATTTGAGTTTGACAGTGACCCCGCTATCTTTATTCGCAGTTTTTCGTGGGTTAACACGAGTATAAAATTTGTTGCTACATGCAGGTATACTCTAATAGACGTAAATTATCAGCAACAAAATATAAACAAAAGATCAGATCGGTTTATAGATCGGTATGAATGTACAGAGTACCCGCTATCTTTATTCGCGGTTTTTTTGTAAGCAGATACGAGTATAGAATTTGTTGCTACCTGCAGGTATACTCTAATAGACGTAAATTATCAGCAACAAAATATAAACAAAAGATCAGATCGGTTTATAGATCGGTATGAATGTACAGAGTACCCGCTATCTTTATTCGCGGTTTTTTTCTAGGAAGATACGGGTATAAAATTTGTTGCTACCTGCAGATATACTCTAATAGACGTAAATTGTCAGCAACAAAATATAAACAAAAGATCGGATCGGTTTATAGATCGGTATGTATGTACAGAGTAGCCGCTATCTTTATTTGCGGTTTTTTTGTAGGAATATACGGGTATAGAATTTGTTGCTACCTGCAGGTATACTCTAATAGACGTAAATTATCAGCAACAAAATATAAACAAAAGATCAGATCGGTTAATGATCGGTATGAATGAACAGAGTACCCGTTATCTTTATTCGCGGTTTTTTTGTAGGAAGATATGGGTATAGAATTTGTTGCTACCTGCAGGTATACTCTAATTCACGTAAATTATCAGCAACAAAATATAAACAAAAGATCGGATCGGTTTAAAGATCGGTATGAATGTACAGAGTACCCGCTATCTGTATTCGCGGTTTTTTTGTAGGAAGATACGGGTATAAAATGTGTTGCTACCTGCAAGTATACTCTAATAGACGTAAATTATCAGCAACAAAATATAAACAAAAGATCAGATCGGTTTATAGATCGGTATGAATGTACAGAGTACCCGCTATCTTTATTCGCGGTTTTTTTGTAAGCAGATACGAGTATAGAATTTGTTGCTACCTGCAGGTATACTCTAATAGACGTAAATTATCAGAACTGATCAGATTATAGATCGGTATGAATGTACAGAGTACCCGCTATCTTTATTCGCGGTTATTTTGTAGGAAGATACGAGTGTAGAATTTGTTGCTACCTGCAGGTATACTCTAATAGGCGTAAATTATCAGCAACAAATATAAACAAAAGATCGGATCGGTTTAAAGATCGGTATGAATGTACAGAGTACCCGCTATCTGTATTCGCGGTTTTTTGTAGGAAGATACGGGTATATAATTTGTTGCTACCTGCAGGTATACTCTAATAGACGTAAATTATCAGCAACAAAATATAAACAAAAGATCGGATCGGTTTATAGATCGGTATGAATGTACAGAGTACCCGTTATCTTTATTCGCGGTTTTTTTGTAGGAAGATACGGGTATAGAATTTGTTACTACCTGCAGGTATACTCTAATGGACTGGGAGTACTTTCAACAGCTTTGTGGTTTGTAATGCTTGAGAAAATTCCACTGCTTTTATCGAATTCAACAAATAGTACCTTTCAATAATATATATCAATAATTGGAGAACCTAATGATATTTTAAAGTTTGATACTTGATCGTTGTGAAAAAACCATTGGTCTGAACCCGTTTCCGACTTTCTATATTAATAATATGGTAAGTTAGAAAGTCCATAGAAGCTAACTTGCTTGTATAATTCATTAAATTTTTGAGTATGAAAGAATATCTTGACAGAAAATAAATATGAATATTTCATTTTTAACTTTGACGCCCTATAACTCAGATACTCGACTTGATCTACTCGCTCTCAAGAGTCGGCCATGCCTAACCTAACCTGGAAAACCTGTATGAGTAAAAATATAAATAAAATAAGGTGAGATTTTTTTTTCAACAAACAAATCACCATGTCAATATTTATATTGTAAAAATATTAGTAACTATTTTATTTTCCTATTTTCAGAATTGTCGTACTCAGATGAATCTTTTAGTGAGAACGTATTGGGAATATATTCCTTCTTCAGATGTAAGTGATGATAAAATTGGTCAATAACATAAACGGCCAGTTCTCCAGAGTTGCCTACTCTAGAAAACATTATCTGCAGTGATCACTGTTATCGTGGGGAATACTTATCCGACATATCTAATCGTAACTGAACTGAAGAAAATATCGATAAAGATACATTGTCCTTTGAACACAATTCATCCAACATTTATAACCTTTCATTAAATGAAAGTTATATGTCTTCCCAATCTTGCAGTACTCCACAAATTAGTGAACAAGGTACCAGTTGCGAAGGAAAAAAAAATCATTAACAAAAAACGTATTCGAAAAAAACACACTTGCGCTTTTTGTGACGTAAAAGTTAATGATTTTGCCCGACATATAGAAAGAAACCACAATGACGAGTTAGACGTACCGAAAATCATGAGTCTGGACAAAAAACCAAAAAAAAATAGATTTCTCTGTTATGTCTGCACCAGGAAAAAATGAAAATCAATATATTGCTTGTAGTTTCTGTCGGGGTTATTAAGCCCCAAAAAGTTTGCCACGTCACGTCAAGAAGTGTTATTTCAACAAAAGTGATCATTCGAAACGATTTAATGCGCAAATTGAGGGACAATCAAATGAGTCGACATTTTGGTCCCAATGATATTTTAAAAACCAGTGGTCTGGGAGTTACGAGCAGATGAAGTTTCTTTGGTGATTAAAAAAGACGGGATTATTTGTGAAGCTGGTCGAAGATACCAAAGAAACCATAAAGAAAAACATTTAGTGATGGTTGCTAAACGAAATATGCGAAGATCAGCCAGATTACTTATTATTGTTAGACAATTATTAGGAAACGACCGGCTTTCCTTAGAAGATGTTTTAAAAGCAAGTAAATTTAAAACAATAGTTAGAGCGACTCGAATGATTGCTGAATACGATAAGGTGAATCGTAATTAAAAATCACCTACCCTGGCTTTACAGATGGGAGCTATATTAAAGAGTGCAATAAATGCTACATATTCTAAGGAAGTTCAGAAATAAAATGTGTTTTCTGACCGTTTCGAACAACTAAAGGCTCTTACTGCTCTTATCGAAACTGACTGGGCCCATGAGATATCAAGTGAAGCAGGACAAAACCTGACCATTAACAAATTCAATAAGCCTACTCTGATACCATTGGCAGAAGACATATCAGTAAGTTCCCCTATTTAATGTATCTAAATACTTATTAATCTTTCCAAAAAATGCCTTATACTTACAGGATGATTCCTTAGAAGTTTGGTGGTGTGTATCTATATATTTTTTTGTTTCAGAAATTTGAGAAATATCTTCAAAACCTTATACGAGACAACAAAACTAAATTAATGCAAAACCCTAATGATCTAAGAAGTTTTAAGCACCTCAAGGAGACATTTTTTGTAGCCTATTAATTTTTAACAAAAGAAGAGTGGGAAAACTACAGCGGATAACTTTGCAATCGTTCTTGAAAACTCATCAAAAGGCCCCTGTTTCTCAAGATTTTGAGAAAGTTCTATCTGAATCGGAGAAAATTTTATCCAATTCTCTTAAACGAATTGTGATTAGAGGCAAAAGAAAAATATGCTATTGAATTTGCAATTAACTGCCGACAAAAGTTCGACCTCCTAGAAGACCCTTAGGTATCTTTTTGGTATTCCAGGCACAGAGAATCCTATATCAGGGAATGTAACTATGAGAAAACATGCTAATATTGCAATACAAGATATTAGTCGAGCGTCCCTTTTAACATCCACGAAATTCAGAAAACACTTGGCTACTATTATTCAAATACTTAAAATCTACAAATATGAACAAGAGCAACTAGCCACTTTCATGGGACATACGTCAAAAACCCACGAGGCGTTTTACCGTCTACCAGATGATATTTATCAAACTGCCAAAGTAAGCAAACTTTTGCCAAAGACGACTTCTATAGAACAATATAAAGGCATGTCTATAGCTGATATAAATATCAACTTAAATACTATTGAAGAAGAGTCAGACACAGAGGATGATATTTTGATAAATGAATTAGTACAGGTAAATACCCCGCAAATGCTATCTAATAATAATTCAATCTGCTCAAATAATAAACCTAACCTGGAAATAAAGAAAAAAGATAAAAGAGAGTGTTAACACAATGGTCAGAGCGACAAAAAATCTAACAAATGATTATTTCAAGACACTCATTAAAGGAAAAAGAGCGCAAAGGAAAAACGAAGTGGAAGCTTTAATTGGGAAGCATCTTAATGTTTTTACGAACAAGTCCTGGCCAGTTACGAAGACATAAATATATGTGCAAAATAAGTATACAAAAAAGTATAAGACAACCAATCTACCATCTACGTTGTTGTAGTGGCTATTATGTTGTTATTTCTACAGTTTATTTAATTTATGTTTCATTGTTCCAAATAACAGTTATTTTTTATGGTTTTCAGTAAAACTTTTTGTTTTCTAAATTTTAAATAGAAACTTTTGTTTATTCTATATTATTTATGCATAAAATAATTAAATGTTTAAGAAAAGTTTTGGCCTTTTTTGTAGTAAGTACCTTAGGCAAGAGATAACAAGCAAAATGCACATTTTAGCTGAATATCTATCCAATATATTCATTCCCAATCAGATTTAAGAAAAAATCTATTTCATATGGAATTGGTAAATGTTAATAAACATTTTTAAAAACATGCATTCAAATTATAACTTGGTAGTTTGTACCTTTTTTAATCAACAAAAAATATTCCAGCTAACATTGATTTTTGTGGATAAACTGAATTATAATAATATCTACAGTTGAGGAGCAGATTTTCTATATGCATTTTGTCCATTTTTTGAAATTTTTGCAAATAAAGAAAAACTGCTGATCGTCTGACAAGAAATTATCCGAAAAATTGATAAACTCAAAAAATGTATGTCTCTGATCTGATCAGGCTCTAACTAGATATGTTCCAGGTATTTAAGGCGTTTAAGGCAATAGCAGATAATGAGTTCTGCCGTCTCATATGCGACATTGCAGAATCTGCATGTTTCACTGTCCACTTTGTCCATCTTACAGAGATGGTATCTGAGTGATCAGTGTCCAGTGAAAATTCCTGTGATTACTCTAAGATCAGATCATTTTCGGACTTTTTGCACGATGCGGCTTTTTGGGATTCCACAAAATGGTTCGGATCCAATAAAAGGAGTTCTAGCTCCTTCTTTCTCAATCTCATTTCCGACAATTCCTTAAAGCCCCGGCACCCATAACCAAGCTACTTGGTTGTGTCTAGCCAGAAACTTAACAGTTTCAAGAGGTTCTGGAGTTTTTTGTTTCAATATTATTTCGAAGTGTTTCAACAGGTAAATATATATATTGTAACGTTTATTCTAATTTATATTTACAATTAATTTATATTTACAGATTTATATGTAATTCAGTCCTTATTTAATAATTTATGTCATACACTAAACACACTAATTATAATTTATATGAGAGTCACTTAATAATCACTTTATCGATGCGCGATTACTTTCCTTCGGTATCAACACTGACTGATTGACTAATTGCCTGCGGGGATGCTTGTGGCCTATTTATACTCACGCGCCGTAATTCTAGAAACCTTTCGGCGTTCTGGCGGGTTCACTGGATATTCTCGATGTTTCGTATTCTGGATGCTTCTCGAAAATTGGGCGGAGGAGCCATAGTCGTCTCATACGGGGATTTCACTGGGGGCACTAAGTGAGAATATTATTGCAGTAGCTCGCGTAACATTGCCCCCTCCTTAAGAGACAGTTCCTCCTGGAACTAGCTAGGAAACTGGAACGAGATGACTGTATCGGCAACTGGTCCCCTTGTTGCATTTTCCATTTGTATGGAAGTAACATGCGACCGTCTTCTCTGTTGGCTGTGTCTCCCGAGCATGGCCGCAAACCAGTACCTGCACTTCGGTGTCTCGGAAGATTACTTCTACCATGTTACGGATTATTCGCCAATCTAAATGCCTACATTCAATCTTGGGCATGGCTAGCCTATGCACGTTCAATTCAAGCACATGCTCCCTCAGGCTTTGTAATGCTTCCCAGACATCCTCGTACGTTGGTCTTTCGTCGAAAGTGTTCCTCGTCACTAGGTGGAAATTGTAGCGGGAGCCATTTTGCAGCTTCAAAGCTTTACCTGGTACTGGTAACTGGTTTACCAAAGGTAGTGCACCACCCTTCTTTATAAACAGAGATGCCAGTCCGCGCGCATCGGTTACGCTGGCAGGGATGTTTATTGCCAGTGAGTATTCCTCCGGAACGGTAAGCAGGTCTTGTCGTCTCTCAGTGGTGACGCCGAATCTTGCTTTTCCGGTACCACCATAAGCACCCATGAATTCTACAAAAGCAGGATCGGCTACTTCCTGAAGCTGGTTTACTTCCTCATCGTGGTCACCCTCGAATGGCGCTAATCGGTTACGGTGTACCACCTTTGGCTTTCCATTTGGGATCTTGCTGATACGATAGATGACATCGTTGATTCTTTTCTTTACGAGGTACGGACCGTCCCAAGCTTTCTGCAACTTTGGAGAAAAACCCTTTTGTCTTCTTGGGTTATGCAGCCAGACTTTGTCTCCTTCGTGGAAACCTCCTTTCGTAGCTTGCGTATCGTACCTTTTCTTCATCCTATCGCTAGCGATCTGAAGATTCGATCGAACCAGCTCGTGTACGTCATCCATTCTTTTTCTCAGCTGGGTCACGTAATCTTCACCAGCTATGTCTTCTCCGGGTCGGCGTCCAAATTCAAGGTCGCAGGGTAATCTCATTTCGCGTCCGAACAGAACTCTTGCTGGTGTTTGGCCGGTGGACTCATTGATGGCGGATCTGTAGGCCATCGCGAATAGCGAGAGATATTGGTCCCAATCTCGCTGATGGTTAGATACTACTTTAGACAGGTATTTGCCAAGGGTTCTGTTCATTCGCTCTACCATTCCGTCCGACTGTGGGTGCAAAGCCGTAGTTCTTGTTTTCTTCATGCCGAGCTTTTCACAAACTTCCTGGAACAGCTGGCTTTCGAAGTTTCTGCCCTGGTCGCTGTGTATTTCCAGGGGCACTCCATATCGGCAAATGAATTCATTCACAAGCACATCGGCAACCGTTGCGGCTTCTTGGTTTGGAATGGCAAACGCTTCTACCCATTTTGTGAAGTAGTCCATCACCACCAAAATGTACCTGCTGCCATTTGCTGTAGGTGGAAACGTTCCGGCAATGTCCAGGGCAATGCGTTCAAAAGGGCTTCCGACATTGTACTGCTTCATAGGAGCCTTTCTTCTCCCGTGCGGTCCATTGGTCGTAGCACAGGTAGTGCACTTCTTACACCAGTCCTTCACATCTTCGGAACTGTGCATCCAATAAAACCGTTCTCGCACTTTCTGGAGGGTCTTCTTCACACCTAGATGTCCTCCTGACGGACTGTCGTGTAATTTCCGCAGTACTGCTGCTATCCTTGCTCTTGGAATCACCAACTGTCTTCTACTTTCGGAACCCTCATCGTTCTCGATTACTCGCTGTAGCAAACCGTTTTCCAAAACCAGCGAGTCCCACTGGGCCCAATACGATTTCATCGTTGGCGAGTACCTTGAAATCTCCTGCCAAGTAGGTCGACAGTTCTCCTTTTTCCAATGTCGGATTTTCTTCAAGTCGGGATCGTTCTCTTGTTCCTCTTCCAACTTTTCTGGTGTCCATTCGTCGGTGGTCACCGTGGTTCTTCGAATCGCAGCTTCCTTAGCTTCTGTTTTGCTGCAGTGAGAGCACTCTGCAGGGCATGGTCTTCTAGAGAGGGAGTCTGCATTTCTGTGGCTTATTCCGGCTCTATGCTCAATAGTGAAATTATATTCTTGGAGCCGCTCGATCCATCTAGCGATTTGACCTTCAGGGTTCTTGAATTGCATAAGCCACTTAAGTGATGCATGATCGGTTCTGATCACAAATTTCTTCCCATACAGATACTGATAGAAGTGCTCCACGGACTTCACTACTGCTAGGAGCTCTCTTCTTGTGACGCAGTAGTTTTGTTCTGGTTTGGAAAGGACTTTACTAAAATATCCCAGAACTTTCTCTTGTCCTCCTTGAACCTGTGATAGCACTCCTCCAATTCCAACATTGCTAGCATCAGTATCTAGTATGAATTCTCCCTCTGGTAGTGGATAACCGAGTATAGGTGCAGTAGTCAAGTGCTTCTTCAAGGTTTCGAACGAAGTTTGGCAATCTTCGTCCCAGCGAAACTCCCTTGCTTCCTCTGTAAGTCGTGTCAAGGGCTTAGCGATATCTGCAAGCTTCTTTATAAATCGCCTGTAGTATGTACAGAGTCCAAGGAAGCTTCTAACTTGGTGCTTGTCGGTGGGTCTTGGCCACTTTCGTACGGCAGCAGCTTTTTCTTCGTCTACAGCTACACTATCCTTGCTGACTACATGGCCTAGGTAATTGACTTTGTTCTGAAATAGTTGACATTTCTTGGGGTTGAGCATCAGTTGGGCAGCTTGCAACCTTTTGAAGACGCCTTCCAAATTCTCTCGATGTTCTTCGAATGTCCTTCCCAAGACTATGATGTCATCAAGGTACACTAAGCATGTCTTCCAGGACAACCCTCGCAATACGTTTTCCATCAATCTTTCGAACGTTGCGGGGGTATTGCACAGCCCAAATGGCATAACGGTGAAATGCCATAGACCAGATCCGGTGGTAAACGCTGTCTTTTCTCTATCGGCTGGATCCATTTCTACCTGCCAATATCCAGACTTCAGGTCCAAGGTGGAAAACAATTTGCTACCGGCCAGCGTATCCAGAGTGTCGTCGATTCTCGGCAGAGGATAGCTATCTTTCTTTGTAACATTGTTCAACTGCCGGTAGTCCACGCAAAACCTCGTGGTTCCATCCTTCTTCTTTACCAGGACTACCGTAGAGACCCAAGGGCTGGTAGAAGGTTCTATTACCTTGTCCTTTTCCATCTCGCGAACAGTTCTCTCCGCTTCCTCTCTTTTGGCCTGTGGTAGCCGTCGAGCCGATTGTCTTATCGGTTTAGCGTCGCCGGTGTCAATTTTGTGTTTGACAGCAGATGTTCTTCCTGACTTTCCTCCTTTTGGTACAAAAAGAGATCGGTATCGTAGCAAGAGTTCTCTGATCGTTTTCTTCTCTTGCAGGCTAAGGGATTGTCCAGCCACTGCTATCATTTGTTCAAATTTATTGTTGGCATCATTGGAGGTTGTTGTTTGATGAATTATCGACGCCACTGGTACGCAAGTTCCAATTTTGGTATCCTTCTTCATAGTTATTGGATGGTCATTTACATTTATAATGCGTACAGGTATTTCTTCGGCAGCCATGACTAACCCTTTTCCAACCAAGATTCCTCGACCAACCTCTTCATCGTGATTCCATGGTTCCATCATGACCGGTGTTCCTTCTTCGACGGTTCCTTGTAGCCTTGCCACAGTGAAAAATTCACTCCTTGCGGGTACAACTGTATCCTCCTGTACGGCTACCTGAACAGTCTTATCCTCGTGTGGGTGAAGGAATACCTCCTCAGAACCTACTCTAATCACTCGGTTCTTGAAATCTAGCTGGAAGCCATGTAGGTTCATAACGTCCATTCCGAGTATTATGTCCTCTTCGATATCGGCGACAACGACTGTGTGGGTGAACTTTTCTGCGCCAATTCCCAATTGCACCGGTAGTTCTCCATGGACATTGGCGCTTTCACCTGTGGCAGTCCTGAGTCGCAGTCTCGTCGGTAAAAGTCTTTTCCGGGTGTTGACAGTCTCGGGGCGAATAATAGTCCTCGTTGCTCCAGTGTCCACCAATAGTGTATACTTCCTTCCATTAACTTCACCATCCACGTATACACTATCATCGCGACATTTCAGAGAGGCTATTAGGATGAGAGGGTCTTTGGAATGTCTTCGGGTCGAAGCTGCCCTCTGAAGGTCGACCCTTCCTAGTTTTTCCTGCTGGGCGTCTTCGTTTGTAGCAGTTCTCGGTCGCTTGCACGAACTGCGTACATGTCCCATTTCTCCACAATTACAGCATCTCACGGCTTTCAGTTTTCCATTTGAGATGCTTTTCATCATGTTGACAATCTCGTCAAGCTTGTTCTCAACTTCTTCGTCTGCTACAGCCCTCACCTTGCCGTATACTCCGGAAGCCTGTGTAGCTGCTTCGTACTCCAAGGCTGCAGAGAGTACGTCGACCAGTGTCTTATGCCGAGCCAAGCGTAGAGTTCTCTGCATTTCATGGTCACGAACTCCGTCGATGAATGTCTGTACCCCTAAACATTCCATGACATTCTCCGGTGCCGATGGATAGGCGAACCGCACCAACCTCGCAATGTCTGCTTCGAATTCTTGCAGAGTTTCGTCGCGTTTTTGTTTGCGGTTTTTCAGCTGCGACTGGTACAGATGCTCCAGGTGTTCCAGGCCATATCTCATATTCAATCGCTTTTTGAGTTGTTCAAAATCTTCGGCCTCTTCCACTGGAATGGTCTGGAGGATATCCATAGCGTCTCCTCTAAGGGCAAGGGTTAAAATTAACGCTTTTTCCTTCTCACTCCAGTTGTTTGCCTTTGATGCCGCCTCGAACTGCTTAAGATAGTTCGGCCATGACGTTTTACCGTCGAATGTTGGCAGTTTCACTCGGCTGTTAATATCGTTTTCCATTTTCGGTTTCAACTCTACTTTCTCTGCCAGTTCGTCGTTATTCGGGGCTTGCCTAGTTGTAATATCCGGTTTATTACTAGTCTTCCTTTCGATTTCTTTGATTTTTTGTTTCATTTCTTGCTCCATACTTTTAATCTTTTCTTCCACGGCAGAAATATCAGTCTTCATGGATGTCATTTCATTTTTCATGTCCGTCGAAATTTTATTCTCCATGTCCGACATTTTGTTTTCCATGTCCGACATTTTGTTTTCCATGTCCGACATTTTGTTTTCCATGTCCGCCGAAAGTTTACTTTCCATGGATGAAATTTTATTTTCCACGTCCGACAATTTGTTTTCCATGTCCGCCGAGAGTTTACTTTCCATGGCTGAAATTTCGTTTTTTATATCCGTCGAAATTTTATTTTCCATGGATGAAATTTTATTTTCCACGTCCGACAATTTGTTTTCCATGTCCGCCGAGAGTTTACTTTCCATGGCTGAAATTTCGTTTTTTATATCCGTCGAAATTTTATTTTCTATGTCCGACATTTTGTTTTCCATGGATGAAATTATAGAGGCGGACGCTTCGTCGGTGAATTCAAACGTTTCCGGGTCCAATCCATTGTTAATCATAGCTTTTTTTAGTCGTTCCACTAACACTGACTTGACCCCACTTGTGTCCAGTTCGTAATCCTCCAACTCTCTTCGAAGCTCTGAAACTTTTAATTCACAAAGTTTCTTCGCCATCTTCCTGTATATTTATTTACTTATTTTTTTTTTAACCCCACACCTGACACCAATGTAACGTTTATTCTAATTTATATTTACAATTAATTTATATTTACAGATTTATATGTAATTCAGTCCTTATTTAATAATTTATGTCATACACTAAACACACTAATTATAATTTATATGAGAGTCACTTAATAATCACTTTATCGATGCGCGATTACTTTCCTTCGGTATCAACACTGACTGATTGACTAATTGCCTGCGGCGATGCTTGTGGCCTATTTATACTCACGCGCCGTAATTCTAGAAATCTTTCGGCGTTCTGGCGGGTTCACTGGATATTCTCGATGTTTCGTATTCTGGATGCTTCTCGAAAATTGGGCGGAGGAGCCATAGTCGTCTCATACGGGGATTTCACTGGGGGCACTAAGTGAGAATATTATTGCAGTAGCTCGCGTAACAATATATATAGGAAATAGTTCGTTGCCGATACTAGTTAGGTCTAACTATTATTGTGGGGGATGCGGCAATGTGAATAAGTGAACTCTTTTTACTTTGTTCTGAGCTTTCGGTAATTTATTATCACCATTATCAAAGAACTACAAAAGATAGGTACATTTATAGATATTTCAAACAGGTGTAAATAAATTCAGTTTAAAAGTAAAACATTAATTACTTACAACTAAGCGAGGTTAATCACAATATCTATATATAATATGTATAAAATGGAGAAAAAACATGGTATTAGATATAATTTTCTTTTTCAAAGAAATTAAATAAAAAATAAAACTATCAAAATTGACATTACGACATCGATGTTAATTTTTAGTAGTCATAGAAATGTCTTTAAATATGTTTAGTATATTAGCAAGTGAAATAATAGTTGGTAAGTTAATATAAAGGAACAGAATTCTCATCTTCAATATTTGAATTTTTTTTTTTTTGTTTTTTTGATAGTTTTATTTTTTATTTAATTTCTTTGAAAAAGAAAATTATATCTAATACCATGTTTTTTCTCCATTTTATACATATTATATATAGATATTGTGATTAACCTCGCTTAGTTGTAAGTAATTAATGTTTTACTTTTAAACTGAATTTATTTATACCTGTTTGAAATATCTATAAATGTATCTTTTGTAGTTCTTTGATAATGGTGATAATAAATTACCGAAAGCTCAGAACAAACTAAAAAGAGTTCACTTTACATACATACAAACAAATACTAAAAAAAGACTTCTTAGAAATGGCTCACATATCACAAGAACCTTGTACTATTAACAAGAAGAGTGACCATAAGAATCTCAGTGATATTTATCACTACTTACTATCAATGGATCACAATAATAACATTTCAAATTTCAATTCTTAATCAAATATTAATTTTTTAAAAAACTTTTATAATAATTTGACATTATCATAACCTACACTCTCCATTTTTTGACATAATTTTTATAACTTATTAGAAGGAAAAAAATGAAATTGTTTATCTGTCATAATGACAATATTTCAATATTTTTTAAAAAATTCAAATACCAATTTTAGCATTTAATATATATTTACCATTTTATATCAATCCTCAATTTACTGTAACTTGATAATGGAAATAAAAGTATCCGAAAGCTTGTTTAATTAGTAAGAAGAGTTCACTTTTATAAACTTGCCGTTTCCCCAATATTTCTGGTTTTATATATATATATATATAACTCTTATTATATATTGTGGCTTTTTAGAGAAAAATACCTATTTTCAAAGTAAACACTTTATTTTGTTTAGCTTTCGTTGCACTTCGTCAACTTCATCAGAACAAAATCCTTGATTAAAAAATAATATCAAAAATCTTCATCATAATAAAAAATACAGAATAATTTTATAGAAAACACGTTCAAATTTTGATTATTTTACCAAACTAATGTCAAACGTCAAAATAACGTTAAAAATTTAAAGTGACAAATGAAAAGTTTTAAATTTGTGTTGGTAAATAGCAATTTTAAAGGTGGTATCTTGTATTGAATTGTCCGGTAGTTCATTGATTGATCGGAGCTAATGTGTCAATGTTTTGACTGGTATTTCTTACGGAATTATAATTATGTTTCTGCTTTTTTAGTTGCAAGTCTAAGTCTATCAGGTTTGAGTAAATTAAATTTAGTCCGTCAGTGTCTGTTTTGGTATTCATGGGATGTTTTTCTTGAGATATTCTAGCCATTTCAGTAAAAAGTCGTTCTGTATAATTTTTACATTTGTCAAGTATTTCAGTATTGAGATTTTAACCTTAATTTTCCCGCGCTGTCATTCTGTCGAAAAACATATGTTTTTGACGCCAAGTGTGATTGCATTGTAATATAACCTATGAGTTTATTGTGGTTGAGCAAGCTTTTTTATTTTTTTCGTACGGGATAATCTGTTATATATTTTTCTGATATTTTTTTGAAGAGATCCAATGATGTTTCTGTCACTGTCCTCAATTTTTGACTATTTATCTGCATCTCCAAACAGCAGGTGCATTGTAGAAGGTGAAGCTGTTCTGGCAGCGAACCATGTTATTGTGTGTGGGCTCAGAGAAAAAGTGGACAAAAAGTGGATGATCAGATCATACTGTTTGCAAACTAGTGCAGTGAAAAGTGATCCACATGAAATCAATGGAATATTTTCAGTTATTTCAGATTGCAAGGTTGAAATACAGACATTTACTTGTAGCTGTAAGGCAGGCAGTTCAGAATCTTGCAAACATGTAGCAGCAACACTACTGTTTTGCTCAAGGTGGTATTATGACTGATTTATTTGATGGCTTATCGTGCCCATTGTAATTTATAAGGTTTCTGCAACCTTTTTTTACTTTAGGTTTCCTTTTTCTGTGCTTGTGTTTTTGTTTCAGAAAACCATTAGAAGAGTTAGAAGAGTTGTCTTCTACAGACACTGAATGTATATGGAAAGAGCAGAAAACCAAAGCAACAGATAAATATTTGCCACAGCCACTGAACAAAACTCAATGTTTCATGCCATCAAATATGTTGGCTAGAAAAAGATCGTTTTCAAAGGAAGAAGTTGAAGAAATGTTTCAGTTGGCCTCATCAGCACTCCCAAATTCTTCCTTTGCATTGAATAGGTAAACTTTCATCTGTATACTATTAATAAACAATTGAAATATATCATAGATATTTAAATCTGATTGTTACAGACAAGGGCGAAGAAAGAATTTCAAGAAACCGAAAGTGACCAAAGAAATGCCTTCACATATAACAGTGATTTTTGACAATTCCAAAGATTCCCCATTTATAGACAATTTGAATATAACTATTCCATCCCTATCAGATTGTTGTTTGATGGTGTTGGAATCATTTAAGAATGAAGATGTTTTAGAAAGCATGTGCTGCCAGCAAGGAACATTGGAATGGAAAAGAAGGCGCAAGAATAAAATAACAGGTATTGAATAATAATTCTTTATTTTTCTTTTTGACAAACAACAAAGTTTGTATAGAATTAGTTACAATGAAAACTTAATCCTAATCCTAATCTAAAATTGACATGCAAATGATGATGCGAATGATGCCTACAAGATTATATCTGTTTATAAACAACTTGTATTAACTATTCATCATGTTTATCTAGCTGCTACTGATTTACTATGAAGTTCTCTTGATTCACTCCCAGTAA
The DNA here is from genome assembly GCA_947563755.1 of Lochmaea crataegi. Taxonomy (NCBI): domain Eukaryota; kingdom Metazoa; phylum Arthropoda; class Insecta; order Coleoptera; family Chrysomelidae; genus Lochmaea; species Lochmaea crataegi. The sequence goes on along the minus strand of OX387425.1, from coordinate 41,699,669 downwards.
TTATGTTAATTTTCCAGGATCTACTTGTTATTCAATCTATACCTTCAAAAAGCAGGATTGGACAAAAATGTTGGGTAACTTTTTCAATCCCAAATCATTAATTACAAAAGAAATGAGATATGGATCTGAACAGGAATCTTTTGCACTTGAAGCATTCCAAAACATGAATCCTAATCTTCAAATTGAAAAAATAGGAATTATTATATGCCAAAAATATCCATGGTTAGCTTATTCTCCTGATGAAATAGCATTTGAGGATGGAAAGCCAAGAAGACTTATAGAGATCAAGTGCCCATATTTGGGTAATGTCAATAATTATTCAAGACTTTCCTTACTCTTATTACTTTTTTTTTAGGTAAAATCAAGTCAGGAACTGAGGTGATACCAACACTCAGGTATCTGAATTCAGACTGCACTCTGAAACAGAACCATCCCTATTATGGTCAAATTCAGTTCGGGATGGCTTTGCTGAACATGAGAATGTGTGAATTCATTGTTTATTTTCCAAAAGAAAAGCACTATTTACAGATTTCTGTTCCATTTGATGAGGGATTTGCAAAACAACTAATTGAAACAGTTTCAAAGAAATATTTTGAGAAAATGATTCATACTGTTTGTGGTTAGTTGTTTTGCAAAAACCACATCATTTTCATGAATAAAATATTTATTATCTTTGAATTGATTTATTTATATCTCTGAAATATTTAATGATATATAAACTATTGGTTAGCAACAACATTTTTTTTAGAAGAATTATTTCAAGATCCATCAAGTCAGGAAAATAGTTATTTTCTTTTAAGGGATTTTTCACACTTGTATGAGAAAACAATATTTTTCAAAAATAATCTGACATTTCCTGTACACAATAAAATATGGAATTTCTGTCTATAGTCAAAAGCGCTCTTATCATGCGGGTTCAAAGGTCACTAACCATATGTATCAAATCAGAAAACACAGAAGTTACCAAAATGTGAGATTACACTGGTTGACGAATTTCCACTTTTTCTTCAATTCTCGAGATAATCTATCAGATCAAGTACCATTTTTCTTACTTAAGGATGCAAAAAAACAGAAAATTGCTTTATATTATTCACATATTGTCCCTTTGAATTGTCAAAGTCACAAAACTGACATATTTAAATGAAAACTTAATTGGTGAAAGATTTTTTAGAATCGCTGAAAACTAAATACATATCCTTTTTTATCCCGTCAAAATTGTATAAGTCTTTCTTATTCGTCTTACGGATTTTATTTGGAAGTTATGATTAAACGCAATAAAAGAAAACAAAAACTGTGAGTATGTCTTTGTTGAATCGTATGACCCGTGTGATAAGACTGCATTTGACTATATTATTTAATTTATAAACGTTTTCAAAAATTTTTCTTCATAGCATAATCCTTAGTGCAAAAACAAATCATCTCTCAAAATAGGACTACCCAAATTAACAATACCACAAATAATTGTGAATATATCATCAACAATTGGTACTAAATGCAAAGGAAAAGTATTTCTGAAAATTCTGAAAACCTTTATCCTCGCATTCACTCTTTCAATGTGCACTCTTGCTGAGGCAATATTTCTGTTCATAGAGGCCTCGCCCCTATCAAACTGTTTTTTCTTTAGAAGAAAAGGTGGTCTTATAATTTTTATTCCAAACTCTTCGCATGAACTTTCAATCAGGAATCCTTTATCAACCATAACTTCATCCACATAGGGAATTAATTGTTCTACTATTCGAGACTGTTCAAAAATACTTTTATCTGAAGCTCTGCCCCCATAGGATGGACTGGCATAGGCTATTAAGCCAGCAGGAGTGACTGCTGTCATGAATTTGAGAGTATGATATTTTTTATAATGGGAGTACAATTTAATTTTGCAACATAGTTTCTTTGGTACTTGCACTTTTATTTCAGTGCAATCTAAAACAATTCTCACATTCTGGAACTTGCTAAAACATATTGGCATATTCTTCAAAACATCTTCCTTAGATGGCAGATAAACAAAATTGGCTAAAATGCCTGAAAGCACTTCAATAGTGTCCTGAAAAATTCTTCTACATGTTGGCACACTAACACCCCCAAACAAGACTCCCAAAGCAGAGTATGTCAAATCAAGTTTGAATTTTAAAAACACTAAAAGAACTCTTTCTTTCACTGATAATCTTTGACATCTTGAGTCTTTTTTACAAGATTTAAATAAATTAACCAATAAAAATAATAAACTGAATGATGGAATTCCTGTTAGAATGTTCAAAGCTTTCTCAGTTTGGATAAAATCAGAAATTGAAGACCAGTTTGTGTTCACTTGAATCTCCTCATTGCATAATTCCTTGTGATCATTGAAATCTTCTGTTTGAGTGGCAACATCAACAAATATCTTCATGGTATGTAAAGTTTCTTTGGAAGTGTCTTCAACAAATGGTAACTCCTGTTGTTGAAGCTCCAGTAGTGCTTTAGCTCCATCAAAGTCACTAAACGAGTTTGATATCATGTCATCCTTGGAGGTGGAAGGGAGTTGATTCACCTAAAATTTGAAATGACCAATAGTTAGTAAGTATAGTTATTTAGTTTTGACTTCAATAAAAATAACCAATAAGAGAACTTGCCTGTCTTCTTTCAATAAGTTTTTCATATCTTCTCTTTTTCTCTTCTATCTTCAGACTTTTTGATTTTGTTGTAACACTGGACACAGGTAAGTTTTTACTTGGTATAGCAGTCTTTTTCAGGTACCGTTTCTGATAGCCCCCTGAAAGATTGATATATAATTGTTTTAACCACATAATATAAAAAACAATATACTTACAATCACTAGGAGTTATGAAATCGTCCTCGACAAAATGTTTAGAACAAACTCTCATGTTTTTGGTAACTCTCTTTCCTATTTTCAATTTGATCTCCCACAGTTTCTTTCTATCAACCATAGTCATCATTCCGGATTCTCCAATATTCTCGACTCTCTGACCCTCATTTGGAAAATGATGAAAGGTCAAATCGGGGTTTTTTTATACACAGAGTTACATCCAGGTACACAACAATTTGCTCTGCTGGTCATTTTCACTTTTAACAAACTATTTATCACTATCAAACAACTATAATCCTCACACAAATGCACGCTTGTATGTAAATAAACACAAAGCAATCACACTTGCTGGATACGTGACATTGATGCGAGTTAACTCCGCCAGATAGCGTATTGCTTAGCATTAAAAGAAAGTGAATTCTCAAAGTCTATACTGTCCGGTGTTATGGGTATGTTGGGCTAATGCACATCGGTTCACATATCGTTTGCAATCACTTTTATGTGAAGTTATACGGTCTTTGAGAAGTCTTGAAGTATGTCCTATGTAATTTTGTTCGCAATCTTTACAAGGAATTTTGTATATGATATTAGAATGTTGTTCTTTTTTAATTTTATCTTTCAATTTAGAAAAAACATTAGCTACCTTCTTAATTGGTTTGTTTAAGATTCTTATGTTATTAACGTCTTTAAAAATAGAGAAGATTTTTGATGTTAGATTTCTTACATATGGTAAAGGTTTATATGTAATTAACTGTAGTTCTTCTGGTAGTTGTTCTCCAGGTACATTGATGTTATTTTCTTGTATGTTGATGGTTTGGTGAATCGGCAAGTTGTACAATAATTTCCTAAGTAAATTTGGAGGGTAGCTGTTGTCTTTTAGAATATTCTCAATCAGCCGTATATTTTTATGGTATAAACTAGAATCAGATATTTTATAGATTCTGTTTTTAAGAGCCATAACGAGGTTGATTTTCATTGTATACGGGTGATATGAGTGAAAATTTAGAAATGTTCCTGAAGAAGATGGTTTGATGTACCAGTCTAGAATAATTTCTTGTGATGTCTTCCTTATCAAGAGTGTATCTAGAAAAGGTACTCTTCGGTTAGTTTCTCTTTCTAAGGTGAATTGGATGTTCTCATGAAAAATGTTAAATTGTTTTAAAAAATCTTCTTGTTTTTCTTCAGGTACTGCACAGATGATATCATCAACATATTTCTTAATGATAGGTATTGGAAAAGGGATTTTTGATAATACGTTGTCTAGAATAAAATCCATAATGTATTGGGAAATTATAGGAGAAATAGTGCTACCCATAGGAGTACCAAAAATTTGTTTGTAGAATTTATTATTAAAACTAAAATAAGTATTATTGAAGATAAACCTTAATGTGATCATGAAATCATTAAAAGATATTTTACAATGGTTTGAAATACGGGTCCAATTTTGAGTTATACAAAGTTCTATCAATTCAAATGGAATATTAGTAAAAAGAGAAACTACATCTAAACTTATTATCACATAATTAGGTGGTAATATCTTATTTTTCATGAAGTTTACGAAATGAAATGTATCTTTAATAAAATATGGGTTATTGGTATCATAAGAGTTTGTTAAAATATCTGTTAAGAATTGGGAGATATTACTAGTTGGACTGTTAATGGAAGAAGTTATTGGACGGAGTGATAAAGTCGGTTTGTGTATTTTAGGAAGACCATAGAATTTTGGAGCAACTGAATTGTAAATCATTAGTTGTTTTGCTGTTATATCGTCGATCTTCTTTTGTTTTTTAAATTGACTAATGTAAGCATTGGATTTTTGTTGAATAGTAGAAGTAGGATCCCTAGGAATACTGATGTAATATTTTTTGTCTTCTAATTGTGAAAGGGCTAATTTTACATATTCTTCTTTTTCTAATGCAACAGTTACGTTTCCTTTATCAGATTTAGTTATGTATATTTCAGGATGATGTTTCAGGAACTTCTTAGTTTTCAAGTATGATAATTCTATGTTTGAAAGGTTATGAATGGTTGGATTGTTAACAAAATTTGTAACAACATTTACTGCTTGTGCCGTTTTTATATTTCTGATTTGTGGATCCTGAATTTCTTTGGTGATATTCTCTATATTAGCAAGTAGAGAAACAATGGAAATATCATTAATTGTAGGACTAAGACTAAATTTTGGACCTAAAGCTAGAATATTCACTATTTCGTCTGGAAAATCTGTTTTAGTAAGATTTTTGAACCAATTTACTTTTATTTTTATATTATTCATTTGTTCAGACTTTAGTTTATCTAATTTCTCAATGTTATTATGTTTTATTTTGTAAAAAAGTTTATTAAGACTTATATTTTGTCTGCGTTGATATTCACTCCATAATGTGTTAGGTAAGATTTCTTTGATGGATATCTCTAAATTAGATATGTTGAATTTTAAATTTTCAATATACCTGTGTGTTTGTGATATTTCAAAATTCAATAGTTTAGTTTCAAACTTTCCATTCAATTTGTTAATTTTTCTTACATCAATCACATCTTTAATGGGACAGTTTTTTGTAATTGCTTTTGTACAGTCAATAACGTGTTTTGGAAATATTTTAAATTTTCTGCATTTTAGTAGGAAGATTTTTCGATTAATCATTGATGTTAAACGTTTTCTTTGCTTGGTCCAGCTTTTTAAAATATCATATACAAAATTCCTTGTAAAGATTGCGAACAAAATTACATAGGACATACTTCAAGACTTCTCAAAGACCGTATAACTTCACATAAAAGTGATTGCAAACGATATGTGAACCGATGTGCATTAGCCCAACATACCCATAACACCGGACATAGTATAGACTTTGAGAATACTGAAATACTTGACAAATGTAAAAATTATACAGAACGACTTTTTACTGAAATGGCTAGAATATCTCAAGAAAAACATCCCATGAATACCAAAACAGACACTGACGGACTAAATTTAATTTACTCAAACCTGATAGACTTAGACTTGCAACTAAAAAAGCAGAAACATAATTATAATTCCGTAAGAAATACCAGTCAAAACATTGACACATTAGCTCCGATCAATCAATGAACTACCGGACAATTCAATACAAGATACCACCTTTAAAATTGCTATTTACCAACACAAATTTAAAACTTTTCATTTGTCACTTTAAATTTTTAACGTTATTTTGACGTTTGACATTAGTTTGGTAAAATAATCAAAATTTGAACGTGTTTTCTATAAAATTATTCTGTATTTTTTATTATGATGAAGATTTTTGATATTATTTTTTAATCACGGATTTTGTTCTGATGAAGTTGACGAAGTGCAACGAAAGCTAAACAAAATAAAGTGTTTACTTTGAAAATAGGTATTTTTCTCTAAAAAGCCACAATATATAATAAGAGTTATTATATTACTAGAGATGATATATATATATATATATATATATATATATATATATATATATATATATATATATATATATATATATATATATATATATATATATACATCCTTCTGTCGTTAAAGCGTCCAGATAAAAATGTGCTTTATGGCGTCCGACGTTGTTTTCTGCAGATATAGTGTTAATTGAGATGAATACTTTTTGATATAGATAAAGGATGGTTAAAATAAATGGAAAAAAGGACTTTGGCACGGAAAACACAACATTGCTGTATACTTTATAAACATTATGGCGCCCTTTCAGTCGATGGACAATTGGGCGTCTCTTATATTCAGCATTACGTATATATGATAGCCTTTAGGGCGTCAATTTTGTTATTGCGTTGTTGCCGCAGTAAGTACATATCTGCTATTTACAGAAAATAGGAGGACAAATAAGATATAATGTGGTTATTGTAAGTAGGAGGGATCCATATTATGTTATTGCAATGAAATTTCAGAAGTATTCATTTAACAAGTTACAAACACTCAAAATATTGAAGACAGTGAACTTAAATAAATCTTCAAATGGACAATTTCTTCACAAAATTGCATTAATTTCAGAATTACATGATAGTTATTATTTTATATGGTGTTTGTTAGGTACTAGTTAAAGAATAGCTATTTATGTAGGAAGTTACAAAAAATATGATTTTTTGTGACATTTGTGATCATTCAGGACACGAGTATTGTCGGTGAAAAGTTTTAACCCTAGTTGTGAACTAATATTTTTCCTGCGAAGATAAATAATTTATTTCCTTAAAATTGTAGGTTACGGGAAAATACTATAAGTGAAGTGATGTGATGGAGTGATTTTGTCGTTTCGAGATTCGAATGGATTTACACGTTTCATATTAGTCCAAAAAACCCATTTTAAAAAAATGTCGGTCGGTCAGTTGTCAACACGATAACTCAAAAACACTACCGAATTTTTCAATGAAATTTTATAAGTAGGTTCAGAACATAAAAACTGAGGCTAAGTTCGTAAATGATTAAAATCTGATTTACAGTTTTTCGGAAAATTCCATTTTCATGCAGTTTTCTCAATTTTCCACTCGAAATAATTTTTTTAACGAATAATTGACAAATTTGTTGAAATCTTCGTATCAAAAAACCTCCTATACAAAATTTCTCCGAAATCGGGATCAAAATTTTTTTGGGAATTTCCTTCAGCTTTAATCCTGTATATTATCTACAATATGAAATGGAAGAATTCAAATGTAGTAAGTAATTGAGATGCATGTTAAACATTTTGCAGTCCTGGCCCAAAAATTGTAAATTTTGGTTTATATTGAATGTATGGAAAAAATTACGCAGTATCAAGTATTTTAATACGCGGAATCCATTTCTTGATGTAGTGTTATGAAATTTTTGTTATTAAAAAAATGTTTTCTTAGTTTTTTTTCAAGTAAAGTATTAGAAAACAAATTTTGGGTGAAAACTAATAGCCTCGTGCATAAGGTGAAGTCATCTGGGTACATCAACTGGTTCAAATAATATTCGAATCCATGAGTCGGAGCTAGATATCTCGTTTATCCTTAGTGCCACGAAACAACATTATTAACAAAAGTAGTAAGTAGATATCGACAAGGACCAGATTTTAAAGATATTCATACATACAGTCTGCTCCAAAATTCAGTGACGAAACAAAAACATATTTTTTATGTAACACCCTGTATTTCTTAATATCTTTCGATTCTCTTCGAAGAGCTGATTTCGAAAAACTATAGCACTTGGGGTCAAATGTTTATAGTTTCTAAATTCCAGGGTGTTGAAGATCACTTTTTTAGCTTCAAAGATTTTTCAGCTAAAACAATTGATTATTTAAAAAAGAATGGATGTCCCTATATTTACTTGGGTTTAGTTGGGTTCTTCAATCAATTTTGGAACATCCTATATATTCATGAATACTTATAAAATCTGCCTCTTGGCGATATCGGCTACTTTTATGCTTCATACATCAATATTGTGTATAGGAAAAGGAATAACTTTTGGCCCTTGTACTAATATTTCTGTTGTTAAAAAAAATTGAATTTTTTGTTATTAATCTAATGAAATTATGTCATATCAACCTGTTGTTGGTTTTCCAATGAGTCTTTCAGTTGGTTCTTGCTGATTTGCCATTACAAATGAAGTATTATATACAGGGTGGTCCGTAAGTAATGGTCCAAAGTGAAATGGGAGATTTTTGGCCTGAAAATATTACAATCTCTTGCAACTTGCTTCAATCAAATATTGATAATGGAAAAGATACAGGGTGGCAAAGTTTGACTGTAAAAGATGTTTTTTCTCAGTAAATTGAAAGATTTTGGATATACAAAAGTAAAAATTAAGAGATGGGGGTTTTAAGGCATGAGAAATGGCATGATAAAAAAGTCAAGTGCACAGTTACACCAACAACGTAGCTCATGTGGCGCCCTCTAAAAAATACATCAAAACGGATATGATATTATGATTTCTCAGGAACTATAACCCCTATCTTCAAATTTTTACGTTTGTATATCCAAAATCTTTCAATTTACCGAAAAAATACATTTTTGACATTTCAACTTTGCCACCCTGTATCTTTTTTATTATCAATATTTTATTGAAGCAAGTTGCGTCAGATTGTAATATTTTCAGGCCAAGAATCTTCCATTTCACTTTGGACCATTACTTACGGACCACCCTGTATATATATTTTTATTGTTTAAAAGTATATTTTGCAATTTTTTTTAATTTCATTCAACTATTGGAGAGCTATAAGACCAAGGCAGGCAATAAATACGGAACATAACACCCTCTATGCTATAAAGTGTTACAGTAGACCTTAATGCCCGGTTAAGTCATGTCTACTGGTCAATGAACAAGTTGAACATTAACTTAATTACAGTTACCTGTAAATAATTGTCATATAAGTAAAGCGTGATCTATAGACGTCAAAAAATAATAGTTCAATACTATTAAACGCTTTACAAAATTAGAAAAATTAATTTCCAAAGAGCAGACCGTCCACTAAGAAGCAACAACTACTTCTCGGGCTATATGTAATTCAATGTCTGTCGGGGCATATAGCCCGAGAAGTAGTTGTTGCTTCTTAGAGGACGGTCTGCTCTTTGGAAATTAATTTTTCTAATTTTGTAAAGCGTTTAATAGTATTGAACTATTATTTTTTGACGTCTATAGATCACGCTTTACTTATATGACAATTATTTACAGGTAACTGTAATTAAGTGAATACCTACAAAACCGAGATGGTTTTTTGTCGATATAGAATTTTGGTTTGTGATTACATGTAGAGATGTCGCCGATATCGCACTCTTAACATTTCCTTTACTAAGGCTAATGTATTGGTGTGGTATTAACGTAGTCTCTAGTCCAGGATTATGCTCTCAGAGCTTCTGGACGAATAGCATCTACCTTGTGCTGATGAGGCGCAAAAACGCCGAAACCGGTCCACAAGTGATGTTATTCCTTCTAATCGCAAACCAGAATGGTTGGTTCTATCTTAACGGATATACCAACCCCGTTTACTTTAGAAGTGTAATTCAATGTCTGTCGGGGCATATAGCCCGAGAAGTAGTTGTTGCTTCTTAGTGGACGGTCTGCTCTTTGGAAATTAATTTTTCTAATTTTGTAAAGCGTTTAATAGTATTGAACTATTATTTTTTGACGTCCAAGTTGAACATTTATTGTAAATTTTCTTTTGTTTATTTTGGTGATTTAAAATCGAAAATTGACCTCTTTGGGGAATTTTTAATAGTACTTTTTATTTAGCTTATAATAAATTTATGCGTTACTTGGACGCACCCTATATACAGGAACGTATCTAAGAAATTAAGAACCGGGAAGTAACTTGGGACTTCGATTTTAAATGGAAAAGAGATTCATTCATATTGTTTCATGTATAATTTGCGTATATTGTTTCGCGTTTACGGCGTCCACTGACCATGAGCATACAACGTGCTAACTCTTTTTTTTAAGAAAACTAAATATTTTTATGATCGAAGAATACGTACAAGTACATGCAATGGAAACACACAAAGAAGTAAGAGATGAAGGCTGTAGTTCATTAAATTCGAATGATTTTGATTTTTGTATCCCTGCAGGATTTTTTTTCAATCTGAATAACTTTGTAGTACCTATTGTAGGACTTTTAAGTTTCTCTGTGTATTTGTAGATTTTATAGTAAAAAACTATTTTTTGTTTTGTGTAAAAATTTACTTTTTATTTGTCGCATATTCGACATTGTTTTATAATTACTACTTACTAGGTATTAAAACAATAAAATCTAGATTTATAACCTAATTAAAGTGGTTTTCGTTAACACGTTTTAGCTTCCAAATAAATTTAGGGGTAGTCAACATAATATAATATTGACATTATACTTGTCTTTTAGATGACCGAGAATAGTTTGTATATAATGTCCTACTCAATAATTAATTATACAGTGAACGGCTAAATTATGGAATATTATCATTATTCCGAGAACCGTCGAGTTTTAAGGGAAATCCCGAAACAGGTCGATTTTTGTTGTAAAATGCCCATGTTATAACGTACATGGAGTAGGGATGATGTAACCGGTGTGGGTGTAATGACGTAATCGTTAATTTTTTTTAATAGAAATCGGTATAATGTGACACCTCATTTGAACGAGAATTTAATTATCTATTTAACGACATTACATTTTTAACTAAAATATTTTTTGAGGGTACGAAAACAATTTTTTTTTATTTAAATTCAATCTAATTACAATTAATGCTTGAATCCATGACATTCTGAAATACTTAAAAAAGCAAAAATAAGTGAAAATAATATTGGACACAAAAAGTTCTCTCATAAACACTGAAACGAGAATTTAATTATCTATTTAACGACATTACATTTTTAACTAAAATATTTTTTGACGGTACGAAAACAATTTTTTTTTATTTAAATTCAATCAAATTACAATTAATGCTTGAATCCATGACATTCTGAAATACTTAAAAAAGCAAAAATAAGTGAAAATAATATTGGACACAAAAAGTTCTCTCATAAACACTGAAACTTTTTGTCATATGTTAATTCAAGCAAGTGTTAGTGGCATAGTTACTGTAATATTTATTGTCGTAAATGTTTTGATTTTGTGAATTGTTATCAGTTGTCAATTGTAATTTTTACTTTTGAATAGTAAATTATGGCTCACCTAAATGAATCACAACACAGAAATATTAATCCTTAGAGGATGCGGAGATAAAAAAAAGAACACAGAACGAGGTATGCAATTTATTCAACGCAAAATATCCCGTCAGACCCATCAGCCAATCAACAGTAAGTAAAATAGTCCGAAAATTTGGAGAAACTGGGCACGTTAAACATATTCCAAACGCTGGGCGTCCTAAAATTGAAGACAATGTGAAACTTGATATTTTATTAAATGTACATGACAATCCTCACAGTAGTTCAACACAAATGTGTGAATATGCTGGAGTTTCCCAAAGATCGGTATTACATATTTAAAAAAAAGAAAAATACCATCCCTACAAAATTCAACTACATCAGGAGTTAAACGACGACGATCCTGATCGCCGGCTTCAATTTTCTGAAATTATGCCGGATTTATGTATCCCCAATCCACTTTTCATCAATCAAATCCTTTTTTCCGATGAAGCAACATTTTTTATACATGGTACCGTGAATCGTCAAAATTGCAGATATTGGAGTCAAGAAAACCCGTATTGGATGACTGAGGCACACACGCAATATCCTCAGAAAGTGAATGTATGGGCAGGGATCATCAATGACAGAATCATTGGCCCTTTTTTCTTTGAAGAAAATCTAACAGGAAGACGTTATTTAACTTTTTTAAGAAATCAACTTATACCTGTCCTTGCTAACATGTATCCAAATGCCAATAATTCAAATTTACCTAGTGAAAATATCTGGTTTCAACAAGATGGATCCCCTCCGCATTACGCACGTGAAGTACGTCAATTTTTAAATAATTACTTTCCCGGGAGGTGGATCGGAAGACGAGGTTTTATAGAGTGGCCAGCAAGGTCGCCAGATCTAACACCTCTAGATTTTTTCCTGTGGGGTTACATAAAATCAAAAGTTTATGTCAATAGACCCCAAAACTTACAGGACTTGAAAGATAGAATAAGGCATGAAAAGAGTCTAATTACTCCAGAAGTCATCCGCAATGTACTTGATGAATGTGTCCGTAGATTCGCATATTGTCAAGAAACCGATGGATGGCATTTCGAACATTTAATTTAAAATAATTGTTATGCATAATTTGGTTACTTTAAAGTACATTATTAATTAAATCATTAGTTGAAATTTGGATGAATTTAAATTAAAAAAATTGTTTTCGTACTCTTAAAAAAATATTTTAGTTGAAAATGTAATGTCGTTGAATAAGGAATTAAATTCTCGTTCAAATGAGGTGTCACAATATACCGATTTCTATTTAAAAAAATTAACGATTACGTCACTACACCTACACCGGTGACGTCATCCCTACTCCATGTACGTTATAACATGGGTATTTTACAACAAAAACCGACCTGTTTCGGGATTTCCCTTAAAACTCGACGGTTCTCGAAATAATAATAATATTCCATAATTTAGCCGTTCACTGTAGAATACTATTAATAAAGAAATGCGCCAGCTCACTGACCTTCCTACCTCATATCTAAACCTTTACTTACGTTAATGTATCGGACTCTCTTAATTCGGCGTTATTAGAGGAGAGTGGTTGACGTGACGCTCTAAAGGCGAGAGCGTGTATTTGAGAGAATACTCAGAGTTGAGTAATGTACCAGAAATGTATTTTTCTAACTGTTGCATTCAACAATATAAGCAATTTAACGTTCTACTGAAACTGCAGTGTTGTCAAATCTTGGGACGCTCTAAGCGCGAATGACTATCAAGATAAAATGTATACTCTGTATACAACTTAATACTCCTAGCGACTCTGCCGGAGAGTTGCGCGAACTAAATATATTCGAGAACCGTATATTTTCGTTCATTTCATGATCAAAAAAGCGTCCCCCAAAAATTTTGTTGGTAGGTTCGTGACGTAATTTCAAGTCCCTGGACAAATTATTACAAGGGGTGTGCATAGAGCGTCCGTATACGGACGCTGTATGCACTTGGACGCTCTATTGAATGCGATTTCAGAATGTATGGACGCTTTAACGATAGAAGGATATATATATATATATAGGAGACGATTTATTTGGGGATGTGGCAATAAAATACCAGAGAGTACTCTTTTTAAAATATATTCCAAGCTTTCGAATATAACATATTCATTCTCAAGGACTGAATGAATATGTTATATTCGAAAGCTTGGAATATATTTTAAAAAGAGTACTCTCTGGTATTTTATTGCCACATCCCCAAATAAATCGTCTCCGTTACTGAGTTGGCAAATATTTCTAGTAATTTATATATATATATATATATATATATATATATCCTTCTATCGTTAAAGCGTCCATACATTCTGAAATCGCATTCAATAGAGCGTCCAAGTGCATACAGCGTCCGTATACGGACGCTCTATGCACACCCCTTGTAATAATTTGTCCAGGGACTTGAAATTACGTCACGAACCTACCAACAAAATTTTTGGGGGACGCTTTTTTGATCATGAAATGAACGAAAATATACGGTTCCCGAATATATTTAGTTCGCGCAACTCTCCGGCAGAGACGCTAGGAGTATTAAGTTGTATATAGAGTATACATTTTATCTTGATAGTTATTCGCGCTTAGAGCGTCCCGAGATTTGACAACACTGCCGTTTCAGTAGAACGTTAAATTGCTTATATTGTTGAATGCAACAGTTAGAAAAATACATTTCTGGTACATTACTCAACTCTGAGTATTCTCTCAAATACATGCTCTCGTCTTTAGAGCGTCACGTCAACCACTCTCCTCTAATAGCGCCAAATTAAGAAAGTCCGATACATTAACGTGAGTAAAGGTTTAGATATGAGGTAGGAAGGGTCAGTGAGCTGGCGCATTTCTTTATTAATAGTATTCTACAGTGAACGGCTAAATTATGGAATATTATTATTATTTCGAGAACCGTCGAGTTTTAAGGGAAATCCCGAAACAGGTCGATTTTTGTTGTAAAATACCCATGTTATAACGTACATGGAGTAGGGATGACGTCACCGGTGTAGGTGTAGTGACGTAATCGTTAATTTTTTTAAATAGAAATCGGTATAATGTGACACCTCATTTGAACGAGAATTTAATTCCTTATTTAACGACATTACATTTTCAATTAAAATATTTTTTTAAGAGTACGAAATCAATTTTTTTAATTTAAATTCAACCAAATTTCAACTAATGATTTAATTAATAATGTACTTTAAAGTAACCAAATTATGCATAACAATTATTTTAAATTAAATGTACGAACTGCCATCCATCGGTTTCTTGGCAATATGCGAATGTACGGACACATTCATCAAGTACATTGCGAGTGACTTCTGGAGTAATTAGACTCTTTTCATGCCTAATTCTATCTTTCAAGTCCTGTAAGTTTTGGGGTCTATTGACATAAACTTTTGATTTTATGTAACCCCACAGGAAAAAATCCAGAGGTGTTAGATCTGGCGACCTTTCTGGCCACTCTATAAAACCTCGACTTCTGATCCACCTCCCGGGAAAGTAATTATTTAAAAATTGACGTACTTCACGTGCGTAATGCGGAGGGGATCCATCTTGTTGAAACCAGATATTTTCACTAGGTAAATTTGGATTATTGGCATTTGGATACATGTTAGCAAGGACAGGTATAAGTTGATTTCTCAAAAAAGTTAAATAGCGTCTTCCTGTTAGATTTTCTTCAAAGAAAAAAGGGCCAATGATTCTGTCATTGATGATCCCTGCCCATAGGTTTGTTCCAACCACAAATCACAAACTGATTTCCAACTATTTTCAAATCGTTTTCAACGCGCATGTCTATCAAATAATCTGATCCCTGATCAATTTATGTTTTTGGTTGGAACATCTTACAACTTCAGTCTGTACTGTACATGCGCTTGTGTTGGCATCGTTAATCAGCTGATCCAAAGGCTTACACGATTTTTATTATGATCAAAATTAGGAATAAAACCAAGCTTTTTAATTATATCTAAATACAAACACAATTCACACTTTAAAAGTTCTAGTTTTAATTATATCTAAATACAAACACAATTCACACTTTAAAAGTTCTAGTTTTAATTATATCTAAATACAAACACAATTCACACTTTAAAAGTTCTAGTTTTAATTATATCTAAATACAAACACAATTCACACTTTAAGGTTATGCTACAATTCAATGAAACAGTGAAAGAAACTGTAAAATAAAAACACAGCGATTCGCATGCGCCAGATTAGTGGTCAGAAGAAAATCCGTAAACCGTTCTGATAGTTTTCAAACCGTTTTAAATTTTGGTTGGAACAAGAAACTGATCGTTAACTAATCGTTTGTATGTCTGGTTGGAACGTATTTAAGTTACTGCGCAGAATCCTGACGGTTTCTAACGCTGGTTGGAACAAACCTCATACATTCACTTTCTGAGGATATTGCGTGTGTGCCTCAGTCATCCAATACGGGTTTTCTTGACTCCAATATCTGCAATTTTGACGATTTACGGTACCATGTATAAAAAATGTTGCTTCATCGGAAAAAAGGATTTGATTGATGAAAAGTGGATTGGGGATACATAAATCCTGAATAATTTCAGAAAATTGAAGCCGGCGATCGGGATCGTCGTCGTTTAACTCCTGATGTAGTTGAATTTTGTAGGGATGGTATTTTTCTTTTTTTTAAATATGTAATACCGATCTTTGGGAAACTCCAGCATATTCACCCATTTGTGTTGAACTACTGTGAGGATTGTCATGTACATTTAATAAAATATCAAGTTTCACATTGTCTTCAATTTTAGGACGCCCTGCGTTTGGAATCTGTTTAACGTGCCTAGTTTCTCCAAATTTTCGGACTATTTTACTTACTGTTGATTGGCTGATGGGTCTGACGGGATATTTTGCGTTGAATAAATTGCATACCTCGTTCTGTGTTCTTTTTTTTATCTCCGCATCCGCTAAGGATTAATATTTCTATGCGTTGTGATTCATTTAGGTGAGCCATAATTCACTATTCAAAAGTAAAAATTACAATTGACAACTGATAACAATTCACAAAATCAAAACATTTACGACAATAAATATTACAGTAATTATGCCACTATCACTTGCTTGAATTACATATGACAAAAAGTTTCAGTGTTTATGAGAGAACTTTTCGTGTCCATTATTATTTTTACTTATTTTTGCTTTTTTAAGTATTTCAGAAAGTCATGGATTCAAGCATTAATTGTAATTTGATTGAATTTAAATTAAAAAAAATTGTTTTCGTACCCTTAAAAAAATATTTTAGTTAAAAATGTAATGTCGTTAAATAGATAATTAAATTCTCGTTCAAATGAGGTGTCACATTATACCGATTTCTATTTAAAAAAATTAACGATTACGTCATTACACCTACACCGGTTACGTCATCCCTACTCCATGTACGTTATAACATGGGCATTGTACAACAAAAATCGACCTGTTTCGGGATTTCCCTTAAAACTCGACGGTTCTCGGAACAATGATAATATTCCATAATTTAGACGTTCACTGTATAATTAATTATTGAGTAGGGCATTATATACAAACTATTCTCGGTCATCTAAAAGACAAGTATAATGTCAATATTATATTATGTTGACTACCCCTAAATTTATTTGGAAGCTAAAACGTGTTAAAGAAACCCACTTTAATTAGGTTATAAATCTAGATTTTATTGTTTTAATACCTAGTAAGTAGTAATTATAAAACAATGTCGAATATGGGACAAATAAAAAGTAAATTTTTACACAATACAAAAAAAAGTTTTCTACTATAAAATCTACATATACACAGAGAAACTTAAAAGTCCTACAATAGGTACTACAAAGTTATTCAGATTGAAAAAAAATCCTGCAGGGATACAAAAATCAAAATCATTCGAATTTAATGAACTACAGCCTTCATCTCTTACTTCTTTGTGCGTTTCCATTGCATGTACTTGTACGTATTCTTCGATCATAAAAATATTTAGTTTTCTTAAAAAAAAAGAGTTAGCACGTTGTATGCGGATGGTCAGTGGACGCCGTAAACGCGAAGCAATATACGCAAATTATACATGAAACAATATGAATGAATCTCTTTTTCATTTAAAATCGAAGTCCCAAGTTACTTCCCAGATCTTAATTTCTTAGATACGTTCCTATATATAGGGTGCGTCCAAGTAACGCATAAATTTATTATAAGCTAAATAAAAAGTACTATTAAAAATTCCCCAAATAGGTCAGTTTTTGATTTTAAATTACCAAAATAAACAAAAGAAAATTTACAATAAATGTTCAGCTTGTTCATCATTGACCAGTAGACATGACTTAACCGGGCATTAAGGTCTACTCTAACACTTTGTAGCATAGATGGTGTTATGTTCCGCATTTATTCCTGCCTCGGTCTTATAGCTCTCGAATAGTTGAATGAAATTAAAAAAATTTGCAAAATATACTTTTAAACAATAAAAATATATATACAGGGTGGTCCGTAAGTAATGGTCCAAAGTGAAATGGAAGATTCTTGGCTTGAAAATATTACAATCTGACGCAACTTGCTTCAATAAAATATTGATAATAAAAAAGATACAGGGAGGCAAATTTGAAATGTCAAAAATGTTTTTTCTCAGTAAATTGAAAGATTTTGGATATACAAACGTAAAAATTTGATGATAGGGGTTTTAGTTCCTGAGAAATCATAATATCATATCCGTTTTGATGTATTTTTTAGAGGGAGCCACATGAGCTACGTTCTTGGTGTAACTGTGCACTTAACTTTTTTATCGTTAACACTATCTCGCTTTTCATTGAAAAATATTAAAATGGCATCATTTTTGTGAAAAAAATGTATACCTATCATAAGTCTCAAAGGTTGCTAGTTTTCAAGATATTCGCATCTTAAAAACCCTCTACGTAATTTGCATTTTATTTATTAGTACTTTGACATATTAATAAAGCAACCATTATGAACTCAATAACTTTTAATCAAGAGAAAAAAGAAAAATTTATTGAAAAATACAACAACAAAATTTAAATATTATTTCACAGTAATTGTTCAATGTGTCCGCCATTCATCTCGATACATTTATCCATGCGTTTCATGAAAGATCGCCTAATATTAAACAATGTCATTGGCGTAAAAAAATTTGTTGCTGCTCTGATTTCTTGCCAAAGTTGAACTCGACTATTTATAGGGTTTCTGTGAACTATTTCCCTCATTGTGCCCCATAAACTGAAATCCAAAGGGTTATATTCTGGACTGCGTGTTGGCCAAGGAAAGGGACTACCACGACCAATCCAGCTTTCAGGAAACAAGGTGTTTAAATAGTTTCGTACTTCAAGAGTGTAATGAGATTAACTGTCAAAACACGAATGATTAACTTGTTGACATCGGCACCTACTATGTTAATTCTTGTGATGATAAATTTGCTGACATCAGCGCCTACTAACGCTATTATTTGCACCGTTCACTAACTAACGACGTTAGTTAGTGTACGGTGTTATTTGTGCTAATAAATAAAATAATAATTATGTAGGGGGTTTTTAAAATGCGAAAACTATTAATTTTTGAGACTAATGATACATATTTATTTTTGTCGCAAATGATGTAGTTTTAATATTTTTCAATAAAAAGAGAGATAGCGTTAACGATGAAAAAGTTAAGCGCACAGTTACACCAACAACTTAGCTCATTTGGCGCCCTCTAGGAAATACATCAAAACGGATATCATATTACGATTTCTCATGCCTTAAAACCCCCATCTCTTAATTTTTACGTTTGTATATCCAAAATCTTTCAATTTACTGAGAAAAAACATCTTTCACATTCAAACTTTGCCACCCTGTATCTTTTCTATTATCAATATTTGATTAAAGCAAGTTGCAAGAGATTGTAATATTTTCAGGCCAAAAATCTCCCATTTCACTTTGGACCATTGCTTACGGACCACCCTGTATATAATACTTCATTTGGAATGGCAAATCAGCAAGAACCAACTGAAAGACTCATTGGAAAACCAACAACAGGTTGATATGACATAATTTCATTAGATTAATAACAAAAAATTCAATTTTTTTTAACAACAGAAATATTAGTACAAGGGTCAAAAGTTATTCCTTTTCCTATACACAATATTGATGTATGAAACATAAAAGTAGCCGATATCGCCAAGAGGCAGATTTTATAAGTATTCATGAATATATAGGATGTTCCAAAATTGATTGAAGAACCCAACTAAACCCAAGTAAATATAGGGACATCCATTCTTTTTTAAATAATCAATTGTTTTAGCTGAAAAATCTTTGAAGTTAAAAAAGTGATTTTCAACACCCTGGAATTTAGAAACTATAACCATTTGACTCCAAGTGCTATAGTTTTTCGAAATCAGCTCTTCGAAGAGAATCGAAAGATATTAAGAAATACAGGGTGTTACATAAAAAATATGTGTTTGTTTCGTCACTGAATTTTGGAGCAGACTGTATGTATGAATATTTTTAAAATCTGTTCCTTGACGATATCTACTTACTTCTTTTGTTAATGTTGTTGTTTCGTGGCACTAAGGATAAACGTGATATCTAGCTCCGACTGATGTATTAGAATATTATTTGAACCAGTTGATGTACCCAGATGACTTCACCTTATGCACGAGGCTATTAGTTTTCACCCAAAATTTGTTTTCTAATACTTTACTTGAAAAAAACTAAGAAAACATTTTTTTAATAACAAAAATTTCATAACACTACTACAAGAAATGGATTCCGCGTATTAAAATACATGATACTGCATAATTTTTTCCATACATTCAATATAAACCAAAATTTACAATTTTTGGGTCAGGACTGCAAAATGTTTAACATGCATCTCAATTACTTACTACATTTGAATTCTTTCATTTTATATTGTAGATAATATACAGGATTAAAGCTGAAGGAAATTTCCAAAAAAAATTTGATTCCGATTTCGGAGAAATTTTGTATAGGAGGTTTTTTGATACGAAGATTCCAACAAATTTGTCAGTTATTCGTTAAAAAAATTATTTCGGGTGGAAAATTGAGAAAACTGCATGAAAATGGAATTTTCCGAAAAACTGTAAATCAGATTTTAATCATTTACGAACTTAGCCTCAGTTTTTATGTTCTGAACATACTTATAAAATTTCATTGAAAAATTCGGTAGTGTTTTTGAGTTATCGTGTTGACAACTGACCGACCGACATTTTTTAAAAATGGGTTTTTTGGACTAATATGAAACGTGTAGATCCATTCGAATCTCGAAACGTCAAAATCACTCCATCACATCACTTCCCTTATAGTATTTTCCCGTAACCCACAATTTTAAGGAAATAAATTATTTATCTACGCAGGAAAAATATTAGTTCTCAACTAGGGTTAAAACTTTTCACCGACAATACTCGTGTCCTGAATGATCACAAATGTCACAAAAAATCATATTTTTTGTAACTGCCTACATAAATAGCTATTCTTCAACTAGTACCTAACAAACACCATATAAAATAATAACTATCATGTAATTCTGAAATTAATGCAATTTTGTGAAGAAATTGTCCATTCGAAGATTTATTTAAGTTCACTGTCTTCAATATTTTGAGTATTTGTAACTTGTTAAATGAATACCTCTGAAATTTCATTGCAATAACATATTATAGTTCCCTCCTACTTACAATAACCACATTATATATTATTTGTCCTCCTATTTTCTGTAAATAGCAGATATGTACTTACTGCGGCAACAACGCAATAACAAAATTGACGCCCTAAAGGCTATCATATATACGTAATGCTGAATATAAGAGACGCCCAATTGTCCATCGACTGAAAGGGCGCCATAATGTTAGGAAAATATACAGCAATGTTGTGTTTTCCGTGCCAAAGTCCTTTTTTCCATTTATTTTAACCATCCTTTATCTATATTAAAAAGTATTCACCTCAATTAACACTATATCTGCAGAAAACGACGTCGGACGCTATAAAGCACATTTTTGTCTGGACGCTCTAACGATAGAAGGATGTATATATATATATATATATATATATATATATATATATATATATATATATGTCTAACTACTATTGTGGGGGATGCGGCAATGTGAATAGGTGAACTCTTTTTAGTTTGTTCTGAGCTTTCGGTAATTTATTATCACCATTATCAAAGAACTACAAAAGATACATTTATAGATATTTCAAACAGGTATAAATAAATTCAGTTTAAAAGTAAAACATTAATTACTTACAACTAAGCGAGGTTAATCACAATATCTATATATAATACATGGTATAAGATATAATTTTCTTTTTCAAGAAATTAAATTAAAAATAAAACTATCAAAATTGACATTACGACATCGATGTTAATTTTTAGTAGTCATAGAAATGTCTTTAAATATGTTTAGTATATTAGCAAGTGAAATAATAGTTGGTAAGTTAATATAAAGGAACAGAATTCTCATCTTCAATATTTGAATTTTTTGTTTTTTTGTCAAAAGATAATAAATAGCTATAAATTGTACTAAGTTTTTGAATATCAGTTCTTTTATTTAAGCAATTATCTTCTTGAGATATGAATGCCATTTCCAGGAAAATCCTTTTAGAGTAGTTGTTTTCTTTATGTAAAATTTCAAAGTTTTTATAATCTATTATATGATTTGTAGAAAAAACATACTGCAATTGAACCAAATTTAGTTATTACGAACTCAGAAAATGTAACGAATACAACTACAACTAACATATTTTTTGCATCTTTACCTTACTTTAGAGAGCTTACACCTAGAATTTCCAAAATATTAAAAGAAGTAACTAATATAAAACTTGCAAATAAAAATGTTCTCTCACTTAATTGTGTTTATAGTAAGTTGAAAGAAATTGATCCTCTTACTGATCTTTCTAATGTAATATATAGATTGACTTGCTCTACATGTAAATCTGCATATGTAGGTGAAACATCACAAAAAATAACTAAACGTATAGCTCTACATAAGAGCGATGCAAGATTATATCCAGAAAGATCAGCATTAGCTGAACATGTTTTTTTTCTACAAATCATATAATAGATTATAAAAACTTTGAAATTTTACATAAAGAAAACAACTACTCTAAAAGGATTTTCCTGGAAATGGCATTCATATCTCAAGAAGATAATTGCTTAAATAAAAGAACTGATATTCAAAAACTTAGTACAATTTATAGATATTTATTATCTTTTGACAAAAAAACAAAAAATTCAAATATTGAAGATGAGAATTCTGTTCCTTTATATTAACTTACCAACTATTATTTCACTTGCTAATATACTAAACATATTTAAAGACATTTCTATGACTACTAAAAATTAACATCGATGTCGTAATGTCAATTTTGATAGTTTTATTTTTAATTTAATTTCTTGAAAAAGAAAATTATATCTTATACCATGTTTTTTCTCCATATTATACATATTATATATAGATATTGTGATTAACCTCGCTTAGTTGTAAGTAATTAATGTTTTACTTTTAAACTGAATTTATTTATACCTGTTTGAAATATCTATAAATGTATCTTTTGTAGTTCTTTGATAATGGTGATAATAAATTACCGAAAGCTCAGAACAAACTAAAAAGAGTTCACCTATTCACATTGCCGCATCCCCCACAATAGTAGTTAGACCTAACTAGTATCGGCAACGAACTATTTCCTATATATATATATATATATATATATATATATATATATATATATATATATATATATATATATATATATATATATATATATATGGTCTAACTATTATTGTGGGGGATGCGGCAATGTGAATAAGTGAACTCTTTTTAGTTTGTTCTGAGCTTTCGGTAATTTATTATCACCATTCTATGACTACTAAAAATTAACATCGATGTCGTAATGTCAATTTTGATAGTTTTATTTTTAATTTAATTTCTTGAAAAAGAAAATTATATCTTATACCATGTTTTTTCTCCATATTATACATATTATATATAGATATTGTGATTAACCTCGCTTAGTTGTAAGTAATTAATGTTTTACTTTTAAACTGAATTTATTTATACCTGTTTGAAATATCTATAAATGTATCTTTTGTAGTTCTTTGATAATGGTGATAATAAATTACCGAAAGCTCAGAACAAACTAAAAAGAGTTCACTTATTCATATTGCCGCATCCCCCACAATAATAGTTAGACCTAACTAGTATCGGCAACGAACTATTTCCTATATATATATATATATACAGTGTGGAAACCACTTATGGAATAAAATTCTTTATGTCATTATTTTAGAAAATTATAAAAAATGCCGAGACACGTCAACTTTTGAATTGAGGGGGACACTTTTTGGCGCTAATGTCATAAACGTCAGATTCACCCCCTCCCTACTGGAGACACCCACATTTTGTTATAATAGAAAGACTCTTTAAAGAATGAAAAATTTACAAATAGTAAAAAGACAACTGTTAACAAGGAAAAACTGCTATTTAATCATGCCGTCAAAGTGACCACCATTAACATTCAGGCAATAAAAGTTGAAAAAGAGCCAATTTCAAACAACGATTAAATAACAATGGAAGGCTCGTATCACTGGCAAAACAAAATGATTGAATAGAGATTTACCAGACCTTTTAAATGAGGTGTGACTTGATACCTAATGCCATTTGAAAAAATGTAAGGGGTGTCTCCAGTAGGGAGGGGGTGAATCTGACGTTTATGACATTAGCACCAAAAAGTGTCCCCCTCAATTCAAAAGTTGACGTGTCTCGGCATTTTTTATAATTTTCTAAAATAATGACATAAGAATTTTATTCCATAAGTGGTTATATACAGGGTGGGGCAATCTTCTGACAACGGAGGATTACATCGTTGTGGTACGAGATAAAACTGTAAGGTTTTGTGTGAGCTAATACAGTTACTGAGGGCACATTTTGAAAATACTTTCGATTCTACAGTAGCACGTAGCAGCACAAACTTACATTTTTTTAAATGAAACGTACTATATTTTGTTCAAGAATCGAAAAGATCTCACCGAGAGCGTTACAAAAATATAGCATTCCAATATATTATATGGGTGTTTTAAAAAGATATGGCCAATTATTGGCAAAAAAGACCTCTTCTTTAACACTCTGCTAAACAGTAAATCAAAATAAATCAACAGGTCTGTGTATTCAATTGTCATTCACATATCATTGGCTGTACTCAGTATTAATTACTTTTTTTATCTGTGGCTTCTTTAATACAGGGTGAAACAAAACGCAAATCAAGCAATATCTCAAAATTTTTAAATGAATCACCCTATAAGTCTTTTTACAATTTGTTAGTACAATTAATAATCTTTCAAAGGATTTAGTACATTTAGGGTATAAGTTAATGGAAAACCGTAAATATTTTATGATAATGGTCAAAAACAAGTATTTTACGTATACAAATTAAATGGTATTAAATTTTTGCATGCAACGTCTTGTAAATTGTAACATTTCTGAGTCATAAATTTTAATCGTAATTTTGGATGCATCTACAATATCTAATCACTGAAATAAAATGTTTGTTAATACCGTAGGTACCTGGAATTACCAAAATTTTTATGTTTATGCATGTTTCACTTTCAAGAATTGTTATCATAGGCTTGTTTGAGAAAGGGCGGAACATAACTACTGCTACTAGCTACTGTCAAAATAGTATCTACTAATAAATGTCAAAGAAATATTGCTGTATTCTTCGTTTGTGTTGTTAGGTTTAAATAATAAATAACTATAATGAATTTTCCGCAGGAAGACATGATCAATATGATTTACGTGTTAGGGGAATGTTCAAAAAATTGTTTACTCGCTTCAAGAGTATATCGTGAAAGATATCCCAATCGAAGACATCCAAATGAAAAAGCTTTCTTAAGACTTAAGGCGAGATTCGAGACATCAGGTAATGTTTCCTATCAACCTCATGCTCTTCCAAGACGTGTTTTCAATGAGGACAACGAATTTTTAGTAATGACTAATTTGGTTGGGAATCCTAATACAAGTACTAGAAAACTTAGTTCTGAATTAGACATTAGTAGACGAACAATAGGAAGAACCTCCTCCTCGTCAACCGCCCTAATTTTCATTTTTATTCGGAAAGTAATCCACATTTGTTTCGTACAACGACCCAAACTAAATGGTCCATAAATGTATGGGGAGGAATCGTAGGAGATACAGTTATAGGGCCATACTTTTTTGAAGGTAGCCTCACTGGAAGAAGGTATTACAATTTTCTAAAAAAACATTTGGGAGAATTATTGGAGGAAGTTGATTTAAACACAAGAGTTAACTTGTGGTTCCAACAAGATGGAGCATCTGTACATTACGTTCGTTGTGTACGTCGGTGGTTAAACAGACATTTTACCGACAGGTGGATAGGACGTGGTGGACCAATTTCGTGGCCTCCTTGATCTCCAGATCTCACACCGATCGATTTCTTTTTATGGGGATACATCAAGCAACTTGTGTATTAAACAAAACCTACTACCAGAGAAGACATGAAAGAAAGGATTCGTAACGCATTTTCCACAATAACTCCAGCTATGTTAGAAAGAGTAAGATCCTCGTTTTTGAAAAGGATTGAGAAGTGTATGGAAGTAAATGGTCGCCATTTTGAACACTTAGCATAAACTATACTTTTTATGAAATGTCAATGTTTATTTATGTAAACGTAAGTGTTTTTATAATGTTGGTTTCCATAATTGTTAGTTTTCAAAAAATAGAAAAAGTTGGAAAATAAATACAATCTTGCATCTTACATAACTAAGATATACTGTTTGTGATGACTTAATTATTTCGTAAAGACTGCAAACTGCTTTTATATTTATTAGTACTATAATGACATTAGCCTACTCACAGTAAACAAAAATATTGCTTCCAACATAATTCCGATTAAGTCTTTCCTTCCTCTAATGGTAAGAGTAAAAGTGAAAGATATTTTAGATGCATCCAACATTACGATTAAAATTTATGCCTTAGACGTTGCATGTAAAAATTTAATACCATTTAATTTGTGTACGTAAAATACTTGTTTTTGACCATTATCATAAAATATTTACGGTTTTCCATCAACTTATACCCTAAATGTACTATATCGTTTGAAAGATTATTAATTGTACTAACAAATTGTAAAAAGACCTATAGGGTGATTCATTTGAAAATTTTGAGATATTGCTTGATTTGCGTTTTGTTTCACCCTGTATTAAAGAAGCCACAGATAAAAAAAGTAATTAATACTGAGTACAGCCAATGATATGTGAATGACAATTGAATACACAGACCTGTTGATTTATTTTGATTTACTGTTTAGCAGAGTGTTGAAGAGGGGGTCTTTTTTTCCAATAATTCGCCATATCTTTTTAAAACACCCATATAATATATCGGAATGCTATATTTTTGTAACGCTCTCGGTGAGATCTTTTCGATTCTTGAACAAAATATAGTACGTTTCATTTAAAAAAATGTAAGTTTGTGCTGCTACGTGGTTTTGGAACACCCTGTAGAATCGAAAGTATTTTCAAAATGTGCCCTCAGTAACTGTATTAGCTCACACAAAACCTTACAGTTTTATCTCGTACCACAACGATGTAATCCTCCGTTGTCAGAAGATTGCCCCACCCTGTACTTAGAATCCGGCCTGCAATGGACATACAATTTTATTGTAGTCAACCATTTAATAAGCACTTCACCTGAAAAGATGGGTGTTGGTAATTTCGCCAAAGAAGGTCATTTAATTATAGGTAATTTCGCCAAGAAACCTTTTCCGGTATAAAATTCAACACGTAATTTGGCCAAAACTCACTCTTTTCGGATTATTTATTATTGATATCTTCCGGTATACGCAATTCGGTCACCTAGATAATCTTTAGTAATTACCGTTATACCTGGCAAAATTTGGTACGCAGTTCGGATATCACCTAAGAACGACGCAAACTATCCTAATACATTCAATTATTATTTTATGAACCCCTCAAATTTATCAGCTATTAACTAAAGTATCCTGCCAACTGCGCTAGTTTTTCACTGGTAGTCGTTAAATGGCATTATCTTTCTCTTAGAAATGTGTTATAATAAATTATGGAAATTAAATTCAAATGTAGTGCTAATAATACCGTTAAAGATAATCTATAATTTTAGTCAATGTAATTTAAACGGCTACTACAGAAGATTTTTCGCAATTTGTATATTATAAGAAATTACTATAAGAAGATTTAAAACCTTCCAGGTATTAGTCATTATCCCCAAATCCCAACCACCCCTCATAAAGTTCAGTGAGGGAGCGAACTTACCTATGATGTTTTCGGGTAGGGGATTAAAATCTGCCCGCCAGAGCGAACAAGTGTGCACCGGCAGTTCGGACGCTCCGATAATCCTAAGGTAGGTAGATTAAAATTTGGTACGCAATTCGGTCAGTGGGATTAAACGGTACGCAGTTCGGACACACCGGAACTAGTATAGTACCTTTGGAGCGAACTAGTATAGGATTAAAAAGCCCAACTGTCCGCGGGAGCGAACTAGTATGCACCCCCTATTGGCATTTAAAGTTGCAGTTTTTCAATTTATGCGGCTATTTTTTCAACACTGTATACCTGCTTCAATCATTTTCCTTGCCCTTATCGATAAATTAACCAATGATCGGTTTACCTGGACCGTAATAGTAATCGCATTAAACCATGATATTTACAACCCCAAATATAGAGTCATAAAATTCTACCTAAGTGTGTTGGCGAAATTACCTCTAGAATTGTGATCATAAAAATCGACAACTGATTAAATAATTTATTTTTGGCGAAAATACCTGTCCCCTATAGGATATGGCCTCAAAGATAGTTAACAGCCAATGTCATTTGTGACGGGAAACCATCGTTTAATATATCAAGCAGATTATATTATTTTAGAAACCGCATTCTTCGGTACCCTAAATAGGCATGTTAAGATAGGGTTTTCAGTAAGGTATAATAAAAGGATAATTATATTAGACGTATTTAATACGTATTATACATAAAAAAAGGAAATAAGTGTCGATGGTGTAGTGGAAGCGTGCTCAAAAATAACCGGGATTGGAAAGTCAGCATACACGAGGAAAAGTGTGGTACCGTAAAACCTACAAAGCAATCCCCAGGAAGGCATAAGATAACTATCGGCGAGGATGAAAAACATGCTATAAGAAGGAATAATGAAATTCCGACCTTAGATAAGATTTTATGTACATTGATGAGGATAAAACTATTTCTAAAATTTGAAGAGATAAATTGTGGAAAATTCTGAGAGAAAAAGTAAAGAGAAAGTCGCTTTTAATCGAAAAAGATGAAATTGTATGTTGGAGACGGAATTATTTGCGATCAATAAGGGATTTTCGCAATGAAAATAGAAATCTACCACTACACCAACACTAACACTTTACACTATCTTACGCGCGTTTCGATAACCAAGTTATCTTCTTCAGAGACTGAAGGTAAGTTTAGGTTATCGAAACGCGCGTAAGATAGTGTAAAGTGTTAGTGTTGGTGTAGTGGTAGTGTAAACAGTGTTCAGTGTCAAGTATCGCCAACGGTTCCAGAATTCCCAACTTATTTATAATATTAGTATAGATGAAATTAATCGAGTTCATTAAATATACTTACTCTATATGATTTGTGCGTAACGATATTTCTAAATCTCTAAGAACTTGCGTCGAAGTTGAATCCACAACCATTTTTCTTTTCTAAAAAAATCGTATATATGATTTAAATTATAACGTGCGAAAATATTAGTATACAATTTTTCACGAATATAACTGAGCGATAATGAAAATTTAGTGAAATCTTTAATTACACTACAAACTACTGAAATAAATAATCTAGATATTGAATTATTCGTTGTTTCTTAGTGTATTTTAAATTGATAATATTGATATACGTTGTATCAAGGCATTTGACTGAATATGTGAATATAGTAGACGAGCTGAATCTGTAATGTACAGTTGAAATGTGTTCGTGAGCATAAAGCCCACTACCCACTACGCGGGTCTTACCCAGTAACTGATTGAGTGGTAACGCTCTCGGTTTGCATTCGGAAGGACCGGCGTACAAATCCCAGACCCACCTGACCTATGAGTTTTTTCAGAGGTTTTCTCGTAGTAAGGGTGAGGCCAGACGAGCGTAGTTTTGTGAGTTGTGAGTCGCGTATTTTCGGTCTCACTTATTTTACGTTCAACTGAATTTCTGTTGATCTGCCAGACGAACGTAATTTATTCAGTAACTATTGTACGGGGTGTTCGTGTTGTCGAGTGCGATGGATCCATTAAAAATATTGTGTATTTACGAAGCTTATTCAGAAGCTGAGGCCAGAAAAAGAAGCTGGGAAAACCCACTCTATAGTCAGAGGCTGATATGTAACAAACTGTTGCTTCCCCACTCTTCACCGCTCCCCTTCCTTGCCCTACCCTCGCCCCGACCGAAAATCGGTCGAGTTCTGTGCATTGAGTCGGCATACAACTCATTTTGCGTCGTCGTGTGGCACCAACTGCCTTTTTGTATGAAACCGAATGCAGCAGAATTTCTGCGACCGAAATTCTGCGACTCACGACTCACAAAATTACGCTCGTTTGGCCTCACCCTAATAGGCGAATGCTGGATTAGTATATACCTCTCAGGCACCTACCATCGCTCCGCTCCCCTTAAGGGTGGAGACTGAAATACTATCCTTCCTTTTACGCGGACCTTGTCAGGTTTCTTGGCAAGTACTTGGCGTAGTCCAAGTAAATTATACACAGTAAGAGTCAACTTGAAAGTTTCAGTTTATTTCGTGAAGTGCAAGTAAATAAACAAGTTCTTGTTAAACATAGGTTTCTTAAAAATCCTGACATCTTCCGAAAGGCAAACCAGTGAGGAGTGTACACATCATTCAAACTAGTACCACTTTTTTAATTTCTTTTATATTTACAGAGAGTGGCAATAAGAGATTTCCTTTCCAATCCATCAATTTTCTAGACATCGTATACTTCGTTTTTTCATTTGATATTGCTTATGTGAAGGGACCTAAATGATAGGTTTCTTCTCATAAAGATCAAGAAACCTTGATGTAACTTCACTTGCCCATGCCATTTGAAGATTTAGATATGCAATCCACTTTTTTTGGATCACTAAACACAACTTTTAGCTACTCATCAAGTGAAGCTCGCGAAGTGTAGCTCACAAAAACAAACTAGCCGCCTTCGACTTGGACCCGTTTTCAGACAAGTGATGGAAAGTGCAAGTAATTCTTAAAGAAGTCAGTGCGAGTCGCGCGAGTAAAATAGTTCAGTTGCAAAATAATCATACTATTAGGCATTATCTTTTCGGTTTTCGAAGAAACGAGTACGATACTGTGCTATTGTTATAGTTGTTATAGTCTTACATCAATCATGTTGGCATAAGTCAAAACGAAATATCTTGAAACGAAGTATACTTCGCAAGTACAGTTGACGTAAAACATATTGTGCGAGCTTAAAGTTGTCGGCTTTTTGTTTGACTCTAATACGAGGATATCGTCAGTCAATATTATTAAAATGCTTAGTTGACGATAAATTCATTTAATATCATACTTTCAACTAATAATCGTTAAAATATATTTAATAATTTTTAATTATTAAATAAATTTATCGACTGTCTAACGATTATTTTTAACCAGCAATTATGGAGCGCCATCCTACTTTTTAATATACTTAGCGTTAATGTATAGAACAAAATACATTTTTTAATGAATCTTTACCTAAACGACGACTCGAGCTTTCTTTTGATGTTATTCATGGTTTCTTTCAATCTAAATCTATTTGTTCTTTCCTCTGCTATTTATAACCCGAATATCAAACATTGCTTTAAACAATATTAACCTATTTATATTTAAAAACATCTTAAACACAATACCAGACAATTAACACTACCTTATATCTCGTTTTATATAGAAGAAGTAGAAATATAAATTTCAATAATTTTTTTTTTACATCTTTGACTGAACTACAACTTTGAAAAGGTGATTTTTCGAACGCCACACGTGTTGACTCATTTCGAACGCCACACGTGTTGACTCATTAGTATTAACAATAAAATGAAAAAATCGAATGGGAAACAAAAGGGGCTCAGTTCACGTCTGGTATCCCGTTTAAACCGAACGCCCTTTCAACAATTACGTAACATCAAATACAATATAGAAATATGTTTGGTAAGTAGACAAAAATAATATTAATACCTTTCAGAATTTAGCTCCGCAACATAACTTAAAGGGGATATACGATTAGATCTCTGCACTATAAGTTTTACGTCAACTATATACTTGTCATGTCCCGCTTAGCTGGCTTGATCGACAAGCGAGCTGACATCCTTTACATATACCTATCCTTCCCGGATAGCGAAGTTTACCTGACGAAATTAAGGTTCAAACTGACCTGCACGTATGTACTTTCCAGAAATATCGTTATGTCTCGTCACCCAAATTAATCTTATTTTAGTGCGCTCTGCCAATTCATTTAGTCCTTTTTGGTATTTCTCTACCAGTTTGGATATTAAATAGCGACTTTTTAAAATAGACAGTGACTGGCTCTCAGTTATGTTTATCTTTTGAGTGTCAGACCTGTATTTGTTCACTCTGTCACATTGTAGAATAACATAAATCTCCACCAGAAATACAAAGGTATGTTTTCCTAGTGAGAAGGACCTTCTTGTTGCCTCATTTCACTACACTCCGGCACTTTCCTTTTCCCTAGTCTTTCACGCCTACCTCGGGAAAGCATCAATCCGTTTGGAATTTGCTAGTAATTTCTGTGATGTACCTCTACCTCATATCTAGGACCGAGGAGAAGTTTAGAAGTCATATAGTCTGTTTTCATATCTAAAATGGCTGATCTGACTGTTTTGCTCAGGTTGTTTTTCATCCTAAATAACCCCATCCTTGACCATTATAACGAGGTGTAGTGGGGGTTGGCCTAATAAAGCTTTCAGTGCTACTGTTGGCGTGAATCTCATACACCTTGCAATACTAAGTGAGATAAGCAAGCCTTTACATTTTGGTTAGTCTCATCATTGCATTCTTTTGTATCGTATTTGTCAAAGGGGATGATGGCATATCCACTTAAATTAACATGTACATAATGTAAATACACTTAGAAGATAATTTCAAATTACATTTACATGATTATGTATTTTTCATGATGGAAAAGCTCAGCGTAATTACCATCACGAGTGTAAAAATAATGTTTCAGTATACAAATACTAAAATAGAACTTACCCTATGACTTCGAGATGCCTTAGGATCGAGGTAAGTGCGTAATTTATTTAAATAATAAGAAGGAGGGTCCTTGGCGTGGACCATTTCCTGAAAAAAAAATTAATGATAAAAATATGTACGTACATATAAAAAAAATGTATACTAAAAATCAACTATCAACTATAGTCTGTTTCTTATTGTCTGGCAGCACGCGAAAAGGTCACAGATGCTAGTCAGGTAGTAAACCATAAGCGTCACCGTTCATCTACGGAATTTATTTGACATAATTCTAAGAATGGTGAAGGAGGACGAGAATTTGCCTGACATAGGGCGAAAAACTTTGTGGAAAATATTACACAAATTAAATTTTACTTGGGAGAAGCAAAGTCGCAAATCAGTGCTAATCGACAACGAAGAAATAATATGTTGGAGACGCCAGTATTTACGAGATATCCGAAAATACAGACAGGAGGGAAGACAAATCTATTATCTAGATGAGACATGGCTCAATGAAGGACATTCAGTAAAAAAAATTTGGCAGGACAAAAGTATTCAAACCAGTCGTCAAGCTTTCATAGAAGGTTTATCTACTGGACTGAAAACTCCTATCGGTAAAGGTCGTCGACTAATAATAACGCATATTGGATGCAATCAAGTGTTCGTTGAAGGTGGTCTACTGGAGTTTCAGTCAACATCAACCAAAGACTATCATGAAGAAATGACTGCAGATGTTTTTGAGGAGTATTTTACACAAATGGTCGAATTAATTCCAGATAATGCTGTAATCGTTATGGACAATGCCACTTATCATTCGCGATTAACAGAAAATCTTCCATCTACCTCTTGGAGAAAAGATGATATTAGAAACTGTTTAATCGTAAAAGATATACCATTTGAAGATGATATGTTGAAAAAAGAACTTTTAAAGGTTGCTTCAGATTACAAGCTACAATTTAAAAAGTTTGTTATTGATGAAATAGCCAAGAATCGTGGGATAACAGTGCTTCGTTTGCCGCCATACCATTGTGAATTAAATGCGATAGAGTTAATATGGGCCCAAATGAAAGGTTATGTAGCTAGACATAATAAAACATTCAAAATGAAAGATGTTCGTGAACTCATGAAGTACTCATTGACAACAATAACTGAAGAGAACTGGAGAGATGCTGTGAATCATGTAATTAAAGAGGAAGAGAAAATGTGGGTTTTAGATAACCTCATAGAACAAACTATAGAACCGATAGTGATCTCTCTCGACGAGTTTTCGGATGATTTTTGTATGGCCAGCGAAGAGGATGATACTATAGATTGAATTTTATATTTCCTATAAATGGTATGTTTACTTTACTTAATATACATTAATTCATTGTCAATAAATTTGAATTATGAAAATTAAACTATATTTTCTTTAATTAATTTAATTTAATAAAAATGAAAATGTAACTTATTAATAGGCCTAAACGAATGAATTTTATTTCAACTGTAATGTTGAATGATTAAATAAGCAAAATGAACTAATATCGTAATCTCCGCCACTGCCGCAATGTTTATCGTTTAGCTGGCATTGTTCAGTTTTATTACCATATTGTATTTTGAGCTGAAACAGGGATGTACAGATAACCAATACAGACACCTACTTGTTTTGCATTAGAATTTTAGTATTTACCTGTAAAATTCTTAGGATCACTCTGTAAGAGATAATTTTCTATTTGAATATTTAATGAGGCTACTGTGCTTTCAGACATTAAGAAATAAACTATAAGTTGTAAAATAGATAATGTATAAATATTTTATAATAAAAAATATGAATGGAACTAAATTATGAAAATAATTTTTTAAAATGTGTATACAGTCCTCAGAAGCAAACAAGAGCCCCGGAAAATATGCGAACTAAAAGGTCATCGCAACTAGCCAATCAGGAGCCAATGTTAACGATTGTACATTAGTAATAATTGTTAACATAATCGAAATAATATGACCGAATGATTTCATCAATATACATCAATTTTAGTGTCTGTATCAGCGTTACAGCGTTGTCAATGTAAGGATAATTATCCGATTTTTAGACAATTTCGCTAACCGAATAGTTTTTCCAGTGTTTTTCAGAAAGGATAATATATAAAACAGCTATTGTTTTTGGGGATTTTCAATATTGACTAGGGTCGCAGACTTTTATTTAGACAACACTGTGACCTTTTGGTAATTTTGACAAATTCTGATAATTTGAATTGTAAGTTCGGATAATATTTATTTTTACACCGGCAACACTGGATTGCATTCTATTTGATATTTGATGTCGGCTGTTATTTTATAATCTGCTTCTATATTTTTATACGTTATTATTTGCTTCATAAGTTACAGGACAATCAGTTTTTATTAAGACTAATTTGATAATTAACTTAACATAGTAAGGTAAGTACTATAATTATAATTAATAAACATAACCTAGAACAACACACAAAAAACAGTCATTTAATGTTCATCAGGCCTATTAATGTTTGTTTTTCTTTCAGTTCAATTTTCCCCAACAAAATGTACCCAAAATCAAGGAAAACAGTCCACAGTGAAGCTCGCAATATTATTAAAAACGTTGTGGAATTTTTTGATAGACAGAAAGCTGCTGGTGTGTGGTCATTCCCTTTGGAAAAAGCCACAGAATTAGCTGCAGCAGCAACAGGAAAATCAGTTACCTCCATAAAACGTATCAGAAAGGAGAAATCACTGTTGCAAGAAGGTGTTTTACTGGGGTCTCCTTCAAAAAAACAAAAAAGTGGTGGTACCAACAAAATAGAATTGGATGATTGTGACTTGGGTATTTTGAAAAGAACCGTACATGAATGCTATACGGTTGATAAACAAGTTCCAACAATAAATATTCTGGTAAATAAAATGAAAAATAAAGTAGTCTGGTAGTCTGGTGGTCCAGACACCTTAAGAAAGCATTTAAAAAATATTAGATTTCAGTATAAAAAATGCCACAATAAAAGAAAATTGTTGATGGAACGTAATGATATTGTAGCTTGGCGGGCTCGTTATTTAAGAAGGTTGAGGGATAATGATGCTCTGGGTCACAACAAGAAGCCAATAACTTATTTGGATGAAACTTATATCCATCCATCATATGGTGTTACTAAATGCTGGCAATCGGAAGATGAACCTGGTGTGTATACATCCAACAGAGCTGGTCAACGGTACATAATAGTACACGCTGGTGGACGTTATGGGTTTGTGAAGAATGGACTATTAATTTTCAAGTCAAAAAGCAAATCAGGGGATTATCACGATGACATGAACCATACAAATCTTATGAACTGGTTAGAAACACAACTAATACCAAACTTACCTCCTAATGGTATTGTGATTATGGACAATGCCCCTTACCACAGTGTTCAAATTAATAAGCCACCAACCCAATCAACTCGGAAGCATATTATTAGAGAATGGCTTGAAGCAAATGGCATCTCAACAACAAATGATATGCTTAAAGCACAACTTCTGGATCTCGTCAAACGTTTCAACCATTCTAAAACATACTATGTGGATGAGTTGTTGAAAAAACATGGACATAATGTGGTACGGTTGCCGCCATATCACTGCGACCTCAATCCGATTGAGCTAATATGGAGTAGCGTAAAACATAAAGTGGCAATGAAAAATGTTTCTCAAAGTGCTGCTCAAATAGAACAATTAGTTCGAGCAGCCTTTGATGAAGTTGGTTCTTCGGAATGGAACAAACACTGCGACCATGTGGACCATATAGCTGAGGAAATGTGGAGGAATGATGGACTATTAGATGATGTGGTGGAAAATATGTGTTTCACTGTCAACAATGGTTCATCAGATGAAAGTGGGAGTGATGAATATGAAAGTAAGAGTGATGAATATGAAAGTGGGAGTGATGACTGATGAATAATAAAGTGAATAACATTTTTGTAAATTACAGTGTTTTATTTTGTTCATCTTTAATATCTTGTGCATAACACATAAATTCATTACATGAACATATCATATAAGACATTCATGGTTCATTATTAGCTAAATAAATAATTTTAATGTAATACATGTTGAATTTTGCTTGCAATCTAATGTCTTTTCAAATATAATGTATAATACTTTCAATTAATGAAGTCATCTACAATTTTTTTCAATTGGAACCCCTGTACTAATATTTGATTATAAGTTTGTATTAAATTAAAAAAATGATGAATTGTTTTATTTGTGAACCCAACTGAATAAGTAATATAATTTACAAAAACTATAACTAGGTTTTAAACATCAATTTTGTGATTAATTTCATTTTTTTGGACTTAACTTAGAATGTAATTTGTTACATATGCTAATGAAATATCTACCTTTTTATTTTAGTAATTGGTTCTTTTGTAATATGAAACTTAACAATGTTGTTGATTAAATAATAGTTTCTAATATCTAACTGTTGTGTTTGAATAAAGCAAATGAATTGAAGTAGAACAGCATTTAATATATTTATATATTTGACAAATCACACAAAATTATTGCCATACAGTCTTGTTTATAACAACCAAATATATAAGACTTAGCTAATTGGTAGTGGTGAAGTGTATATTCCAATTTTAACACTGTTATGCACTTTAACTTTCGGCTGTTGTTAAGAGAAATGAACACTGGAAAATATGACAACTCTAAATATACGAAATTGGTCACACTATTAATTTGAATTAAACACAAAGTTAACAAATGGCTGAATTCGACGGTTCTACTCCAAAAGATCCTGATGTGTAAGCAGATAGATGTAGGAATAGGCTACATAACCAGTTCATATTTTGTTGCTTCCAATACAAACTTGACCCTTTTTTTACGACAATACTACAGTCATGAAATTTTAAAATATACATTTAGAAAAGATGGTAGTTATTTTTGGTCCAATGCATATTTTTTTATTAATATTTAGGGTTAAATTTTTAGCAAGTTTGATTTTGTTTACATATCTTTTGACAGTTGACACTTATAGTATCGATATTTGGTCATCGATTCAAAATATCGATTGTTATGACAAGTATACAACTACAGCGACATGGACACGCCCACCCAGGGCTCTTGTTTGGTTCTGTTAACTGTAGTATAATTTCTTATTCATATTTGGCCACTTTTTACCGACCATAGCGGAAACATATTCCCACCTCTACATTTTCGTTACAAATACACACATAGCAGTTTGTCAAAAGCACTGCGCCAGTCTCATACCTCAGACTGCACTACGACTGTTGTACTCGGAGGAATAGATTGTATCTCGTGCGAATAAAAATCATCAATCTGTACGTCTTTACTATTAGAAAATATTTGTAACAACAAATAAAAGTAATACAAATGAATACGGATTCACTTGAAATAAGTACTCTAAAACTAAAAATGAACCAAATAAAAACTTGAAAACTACAAATATTAAGGGCTCCAATATTCCACCTTGTGGTGCTGAACATAAACCAAATTTATCATACATATCTTCTGTATGTTTTTTGTGGTATATTCATTATTCTTTTTGTTATTTTTGGGAAAATCGTACATATTTCTCTCCATAGCGCTCCATAATGCATCTAAACTTCTGGACCTGTCAGCATCGTGCCTATAAATGTTTTCTTTCGGAAGGCTCAAAAAAAGTAAGTCATTTGGTGCTAGGTAAAATTGTTTTGATTATTGAATTTAATTATTTTTTAACTACCCTGCAGTAAGAGCTGTGGGGAACGAGTACAGTTTAAGTTTTTAAATGTATGTTCTTCATTCAAGTTTTTTTTTCCGGATCAAGATGTGAAACTCATGCTCGAATGGGTCCTGTCCAGGATCCAAACAGTGTTGGACTCATCCCCAAGGGGATGCCTACCAACCAAACCCACCTCAAACCACCCTAGCTACTTCGGGACGGGTGTCGCGGTCCCTCACACACTCTCCGCTCACACCGTCGTCTTCTCCCTTCTATCACTCCTACCTCTCATGACATATTGAGTCCTTCTCTCCTCCTAATCATGCTGTCCACTACGCCACTTACCTCCATACATTCCTCCTCCCCCCTCAACATTATCACCACCATGTTCTCCCAATACACGTATCCCCTAGTTTCCTCTCCAACTTCTTCAGCACTTCCTCGTTCTTCCAGCATCTAAATACATGCCCCACATCATCCTATATCCTTCCTCTTCCCTTCAGCATCCGTCTTCGTACTTTCTTCGTTCTTTCATACTCTTCTGAGGTAGCAGATACATATTAAGTCACACATATTTAAAAAAATGGTATATATTGTTTTTCATACCTCTAGATTTTTGTGGAAATAAGGTTAGTGAGGCTATGTTGGCTTCTTCCCTAATATTAGGTGGCGTATTTATAAAGTCAAAATCACTTGAATCGCTACCCATTTCTCAAAAAGTATATTTTTCAAAAACAGGCCGGTTTCGGCGTATTTGCGCCTTATCAGTAAAAGGTATATGTTCTCCGTCCGAGAGCTCTAAGAGCCTAATCCCGGACTGAATATGACACTAAAATCACAATAAATACATGTCTTCCAGTAACGGAAATGTTGAAGTTGTGACAATAGCGATATCTTCACCTCCAACCGAAAACCAAAATTCGAAAAGTGTGATAACAAGCCCATAGGCTTGAAACAATAAAGTATACAATAAAGTGTACAGTTTCCCAGTTTCCGGTCTGCAAGTTATGTTCTCCCTTCAAATTGCAAACCAGAATGGTTGGTTAAATATTGTAGATCATACCGACCCCGTTTGACTTAGAAGTGTAATTCATTGTCTGTCGGGGCATATAGCCCAGGAAGTAGTTGTTTCTTCTTAGTTGAACGGTCACTGTTTTTGAAAAATATTTTTCAAAACTTTGTTGTAAAGCGTTAGAATAATATATTCTTCGATATCTTTTGGTAACACGCTTTAGTAAATACGACAATTTTACAGGAAACTGTAATAATACTTCAAAGTTTTATTTGTAAACCTAACGTGGAAATAACATTAATGATTAATTTTTACCGGAATACAGGATATACTGATATACAAGATGTTGTTGAAATTACAGGAACAATTTGAATATAATAGATTTTCATATAACCTGTATTGAAAATGTGAGTTTCAACGCCTGTTGAGCCAACCGAAACTAGTCAATTTCAGACCAATGCGACTGTTGCCAGGCAGGAATCGATCATTTTTTGCCCGCACAATGAAGTTGCAGCTTTACTTTCGATCCTGTCAGAGTATTTTTTGTTTATTTCAAACCTGTATAATTGTCATTCTAGCCCGATATCTGTCATTTTATAAGCATACAATCAATACGGATACAGAAATTGAAAGTATACCACAACATCTTATTGTCAAAGCAAAAACTGCAACTTTGGATTTATTACCTGAAAAATTTAAAGCAAAATATCTGAGTACTTACGACAAATTTGTTAATTGAGAAGAATCCGAAGGAGCTAGAACATGTAAGAGTGACATTTGGATTTTTATTATATAATAATTTAAAAACGAGAGTGAAACGAAAGTCATGTCTCGGTTTGCGGTGTAGTCACTCGAAACAAAAGTGGATGACTATTTTGCAACTGTTGTGCAACTCGAGGTGGCCATGCGTTTGACACACATTTTTATTTAATGAAATATTATAAAACTAGTCACGAACTCACTGAAGATAATGAAAAAAACAGAAATATAGGTGTGAATGGAATTTCTAAATATTAATTGTGTTTAAATTGCACTTTAACAGTAAATACAGTCCGTCCATAAAGTAACGCATACATTCATTATTAGTTGAATGAACAGTAATATGCAAAAGTACAGAAACAGGTCGATTTAAAAAAATTCTATCATACAGGGTGGATAACCTTTGAGTTGTAAAATGTTTGGGTTGTCTTATTGAAAGTCGCTTCTATTCTATTGTATGTACAAGTTATATTGAACTCTAGTCAGTACCAAACGACCTCATTGAAGTTCATTTCATAATTAGCTTTTTGAAGTTTACCTCCTTAAGAAACGATTTTCATATTTAGCCCGAGCTATGAAAATTTTATGAGGAGTAAAATCGAGTGTTAACTAAAAGTGGGGCGTTACTTTCCTTTGCGCACCTTTTTATGTCTTCGTAACCGAGTGGTATAAAGGTTTGGCTGCGAACATTATGAATTGTAAGCGTAGGTTTCGAATCCTTGACACGGTGATAATTTTTTATCTGTTGTCATAATAAAAGTAAAAAATAAATTATAGTTTAAAACTATTGTAAATTATATACTAATATTATTGGGGTAAACTCCAGTCGTTCGTCGGAGCTGACACACAATTTTTGTTTTCTAATAATATCATCAATATCAAAACTAAATATATTTATGCTAACGAATACTTTTGTATGTTATAATTTATAATAAACATATCTATCCAATAAAAGTATTTCTTAAATAATAGCAGACTAGTATTTCATTAATAACCTACATTTACTTTAATTATACGAGGGCACTACATCCCCCCTTAGGGAGAATGGGTTACGGTTGTCCGACCGTAAACCATTTATCTAAAGGTGTTTTCAAACGCGTGATAGTTTTGATTGAGATCGATAATTACGACATGCTATACTATATAATAGTAATAATAATATTAATAATAAGAATGATAATAAATGTTAATAAAGTAATGCAACGGCTACTGAAGTCTTTGAGCACCTCAGGTGTAGGATTCATTGACCAAAGCATAATCGCATTCTAGGAATAGGTCTTACCCGTTCGCTGGTAATCCTATTTTATTTTATTTTCAAGAAAATCTCTATAAATTTGGGTGCATACTAGTTCGCTCCCGCGGTCAGTTGGGCTTGTTAATCATATACTAGTTCGCTCCAAAGGTACTATACTAGTTCGCTCCGGTTACCTGTGACATTCTCGTGACGGGGATTAAAATGTGACCGTTGACGCCGCCGGTTGGAGCGACAAATATGTCCATAACTACCTGCTCCATACCTAACCCAACCTAACCTAACCCAACCCAACCCAACCCAACCCAACCCAACCCAACCCAACCCAACCCAACCCAACCCAACCCAACCCAACCCAACCCAACCCAACCCAACCCAACCCAACCCAACCCAACCCAACCCAACCCAACCCAACCCAACCCAACCCAACCCAACCCAACCCAACCCAACCCAACCCAACCCAACCCAACCCAACCCAACCCAACCCAACCCAACCCAACCCAACCCAACCCAACCCAACCCAACCCAACCCAACCCAACCCAACCCAACCCAACCCAACCCAACCCAACCCAACCCAACCTAACCTAACCTAACCTAACCTAACCTAATCTAATCTAATAATACCTATTTCACTTCTGCGGAATTCATATTTTTAAATCTTTTCAATGTGATCGATATTTTCACCTTTACTCAACAACTAAAACTTTCACAATAATGAAATTAAAAGAAAATACTTACTTTAATTTCATAACAAAATTTAAACCTTCCAGTAATAATTAGCCAAACATCCCAACCAAAGAAATTGAAAGAAAATACTTAATTTCATATGAACATTTAAAACCTTCCAGGTATTAGTCATTATCCCAAAATCCCAACCAAAATTTTATTCCATTACACAAAAATAAAAATAATAATCACTATACTAATAGGTACTCCTGGAACATCTGTTGTATCCAAATCCGATATAAAACATGACACAAACAATGAAAATTTAAATTTAAGACTTTATTTTTCAGCTGGAATCTTTGCTATTATTGTAAGGGACCCTATTTCATTAAATATTGCCCTAAAATTGTAACGAAATGTGAAATATGTAAGAAAGGGAAACGAATTAAAGAGCAGCTACCGAAATGGAAGAGAACAGAGAAGAATATAGAATTTAGTGGATGATACGTTAAATAATAGTATTTTATGCAACGATCATGTAATGATAGCCATTAAGACACGAGCATGTTGTAGGATACGAAACGAGCCGCAGGCGAGTTTCGTATATAATATTCGAGTGTATTAATGGCCATTACATGAAAGTTGCATACAATATTTTTTCTACTCCGATTAATAAGAATTATTTAATTAATAATTATCATTTATTATAAAAAACAAGAACAATGAAAGGAACTTCAACAAATAAATTTATTTGACTGCTGTCAAATTAAGTGTCACCTAATATAATTAATTTCAGAAATGTCAACCAGGTATCCATGGCTATATTAAATATTGTGCGACTGTCGCATTCCTATTGGCTTAAAAATCTGAACCATAATGAAAATTTGTATCATAATGAATATCATTATGATACAGATTTTAGTCTTTTAGTAAGTATATTATAAAACAGGAGAAGAAAAATATTTTTTTCTACTCCTGTTTTATAATATACTTATTATATATATATATATAGGAATGCGACATTCGCACAATATTTAATATAGCCATGGATACCTGGTTGACATTTCTGAAATTAATTATATTAGGTGACACTTAATTTGACAGCTGTCAAATAATTTTGATTTTCAAAAGTAACTATATATGATAATTATTAATTAAATAATTCTTATTAATCGGAGTAGAAAAAATATTGTATGCAACTTTCATGTAATGGCCATTAATACACTCGCATATTATATACGAAACTCGCCTGCGGCTCGTTTCGTATCCTACAACATGCTCGTGTCTTAATGGCTATCATTACATGATCGTTGCATAAAATACTATTATGAAAAGGGTATACTTGAAAAGTACATAAAGGTTGAGTTCATAAACACTAGTAAAAATCAATTGTTGAGAGTATATAATGATAAGTTATATTGCTTTTGTTAACTCTATATATTTCAAAAACTTTATGGGAAATGTAAATGCGTTTGTAATTGACGATGCTTACTTGTAGGGTGCTTACTTGTCGTATAATGTTATTTTCATCTGCCGATATGGAGTGCCCTTGGAAGTTCACAGCGATCAAGGAAGGAATTTCGAAAGCCGCGTATTCCAGGAAATTTGTGACAAGCTGGGAATGAAGAAGACCAGGACAACGGCGTTGCATCCGCAGTCAGACGGAATGGTCGAGAGAATGAACAGAACTATTGGAAAATACCTGTCCAACGTAGTCTCCAGCCACCAGAGAGATTGGGACCAGCATCTTTCCCTGTTTGCATTGGCTTATCGATCCGCCATCAATGAGTCCACATGTCAAACACCTGCGAAAATCCTATTTGGACGCGAAATGAGGCTTCCTTGTGACCTGGAATTTGGTTGTCGACCTGGAGAAGATCTGGCTGGAGAAGATTACGTGATCCAGTTGAGAAAAAGGATGGACGATTTGCACGAGTTGGTCCGAACGAATCTTCAAATTGCCAGAGACAGAATGAAAAAACGGTACGACACGCAGTCCACAGAAGGCAGTTTCAAAGAAGGAGACAAAGTATGGTTACACAACCCGACAAGGAGAAAAGGCTTTTCTCCAAAATTACAAAAATCGTGGGAGGGTCCGTACTTGATCAAGAAGAGGATCAATGACGTCATCTATCGCATA
Source organism: Lochmaea crataegi (assembly GCA_947563755.1). Taxonomy (NCBI): domain Eukaryota; kingdom Metazoa; phylum Arthropoda; class Insecta; order Coleoptera; family Chrysomelidae; genus Lochmaea; species Lochmaea crataegi. Next base: position 41,655,550 of record OX387425.1, on the reverse strand, counting down.
AGCAAGATCCCCAATGGAAAACCGAAAGTAGTCCACCAAAACCGACTAGCGCCATTCAAAGGAGACCATGGCATAGAGGAAGGAGTGAACCATGTCCAGGAAGATTCTGACCCTGCCTTCGAAGAATTTATGGGCGCCTATGGAGGTACCGGTAAAGCTAGATTTGGAGTCACTACAGGGCAACGACAAGATTTGTTCACACTCCCGGAAGATTATTCACTGGCACACAACATACCCGCCAGTAACAAAAACGCAGGAGGCTTGGCAACCGCCTTTGGAAAGAAGTTTGGGCAACTAGAAAAACTTGAAGAACAGATTTCAACCCCTGGCAAGCCGTCGAGACCATGTGCTGGAATCCAATGTGAAGAAACTAGCTATGCCTAAGATAGAGAACAACCAGTTGGATTGGCGAGTCATCAGGAATATGATGGAAGTGATCTTCGAAGATACCGGTGTTCACATATTATTCTGCAGCTAAACCCTCCGTTATCAGTGTCCAATGAAGACAGTGCCCTGTTATTTCCATACGACCGGAAAGTCTAGGAATGGGTCCAGTTGCCGATTTAAAAATCCAGTCCCGGCTACCCAGAAGTTCCAGGAGGAACTTCCTATTAAGGAGAGGGTAATGTTGCGAGGTCACCAACTCAAAGCAGGCCCTATCTCTCGACTGTGAATTTTGGTGGATGCCCCCCCCCTTTTTCGAGAACATTCTGGAAGACAGTTAGTGAAACGAAGACAAAGAGTTGGTTCACAGACAGTTACAGAAGTTCTTAGTAATCGGACAGTGAATGAAATAGTGAAGATAAATAGTGTAATATTCAAGTGGTGAAAATAAATTAGAACTATTATATCGAGTGTAAATAAATTAGTAGACTTTAAGTAGAGTGTGAATATTGTAATGTTTTTGTTATTTATTTAAATAGTTTTTACTTGTGGGACAAAATTATACACACTACTATGGCTAATTACTATTTATTTATTTAAAGAAACACACACTGTATTAAACTTAATTTATATACACACTTTACCTAATGTCTACTAATTTATTTACACTCGGTATAATCGTTCTAATTTATTTTTACCACTTGACTATTACACTATTTATCTTCACTATTTCATTCACTGTCCGATAACTAAGAACTTCTGTAATCTATCTCTTTACTGTCCGTGTCACTAATTCCGAGCTAACTGTTTCAATAATTATTCACGCACTCAAAAACCCGCGTATATATTGAGATGATATTTTTTTAATTTCAATATCTTACATTGGGAAACCACTTGTGTCGTCCAATTTATTCTTAATTAATAAGTTATTTATTCTCAGGGTATATGTGAATTCGGTTGTAACGCTCGTCAATAACAGAACGATAAAGTAGACTGATCTGAAGGCAACAAAAGGAACCACATGAAACAAGTTATTATTCAATAAATCACAACAATACAACAAATACCACAAAATAATAAATGCAAACAGATAATAATTTAAAAATAACAGTTCCAATTATGGATAACCGTGACGTCACTGTTACTAAAGGATCAATTCCAAGAATTAACCGGACTATAACCTAGATAAATATACATAAATTATAATTAATGAAAATTAAATATAAAAAAATATAACCTTGACCAACGCTTGTTGGTAGAGTCCAAGTTCAATTTGGAAAACGATCTGCCTGTCTCCAGCAACGGAAGAGTCTGTGTGGATTAATGAGGTCCCGGTGATGCCGTTATGACAAGATGTGCTCATATGCTTATTGGATGAACTACTTGAATGATGCAAATGCGATGATCCATATTCTGATGAAGAGCAGTCCCTGTTATTCTGAACAGATCTCAAATACGTGAGTGAAGCCTTCGAAGTTAATGGTCCATTTCGGGAAGATAATTTTACCAAATGTTGACTTGGTTTAGTAGTTAAGACCTCCTTTTGGTGGTGATCCGCAGGACTACCCAAATACCCATCAACTGATTATATCAACCCTTTAACAATCTTCACCGAAACTAGCACTCGAACACGATTCTATAATCACTTAAAGAGGGTTTTTTAAACGAATTTTTTTCACCCAAACGTCATATAAAGATTACTGTCACTTTCTCCAAATCTCCATGCCATCTTTCTACACTTAAAATTAAGTAATGATAAACATGTCAATCTACTTTGAAATGTCATTCATCAAATTATATTTTCTTATATTAATAAATAAAATGATTTTATAATTTTATCTAATTTGAAGTAACTTTGAATTTTAATATTTCTAATGAATAACATTTCAATTATTGACATTATTATTATCACTACTATCAAATACACAATTCTGTACTGATAGTTATGTTTATCAATACATTTTATAATATTTATTCAATCTTTGATATAGATTGTGGTATTTATTTCTATTATTTGATAGTAACTATTCGTTAGTTGATTATTCGTCTCAATATATAGTCCTTCTCAACTCTAGAAAATTCCAGTACCTTCCGCGCTCGCCCTATGCACGTTTCAACAGGCCTTCTTCCAGGACAAGGGAGTCCCACTTGGCCCAATATGCTTTGAGTGTCGGTGAAAATCTTGACAATTCTTGCCAGGTGGGGCGCCGATTTTCTTCCTTCCATTGCCGGATCATCTTCAGATGAGGATCATTCTCCTGATCTTCTCTAATCCTTGTGGGTGACCATTCTTCATTGACTACTGCAGTTCTTGAAACAGTAGCTTCCTTGGATTCCGCCTTGTTGCAGTGGGAACAGTCTGCTGGGCATGGCCGTCTAGACAGGGGGTCTGCATTTCGGTGACTCACGCCAGCCCGATGTTCGATGAGAGGGTCTTTGGAACGATCCTTGGTCGGTGGTACTTGGTTTGCTGGAATCCTAGGGCGCTTACACGAACTGCGTACATGCCCGATTTGCTCGCCACAATTCCAGCTTCGAATCTTCTTCGGCTTCTTGCCTACCATCCTTTTTATCAAGTTGACGATCTGGTCAAATCTGGTCACCTTCTTCTTGGATGGTCCTAACTTTGTTATACCCCGAAACCTTCGTGGCTGCTTCATATTCAAGAGCAGCAGTTAATGCATCGACCAACGTTTTGGGATGGGCTAAACGAAGCGTCATCTGCATATCAGGGTCACGCAAGCCATCAATAAAGGCCTGGATGCCCAGACATTCCATCATGTTTTCCGGTGCTGATGGATAAGCAAATCGAACTAGTCGGGCGATATCCACTTCATACTCTTGAACAGTTTCTTCTCGTTTCTGCCTTCGGTTCTTTATCTGAGATTGGTACAAGTGTTCTAGATGTTCGTGATCGCATGTCCAACCTCTTCTTCAGCTGCTCGAAGTCATCCGTTTCTTCAAGGGGTATCGTCTGAAGCACATCTAAGGAATCTCCCCGAAGCGCGATGGTTAAGTTCACTGCCTTCTCCTTATTGGACCTATTATTCGCTCTAGCGGCTGCTTCAAACTGTATGACATAGTTGGTCCACGGCATCTTTCCGTCGAACGTTGGGGCCTTGACTCGTACAAAACTGCCAATATCTTCCGTCTTGGGGTGTGCTTCTAGCTTGCATGGTTTTATTTGTTCGATCTTTTTTTCTTCTGTAGGCGTGTCTTGAATTCTTGAGTCTGCCATTTTCCTCTCTAACTCCAGGATTTTCTCCTCCATTGTTGTGATTTTATTCTCAATATCTGATTTTAGAGACGAAATTTTATTTTCGACTTCTGCGACAATGTCATTTTTCATTGATAAGATATCGGCAGAAATATCGTTCTTCATGGCAGAAATCTTCTCGTCCATATTATCAGAAATATCGTCCTTCATAGTAGAAATCTTCTTGTCCATAGCGGAAATGTTAGCAGAAATATTGTTCTTCATAGTAATAATCTCGTCCTTCATATTAGCAGAAATATCGTTCTTCATAGTAGAAATCTCGTCCTTCATAACGGAAATTGACTAGATTAAGGTGGAAGCCTCGTCGTTGAATAAAAATGTTTCCGGATCCAAGCCGTCAATTTTCAGTGCTATTTTCAATCTTTCGACTAACTCACTCTTCTTTCCGGACGTTTCCAACTCGCAATTTTCCAATTCTGCTTTAAGTTCCGTCACTTTCAGCTCACTTAGTCTCTTAGCCATTTTTACGTAATTATTTAGTTATATTACCCCACACCTGACACCAATGTTATGTTTTTGTTATTTATTTAAATAGTTTTTACCTGTGGGATAAAATTATACACACTACTATGGCTAATTACTATTTATTGATTTAAAGAAACACACACTGTATTAAACTTAATTTATATACACACTTTACCTAATGTCTACTAATTTATTTACACTCGGTATAATCGTTCTAATTTATTTTTACCACTTGAATATTACACTATTTAGCTTCACTATTCCATTCACTGACCGATTCCTAAGAACTTCTGTAAACTGTCTGTTAAATATTCGAAACTCACCTACCCGGTGATTGAATATTTCGTATGAAGGACAAATATGGATTTAAAACAGTAAAAGTACCAATAAAGTAACAATTATATTAAAATATCTTCAATATAATTTAACTTCGGCAAAAACTATCAAATACTGACATTAAACTTCAACTTGACAGAAGTAACTACTTTTTAACAATAACAAATAAAATTATGTGAACGTCGACTTTCTTCAACATCCTCCCACCTTGTGCTTATTGAATTCAGTTCAAAAGCTCAATCCACTAAATTTCCAGTCTATGGATAGGTTTGACTTTCCTACCATATCTTGTGGTAATCGGAAGTGGTTCGGATTTACCAGAATTCTCTCCATGACTCTTTTCCTCTTGAATTTTAGTTTCCTCCCTTTGAGAAATTTTTTCAGGCAATCCTTTTGGTAATGATGATAGATCCAAATCCTGAGAGCAATTTAATTCCAAAGGACACACCCTCTGAAGAGGTCTCAGAATGGTCCCTTTCGCCGTTTTCAATTTGACCAGTCTTATTTTATGGTCATGACCACGTAGTAACTCTTCAACATAAGCTAGAGGCTAATCCAATCGTTTGGAATTGTCTGACCCTATCAAAACTACATCACCAACATTAATCGCTCTCTGAAGATTTTTCTTGGATGACCTCAAGTGCTTCCTCATAACTGAACTCTCCACAGCGTCTAGATCTGGAACTCCACATTCCGGGATTTCTTTTAGGAACATAGCAGGTGTGGATGGTGGATAATTCTTCATAAGTAAGACTGGCTTTACCCAAAACTTTTCGGAGTATATCTTTGATGATTCTTATCAGTCTCTCCCACCAACCACCCCACCAGGTAGCTGTTGGAGGATTAAATTTCCAAGCAATTCTCTCGGCAGTACTGTACGTGATTATTATTTTCCAATCCAACTGCAAGAATGCGTTTGCGGCACCAACAAAATTTGTGCCATTATCGCTGTATACAGTTGATGGTCTCCCTCTTCTTGCCACGAATCTTCTGAATGATTGTAAGAAGACATCTGTAGAGAGTGACGATAAGAGTTCTAAATGAACAGCTCGATAAATTGCACAAGTATACAGACATATCCATACTTTTTCCCCGGTTCGAATATAAAGTGGGCCGGCCAAATCCACACCAATGACCTCAAATATGTGAGCTTGTCGTACTCTATTTTCGGGTAGAGACACAGATGGAACCTCTACATGTTTGGCGTTGAATCGGCAACATGTGGAACATTTAGAAAGAATAGATTTTACCGTTTTTCTTCCTCTAATGATCCAAAACCTTTCTCGCAGTAGACCAAGTAAAGTTTCAACACCAGCATGCAAGGATTTCACATGTGTTTCGATGACCAGTTTAATCACAAGTGGATGCTTGGATGGCAAAATCATTGGGAAACGGAAATCAGTTAAATCGTCCCTCTCAGAGACCTTGGATCTTATTCTAATGATACCATCATCATCGATGAAGCAGCAAAAACTCTTCAACTGGGTATCCTCAAGTCCATCAAATGCTTCAGTCTGCACTAATTTCAGAATACATTTTTCTGCCACATTTACCTCTGACAAGGATAATTCTTCATGAAAAATCCTCTTATCCTTATTGTTACGACAATTTGTTATGAATCTTTTAATCCAACCAAGAACTCGAATAATTTTTCCGTATTTCGAAATTCTTTCATGAAACCAGGAAAAGTCAATGGCTGTGGATAAATTTGTTGAGACGATAGTTCTACCCTTCTCAGATACTATTGCCTCTTTATCTCTGGTGTAAATTTGTCTTGGCCAAAATTTCGGAGATTTTCTAAGCCATTGAGGCCCCTCCCACCATTTCGAATCGATCAGTTGTTTTGGTGAGCAGCCACGGGAAGGAAGATCTGCTGGATTGAGATGTCCAGGAACGTGATACCATGCGTTTTTATTAGTCAGACTTCGAATTTCTTCTACTCGATTCCAAACAAAAGGCTTCCATTTCTCATCATCCTTTATCCAGGACAAGACTGTTGTCGAATCAGAACACCAATAAACCAACATACTAGGATTAATGGTATCAGAAACAGCTTTGGATCATCTGGCTCCCATGGTAGCTGCTAATAATTCGAGTCGAGGGATAGTTATTCGTTTGACGGGGGAGACTCTAGATTTGGCTTGTACAAGTTGAACATTCACGCCGTCACATGTTTCGGATCTTAAGAAAATAGCTGTAGCATAAGCTTGTTGACTAGCGTCACAGAATACATGCAAACTGCAGTGATTTTTTCCTTCAGTTGAAGCAAAAAACCACCTGGGTATTTTCAGGCTCAAAAGCGTGGGAATTTCTTTGACCCAATTCAAAAAAATACTTTTGATGTCTTCTTGTACTTCTGTGTCCCAGTCCGTTTTCAACATCCATGTTTTCTGTAATAATATTTTGGGACAAATAGAAACCGGACAAGAAAATCCCCTATGGGATCGAAAAGTCGATGTGTTATTGACAAAATCACTCGCTTGGAAATAATTTCGGTATTGATTTCTCGGAACCATTCGGAATTCAGTTGCAATGTATCCGTAGTTTAATTCCAACAAAGTCCCAAAACTGAAGATATATTGGTGTTTATCGGAGAATCATCAAATACTGTGTACCCTCTCAAATCGAATTTTGCATCGGCAAATAATCTCGTGGAAACTTGAATGAAATCTCGAAGTTCCTCTATGCTATCCAGACTTGTTACGCAGTTGTCAACATAAAAACTTCTAAGAAGCTGCTTAATGATGGATCTCGTTTCATCATCCAAAGAATTCTCAAGGCAATGTTTCAGATGGTACTCGATTACTGCTCCTAACAAAAATGGGCTGCACGTGACTCCAAAAACTACCCTTGCATGACGATACGTTTCCAACACTCCTTCGTCGTTTAACCATAAAAAACGCATAAAATCTCTTTCTTTCTCACTCAAGTTAATTTGTAAAAAAGCCTTTTTTATGTCAGAGATCAGTCCAAATTTTGAAATGCGGAATCTCATCAAGAGAGAGGGAATCAACTCAATCAGATTAACTCCTTTCTCCAAACACTGGTTCAGGGATGGCTGATTCTTCTGTCGAGCAGATGCATCAAAAACAGGCCTTAACTTGGTGGTTGAACTGTTTTCTTTTACTACATGACGATGAGGTAAATAATGTGCCTCTTTTTGTAAGTCTAATTGAGGAACCTTTTCAATGATGTCTTCATTCAACCATTCCCTGAGAACTTGATTATATTATTCATAATAACCATCTGCTTTGAGTTTCTTCAGCAATGAATCAAGTCGTTTTCGGGCTATCTCATAATTACTCGGAAGAGGATGGTGATCTTCGACCCAAGTGTTACAAACTTCATATCTCCCATCATCGTTTCTAGTGACCGTATTCAAGAATTGGGACATAATGAGGTCCTCGGTTTCCTTCTGAGTTATTTTCTCTACAGGATCAGATATACCAAGAATATCTAAATTCCATAAATCAGAAATTGAATCATTTTTCGAAAACATTGACATTACCATTGAGGATTTTGTGTTTTCGTAACAGCCTTCGAGTTTTCCCATTAGTGTACAGCCTAGCTGGGTTTCTAGTGCTACTAGACCACATTCCAGTAAACAATTTTCCGGCTATATCAGTACCAATAAGAACGTCAATTGGTCCATCTCGAGAATCTGTTATTTCAATACCAACAGATTGTAACTCATCAATCCATGGTCCCTTACGAACACAAGCCACATTGCTACATATGATAGACTGGTCAAGTGCGTCAAAGTTGCAAGCATAATCGTTCTTCAGGCTACTCAATCTTATGCGATAGCAGTTATGTTTGACAGCATTCGTACTTGAACCGCCAAAAAGTGCGTGAATAATTTCTTCTTGTCGCAAACAATCATAACCTATTTCTTCTGCGACTATTTTTGTTATATATGACTTCTGAGAACCAGTATCGACAATTACTATGGAAGTCCTAGATATTCCGGAACCATTCAAGTTGACCATTAATGTTTGCAAGAAAACTTCAGAAAAAGAGCTATTCGACAAATTGTTCTCCACATTCGTGTTTACCCTTTCAGATGGCTTCGATTCTGAATCCTCGTGTTCTGGACACATAATAGCATGGTGTTTATCTTCTACAAATGGTGTATGTAACTTTCACACGACATTTTCTAGAAATATGTCCATATTTCAGGCATTGATGACAGCAAGCTTTTTCAATTAATTTTTTCTTGCGATCGAATAAAGTCCACTTTTTGGCCTATGTACAAAATTCACTCGAATGGATCCCACTACAGAAATTACATTTCTTCTGGAACCTATTATTAATTAACCCAGAAGCTATTGGTAAAATCTGTTTTGAGGCATAATTTTTCTTCTTGGATTTGTTCTGGATATCAAATCCTGACGTAGCCAAAGTTATTCTTTCTTCATTTTCGACTTCCGTTCTCAGAAAACTCATCAATTTGTCGAGGCGACCTTTGAGAGTAGATTCGGCAGCATGAAGGCTACTCCTTTGCCATACTCGGATAAGATCCTCAGGAAGGCAGGACTCTATCAAAGGATATAACGTAGCTGCACAAGTCTCTGAGGTGACATTAAGTGATTCCAAAGCACGTAACTGAGATTCCATTTTATCGTAGAGAAAACTATCTACAAGCTATCGAGCTCTCGAGTTAGGTATCGTTGCTTGAATGAGATATTGGAATTTATCCTCTGAAGCAATGGCCTCATCATTGTCGACACGTTAAAATTGGCTCCAAAATGATAGCCAGTCCTTTATTTCGCCACCAAACTTCTTGAATTCAATTTTCGGCAACTTAAGTTTTCTTTCAGAGACACTAGAGCACTGAGACATATTGTCTGCAATAAAATCCTTATTTGCAAGGTTGTCTGCCATAAGCTTCACTTTAAAATATTTGGTAGAATACTCATCAGCTATTAATATTTCCAATTTCAAAGCATCGTCATCGTCTAGCAAAAAATCCACAACTTGTTTGTGTAAATCTATTAAAACATCGATTTTCTGTTCCAGAAGGTTGAGTTTACTGAATATTCTGATATTATCTTTTTCTGTTATGGTGAACAATTTCAAGATATCGTCAAAAGCTTGGTCAAATGAACATCTTTGCATCGCAAGTACTTTTTTCACCTTCTCCATAGTCGCAGTCCTGTCACGGTCGCCAAATGTTAAATATTCGAAACTCACCTACCCGGTGATTGAATATGTCGTATGAAGGACAAAGATGGATTTAAAACAGTAAAAGTACCAATAAAATAACAATTATATTAAAATATCTTCAATATAATTTAACTTCAGCAAAAACTATCAAATACTGACATTAAACTTCAACTTGACAGAAGTAACTACTTTTTAACAATAACAAATAAAATTATGTGAACGTCGACTTTCTTCAACAGTCTCTTTACTGTCCGTTTCACTAATTCTTTCGAACTAACTGTTTCAATAATAATTCACGCACTCAAAAACCCGCGTATATATAGTCCTTCTCAACTCTAGAAAATTCCAGTACCTTCCGCGCTCGCCCTATGCACAAACAAAGCGAATGTTTTTTCGGAAATTCAAATTATATTTCTCATCTCTCTATAAAGGAGTGAGTTTATATTATACAATTAAATTCGCAAATCGCGACATATAAATTCAAAAATCACAAAATTACAAATACAAAATTTGTAATTATTGCTTTTTATTTCGCTTTATAAGTTTTGTTTAGGATTCAATTTCAAAGAAAGAATATATAAAAGCATGTTGTCTTTAGTATGATCCGATAAAGAAAATTGTTGAAAGTATGTATCAGTTTCTACTGTATAAATTTAATTCAATGTCTTTCACATTTTATGAAACTAATGATATTTGTTTTGAGGTTGTCATTCGTTACAGATTGAATTGATGTGTTTTTGAGTTTATCTTGTTGATTTTAGAGTTTCCAATATTTCCTCGATACTTTCACAAAAAAACAAGAGACTTTGCGGTCCGTCTAATAAACATTTTTTGATCGCGAAAAAGGTAACTTTGACTGCCACAAATAAGGTAAAGGTGTTTGCTGTTCACTATTTTGGTAGAATTGTAGTTATCTACTCTTTCTGGAAATCATATTAAACGTTAAAAATATCACTTGAAAATACAATAAAATCACAAATAATAATCTTTTACACAATATTAAACATTGTAGAAGTTTGTGGTTTGTTTTTTTATGGGAAATTAAACCACAATGTTTTTTGATATTTTCATTTCCAATGTTGTGGTTTGTTTTTTATAGGAAATGAAACCAAGTTTTTTTTATTTTTCTATTTAGAAGGCTACGGCAGCTGCTGATATCAAGAATGATCCTTTTTTAATTTTGGAGAGTGCGGTATTTATGTTTTTTAAAAACTTTGTTATCACATAAAATTTGAATGCTGAAATATATCCAAGCATTGTAATCTTTGATACAAGCCTCGAAGTTGTTTTTCAATTGTAATGAATCATCATTCATTATACATTATACACAGATAGATCGTAATAGGGTTGATGACAGTCACTGAGAATAACTGAAATAATGATTTGAAATCATTGTATAGATTACAAAGATTCTATAGCAATTACCTATTTTTACATTACAATTCTGATTATATTTATTTTAGTAAAAATATAAATACAAAATATGACAATCCGCCATCTTAGCTAAAACACCGATCACAAACGTGTGACGTCAACCTTTTGTGTATCTTTCAAACTTTTATCGTATTTTCTGGTTTTGCATCGTTTAAATGATATTTACTCGTTATATAATTCATGAACATCACACAAAATAATTCAAATTAGTAATCAAATAAATTTTTAATTTGCAAACTGTGAAATATTTTTGAAGTATTTACAGATGTGTGATGTCATAGAGACGCCATTACTATTCTAGCGTTTTGGCGCTAAATTTGAATTGTATTTTAAAAACGTGAATTTCTCCTTTAAAACCCTTATTTTTTCAAAAAACAAAATTTTTTTTGGATAAAGCTTATGCGTTCAAACATCGTGGAGCAGTTTTTCAAAATCAGTCATCATGCCTATACTCATCAAAAGTAAGTAAAAGTTTGATATAATTGCGAACGATATATTTGAAAAACATCATAATAAATACCGACAAATAATGTATTACTAACTTAAATTTTGGTAGTCGTAATATACAATATATATTTTAACTAGTGCTATTTATTTATTGGCATTTACGTGTTTCGATATCAGTGGTCCTTGACACCGGTTCATTAATGATTCCATTTTTATATAATCGCTAGTGACAATGCTTTTTTCAATTAAATTAATAGCAGGCAAAGACTAGCTGGCAAATTAAGTCAGAGTTATTACTAAACTTAAATAAAACGTTTTAGACAAGACTGAAATGGGGGTGGTGTTTAAGGGGTTGGAAGCAGTTTTCTCAGATTTGTGTCAAAATGTGATCTCCGAAAGAAAAGTAATCCATACAAAAGTTGTAGATAATAAAAAACTCTACAGCTTTTGTATAAGGCATTTTTCAACATAACTTCAATTTTTTCAGATATTGGCGAAAAACCGATTTCTTAGTTTTCAATCTTTATTTTTGACGTAAAATATTTTTTTTCTGTGACGGGAAAATTTTTTGACATTTTATCACTGTTGTCAGGTAACAAAATATCTCTTTTTATGAAATTACTTTTTTCCCCGGGAAAAAAGTGAATATGTATATATATCCGGTGAAAAGTACTTTCATAAAAAGTGATATTTTTTTCAATATTTTATCGTCGTTTTTCCCGTCGCAGAAAAAAATAGTGTATTATACACGGAAAAATATTAGATTTTAGCTCTCGGTTTTTATACATAACCTCGACGTTAGTACTTTAATGTGCTTGTTTTATTGGATTTTGTCTATTAACATTATTTTTTCAATATCTGAATATTAAAAGATGAACACTTTTCCCAATATGTTATCGGTTTCCTTCAAGCCGGCAACGTCGTGCGAAAATCATTATGACCACGCCCTTCGGATTAACTCAATTGGTGAATATTTATCGAACCCCCGTTGCTAAGAAACCACCTGACTTCCTATTGGCAAGCGCGTGCGTGTGTTCTTCCCTCTCACTTCGACAATTGGCTGATATTGATTATCCAGTGGCGTTGGTCAGTGTTTACGGTGTTTACCTTCGTATTTTTAGTTTTACTTGGTATCCTATTATTTCGTATCCATATTGAATTCAAGTACGATTTTTAACATTATTTGTTTTAACAAATACCATGTTTTGAAAAATACCTTACCTTTAAAGCAAAACATAAATCAGTTTCTATATATAATTATTATATAATAATAATTATTATTTTTAATACTTTTATAAAATAGGTACGCCATTCCTCGCCCCTTACCGATGCCGCGTAGCTTCAGATAGACTTGCCAAACTATACCTTTTTTTATATTGAACGACCATGATCTTATTCAAACAAAATATTGTTTTTGAGATATTTACATTTTTCAAGAAAATACCCTTATTTTCTACGGAATACTAGATATTAATGTTATATTAGTTGTCATTTGAAACCCCATTTCTTCTACTGGTGAAATATTTTCAGACCGATCATTAAGTGGTAATCGAGATAATAAGTCAGCTGGAGCATTGTTAGATCCTGGGGTATATTTAATTGTGTAATTGTAGCTGTTTAAAATCATTGCCCATGGATGCAGAAGGTTACTAGCAACTTTTGGACTTTATCGTTTCTCACTAAAAATATGCTCTAGGGCTTTGTGATCCGTTGATAAATGAAAATGTCTGCCATATAGATATTGATGAAATTTCGTTACCGCATATAATATATCAAGTGCTTCTTTATCTATTGTGCTATAACGAGTCTCTACGTTAGTCAATGTTCTTAATGCGTATGCAATGGGCCTCAATGATTCATCAGGATATTTATGTGCTAATACAGCTCCTGCACCTTCGTTTGATGCGTCACTCGATACATATAATGGTAATTCTGGATTATAATAATATACCAAAGTATCATTTGAAGAAAGTATGTTTTTCAACGTGTAAAAAATCGTGTGCAGGTTTTCAATGAATCTTCCATAATATGTAATATATCCCAAAAATGACCGAAGCTCGGTAATATTTGTCGGTTCTGGCATATCCTTTATGGCTGTGATACGTTCGCGCGTTGGATGAATTCCTTTTTTATCTATTTGATGTCCTAGGTATGTCACACTTTCTTGTAACCATTGACATTTTGACTTCTGAGTTGTTATCCCCGCCGACTGTAAGCGCTCTAAAACTTGTTCTACTCGTTTTAAATGTTCGTCCTTATTTTCTGCTGTTACTAAAATATCGTCTAAATAACAAACTGTACCTTCCAGTCCAGACAACAGTTGATCCATTATTCTTCGAAATAGTGCTGGTGCAAATGAAACTCCAAATTGTAACTTCCTATACCTAAAATAACCTTTGTGCGTCGCATTAACTAAGTATTTTCGTGACTCAGGATGAATAGATATATGTAAATAAGCATCCTTAAGATCTATTTTTGAAAAGTGTGTGCCACCAGACATTCTTGAAGAAATTTATTCAAATCGAGGTAGAAGATAGTCATCGGTTTGGACGTGTTTGTTTATAGTAACAGTAAAGTCGCCACATATGCATACACTACCATTTGATACCATGACCACCACAACTGGAGAAGCCCATTCAACGGGAGTTATTGTCGTATCCACAGGTTCTAAAATGTTCTCTTTTACTAATCTGTTCAATTCTGCTGTTATTTGCTGTTGCATGGTAATATGCACTGGTCTAGCTCTAAATGCTCTAGGAACTACATTATTTGGAATGTGTATTTTTTCACTGTGTCCGTTTATTGTTCCTATATTATAATTGAATAAGCCAGGACATTTTTTTAATAATCTGTCATTGTTTAAATTTAATGGTTCTAGTACATTTGCTCTATGTTCTTGTCTTAACGTATGTTGTATAGGTCCTCTTAGTAAACATATTTTTGACCCAGGAGGCAGTTTTAAATCGAATGCTAAGACCCAGTCTAAACCAAAAATTGGATATTCATTTGTGTCGATTACATAAAGAGGTAACATTTTTGATTTACTGAAGGCACATACACGAACATTTATCACTCCTAACGTTTTTAGTTGGATACCTGTTTATGCAAACAAGTTTCCCGTGCTACTTAAGCGTGGTTTACCAAGTCTCTCCCAATCCAAGCGTCCTATAACTGAATGTGAAGCGTCTGGATCTTAAAGCATTTCAAGTTTTCTGTTTTCCATACTATAACCATTAACATTACTTTTTTTGGTGATTTAATATTAACACATGTCTGTTGATGAAAAACTGCTTTTATGGCTGCTGTCTTTTTGTGTCATGCTTGAATCTATGTTAGAAATATGTTCATTGTTTTCTCGAACGTGCCTGGTATTATTTTTATTATATTTCATCTTCTTCCGACCACTTGAAATACACACATTTGGGAAATGTCATAATTTGTTGCATGCAGAACATTTTTTTTATTTTGCTGGGCAATGGTTTCGGTCACTATGTTTAGCATTACTACAAAACATACACTGATTATTTTTATCAAGTGTATTTGGTGTTTGTTTTGATCTTCCACCCATGTTTGTATTAAAGTCACTACGATATTTTTGGTTCTTATTCAAACGATTTACAGTACCTGTATCAGTAGGAAACATTGTTGCGAGTCTTTTGCTATGTATTGATGCTTGCTCAAGCTGTAATGCTAACGTTTCTACTGCGCTTAATGATGCTTGGTTTGTTGTATGTTTTAAAATGATTTCTTGCTGCCATGCCGAATTATTAATACCAATCACTAACTGGTCACGTAGACGTTCGTTTAAATTGTCGCCGAATTCACAAGAACCAGCTAAACCACGTAAGACAGCCATAAATTTGGTTAAAGTTTCATCTTCACGACGCCATCTGAGTGCAAAAGTCACTCTCTCCGACAAGACATAAGTTTTCTTTCCATAATATTTTGATAATACATCTACAAGGTCCTTATATGTTTGATTTGTTACAGCATGGGGTTTAAAATGGTCAACTAGAATCTTAAATGCACCTGAACCTACCTTAGCAAGAAGAAACATTTTTTCTCTTTCTCTGTGCTTTAAAGTTCATAAATAACTAGTTCTACCTCGAAACGTTGAAGGTAATAATCCCATTCTTCCCTATCCGGACAAAATTTTTCCTGGGCACCAACAGTCCTGCTGTGTCCAAATTGTCCTGCGACATAGTGTTTTACTTTTCCTCGTCGCCAAATGTAGTAATATTGAGTGTGAACTTTAAAAATATTTTATTTCTGGCTTTTTACGAAAGTACATTATTTTTGCTGTCATGCTGACACCGACTTAGTTTTTCCAGGTAAACCTAATACAGTTGAAATGTCTACTTTCTGAAGATCTTTATATCAGATAATTAATTTTTTCGCCTACCTTACTGGTAAACCAATCCAATGAACACCATATATAGGACGGAAAGTATTGCTTAGCAGCCCTAGGGCGGAAAATTCTTAACTCCACAAGTTTTTCATTATCTGTCAGTTGAGTACTTTGACGTTTCACGTACATTTTTCAATTTAACGTCAGTGCATGTCAAAGTTTATATTTTCCTATTTTTTGGTTTATTTGGTAGGCGAAAAACAGTTGTGTGTCACACATGCAGGAAACGCATAACCCTAACTTAATTTTCCAGCTGATCTTTACCTGGCATTAATTTTTTTAGCATAATACAAATTCGTGATTACAATCTTATCACAGAACCAAACATATTTGGTAGACATCTTTAAAGGTGCCACTGAGCTTCTGAGGATGCCGAACATCAGTATGCAGACTGTTTCACGACGAGCTTACACTATCTATATATTGGAGACTACTAACACGATTTATATAAAAATTGACATAGATGGAGAACAAGTTATGGCGAATTTATGGAAAATATTTTGTCATACATGACTTCCGGTTATACCGAAAGTGAACGACAACTTTGTTATTTTAAATGTAACAGCCTGTATATTATTAAATTTTTTGGGATTCTACATTAAATTTTAATGTCACTTTGTGTAGAATACCCTATATCTAAAATGTATACTTATCGAGATATTAATTTTTTTAATAAAAAATTGACAGGTGCAGACTTTCATATTGAAAATTCTGTGTGAAGATCCCCAATATCAAATAAAAAACATCTTGTGATATGTGGAAAACTACTTTTTTGTATACAGGGTTCGTAAAAAAGTGATGAAAAGTTAAACTTCACACATGTCAAATATCTCAATTTTTTAAATGACACAACCATATTTTTGTTCTTTTACTTCATTCTACGGCCGAAAATAAGGGAAGTTTATGTTCACTTCCCTATTTCAGCCTTATTATTGCGTAGGCGTAGGCCGTGTTATTTATTATTTTATTTCAGCAGGCTGTGTCATAATTAAATAGTATTAATTGCCATTATTTGAAGTGATACATCGTACTTTGATAGAAATGGCTCGGAATTAAACAATTAAGATTATCTAAATTTACTTTTAATACATGGTGAATGTGACAGAGTTGTTACTAGAACATGTAATTTATTTGCTACAAGGTATCCAGATCGACCCCGACCCCAGCCGTCACAGAGTGATGAGAATATTAAGCAATTTAACACAATTTGGTTATTTTCAAGCAAAAGGTAAGAAAGGTAATCCCGTTATTAATAATAATGATAACAAAATTGAAATTTTAGTTTTTTTTGCCGTATTGTTGCTTATTATAATTAGGTCGTGTTTTTTATTGTAATTCCACATACATACATTACAAGAACTTATAACAAGAGTTCAAAATTTCGTCCTTGAACCTCCAAGCATTTAGTAAGCCTTTTTATCACACCTTCGTTTGTTGCACGCCTAATCATTGCTGCAGGGAGGGAATTGAATGCATTGCGAACTCTACGTTCACAATCTTCTTTTGTTGTTAGGGGATGGGAATACACCTCATTTTTTGTGTAGCACCATATAAAAAAATCTAGAGGTGTTATATCTGGTGAACGAGGAGGCCACCGAAAAGGACCTTTGTTAACTAACCACCTATCTTCAAACGTCTCATCTAAAAATTGGTAAAACAGTGAGGAGGAGCTCCACCGTGAAGGAAAAATATTTTTTTAAATTCATGCGGTGGTAACCGATCTAAATAATTTGTTTTTAATTATCTCAATTTATCAAGATATATTTGACCTAAAAAAGTAATTTTAGAAAAAAAAATATTTAAAATTATGTTACCACAATTTCAGACCGTTTAAGTTTCCATCATAAAAGTGAAGAGCTACATCCTGGTTGTCTCTGATCACACAAAAGACATGAAACTCCCATCGCTCTTTTAAAAACCACGTACTCTTGTTAAGTGTTGACTTTCTTCGCTCCAGTAATGCGAATTGTGCCTATTAAACATTCCGTTTTTCGTAAATTTTGATTAATCGCACCATATAATTTTCAAATATTCAATATCTTGTTGACATTTTACCAACACAAATTCTGCAAATTCTATTCTTCTATTATAGTCTGTTTGCTTTAAACTTTGAACTGGGTTAAAAGAGTAGGGATGAAACTTTTAAAATTCGTTAAATGAATACCATTGTTACACCTAAATCTCTCGCACCACAAAGTAATGACGCTTCGGGATAAGCAGCATAATATCCAAGAACATTTATTTTATGATCACTATTTTCTACAACTGGCTCCACTTTCTGTTAAAAAATTGTTTAATATTCACATCACGGTGAGACGGCTGGGTCGGGGTCGATCTGGATATCTTGTAGCAAATAATGCACATGATCTAGTAACAACTTTGTCACATTCACCATGTATTAAAAGTAAATTTAGATAATCTTCATTGTTTAATTCCAAACGAGCCATTTTTATCACTGTACGATGCGATTGACTTAAAATAATGACAATTACTGTTCATTTAAAAACCAGGAGGAGTAATTAGATTTTAAGTTGGCAATTCTGTAGATCTCTGATTGGTCAGATTGCACCCAGTTTCAAACAGCACCTTTTAGCATTGACATCTCGTATTTATCGACAGTTCTGACTTCCGACATATATAATAAATTCGTTTTCATCATCGCCTTCGTTTCCTTGTTATTTCATCATTTTTACTTAGTTTTCCACTCTATTTCGTTAAAACATTTCTTTTCAGAACTCCTGTTTTTTTCTGCGATTATGGATCCTTCTACTCCAAGTACCAGTTATTCGCGTATTCCGCCAAAACCACGAAAACAGCTAAGTTTAGGCCATTTAGGAATGTCGGAAAAACAATACATATTAAATATGTTTAAACAAATATTGGATGAAAAGCCGAATACCAAACTATTGATGTTTTATCCAAAATTTCTCAAGCAGCCGGTAAGTTATCATTATAACTTTCAAATTAACAATACTTAGTATTAAATGCTCAACATTTTTCTTACAGGAGTAGCAAAGTCAACAGTTACAGACTATTGAAGGAATACCGTAGTAGTGGAACAATTACCAGCCCAAAAAATAGTGGAGGAAGACCGGATGCGTAAGTTTTACAGGTTATAGAATACCCTGTTTGTTTACATCTCATCTCAACCCGACATCTTAAGAATAATTTTCAGTACATAAGGGTTATCTATGATTGGCTAGTTTCCGCGTCAAGTCAATCAAGGCATATTTCAAAGATTTTGAGAACACGACTATTGTGGAACACGCTCTTTAGTAACTAATCTAGTAACTTTTAGTGGTGTGGAAAAGGCTTCTGAAATTACTCCTCCTGGTTTTTACATGAACTATAATACTATTTAATTATGACAGGTGAATACACAGCCTGCTAAAATAAAAGAAAAAATAACACGATCTACGCCTACGCATTAAAATAATTAATATTTTTAAATACATGTTAACATCTCAAAATCGCTTAATATTGTGTACCTATAGGGAAGTGAACATAAACTGCCTTTATTTTCGGCCTTAGAATGAAGTAAAGGAATTAAAATATGGTTGTTTCATTTAAAAAAATGAAGATATTTAACATTTTTACACGCTTTATATTAGCTTCACTTGTATGTTTGTTTGTTTGTAACGCAACCTTTAAACACGATTTTTACCCACTTTAAACGCTCAGATTAATTCGAAAATGCACACTCGTCAAGGACCGATGACAATACAATATAGTAGTAAAATATGTTATTAAATATTAAACTTGTAAAAAAATTAATTCATGAGGTATATTATCGTTTTTGATTGAAACGTCCTACTAGAGCTGATATACTAACAGGTGCCGTGGCTCTGTTGGTTAAAGCGACTGTCAAGTGAACAGGAGATCGCGAGTTCGAATCTCTCCGCGACCTAATGGATAAAATTTTTTTATTTGTTATATACTCAGCGAAGTTATGAATATGAATAACAAAAGTAAAATCAATCAGCTATAAAATATATAAATAAATTATAGTTTAATTTTTATAATTCAATATAGAGGGTGATTGATTTGTGTGATAAAGCTCAGTAGGTCTGTTATCATAGAAGATACCGAAAAAAGTAATATATAAAAATTGTGGATAGCTTTACGCTTCATATTTATAAATTAGTTACAATGTTACCCATAACGCCAGATCAAAGTTATGTTTTTTATTGTAACGCAACCTTTAAACTCGATTTTTACCAACTTTAAACGATCATATCAATTCGAAATTTTGCATCAAGGACCGATGACAGTATTATAATTTTAATTAAATAAAAAATAATTCTTTTAAATTATGTGATAAAACGTCACTTTTTTAGTGTTAACATACATCCTAATATGGTCTATATACAACAGCTTGGTTGATAAATTATTATGTCTTCATAGCCGAGTGGTATAGAGGTTTGGCTGCGAAAATTATTAATTGTAAGCGTTGGGTTCGAATCCTGCCCTTATTTTCGGCCTCAGAATTACTTAAAAGAATAAAAATATGGTTGTTTCATTTAAAAAAATTATATATTTAACATTTTTGATCTTGAACTTTTCATCATTTTTTTACGAACCCTGTATACAAAAAAGAAATTTTCGACATGTCACCAATTACCTTGATCGTCCTACTAATCAACCCGACAAGATGTTTTTTATTTGGTATTGGGGATGTTCACACAGAATTTTCAATGTGAAGGTCTACACCTAACAATTTTTTATTAAAAAAATTAATATCTCGATAAGTATCAATTTTAGATATCGGGTATTCCACAGAAAGTGACATTAAAATTTAATGTAGAATCCGAAAAGTTAATAATATACAAGGTGTTATATTTAAAATAGCAAAGTTGTCGTTCAAATTTGTTCGATTTTTTTTAAAATCGCCAGTGGTGGCGGGCTAGAAGCTCTGAAGTTAGTGGTATAAACTGGTAGAGATCGTCAAAGGTACCTGATATGCTTGAGCCGCATTTTTTAGATATGCGATTGTTGACAGCATCGTTAATATATTTAAAAATGGTTTAGTAGATCTACCTGTTTGTGTGCCCTATTTATTTTGAATGAGTACGACTTTTTTTAAACACAGTTACTTAAATATCTCAAAACTACGTTATCTATGAAATGCGATCGAAACGTTAAACAAACGTAAGCAGATTAGTGTGATTTAGAACTTATTGCAAATAATCTTATGGCACGTCTATGAAATCTATTTTCATTATCGTTTTGTTGACAACGGCTTCTATTGTTCTGGAGAGCAGGGGGTTGCGAAAGTACCGGAAACTCGTATTAGTTCAGGTAATTTTACTAAGTTTCAAGAAATATTCAGAATAATATATTCTAGTAATTTTTTTTCAAAATGTCCGTACAAAATTTCGAGAAGAAATCGCTCGCCATCACGTTTGGCGCTTGCAGTAATGTATTTTAAACAATATCATCAACCGTTTTCTACTAGGATTTTTGTCAAAAATATTTACCTATTGCTTGGCCTAACCACTTTTGATTCAATCCCGAGCAGCATATGAATTTTTCTACTTTTTAAAAAGTATGAATACTACTTGTATTTAAATTCGTTTAAAGCCCAGAAATGCAAAAATAAATGATTTGAAAAAACTAGACTATAATAAATTTAAATTTATTTTTACTTTTTAGTTGTGTAAGGAATAAAAAAAAAACTTGACTTGAGGAGAATGAGTGATTTGTAAAGATTGATATATTTAATTAGAATTTAACTTTTAATTACTTACTGTGTACTTACATTATATTTTTTTTTTATAATATAGATAATAAAACAAATCTAAATGTTGAAAATAACTATTTACAAGACACTGGACGTGATGCCTGGATTTAATTGAACAGTCACTATGGACCTGGTCCAAGTAGGTTGAACAACCGAGATGACGTACCTGGAATTAGATAGAAAAACACTCTGAGTATTCAATTTGCCATAAATAATTATTATTATTCAAATAAATATCAGTATAGTTAAAATCCCCAAAAATTAATGAAAGTGTTATTGATATACAAGGTGCATCTAGTGTGTTTGAATTGTGATTAATTATGCATATCAGTACTAAAGTAAAGTTGAAACTTTACGTGATCAAAGATAAATGCCTAGTTGTAAACATTTAGGGTTATTAGGAAAGGTGCAAGGGGCGCAAACTCTCCCCAGTGCATGTAAGGAATATGTGGCACAAACTCTCCACAAACAATATTATAACTACTGCAAGTGGCACAAACTCTCCACAGTACGGCAAAATAATAATACACTGCAAGTGGCACAAACTCTCCACAGTACAGCAAAATAATAATACACTGCAAGTGGCACAAACTCTCCACAGTACAGCTAAATAAGGTTACACTGCAAGTGGCTCAAGCTCTCCACAATACAGGGGGGTGGAAGGAGATATGGGTGACGTGAGAAGTCACCCTGTATCAGGAATGGACAAACCGCAAGTGGCGCAAACTCTCCACAGTACAGTATAGGTATATGAGTTAGACTGCAAGTGGCACAAACTCTCCACAGTACAGCTAAATAAGGTTACACTGCAAGTGGCTCAAACTCTCCACAATACAGGGGGGTGGAAGGAGATATGGGTGGCGTGAGAAGTCACCCTGTATCAGGAATGGACAAACCGCAAGTGGCGCAAACTCTCCACAGTACAGTATAGGTATATGAGTTAGACTGCAAGTGGCACAAACTCTCCACAGTACAGCTAAATAAGGTTACACTGCAAGTGGCTCAAGCTCTCCACAATACAGGGGGGTGGAAGGAGATAAAGGTGACGTGAGAAGTCACCCTGTATCAGGAATATTAAAGAACTTTAAACAAAGTTATTATTAAAAATAATTAGCAAATATACATACCCTATGTGATAAAATATCTTTTAAATTCAAATATCCAATAACAGGCAAAACTGAATTACTCTGTGAGATAGACTCACCTATTTAATTTCTGACATGCACCACAATACACACTATATTTTATATATTTAAATTTATCCGACTCAAGTGAACACTTTAGTTATCTTCTAGCAACCAAAACCCAAATCGTTCTTAAAACCTTTCTTTCCCCTTTCGTGACCTCGAAGGCTACGTGACAATATGTTGTTTTACTTATCTATTTCAGATAACTGTCGAGAAATGCATTTCTGAAATATTAGGGTGTATCCACGATTTAATTTATTTTACTTGAAACGAAAACTATTTTAAGAATAACAGGGTGAGAAAAAAAAAATGTCTTACAGTCGGCCATCCTGCGAGCATCTCGTCCCGAGATATCTACTGGTTCTGTTCCCATCCTGACTGGTTATTTTTTTTTTGACTGGACTGAAAATGGATTTCAGAAATCTTTGACATGTTTACCAATGAACTAAACTATCCATACAAGCTTTCAGTAGACATATGATTCCCTGCTGTGGCTCCTGTCTTTACTACTGTGTCGAAAATTAAATCCACAAAATTGCCAATTCTTCAGGCGTGAAGACACTTATTTAGAGCACAATTTGTCTAGTGAGGGAGTACTCCCCTATAAAGTAAAATATTCAGTCATTGAACAATATCCAATGCCCAAAAACTCGGAAGAATCTAAAAGGTTCGTATCATTCTGTAATGATTACAGACGTTTCATTCGGAACTTCGCTGAAATATGCATACCTCTCGAAAAATTATCCAGGAAACATGTAAAATTCGAGTGGTCGGAAGACTCCGAAAAATTATCCCAAATATTAAAAACAACATCAATAGAGCCACCTTCATTAAAATATCCTGATTTCAGTAAACAATTTATACTGACTACAGATGCTTCAAATTACGCGTCTGCATGCAATTCTTAGAAATACGAAGGTATAGATTTACCTATATCTTATGCATCGCAAACTTTCAAGAAAAGTGAAATAAACAAACCTATAATTATGGAAGAATTGTTAGCTATCCATTGGAGAATTAATGACTTCAATAGTTACTTGTATGGTTCTTCACAGTTTATAGTAAAAACGGATCATAAGCCGTAAACACATCTATCTCAATGACAGAACCCACTTCAAGACTCACAAGAATTAGACTAGACAGAAGAATATAATTTTGAAATACAGTATATGGAAGGAAATTCAAATTATGCAGACAGTATTTCAAGGATATCCATAAATGAATTAAAAGACTTGTACATAGATAATTTTCACGTCTTAGCTATAACGAGGTCAAAAACTCGACAAAATAAAACTCAACCTACAGAAGGAAATAAAATAGTTTCTGCAAAAGTAAAAACAGATGTTCGCAAACCATCAGTATTTAAGTACTGAATAATTTAGAGGCGCATAAATTAGATATCGAAAAATGAATATACGTTATTCAACGCTTTACAACTAAGTTTTGAAAAATATTTTTCAAAAACAGTGACCGTGCAACTAAGATGAAGCAACTACTTCCCGGGCTATCTGCCCCGACATACATTGGATTACACTCCTAAGTTAAACGGGGTTGGTATATCTACAAGATTTAACCAACCATTACCAATACTGCAATTTGAAAATAACCGTGTTTCGCTAAGGATGAACATACGGATCAAAAACAGAACATTAGAATTAGAATTGGGTACACTCATTATTTCCCAAAGCTGAATACGATTTTGAATTGGGACAGCTTATACTGATGATTTTAAGTAGCCCTAAAAACAAAAATCCCATGAAATGAAATCGAGTAATCTCGCAGGCCAATTGACTGGCCCTCGCCCTCGCCCTCGAATACATCGATTCCCGTACGAACTGTGAGTATATTGACGAACTACTCGACCAAAATGAACAGGAGAACCATCGTGCATGAACCAGAATTTTGCCGTGCCATTAGGGAACGTAATCCATTATTAAATCAGGTATATTATTTCGCAAATCAACAATTAAGCAGTACAAGTTTTATGTACCAGTGCGAGAAGTGACTACTCAAGAATTTCTCTATGGCAAGATTTGACAATATCGGAACTGTTAATTTTTTTTTTTTTGACTTACCTTACATACAGGTACTTTAAAGTTACCTACCTTGCAGGACTATTGAGAAAAAAAAAACATAAGACTATTCTCCAGCCGTTTCTCACATTTAATGGGTAGGGATCGCTACTTGCTAATAATGAGATGCCCCTATGTTCCTGAAGTTAAAACCAATGAGCTGTCCCCAGATGGTCGTAATCAGGCCTATACTGGATCATTTTACTAATAAAATGAAGATAATATATTACCCATAAAAAAAAACTTATCCGTGGATGAATCTATGGTCTTGTGAAAAGGGGGACTTTACTTCAAGCAATATCTACCAAAGAAGCGGCAGAAATATGGGATAAAGTTGTATATGGTAATAGAAGGGGACGGAACAATTTTAGATATGATGGTACATACTGGCTCGAGCGATATGACTGGCGGAAAAGATCATGCACAAAAGATAGTGATGTATCTGATGCGCGAATGTCTGAATAACGGACATAGCTTATACATGGACAACTTTTATAATAGTTATTCATTGGCAAAAAAAAAGTTGCTTGATCAAATACCTTTTGTACAGGTACTCTCAGAAAAGCCGAAAAGATTTCCCCAAAAACGTTGTAGCTACAAAATTAAGAAAGGGTGAGACCAAAGCTATGTATAACTGCAATATGATGATTGGCAAGTGGACCGATAAAAGAGACGTCTTAGACATATCTACTGAATAAAAAAAAAATGAAGTGGTAACTAAAAGCAAAAGTCAAGTATAATAAATAGTGGAATAGACATAAGGCATTCGTGATCAAATGATGGCTTATTATCCAACGGCACGCCGAACGTTACGTTGATATTAGAAAATTATAATACATGTGATCCAGTTGTATTTGCACAATGCCCATAAACTTTATAATAAGTACTCTGGTTAGAAAATGATATTTTACAACTCTCGAATGTCCGTATTAGAAAAACTATTGCCAAAACAGTCGCAATAAGCAGATGTACCTGTAAATGTAAACCATTTACCTGTAGAAATCGAAATTCTCAATTAACTTGGACAAACGCTTAGAAAATAAAATGTAGGGTTTGAGCTATGGACAAAAAAATACGGAAAGATACTGTGTACCACTGCACAGCTTGTCCCGAGATGCCCGGCCTCTGCATATGAAATTGTCTTAGAGAATACCACTCATTGGAGACATAAGATTCTAGGGCTATAAATAGTACCCAAGGAAGGATTTCTCTGAGGAGAATATTGTGGAAATATTATTAAGCATAATAAGGGCAACTAATCTCTTCACATAAACAGAGCAGCCAAGAGCAAAAAAAAACTTGAAAGCTGAGGTGCCTTGGACTTGACACATTAGCAAACTCTTATAACAAACCATTGCCAACCTTCGGAACTTTGTAGTAGCGTAATAGATAGTGGCTTCCCCTAAACATCGAAAAATATCACGAAGTTCATCGACCTTTTGAAGCCAAACCGAAATCGATTGCACCCTATCCTCGAGGTCAAATACAGGTACGGTACCACATCCCCTCGGACCGTCTTGCTAGGCCGTTCTCGTTCGGCAGTATTTTCGAGAAAAGTGGTCATTACAGTGGTCAATCGTTCAATAGTCATTCGGTGTCAAAGAATCAATACGGTTTCTTCTTGGGGTAACAGATTCACTCGAACCCGAAGCCCGAAGCCTCTTGGGTTTCAATTGGTAGCGGTATTTTATTGCGTCGTTGGGGACCCATTTCAGTTGATTATTAATACTTTTGTGATTTATGGTAGAAATACGGTAAATAAATATTTAATTAAAAAAAAGACACAAAGCTAGAATAACATTTAAAAAAAAATAGTGTCATCTCGGCATTGTAATTTTATGTCATTGAATTAATAAATCCAGGTCATCTCTATCCCACTTCTGATAAATTGTAAGGAATAAAAAAAAAACTTGACTTGAGGAGAATGAGTGATTTGTAAAGATTGATATATTTAATTAGAATTTAACTTTTAATTACTTACTGTTTACTTACATTATATTTTTTTTTTATAATATAGATAATAAAACAAATCTAAATGTTGAAAATAACTATTTACAAGACACTGGACGTGATGCCTGGATTTAATTGAACAGTCACTATGGACCTGGTCCAAGTAGGTTGAACAACCGAGATGACGTACCTGGAATTAGATAGAAAAACACTCTGAGTATTCAATTTGCCATAAATAATTATTATTATTCAAATAAATATCAGTATAGTTAAAATCCCCAAAAATTAATGAAAGTGTTATTGATATACAAGGTGCATCTAGTGTGTTTGAATTGTGATTAATTATGCATATCAGTACTAAAGTAAAGTTGAAACTTTACGTGATCAAAGATAAATGCCTAGTTGTAAACATTTAGGGTTATTAGGAAAGGTGCAAGGGGCGCAAACTCTCCCCAGTGCATGTAAGGAATATGTGGCACAAACTCTCCACAAACAATATTATAACTACTGCAAGTGGCACAAACTCTCCACAGTACAGCAAAATAATAATACACTGCAAGTGGCACAAACTCTCCACAGTACAGCAAAATAATAATACACTGCAAGTGGCACAAACTCTCCACAGTACAGCTAAATAAGGTTACACTGCAAGTGGCTCAAGCTCTCCACAATACAGGGGGGTGGAAGGAGATATGGGTGACGTGAGAAGTCACCCTGTATCAGGAATGGACAAACCGCAAGTGTGCGCAAACTCTCCACAGTACAGTATAGGTATATGAGTTAGACTGCAAGTGGCACAAACTCTCCACAGTACAGCTAAATAAGGTTACACTGCAAGTGGCTCAAACTCTCCACAATACAGGGGGGTGGAAGGAGATATGGGTGGCGTGAGAAGTCACCCTGTATCAGGAATGGACAAACCGCAAGTGGCGCAAACTCTCCACAGTACAGTATAGGTATATGAGTTAGACTGCAAGTGGCACAAACTCTCCATAGTACAGCTAAATAAGGTTACACTGCAAGTGGCTCAAGCTCTCCACAATACAGGGGGGTGGAAGGAGATAAAGGTGACGTGAGAAGTCACCCTGTATCAGGAATGGACAAACCGCAAGTGGCGCAAACTCTCCACAATACAGTATAGGTATGTGAGTTAAACTGCAAGTGGCACAAACTCTCCACAGTACAGTAGGATTGGATGAATAGGAAATGCAACAATAAATTAATGTGCTTGATAACGTTGAATATTAAAGAACTTTAAACAAAGTTATTATTAAAAATAATTAGCAAATATACATACCCTATGTGATAAAATATCTTTTAAATTCAAATATCAAATAACAGGCAAAACTGAATTACTCTGTGAGATAGACTCACCTATTTAATTTCTGACATGCACCACAATACATACTATATTTTATATATTTAAATTTATCCGACTCAAGTGAACACTTTAGTTATCTTCTAGCAACTAAAACCCAAATCGTTCTTAAAACCTTTCTTTCCCCTTTCGTGACCTCGAAGGCTACGTGACAATATGTTGTTTTACTTATCTATTTCAGATAACTGTCGAGAAATGCATTTCTGAAATATTAGGGTGTATCCACGATTTAATTTATTTTACTTGAAACGAAAACTATTTTAAGAATAACAGGGTGAGAAAAAAAAAATGTCTTACAGTTGCTATAAAAGTTTTAGTTTTTTTTTTAATAACCGTTGGGTCTATTGTGGCTCACCCCTAGGGATTACAATTCACCCCACAAGCCTGTGCTTCTGACGAAGTCCATGGTTGTATTTGGTGTTACTTTTTTGAAGTCGCTCGGCTCTAAGGTACTAAAACCGAATATGTTATACCTTACCATGCTCAAAGCTGGGCATGAGCATAGTATGTGCTCAGCTGTTTCGTCCTCCAAATTACAGAACCAACAATCCGAGGTATGAACCAGACTCATCTTCTTTAGGTGGTAATTTAGTCGACAATGTCCTGTAAGCAGACCCGACAGAATGCGTAGGTTTGTTCTACTCCATTCCAGGATCTGCTTATTTTTTGTACTCGGAGGGTTGTATATGAACGCCTTCGAGTGAGAGTCCCGGTATGTCTGCCCAGTACGTGAAGGTTTTCCTCTCCGCCCAGGTATCTATGGCTGATCTAGCAATGCTTTCCGCAATGCCAAAAAATGGTTCAGGTCCGATAAATAGAGACTCTGATCCCTTTTTTGACAGAGTGTCGGTCTTCTCGTTGCCCTCCACTCCTCGATGCCCCGGCACCCAGGACAAAGTGACTCTGTTTTCCGTGTCTAGTATATCAAGGGATTTTTTAAATGGATTACTCTGTATTTTATATAGGTAAATGAAAGTTACTTTACTATACTTTTAATTTGATTGAGTGATCCCTATATCCAAACTGAATAGATTTTGGGATATATCAATTTTATTATTACAAAATTTATTTCCAATGAAAAATCAATCAAAAAGCAGCTACATAAAATTAATTCACAACAATTAACGTGTTAGGAAAGTGGGTTATTTTAGAAAAAGGTTTTAAAAGTTAGACAACAGCACCAAAAGTGTAAGAGGGTCAGATTTCTTAAGTAGTTTTTCTAAATAGTTAAATTAGAACCACAACATCATTAGCGTTCTAAGTAATTCGGTATCTACATGTCGGAGTTCCTGCTCACGAGCTGGGCCAGTTCTCTGGGATCCAAGGTTAAATAAAGGCGATTTCTTCTTTTGGGGTTATGTTAAAGATCAGGTTTAAAAAGTACTTGTTATTACACCAGACGATATGAAAGATAGAATAGGACAGGCTTTTCAAAATGTTAATGCGCAAATGCTTAGAGATGTAAGTCGATCTTTTGAATACCGTCTTCTAGCCTGCATCGATGTATAGGGTGGTCACTTTAAGTATATTTTATAACTTTATTGTTGATTTTTGTATAAATTATAATACATTTAGCGGAAACGAAGAATAAAAAACGAAAAAAACCGATTTTTGGCATTTTTTATATCAAAAACTGAGTAATAAATAAGTTGTAGATTTTCAATGTTCCATAACTTTTCTATAGGACACTTTTCTCTCTGACATCAACTGTTGGGATAATTCTAAATTCCCAGATATTTTCATTCCAGAACTAAAGCGGTTGTTTCTATATATTTTATTTCATTATAACGTTTACAAAAACCAACGAATCTTACATTATTATAAAACATTATGTCATGTCGACATTTTAGAAAAAAAGACAACTTGATCTCCCTCTGTCTAGTCAACAAGTTTATAACCAAAACACTCGATATGTGCACTTCGAACAAAGAACCCACAATATTAATTAATTATTAACATATACCCCCCACCTTGAAATATTATTTCAAAAGTCTTTAAAGTTATCCAGCACGCCTAGTTTTTAGGGGTTTCACTTTCTTGTAAGGGTAGTGGACACAGTTTTGTTATAGGTCTTTTAAAAATTCCCGTACTCGTCTACACACAGACAACACGAATTTTATTGTCTGGCCCTGGAAATAGTTCAATGACTCTGCCAAGTTTCCATCTTAACGGAGGTAAATTGTCTTCTTTTATAATTACCAACTCATCTAATGCCAAAGAACGACTTTCTGTATACCATTTTGCTTTCTTTTGAAGTTCTACTATGTAGTCTGATGACCACCTTGACCAAAAGTGTTGTTGAAGCATTTGTAAATCTTGGTATTTTGACAATCTATTTTCTGAAATATGACGAACATCTGGATCTGGGAGTGAGGTGAGGCGTCTTCCAATTAAAAAATGAGCCGGTGTTAAAACATCCATATCATCTGGACTTGATGATAATGGGTACAACGGACGCGAATTGAGAACGGCTTCAATTTGTGCAAATACAGTGGTGAGACCTTCAAAATTTAATGTAGAATTACCTAAAATACGTTTCATGTGAAACTTGCACGATTTTAACCCCGCTTCCCAAAGCCCTCCAAAATTAGGTGATTTTGCCGGAATGAATTCCCATAGAACCCCTTCATTTCCAATTTTCTCACTAAGGGATTCTGCATGAGTTTCTAAGAATTTTTTAAATTGATTGTTTGCACCCACAAAGGTAGTTCCATTATCAGAGAGAATTTTGAAAGGTTTTCCCCTTCGTGCAATAAATCTATGAAAACTGGCTATAAAAGCATCACTAGTTAGATCTGAAACTACCTCTATATGTATAGCTTTGGTAGAAAAACATACAAATAAATATATATAACATTTATTAATTTGTGCACCCCTACCATACTTGCTCTTGATATGAAATAGACCTGCGTAGTCCAGTCCAACTATATAAAATGGCGGGAATGGTCTAGCCCGCTCTTTTGGAAGCATTCCCATTACCTGCTCACAAGGTTTAGGGTTTCCTCTAAAACATTTAATACATTTGTGGAACACTTGTTTAGCCAAATTACGTCCACCCAAAACCCAAAAATTTTCTCTAATACTACATAAAATCAATTGGGGACCTGCATGGAGTAATTCGGTATGTGTAAATTCAAAAAACAATTTTACCAACCGATGTTTGGCTGACAACAAGATAGGGTGTTTTTTCGAGTAATCCAAATTAGACAATTGCAACCCCACCTTAAGGAATCCTTTTTGGTCTAGAAAAGGACTTAACTTGTGTAAGTTTTTATTAGATAATGACTTTCCCATTTGTAATTCATTTATCTCCAGAAAAAATGTTTCTTTTTGACACATACTAATCAATTTATCCAATGAGTTTTTCAATTCCATAGGTCTTAGACATCCAATCTCAACTTTCTCTTTTTTTATCCTACTTATAAACCGCAGGCAATACACAAAAGATCTTTTTAACTTATTAAAACAATTAAAATTCTTAAGACAAAAGGTATCTAGCTTGGTTGTACAATTAAAAACATTAACCTTGGTCTCAGGAAGTGTTGAAGGTTTTTCAAACACACGAGACACTGGCCAATAAGTGTTATCTAAGTGTAGCCATTCAGGACCATTCCACCACATTGAATTGACTACAAGATTTGAAGCAAATAGTCCCCGAGATATATCTGCAGGGTTGTGTTCTGATCTCACATGCATCCAATAATTTGTATTAGTCAATTGTTGTATTTCGGCTACCCTATTTCCAATAAAAATTTGTAAATTACTGGAATTCATCTCTAACCAACATAATACGACAGTTGAATCACAAAAATAAAAAACTGTGTCTATTTTTATAATCAACGCCTTCAAAACCCCATCAGTTTTGCCAACAACAATGCCCCACAAAGTTCAATTCTCGGAATAGTTAAGACCTTAAGTGGAGCCACTTTAGCCTTAGAACATAGAAGATTCACAAATATTTTACCACTCTGGTCTTCACTTCTAAGATAAATATTTGCCCCATAAGCTTGAGAGGATGCATCACAGAAACCTATCAAATCAAGCTTCCTAAAATTAGTACATATCGCATGTCTAGGGATTTTAAGAGAATTTAAAGTAGATAAATCGTCTCTTAGTTTAAACCATTGACTTTCTAATTCTAAAGGCAATGATTCATCCCATCCTATTTTTTCCAACCAGAGCTTTTGTAGTAAAATTTTTGTCAATATGACACAAGGTCCAACCAATCCAAGAGGGTCAAAAATTTTTGAAATTTCTGAGAGTATTACTCTTTTCGTTACTCTCTTGCGGTCAATGGAAAGTTTAGTAGAAAACTTTAAGATATCCTGTTTAAATTGCCAAAACAATCCAAGTGTCTTATTTTCAGTTTTCTCTCCAAAACAAACTTTATCCCTAACCTCTATTCCATCCATTACATTAAGTACATTTGAATCATTTGATACCCACTTACGAAGTTCCATCCCTCCAGCTTTCAAAATTAGAGAAATTTGGCAACAGAGCTCTATAGCCTCCTCAGCTGACTGAGCCCCAGTCAGCAGGTCATCTATGTAAAAATCTCTCAGTATAGCCTGTGAAGCCTTAGAATATGTGGCACAAGCCTCAATACCCAACTGTTGCAAACACCTTACAGCTAAGTATGGAGCAGATCGTGTTCCATATGTAACCGTGTTAAGGGTATAATCTACTAATGGGTCTGTTGGTGAAGATCTCCAAATTATCTTATGCAATGACCTCTGAGATGGATCCATCCATATCATTCTGTACATCTTAGCTACACCACCACATACAGCCACTACGTGTTCTCTAAATCTAAGAAGACCTAAAAATAAATCATCCTGTAATCTCGGGCCAATATACTGGATGTCATTGAATGATATTCCAGAATCTGTTTTTGCCGAACCATCAAAAACAACTCTAAGTTTGGTAGTTTCTGAATTTTCATTCAAAACACCATGATGTGGAAAATAGTAATTTATCTCTTCATCCCCTGCTGCATCAACCGCAGACATATGACCTAAATCTAAATATTCCTGCATAAATTGAACGTACCGGTCTCTCAACTGAGGATTTTTCTCCAACTTTTTCTCTAGTGCAAAAAATCTCCGTAGTGCTGCGCCTCTGGAATTCCCCAATTTTGACAAAGGTTCCTTTAGTGGAATTGTAACAACAAATTTCCCATCATTAGCTCTCCTGGTCGTTTCTTTAAAAATATTTTCACACTCCAAATCCTCCTTAGAAATAATCTGTCTCTCATCAGAAATCTCTTCTAATTTCCAAAATCTTTCTACTTGTTCCATAAGATTTATATTACATTGTACCCTATTTTTAACTTTTTCCTTAGACCATATTGACCAGCTACAATCCAACCCAATCTAGTTTTTTGCAAAGTAGGTAAATAGTTACCTAATTGTATTTGGCCCACACAAAGTAATTCATAAAACAGATCTACACCAAGCAGCTGATCAACTTTATTTGATTTAAAGAAACCAGGATCAGCTAATACTATATTGTCAGGAATATTCAAATGGGTTATTTCAATTTTATGACTAGTTATATTCCCACAAATTTTTGGTACTACAAGACAAGAAATCTTTTTACTAAAATTAACTAACAGTGACTTAATTTCCACAAAACATCTATTCATGATGTTTGCAGATGGTTGATTTATTCCAACTATTTCTGTATTGACTTTTTTCAGCTCTAAACCTAAAAATTCTACTAATTCAGTGGTAATAAGGTTGGGTTGACTGCCATTATCCAATAAAACTCTACAAACATGTAACGAACCATCTTTAGCTACTTCCTGAAGTAATGCAGTAGACAACAGTAGGTATATCTCCTGTCACTTCATCACCATTATCTAAAAATAAAGATGTTACCTGAACCTGTGAACTGGAAGCCTGAGAAACTTGCGCATTATTATTAGAATTATTGAATGCAATTTGCCTCAGTTATTTCATTATTTCTTAATGCGGTTCCATTTGCACTCAAATCTTTCTTCTCATTTTGTTCATGATGAAGGTGGGTATGATGTTTAGATCCACATTTCAGTTCAGTTGCTGTGACTGCATTGCCTACTAGTACGATTTCTACCAAAACAGTTTAAACATAAACCTAATTGTTTCACCACATCATACCTAGAGTAAGTATTCAGTTTCAAAAATGTAGTGCACTTTTGTAATACGTGTTTACTTTTACAATAAAGACAACTATTATAATTTTCAATTGAAACAAATGATCTTTGATATTTATTTTTATTTCCAAATTTATTAACTTTTCCATTTTCTTTTCTGTTGCGTTCTATAGTTTTCAAAGAAGATACCCTATTAATTAAGAACGAATTAAAGTCATCCAAGGATGCCAATTATCCACGAGGTTTAGCCTCTTCCCATTTGATAAAAGTGGCTTGACCTAATTTTTTACTCATCAAATGTATTATTAGAGGGTCCCAGTTTTCAGTAGAAACGTTAAGCTTGTCTAATGCTACCAGTGTTTCTAAAATGACACCATACATATTTCGTAACGCTTCCCCTGATTCGCGAGACAACGGTGGAAATGATATTAAAGCAGTTAAATGGTGATCAACCAGCAAAGGAGGATCGTCATATCTATCGCACAATAATTGCCAAACTATTTCATAATCTTCACCAGTTGTCTTACGTTTTTGAACTACCTTTTGGGCTTTCTCCTGTAAAGCTTTCTTCAAAAAATGAAATTTTTCTACATTGCTTATTTGATCATTACTGTTAATAAGAGAATCGAAAGTTTCTTTAAATTCAAGCCAATTTTCTACCTCTCCATCGAAGGTAGGAATTGGTATTGAAGGTAGCTAAACAGATCTCTCTATGGGAAACTCACGGACATTACAAGCCTTATCGCCTTGTGCACTGGCATGATCATCTTTATCATTTGATTCTACTCTACTTTCAAACAAAATCTCTTTAGCTTTAGCTATAAAATTGAAAAATGAGTCTTCAAAGGTTCCTCTTTCATCTAAAATACCTTGCACACCTTCATCTGCTATTATCTCTAAAATTTGAAAATGTATATCATCAAATTCATCTAATAATTTTTCAGCTTTTATTAACCTTTCTTTTAACTCGATAGTTTTCGATTTATCAAAATTATCTAAGTATCTCCCAAAATGAGTTAATTTACTTTTAATGGAACCTTTCTTTCTATTTAAATCTTTTAATTTAGCATCCATGTTAATTTTTTAGATGCTCACCCAGTACTCACAAAAATTAAGTTGATAAAGATATAAAACCACGCAATAAATGACAAATAGTAAACAAAGACACCACACCAAGCTTAGGTCTTCTTCAGTTTGATAAATCAGCCCGTTGAAATAGGATTTGGAACAAAATCAGCAAACAATGATCCAAATGTTTCTTTACACTGTATGCAATCAACCACAATTAAATTCCAATTGAATTCCAGTAATGCAAATCTACGCAGAACATGTAATACATAAGATTCTTTCAATATCTGTTACCAGTTTGATATTCCAATTCATCAAATGTAACACAGGTCAAATTGAAAGTCTAATGCTCCAATATTTCAAATTTCCAAAATTCCAAATCGAAGATCACTATCTCGCTCAGAAGGACCACTATATTGGGATAATTCTAAAAGCGGTTGTTTCTATATATTTTATTTCATTATAACGTTTACAAAAACCAACGAATCTTACATTATTATAAAACATTATGTCATGTCGACATTTTCGCAAAAAAAGACAACTTGATCTCCCTCTGTCTAGTCAACAAGTTTATAACCAAAACACTCGATATGTGCACTTCGAACAAAGAACCCACAATATTAATTAACTATTAACATCAACTTTTCAACCCTTTTATCCATGTCCAATCCCGATCGCATCACCATTGTTCAGGAATTTATTTATCTTTTGTTCATTATAATCCACTTTACCATCGCCAGTCTGCGACTCCTGATTATAATTTTCTTTTTGTCAAGTACAGTTAGATTTATATTTTCCTACAAAAATTTTGCAATTCCTGTTATTTATTTAGCAAGTGGTTTAAATATTACTTTTAACAGTAAACATAACTAAGCAGTAGTAACTTCATTATATGCACACGTTTAAAAAGTATTTACTGTTATATAATTAATTCGTCAATAAAAAAATTTATAGTCATGGTCAAAGTATACTAGCTATTAAAACTATTATTTGTACGCCTTCAGCTCGTGTCATAAATGCAACTTTCTGAATAATTTATATTTATTCAATAATACAAATAATAATGAAGAAACACTAGTTATCTTTGGTTATTAAAGCAAATAACTTGGATATTGTCAAGTGTAAAGTATAGGTGTAATGTTAGTTTAACTACTTGAGTTTTTTATTAAATATTGCCAACGATTCTACAATTCCCAACTTATTCGGGAATAATAGCTATAAATATATTATACAGGGTGGTCCGTAAGTAATGATCCAAACTGGAATAGAAGATGCCTGGCCTCAAAATATTACATGTGACGCAGCCTGCTTTGATAAAATATTGAAATATTGTTAATGAAAAAGATAGAGGATGGCTAAGTTTTTTCACAGTGAGCTTTTCGATATACGAACGTTAAAATTTTTGATGCATCATGAAACTTCATCAGAATGTATCATTTGTATATATAAGTAGGTGTATGGATGTTGGCGTGGGCATTTCGGTAGTGCGCAGCCAGGTAAGTCCCAAAAAAATTCTTAGCGCAGGAAGTGTTTGAATCACAAAGAAATGGGTTTTTTTCACATAAAAAAAATCCTGCAAAATTGTGAACACTTTCTCCGGGGTTTAATAATTTTAAACAATTAAAATAAATTCCACGCTAATATACCCCCGTCGGCCATGAGTGCGACAGAGAGCAACGGTCACCGGCACTGCTCTAACACACTTTTCGTGCTCCCATTGGCTGTCGATCATGTGATCTTTCTTGTAAGCTGTAACCCTCGGACTTAAAATATACAGAGTGAGTTTTATGCATGGAACGCCTCAATTATCTCGGAAACGGATTGCACGATTTTTATAGATTTAGGTGTGCAAGGATCTTGTGATATTTGGTGGTATTTACATTGTTCTCAGATCTTTCCTATTTTCCGGAATAATGATGAATTTTGTTATTTCAAATGGATCACCTTGTATTTTTCCGCCTTTTGAAATCCTTAAGAAAAACTGAATACTTTCCATGCAATGTTCCCTATACCTAAACGCCATAATTTCAGAGTTATAGCTACATTTGCATTATCTCCGCTAAAGTTAAAATAATACATTTAGATGGACATGATTGAATAAATTCGTTTATCGACGACTATTTGATAATGTTTACATTTTGCGTGTGCTTCTTCAAGTGTAATGACGTAAATTATTCACCAGTGAATAATAGGTGTGGATAATGAAGTGGTCACATGACACGGATAAATAGGACCTATATAACATGGTATAATACAGAACAAGGTCAAGGTATGTTCCCACGAAAGACAAATTTCCGTCATGTTCTGCGCACCTTCCAAAACTCCGCCATATTGCCAATCATATGTTTAATCCAAACATCTCTTATCTATGATTCTTACCTTCTTAGTTCTCGTTATGTTATTTACACTCGCTGTTTCAATTGCTTTTGGTTATTGTTGAAATAAAAGTATTTTCTAAAATGAATATCAATTAGTACATATTTCATGATTTATGCCCGATTCGCCTGTTCCCATTTCGCCTGACCAATTAAAATTTCTCGATTCACCTGACGGCTTAAATGGTGGTACCGTTTCGCCTGACCATATATTTTTCGTTATAATAGATATTAAAATAAGCAACTTCCCTTCCCACTCTATCCAGACTCAGGACTGGCAGTAATTTTTAATAGTTGATAAAAAATTACTGTAGCTTTCTTGAATTTGTCTTATTCTTAACCTAACCTAACCTAACCTTACCTAACCTAAACTAACCTAACCTAACCCAACCTAACCTAACCCAACCTAACCTAACCTAACCTAACCTAACTTAACCTAACCTAACCTAACCTAACCTAACCTAACCTAACCTAACCTAACCTAACCTAACCTAACCTAACCTAACCTGTTAAGAAACGGTCGGGGTAGATACTTACAACAATTATACATATGTATTACCTGTTATACCTAGAAAATCCAGGTCCGGCGAATCGCAACTATAAATTTCCCTCAATCTTTTCGTCAGGCAAAACGCAACCAAAATGTACCTAATTTAAATGTCAGACGAAACGGGAACAGGCGAAACAGGAATATACCATATTTCATACCCTCTTCAAAATAAAATTATGCTTAAACACTTGAATTGAAAGTCGTGAGGAAGGCTTTAAATATTAATCATAGTCATTCGCACCGTAATTTTTACATTTGCACAAAAGTGTGATTAAAATTGGTAATTGAATAATTCATTTATTTCAGGAACTGAAAAACATCTACTTAATTTTCAACGGTAAAAAATGAAATTTCTTCTTTTCTAATATTAAGCGTTTGATTTCACGCATTATTTTCTGATAGGCTGATTTTTCAAAATGGCGGCGTTTTGGAAGTTTTTTTTATTGGTCGTGCAAGGTAACACACCTTGTTCTCTATTACACCATGCACGTTTAAAAAGTATTTACTGTTATATAATTAATTCGTCAATAAAAAAATTTATAGTCATGGTCAAAGTATACTAGCTATTAAAACTATTATTTGTACGCCTTCAGCTCGTGTCATAAATGCAACTTTCTGAATAATTTATATTTATTCAATAATACAAATAATAATGAAGAAACACTAGTTATCTTTGGTTATTAAAGCAAATAACTTGGATATTGTCAAGTGTAAAGTATAGGTGTAATGTTAGTTTAACTACTTGAGTTTTTTATTAAATATTGCCAACGATTCTACAATTCCCAACTTATTCGGGAATAATAGCTATAAATATATTATACAGGGTGGTCCGTAAGTAATGATCCAAACTGGAATAGAAGATGCCTGGCCTCAAAATATTACATGTGACGCAGCCTGCTTTGATAAAATATTGAAATATTGTTAATGAAAAAGATAGAGGATGGCTAAGTTTTTTCACAGTGAGCTTTTCGATATACGAACGTTAAAATTTTTGATGCATCATGAAACTTCATCAGAATGTATCATTTGTATATATAAGTAGGTGTATGGATGTTGGCGTGGGCATTTCGGTAGTGCGCAGCCAGGTAAGTCCCAAAAAAATTCTTAGCGCAGGAAGTGTTTGAATCACAAAGAAATGGGTTTTTTTCACATAAAAAAAATCCTGCAAAATTGTGAACACTTTCTCCGGGGTTTAATAATTTTAAACAATTAAAATAAATTCCACGCTAATATACCCCCGTCGGCCATGAGTGCGACAGAGAGCAACGGTCACCGGCACTGCTCTAACACACTTTTCGTGCTCCCATTGGCTGTCGATCATGTGATCTTTCTTGTAAGCTGTAACCCTCGGACTTAAAATATACAGAGTGAGTTTTATGCATGGAACGCCTCAATTATCTCGGAAACGGATTGCACGATTTTTATAGATTTAGGTGTGCAAGGATCTTGTGATATTTGGTGGTATTTACATTGTTCTCAGATCTTTCCTATTTTCCGGAATAATGATGAATTTTGTTATTTCAAATGGATCACCTTGTATTTTTCCGCCTTTTGAAATCCTTAAGAAAAACTGAATACTTTCCATGCAATGTTCCCTATACCTAAACGCCATAATTTCAGAGTTATAGCTACATTTGCATTATCTCCGCTAAAGTTAAAATAATACATTTAGATGGACATGATTGAATAAATTCGTTTATCGACGACTATTTGATAATGTTTACATTTTGCGTGTGCTTCTTCAAGTGTAATGACCTAAATTATTCACCAGTGAATAATAGGTGTGGATAATGAAGTGGTCACATGACACGGATAAATAGGACCTATATAACATGGTATAATACAGAACAAGGTCAAGGTATGTTCCCACGAAAGACAAATTTCCGTCATGTTCTGCGCACCTTCCAAAACTCCGCCATATTGCCAATCATATGTTTAATCCAAACATCTCTTATCTATGATTCTTACCTTCTTAGTTCTCGTTATGTTATTTACACTCGCTGTTTCAATTGCTTTTGGTTATTGTTGAAATAAAAGTATTTTCTAAAATGAATATCAATTAGTACATATTTCATGATTTATGCCCGATTCGCCTGTTCCCATTTCGCCTGACCAATTAAAATTTCTCGATTCACCTGACGGCTTAAATGGTGGTACCGTTTCGCCTGACCATATATTTTTCGTTATAATAGAT
This sequence comes from Lochmaea crataegi, assembly GCA_947563755.1. Taxonomy (NCBI): domain Eukaryota; kingdom Metazoa; phylum Arthropoda; class Insecta; order Coleoptera; family Chrysomelidae; genus Lochmaea; species Lochmaea crataegi. Next base: position 41,614,986 of record OX387425.1, on the reverse strand, counting down.
ATTAAAATAAGCAACTTCCCTTCCCACTCTATCCAGACTCAGGACTGGCAGTAATTTTTAATAGTTGATAAAAAATTACTGTAGCTTTCTTGAATTTGTCTTATTCTTAACCTAACCTAACCTAACCTTACCTAACCTAAACTAACCTAACCTAACCCAACCTAACCTAACCCAACCTAACCTAACCTAACCTAACTTAACCTAACCTAACCTAACCTAACCTAACCTAACCTAACCTAACCTAACCTAACCTAACCTAACCTAACCTAACCTAACCTGTTAAGAAACGGTCGGGGTAGATACTTACAACAATTATACATATGTATTACCTGTTATACCTAGAAAATCCAGGTCCGGCGAATCGCAACTATAAATTTCCCTCAATCTTTTCGTCAGGCAAAACGCAACCAAAATGTACCTAATTTAAATGTCAGACGAAACGGGAACAGGCGAAACAGGAATATACCATATTTCATACCCTCTTCAAAATAAAATTATGCTTAAACACTTGAATTGAAAGTCGTGAGGAAGGCTTTAAATATTAATCATAGTCATTCGCACCGTAATTTTTACATTTGCACAAAAGTGTGATTAAAATTGGTAATTGAATAATTCATTTATTTCAGGAACTGAAAAACATCTACTTAATTTTCAACGGTAAAAAATGAAATTTCTTCTTTTCTAATATTAAGCGTTTGATTTCACGCATTATTTTCTGATAGGCTGATTTTTCAAAATGGCGGCGTTTTGGAAGTTTTTTTTATTGGTCGTGCAAGGTAACACACCTTGTTCTCTATTACACCATGCTATATTGAAGGTTATTTACCTATATACAATAGTTATTATAACGTTGTTGCTTTTTAGTGAAATTTTTTTTTCAAATTTTGTAAAGCGTTATAATAGTATTAAACTATTGCCTTTGATAAACATAAAAATGTATAAAGCTGTTGTATATAAGAGCGTATGATAATGCTACCTGTGCCTGGAGTCCAGTTTATTTATCGTGTATAAGACAGGTAACAAAAATATATTTATTTTCAAACAAAATGTAGCATTTATTCAACAAATTCTTATTGATTTTAGTATCTCCTCACAAAGGGGCAACAAAGACCCTTGAAACGACTAGTACGTACTATTCGCCTTACACTATTTTGAAGATGGTTTACAGGTAAGTTAAAGGTATTAAATTTCTATACTAATAAGCTCCATGTTACATAAATAATATTAGATCAAGTGTTTCAATGATTTATAGTTTTCTATTTTTCTAGGATCCAGGGAGTGAGAGCACAGCTCCAAAGTGTGGAATTTCTTATAATATTATTGGAAAGATCTTACTTGTACAGTTCGATGGTAGTATCAGACAGCATCCAGAGCTCGGCAGATCTTAGACGAGCAATAGGGGAAGCTAGGTGTGGCTTGGTATCATGCAATATTTCATCAGTGACATGCACACTGAACAAGAATGAAAGTAAGCATATAGATAGAAGTACGCATAGGTAGAAGTAAGCTTAGATAGAAGGCCTAAAATAATGTTAGTGATCGCATTAGACTTCATGTAACTTTCAATATATAGGTACAAACCTTTGGTGGAATGTGGCCTGAAATGTATGAGGTTTATTTTTTATTCAAGAATCCTCACTAATCCTCTGGAAATGGAGTATGTCTCCCAGACATAAAATTGAAGGCCCCTTAATAAAAATGGGATATGGATGGCCCAGATATCCGAAGATTTTCGATTGTTTCTCCCAAAACTTTTAACGACCATACATCACCCATACAAAAAACCCAAAAAAACCAGATTCCTCTGACAGTTGACCTTCTTGAGGAAAGTGGCCTTTTACATATTAGTTATTAATAAAATTAAAAGAAGGTCAAGGTCACCACATTCAATTTGGATTGATACCAAGCTGACACACTTCTTCTCTTTGGTCTTGTCTTTATAGACTAATGAGCTGATTTTAGTGATTTTAATATTGTTATTTTATTTTATTTTTTTTTTAATTTCTACTGAAAGGTTAATTATTAAACGCTTTGATAAATATTAGTTGTTTTTGATATACCTAGTTCTTTGAACCCGTAACAACACCACCCCTTCCTAGAAAAAGTTTTTCCAAAACTTTAATGCTATCTGTCACGATACTACGAATTGAGAAAAAAATAACATTACCTATGACTTAATCTATGTATTCCTAAATGAAAAACTATATCCTAAATAAACTAATTGCTATGTTAGTACTATGTTGGTACGGTAGAGTCGATGTCTGGAGGGTGAGACTTTAAATCCTTAGCGTTCCAGACACCTAGTGATTTACGAGCGGAGTCTTCCAGCTCATATGTCCACGGTGATACGATACGGACAATTTTATGAGGGCCGCTAAACTTGTTTGCTAACTTATTGGTGACATAATTCGTGGCATCAGACTGAACGTATTGTCGTTTCCAAACCATCTGATTTAACTTAAACTTTTCTTTTCTATGACGAAGATTGTAAGTCTTTTTACCTTTCTGGAAAGCATGAAGCAAGCGCTTCTGTACATCTTTAAATAGTTGAGATAGAGCTTCGGTTTTTTCTGACAGGATATTCGGACTTTCACTTGAATGTCCACCAATGTCATTAAGGTCTACTTCTCGACCAAAATTCACTAGGTTTGGGCTAACACCTGTGCTTTCGTGACTAGCGGATCTTATTGCAAAACCTACTTTCGCAAGATATTGATCCCATTTTCTTTGATTATCCGCCACATATGCGGATAAGACAGTTTTCAATGTCCTATGTGGACGCTCTACAGGGTTAGCTTGGGGGTGATAGTTAGCTGTATGTTTGAGCTTTATCCGATATTTGTTTAATAGTGCGACAAACAAGGCACTTTTAAATTGTTGACCATTATCAGCGATAATATATTTAGGGGCCCCATAAAGGAGTATCACATGATCTTCGAGCCAATAGACTATATTTTTGGCCGTTGCACTTCTTAAAGGGAAGAATAAAACAAATTTTGTGAAACAATCCATTACAGAAAAAATATATACAAAACCGTTGGTAGATCTAGGTAAGGGACCAACAAGATCTATACTCACTAACTCCCAAGGCCTGGACAAGACTGCTTGAGGTGATAACATCTGACCAGCGGCTGCTTTTTGTTCGGACTTCGTGCGCAAGCAAGTGTGACACCTGCGGATGTATCTAGCCACATCACTTCGCAATTTTGGCCAGTAATATGTTCGACTAATTCTCTCCACAGTTTTTGCAACCCCTAAGTGTCCACAAGTCGGTGGATCATGGTGGTTTTTTATAACATCAATTCTGCGTTCCCGTGGTACGACCAACAACCAGTCAGAGTTTGCCAAAGCTGGGTACCGATGCTTAGAATTTCGGTATAGTTTCCGATCTCTTACCATCCACAAGGGGTACTTCTCCGGAAGTCTCTCTATTCTGCTCAGCATATCATTATACCATTTATCGGTTGAGTTGAAAGGTAAATCTGTAGAAACTTCACGATCTAAAATATCGTCAGAGCCAGGGTTGTCCACAACATCCACACAAGGAACAGCTCTCGATAGTGCGTCAGGTACAAGATGATCCTTACCTTTACGATGAATGACTTCAAAATCATAAGCTTGTAACCGAAGACACCAACGAGCGATTCGACCAGTAGGATCTTTAATACTAAACAGCCACTTCAAAGAATAATGGTCTGTAATTACTATAAATTTTGTTGCCTCTAAATATGGTCTAAGTTTTTCAACCGCAAATATTACTGCAAGACATTCTTTCTCAGTAGTAGAGAACTTTCTCTCCAAGTTTGTCAAAGACCTACTCAGGTAACAAATGACGCGGTCACCCTCAGGGTAGCTCTGAGAAAGGGTAGCCCCTAATCCAAAGTCACTGGCATCTGTTTCCACAATAAATGGTAGTGAAAAATCTGGACATGCCAGGATAGGTGCCGATACGAGAGTCTGCTTAATTTTGTTAAAAGCATCCTCACAAGCCTTTTCCCATACAAACGGTCGCTTTTTCTGAGTGAGGCTGGTCAAAGGTGCAGCTAACAAAGAAAAATTAGGGATAAATCGCCTGTACCATGACGCCATTCCCACAACTCTCCTAACTTCTTTTACATTTCGCGGGGTTGGTATACGTAAAACAGCTTCAACCTTGTCAGGATCAACTACTAAACCTTTACTGTTGACCATATATCCTAAGTAGCGTAACTGTGACCTGCAGAAAATACTTTTTTCACGATTTAAAGTCAATCCAGCCTTTTTGAGTCGTTCAAGTACTTTGTTCAGTACTTCTATATGTTTCTCAAAAGAGGGAGTACAAATGATGATGTCATCAAGATATACGAATGTATAACTCTCGAGATCTACGCCAAGTACTTGATCAATTAACCGTTGCCAAGTTGCTGGTGCTGAATGCAACCCAAATGGCATCTTTTTAAATTGAAATAGTCCACGATTAGGGACTGTGAAAGCTGTTAAAGGTCTAGATTTGGCTGCTATTGGTATTTGCCAATAAGCAGATTTGATATCAAGAGTGCTTAAATATCTTGCATCTCTCAATTTATCTAGGATTGCGCTAACGTATGGAATTGGATAAGCATCCGGAGTACTAACGGCATTTAGTCGTTTATAATTGACACAAAAGCGCCACCCTCCATCCGATTTCTTCACCATGACAATTGGTGAAGACCAAGCTGATTTAGAAGGTTCCACAATCTCATTCTTCAGCATTTCATCCAATTCTTTATTTACAACAATCTGCAAAGCAGGTGAGATGGGGTAGTATCGTTGCTTGATAGGTGGTGAGGTTGTATGAATCTCATGTTCTATTAAAGTAGTGCAACCGAGTTTGTCCCCCATGTCTTTGAATGCATGGTCTACTTGTTCGTTCAATAACTGTAGTTGTTCCTTAGTCAGGGAGTCAACATTGCGAATTCCACTCGTAGTTACCTCATCTAAGTGGTAGTGTTCACGAAAACTCCAATCTCCTGCATAGAGATCTGGAATTATACCCATCTTAGACCAAAAGTCTATGCCAAGTATGAGACGATGTGGCAGGGAGGGTACAACCAACACGCTAATTAGTTCGACGCGATCGCGCAACCGTATAGGTAACAATATTTCACCAATGCTTTCGCAAGTCTGGCCATTCGCAACTGTACATGCCTGTTTGTGTCTTACGTCTAAGCTGCACAACTCACATAGCAGGTCCCAGCCGGGTCCACCTACTATAGTGCGTGATGCTCCACTATCCAAGAGACCTAAAAAATCAATGCCAAATAAGCTCACTGTTAGATAGGGTCTTTTGTCTCCCGTTGCATGACTTAGCACGTAATTCAGAATGGCAACGTTCTCGGATAAATTGGTCGAATTTGTAAAGGAGTCCGTACCCAGTCGACCTACTGAGGCGGAACAATTGAGTTTTTTGAGCAATTTGAGCATGTATTAGCAACAGCACCCTGTTGCCCACATCTGAAGCAAAATCGTCGTTTAGGTTCTGAACACTTCCTAAACCTATGACCTTCGACTCCACAATTCCAACATACAACTTTCGTTGGAGTAGGTGTAGAAACATGACTGCATGAAGGTGAAGAGTTAGTTTGTTCCCTTATATCTTCCTTTGTCCTTACACTAGAAATGTTATTGGCTGTCCCATAATTCGAAGTAGGTTTCCTGTATGCCAGCTCGGGTTCCACGAGATTCCGAGTACTCGTTGGTGGAGGACAGAAGCCATGGATTCGAGATTGCGTTTCTTCGATGGTCTTCGCTAGGTGAATTAGTTGCGAAATGCCATTAGTAGGTTGAAGAGCTAAGCCAGTTTGTAAGTAAGGTAAAAAGTTACGACGTATAAGATGTACTCGTTTTCCTTCTGAGGGTGGTTCTGCCAACTTTCGAAATAATCCTTCCATGACAGCTACATAGTTGATTACCCGTTCATGTGCACCTTGTGTTCGTCGTCGTATCTCATCCCAAAGCGATTCTTCATAGTCATGGGGCTGAAAGTCCATTCGCAGCCTTGTCGTTAGTTCATCCCATGAACTGAATTGACTCATCCGATACCACAATAATGCATCCTTCGTAAAAATCTCAGGGGCCACTTCTAGAAGACGATCTTTGGAAACTCGTCGAGATTTTCTCAATTCCTCAATTCTTTCCAAGAAATTTGTCACACTTGTGAGCCCATCGTATTGTATGCGCCATCGCCATACATCAATTGGACCATGGTATTGATGCGACATCATCGATGCTCGTGGTTCATCATCTAAGTGAACAATCGGTGTGTGTTGTGATGGGTTATTAATTAATGAGCTAGAACTGATTTCACGTCCTGATAAAGTGAAACCTGAGTCTGGATTGTCCATTGGCCTGTTATGATCGATGGTGGACGATTTCCCCATATTATCGTGATGAAAACGATGTATCGGAATAGTAGAAGGTATGTTGGGAACTAGTCTAGTAGATGGGATTGCGTGATTTAAATTTCTTGCCAAATTGTTCTTAATATCAGAAGATGGTTCATAGACATTTTCCAAATGTGTAGAATATTGTGTTTGGTTTCTTCTTTCTATTTCTCTAGAAAGGTAACCAGACCCAGTTGTTGGTTGAAGTTGTAAAGCCTCGAGTCTATTAATAGTATCGCTATTCTCGGGAAATACGTCTTGTGTGATAGATTTTGAAAATTGAACCGTAGTATTTGGTTGTCTATCCATCGCAACTACTTCGGGTAGTAAAACAAGAGGGTCATCCAGAATTGGTAATTGAGTACGTCCTTCTCTAACTGGGATCGGATCGTCGAGGATAGTATTAGCTTCTACAGTCTCTCCCTCCTCATCTTCTGATATCCGCTGAAGCTCTTCTTCTAATCGATCACACCACGCAAGCAGCTTTGACCACCGCTCCATTGTGGATTGGGTGAAGCTAATTCGCCCTAACCTAAGGCTTACATGATGTAAACGGGAATTTATTTTCTTGAACTCATTGAGTTTGTTCTCAGAATTACCGTACTGCTTGATATTTTCCGCTAAAGTAATTAATTTCTGTTCACAAATATCTAAGTCATGATTAGGCTCTAAACAAGATATTGTAGGAACACTCTGACCACCCGTTCTCTCTACTCGCAACGCATCTCGTAATAAAATCCGTTTTTCTGCTACTGTATTACCTATTGGACAACCTCGAATTCGTAATTCGTAGGTAAGTTCATCACCGAGTAACCTATTTATCTCCATTTCTGTACTATATCCCAAAACTAATCTATTAAATTATATTTCGGAATTAAAACTCAAACGCAAAGGCGCACCCCACCTCAGCTTACAAAAAAATAAGTGAAAACGCCTACAATACAATATACAATCCTTGTTATATTCCCGTCTGTATAAGCATAGCTTCTGTGCAATTCAGACAATCCAAAAAATAACCTACTGCGCATGAATTGAGTCTCTGCGCATCCCTAAATATCCCAAATACCTACTGCGCATTTGTAGCAACGCAGTTTGAATATCTCTTCCATGTACTAAATGTAATTCAATGTGATTGTAACAAGGAAGAAAAATATCCCAAGCTTACAGCGCATAAATTAATTCGACTTATTAAAAGAATATGAAGTACTATTAAAATCTCCTAAACGTAAGAAATCAACTATACCTAAAACTTAATACCTACTAAGTCACCAACCACTCTAATTTGAGCAAGTGTAAAATAAAACCATAAACTGAAAAAAAGTAAAACCCAGTTGAGTATCCGTTAACTATATAACCAACTCCAAAAATTATGTATTTACAAAAAATTTTAAAAATTAATTTAACTACTTAAAATTTTCGAAGTCTTTACGAATTGTGACGTCACAAAAAGCAAAATCGAATATTAACTAACGATAATCGTATTACTACTAACTCGTTCTAAAGAACGTACCTTATCATTGATTAAAGTTCTATGTTCCAACTTCAAAAATGTCAAATGTCAACTAAAGTCTAATTTTATACAATAAGTGGCTTGTAAACAACAAAAATTATATTATAAAATTAAAATAAACCAATCATCTGACTATTTCCTATAATTTAAGATGTATCTTTATATAGACCAATCAAGATTTACTCTAATATGTGATACAAAAAAGATTCCACACTTCTGGGGACTGTTAAACGTTGGGGCGCCAAATTGCTACCTGTGCCTGGAGTCCAGTTTATTTATCGTGTATAAGACAGGTAACAAAAATATATTTATTTTCAAACAAAATGTAGCATTTATTCAACAATTCTTATTGATTTTAGTATCTCCTCACAAAGGGGCAATATACAATAAAGGGGTAACAAAGACCCTTGAAACGACTAGTACGTACTATTCGCCTTACACTATTTTGAAGATGGTTTACAGGTAAGTTAAAGGTATTAAATTTCTATACTAATAAGCTCCATGTTACATAAATAATATTAGATCAAGTGTTTCAATGATTTATAGTTTTCTATTTTTCTAGGATCCAGGGAGTGAGAGCACAGCTCCAAAGTGTGGAATTTCTTATAATATTATTGGAAAGATCTTACTTGTACAGTTCGATGGTAGTATCAGACAGCATCCAGAGCTCGGCAGATCTTAGACGAGCAATAGGGGAAGCTAGGTGTGGCTTGGTATCATGCAAGATTTCATCAGTGACATGCACACTGAACAAGAATGAAAGTAAGCATATAGATAGAAGTACGCACAGGTAGAAGTAAGCTTAGATAGAAGGCCTAAAATAATGTTAGTGATCGCATTAGACTTCATGTAACTTTCAATATATAGGTACAAACCTTTGGTGGAATGTGGCCTGAAATGTATGAGGTTTATTTTTTATTCAAGAATCCTCACTAATCCTCTGGAAATGGAGTATGTCTCCCAGACATAAAATTGAAGGCTCCTTAATAAAAATGGGATATGGATGGCCCAGATATCCGAAGATTTTCGATTGTTTCTCCCAAAACTTTTAACGACCATACATCACCCATACAAAAAACCCAAAAAAACCAGATTCCTCTGACAGTTGACCTTCTTGAGGAAAGTGGCCTTTTACATATTAGTTATTAATAAAATTAAAAGAAGGACAAGGTCACCACATTTAATTTGGATTGATACCAAGCTGACACACTTCTTCTCTTTGGTCTTGTCTTTATAGACTAATGAGCTGATTTTAGTGATTTTAATATTGTTATTTTATTTTATTTTATTTTTTTTTTTTTAATTTCTACTGAAAGGTTAATTATTAAACGCTTTGATAAATATTAGTTGTTTTTGATATACCTAGTTCTTTGAACCCGTAACAATAATGTCAAAACGTTGCAAGAATTTTAATTCTTATACTGAATTTAAAATGAAATTATTAGAAAATATAATAAGGAATGCGAATCAGATACTGAAATGAATGTTACCCCGCCAAAAATAAGAAGCAGAATAAATAGTATCATTAAATTTATTACCGGAAAAGTCTAAAAAATTATATATAAAATCCCTTCCTAAATTGGAGAAAGAGAAAAAAATTCATTTATAAACAGGTAATTAATAGTGGTGGACAAAATATAGAATTCTACTCGCATATAGTGGCTAATATTCACTTGGGTAAACCTTCGCGAATAATAGCCATCATCATATGCTTGTTGAATAATATACTATTAATTTGAATAATCTTTAATAATTATTGATATCCAAACCGAAATCCCTTAACAAGATCCACTGTCAGTAAATTAGTAAAAAAGATTAAGGAAACTGGTTCAGTAAAAGATTTATCCAAATCAGGTTGCAGAAAAACTGCATCAACTGAAAACAAATCTTTAGATGTTTGTGTCCTGTTGAAGTCGATCCACACTTGAGTACTAGACAAATATCCAGGGAGCTTGATATTTCACAAACATCCGTAATGCAAATTTTACGTGAGTAGATTAGATATACTAAGGGGGTACTGTCCAATCGGAAATGCACATTCCCTCCTGAAAATGGTTAGACGAACATTATTTGCAATTATCAACTAGCAAATCGAAAACCGTATTATTCCAAAAAAAGAAATCGCCCATTAATCTGCCGGATATTATATGCAAAGTAGAAAAAATTCAGTATGTAAATAAATTTAAATACTTGGGTGTAATTTTTGATGAAAAAATAAAATTTACGGAACATATATCAAATATTACCGCAAAAGCGCAAAGGGGCATTAATATCATGAGATCTATATCCAGAGCTAGTTGGGGAGCAGATCCTAAAACGCTGATGATGATAAAGGGGATAGTAAGATCGCATCTAGATTTTGGGTCAATTTTGTTTAATAAGGTTACTATTCAAAACTTGAACAAGTTAGATAAGGTTCAATATAAAGCATTAAGGGTAGTTATGGGTTTCATGACATCAACTCCAACTAATTCACTCCTAGCAGAGGCATGTGAAATACCTCTGAAATGGAAAAGGATATGGCTTGCTAAGAAATTTATAATTAAACATTCGGTAGCTAGTTGTCTTTTGAGCCTGTATCAAGATCAAGATTTCATAGTAAATTGTACAAACGCTCCATTAATAGAGGGTTTGGACAGAGTTTTACATCTATATACACATATCAAAAAATCTCGATTATTACCTTGTTTCTCTCACACTTTCGAATCTCAAATTCAACAAATTAATATACATAAATTTAACATCACAAAAAACCATCCCCACTGTCAATCTATCCTAACCCACAACCTCAAGGAGAATTGGAATGATTACCAAATAGTTTATACAGATCGATCAAAAAATAAAGAGGGTAAAACTGGATTTGGAATCTATATGGAGAATATCAAGGATAAATCAATCTATAAAGCATCCACAAGAATTTCAGACAAAGCCACTATATGTACAGCAGAAACATTAGCCATTGCAACACCGGTAAAAAAAAGCAATAGAAATGGGGACACATAAGGTGCTGACACTATCAGACTCAAGCAGTGCACTGGTAACAGTAGCTAAATTTGGCCTAGAGGCGTCAACAGACTCTACCCAACTACTAGCAAGGCAATTATTGTGGGAAGCAAAACAATCAAACATTACCGTAGCACTGGGATGGATTTCCAGCCACTCAGGTATCATAGGCAACAATAAAGCTGATGAAATCGCCAAAGAAAGTCTAAAATCATTTCAGACAAGCTTTAACGAGGTGGATTACAGAGACCTGTTCAATTCTACCAAAGAAAATATAATGGAACTATGGGAAGAAGAATGGAGAGAAATTTGTAGAAAAAAAGGGAAACATCTATATAAATTGAAAGGTAAAATCACACGAAAAACCTGGTTTGATCAAGTAAATCTGGACAGATCTAGAATAACCTTAATGTGTAGATTAAGATTAGGACATTGTGGATCCCTGGAACACTTGCATAGAATTGGAGTCAGAGAGTCCCCCAAATGTGATTGTGGTAAAATAGGAAATATTAAACTTTTTTTTGAGTGCAATAATATTAATAGTGCAATTAAAAACGCTTTTTACTTCAATATGCTCAAATGTGTAACAAAAAATAGTAGTTCCGCTTTAAGCTTAGAATGCATGCTTAGTGACCCAACAGCTTGTATAGTGTTTCTCTAATTTATGCATATCTTAAACAGATTAATTATAAACTTTGAAATTTACAGTAAACAAAAAAAAGCAGTGAATCCAGAGAGAGTGATGACAACAAGTCAGACGCGACAAGCACGCAACTCTGGTCTGGAAAACATTAGGACAAAAACAAAAAAAATCTGGGTGGATAATCTAGCGGTTAAAATCCCAATATCTCAAGAAAGAAGAATAAGAAGCCCTCCTGAAAAGCTCACCAAATATGCTCATAATGTCTTTACTACTGAGCAAACTAAAATAAGTCTAAGTCCTTACGTTGATAAACGAAAACTCATTCCAAATTTGTTCGAAGCATTTCCCATAGTATAGTATACAATAACTTAGTTCTAAATCTATATGTATGCCTTTTTTAAAAATATTTTCCGATCACATAAATATCTATATATCTCTGTTTTCAACCTTTGTAATTAGTGATAGGTAGGTGTTGTATTTCTACATTTTTGTATTATGTATTTTTTCCAAAAATTAAAAAAAAACATATTTTGAAAATACTTTTTATTTATTGTGCTGCAGTTGGTGGCGTAGTTATGGGAGAGCTTGACTGACAAAATGCATACAACATTTGCAAAGGACTATCTGAATTATTTTTACAAAACTCCAAAACATTCTAATAATACTCGCAAAAGTTTAAATTTTCTAAAACAGATGAACGTTGTGAAATTAAAGCGTTATTCAGTTCTAAAATCTGAAACACCTCTTCTTCGTCCATGTAGTACTCCACGCCATGTTTCTTGATAAAAATAAATTTGCAATGGTCGTAAACTGCCAGGGTAATGGAACAGGAATCTCCACACGAAACAGTTTGGAATTCGTCATGTAGATTGTCATAAAAGAAATCATTCATTTGTTGTGTCATTATTGAAGTAAAGATAGAATCACAGCAGGCGGTTAACGATAGCTCTTCAAAAGTGTATGCATACGCGGTGAAACAAAAAGAAGTCACAAAACATCCATGTTTTCAATCCAACTGTTTTTTTTTGTCTAAGCCAAGCCATTTCACGTACATTTTGTCACCTTTTCTTCTGAGCACTTTTTCAAACAAGTAAATGTTGGGATTTGATGTTTTCTGTAGTTCTTCCTCATAAAACCCTCCACTGATTGGTATACCTTGCATGACTTTAAGCAAGTAGGTAGCAGGATTGGTTATTTTAATTCTAGCGACCTTGAAGAGCTCTGTTATGAAATTCGGGGTGTAATCTTTTTCAAAGACATGTTGTGCCTTGGATATGCGCTCAATGTCACCAACTTTGAATTTTCGTGGGCCGGCTATCTTTGAATGGTGTTATTCAAAATAGATTTTTCGTTGAATTTGTTGACTTGAGAACGCTTATATTTTGTTGTAGAATGTTTTGTATTTTTATAGTTTTGAGTAATTTCAGGTAGAATGTCTACCATTTGTGGGTGCCACTTAAACTGAAATACTTGTAGAGTTTTGATTTTAGCGTTCTTATAACACGCTCGGTCATAGAAGCCTCCATTGTGCTAAATACGCTATAATGTGTCCACACAAACTTTGAAAAACAATCAATAACGACTAGTATCATTTTATGATTTTTATTTTGAGGGGCATAAGCACGCATGTCCAATAAGCCTAATTGTCATAAATCATCCAAGCTCTTAATAATAGTACGACTTCGACGGAATTTTTTCCGTATCGGTTTGTGGAGCTCGTTTACAAACTGAATCTTTTCTTTAGAATGCATATTATGTGGTATGACCGGCTAACTTCAGCTCCAGACTGTGAATGCGGTTATCGCTATTTATATTCATATAGTTTTAATATTGTAAACAATACCTGAAACGTTACTTTTCAAATCACAGACGGTTGTGATATATTCTGCAAATTATTTCTTCAATTCACGTATGGTTTCAACACACTTCATTTAATTCTTTTCGAATAAAGACTTTGGCTGTAACAATTGCATCGTCAACATATTTCTTCGTAGCCATATCCCTACCTGCTATAGGGGGATTCCACGAAATAAATACATCAATTTCGTTAGTTTTATTTTGTAAGTTGGCAATATGCTTCTGTAATATGGGGATTTTTGTCGTATATTTTCTTATTTCCTCTATTCACGAATTTTCTGCTAACCGTCACAGGCTACGTCATCGAATAAAAAGACAGAATTTGGTCGAGCTTTATTTAATTATTTCCTCATTGTCGTTAAATGGAAAATACCCAACACCCTTGACTTGTGCTATAACTTCTTGCAGCAATTGGTACTTTGGTTGGAATAGCGATTTTGAATTTCGCACCATTTGGATTGAATAGGAGCGTCAATACGACATTAGTATTTCCACACCCACTGGGATCGCATATAATAGCACGGAAAGAATTTGGTAACAATTTACCATGTCTGCTGATCAATGGCGTTGAGGTAAAATCTAAATTTTCAATGGGCATCGTCTGCTCTTGTTGGATGATCTTCATCTTGTGTGACGTTTTTCTCAATATCATCTAATAAATATAGACGTCACCACATCCATACATCAGTTTGGTGTTTGAAGGAGAAGGTCTTTTGAATTATATAATTAATAAACTACCTGTTGGGGTTCATCTTCCTGGCTATCAGTACTGTAGACGTAAGTTGTTATTTCAACCGAATATATAATTTAGTAAAAAAGTGATTTCGCAGCCGGAACCAAACTAATAAAACGCAAGGCACGCGGTGATTCTGGTATCAATGCTTTATATAGATACATTCAAACAAAAACGGAACATAGGGATTTTAAGCATTGTATCAGAACTGCTTTTGAACTAGTCGACCAACATCCAGCTTCAACAGATTAAAAACACGATTATTACAATCGTTTATTTGGACACCTATAACATATCGTACAATTCCCACCACTACCTATTCTCAACTGTGGGCGGTCCTTAATTAGCGTCAGACAGTCAGTCGATCGGTGTGTGTTCAAGCCCATAATTTTGTTTCAATTTAAAGAATCCTATTTTGTTTTATTTACGAATTTATTTTTATTTTGCAAGCCGTTATGGCCAAAAGAAATCAAAACATATTATCTTAACTCGAAACATTAATTGTTAAAGAGAATTTAACAATTAATTTTCGATTTTAACAATATAAAACGTAAGCATATTGTTTCCATATGTAGCGATGTTTACTAACCCCATCAAATAATTATTCAATACTAAATCACAGGTCGCACTTCGGACACACCTCGCACATAACTAACAAATTTTGATAGGAGAAGGGGCGGGCTTTTCTACAGTGATTCTGAATCCAGCTGTCCAGATCAATACTTGATATTCATTGGAGTGAAAGTATAGAAATGTTTTGTTGGTGGACTATTTAGATCGGACAATACACTAAACCCCTATGTTCCGTTTTTATTTGAATGTATCTGTATAGATTTTATATAGACTCTGCTTGTAAACAGCACGACATCGCTTATTGGCAAAATAACTCTCTCGACGAACGACACAAGGAGTTGGAAGATAAAGCTCGGGCTCGTGTCAACTCAAAGGACGCTTCTTTTGGAGAAAAAGCTGCTGCATTTCTTGTGACAGGCGGAATGAAAATTAAAATAAAATTGGGAATGGGATGTCGCTCTAAGAAGCAACGTCGTTCTTTTCATCGAGATGTTGTTCTGAAAGAGCAGGAAGAGAGGATCATCTTCAAAAAACTCTACTATACTTGCCTTACGAGCAGCATTAAAGAATTGGGTAAAAAAAAGAAGTTGACGTTCCTCGAGTAATACCTATAGCGAAATCTGGAGGCTTCCTACCACTTATTCCTTTGTTTGCTGGCCTTTCGGCACTTGGAGTTTTGTCAGGTGGTGCTGCTGGGATTGCAAAAACCGTCATTGATGCTAAGCATGCGCAGGAAGATGTACGTCATAATAAGGCTATGGAAAATGTGGGATCTGGCCTGTACCTGAAAAAGTACCCAAAAGGCGGAAAAAGCAAAAAAACTAATAAAGTTACCCAATCACGCACTATCCGACTTCGACATAACACATTACGCAAAATTGTTCAAATTATTTAATTTTCGTGGAGTTTTCATGCGAGACACTCTCCCCAGAGACGGTCTTCGAAAACAGGAATGTGCAATAGTCAATTTGGATACCTCTAAGAATAACGGTAGTCATTGGGTAGCATAAAGAAAGATAAACAACAATGTAGAGTATTTTGATTCATTTGGTAACTTGAAGCCGCCGAAAGAAGCTGTGAAATATCTCGGAAAGAGTGCGCGAATTTTTTACAACAATACCCAATATCAAAACTATGATCAAATAAATTGAGGTCATTTATGTTTAAAATTTCTGCAGAAATGACGGGTGTACAACTATTATTACAACATATCTACCATCAAAAACCATTGCGTAGTTTTACTGTTGAAGAACTGAAGCATTTTCCCATTGAACATCTAATAGAGTGTGTAAGCCCTTAAGAATTGCTGGATATGTGGCATAAACTACCCAATGAATATAAAGCAAATTTTGAACTACAAATACGACTGCCTTGTTTTATCCATTACAACCGACCTGATTGGACGACGCATTGTGATGGTCCTCCGAGTTTACAAGCTTCTTGTTTTCTTTGTAAACAAACAATAAATAAATAGAATGAACATGTAGTGTTATTTAAAGTCCCACAACTCTCCAATTTCATTACTCATCATGTCGCAGCTGCTGAGAATAAACAGCGCTAATCACGTGTTTACCTTTCAACCTCGTACGCCTATTGCTTGATCCGAAGAATGATTACGAAATAGCTCTACAATCTTTTCATTCTTATCACAGTATACCAAACATTGAACATGGTGTGTTTTACTACCACGATACCAATGACAAGCTTCAAAGTTTTAATTTTCCCACTGGATGTTATGAAATTGCTGATCTTGAAGCATTTATCAGTGAAACATTGGGTGCGAGCAATTCACTTAGACCGGCAGGTATATTGTCACTAAAACCCAATCACAATACGTTGAAATGTGAAATTTTCAGTAAATACAGGATTTCATTCATGGAAGCTAATAGCCTTGGAAGAATATTGGGATTTTCACCAAAAATACTTGATGCTAAAAAAATGGACTCTTCAGATCTGTCAGACAAAATTATTAAAATATCCAGTATCCGCTTCGATTGTAGCATTACCACTGAAGCCTTCGATGCAAACAGACCTGCTCATACTATCTACGAATTCGTTGTACAAGTAGATCCTGGATATTCCATTGACGAAATTCCTTATAATTTGGTGTACTTACCTGTTACACCACAACGTGAAATAACCAATATCTCTGTGATTGCCTTAGACTAAGACGGTCAGCCTGTAAACTTTCGTGGAGAACTAAGTACTTTGGTGTTGTAGCTTAGAGCGCGAAGCAGATGGGACTAATAATCAATCATAAAAGACAGACTGCAAAGCTTTTAACTTCATTAGTTAAGCAGCCATCAAAACTGAAGCAGCTCACGTTCGCAAACAAATTGGTCCTGCAATCGCTGAGTTTTAAATTGAAAAATGATAAGCATGTATGGAAAACGTCTTCGTCCAAACGTCAACATGCCTTCAATGTTTGATATATATCGTAAGCCGATGTTAGACGATTTAACATGAAAGGCTGAATACAGAACCTATCGTCCATTTATAAAATCATTCGATTGCAGTGACATTGTGGAATTTAGCATTAATCAAGTTGATTCGTTCTTTGCAATGAGCGAAACTTTGTTGTGCATTAAAGGTTCGCTTGAAATACATGGAGCTGGTGATGTAAAATTAACAAATAATGTTGGAGCTTTTTTATTCGATTCATGTACGTACAGTGAAAGTGCCAGGAAAATGGAAACAGTTCGGGATCCTGGAATAGTAAGTGCCGTACGTGCCATAACTTGTTATAACCAAGAAGATTCCAATCATATGACTATAGCCGGCTGGAATTACCCGAAAGATCCTATTCTGAATGTCAGCGATAAGTCCTTCAACCTTCAAATACCTCTCAAACATATTTTCAACATTTTCAACGATTATTCCATGATAAAGTTATTAAACAAAAAATCAAAAGAAAATTAAAATAAAGACTGAGAACATAAAATAAAATTCAATGAGAGTAAGTGTTCAAAATGTCCTCCGTTTTCACGAATACCCAAGTCTATCTTTTTTTCTAAAGAATCCATCAATCTTCTAAACGGTTGGGGATCAGGTATGACGTCATTAAAGTGAAGTTGAATTATGTCTTCCAATCCTTGACGTGAATTTACCTCTGTAGCATAGACTCTTTCCTTAAGATACGACCAAGCTGTGTAGTACAAAGGATTAAAATCGCATGACCGAGGAGGCCAATGAATCGGAGCTTCTGTACAGAGGTACCAATCCATCGATTCGGAAAATGGTTACTCAACCAATTACGACACCTTCTATCAAAGTGCGGTGGAGCTCCATCGTGCATAAAAAATAGAGATTACAGGATTCCTGTATTTTAGTTAAATAAAGGCAGAGAACTTTTTAATCAAGTTCCTTTATTTTGACGGATCTGTCACCATAAACTGGATGTTTTGTGCAATAAATACAAAACTGTTTGTCGTTGTGTCACTTGTTATATTCAAATACCGTGAATTATTTTTGGTCTATACATATTAATTAAAAATGTCTGAAGAAAAAGGAAAAAGGCGCTCACGATTTACATTTGCAGATGATTTAACTTAAAGCGCTCTGCAATAGTGCACTTTTGGTATCGCCTTAAAGGATACTTTATTAGCGGATCTTTTATTAAAGTCGGCATTTTTTTCCCATTTGCAATAACTCTCTATTAATATTAATTAATAACTTTCAAATCAAAATATTCCGAAAACGGTACACAGTAGAGTTTTACTAAGAGTACCTTGTTGGTGTAAAATTGAATGATGTTCAAGTTCACTTGAAATTTTGATTAATAAATCTAACCTTAAAAAAATTATGTTCAATACTACTTGGTACGAACCGTGTAACTAGCGCCCTCTATGAGTCAGATATAAAAACAAATTTATGGGATGTATCAGCTTCCAACACATATTCGAATACAATTTCATTACAATGTTGCCAGTATTTTCGGCAAAATCGTTATAAATGTGTATACATTTTTTTTCTTCAACGCCCTTTATCTTGAATACGGATGGCGCTACGAAAATTTTTTACTAAGCAAACCTACCCTAGTCACCTTTTTTTGAAACACTTTGAACATATATCACTGAAAAGAATGTCTTTGGTACTCTCCCTAGTACAAGTGCAAAAATTAACATTACAAGCATCGAACTAAAAGTTAAACATATCTTTCCTAATGACGATATAAAGATAAATCTTATGAAATCCATTCAAAAAGATCAATCTATAGTTATTCCATTGGTTATTCCATTTAGGAAGTGAGAGTTACACGAATTGCCCGCAATTACTAAAGGTGCAAGACGTGAAGTTTGGGCTGTTAAAACATCCACTTCGGTTGAAAGACCTCGTTTTGTTGGTAAAACTGACTACAATGAGGCATTCTTTAACTATACTGAATTCTATCCCATCTAAGCGAACTCCACACAGAAGCGTCCTCTGCTGGATTATTCTTCTTTAAAAAGACGTGCATTGTTTGTTATCGATTGTTCGACTCAGGAAGATAGCATGAAGGCATCCACAGTGGATGTGAAATGGAATACTTCCTCCTCACCGAAATTGTTAAAAGCTTGAACTAGATGTTGATCTGAGTTAGTGTTCGAGCAGACGCCAACATGAGAGTAGCATTTGTAGACATTCAAGGCTTTGTTGTAGATGGACTTTTCGTTGCCAAAGAACTCACCCTAGAAATTGGATTTAAAAGTTCACATTACATGTTTTTACCTCCACAACCAGTTTCTACATTAAGTAGCCAGGACAAAAAGACTACATCATACTTGGAAAGTAATGTGCATGGCATTCGATACTCTTCAGGAGATGTAGAATATTCTAAAGTAAATGAAATATTGGTTTGGTGAGATTTTCAGGACATGCGCATTTTCGCTGGGCCAGTACCCTCTTAGTATATCTACTTACGTGAAAATAAATTCCATCCTTGAATAAAGAGTTTGCAGTCATAATTATGGAAAAATGTTACAATCGAAACAGATATTGGCATAATTGTAAATACTGGTCACGTTGTCTCGTTGGATGCTAAATAATTGGTCCCTTTTTCATTGAATGGTCCGGAGTGTTTAGATTTATTGGAAAATAATATTATTCCTCAGTTGGCTCGGTTATTTCGAAATCCAAGTAAGTATTTTCCATTACATTTTAATGTAAACACTTTCAGACAATAAGAATATCCGAAACGACAATATTTGGCTGCAACAAGATGGTGCTCCACCTCACTATGCGCGTGTGGTGAGGAAATACCTAAATAATGTGTTTCTCAGGATATGGATTGGAAGGTGTAGTAGTTTTATCGAATGGCCCCCGCGATCACCCGACATGAATCCTTTAGACTATTTCCTGTGGGATCACTTAAAAAACATCGTATATGAAACAAAACCTGTCAATATTCAGAAAGATAGGATTACCACAGAGATAAGAAGAATTGGGCAGTCAGGGATGTTGCAAAATGTATTGCAAAGTTCTAAAAATTGCATGGCTTGTATTGAAGTGAACGGACATTTTGAGCATATGCTGTATTCGCCTTTACTGTATGTTTTCTAAAATTCCTAATTTTTCTACTATTCAAATGTGGACATACCTCTAATATGAAACAAACATTTAAATATTTGTCTTCAGTTGCTATAGGTTTTCTGCACCAGTTTCGTTAAACTTTTTACTAATTTTCTGACAGTAGACCTTGTTATGATATTTCTATTGGGATATAAATTATTGAAGATTATTCAAATTAAACGAGTTTATTCAATCATCATTATTTTAACTTCGGCGAAGATAATGTAAATGCAGCTATAACTCCATTATGGCATTAAGGTATAGGGAACATTTCATGGAAAGTATTCAGTATTCCTTAAGGATTTTAAGTGGCTACAAATATACAGGGAAATCCATTTGAAATAAGAAATTTCATTATTATTCCGGAAAAAGGAAAGATCTGACAACAATGTAAAACCACCACACCAAAATCTATAAAAATCGTGCTATCCGTTTCCGAGATAATTGAGGTGTTCCATATTTAAAACTCACTCTGTATATTTCAAGACCGAGCGGTACAGCTGTACAAGATCACATGATCGACAGCCAATGGGAGCGCGAAGAGTGTGTTAGAGCAGTGCCGGTGACCGTCGCTCTCTGACGCACTCATGGCCGACGAGAGACGTCTATAAAGTTAGCACAGCCAAATGAGCACAATCGATTTTAATTAGCACAACGATTTAGTGCTTTTTTTGTGCTAATTATTTGCGCAATTTTTAATTTTTGTGCTCTTACCATTTCGTTAAAATCGATGGCTGTGTCAGCTTCAAAAGAAGCTAGCACAGCCATATATGAAAAATTATTTATTTTGATTTTTTCTGGCACATCGATTTAGTGCTAATTATGTGCTTTCAGAATATGCCATAGAAAAAAATTTCAGATCACGATTGGTAAAAAAACCACCCCCAGCCCGACGAGGCGCAAGAGTAAAGTCCTCGAAATTCTCAGCACAATCGAACTTGAATAATCGATTTCTGACGCATTAATAATGGGCTTTCAAAATACTTATGTAGAGTTTTATTGCTCAACCCTTTCTGGTAAAAAACCACCCCCAGTCCGACAAGGCGCAAGAATAAAGTCCTCGAAATTCTCAGCCCAATCGAACTTGAATAATCGATTTCTGACGCATTAATAATGGGCTTTCAAAATACTTATGTAGAGTTTTATTGCTCAACCCTTTCTGGTAAAAAACCACCCCCATCCCGACAAGGCGCAAGAGCAAAGTCCTCCAAATTCTTAGCACAATCGAACTTGAATAATCGAAATACCCTATGTAGAGTTTTTGTTGCTCAACCCTTTATGGCAAAAAACCACCCCGAGCAATAAAACTCTAACTAAAGTATTTTGTCCATTATTAATGCATTTAAAATCGACTATTCAAGTTCGATTGTGCTGAGAATTTCGAGGACTCTATTCTTGCGACTCGTCGGGCTGGGGGTGGTTTTTTGACCAATCGTGATCCGAAATTTTTTTCTATGGCATATTCTGAAAGCACATAATTAGCACTAAATCGATGTGCCAGAAAAAATCAAAATAAATAATTTTTCATATATGGCTGTGCTAGCTTCTTTTGAAGCTGACACAGCCATCGATTTTAACGAAATGGTAAGAGCACAAAAATTAAAACTTGCGCAAATAATTAGCACAAAAAAAGCACTAAATCGTTGTGCTAATTAAAATCGATTGTGCTCATTTGGCTGTGCTAACTTTATAGACGTCGGCGAGAGTATATTAGCGTGGAATTTATTTTAATTGTATAAAATTAGCAAACCCCGGAGAAAGTGTTGTCCTATTTGCAGGAATTTAAAAAAAACACTCGGTAAAAATAGACAACGGATTCAAGCACATTTTTTTTCAATTTAAAAAAAATGCAATTTTGAGGGTGTTCACCCCTTTGTTAACCCCCTCAGAAGTGTTGGCTTTTTTTTTCTGAGTTCAAAATTGATTTAACTTTTGATTTTTTTTTATTTCTTTGTGATCAAACACTTCATGCGCTAGGAATTTTTTTGGGACTTATCTGGTTGCGCAGTACCTGGTGTACCCGAAACGCCCAGGCCAACATACATACACCTACTTATATATACAAATAATCCATTCTGATGAAGTTTCATGATGCATCAAACACTTTATGAAAGAAGCGTCACCAGCTCTTGGACTAACATGACAATCCATAAGCTTTAAACTCAGTATACCTACTCACGATCCGTCACGGAAATTTGATCAAATCCTGACCTGTAAAATAATCATTTTTTAATCCCAAAAATAAAATTTCATGTTTCAATTTAATTATAAATGTAGGAATATTACGTCAGATTCCTAATATAAAGTAATAGTTTCAATGTTATAAAGAACATCTATAAATAGATGAGGTTGGATATAAAATAAGAACCAGATATTTTCGTCCACCGAGAACAGTACTTAGTAGAACAAAAAAATCTTACTTTATTGGTAATCTAATTCAAGACAAAAAGGTCAATGTTTTCATATTCTTTAAATAGTAATAGCCGTTTTATACGGTTTTAATTAGATGTATACAATCATTCTTGTGATTTATGTTGTTTTATTTTAACTTGAATTTTAATCATGTCCGTCTTCTCTATTCAATTTTTTGTAGCGGCAGCTTGATCAGCGTCTAAATAAAATTAAAAAATTATTGGCCCACCCGGTACAATAGTTTGTAGATGGCATTATATATAAAAAAACGGAATTTATAACCAACAGGTGTTAAAGAAACTTCGTTTCATTTCCTCTAATCTTAAAAAAGTATAGATCACAACTATTCATCTACTATATTTCATATGCATCCTATTCCTGACAGATTTGTTGTAAAAAAATAGATATTTTCTGTAAATTAAATATTGCGAAGAACAATGATTGGTTACAGATTGAAAAAATCATACAAAATTTCAACTATAAACTTTCATTTTTACTATGTCGCCCCTCACAAATGTTTAGCATATGTTTGAAACTGTACTGAGAATTGAAAACAAAATAAAAAAAACAATCGTACATCGGAAACGAACAAATTTGTTTTGTTTTATTTGCTTAAAAATATCTTCAATGGCGTACGTAACTGTTTAATAATCAAATGCAGTTTAGAGCAAATAAATATTGGTTCGTTTTTTTTAAACATTTTTATTTAGCTTGCCCTGTTTGTTATTTGTTTGGGTCAAATTTAGTAATTGAAATTTTACCCCCTTCCTGTCGTGTGGCGCCTGAAATTTGTATCATCTTCATTATTCATATAATTTTTGATAGAATAGCAATCACATGTTGCGCTCCTGTTTTTTTTTCTAAAATATAAAAGAGTTCTACAGATTTCCCTTATAGATAAAAAAGTTCTGAAACTAGACTCTTTTTAAGGTAGCTTATTTTATTTTATGATCGGAGGAATAAACCTTTAAAATATTGTAGAACAGCCGGTATCTGAAGCTAGAGTGTGCAGGTTATTTTCAGTTTAGGTATTACCTAACTTTAGGAAATGGTTGGTGAAATCGGGCACTAGTACCATTTTTAGAAATCAAGTACATCATTTTGCCGTCCAGTTTACCTACGCCATTAATTCCTCATCCACTTGATTCTGTCCAAAGTAAGACAGATATTCAGGTATTCGTGATATTTTGCCGCCCAGTTTACCACCTCTGTTGATCAGGGTTGGTTGATGTTGGGTATTATTTGTTAAAATGTTACGCAGTTTGTATACCCTCCAAAGCAGTCCCAAGTACTTTAATCACTTGGAACGTGAAAGAAATACAGCACTTGCGCGAACGATACCAAAAACGGTTCTAACGCCAGTTGGAACAAAGCTATTATTGTGAAATTTGGTTACTTTTCACTGAGTATTCTATTTGAGCCCACATAGAAAATCTACATTAAACATTTTAATACTAATTTATAACAAATATTTCAACAATTTTACCTGATCACAGATAATATCCCATTTTTTTTCGTAGTCGTAACTTTTTAATAGTTTTGCCTTGTCTGGAGGTAGGTCCATAGAAGCCTGCAACAAAAATCAAACAATAACAAAACTAAACTATTAACAGTTTTTCTATACATTGTAATATATTCTATAAATTTATTTATTTTAAAATTGGTATTATCTAAAAGTTACTTCATTTGTTATTTATGGGAAATATCTTTTTTTATTTTCAACGTTTTGGTAGCGTTCTAGCAGTCACAAAAAAATCTACAACCAGTGCCGGATTAAGCTAGTGCGGGGCTTTGGATTGATTTTGGTTATCAAGTTTATTAAATAAAACAAATATGTTAGAAACAAACTTTAATTAATTTGGGCAAATTTATAAATAATACTGTTCATATCAACTTCTCTAAGTGAATCGTATTCAATGTTAATTAAATTGAGGTGATTAAGACGTTCTGGGCTCCGATAACACGTTTTAATGCTGATAATGATCGTTGCCACTGCAGTTGATGATCATGAGAGACAAAAAATGAGCGAGGCAAATTCAACGTTAGGGAAACTGCATTGTAAATAATTATTTAACAAAAGCTTGTAAAATTGTAGTTTTAGAGCTCCGTGCTTCTTGCTGTCAGTATCATCGTCAGATTTGAGCAATGCAACGAACTGCATTAATTAGTCGCCTACTCTGTTTAACCTATTATGGCTTGTCTATGCTGAGTGCTGTCTTCATGTCTTGTTAACAAATTCTGCGCGTTTTTCCAGTCATCTAATCCGTCTTTCGTAAACTGTGATGACGAACTATCTGAATCAGTAGCTTTGCAAACAAAACGACTAGATCGATGACAATACTAGGGAATTCGAATTCCCCTGTTAGTTTTGCAGTGTGTTGCAAAACATAATTTGTGATATGACCAGCGCTCACTTTTAGAAATGAACTAAAATTTTAAATTATAGTTGAACATTGTTAAAACAAAGCCAGTTTGAGTCAAACCAGGACTTAATAGTAATGAGATCTTTGCATATGGTAGAATGTTGGTATATCTGAACTACTCCAAATTACACTAGCTATACTCTATTTGAAAAAGGCAGAGAGCAATAAACTCTTGTAAAATTACCATTCCAATGGCGTACCTGCTTGTGAATCAAAAATTTTATATTTAAGGAATATCCTAAAATCATGTGAAGTTATTTTCACGAAAAATGGTTCTGAATCAATAATAGTTTATTTGGATTTCGCCATTATTTCTGAAATTGGAAGAGATAAATTGTGGAAAATTCTGCGAGATATGAATTTTAGATGGGAAAAAGTAAACAGAAAGTCGCTTTCAATCGAAAAAGATGAAATTGTATCTTGGAGATGGAATTATTTGCGATCAATAAGGGATTTTCGCAATGAAAATAGAAAGATCTACTATTTGGACGACGCATGGCTAAACGAAAACGGAAAAATTTGGCAAGATAAAATGTTACCTCTTTTCGTCAAGCGTTTTTGGATGGTTTATCTGTAGGAATAAAAGCAACTTGTGGGAAAGGAAAACGACTGATAATTACGCATATTGTACGTACAGATGGTTTGTTAGCATTTGAGTCAATTCACACCGGAGACTATCACGAAGATATGAATGCTGATGTTTTTGAGGACTATTTTTCACAAATTATAACTCTAATTCCGCCCAACTCGGTAGTTAATGCAGAGAGATGGCGAAAATGATTAGGACATGTAATCAAAGAAGACCAGCAAATGTGGAAATTAGACAATTTAATGGAACAAACCATCGAGCCAATAGTTATAAAATTCATCAGATTTTTCATTTTCCGATAACTAATATTTCGTGTTCGAATAATATTAATAACCCCGTGCTGTAAATAAGTTCTATAGTTCTAGTAAATCATAATATAAAAATAATTGAATATTATAAATATTATTATAATTGACTTTGTAATGAACCTATTAATATCAAGTGATATTGTATTATATGGCTTGTCTTTGTTTCAATCATGTTTTTCATTCAATAACATACATACTGCCTACCTAAAGGTACGGCTATGCCTGCAATTACAAGAGACCCGAAGATCGGATTTCTATTGTATACCGGCGTTGTACAGGGTTGGGTAGGCAAATAAAAAAATAAAGATTTAAATTATAATATAAATCTTTTCAAAATTCTGGAGTTTTAGTTGCACACCCGGGAAGGGTTTTGCATGTTAAATTAGGTTTTATTACTCTATTTCAAACAGACTGTAGTGTCATCAGAAAATAAAGTGAATTTACCATTAATACAAGTTTGTTACATCGTTAATGTATACCAAAAACAGAATTGGACCTAAATCTGAGCCCTGGGGTACACCAATATTAACTGGTAAATTTTCCGAAACTTTAACATTTGCTCGTACCAGTTGTTTTCTATATTCAAGGTAAGTATCAAACCATTTTAAAAGAATACCAGGGATGCCATAATATTCTAGTTTATTTATAAAAATTTCATTATAAACACAGGCATTCGCGATGTCACAAAAAACCGAAGCCGTAAAAAGGTTATTATCAAGTGAGGTCCATTGAGGACAGAGAACATTGCGTCAGTAGTACATGTATAAGGTAGGAAACCAAATTGCTGTAATTTCAAGATTTTATGTTTAAAAAGAAAGGCAGTAGACGGTTTTTCATTAGTCTTTCGATTACCTTCGATAATATTGGTAAGAGAATAAGTCAATAGTTACTAGTATTCTTTCTTTCGCCACAGTGGAACACTTATAGCTGTTTCCAGGCAGTTAGGGGAGAGACCATTTTCAAAGGATTCATTGATCAGAGAACATAAAACGTCAACCACCACATCGGGAATATTTAAAAATATCTTAGCAGATAACCCATCTGTGTCACAGGAAGATTTGTTTTGAATGCTGAGTATGGTTTGCACTAGTTCTGATGTTTCTACTGGTTTTAGGAAGAAAGTATCAGTTATTATTTTAGAAGGAAGGAGGAAAGAAAGAGCATAACGACTTTGAGATATTTTAGAGCTAATATTCTTACTGACGTTTACGATTTAATTGTTAAGTTCGTCTGGGTCGAGGTAAATAAAGTTTGATGAAATAGTTTTGTTCCTTAATACATTGATAACAGACCAAGTTTCTCTGGTGGAATTTTTAGCTCAAAGATGCGATTGATATAATAGTTTTGGTTAATATATTTCGATAGTTTCCGGTAGAATATTTTATATTAATTGATATAATTGAGTATGTGATTATCTTTGAATTTCTTAATGTACATAAGTGATCTCATATTCTTGAATGAAGTACGTGTTCCTTTAGTAGAGTGGGTGCTGTTTTTTATGACATTTACGTGGTACCACAAATTCGGCGAAAACTGCTTCATGGTCAATTACTGAGTGCTTCACATCAGGGGGTAAAAAGTCCGAGACTATGTAATCTAAAATTGAAGATGTTGTTTTAGTAATTCGACTTGGTGAATCCACTTGCATATTTAGATGAAATGATTCAATAGCTATTTGTATTACTAGGGAGGAAAGTGCCACTTTTCCTCCCGCAGGATGTAGTTAATCCAAGGGAGGAACAGGTACTTTACTCCTGTGTAATACATATAATTTTTCCTCCTACCCACTTATTAAACCTTTTTCTGAATAATTATTTGTTGTTATCCTTCAGTTCGGCTACGATATTCACCGAGAACGGTTGTGTTTAACGTATCGAGCAAGTGTGTAATTACAGGCTATATCAACAAACTTTAAAATTCCACCCGATCGGGGAAAAACTAATATAGTGTATGAAAAGATTGTAGCAAATCAAGACGATGAAAATAATATAAGGAATTTAGATCATAGTTCTGGTAAGATTCAGGTAGCAAAAAAACAAAAAATTGATAATGAAGTTAAAAACGTAAGTAAAAACAACAACATAAATAATGATAACACGATTAAGGAGACGGAAAAAGTTAGGAATAGATATAGTAATGGAGATCAAGGTCCCTATTATGTATTTATACAAAATAAAGAAGGAAATATAGGCAGGTTACACAAACTTGGGACGGCTAGATTAATTTTAAATGCAGTGCCGGAGATTAAAGATAATATAATAATTGTTTCGTTCTTAGGAATAAATAAAATAAAAGTAGAATTAAATAATGTTGAAAGTGCTAATAAACTAACTGATTCAGAAACATTAAAAACAAGAAAATACGATGTATTTATATTTTTTGTCCAAAAAAGGGTGTAATTAAGCAGGTAGATACAGATATAACTGAAGATGAATTAAAAAACTTAGTTACACTTGAATATGGAAAATTTTAAGGTTGAATATGTTAAAAGGATGTTTAGGAGAGACGAACGGGCACTATTATTGTTACCTTCGGGGGACAAATGATACCAAAAAAAGTTATTATATAAAGACTTAGATATGAAGTAGAATAGTATATTCTTCAACGAGTGTAGAATGATGGCTATTATTCACGCGGATGAAATTCAATCATCCAAGTGGGCAATAGCCTTTCTACACAAGTAAAAGACTATACTTTCTCCACAACTATGCATTAAAAAAAATTCTTCCATTGGGAATCGAACCCTGTCGCCCGCGTAAGAGTCAAGTATCTCTACCAATGAGCTATCAACCGCATTTACTTATTAAAATGTAAAGAACATAAATATAGGTAACTCATATTTGTAATAGAAACCTTTACGTTTTTAAATGAAATTATAACATTATTAGGAATAATAATAGAGATAACATAAATATAGGTACTTAATTTAGATTCATTCTTTTGCAAAATTTATGGTAAAGTTATTACAATTGCTTATTATGCGTAGTTGGGTATTTGACGTTTTAGAAGAGACGATTTGATTTATTCATTTTAGCGTGATTTCTGGTAATCAGAGAATGTGATTGGCTAACGAGAGTGAATTATTTTTCATTCTTCACTGGTGTGAAGAATATATATCATCATTCAGCTAAATATGTAAAAATAATTTGTGCATTATTATACAGTAGTGGAGAAATGTACATTCCTAAAGTAACTCAATGTTTACGATATGGCCACGTAGCTTTGTAACGTTCAATTTTAACATTAAATTATTTATTTTTAGTTAGTTCTTGAAAAGTGACCAACTACTGGTCTACACAAAGGTTTTTGATGACAGTACGCATCAAAACGGTATTTATTTTGCCGATATTTCAAATCGCGCATGGATTGCTAGGTATTGCCAAATTAGGTTGACACAAAATATTTTAATATTGCTAATTTAAAGTACTTAATAATATCTATTCACTTGCCAATATAATTAAGGAAGAAATAAAACTATAATAAAAGTATTTTCCACGTAAAGTATTCCAACTTGATATTAGGTCTTAAATTACTTACTCAGCTGACTGGACAATAAAAAACCCTAGGATCTCTGACCAGAAAGGGTATGTTGAATATAGTTTATTTTTTTATTAGTCTATAAATTGAATTCTTGATTTCGTTTTTCTGTATATTAAAAAAAATGTTAATACTTAAATATAATTTTTGGATTGCGTTGTTGCAAGTTGTCAAAAATTAATCTGAATTCCAAAAAATAATTGTCTTGCTTCATAAAACATTATAGGTAGTACCATTTTTACCGGTTCATTAGTTTAATAATACATTTTTAGTTACATGAATTGGAAGGAATTAAATTGAAAAGTGGATTTTTACTTAGTTATTTTATGAAATAGTTTTTTTAAGTAATCGTTATTGCTATGATTTATTCCTGATCTATTACTCAATTTAACTGACTATAAATACATTTATCTTTAGAATAGAAATATTGCGTAGTGCTAACTGAAACATTTCCTTTTAGGGTTTTATTTCCTTTTCAATCTATCTTCTTCAATATAAGTTCAGTTAGTACTGATGACACATCGAGTCTCGGTTGGTTATGCAGATTCTACAATAGTCGACGTTGGCAGTTTGGTCCATTGCAGAGTTCTTTAAATGCACTGGAGTATCTACAGGATGTCCCTCTGTTATAAATTACAGACTTTACTGGATATCTCCGCAAGTGGATACACGCAAGTTTAGTTTAATTTTTTTGTGTGTTTTTTTACAAACTAATGTTTAGCGATCTATTCTGTTTTATTTTTATTTTTTTTATTTCGTATGTTTGCGGCATAGATAAATTACATTAGAGTTGGTTTAACAGTCATTACCGTCGATCGGAATGATAACTTGTTTATTTATACCATGTATTACCAATGTAATATTTATTTGGATATAGCTATTAGCTAGCTTTACAACATTGTAAACGTTTACTAAGGTTGCGTATTTACAATCTAGTTTTCTCATTCATAATTACAGTAGCTGCGCCTGAGCTCATGCGTCTTCGCCTATTGGTTCCATACGAATTTACGAGAGCTTATTTTCCCGACTCGGTACCCCCCACTATTCAGAATTTCTTCAAAATAATGACCTTATTTTTTCTTGGTTAAAACAGATCATTGGTTAATTTGTCGAGAAGGGCAAGGAAAATGATTGAAGAAGCTATACAACTGCAGCTTACGCGGCCATTTTTTTCAACACTATACCTTCTTCAATCATTTTCCTTGCCCTTCTCGATAAATTACGAGAGCTTCTAAACAGTGTGGGGTGCCGAGTCGGGAAAATAAGTTCTCGTACGAATTTTTGTAGTTAACCTGCCAACCTTAGGTGTCGTATTTAACCAATAAATTACCGAGATTTAGTTTGTTAGGTTATGATACTATTTCCAAACTTATTGTTATTTTTTCTATTTATAGTATTGTTAGGATAAGCGTTTTCATTTTACTCAGATACTGAATGAATACTTTGATATCTAATATATTTTTTTAATTAAATTAATTCAGATTAAGTCAGCATTTTCTTATTTATGTGGTAAACAATCTCGAGTGGATTTGTAGTGGAAAGGCTACTTGTCGAGTAGTATTTTGATGAATTGGTGACTAGTCCATTGTTTTTTTTTCACATTTAATACTGTAAGACAATTTTTTTCTCACCCTGTTATTCTTAAAATAGTTTTCGTTTCAAGTAAAATAAATTAAATCATGGGTACACCCTAATATTTCAGAAATGCATTTCTCGACAATTGTCTGAAATAGATAAGTAAAATATCATAATGTCACGTAGCCTTCGAGGCCACGAAAGGGGAAAGAAAGGTTTTAAGAACGATTTGGGTTTTAGTTGCTAGAAGATAACTAAAGTGTTCACTTGAGCCAGATAAATTTAAATATATAAAATATAGTGTGTATTGTGGTGCATGTCAGGAGTTAAATAGGTGAGTCTATCTCACAGAGTAATTCAGTTTTGCCTGTTCTTTGATATTTGATTTTAAAAGATATTTTATCACATAGAGTATATATATTTGCTAATTATTTTTAATAATAATTTTGTTTAAAGTTCTTTAATATTCAACGTTATTAAGAACATTAATTTGTTGTTGCATTTCCTATTCATCCAATCCTACTGCACTGTGGAGAGTTTGTGCCACTTGCAGTTTAACTCATATACCTATACTGTATTGTGGAGAGTTTGCGCCACTTGCGGTTTGTCCATTCCTGATACTGGGTGACTTCTCACGTCACCCATATCTCCTTCCACCCCCCTGTATTGTGGAGAGTTTGAGCCACTTGCAGTGTAACCTTATTTTGCTGTACTGTGGAGAGTTTGTGCCACTTACAGTAGTTATAATATTGTTTGTGGAGAGTTTGTGCCACTTGCAGTTTAACTCACATACCTATACTGTATTGTGGAGAGTTTGCGCCACTTGCGGTTTGTCCATTCCTGATACAGGGTGACTTCTCACGTCACCTATATCTCCTTCCACCCCCCTGTATTGTGGAGAGCTTGAGCCACTTGCAGTGTAACCTTATTTAGCTGTACTGTGGAGAGTTTGTGCCACTTGCAGTTTAACTCACATACCTATACTGTACTGTGGAGAGTTTGCGCCACTTGCGGTTTGTCCATTCCTGATACAGGGTGACTTCTTACGTCACCTATATCTCCTTCCACCCCCCTGTATTGTGGAGAGCTTGAGCCACTTGCAGTGTAACCTTATTTTGCTGTACTGTGGAGAGTTTGTGCCACTTGCAGTGTATTATTATTTTGCTGTACTGTGGAGAGTTTCTGCCACTTGCAGTGTTTTATTATTTTGCTGTACTGTGGAGAGTTTGTGCCACTTGCAGTGTTTTATTATTTTGCTGTACTGTGGAGAGTTTGTGCCACTTGCAGTGTTTTATTATTTTGCTGTACTGTGGAGAGTTTGTGCCACTTGCAGTGTTTTATTATTTTGCTGTACTGTGGAGAGTTTGTGCCACTTACAGTAGTTATAATATTGTTTGTGGAGAGTTTGTGCCACATATTCCTTATATGCATTTTTTTTTTTTTTTTTTTTGGGGCCGAGATGGGAAACTCATGTTCGAATGGGTCCAGGACCCAAACAGTGTTGGACTCATCCCCAAGGAGATGCCTACCAACCAAACCCACCTCAAACTCGCCGTTACCCCCGCCTCGGAATCACTACCCTAGCATACTTCGAGACAGGCGGCGGTCCCTCGCACACTCTCCGCTCACACTGTCATCTTCTCCCTCCTATCACTCCTGCCTCTCATGCCATATCGAGTCCTTCTCTCCCCCTTACCATGCTCTCTACTACTCCACTCACCTCCATCCATTCCTCCTCCCCCCTCAACATTATCTCCACCATGTTTTCCCAGTACACCGCCTCCCCTAGTTTCCTCTCCAACTTCTTCAGCACTTCCTCGTTCCTCCAGCATCTAAACACATGCCCCACATCATCCTCCACTTCACACATCTCGCACACACCAGTCTCTCGTTTCCCAATCTTGTGGAGGTACCCTACTCTCGACCCATGTCCAGTGAGCACTTGTGTCAAGAAGTAGTTCACCTCCCCGAATTTCCGGTCCATCCAATCTCTCCTATTCCCAATCGCTCCTTTTAGCGCGCCCTCATACTCCTCCCACCTTCTCTCCATTTCCTCCTCCATCCATTCCCGTACCTCTTCTTTGGTCGCACCCCTCCAGCGTTTGCTCCTAGCTCTAGCCAACACGTCCAATGGGTAGGACCTTGCCAGCACCGCTGCTGCCAGTCCACCCACCGTCCTGTACCCCTGCACCACCCTCAGCAGTATCCCTCTCTGCACCCGCAGAAGTGGCCTAACCCTCGCATTCACCCCCGCTCTTTCACCCCACACCTCCGCACCGTACAGCATACTCTGCTCTACCGTCCTACCAATTACCCTCCTCTTCCACTCTCCCGGCCCTTTCACATTACACATCAATCTCCCCAGCCATGCTGCCCTCACTTTACCCTTCTCTGCCGCCTTTACCATATGGGTTTTGAAGGATAATTGGCTATCCAACCACACCCCTAGGTATTTCACAGACTCCTCCATGCGAATTATCCTTCCCTTAACCATCACCCCCACTTCCCTTGCCCTGCTCCGTCCCTTCACTAGCAACCCCACCGTCTTCTCTTCCGCCACTTCCAGTCCGCACCGCTCTATCTTCTCCACAATCTTCCTGCACATTCTCTCCGCCTTTCTTTCTATCTCCGCCTCTCCCTTTGCCGTACATACCAGACACACATCATCCGCATACACCGTAATCTCACATCCCTCTTCACATACTATCCCACAAACCTCATCAAACACACACTTCCAGAGCGTCGGTCCAAGAACCGAGCCCTGAGGCACTCCAGCCTCCATCTCATATCTCCTCCCTCTGGAGTCTACAATCACACGCCCCGTCAGGTAGTCCTCCACCAGGTTAACCAACCCCTGCTCCACTCCAAGCCTCAGCAACGCGCTCAACACTGCCCGTTTGCTGACACTGTTGAACGCGTTCCCGACGTCGAAGAACACGAGTAGGGCCAATTTCTTCTTCCTCCAGCTGCCCTCCCTAGCTCTTTCCACCAAACCCATCACCTTGCTCAGTGCCGAGATGCAAGATTTCCCCTTCGTGAACCCATGCTGGTTTACCCTAAAACCCCCATTCCTACCAACTTCCTCCTCAATCCTATCCCTTATTATCCCCTCCATCAATTTACCCATACCACACAGCAGGCTGATAGGCCTATAGTCTCCCGCCCGCTTCCCCTCTCTACCCGCCTTCTTCATCAGTATCACCCTGGCTACCTTCCATCCTTCCGGGAACTCCTCCTCCCTCAGCACCCTGTTGAATAGTTCCCAGAAGTACTCCCTATTGTCATCCAACAGCCTCTTCACCATATCACCCCTCAGGCCATCTATCCCTGGGGCTTTTCTCACCTTAATATTTCTCCCCCAATCTTCTACCTCCCACTTCTCTACCGGCCTTATCCCCCTCATTTTCACTACCCCCCTTGTATCTTGGATTTCCTGAATTCTGCCACCCACTCCTCCTTCTCCCCCTTTGAACAATTTCTCTATGATCTCCTTCTCCCAATCCTCCTCTAGAACCTCGTTTCTATTTCCACCCATCCTCTTCACCGCTATCTCATACGCCTTTCCCCATGGATTGTTTTCCAATTCCCCCAGTAACTCTTCCCACTTCCCTCTTTTTTCCCTCTCCACTCTACGCTCCAGTTCCTTCTTCTTCTCTTTATATCTCCCTCTTCCCTCTATCCTTCCTCTTCCCCTCAGCATCCGTCTTCGTTCTTTCTTACACTCCCTCCACAGCTCCTCTATTTCCTCATTCCACCAGTAATTGGCCCTCCGCTCACGCCTATTGCCCCTCTTTCCCTCTCTTTTGCAGCCCTGTATCACATTGTACAATTCATCTGCATCATGTCCAAGTCCCCTTCCTATCTCTTCTCTTACTTTCTTCCTCATTCTCTCTGCCTCGGCTTTCGTCCACTTCCATTCCCACTCTTCCACTAAATCCTTTCTCTCTTTCCTTATATCCGTCTCCACATACCTATGTAAGCTCAAGCTTTCCTCATCCTCCAGCACCCCCCAACTAAACACTCTTTCCCACAGCCATTCATCACATGCTGTTATATCAATGAATGATGAACCCCCGTCACCCCTCACGAAGGTGGGCAGTAGTCCATCATTCAGCACCACCAACCCGTTGGATGTTAACACTTCCTCAAGGATCTCCCCTCTCCTGTCCGTTTTCTTCCCCCCCCATATAGTATTCTTCGCATTGAAGTCCCCTGCCACCATTCTCCTTATGATCCTCCTTTTTCCTTTTGACACCCTCAGATCGTCCTCTAATCCTGTCATGCTCCTCTCATATTCTTCCAGGCTGACATTTGGGCTTATATACACACTATACACCACTATGTCTCCCATTCGCACTACCACCCATCCATTTCCCTTCCTCACTTCATCCGCCCTCAATCCATCCCCCACCACTCTTATTCCTGCTTCTCCTGTATCGTCCATAATCCATCCCTGCTTCCCCACATATCTAGCATTCACCTCGGATCCACACACTACATCCACTTCCCTCCTAAAAATCACTTCATCCAATATATCATGCGCTATCCTACATTTCCCTAAATTTATCTGTAACACTCTCCATACATCCCCTACATTCCTCCTTCCCGCGCAAGGCTGTCCCCTTCCTCCTATTTGACCAGACTCGTCCCCTCTGAGGGGTCCAGAGGGTCCCTCCCATTTTTTCCTTCACCTTTTCCATAGTCTCCTTCTACTTCTTCCCTTCCCCTACTACATTCTATCTCCCCTGGCCTGTGTCCCCTTTCCCCACATACCCTACAAAGGAAAGCCTGCCGACAGTCTCTCGCCATGTGATCCTCGCTCTTACAAAGCCAACACTTACTCCTCTCCTTGACTACCTTCACCTTACACCCTGCCACTTTATGGCCCTTTATCCCACATCCAAAGCATCTGTCATCCTCTCTACCCTCTATAATATTTACCCTGTTCCACCCCAATCTAATCTCCTTTTTTTCAAAAAGGCTACCGCTTTTTCCCATTCCGCCCTCACCACCGCCATTTTCATCCCGTTCCTCTCCCTTACCACTTTAATCACCGTTGTCCCTTTCCCAATCAAATTCTCTATTTTCCCCCTCACCTTTTCATCTTCCATCCACGGTTCTATCCCTACCATTTTAATGGTTTTTGCTCCCCTCCCCGCTTCGACCACCCTAGCTCCTGTTACCCTTCCTACCTCCCCCAGAATTCCCCTCACCTCAACCCCCTTCTTTGCCTCTATTACCACCTCCCTATTTCTTGAGACTCTGAGTCTATCCACCCACTCCCCTGTCATCTCCCTCAACCCCTTCTTAATCCTCTCGATCCCCTCCTGATCGACTTCCCCGATATCCTTCAGGATTATCGCCCCATTTCTACCCTCCTTTTCCTTCTCCCCATCTGTATAGATTGTTACCTCCGCCACCTCTCCGCCACCTCTCACCCACGCCACCATCTTCTTCAGCACCTCCACCTCTACCTGCTCAAGCCTGTGGAGTCCAATGCTGTCCCCACTCCCCACTACCCCAAACAGTCGACTCATCAGCTCAAACACCTTTTTCTCATCCCTACAATCTCCCTCCATCCGACAGATCAACTCCTCCGTCTTCACCCTTACCTCATTCCTTTCCGTAGTGCGTACCTCCTTGACCCACTCCATTTCCTCTCCTTTTCCTCCTAGCATCGGGTACCTATCCCTAAACATCCTCTGTATTCCCTTCTCCATTCCACTGTCTTCCTTGGTCACCCATACCACCTTTACCTTTTCATCCCCTAATATTGGATTTCCCACCTTCACCTCTATCCCCCCCCCCTTTTTACCATCCCAGTCCCTATCTCTAACCTCCAGCCATCCTTCCCAGTCTCTTTGCCCCACCTCCCATCGTGTTTGCATTATCCCGTTGCTATCGTCCTCCCCCCTCAACCTCTCCAATTCCTTGACCCGCCCCTCTGCCGCTGCCTTCTCTTCCTCCAGCCTTTCCACCTTCTCCTCCAGTCGCCTTACCATATCCTTCAATCTCTCTACACTCTCCTTCTCTTCTTCCTCCCAATCCTCCATTTCCTTCTTTCCTTTCTCCTTCAGTTTCCTCTTCTGTTCCTTGTCCTCCAGAGGCGATACCTCCTTTCTCTTTACTCCAGCATCACTCCTCCCTCTCGTCTCCCCCGCCTTATCAGGCGTTCGTTTTACCTTCGTCGACTTACCAAAAATTCCATTTCCTTGCCTTTCTTCATCCATAACCTCCTGTTCTATTTTTCTTTCTTCTTTGTCCATATTCCATCCCACGAGTAGCTAGGGAATTGAATGTCCACCACCACAGAGCCCCGCTTGTGGTGGTAAGGCTGGTTACTCCGGGAGGTCACCAGGTATCCCGGAGGCACCGTTTCTGACTGACTTTCGCGCAGCCATTCATCCATTGCCACGGTAGCTAACAACGTAGATTACGGATTGTTTTATCGAGGTTTACTCCTCTAGGCTTTTTCTCACGGTTGCCTCCGGACGCAGTGGCTTCCGTTGCCTACACTATACCACAACATAGCTGCCTTCCCTATGTCGCTGGTTTTTTATCGAGGTTTACTCCTCTAGATTCCTGGGAATCTAACCTATTAGTCGCCTTTTACGACAGGTGGGCTATCCCCTGGGGGTATTCTTCTGAGCCCGCCCCCAGACGGGCCTCCTTATAGGCCGCCCTTATATGCATTGGGGAGAGTTTGCGCCCCTTGCACCTTTCCTAATAACCCTAAATACTTACTATTAGGCATTTATTTTTGATCAAGTGAAGTTTTAACTTTACTTTAGTACTGATATGCATAATCACAGTTCAAACACATAAGATGCACCTTGTATATTATTAATACTTTCATTAATTTTGGGGATTTCAACTATACTAATCGTTAGTTAAGTAATTAATCATTATTTATGGCAAATTGAATACTCAGAGTGTTTTTCTATCTAATTCCAGGTACGTCATCTCGGTTGTTCAACCTACTTGGACCATGTCCACATGGACTGTTCAATTAAATCCAGGCATCACGTCCAGTGTCTTGTAAATAGTTATTTTCAACATTTAGATTTGTTTTATTATCTATATTATAAACAATATAATGTAAGTACACAGTAAGTAATTAAAAGTTAAATTCTAATTAAATATATCAATCTTTACAAATCACTCATTCTCCTCAAGTCAAGTTTTTCCCTCCTTACAATTTATCAGAAGTGGGATAGAGATGACCTGGATTTATTAATTCAATGACATAAAATTACAATGCCGAGATGACACTATTTTTTTTAAATGTTATTCTAGCTTTGTGTTTTTATTTTATTAAATATTTATTTACCGTATTTCTACCATAAATCACAAAAGTAATAATAATCAACTGAAATGGGTCCCCAACGTCGCAATAAAATACCGCTACCAATTGAAACCCAAGAGGCTTCGGGTTCGAGCGAATCTGTTACCCCAAGAAGAAACCGTATTGATTCTTTGACACTGAATGACTATTGAACGATTGACTACTGTAATGACCACTTTTCTCGAAAATACTGCCGAACGAGAACGGCCTATCAAGACGGTCCGAGGGGATGTGGTACTGTACCTGTATTTGACCTCGAGGGTAGGGTGCAATCGATTTCGGTTTGGCTTCAAAAGGTCGATGAACTTCGTGATATTTTTCGATGTTTAGGGGAAGCCACTATCTATTACGCTACTACAAAGTTCCGAAGGTTGGCAATGGTTTGGTATAAGAGTTTGCTAATGTGTCAAGTCCAAGGCACCTCAGCTTTTAAGTTTTTTTTTTGTTTTTTTTGCTCTTGGCTGCTCTGTTTATGTGAAGAGATTAGTTGCCCTTATTATGCTTAATAATATGTAAGATGTAATCTTCTTTAATTTGTGTTTTATCGAATAAAGACACTATTGAGTTTCTCCTGTAAAAAGAGGTTTTATTTTCAATTACAAACATTAACATTAACAAAATCTTACCTGTAAAAAGAGAAACGACATTAAATGTCTATTATTCCAGTCTTTTCTCTAATTACAAATTATAATTATTTTTATAATAAAATTGTGACATTAATATTTTTCACTGTCATCAGTTCGTAACTACCTATGTCATTTCTATCAACACTCGCCATGATAGAGCGGGTGAATAAAAACCATTAAAAACAAGGCTTAGAAAATATGAGGTATTTTCTTACATCTCCCCTACAAAAAAAAATTTTGTTTGCAAAAATTCTATTATGACACAAAAACATTAGGATCACTGTCGATAACCGGGATGAGTTTTGTTACATGGAAAAGGTTTGACTCTGATTTTCTGTGACCAGTATCTATTTTGTATATGGAATTGGAAATTTTCTCCAAAATTTTGTACGGTCCAATCCTTAATTCGTCTAATTTTTTTCTATTTAGTTTGTTACCATTTTCCACAAACACCGTATCTCCTACTTTAAATTCCCAGAGTCTTCTGTTTTTGTCGAATATCTTCTTGTTGTAGTTATGTGATTTTATGGTATTCTGAAGGGCGAGCTTCCTGTCTCTCAATAAATCTATATGTGTTATTTTTTGTTTTAGTTCTTCTGGTAAAATTGTAGTATTCTCACCCTCTAGTAGATAAGTAGGTGTAAAACCAGTAGTCGTGTGTTCTGTGTTATTGTATTTTTTTGTACATTCTTGTGCAATGGTTGACCAGGCTACTTTTTTTCCTGTTTCATGTATTTTGCATCTTATTTTATTAACCAATGTTTGGTTCATTCTCTCATTGAGCCCATTCGAAAAAGCTGCATTTACTGCAGTGAACACAATTGGTATATTTTTTTCTTCTAGGTAGCTTTTAAATTCCCTAGAATTTATTCCTGGGTATTGGTCGGTCAAAATCATACCTATTTCGTTGTTTTCCGCGACATTCTCCAGAAGTTTTATAAAATCATTAGCATTTTGAGTCTTCGATGTTAATATGTATGCATACCTTGTAAAGTGATCAATGAGTAAGTGTAGATACTTCTTTGTCGACCTTGATCCTCCAAATCCTCCAACCGTGTCTATTGACATAATTTCAAAAGGATTTTCTGCTGGTCCCAATTGTGACATTAGTCCGTACTTTTCTTGACCTCTTGATTTATTTTTCATGCATATTCTGCACGTTCTACATACTTTTTTTATGTTGTTCGTCAAATTTTGTCCTGTATAAAAGGGACAAATTTTGTTTTTCATTTGCTCTATACCTATATGACAGTAATGTTCATGTACAGACTTTATAAATTCTATACTGAATTTTTCCGTTAATATGATTTTTTCTTTATTCCTAATTTTCTTGTAGTATATTTCATTTTTTCGTATCAGTTTCCTTTTTTCATTTTTCAAAATTTCATTTTCCTTTTGATCGTTTAGAATATCTTCTATCTTTATTAGATTCACAATTTTCAATTGTTCATCTTCATTTTCATGTGGTTCCAATACCGGATTTCTACTTAAACAGTCGGCTTCTAAATTATATTTTCCTGGGCAATATTTTATATCAAATTCGTATTGTGACAAGTAATATGTCAGATCTCCTAGCTCATCATCGGTTCGGGATTTTATATTCATGTTTTCCAATGGTTTGTGGTCTGAAAAAACCGTAAACTTTTTCCCAATGAGTCTGTGTTGCCAATATTTAACAGCTTCTTTTATGGCCAGACATTCTAAGTAAATGGCTTTTTTCTTCTTTTGTGTTTCGTTTAATTTTTTTGAAAAGTATGCTATAGGTTTTTCTTCTCCGTTAGTTTGAGGCTGTTTGAAAATTTCAATCTGAAGCCTTCTCTTAATATTGATCCTAATAAATGTTTCAGGTGGTCTATGTGTTCATCAAACGTTTTTGAAAAAATCAGAATATCATCAATGTAATTGACTGTGAAATCTGTTAATTTGTTTTTTCTTATAATATTGGACAATATCCTTTGGAAGATTGCTGGCGACGTTTTTAATCCAAAGGGCAAACAAGTCCATTGATAATGCCCTTCTTGCGTAACGAATGCCGTTTTCTTTCTATCTTCGATTTTCAATGGAATAGACCAAAATGCTGAATTTATGTCCAAAGTGGAAAAGTACTTACAGTTTCTCGTTTTTTCCATAAGGTCCTCAATCAATGGGAATGGTTGTGATTGTGGAACCACAATTTTATTTAAATCACGAAAATCTATACAGAGCCTAGATCTCTTATTTTCTTCCCGTTTGTATGCCAAGGTTACTGGGGCAGCAAATGGACTATAGGATTCTTCAATTAATTTTTTTTCCAGTAATTTTGAAATTTGTGCTTCTATTTCTTTTTTATCCTCTATCGTACATCTATACGGTCTCTTACTTGGATATTTATCAATTAATAGATCAATGTGAGCTTCATAACTTTTTACTGTTCCTATATCAAATTTGTCTTTCGCAAAAAGTGGTTTATACTTTTCAATTAAACTATCAATTTCAATTTTCTCATCGTAATTTAGATAATTTGTAGACATAATAAAGTTCTCTTCAATTACATGCTCATTGAAGTTTATCATAATATGGTCTTGTATATGTTCTTTAACTTCAATTGTTCCTTCAAAATGTCCCTTTTGGAAATCATGTTTAGGTTTTGTTAAATCTTCACTTATTAAATTCGATGTAATGTTTTGATTTATTTCTAATTTATCATTTTGACTTAATTTGAAACTTCTTATACAGTCTAAGCCTATTAGGAAATCATAATTAAAATTTTCACTATTTATTACAAAGGCATGTATCATTTTTTCTATATTAAAAATTTTTGCTTTTATACAAATTAGTCCATCTGTTTGTTTTACACCATTGATCGTTTTCAGATTCATATTTTTATTATTACGTACTTTATCTTTTTCCATTTTTATTAACTTAGAATTTATCAAAGATACGTTTGAACCCGAATCATAAATTCCATTTACGTTTATAGTATCGTTAAGAATTACTTTTAGTTTAATCAATGGTGGCAGATCTAGTTTTTTGGATTTTCTTTCATCAATTCACATTCCAATTCTGAATTATTTATACATCTTATTTTATCATTCTTCTTGTCTTCATTATTTTTTGTTTTGAACCAACATACTGATTCAAGGTGGAATCGGTTTTTTTTGTTAAGTTTTTCGCAAATCTCACAAGGTTTTTTTTCTTTTACGTTCATGCTACTATTATTATTCTTTTCTTTCACTGTTTTTCTCTTCGTCAAATGTTCTAGACTTCTCAATTCATTGAAAAGATCTTCTGTATTAATTAGACTTCTTCTATCGATCCTGTCTATTATAAAGTCTGGTAAACCCACTGCAATTAGATCTATCAAGGTGCGATTATCCATTGATTTATTGTATTCCAATAAAACTCTCTCTTTTTTCAGTGCATAATCTAATAATGCACCATTCATGTACTTAAATGTAATTGCATATTTGACTGGCGACCATCCTTTATCTGCATATGTTTCACAGAAGTTTTCTTTCCAGGTTGTCCAATTAGAGTCTATTGTAAATTTTATAAGCATTGAACTATACCAATCTAAGCAGGAGTTCCCTAAAAATAATTTGAAAATTTCAATTTTCTCTGTATCTTTCTGTATTTCC
Source organism: Lochmaea crataegi (assembly GCA_947563755.1). Classification (NCBI taxonomy): domain Eukaryota; kingdom Metazoa; phylum Arthropoda; class Insecta; order Coleoptera; family Chrysomelidae; genus Lochmaea; species Lochmaea crataegi. The sequence continues at coordinate 41,572,287 of OX387425.1, read as the reverse complement.
AATCTTTCACATTCTTTTTCAAAATGGCTTATCCACTGGATAACATTCGCACTTTTGCCACTAAAATTTTCTATAACAAACTTTTCTGCCAATTTCTTTGAGTTTTGTGGTTTCTTCATTCCATTATCTTCCTTCGCGATTGCATTCAGGATTTTTGTTAGTGCTTCGTTTGTAATACCAGTTTTGATATCACCAAAACCTGTAGTTTCTGTTATTTCCTCCAAAAGGTAATCTTGAAATTGGATATTTTCCTCATAGATATATATATTTTTCAATTCTTCTGATAGAGGTATCCATACTTTCCTTGTTTGGTATCTTTTTTGTAATGAATTCCTAATTTTTGTGAAAATTGGAGTATTTTTCAATTCTGGATGAAGCCGGACTTGCTGATATTGCTCTGGCAAGCTGTAAGTTTTGCCCGCAGGAGTAGTAATTGAGATTAGGCATATTAAATTGGTCTTCACATCTTCAGCAGCTTTAACCGTAAATTCAAAACAAAGTTTTTCCATCTTTTTGAACTAATCTAGACGTTAATGTCGTTTTGTAAGATGTAATCTTCTTTAATTTGTGTTTTATCGAATAAAGACACTATTGAGTTTCTCCTGTAAAAAGAGGTTTTATTTTCAATTACAAACATTAACATTAACAAAATCTTACCTGTAAAAAGAGAAACGACATTAAATGTCTATTATTCCAGTCTTTTCTCTAATTACAAATTATAATTATTTTTATAATAAAATTGTGACATTAATATTTTTCACTGTCATCAGTTCGTAACTACCTATGTCATTTCTATCAACACTCGCCATGATAGAGCGGGTGAATAAAAACCATTAAAAACAAGGCTTAGAAAATATGAGGTATTTTCTTACAAATATTTCCACAATATTCTCCTCAGAGAAATCCTCCCTTGGGTACTATAGCCCTAGAATCCTATGTCTCCAATGAGTGGTATTCTCTAAGACAATTTCATATGCAGAGGCCGGGCATCTCGGGACAAGCTGTGCAGTGGTACACAGTATCTTTCCGTATTTTTTTTTCCATAGCGCAAACCCTACATTTTATTTTCAAAGCGTTTGTCCAAGTTCATTGAGAATTTCGAATGGTTTACATTTACAGGTACATCTGCTTGTTGCGACTGTTTTTGGCAATAGTTTTTCTAATACGGACATTCGAAAGTTGTAAAATGTCACTTTCTAACCAGAGTACTTATTATAAAGTTTATGGGCATTGTGCAAATACAACTGGATCACATGTATTATAATTTTCTAATATCAACGTAACGGCGTGCCGTTGGATAATAAGCCATCATTTGATCACGAATGCCTTATGTCTATTCCACTATTTATTATACTTGACTTTTGCTTTTAGTTACCACTTCATTTTTTTTTATTCAGTAGATATGTCTAAGACGTCTCTTTTATCGGTCCACTTGCCAATCATCATATTGCAGTTATACATAGCTTTGGTCTCACCTTTTCTTAATTTTGTAGCTACAACGTTTTTGGGGAAATCTTTTCGGCTTTTCTGAGAGTACCTACCTGTACAAAAGGTATTTGATCAAGCAACTTTTTTTTTGCCAATGAATAACTATTGTAAAAGTTGTCCATGTATAAGCTATGTCCGTTATTCAGACATTCGCGCATCAGATACATCACTATCTTTTGTGCATGATCTTTTCCCCCAGTTATATCGCTCGAGCCAGTATGTACCATCATACCTAAAATTGTTCCGTCCCCTTCTATTACCATATACAACTTTATCCCATATTTCTGCCGCTTCTTTGGTAGATATTGCTTGAAGTAAAGTCCCCCTTTTCACAAGACCATAGATTCATCAACGGATAAGTTTTTTTTATGGGTAATATATTATCTTCATTTTATTAGTAAAATGATCCAGTATAGGCCTGATTTCGATCATCTGGGGACAGCTCATTGGTTTTAACTTCAGGTACATATGGGCATCTCATTATTAGCAAGTAGCGATCCCTACCCATTAAATGTGAGAAACAGCTGGAGAATAGTCTTATGTTTTTTTTTCTCAATAGTCCTGCAAGATTACTCGATTTCATTTCATGCGATTTTTTTTAGGGCTACTTAAAATTGTCAGTATATGCTGTCCCAATACAAAATCGTGTTCAGCTTTGGGAAATAATAAGTGTACCTAATTCTAATGTTCTGTTTTTGATCCGTATGTTCATCCTTAGCGAAACACGGTTATTTTCGAATTGCAGTATTGGTAATGGTTGGTTAAATCTTGTAGATATACCAACCCCGTTTGACTTAGGAGTGTAATTCAATGCATGTCGGGGCAGATAGCCAGGGAAGTAGTTCTTTCATCTTAGTTGCACGGTCACTGTTTTTGAAAAATATTTTTCAAAACTTAGTTGTAAAGCGTTGAATAACATATATTCATTTTTCGATATCTAATTTATGCGCCTCTAAATTATTCAGTACTTAAATACTGATGGTTTGCGAACATCTGTTTTTACTTTTGCAGAAACTATTTTATTTTCTTCTGTAGGTTGAGTTTTATTTTGTCGAGTTTTTGACCTCGTTATAGCTAAGACGTGAAAATTATCTATGTACAAGTCTTTTAATTCATTTATCGATATCCTTGAAATACTGTCTGCATAATTTGAATTTCCTTTCATATACTGTATTTCAAAATTATATTCTTCTGTCTAGTCCAATTCTTGTGAGTTTTCTGTCATTGAGATAGATGTGTTTACGGCTTATGATCCGTTTTTACTATAAACTGTGGGGAACCATACAAGTAACTCTTGAAGTCATTAATTCTCAAATGGATAGCTAACAATTCTTCATAATTATAGGTGTTTGTTTATTTCACTTTTCTTAAAACTTTGCGATGCATAAGATATAGGTAAATCTATACCTTCGTATTTCTAAGAATTGCATGCAGACCACGCGTAATTTGAAGCATCTGTAGTCAGTATAAATTGTTTACTGAAATCAGGATATTTTAATAAAGGTGGCTCTATTGATGTTGTTTTTAATATTTGGGATAATTTTTCGGAGTCTTCCGACCACTCGAATTTTACATGTTTCCTGGATAATTTTTCGAGAGGTATGCATATTTCAGCGAAGTTCCGAATGAAACGTCTGTAATCATTACAGAATGATACGAACCTTTTAGATTCTTCCGAGTTTTTGGGCATTGGATATTGTTCAATGACTGAATATTTTACTTTATAGGGGAGTACTCCCTCACTAGACAAATTGTGCTCTAAATAAGTGTCTTCACGCCTGAAGAATTGGCAATTTTGTGGATTTAATTTTCGACACAGTAGTAAAGACAGGAGCCACAGCAGGGAATCATATGTCTACTGAAAGCTTGTATGGATAGTTTAGTTCATTGGTAAACATGTCAAAGATTTCTGAAATCCATTTTCAGTCTAGTAGATATCTCGGGACGAGATGCTCGCAGGATGGCCGACTGTAAGACAATTTTTTTTTCTCACCCTGTTATTCTTAAAATAGTTTTCGTTTCAAGTAAAATAAATTAAATCATGGGTACACCCTAATATTTCAGAAATGCATTTCTCGACAATTGTCTGAAATAGATAAGTAAAATATCATAATGTCACGTAGCCTTCGAGGCCACGAAAGGGGAAAGAAAGGTTTTAAGAACGATTTGGGTTTTAGTTGCTAGAAGATAACTAAAGCGTTCACTTGAGCCAGATAAATTTAAATATATAAAATATAGTGTGTATTGTGGTGCAAGTCAGGAGTTAAATAGGTGAGTCCATCTCACAGAGTAATTCAGTTTTGCCTGTTATTTGATATTTGATTTTAAAAGATATTTTATCACATAGAGTATATATATTTGCTAATTATTTTTAATAATAATTTTGTTTAAAGTTCTTTAATATTCAACGTTATTAAGAACATTAATTTGTTGTTGCATTTCCTATTCATCCAATCCTACTGCACTGTGGAGAGTTTGTGCCACTTGCAGTTTAACTCATATACCTATACTGTATTGTGGAGAGTTTGCGCCACTTGCGGTTTGTCCATTCCTGATACTGGGTGACTTCTCACGTCACCCATATCTCCTTCCACCCCCCTGTATTGTGGAGAGTTTGAGCCACTTGCAGTGTAACCTTATTTTGCTGTACTGTGGAGAGTTTGTGCCACTTACAGTAGTTATAATATTGTTTGTGGAGAGTTTGTGCCACTTGCAGTTTAACTCACATACCTATACTGTATTGTGGAGAGTTTGCGCCACTTGCGGTTTGTCCATTCCTGATACAGGGTGACTTCTCACGTCACCTATATCTCCTTCCACCCCCCTGTATTGTGGAGAGCTTGAGCCACTTGCAGTGTAACCTTATTTAGCTGTACTGTAAAGAGCTTGTGCCACTTGCAGTTTAACTCACATACCTATACTGTACTGTGGAGAGTTTGCGCCACTTGCGGTTTGTCCATTCCTGATACAGGGTGACTTCTTACGTCACCTATATCTCCTTCCACCCCCCTGTATTGTGGAGAGCTTGAGCCACTTGCAGTGTAACCTTATTTTGCTGTACTGTGGAGAGTTTGTGCCACTTGCAGTGTATTATTATTTTGCTGTACTGTGGAGAGTTTGTGCCACTTGCAGTGTTTTATTATTTTGCTGTACTGTGGAGAGTTTGTGCCACTTGCAGTGTTTTATTATATTGCTGTACTGTGGAGAGTTTGTGCCACTTGCAGTGTTTTATTATTTTGCTGTACTGTGGAGAGTTTGTGCCACTTACAGTAGTTATAATATTGTTTGTGGAGAGTTTGTGCCACATATTCCTTATATGCATTGGGGAGAGTTTGCGCCCCTTGCACCTTTCCTAATAACCCTAAATACTTACTATTAGGCATTTATTTTTGATCAAGTGAAGTTTTAACTTTACTTTAGTACTGATATGCATAATCACAGTTCAAACACATAAGATGCACCTTGTATATTATTAATACTTTCATTAATTTTGGGGATTTCAACTATACTAATCGTTAGTTAAATAATTAATCATTATTTATGGCAAATTGAATACTCAGAGTCTTTTTCTATCTAATTCCAGGTACGTCATCTCGGTTATTCAACCTACTTGGACCATGTCCACATGGACTCTTCAATTAAATCCAGGCATCACGTCCAGTGTCTTGTAAATAGTTATTTTCAACATTTAGATTTGTTTTATTATCTATATTATAAACAATATAATGTAAGTACACAGTAAGTAATTAAAAGTTAAATTCTAATTAAATATATCAATCTTTACAAATCACTCATTCTCCTCAAGTCAAGGTTTTCCCTCCTTACAATACAAACGGTATTTAATGTTAATGAACTTCAAGAAACAGAATATGAAGATCTTTTAAATATTATAAATATAGCAAATGAAAATGAAATTCCCGAAAATAAAAAAGTGACCATCCAAAGTTCAACAAAACGTGGTGGAATAATGAATGTGAGGAAGCTATTAAAACTCAAAAAGAGGCTTTCTTGGATTTTAAAAATAGCTCCAATTTACAAAAATATATCAACTATCAAAGAGCAGCAGCTAACACCAAAAGAATAATAAAAAAATGCAAGAAAGAATCTTGGAAATTGTTTTGTAGCAAACTGAATAAAAATACACCAGTTAAAGAGATTTGGAGAGAAGTTAAGCAAATAAAAAATGTATATTATAATTGTGAACCTAATAACAAGGTAATAAAAAATGATTGGGCTTTAATATTTCTAACTAAATTAACTCCTCCATGGGTTCAAGTAAATTATATCTCTAATATTTCAGATGAATTAGGTTATGATAATCATTCACTACTAAAACCACTCTCTCTAAGGGAATTGAAAATGAGCATTGAAGCTAATATAAACTTGGCTCCAGGTATCGATAACGTGCATTATATAATGTAATTTAACCTACCTGAAATCGCAAAACAATGGTTAGTGAAAATATTTAAAAACATTTGGAAAAGCGGAAAATTTCCTCCTAGTTCCCTAGTTTCCCATTCTTAAATCTAAGAAACCTCCCGAATTTCCGGAATCGAATTTGGGTATAGAAAAGGATAAAGGATATTCGATAAATGAGAACGTAGGACAACTGGTTACAGATATAAATATTTCTTCCTCGAAAGAAAAATCTCTATCAGCGATATTTGTGGATATAGAAGAGGCCTACGATAACGTCAAATTAGACATTTTGTACGACAAAATTATACATATAGGATTATCATCAGCATTCAAGTCTAGAATCTGCTCATTATACTCAAATAGAAATATCTTTGTAAGGATACAGAATGAATTGTTAGAGCCTAGGTTAGCTAATGTTCGGTTGCCGCAACGGGGAATACTAAGTCCCTTGCTTTATATAATTTATACATCAGATTTGCATAAGGTAGCAGAAAACAATATTAAAGTACTGGAATTTGCCGATGACGTATGTGTATATAAAGAAAATATTTCAAATACTGTACTCCAACCAACAGGTATGATGCAAAGGGTCTAAATATATCTACAAAGAAAACTCAGCTATGTATTTTTTCCAAGAAAAGAAAATTACCATCTAATTTAAAGTAGAATCAGAAATTAAATATTTGGGAATCATTCTCGATAGAAAACTGCTTTGGAAAAATCACATTGAATACTTAATAAATAGAGCGGAAAAGGGAGTAAATGTCCTAAGAGCAGTAAGCCACATGAATTGGGGAGCAGATCCCAGAGCATCTCTTTTATTTTATAGATCCTTCATCAGATTAATTTTAGGCTACGGGTCTGTATTTTATTCTCAAGCAGCACAAACCCATCTTAAAAAATTGGAAATCGTATCAAACAAGTGTCTGCGACTAGCTCTAGGAACGATGAAAACGACTCCAATTAGTAATTTATATGTAGAAGCTGTAGAAATGCCACTAACCAATAGAAGACAATATCTATAATCTAAATTCATTTTCAAATTGCACAAAAAACAAAGTAAATTGCTGAATAAGATTCATGAATTATATATATTAGATTTAACAGTAAAATATTGAGGCAGAAAGTCTAACATTTATGCATTGGTAGGGGCGCGCAGTGCAGGAATCTCAATTCTCAAGCGCGCCCCTACCAATGCATGTTAGACTCTCTGCCTCACGGTCGAAGCAGAAACTACGTACTTTCGGCCGCATATAAAGAAAAAGGATTATTTTATAAAAGCATTCAACCAGATATTCCAAGCAAACCATGGCTCCAAAAATCACAATTGTATAAGGTAGTGATATCGAAAATTTGTAGACTCAGATCAATCACACGTTAGTTCAGTCTCATCTGTTTAAAATTGATCTTCAAGATTCGCCCATGTGAGATTGCGGAGAGGAAGGAAACGCAGAACAAAAAATTTTAGGATGCATATCGATTTAAAATCAAGTTAAAGAACTAAATAAGTTTATATCTAATGAGAACAGTAAAATAATGCTTCCCTATAATTTAAAAGAATTAATTAAATCAAATCACTTTGAATTATATAAAAATACTAAATTCGCATATATGTAAAATCGGACTTAAGATTTAAATTGTTAAATACTAGAATATTTGTTTATATCCATATGTATATCTATCTCTATTGTGTAACCCAGTAAATCCGTGGTCCTCTTGTTTGTTGTAGTAGTAATCACATTTTAAAACACAATAAAATTATAATCTTACAGTAGAAGAGATTTATACATATTTACATGTTAACTGTTTCTTTTCAAAAGTTGACAGGATTATTCTCAATTTCAAAGTACAATACATTGAACAATAAAATTAGCTCAAAACTAAACATGAATATTGTTTTAGCTTCAAGCAGTATGTGGTCGTCGGATGGCAATAAGAAGCCTCTTTGTGGGATTTCCAGTTTCTGAGCATGATGCAAGAGTTTTTACAAGAAGCCCTCTCTCTCAGAATTTAGCACAAAAGTGTGGAAATTTTTTCATTTTAGGTGATAGTGCATATGGTTGTAATAGATGTTCAGAATCACTTCACATTAAATTGTACGGAACGTTTGGTGCTAAAAAACTTCTGGTTAGAGTGTCATACACTGCCACTTAATAAATTTGCCATTTATCAGGTCATCCCCTGGTTGCCATGACTTCAAGCTGTACATACATAAATTAATCACAATCACAGCACACCCTATCACAATTTTGCCAAGTTCAATAATTATAGTAAATTTTATACCCATTTAGAATAAGACCATCCTTATTTATTATTAATAAATCGGTTGAAACAAAAAATTACCAACAAAAATGAACGTCGTAACTAATTTATTAGATGACACGTTTTTGAAGTTACGTCAAATTTTGATTTCATGTTAATGTCAGATGGTTCAAGAAGCCGCATACGTTAAGTTACTAAAACGGCTGGTACCTCTAAATAGGTATTAATTTTACTATATTACCAACGTTCAGTTTAATGTTTATAGTAAAATAATTAAGTTAAATATTCTAGTGTTTTTCTAATTAAATGGACTTTCATTTACGCCAGCGACCTTTGGTTTCGAATTGCTGGTAGCCCAGTAAATGAGCTACAACTTTCATCACCCTTTTAATTGTGGATTATCCATAAATTTGGTCCTTCTGAAGCCGGATTAGTTGTAGCAGTAGTTGCTGTAAAGCACGGGAGTGATCTGTTTTTACCTCAAGAAAGTAGTGTTTGCCTCCACCCTCCAGCCATAAGAGTAGGTACCAGTTTATTCGAAAAATCGAAATAGTGCAAATCAGTCATTAAAAACTCCCGTCAAATGTATGTTGTTGTCAAGACACAGCATGCAAGTTAAGTCAAGTAGCAGCCATCTGCGTCATAAAGCACGTGGATCCATCTGACACCCAAAGGTTTATTTACAAAATGACAGGTAGGATTGTGACATTTACAATTTGTTTTTAGTTGTAATATTTGAGAGTATATTTTCATTGTATATTAGCATAACTCTATATATAAAATGGCAGAAATCGAACTGTTACTCCATGAACGCAAGGCACAAAAGTCTGTTTTAACACGAATAGAGAATTGGCTCAAACGTTCCGCACATTCAATAAACGATTGCTTTGAATTTTCTACTAGGGAAGAAAGCTTATTAAAAGCATTTTCTGAATATAATTTAGCTCTCAGGTAGAATTATTAGATGAAAATGAGATACAAGACCGCGAAGAATTTGAAACATTGTATTATTCAGCGTTGTCAAAATTACGCAGAAAAATAAAAGAATGTACACCTCAAACCAATAATCTCCCACAAGCACAACAAATTGTAGTTCAAAATATTCCCAATATTACCCCCCGAGTAAGGCTTCCGAATATAGATGTACCATTGTTTTCAGGTCAATTAACCGAATGGAATTCCTTTTTTCAAATTTTTACAACACTTATTTTGAATAATGATGATCTTTCAAATGTACAGAAACTTATATACCTCAAAAGTTATCTTGTAAATGAGCCATCTAAGCTTATCGAAAACCTGCAGTTAATTGATGCTAATTTAAACATAGCCATTGACACTTTAAAAAGAAGATATGATCATAATGTATTAACTATTTTTGCACATATCAGTAAAGTTATAGAAATTTCCCCTTTAGTAAAAATAACGCATACCTCTCTCCGTGAATGTATCACAAAAATTAAACAAAATACTGATGCACTAAAAAATCTATCAGTACCTATAGAACAGTGGGACTTAATACTTATTTTTATATTACTCCAAAAACTTGATATGAGTACAAGAAAGGCATATGAAGTAGATAAATGCTCAAAAGAAAACTCTGCAAACTTTCCTACTCTGACAGAATTTATTAAATTTTTAGAAACCCGCTGCTTAGCTCTTGAAAGTATATATTTACCTGACATAAATAGTAGTTCAAATAATATTGCACACAACTATAAAAAATCTCCCAAGCTGGTACACCATATACAAAAATGCGTGTTTTGTAACCTAGATAATCACTCAATCTATTCCTGTTTTAAATTCAAAAGCTTAACCTTTGAAGACAAGTATGAATTTGTAAAAAGTAACAAACTTTGTTTAAATTGTTTCAGCCACACACATCTAGTAAACAATTGCAAGTCACACAGTTGTAATTTATGCCATCTGAAGCATAATACCTTGATTTGTAAATCTCCAAACAATAATTCCCACCATAATACTCACGAGTATAGGCAAGTAGATGGTTATAATAGCTCTAATAGATTCAGGCCTAATAGCAACAGTACAAATGCATTTCCATCTACCCCTAGAAGGTACACACCTAATAACTCTTACAGAAATAATAGATCGTATTCTCCTCGTTATAACCAACAATCAATTTAAGATACCCGACAATCTCACAGAACTTATAACGCACTTATAAATTCTAGAAATAATGATAAGTCTCCACATATAAATAGAAATTCATCCAGTAATTTTGTGCATAGTCCCTAGTCCCCCTCAAAATGATTCTTTGAATAATAACCCACCTACTAGCTCACTAAGGAGACATCCGGCTAACAATTCATTATGACAATATGAAGCAAATGAACAAATTACACTATCTTCACTTACACCTAGTGGGGAAATCCTACTAGCAACTGCAATGGTTACAGTTTATACATCTGATAACAAACCTCTGTTAGTAAAAGCAATTCTAGACTCTTGTAGCACCATATCACTCATCTCTGAAAAGCCAGCTAAAATATTGAATTATCCTCAATGCAAAATATATTCATTTCAGGTGTAAATGGTACCCTCGGTACCACCACAAGTGCAAATAAAACGCTCTCTTTGAAAATACACTCTAATATAAATAAATCATTCAATTTGGACATTACTTGCTCTGTTTTAAAGCACATAACAAAAAAAATTCCTCATTTCTGCTTAATGAAAAAAAAATAGAAATACCTTCAAACATTTCTTTAGCTGACCCAGAATTCAATTTACCCTCTGATATTGACCTACTGCTTGGTGCAGACGTTTATTACTCCCTAGTATGTGGTGAAATCATTAGATTGCAGCATAAATTTTCAACTCTAATTAACACCGAACTAGGATATGTCATTGTTGGACCTATACCTTCTCAAGTAGTTTGCAATTTTGTAGATAAACCTCTCACCCCATCATCTGAAAATTTATGTTGTTTCACACAATCATCGCTGGAAGAAAAAATTGAAAAATTCTGGATTATTGAAAATCTCCCCTATAATAATAAAATATTATCCCCTGAGGAACAAATTGTAGAGAATGAATTTTCAGATACTACAATTCAATTAAGTTCTGGACATTATCAAGTAAATCTCCCCATGAAAAGCCCCCTTGAACACTTGAAATTATGCACCTCATATTATTTAGCAGAAAAACAATTCTTATCACTTGAAAATAAATTTATAAGAAACAATGATCTATTCAATCAATATAAAGCTTTTATAGATGAATATATAACACTTGGGCATGCTCAAATAATTAGAAATGATCACTCTACCACTAAATTGAGAACAGTATTTAATGGAAGTGGCAAAACTTCTAGTGGTATTTCTTTGAATGACACAATGTATAAAGGTTCTGAGTTCTTTGATATTTTGTGTAGATTTAGAAGTTTCAGATATACTTTAACATGTGATATACAAAAAATGTACAGGCAAATTAGAATACACCCCTCTCAAAACTTCTTACAGAACATATTATGGAGAAATTCAGTTAACGAACCCCTACAGTGCATTGAACTATTGACTGATAGTTATGGCACCAATAGTGCACCATTTCTAGCTACTCTAGTCTTGAACTTTTTAGCAACATCTAACCCCCATTTAAATTTAGCATGTGAATCCCTCTTGGAACAAACCTACGTTGATGATGTTCTGTCAGGCACAGACTCTCTTGAAGACTTAAAAATTTTGTATGGCCAACTTAAAGTTTTGTTAAGCTCGGCTAATTTCCCTCTCCATAAATGGAACTAATAAAGTACTAGGGATTATTTGGAATCCAAACAAGGATTATTTTTCTATTTCTATACTTCATATATTGCCTATAACTAGTTCAACTAAAATTACTAGAGAAGTGTTAAGTATGATATCAATGATGTATGACCCTTTAGGTTGGGCTGGACCTATTTTGGTAACTGCTAAGAGAATTATTCAACAGATATGGATAAGTAACATCAATTGGGATGAAGTACTATCACCTGACCTCTTTAATGAATGGTTAAACTTCTATAATACACTCCATGTTTTAAAGAACTTAAAAATACCACGTTATCTGTTGAAAAGCCACCATTATGAGACTATTGATATTCAAGGTTTTTGGGATAGTAGCTTGAAAGCTTACAGTGCTTGTATTTATTTTAGAGCCGAGTATCCAAATAACTCTGTAAGTTGCCACTTACTTGCTTCTAAAAGTCGTATAGCTCCCATTAAAACTACTACTTTACCTCGATTAGAACTTTGTAGTTGTTTACTCCTCTCCCAATTATTACAAAAAATTCTCTCCATTTTTAAAACTAAATTCTTCTTTTCTAGTATAAATTTGTGGTCTGATAGTCCAATTGCATTAGCATGGATAGCCTCTAGTAACCCCTCAAAATGGTCTATTTTTGTTTCCAATAGAGTTGCTGAAATACAGCAGCTTACAGAACATGCAACATGAAGACATATACCCTCTTCAGAAACACCTGCTGATTGCTTATCCAGAGGATTGTCACCTAGTGATTTCTTAACTTTTAAATTATGGTGGCATGGGCCAAAAGTTTTAAATTTCCCTGTAGAAGATTTTTCACGAATATTTTTGACCCCTACTACAAGTAATTTAGTACTCCCTGAACAAAGAAAAAGTAAGCCTAATCTACATATAATTGAAGACTCTTGAATAGACCAACTATTTTCAAGATACTCCTCATTCACTAAACTTCAACGCGTATTAGCATTTTGTTTTAGATTTAAAAGTAATTGTAAACTTAATTCTCAAAAAATATCAGGTTCATTGACCATAGAGGAGCTCAAAAATTCCTTGTTATTTATGATAAACACTATTCAAGGAAATATCTTTGCTACAGAACTAAAAGAATTAAAAGCTAACAAATGCATTTCTAAAAAAGAAATATGTAAATTGAATCCATTTATTGATAAATTTGGTACTCTTCGTGTTGGCGGCAGATTGTTTTTTGCAATGTTGCCATATGATCAACGGCATCCAATATTATTATCTTCTAAACATACGCTTGTCACTCTTATGCTACAAAATGAACATGTAACCCTTTGACATGCAGGCCCACAAACAGTTTTATCCCATTTTCGCCTTAGATTCTGGCCTCTCGGAGGTCTACGCGAAGTTAAAAGAATTTCTCAAAAATGTTTAACTTGCCATAGACTTAAAGCACAACCCTTTATACAAATAATGTCTGACTTGCCCCTAGTCAGAACAAAACCTGCTAGACCTTTTTCCAGTACAGGATTAGATTTTGGAGATTCATTGTTTATAAAATCCTCAATCCTTAGGAAAGCACCAATCATGAAATGCTATATTTCTCTATTTATCTGTATGGTTACTAAAGCCGTTCATATAGAACTTGTTTCAGATTTAACTACTGAAGCTTTTTTACTTTGCTTAAAAAGGTTTATAACTCGCAGAGGTGCTCCCCACACTATTTACAGTGCTAACGCTAACGCTAGTAACTTTTTAGGTGCCAGAAATCAGTTACGTGAACTTTACTTGTGGTTCAGAAAACAAGATACTATGGACAAAATTCAGAATTTCCTATCTCCGAAAGAAATAACTTGGAAGTTTATCCCACCTCTAAGTCCACATTATGGAGGTATTTGGGAGAGTGCTATTAAGTCTGCAAAATATCATTTACATAGACTAATCAGTGACTCTAAATTTACCTTTGAAGAACTGTCCACTATTCTTAGTCAAATTGAGGCTATTTTAAATTCGCGACCACTTGTTCCTCTATCAAATGAATCATCAGATTTAGAAGTATTGACTGCTGGTCATTTTTTAAATGGTAGTAGTTTAACCTCATTTCCTGAAAAATATGTTTCGGAAATCCAAAACAAACCATTACAGTGGCCATTAGCACGGGTAATCGAACTCATACCCAGCAAAGATAATAAAATTAGGCAGTTCAAACTTAAAACTCAAACTGGAATATATACTATAAATGTCCTCTACCCACAGAAAGTAAATAATTATTTACAACATCAGTATTTAACCACTCTTCAAAAATCATATCCTCATTAACAATGATTGTTCAGTAGACATTGGTTCTTTTCATTTTCAGTGTTACTATATTATTTAGATTTGCGTTTTGTTACAACCTACTTACTAAATTCTATTACTAGAGAGAGAATGTAAATACATTTAAATTGCATGGGGGCAGAGGTGTTGCAGAATATTTCTTCAATCTCAAGAGAGAGAATTCCAGCATTCTGTAATCAAATTTGATTTCAGAATTGGCAAATTCTGTGATGATCGTGGAGAAAACATTTTATCTTTCACATACATATTACCTCGCATATTACACCGAGAAAAGGAATTTCTTTAGTTATTATGTGTCGTGGAAAATGTAACTGCGCATTTTTGCTTTGCTTAAAATGGCCATAGCACACTATGTAAATACCTTTATTTACCTATATATTATATTATGTAAAAATCTATAATTCTTTGAAAAAAGTTTATTGTATGATCCTCACTTGAGTATTGTAACTCTTTAAATATGTTAGATGCATAAGTCTCAGCGACCTATGGTTTCGAATTGCTGGTGGCTCAGTAAATGAGCTACAAGTTTCAGCACCCTTTTAATTGTGGATTATCCACTAGACACTTGATTACTCCGTTCAAAAATACTGGACACTCAACTTGTCGTCGTTTTTAATACAAAATTATTATTATTGTTTTGGAATATTAAAACAAAAGTTCAGGCAACTATTTCAGGCATAGTCCATTTTATTCGAGATTGTTGTGTACTTCATAATTTATCAATAAATGAATTGAATGATATAGTTGAAAATAATGTTGGCCCAGAAGACATAGATCTAGAAGAAAATTCAGATGATGAATATATGGAGAGAACTTTAAATTTATAATTTGTATCACTTACTTTTTATTAAATACAAAATTAACTTTTTGAGAAGATTAAAGTGAACATTCAAATTAACCTATGTTGTGAAATCCAGTTTAGGTACTTCAAAGTAAGAAGTAAATCAACTTTCTTCAAAAATATTTATCAAAATAAAAAATAATTGTTCTTAAGAAACAACTGAAAATTTATGTAACCGCAATCCACGTTTTATTGAACAAAATATGTTTTCCGTTGAGGCTACATTTTGCCTAAATGGTTCAGTCAATCGTGAAAATTGCAGATACTCGAGTAAGGATAATCCTCTCTGGATGACTGAAGGCAATACTCAACACCATCAGAAAATGAATGTCTGGGCGGGGATAATTAATGATACAATTATTGATCCTTATTTTTTCAAGAAAATCTTACAGGGGAACGTTCTGCAATTTCTGCGAACAGTAGTTATACCAGTCCTTGCCAATATGTTTCCAAACGCCAACAATCCTAACTTACCAGATGATAGTATCTAGTTTGGTTACAACAAGTTGGTGCACCCCCGCATTATGCACGTTAAACGTGATGTTCAATAGAGTGGCCCTCAAGATCTCCAGATCTTACACCTCTAGATTTTTTTCTATGGGGTTATTTAAAATCTAAAGTTTATGTAGATAAACCACAAAATCTACAGGAGTTGCAAGACCAAATAAGAGACGAAATTGATAGAATTACTCCGGAAGTTATTCGTAATGTGCAAGAAGAATGTGTTCGTCGATTTTCTTATTGTCAAGATACCGGTGGATGGCAGTGTGAGCATTTAATTTAACTGAAAAGTATTATGTATTAATCAATTTAATATTGCAGTTCGTTTATTCTAAATTTAAATCTGATTAAATTTAATTACTTTTTTTTCCCTGTATTAGCATTAGTCAGTTAAGTATGATACTGCTGAATACATAATTAAAAGACCTTTCAAATGACGTATCACAAGAACCACATTTCAATTAAAAAAATCAACGATTACGTCACCGGGTCAAAACTGGCTACGTCATCATTTTCGCACATTATTAAAAAAATCGGCATTTCAAATTATAAATTGACTTATTTCTGGATTTTTATCTAAAATAAATTGTTTGCAAAATAATGAATTTGTTCCAAATTTAGCCGCGCTCTGAATAATAGATTTACAAGTTTCATCATTTACAAAATAGTTAAAATAAGAGGGAGGAAAGCGTGTACTTTCTATAGGGGTGGGAGGAAAAAATCTTTACCAAAGACTTTCGAGTGGCACAATCATTATCAAAGCCAATGTTAAAATCAACGCTTAAAACTTTCCTGCTCCCAACAAACCGAGCGTCAAGTAATTTTAGAAGGACTCCCCCAAGGAGCTGTGAGACCTGGTCGTTGGTGGGGGAGCCGAGTAGCGGTTTCTCCTCGGATGTTACGGGGGGGAATACGTGAAACAAAGGACAGCTCAATGGATTCCTGTGGAATGCAGAAATCCGATATCAGGATCTTCAGCGTGGAGAGTGGACTATTGTCCCGATCGGCTTGTTGATAGCCGGTCGGTTATCGGAGTCAGCGAGGTTGTCGGAGCAATAGTTTGCTCGTGGAAACCTGCCTGATATAAACCGTATCTAGTGGAAGGTGGTTGATGAGGTATATTCACTAGATGTGGGGGCTCGCCTTAAACAGCTGGCCAAGTGGAAGGAGACCACAATAAAATACCCATCAAGTCAAGGTGGAACAGCATATGCCGAGGACTGCGTGGTCAAGGGAAAGCTTGATCGCTAAGATGCGGACTCTGGATACCTGGGGACATCCAGTTTAAACACCCTTACTCCTGCATGCGGGGCTCTGCGGGAGTGGACCTTATACTTCCCTAGCTACTCGTGGGATCATCCATGGAAAGAAAAAAACAAAGAAAAAGTTCAGTGGGCAAGCACCGCAACCGGGCACAAGTCGGAGCAATGTATCCGCAGTGCCCAAAAAACTGTAGCACCTCCCTCACGCGCGAGCAACCCTCGTGTAGAGGAAGCTACAGACGAACAAGAGAGGAGAACGACAGGGGCACCCATACCCTCAACCTCCTCAACTGCTGAGAGTTTTCGGGAAAAATCGTGGAGAAAAAGTAGAAAAACCCCTATCCTTCCTGAACTGGGTAAACCCGGAGGAAGGGATGATCCACTGAGGCGTGGACTTAGTGGAGCGGGGGTAGGATGGTATCTTCGCTTTCTTGAGCAGAAAACTGCACCGGAAGAAGCAAGAAAGAAAGCCGCAGAGCGCAAAAAACAAGGAGAGGAGAAGAACATCCCTCCTAAAGGAGAAAAACGAAAGCGGGAAGAGGCGACAGCCCAGTCACCGCAAGTACAGGAGAAGAAGAAAAAGGAGGGCAAAATAGCCATTCCTTCTTCAAGAATAATAAGAATGGCGGTTCTCCCTAGGGCGTACCCTGAGACCACTCTCAGAGCGGACGACCAAACCTTGCTGGAGAATGCAATAAAAAAGAAATGTACTGGATGGGAGCATAAGCTCCAGTTTACTGGCATACATTTCAGACCAGGAGTGTTCTAATCGACTGTGAAACACCACAGACTGCAAAATGGTTCCAGTTGATAATACCACAGCTGAAAAGCTGGAAGGGAGTAGCCAGAGAGAAAATATCGCAAAAATGCATACCGCTACGATCTTTCTCCCAAGAAAAACAGATTGGGACAACTATAACACCTGTCTGAAAGAAAACCTAGCACATATCCAGAGAAAAGGGAGGGCTAAGCACCATCTCGATGTGGAAAATGAGCTTTTGGTCCTGAACAGGACTCTACAAAGTCATGGAAAAAAGTGGGGTCAACACAGATATGGCTTTGAAGAAGCCAGACGGTAAATTTATCGAAAATGATGAAGAAAGAGTGAAACTCTTACTAGTAACTCATTTTCCTGGGAGTAGCCCAAATAGGGGAGATAGTCCTCTCGAAGGTCATAACAGACCTTCGAGATAAAGTACTACAATGGCTAAGCACATTTGTAGTAACGAAAGGTTAAAATGGGCTATGAAAACCTTTTCACCATTCAAGGCACCGGGAGCTGATGGAAATTCCCCAGCATTGCTCCAGCAAGGAAAAGACGAAATTCTACCACATTTGGTTAGGATCAGTCAAAACACCTTAGAACTGGGTTATATACCAGAAGCATGGAGAAGGCAAATAGTAACCTTCATTCCAAATGCTGGAAAAAGGGACACAACAAACCCCAAATCCTTCAGACCAATTAGCCTAACATCGGTTGTGCTCAAAACGATGGAAAAAGCTATTGACAATTACATTAGAGCGGAAATCCTAGAGAGACTACCTCTCCACCCGCATCAGCATGCTTACCGGGCAGGCAGATCTACGGAGACTGCACTGGTACAACTGACAGAGGATATCCGAGGTGCTCTAGACAACCAAGAAGCCGTAGTATGCTCCTTTTTGGATATAGAGCTTTTGACAATACTCCTCATGAGGCTGTCAAAAGAGGATTAAATAGAAGAGGTGTAGGCAGCACAACATCCAAATGGATGCCGGAACTGCTCACCACTAGAGTAGCAGAGACGAGGACGAGCAAAGACATTGTCTCCATCTGTACAACCAGAGGATGTCCACAGGGAGGAGTAGCATCCCCATTAATGTGGAGCCTGACGGTTGACGAACTCCTGTGTGGTTTGACTGACCTCGGAATATCCTTCCAAGGATATGCTGATGATATTGTCATAACAGCCAGACGAAAATTCGAAAATACCCTTCGTGACATCGTACAAAAGGGTCTGAACTATACAAAAGGCTGGTGTAGGCAAGTGGGACTTAACATCAACCCCACCAAAACCATCTTAATAGCCTTCACTAAGAAAAGAAAGCTCAACCTCAAAACCATTAAACTTGATGGGAGCGAGGTTGAATGGAGACAAGAAGTCAAGTATCTAGGTTTGACTTTATACAGTAAACTCCTGTGGATCAAACACGAAAAGGAGATTACATACAAAGCAAAAATGGCTCTAATGGTGTGCAGGAATCTGGCAGGGATGCAACCCAAAAATCCTGAGCTGGATGTACACTGCCATAGTGAGACCAATTATCACTTATGGAGCCATTGCGTGGAGTAGTAGAACTAGCCTATTGACAACGAGAGAAAACCTTTCAAAAATTCAAAGACTAGCCTGTATGTGCATTACAGGAGACAGGAGGCCCAACGGCAGCCATGGAAGTTATTCTCAACCTCACACCACTACATATGCGGGTGGAAAGTGTTGCAGATACAGACTAAGTAGAGAGGGAATCATTAAAAAAACCACCTCCTTACTTCCTAGAAATCAGAAAACCTGGGACATGCCACAAGATGGACGTGTGTGAACTTAGCGTCTCATATCTCAGCGTCTCATAATTTAAAAAGAGTTCTTATAGCGTCCAACATAGTTCTAGAGTTCCTGATACTTTATATTAATGGTTCTGTTGAATTCAGTACCGAAAACGGCTTTTGAAAAAATGAGACGCTGACGACCGGAAGTTAGCGTCCCAAAGTATAAAATCAAAAAAATCGAGCAGGAACGGTTATTCAAAGGATAGTTCTAGAGTTCTTGTTTATTTATATCCATAAATTCTTAGAATTCACAATCGTACATATGTGAAACAGTTTTTATAGATAAAAAGTCATGCTAGTGAGAAGTTCCTGTAAGGATTAAAAATGATCATTAATGTCCCAATATACGATTCCCTAAAGAGTTCAAATCGTTAACGCTCTGCAGAATATTTTTAATAATTATTATTGATGAAAAACCATCTCAATAGTGGGACGCTGTCGTTCTAGACCGAGTTATCGCTTTTGTATCGATTCAGAATGATACTGGCGTCCCAAAATACGATTCCCTAAAGAGTTCTAATCGTTAACGCTCTGCAAAAAATTTCAAATAATTATTATTGATGAAAAACCATCATAATAATGGGACGCTGTCCTTCTAGAGCCAGTTCTAGTTTCGGTATCGATTCAGAATGAGACGATCATCCCAATATACGAACTCCTGAAGAGTTCTAATCGTTAACGCTCTACAAAATATTTTTATTTATTATTATTGATGGAAAACCATCACAATTGTGGGACGCTGTCGTTCTAGAGCGAGTTCTAGCTTGTGCAATGACTCAGAAAAATCATTAGCTTCCCAATATACGAACTCCTGAAGACTTTTAATCTTCAACGGTCTGCAAAATATTTTTAATAATTATTATTGGCGGAAAACCATAACAATTGTCGGACGCTGTCGTTCTAGAGCGAGTTCTCGCTTCTCTCACGATTTAAAATGATAAGTAGTGTCCCAATATACGAACTCCTGAAGAGTTCTAATCTTCAATGCTCTGCAAAAAATTTCGAAAGATTATTATGGATACAAATTTGTCACGATAGATGGATGCTATCATACTAAAGCGAGTTCCAGGTTTTGTAATAGTTCCCAAAGTACGAACTCTTGAAAGTTCTTCTTTGACGCTTCGTACAAAACCCTGAAAACAATTTATTATGGACGACAAATCACCATGATGGCGAGAAGCTGTCGTACTAAATTGAGGTCGAGATTCTGTCATGGTATAAGCAGAATATAATATTCAATTAATTGCAGTGCGTTATCGATTAGAACTCTTTAGGTAATCGTATTTTGGGACGCTAGTATCATTCTGAATCGATACAGAAGCTAGAACTCGCTCTAGAACGACAGCGTCCCACAATTGTTACGGTTTTTCATCAATAATAATAATTAAAAATATTTTGCAGGACGTTAACGATTAGAACTCTTCAGGAGTTCGTATATTGGGACAATACTTATCATTTTGAATGGTGAAAGAAGCTAGAACTCGCTCTAGAACGACAGCGTCCCACAATTGTGATGGTTTTGAATCAATAATAATAATTAAACATATTTTTCAGGGCGTTAACGATCAGAACTCTTTGGGGTATCGTATTTTGGGACGCCAGTATCATTCTGAATCGATACAAAAGCGAGAACTCGCTCTAGAACGACAGCGTCCCACAATCAATTGTTACGGTTTTCCGTCAATAATAAAAATTAAAAATATTCTGCAGGGCGTTGAAGATTAGAACTCTTCAGGATTTCGTATATTGGGACGCTAATCATCATTCTGAGTCATTGCGCAAGCTAGAACTCGGTCTAGAACGACAGCGTCCCACAATTGTGATGGTTTTCCATCAATAATAATAATTAAAAATATTTTGTAGGGCGTTAACGATCAGAACTCTTTAGGGTATCGTATTTTGTGTCGCCAGTATCATTCTGAATCGATACAAAAGCGAGAACTCGGTCTAGAACTACAGCGTCCCACAATTGTGATGGTTTTCCATCAATAATAATAATTAAAAATATTTTGCAGGGCGTTAACGATCAGAACTCTTTAGGGAATCGTATTTTGGGACGCCAGTATAATTCTGAATCGATACAAAAGCGAGAACTCGGTCTAGAACGACAGCGTCCCACAATTGTTACGGTTTTTCATCAATAATAATAATTAAAAATATTTTGCAGGGCGTTAACGATTAGAACTCTTTAGGGAATCGTATTTTGGGACGACAGTATCATTCTGAATCGATACAAAAGCGAGAGCTCGGTCTAGAACGACAGCGTCCCACTATTGAGATGGTTTTTCATCAATAATAATAATTAAAAATATTCTGCAGACCGTTAACGATTAGAACTTTTTAGGGAATCGTATATTGGGACATTAATGATCATTTTTAATCCCCCAATTAATGATCATTTTTAATCCTTACAGGAGCTAGAACTCGCTCTTGTACGACAGCTTCTCACTAGCATGATTTTTAATCTATAAAAACCGTTTCACAGATGTCCGATTTTGAATTCTAAGAATTTATCGATATAAATAAACAAGAACTCTAGAACTATCCTTTGAATAACCGTTTCTGCTCGATTTTTTTGATTTTATACTTTGGGACGCTAACTTCCGGTCATCAGCGTCTCATTTTTTCAAAAGTTGTTTTCGCTACTGAATTCAACAGAACTATTAATATAAAGTATCAGGAACTCTAGAACTATGTTGGACGCTATAAGAACTCTTTTTAAATTATGAGATGCTGAGATATGAGACGCTAAGTTCACACACGTACAAGATGGTATGATGAAAAGGTATAACTTTTCAAAGAAATTCGTTTCGGAATTAAGCAACAAGAAGGAATGGGATCCAAATACCATTACCAGACTTGGAAAGAATGCCATTCAATGGTACACAGACGGCTCAAAAGCAATAGAAGGAACTGGGATAGGAGTGTACGGGCCAGGAACCAAACACTCTGAAAGCTTGGGAAAAACCCCGAGTATCTTTCAAGCGGAAATTCACGCCATAAGAAAGTGTGTCCAGTTGAATATTGATAAAGGATATAAAAGACAAAGGATTATCATAATGTCGGATAGTCAGGCAGCCATTAAAGCACTGAGCTCTTGTGTTATCAGTTCCAAAATGGTGTGGGAATGCCTAGGCAAACTAAATGAACTAGGCGAGAACAATATAGTCACCTTACTGTGGATTCCAGGACACACAGGGATAGAAGGAAATTATAGCAGATGAGCTAGCAAAGAGGGGGACTGGAACACCCTTTTGGGGGCCGGAACCCTTTTGCGGTATCAGCCCCAATGTAATATTGGAAGAAATAGGCAAAGCCGAAGAAAAGAGAAGATCTGACCATTGGAAAGATCTAGTAGGACTTAGGCAATCAAAGATTCTTCTGGGTGATTACAACCTGCTGAGATCAAATGAATACATAAGTCAAAGTAAAACTGCACTAAGAGTTTTAACAGGCATCCTGAAAAAGCACTGAAAAGGCACCTGAAAAAGCTCAAAATAGTGGAGGAAGAAGAATGTAGATTATGTGGCATGGAAGAAGAAACCTCCATCCACATACTTGCGAACTGCACAGCAATTCAGAATCCTAGGGCACAACACCTTTGAGACTACTGGATAGAAGAGGGACGACATTTACGTAAGTTAAAGCCTGCAGATATCCTAAAATTCCTCCGGGAAATAGGACTAAAGGAGCTACTAGTCTTTGAGACTTTCCTCAGGAACTAAGCAGAAGTAAGGGGGCACAACAGACCTTTTAGGTCTCAGTGAATGTCACCCCAATTTACATACATACATACAAATTTAGAAGGATCTCGAAAAAAAAGTGAACATTTGATTTAGGTGATTTATAAATGTAAATAGTATATAAATCGATATTTTTGTTGTATATTATGGAAAACTCAAAAATATTTGTAGAAAATCATATTTTAATACAGCAGAGAAGTCTTCGCTAGAAGTTAAAATTAGGGTTAGGTATGCCGTCTGTCCGTACGCTGACTTCACGCGGTATTTTCGGTGGCCGAGCCAAATACAAAATGGAAGATTAATTTTCTCACTTATAAGTTAACGAATGTTTCTAATTTTTACGAAAATATGCTTAGTCAGGGCCAGTCTATAAAAATTCACCATATAAAAAAATGTGAAAATCTAATTGCTGTAAGTTACGGAGTAGATAAAGAAAAATTGAAGTAAGGAAATTCATTTTTAAATTTCTGCATTATTTCTTTGAAATTACATTGGCACATTGTGGAAACTACTAATAATATTTCTCTGCGCAGACAAGTTTTGTGAAGCTATTGTAGATTTTTAGTGGATGTAGGATGGAAATTTACTACAAACCTCTACTAGTTTAATTAATAATTTAAAATAAATAGATTTAAATCACTGGTAGTGTCCCTGAACCACTTTAATTAGTATACATTTTGCACCGATGTTAATAACTAATTTCAACTAAACCAATTATTCGAAACGAGTTGACTGTTAATGAACTAATTACATTATTTAGAATAAATTCCAAATATTTATAGCTTTCGACTATAATTATAGGAAATAATTTAAATTGAGTTATCTGCATCACTGAGTAATAACAATACACATTGATAAATGTGCCTTTATACTTTATAAAGGAATAAAAATTAATGAATTTGTATGCACCAAATATAAATTAAAAATAAAAAGAGGCAGATTATTATAAATACTTTTAAATGAAAAGAATTAACGCCACAACTCACTGCCAAAAATGATTCCAAGTATATCTCTCTCAAATTAAAACCTATTTATTTAATTAAGAGTATTGTAACTCTTGGACGCGTTTGCAAAATATTAGATCTCTATCAATAACAGTCAAATTTCGAAATACTAGGCCTACTGTTAAATCAGTGGTTCTGGCAATACTGCGTCAGTCAGTTAGTGCGCAATGACGTTGAATGAGTTTTATATTTATTAGTTGGTAGTCTGACATCAAGAAAAAGTGTAGTGTTTTTCTGAGGAAATTGTAAGTAGTATACCTGCATATTTATATATTTATACAAAAAGGGCTCAGTTCACGTCTGATATCCCGTTTAAACCGAACGCCCTTTCAACAATTACGTACATCAAATACACATAAATTATGTTTGGTAAGTAGACAAAAATAATATTAATACCTTTCAGTGTTTAGCTCCGCAACATAACGTAAAGGGGATATACGATTAGATCTCTGCACTAAAAGTTTTACGTCAACTATACCGTTTTCAATTATCCAATGGCGTAGTCCGTAGACTATTGATCTAATAAAAAATAAGTTCAAAATCTAACACTACTACTAAAAAAGTGTGGAATAAGAAAATATTCTCATTTGAAATTGTTCTGTACAAACTATTCAATATTTATTGTCTATTAAATAAATAACTTACACGTAATATTTAATACATGTTCATAGTGATGTTCAAAAGATAGCACTGCCTGCGCCACTGCTGTTATAGTTTATTTCAGAAAGGCATAGAGTAATAAAACCTCATTAGGTATGCAAAGGGAGCACAGAGTGACCCAACGAATATTTAAGCCACTTTCATAGTTTGGCATTGATTTCATTGTAAAATTCTTTCTTTTTATCAAGTGCACCCGGGTTGGGGTCAATATATGGGTTTAGCCTATTGTTATCCATTCACAAACACTGAAAATAGTGTGCCAAAGGCGTGCCGGTAGGATACTCGTAAAAAGGAAAGAATTTTATTTTATCAGAATAAAAATTAGGCATTATGTACATAGTATTAGGTACACTTATTTTTTATTGAACATTATACAAAAAATACATTATACAGAAATTAAATTATAAAAAATCATAATATTCTTCGTCATCTGAGGAGCTGACATCTCCTCTTGACGTTATAATTAACGGGTCGACGGTCCGATCGATCAAGTAGTCAAGATCCCACATTTTCTCCTCTTCTTTAATGACATGCTGGACTGCTTTTCGCCAGTTCTCTGGTGTCACCTCCTTAATGGCTTGATCAAACAGTAGCTTAACGTCTTTCATTTTGAATGTCGTGTTGTGTCTTGCTACAAATCCTTTCACTTGCGCCCATATAAGTTCTATAGGATTTAGTTCGCAATGATATGGCGGTGTGCGCAGCACAGTTACACTATGTTTTTCTGCTATATCTTCCACGGAGTATTTCATAAAACGATGTTTGTGTAAATTTGCTATAGCTAATAGTTCTTTTTTTATCAAATTATCTTCAAATTCAATACTTTTGGTGGTTAACCAGTCAATAATTTCTTGTTTTCTCCAAGATGAAGTTGGAGTCTTTTCTATGCGTCGAGAATGATAACTCGCGTTATCCATAACTACTACTGAATCAGCCGGAAGATATCATTTCACCAAAATAGTCTTCAAAAACATCCGAATACATGTCCTCGCGGTAATCTCCCGTATGGCACGACTGAAAGGTTAGCAAACCTTCTTTTAAAAAACCCTCTTCGCTTCCAATGTGGACGATTATTAGTCTTTTCCCTTTACCTGAAGGCACCTTAATACCCGTTGACAGGCCTTCCATGAAAGCTTGGCGAGCACTGGTTATATTTTTGTCTTATATTTTTGGTAATGTATAACCTTCATTAATCCACGTCTCATCAAGATAAAATATTTTCTTCTGCTCTGTTCTGTACTGCTTTATACTTCTCAAGTATTTTCGTCGCCAGCAAACAATTTCATCGCTTTCCAGTAAAAGTGCTTTACGGTTATGCTTTTCCCAGGCAAAATCCATATTTCTCAAAGTGGTCCATAAAAGTTTTTTAGTTATCAACGGAATACTGTCATCCTGGCCAAGCTCCATTAAAATCTTATCTAGGGTGGGTATTTCTTTTTTAAAATAAAAAGAGTGAACTTTTCTTCGAATTACACTTTTGGTGTCTTCATCAAGGACTTTTACTGGTCTGCCTGGACTTTTCTTGGGAGGCTCCACTTGGCCTGCTATCTTTCTCCCCCGCAATAATTTAAAAACGGTGGACTTTCCAACTCCAGTCATTCGGGAACATCGGTCGACAGTTTCTTGTACAGTAAATTTCGGGTAATCGTTTTTATGCAATCGTGTACATTTAAAATAATAAGTTTTTCATTCACTGATAGTGGAGAATTATTGGAACATCTTTTCGTTGGTGTAAATGTCGGCATTTTATTACTAATCTTATAATACTGTGAACACTATTTACGGCTTAACAGCAAATACTGATGCGTTAAACTAAACAAATATACTTATAAAGGTCTAAAAATTTTGGGTAAGGCACCTTGCGGCGCATGGTTGAGCCGAATCTGAAACAGGGTTGGAATTAGGCAGAGGCACTAATAGAAGGTTAAACGGTACCTGTTAAACGCAAAACGGAACTGTATAATCTACTACCTAAGTAATCCCTACACAATATTTCGATATTGACACTTCAGGCCAGAAAACATACTTTTCCTAATTCTCTTACGCAATTACTTGAAATTTTAATATTACAAACAATACTATTTCAAGACCTACGCCTATGGCCGACACCGAAATTGAGCCGAACTGGTATTACTCTATACCTTTCTGAAATTATAGCTTCTGTAAATCAGACAGTTTGTTGAAGAAAATTTTCCCAATATACTTAGCAAAGAAAAATATGGGAAACGGGAATGTGATGACCATTTACTTGACACTTATTAAATTTAGAAGAAGGAAATTGGCGAAATAGAGGTTTGAGAAGTGGGAGAGAACAAAACAGAAAACTTAACCTCGTCATTTGAGCCATACTAGTGTTGCGATATTCGGCAACGTTCTACCACAGAAACGAGATTAATTGATGAGTTTTGAGATAGGAGCACGAAGCCTTAAAGGGATTAGTTACCCAGATAAAAGGTGTTAAAAGTTTGAAATTGAAAATAAAAATTCAACACAAAACAAAAACTGCTCTATTTTACTTCATTCAAATTTTGGGAGTGCACTGGCGACAACATTTTATGAAGAGTGTGTTCACAGATATGACAAATCCCTTAATTGTCAAAGTGATTATACACGGTGTTACAACGAACCCCTGACTTGGGAGGGGGACGAATTTTCATACAAAATTCATACCCAAAAATGCAACCACCTGCATCCTCGCATTAACCCCCAATTTTTTTAAATAGCAAGTGTGGTCGAGTGACACATCATTTGAAAGGTAATTTATTTCTCCACACAATATTGGATATTTTTTTCAATTTATGAAATAACTTTGAAGATATATTGGATTTACAAATTTATTTTTTAAATATCAGTAATAACACAGAAAACATAAAATTTCACCAAATTAACGAATTAAATGTTTTAAATGACCTCCGCTGGCCTCCATCTGTAATGTTTTTGTTATTTATTTAAATAGTTTTTACCGGTTGGATTAAATTACACACACTTCTATGGCTAATAACTATCGATTTATTTAAAGAAACACACAAGGTATTAAACTTAATTTATATACACACACACTTTACTTAATGTCTACTAATTTATTTACACTCGGTATAATAGTTCTAATTTATTTTCACCACTTGAATATTACACTATTTATCTTCACGATTTTATTCACTGTCCGATTACTAAGAACTTCTGTGAACTAACTATTTACTGTCCATTTCACTAATTCTCTCGAACTAACTGTTTCAATAATTATTCACGCACTCAAAAACCCGCATATATATAGTCCTTCTCAACTCTAGAAAATTCCAGTACTTTCCGCGCTCGCCGAGGCGCTCGCCCTATGCACCAACAAAACCGTTGTACTCGAATGTTCTCGAAATGGGGGGGGGGGCGCAGCCACCAAAATTTAGAGTCGAGAGACAGGGCCTTTGGAGTTGGTGACCTCGCAACAATACAATCTACCTGCAAATCGTTAAAACCCTGCCAATAAATAGACAATACATTGTTTTTGTAAAAATATGTAAAAATTATTGTAAGAAAAGCCTTTTGAAAATAGATTATATCATCAGCGGATGTCATCTCCAACATTTAATTCGTTAATTTGGTGAAATTTTAAGTTTTTTGTGTCATTACCGATATTCAACAAATAAATTGGTTAAATCAAAAATATCTTCAAAGTTATTTCATAAATAAAAAAAAATAGATATCCACTGTTGTGTGGAGTCTGTAGACAAATAAATTACCTTACAGATCATGTGTCACTCGATAACACTTGCCATTTAAAAACAAATTGGGGGTTGCGGGGCTGCAGAGGGTTGCATTTTTGGCCATGAATCGTCCCCCTCCCAACAAAATTTGACGAATTTTTTACATTTTGAAAAAGCTCTTGATTTCTGAGTTTCTTGGGGGTAAAGTTTTCGTTGGAACACCCTATATAGGAAAGTAACCTTTAATATACCAAACTTTTGGTAGCATAATAAATTTTAAGGGTCCTTATAGCCTATCGTAGGTTGAAAAAAACAGCTGGCGTATTAACATTTCAAGAATATCTTTGTTATATTGCAAGAATTTGTATATTAGGTTGCTTTGTTCTAAAGGGTAATCGGAAGAAATAGGATAAACGGATAAAATAGACTCGGACCCACGTCGATCGATTCCGATTTTCTTTGCGACGCTTTCAAGGCACGAAATGGAAATTTTTCACATAAAAATATTAGACGTGAAAAAATAATAGTTCAATACTATTATAACGCTTTACAAATTTGAAAAATAATTTCAAAGAACAGACCGTTCACTAAGAAGCAACAACTACTTCTCGGGCTATATGCCCCGACAGACATTGAATTACACTTCTAAAGTAAACGGGGTTGGTATATCTTTAAGATAGAACCAACCATTCTATTTGCGATTAGAAGGAATAACATCACTTGTAGACCAGTTTCGGCGTATTGGCGCCTCATCAGTACAAGGTAGATGCTATTCGTCCAGAAGCTCTGAGAGCATAATTCTGGACTGGAGACTACGTTGACACCACAACCACACCAATATATTCACCTCAGCAAAGGAAATGCTAAGAGTGCGATATCAGCGACATCTCCACATCTAATCACAAACCAAAATTCTATATCGACATAAACCATCTCGGTTTTGTAGTTATTTACTAATTACAGTTACCTGTAAATAATTGTCATATTTTAGTAAAGCGTAATCTATAGACGTCAAAAATAATAGTTCAATATTATTATAACGCTTTACAAATTTGAAAAATAATTTTCAAAGAACAGACCGTTCACTAAGAAGCAACAACTACTTCTCGTGCTGTATGCCCCGACAGATAATGTATTACACTTTTAAAGTAAACGGGGTTGGTATATCTTTAAGATAGAACCAACCATTCTGATTTGCGATTAGAAGGAATAACATCACTTGTAGACCGGTTTCGGCGTATTTGCGCCTCATCAGTACAAGGTAGATGCTATTCGTCCAGAAGCTCTGACAATTATTTACAGGTAACTGTAATTAAGTAAATAAAAATATTAGACGAATATTCTGTAAGATATTTTAAGAAACATTTTTTCGAAAATTTTTCGTCAACGATTTTTCTTGAACAAGGAGAAGGGCTGATTAGGTTAAGTTATAAATATGTTGATTAATTTATATAAATAATTTTTCAATAAACAATTGTATTATAAAATTGAAATTCTTATTATTTCTGGAAGTGATAATAGATTTACAAAAATGTGTATCTGTGTTCCGCATAAAGTAATTTTTTTTCGGTTTATTTTTTCTAGTTCCATTTTTACCGAAGCTACCTTTTCCGGAATTCGTATTAAAGAAGCGTCGACACAACTCTGTAGTGGAACGCCTCTGATGCGATAATTATAGTCAGACAGAGTCGAGCGAGGTTAGTATTTGGATGGGTGACCAGCCTGTAGCGAAAAACTTTAGACTACTAGGGTACACCTAAGACTACTAGGGAGCACCTTAGACTACTAGGGTGAGTAGCATATCACAGCTCGCAGGCATACCAATGAGCACGAGGTATAATATAAATATGCCGTCTTTCGGATGAGACGTAAAACCGAGGTCCATAATCCATGAATGTTGGGCTCGATAAAGATGATAAAGATCCCTACCAATGGTTGGAACACTAGTGGATTCGGCAAAATCTCCGGTTAGGGGTAGAGTGCTCCCGGCTTCGGTGATTAGCCTCAGTTGCAGAAATAAACCGACCATAAATAAACGAATAAAAAAAAGTATTAAAGAATAAATTAAGTTAGTTTGATTTAAATCATGACTTTAATTTAAATGTTGATTTAAATGAAACCAGCTATGGTGATAAATAACTACCTACCATTGTAAGCAGCTCGAGATATTGGTTGAGATATTTTTAAAGTCAATAAATATCCATAAGTATATTTTGCTGGATGTCGCTTTCTCAAACAATCAATAAAAAAGAAATATCAAGAGTGCACAAAGGACTTGATAAACACGCATGCGAATTTCAAGTTTGCACATTGCTTAAATCAGCAATTTATCGTTTTATATGTACCAGGTGTCCCAATAAAATTTTTATAAAAAAGTGGCCTCGAGAAAAACTTGGAAATTATTTTTCAGTTTGTATGTCTACCGCTAGAGGGTGTAATTGAATTAAAAAAATTTTGAAAGTCAAATTTTACAAAATTAACCTTATAAGAGCATAACAAAAACTATAATGGCATTCATAAAAAAATTCTGCGTACCTATATTTAATATTACAAGGTTTAGTATATAGGGGGTGGCGGAGAATGGGAACTTTGTTATTAAAAAACGCCCATAACTCCGGTTTTACTCAACCGATTTTGGCAAACTTAGTCTTCATGAAAACAGCTGCTTTCCACCAACATAAGAGTAATCTTTTGACATAACCTAATGAGTAACATGCACGTTAGAGGCGCTATTTAATTTTTTTCATATCTAGTTATCTTTGGAAAATATTAAATATGAGTATGCAGTTTGAATCGGGGATTATAAAAGTAGACCCAATAAATTACGTCAACGTTAAAGGAGGGTATCACCGGAATGTGACATTGTGACGTCACGTGTTAAAATTTAGTTTCTTTAATTAACAATAATTGTTTCCTAACTAGTCGTTTGTTTTCTCTGTTATCTAAAATATTTGACTTGTTGATTTTATTAATGATTTTTTAATAAGAATAAGAAAAAAATGAAAATACATTTTTTCCTTTGATTATTACATGCATAAAATTGAAAAATGTGTGACGTCTATGAGGGGGAAGGGGATTCTAAAAATGTGACAACCTGTGACAAGGACGGGGGAGGGGTTGAAAAGTCCTAAAATTCGTGTGAAAACCGCATGTCGATATCTTTTTACTGTCCAAAGATATCTTAAAAAAATAATTCATACAGATACATTCAACTACAAACGGAACATAGGGATTTAGTTTATTCGCCGATCTAAATAGTCCACCAACAAAACATTTCTATAAGTTCACTTCAATGAATATCAAGTACTGATCTGGACAGCTGGATTCAGAATAACTGTAAAAAAGCCCGTCCCTTCTCCTTCCAAAATTTGTTAGTGATGTTCGAGGTGTGTGCGAAGTGCGATTTAGTATTGAATAATTATTTGATGGGGGCAGTAAACATCGCTACATATTGAAACAATATGCTTACGTTTGATGTTGTTAAAATCGAAAATTAATTGTTAAATTCTCTTTAACAATTAATGTTTCGAGTTAAGATAATATGTTTTGATTTCTTTTGGCCATAACGGCTTTCAAAATAAAAATAAATTCGTAAATAAAACAAAATAGGATTCTTTTAATTGAAACAAAGTTATGGGCTTGAACACTCTCACCGATCGACTGACTGACTGACTGTCTGACTCTAATTAAGGACCGCCCACAGCTGAGAATACGGAGTGGTGGGAATTGTACGATATGTTATAGGTGTCCAAATAAATGATTGTAATAATCGTGTTTTTAATCTGTTGAAGCTGGATGTTGGTCGACTAGTTCAAAAGCAGTTCTGATACAATGCTTAAAATCCCTATGTTCCGTTTGTGTTTGAATGTATCTGTATATACCTGGTATAATATAGTATATGGTTGTAGGTACAAAACGGATTTTAACAATTTTAAACTAATTAAAATTGACTGTTCTTGTCTTATTAGTAATAATTTCTAATAATTCTTATTGGGACACTCGGTACATGTTAATTTATGTTAACTACCTCATTATCATACGATCTGTGAGCTAGATCATCTAATACTAGGGATTGCAATCCCGCAAAACGGGATCAGGCATTCCCGCGGAATCTCGCTGCTTTTATTAATCTGCTGCTGGATACCGCACCTCCAAAGCGCGGATCCGCGAATTAGAAATTTGGCGCTAAAACTTTCGCGTAAATCACGAGTAGCACGAGCACGACGTTGCCGTTCCGCACTGCGTGCACGGTTCAAGACGGATAGCAGGCTGTCCTGTCAGTTGTTCAGAGATAAAGATAAATGGTACTGCGCTGCACGTCTTTCTGTAGGTGAGTACCTGACGCTCGCCTATGAATATATCCTGACGGTTCAGCCTACTAGCGTAGAAGCCGATAGAGCGTTTTCAGCATCAGGATATATTTGCAGTTCACTCAGAAGCAGGCTCGGAGATGATACAATAAATGCCATTTGCTTCTTAAGAGCGTATTTTCAAAAGTTATCATCATAGGTTGATATCATAGTAAAAGCATAGAACTATTATACCGAGTGTAAATAAATTAGTAGACATTAAGTAAAGTGTGTATATAAATTAAGTTTAATACAGTGTGTAAGTGTTTCTACAAACAAATTATTAGTAATTAGCAATAGTAGTGAGTATAATTTTATCCCACCCGCAAAACTATCTAAATAAATAAGAAATTATTAAATTATACAAATCTAGATTAGTTATTGAAATCTTTTTTAATATAAAGCTGCTACAATTGGAAAACCTAAATTCTATAATTTACTCCTGACGAGCATTATTTGTGAGACCGGTCGAGTAATATATGTTATGTTTCTCTTGTGGCATTTGTTATTTATTGATTTTATTTAATAACAAGTTAGGTACCACTATGCTCAGAAACCACATAGTATAGCTCCAAGCTCCCATTTTAACTTTATTGGTATTGGACCTTGAACTTCGAAGATACACAAAAAAATCAAAATCAAATAAGCACTGAATAGTGATTCAGGCACCGACCTCAAAATTATAAAACAAAAAAATTATTACATAATAAACAATAATTTCTTAATTACATGAACCGAAAAGACCAATAAGTATAAAATTGTTGCAAAAAACATTTATTTTTTGCTATTTATTCAACTAGTAAGTCAGTTTAGTTTTTTCAAGTTATTGTTGTATTTTATATTACTATATTATATTTTAATGCATATTTCACTCCTTGTGACTGTATAGACCAAAAACTAAAATATAATAATTGTTTTAAATAAGTTGTTTTCACCTGTCGCTAGCGCCACTAATCCCTAGATACGGCGCTGATATTTTATAATTCTCTAATGCAGAAACATAAGATAATAAAATTAATCATGGTTTAAACATTAACATGATTTTATGATGATTTTATTGCTTGAATGTTAACGGTGGTCACTTTGACGCATGATTAAATAGCGGTTTTTCCTTGTTAACAGTTGTCTTTTTACTATTTGTACATTTTTTATTCTTTAAAGAGTCTTTCTATCATAACACAATATGGGAGCATACGAAAAGTTGAAAAAGGGCCAATTTTAAACAACGATTAAATAACAATGGAAGGCTAGTATCAAAGGCAAAAGAAAATGATTGAATAGAGATTTACCAGACCTTTAAAATGAGGTGTGACTTGATACCTAATGCCATTTGAAAAAATGTAAGGGGTGCCTCCAGTAGGGAGGGGGTGAATCTGACGTTTATGACATTAGCGCCAAAAAGTGTCCCCTCAAGTTAAAAGTTGACGTGTTTCGGCATTTCTTTCTAAATGTCCCATTTTTGAAATATTAAGGGTGGGTCCTTTTCAAATGAACACAGTGTATAATTCGACCACATGCAATACATAACTAATAGCGTTGAGTGATAAATTCACTCAACGCTAATAGGTAGAAATGATGTGAACAGTATATCTTTTTTTTCATTGCATTTTCAATTACATAACGCGTTTCATTATGTGTGTGGGCCAGAGTCCAGAGTAAAGAAGAAGTTCTAAGAATTATTATGATTTTTATTGTTTTTATGTCTACAAATTATACAAGCTTTACAACTTTTTGTTTTGTTACGAAACACCTTAAATTTATAATTCCAAACACATTTATATTTTGAATGTTACAAATACGAGTATACTCCTTGTCTATACATTTGTCGCTGACTGAGCATAATTTAACAATACTGCCGCCAGCACACTAATATAAAACTGTAGTCAAGGACAATCGACTGCAATTTCCGATTTCTAATAGATAAAACATTAAACAATTTCCCAGGGATGCATAAAATTATATGAAATAATGTTAATATTAAAAAGGTTGTCTTTCATCATGAATAATGGTATAAAATGATAATGGATGATTAAATTTTCTGAAGAATAAGTAATACGAATATAATGAATTATTGAGGAATGGCGATAATCTTTTTCAAAACCAAGCTGCCGACGATATAAACGCAATTTTTGCGACCCGGTCCGATCCACCTGACGCTTACCTTAACGAGAAAAAACTGCTCGTGACTCGTGACAGACGCCCAGATCCCGCTGCACTGATAGACTTGATGGATGGATGAGGGATTCATAAAATGGGCACCTCAAAAAGCTCAAACTAATGGATCTAGAAGAATGTATATTCTGTGGAATGGAAGTAGAAACCTCCGTACTTACGGAATGCATAGCAATACAGAATCCTAGAGCACAATATCTAGTGAACAACTGGATATAAGAGTATAAGAGGGACACTTACCTAAACTGGAGCCTTGCGGATATCCTATCCTAACTACTAGTCTCCGAGACTTTCCACAGTAACTAAATAGAAGAAAATCAGGTGAATGTCACCCCAGTATACATACATACAATCGAAGTTTACGAAGTTATAGTTTATTTATGTTGACATTAACAAACAAAAGTTATTCAAGCCATATTTTTGGTAACCGACTTTTAGGGTGATTTTTAATGTGGTAAGGCATTACTTTTAACTATGGAATGTCGTGAGGCCAGCTTAAACTGCTTGACTTCAACCTACTAAAATTGTGGCTTTGGACACTTTGGAGCTGAACGCCTCATCTTATTTAAACAAATTAACCTCAAAAAAGTCAGTTTAGTGTCGATTTTAGCCTAATCAGCAGAGTACCAAAAGGCAAATAATCAAGAACCAAAGAAAATAATAAAAGTAAGCTTTTTTAAATACGTTTTAATAGTGCTAATAGACTGATAGTCTTTTTAAGGTCAGTTAAAAAATTATTCATTGTATGTATAGGTAGGTACTCTTCATTTATGTTATCCTCAATTTAAATAAATGACTTTTTAGATAACAGCGGCTGCTATACAGTCATGCAATTTATTTACATCTTCAAGTTTATTGAACTCTTGTACTTAAGAAAACGTTAACTAGAAAGATTATCATTATATTGTGCGTTGTCACAGCTGGTTGAGATTGAAAATACATTTTTTAAAATTATAAATACGCCCAACTTAAATTTCCCACTTCACTCAACTCAAATGCAAACTGTTGAAGACACTTGTTATAATGTATAACTCACTGAGTATGGTTTTCTGCTGGCCATAGCACATGTTAAGCATACTAGTTCATAGCCGTGCCACTGGCCATACGCTGTAGGTGACACAAAATATTAAAAGAAAAAAGAAACACAACCTCCTTAAAGTTATTTGAATGTTCTGGTAAAAAGTAATAAATTCAAAATATGTTTTACTTTTTTTTTCGATCTGCTATAAAAACGTGTTTTTTAATCTTTTAAACTGTTATTTATTTTTACATTTGTAGTCTCTGAACAGTAGTATTCATAGTTGAACAAATTATATCGGGTGTGACCGGGAACTGAACCCCGGATTTCTTCGCACATGTTCTATTCACTATCATATTCGTCCATTGTTAGATTTTGTTATGATCTATTGTTTAGATTATAATAAATTAATCGTTAATGATGGTCAGGATGTTGGAACAAACTTATTAAAATTATTTTATTGTCATCGGTCCCTGATAAGTTTAAATAAATTAAATCGGTATTAAGGAAATGAAAATTACGTTACATACATACAGGTAAAGCTAATAAGACCATGATAAAATAGGATTTTTCTAACCATAAAAGCTTAGTTAGCAAAGTATACAGTAACACAGGTTGTCTATTAATTCGGGTATATACCGAAAGCGCCGATTTTACCTGTACTAAACTAGATGCCCCGAAAGGGTCATTAATCCGACCGTCCACTTGCGCCGGCTATCGGTCTGATGATCCACAGCGGGGTGTCATCCGAATTAAAGGATTAAGAAGGTAGATTCTTGAAAATAATTATATTTGAGAATTTTAAATTTCGTTGGTGTGGTTTAACAAAGCAGGGGTTTCTAGGTGGAGATGTGCGAATAAAAATTGTACAGCTAAGCTCTACACCGATGAAAATGGTTAGGTTAGGTTTAGGTTAGGTTAGGTTAGGTTATATTTATATAAAAATAAACAGTGTGTGTATACCTACAAAAATAACTAACCAAAAATATAAACAAAGATTGCAATTTTTATCAGAAAAAGTCGAATTATATAAAACAGGACATATCCAAAGATTTGAATTTGTAAAATATGTATCATACCATTACGGCCCCCTGTAGAGGCAATTGGCGCAAGTCGACCCTGGGATTATGGTTACCTGAGATTGCTCCGGCGCAAAAGGACTATGAGATTATTAAAATAATCATCAATCGGCGCATTCGGTCTATGCCCATTAATTCACTATAAGGGGTTTTCGCAATTCACAGATTCGAGTTGTCAGAAAGACACCCAGTATCAAGGACCATATTGATTGAGTATTTCTATTCAGATGTTTTATAGACATTGCCTGACATGTAGTAACAAAAGTTTTTTCATTAAAAAAGAGAGTCACCGTCCAAGTGATCTTTTCTTCAACAAGACGCATAAGAAACAAGAAAAAATAATTATAATATTTCGTAAATGTGTTTTGCTAAGTAATTAATTATTAATAATATTAAGATAATGTGGCAGATCACCAATAATATGTAGTGGGACTCTACAATATATAGAATTCCACGAATCGACTGTATTCTACACGACTGGTACATTTTTGACGACAAAAGTACCCACAAAAGCAACAACTGCTTCTCGGGCTATATACCCCGACAGACATTGAATTACACTTCTAAAGTAAACGGGGTTGGTATTTATTTATTTATTAAGTATTCTTACAGATTTTACAATCTAATTACAAGAATACTGTAAAACAAATGTAATGCGAAAAAAAAACAATACAAACCAAAAAAATTAATCATTATTATTCTATCAGAATTGATAGCAAATAATTACACGTAGATAATTTGTATGTGAAAAAATTAAATTGCGAAACAGAGTTGGTGATATCCAGATCTATCGATGCCGAATAACTATTGGCTAGTCGAAGCATGGTCATCAAAGGCGCACGGTATGTATGTATTTAACAAGAGAGGTATTCTAAACACTGGAGAAGATCTTGAGGGTCTTGAGGGAACATTGAAAGAAATGCATTTTAAAATATCAGGTGCCATTATGACGTTATTAAGTAACTTGTGCAGAAAAACCATGGTGGCGATGATGTGTCGTCTCTTCTCTAAAGAAACTATATTAAATACTTTTCTCAAGTCAGCTGTCCGCACCGTTACATAATTGGGCCAGAAACTTGTTCTGTATTTTTTCAATTTGTTTTAGAATTGTTTCGCCGTGCTAAATTATGGATGCAAACTCCAATTTTGATCTAACTAAAGTAAAGTATAACATCTTAAATGTATCTAGATTTCTAAAACCAGCACTATTTCTTATTATAAACCCTAGCATTCTGTTAGCTGATTTAGTCATATTGTTTATGTGACTATGAAATGAAAAAGTATTGTTATACACTACTCCCAAATCTTTTATTTCATTTTTTCGCGATATCACTTCTGTATTCATAATATATTTAAAAAGTAACAGGTGATTTTCGCCGAGTTATTGACATTATGTAACATTTGTTAATATTAAAGTAAAGTTTATTTTTTATACTCCATTCATGTAAATTATTGATATCTTTTTGTATAGAAACACAGTCTCTAACCGACTGAACTCTTTTAAACATTTTTAGATCATCAGCGTAAAGTAGACATTCAGAATACTGAATTACTGAAGACAAATCATTAATAAATATAGTAAACAGAAGAGGTCCCAAATTGGACCCTTGAGGTACACCAGAGTTAGCATGAAACTTTCCTGAAGTATTAATATTATGTCTAACCATAAAATATCTGTTTTCTAAATAACTTTTAAATAACTCTAACCCTATATCGTGATTTACTAAGTCAAAAGCTTTATGAAAATCAGTATAGGCAATATCAAGCTGTAATTTACTTTCTACGGTATCAAAAACTGTATTACTGAATGCTAACAGATTGGTATTAATAGATTTACTTCTCATGAATCCATGTGGTTGAGGTACTATATAGCCTTGTATGTAATGATAAAGCTTGGAATAAATAATTTGTTCAAACAATTTGGCCGGAGAACATATTATCGAAATGCCTCTGTAATTCTCAATATCTATTTTGTTACCTGACTTAAAAATAGGTGTAGTTATTGAAGTTTTCCACATTGTGGGAAATGTATTAGATCTAATAGCTAAATTAAAAATATAAATTAACGTATATCTATTAAGATAGAACCAACCATTCTGGTTTGCGATTAGAAGGAATAACATCACTTGTAGACCGGTTTCGGCGTATTTGCGCCTCATCAGT
This sequence comes from Lochmaea crataegi, assembly GCA_947563755.1. NCBI lineage: Eukaryota > Metazoa > Arthropoda > Insecta > Coleoptera > Chrysomelidae > Lochmaea > Lochmaea crataegi. The sequence goes on along the minus strand of OX387425.1, from coordinate 41,532,984 downwards.
ACGGTCTGTTCTTTGGAAATTTATTTTTCTAATTTTGTAAAGCGTTATAATAGTATTGAACTATTATTTTTTGACGTTTATAGATCACGCTTTACTAATAAGACAATTATTTACAGGTAACTGTAATTAAGTAAATAACTGTGCTATATTCTTATCGGATTAACGACTACCTGCTGTGGGTTTTTCTCTTGAATCAATCATGTTGGTGTAAAGTTGAAATGAAATATCTTGGAATTGAGTATACCTTACATTATAAAGTAAATATTTTCCCGATTATGACAATTTACCCTAATGTGACTACTTGATCGAGTTTTGATAATCACCTAATTTAGACAATTAAATTTCCAATTAAACATATTTAAAATTATACGTACTTATGGGTTTGTTTATTATTTTACCAAAATAGTTATATTTCAAGTGTATATTTTGTGGTGTTTTATAAATGTATTTTTAATTATGTGAAAATATCACGTAGTTACATGCGTCTTTGGCGCTTCAGTAATGTTCATTCCTAAATTTTCAACAATTAATTTTTAAATTATTTCTAATATTGTAATCTATTTCTTTAATAAACATTATTATTATTATTATATAAATATAATTAATTCTTATAGTTTCACTATTTTTTACGACGCATTATTCTTCGACCTTAAAAAAAATGCAGTTACAATTCATTAAGTTGAAACCACTTCAGACGATTAATGTAAGGGAATATCCTACAACGTAATAATTTTGAAAAAAAATTTCAATTCTTATGTCACACAGTCTGTTTCCCTTGGTATTCAATTATTACGGGAATCAACAGTAAATTAAAATCAACAAATCGACCTGTTTGCATACATCAAAACTGTTTGTTTTAATTTTAACCCGTAAGGTATCGACACTGGAAAATAAATAAACGTTTTCTTCCGTTAGGTGTAAAGGTCACGTGTATTATAACGTATTATTTAGTTCTTTATTGGATTCTTATATAATTGAGCGCAACCAGGAACAATAATAAATTGCCGACATACCGAGTATGATTAAAAACAGTATACTATGAAAACGTTTTATTTCCCACGTAAGAATAAAAAAATTTCTGATTCAAGTAATTAGTAAAGGATTTTTTTCTACGACAACCTCGATAAATGTTCATTTTATAACCGTAACTTCAATCATAAACTAGCACATTTTGTACAGAATTTCATTTTTGCATCGGTTGCTAGGCAAGTTGCTAAGCAACAAATGCGAAATGGAATATTTCGTGTTAGGTCTAGGTTCACTCTAAAATCACGACGACTACGTCTTGTCAAATTATACGTCCAGCGACAAATTGATGAAATGTCAGCAGATCGTTTCTGTCAAAGTTTTAGTATAGGTAGCGAATCGTATGTTATGATGTTATATTATGATATGTTGTCATAGAAAAAGTATAGTATGCAACTTGCAACAAAATGGCCATTTTGCACTCGGCTCGTGCTGCAAATTTCATACTCGTGCAAAATGGGCATCATTTTGTGCTCATTGCATAATATACTATTTTGTTAAAAAAATGGAATCTATAATTACAAAAATAATGCAATTTTGCATTATAGTTATTACTATAAAGTCAATAACCCTAGAAGTATTTACGTTTACAAATACATTTATTCGTATTTTCAGTGTTTCATTATAAATTGTTCATATAGTTACTAAAGAAGCCCTACCTTTTATAATAAATATTAGGAAATTATATTATCGCATTGTTGTGACACTTTATTTATATATTCATATATTTTTTATAAAGTTTATTTATTATGTTGGAATCCACAATGTTGCCATGTCGTATTATTTAATAGTAATAATCATCCAATTTGTGGCTCCTCAATCTATGTATGACCTTTAATACTTATTATTTAATAGAGATAAATACATAAAAAGCGATTTATTTAATTTTTGATAATATAAAAAACTTCTTTTATGTATCAGTGCATGCTTATAAACAGGATGTCAACCTGAAGGTTTCTGTAATTCAGCATTTATCAGTAAATGTGACAACATCGCTTATATTGAATGCTTATGTTTGTTGACAGATCTTTGTTTTGAATTTGACCAAATCTTTTATGGCTGTTGTATTCAAATTCTAATGTAAATCAATCAAGAAAACTTAATTTATTCGATAAATTGGGTCAAGTTTCGTTTAGCCGAAATCTATTAAAAAAGAAAAAAAATTGTTTTTGTCATTTAGGCACCTCAGGGAGTATATTACTGAAAAAATTTTGCCGCGGAAATGCGCTGTTGCCATTTTTTGAATGCGGTTTAGAAGTAACGAAATGAGATATATAAAAAATTAATATTATTTTATATTGTAGACTTATTTTTAAGCACCGATAAGAAAATGAAAATCCGCGGAAATGCGTTGTTTCACCACTATGCAGTGATCCTCTTCCCGACCTTCAACACAGATCAATGAATATCTATTCTTATCAACTTAATATCGCTATGGTCAATAATGCGAAAATTTAAAAAAAATTGTCAATAAAGCATAAAAACGATAATCCTGATAAAGCATAAAAGGTGGGTATGTATACATTGTACATATATGTGAATTTAATATTCTATATTCAGTTTTCAGTATATATTCAATTTTTAAAAGGCAAACACATTCCACCAGATGAATTCGCAGATCGCCTTTGCGAATATTTATGGCGACGCCATTGCAAAAAAAAAATAACTTGGATCCATTCATGGAGCTTATTCGTTGTATCGATTTAGAATATGGCAATTTCAAAAATAAATAATATTTCAAACGAAATCTGTTTTTCTGTGAATTATAAGGCGCAGTAAGAAGGTCAAAATCTCCAATAAATGCAAAAAACCACACATATATAATATTCCCCACCCAGCACCCCACTTCACTCCACGATCCCGAAAGTATGTAAAAAAGTTGAGAATACTATGGAAAACTTCGAAATATTGAAGATTTTCTATTACACCGCCCTTATGATAAATTTCCGCGGAAAAAGTTATATAGAAAAGTTACAGCAAATTATTAATCAAACAAAAATATGTAGTTTTTATCTTCCTATCACATTTCGGCACTTCTAAACCCGGAAAAATCAATGAAAATTATTGTGATAAAAATACATTTTCGAATAAAAATTAGTTCACATCGTTATATTAAATGTTTTTACGTCATTCTATAACGAAAAAACTATTAAAAACACCGTAAAGTTTCGAATTTTAGTTAATAGTAGAAAAATTTAAAACTCGAGTTTTCTCAGAAACGAAGAATTTCCGCGGCAAAAATTAAATTATGTAGTGCTCGCTTTCTTGTATAGAATCATCCTATAAACTGATATTCCATGTAACTGATTTCGGCTAAACGAAACTTGAGCCACATCGTTTCACAGATAAACAAGTTCTGAACAGTTCTACAGTTCTGAAAATATCATTGTCGTATCATTTGATATATAAATACTATTTAACCATTCTAATAAGAATACAATAAGTTATTATTGGTATTGATGCATTGTTGGTGTTCATTTAAGTAAATATTGGGGTCCTCAAGATGCAAATCAACTTCAGCGATGGAAGAATATCATTCGGGAAGGGAATATTCCGAAGGAAGCTGGACTATATTCTAGCCATTTCATTTCAAGTGATATACTGGATAGGACAGGAGAGAGAAAAATGTCTTAGAGCAGTAGCAGAGTCTGTATCCAATCTGGTTGACGGCAACTATAATTCATTCCTCGAGTAATAAATAAATTTTTTAGATATCGATTAATAAATATATTATAATAATAATAATAATTATTCTAACGCTTTAAAACAAAATTTTGAAAATTGTTTTTCAAAAACCAATTAGAAGGGACAACATAGCTTGCAGACCGCCGGTTTCGGCGTATTTAACTCTTTCGTAATATGGTGGAATAACAGTCCTATTGGATGTATATAGTTTATGATACCGGTTTGTGAATGTCGGGTTTGATTGATTACCCACTGAAATAGTGATGGGCAAAACCAGTACAATTGGTTGTACTATAGCACACTCCGTACAGTACACCAAATTGTGCCGTACAATTGTACGATGAGAACCGAGCGCGACTTAGTAGAATGAGAAAGCACAACCCGTAGTACATAAAAGTACGATACGTACAGTACATACTTACTATTACTGGTTATTTATTGGTGAAGTAGTAGAATCTGTAAAATAATAATACCTTTGAATATTGTTTCACTGTAATTATTATAATAACTTTACCAGCACACCAGCTCCCAACCATCGAACCAGCAACTAAAACCAATGAACTAATGGTGGATTGTACTATTAGTACAATAAAATTGTACGGCACATACACCGTACATTAAAGTGTGCCGTACATTTTGTACGACACGCACACGTACTTCCCATCTCTACACTGAAAGAGCATAGGAAATTGTAAGATGTGTTCTCCGTAGATGTAAGGATGGTTCGCCGGTTTCACATTGTAGACTTTTGATTGGACTCGTGCAGAATGCTCCAGTAATTATCCTTAATGATGTATTTTGAAGAGTATCAAGCTGATTTAATATGGTCTTTCTTCTTCGCTGTAGTATATACTATAGAACCATAGTCAATTTTGGAACGGATTAGAGTTTTATATATATGCACATGTTTTTTTGATTTGTTGAATACGTTGTTTCCATGAAATTTTTTTGTCAAATATTATTCCAAGGAATCTGATACTTTCAACGTAGGTTAGCGTTTTTTGGTCAAGATTCAATTCGGGATAATATGGATGATGTTTTTTGGTAAACAATAGACATTTTGTTTTGTCTATTGAAAATTTTGACCAGTGTCGAAGTTGACTTAAGACATCTTGGATATATTTCTGAATGGAATCAATATTCTGTCCCTTACAAAATAGTACCAAATCATCTGCATATAGTCTATCTTTGACTAGTTTGGGACACTGAATTAGGATTTTATTGACAGCAATTAGGAATAACGTTGCACTGATAACAGATCCTTGTTCAATTTATTTGTTCTTTTCGGGATGAAGTGCTGTTGTTTATTTTAACTTGGAAGTAGCGATTTTCCAAAAAATGTTTGATAAATTACAAGATATTTCCTGTTATACCCCAAGACTGAAGAGGCATCATAATATCGTAACGCCAGGCTGCATCTAATGCTTTTTCTATGTCAATAAAAACTGCGATGCATTCCTGTTTGTTGGCAAAGGCTTCATGTACTCAGATTCTAGGTCGATTAGATTGTCAATGGTAGACCTGTTATTCCGGAAGGCACTTTGTTCGTTTATTATTAAGTTATCTTTTTCTAGTACCCTTAGCACTCTTTTGTTGATAATTTTTTCCACGATTTTGCACATAACGTCAGTCAGAGATATAGATCGATAAGAACTTATATTTGTTCTTGGAGAGTATGGCTTTAATATAGGTACGATAGCTTGAGACCATGAAGATGGAAGCTCCACTTGCATTTGTTACGTTTTCACGATTTTTGAAGAAACAAGTGTAGTCTTTCAAATTGTGGTTTTGTTTATTGAAATTGGTCTCTTGAAGGCAAATAATAGATGGAGAAGTTTCTTTTATGAGTATTCTTAATGTGTCATAATGTGTCATAATCCACTGTAAAAGATTGAATTTTAATTATTAATGTAATGTTTTTCTTATTTATTTAAATAGTTTTTACGGGTGGGATAAAATTATAGACAATACTATGGCTAATTACTATTAATTTATTTAGAGAAACACTTACACACTGTATTAAACTTAATTTATATACACACTTTACTTAATATCTACTAATTTATTTACACTCCGTATAATAGTTCCAATTTACTTTTACAACTTGAATATTACACTATTTTTCTTAAATAATTCACTATTTCATTCACTGTCTGATTACTAAAAAAATCTGTAAACTGTCTGTGAACTAACTCTGTACCAACTGTCTGACTAACTTAAAAACTCGCGTATAATAGTCTTTCTCAATTCTCGAAGGTTCATGATTTTTCCACGCTCCTCGTATGCGTAAACACTGCCGTACCAGAATACTCTAGAGAACATCAGTACGAGAACAGACGCTTGGCATTCGCCAAAATTTATAGTTTAGTGACAGGGCCGGATTGGAGTTGGTGACTTCACAACATTTTCCCCTCCTTAATAGGAAGTTCCTCCTGGAACTCCTTTGTAGCCGGGACCGGATGTTTAAATCGGCAACTGGACCCATTTCTACACTTTCCGGTCGTATGGAAATAACAGGGCACTGTCTTCATCGGACACTGATAACGGGGTGTATAGCTGCATATTAATATGTGGACATCGGTATCTTCAAAGATCACTTCCACCATTATATTCCTGATGATTCGCCAATCCAACTGGCTGCTCTCTATCTTGGGCATAGCTAGTTTCTTCACGTTGTAATCCAGCACGTGGTATCGAAGGCTTCGTAGCGCTTCCCACACATTCCGGTAGGTGGATCGATCTTGAAATTCGTTCTTTGTTACCAGGTATGAATTGTGTTTGAGTCTCAGTGTCTTGCCAGGGGTTGGAATCTGTTCTGCAAGTTTTTATAATTGGCCAAACTTCTTTCGAAATGCGGTTGCCAAACCTTGTTCGTTTTTTATACTGGCGGGTATGTTGTGTACCAGTGAATAATCTTCCAGGAGCGTGAACAAATCTTGTCATTGCTCTGTAGTGACTCCAAGTCTAGCTTTACCGGTACCTCCATATGCGCCCATACATTCTTCGAAGGCAGGGTCTGGATCACATCTAATGCATCTCCCCGAAACGCGATGGTTGAGTTCACTGCCTTCTCTTTATCGGACCGATTATTCGCTCTAGCTGCTGCTTCAAATTGTTTAACATAGTTGGTCCACGACGTCTTTCCGTCGAACGTTGGGCCTTCACTCGGGCAAAACTTCCAATATCTTATATCTTGGGGTGTGTTTCTGGCTTGCAGTGTTGAATTTGTTCGATCTTTTTTCTTCCGTTGGCGTGTTTTGTGATCTTGAATCTGCCATTTTCCTCTCTAACTCCTGGATTTTCTCATCCGTTTTTGTTATCTTATTCTCCATTTTCTTAATATCTGATTATAGAGGCGAAATTTTATTTTCGACTTCAGCGGCAATATCATTTTTCAGATATCGGCAGTAATATCGTTCTTCATAGTAGAAATCTCGTCCTTCATATTAGCAGAAATCTTCTCGTCCGTAGCGGAAATATCGTTCTTCATAGTAAAAATCTTCGCGTCCATAGCGGAAATGAAAGCAGAAATATCGTTGCTCATAGTAAAAATCTTCTCGTCCATCGCGGAAATTAAGGTGGAAGCCTCGTCGCTGGATAAAAATGTTTCCGGATCCAAGGTGTCACTTTCCAGTGCTATTTTCAATCATTCAACTATGGCAATACTAGCGGTTGTCATAACAGGTGATTCTGATATAGGCGTGTGTTCAGGTATTTGATTGATAAGAGAGCTTGTAGTGATAATACTGTCACATGTCATAACATGAAGGTCTATAAGAGAGATTGGAGTTGAAGTAAAGGTTGGAGGAGTTTGGGGAAATATGTCCGTGTTGCTTGCAGAGAAAACATAGATTATCAATAGGTACTTACGTAAATTCAGTAGGAAGTATTGTCGAATTATTTGAGATTCTATACGAAAATAAAATATTCTTAGGATGTAATTTGGTGCCTATAATGTAGAGGTATTCTTCGATTTTGACATTATTTAGAGAGTTAAAACACAATTGCTTGTTGTTTAGATATAAAATTTGGTTGTTGCGGTTTGCTTACAATATTTGAGAATGTTGCTTGAGGTTGCGGTTGATGCATAATTGAAGGTGTTGGTTGATTTATTGATGATTGCTGAGGTGGAGTTGCATGTTGAATTAACGTTGTTTGTTGATATGAAAGTAAATGATCATGGATGGTAACAATGTCGTCTGTTTCCATGTTTTGTCAGCATTTGCCTGAATATTATGCTTTGCTGGTAAAACTTTGAGATAAGTAATGATATTGGTGTTCTTCTTGATTAGTATATATTAGATACCGGTGTGAAGTTAGCAGCCAATTTCTGGCAGCCAGTTTCCGCCTAGCGGCCAAACGACCAGTGGCGTCGGAAAATAATTTTAATCAAAAATAGTAATTTAGATGCCTAGCAGAGGGAAACAAATTGAATCTGAATGGATAAAAGTATACAAAGGTTTTTGTTTGTGTTGATTATTAAAACATTTCGTTAAAAAATTATCTTACTGAATCGTTCTGGATTACGTAATATCCTATAAACAAGATTCAAATTTGGTACATGCATTCCTTGATAAGCGTAGAATAACTTATTATAAGATGAGTTATTTGCAAGCCGTCAAAGGGGGTGTTATCATCCTTCCAAATATTAAAAAAATCAGAAAGTATATACAGAAATGTTTAGCCACATTGAAATTTGGTACATGCATTCCTTATTAAGCGTAGAATAACTTATTATGAGATGAGTTATTTGCAAGCCGTCAAAGGGGGTGTTATCACCCTTCCAAATATTAAAAAAATCTTATTATGAGATGAGTTATTTGCAGGCCGTCAAAGAGGGTGTTATCACCCTTCCAAATATTAAAAAAATCGGAAAGTATTTACAGAAATGTTTAGCCACATTGAAATTTGGTACATGCATTCCTTATTAAGCGTAGAATAACTTATTATGAGATGAGTTATTTGCAAGCCGTCAAAGGGGGTGTTATCACCCTTCCAAATATTAAAAAAATCTTATTATGAGACGAGTTATTTGCAGGCCGTCAAAGAGGGTGTTATCACCCTTCCAAATATTAAAAAAATCGGAAAGTATTTACAGAAATGTTTAGCCACATTGAAATTTGGTACATGCATTCCTTGATAAGCGTAGAATAACTTATTATAAGATGAGTTATTTGCAGGCCGTCAAAGGGGGTGTTATCACCCTTCCAAATATTAAAAAAATCAGAAAGTATATACAGAAATGTTTAGCCACATTGAAATTTGGTACATGCATTCATTATTACGCGTAGAATAACTTATTATGAGATGAGTTATTTGCAAGCCGTCAAAGGGGGTGTTATCACCCTTTCAAATATTGAAAAAATCAGAAAGTATATACAGAAATGTTTAGCCACATTGAAATTTGGTACATGCATTCATTATTACGCGTAGAATAACTTATTATGAGATGAGTTATTTGCAAGCCGTCAAAGGGGGTGTTATCACCCTTTCAAATATTGAAAAAATCAGAAAGTATATACAGAAATGTTTAGCCACATTGAAATTTGGTACATGCATTCCTTATTAAGCGTAGAATAATTCATTATGAGATGAGTTATTTGCAGGCCGTCAAAGGGGGTGTTATCACCCTTCCAAATATTAAAAAAATCAAAAAGTATATACAGAAATGTTTAGCCACATTGAAATTTGGTACATGCATTCCTTGATAAGCGTAGAATAACTTATTATGAGATGAGTTATTTGCAGGCCGTCAAAGGGGGTGTTATCACCCTTCCCAATATTAAAAAAATCGGAAAGTATATACAGTAGGGTGTCCGTTATTTACGAAATTGATTTCTTGCTTGCTTGATGTTTCTTGCAACGCCCTCTAAATTTTTAGTTTATCATCTAACAAAATATATCAGACTATCATAAGCCCTTAATATTTGTCATAAACCTTGACACAAAGACGATACATTTTCCGTTTAACTTACATGGGATTTTGCCACTTTTTACAAATATTTTTTCTTTACTGAACTTGTTTTTTCGTAGCAATGACAAACTCATATCCTTGTACAGAATTGAACGCTCTACAAAAAAGGTCTCCTAACATTTTTCGATAAATTTACTCCTCCAAAAGTTATTCAAAGTCAAAGTTAACCCCTGGGTAAATTCTTAAATTTTTGGACTTTTACGACAAAATTATGATTATTTTTGTAAAAATTAGTCGTTTATTCCTGAAGATGAAAAACGACTTCAGGAAATTTCATTATTTATCGTTTTCGATTATCTCCCATATTGGTACTCTACATCTTTAGCGGCAGCTGCACCAAATCAATATCTCGAATTTATCAAATCTCTTTACAACTATAGAACAATCGATACAAATTTATCCCATGCCGTTGTTGAAAAATTTCGAAATTATTCATGATATTTGAGTCCTGAAGCAGCGGCCTTATCATTTTTCGACAAAAATATATCTCTTAGTGTCAGGCAAAAAATGGTTGAGGCTTTAAAAGTGAGTAATGACGAACATAACGATATTCCTAAACGCTTCATCCTTAATCAAGTTGATTTTAAATGGTTCAGAAGTGAAAACATCGATTATTTTATAAATTCAAATTCTTTACACAATTTTTTTAAAGGTTTATTATTGATACAATCTTTCTGCAATTAGACAGAACTAAGTGGTTAGAGAATCCTGGATATTTAAGAGGCTTAGAAATTGTAAAAAATTTAAGAGTAGTTAATGATACAGCAAAAAGAGCTGTTAAATTGTCCGAAGAATACATTAATATTCTAGCTAGAAGTAAACAGGAAAAACAATATGTGATTCAGGTTGTAAGCGAGTATAAAAAAAAACTATCAAAATGTAACTAAATAATGTTTAATAAAATAAATCAGGTATATTCAAATGGTTTAAAATTCATTCAGCTTGAAATTTTTTTATTTCTTACCTTAACAGCATTAGAATTATATATTTTTTAGAATAAACGACAGAAAAATAATCATAATTTTGCCGTAAAAGTGCAAATTTTTTTTCAATATTTGGAAGGGTGATAACACCTCCTTTGACGGCTTGCAAATAACTCATCTCATAATAAGTTATTCTACGCTTAATAAGGAATGCATGTACCAAATTTCAATGTGGCTAAACATTTCTGTATATACTTTCTGATTTTTTTAATATTTGGAAGGGTGATAACACCTCCTTTGACGGCTTGCAAATAACTCATCTTATAATAAGTTATTCTACGCTTAATAAGGAATGCATGTACCAAATTTCAATGTGGCTAAACATTTCTGTATATACTTTCTGATTTTTTCAATATTTGGAAGGGTGATAACACCCCCTTTGACGGCTTGCAAATAACTCATCTCATAATAAGTTATTCTACGCTTAATAAGGAATGCATGTACCAAATTTCAATGTGGCTAAACATTTCTGTATATACTTTCTGATTTTTTTAATATTTGGAAGGGTGATAACACCCCCTTTGACGGCTTGCAAATAACTCATCTTATAATAAGTTATTCTACGCTTATCAAGGAATGCATGTACAAAATTTCAATGTGGCTAAACATTTCTGTATATACTTTCCGATTTTTTTAATATTTGGAAGGGTGATAACACCCCCTTTGACGGCCTGCAAATAACTCATCTCATAATAAGTTATTCTACGCTTAATAAGGAATGCATGTACCAAATTTCAATGTGGCTAAACATTTCTGTATATACTTTCTGATTTTTTCAATATTTGGAAGGGTGATAACACCCCCTTTGACGGCTTGCAAATAACTCATCTCATTCTACGCTTAATAAGGAATGCATGTACCAAATTTCAATGTGGCTAAACATTTCTGTATATACTTTCTGATTTTTTCAATATTTGGAAGGGTGATAACACCCCCTTTGACGGCTTGCAAATAACTCATCTCATGATAAGTTATTCTACGCTTATCAAGGAATGCATGTACCAAATTTCAATCTTGTTTATAGGATATTACGTAATCCAGAACGATTCAGTGTACATAGTAAGAGAATTTTTTAACGAAATGTTTTAATAATCAACACAAACAAAAACCTTTGTATACTTGTATCCATTCAGAATCAATTTTTTTCCCTCTGCTAGGCATCTAAATCACTATTTTCGAATAAAATTATTTTCCGACGCCACTGGTCGTTTGGCCGCTAGGCGGAAACTGGCTGCCAGAAATTGGCTGCTACCTTCACACCAGTATATTAGATATTGATTTGAATTATTCGGTGAAAATAATCTGGCTTACTTTAATTTACGATTTTGTGTAAAGATGTTTAAGTATCACTTCTATCCACATTTGAAGATAAAAAACTGATTATTTTAGTTAGTTTGGTGAAAAATATCGGAGTTGGTTTTACACACTTTGTATATCGCACTTGACCAGAGGCGAACTCATTTAAGATAAGTATTTCTATTATTAATCGAAAATTTTAATACGATTATTCAGTCAATTTAAACTTTTCCTCAAACAGCACGGCACTGTTGTTGGAATCACTCTTTGTTTTGGAATGAAAGCATCGATTTAGATGTTGGTTACAAACAAAGTGTGTTGTCAGTATAGCGGGTTATTCGTCTAGTCTGTTTAATGATCGAAGGTTTACATATATTGGGATACTTTAAATAGTGGTAAAATACAGTCTTCCGCTATTACCACAGGCGTGCAGTAGGGATATGATGTAAATGATAGTTTAAAATGTTCATTAACTTAAAGGTGAAAATTTGAGAAACATGAATATGAAAAAATCATTTGAAATAGAATTAACTGAAACTAATAAAATTTATAACCAAATTACTGAAATAGTGATTCAGGCGAAATCGGCGATAAAATGAAATGAGGAATTTTAAACATTCCATTTAAACGAAAAACTACTTACTCCATCATATAGACATTAGATAATGATATTAACGTAGAAAGTAACGAAGGATCAAAAAACAGGCTGAAATGATTATCATGACAATGGAGTTGGTAGGGCAGGAAAAAAAGTATTTATCCCTACCGTACGCCAATAGTAATAGAAAAAACTATAATTGTTTACTACAAACCCGCGTTTTTTATTGCCATCACAAGCGTTCAACGTGGGAGGGGCAACGGGTAAATTTTCTTGCAGGCCAATTGACTGGCCCTCCTCGTCCAATCCATTGATTTCCATACTTAGTGTCAAAATATTGACAAACTCCTCAACTAAAATGAGCAGGACAACCATCGTACATGAACCATAAATTTTGCCGTGTCATTAGGAGAACGTCGTCCATTAAATCAGGTAGATTATTTTGCAAAAAGTAATAAAAAGTATAATATTTTCCAGTTAAACGGCCAGGTGATTACCGATTACTCCTATCCAGACATGTATGCTATATCTTTTCTGGCGCTTCGTCTTTTTTTATGGCGTGCGGATTTTCACCAATGTAGGGATAATGATGTACATTATGTAAATTAAAGATTCATCTAGCACCTCATGAACTTCATGAAAGTGAAACGCATAAAGGTTTTCTTGATCAATAATATTCCATATGGAGGATTTAAAAATTGCAGGATACATGGCCGGATTCTACTCTATTTCGTCCAAAATATCATTTTCGTACACCTCTGTAACATTCGGATGCCTGCCAATTTCAGTACTTTCAGGTAAGTACTACTGAGGTTTCTCTTAAGCGTAGGCGGAGAGCCGTAAATGTTGATCGACTGGGATGTCGTCCGTTAGGAAATCGTTCCGCGTTATCTTCGTTCGGCTGCACGAGAGTTACATTGCACCTCACCATATAGATTAAATTCATATCAGCATATTCTTTATAGGAATTTAATAAAAAAATTAGTGATTTCACCTTTTTTACGCAACAACAATAACAATAACTCTTCAACTTCAAAGCAATTTGACGTAGTCAATTCTTGGTAATTTGTCAAAGCCAACAAGGTACTGTAAAGATCGCTTAGTAATGAAAAAATTCACCATGTTGAACGCTTGTGATGGCAATAAAAAAACGTACGTTTGTAGGTTTAAACAATGTACCAAGTTTGATGATTGTAGGTAGCGGTATTTTTTAAATATGCTTAGAAAACTGACTTAACATCGTCATCTTCAAAGGGCACTAGTTCCCTTGTGAGGAAGTTTTTGGATAACGGTAAATTAGGTTAGCTGGACATAAAATCACATCTGGTACCTGAAGTTTGCGTTTTGTAGGAGAGTTTCTAGACACCCTGTATACATTCATACTGTATTCATTTAAAAGAATAAGATGCCTCACATTTAGCTAAAAAAACCGATAATATATATTTATAGGAAATATCTTATCATTTTAGCTCATTTAAGATTTGACGTTACTGCATCTGTTTGACAACTGTCATAGTAAGTTTTATTTTTAAATTAATTAATCGACGAAGATGTGAAGTTTTCTTACCGCATACCCCATATGTTAAAATTTACCAGCAATCATTTTAACACTAGGGGTATTACAAGTGATAATAAACATTTTTTACGATGGAACAACGAGCTACCGAGAAAATTGAAAAAAAAACCAGCACAATGTACCATCTAGGAGTGGTTTTTAGCAAAATAAGGGATGTTGCGGACAATGCTATAAGAGAGAAACTTCTCGTGGTTTTTTCCTACCCTCTAATAGTAACATTTCCACTTAATATGAAAATTGTATAATTTTTTCTACTAAAAAGTACTATTTGACTAGTATATCGTTCCTATTGCATTTTTCTCTTATCCTCAGACTTTCGACAGACGGGTAACGTTTACTTTTTTTTTCTTTCACAAAATCAAACATATATGACACTATCATAGTGTCAAATACCTTTGAAGGACCGCGCCCTGTCTAGCCTGACCCTTGATACTGGGGACGCCCACCCGCTTGTTATGCACGTAATATTCTACAATGACACGTGGATGTAGTCTCTCGTTATAAATTAACTCCGTAATAAGAAAAAAGGAATGAGGTGTGTGCGTGTGACATTAGAAATAATTAGTATAACTAGAATGCGTGCACATTTATTACGTTGCTGGTAATTAGCAACTAAAAATGTGTGCATGTATTACTCAATTGCTATGTAAACTGACAGAGTAAATCAAATAATACTATAAAAAGATGCACAAGAGTTGATGCAAAAATTATACAATTAATTAATTAGGATGCTTCGGAATCGGTTCGTTAATCTATTTTCTGACAGGTCCGATTTTCTCAAGTATGTATCTGATAAAATAGTTATTTTGTGGAACGAATTCATTAAAATTTTATTCCATTTGCCATAACAATCGACAAATGGTTTACAAAACATGTCTACATGGATAGGATTAGGAAATTATTATTAATTATATGGACACTGTACGAGACTAATTTTAAACTGGATTCACTCCAACGTAGAGGTAAACTTTATTCAAAATCAATTGCTTAAGCTTAAGCACGTGTTCGTCTCTGTCCCCATCTTTTCCTTTGATCTGCACATGCCGGCATATGCCTAATCAAAGGAAAAATACGACAAAGGGAGACGAACAGGTGCTTCAAATTCTGCAATTTATTTTGGACAAAATTTACCTCTAGCACCGTACAGTAAAGCGGCCTACTCACTATACGCTAATGCGATTCGTAATGCGTTTCGTTAAAAAACGCGCATTGATGAACCGACACATTGCATCTTACTCATAATGCGTTGATGCATTTCGAAATTCGTCCATGATGCACCAGTTCCCAGTTCAGTGTTGCAATGGATTTCGAGGGAGATCTACTTCTGCTGGCTGCAGCACAAGCATACTTAGTGATTGCATTAAAGAAAAAGAAGAGAGAAAAAAGAAGATGGTGGACGCAGTCTCTATACAAAAGCACATCTCGGTAAGAACAGGTTTTAATAACTAGACAATGTGAGTAATGTGAGCAAGAAGGTTCATTTACACGTTTGTAGGTATAACAGTACAAACATGATCATGGATATGCTTAAGGAGCCGTCTGGAAAATTTCACAATTTCTGCAGGATCAGTTACGAAGACTTTGACTTGTTGTTGAGTAAAATTGGTCCCCAAATACAGAAAAAGGATACACAATTTAGATTATTCATACCAGCGAAAGAAAGATTAGCTCTTACGCTGAGATATTTAGCATCGGGCGACTCATACCAAAGCTTAAGTTTTCTCTTTAAAGTTTCTCCGCAAATAATATCGGCAATAGTACCAGAAGTATGTCAGGCACTCATTATTGCATTATCTGAGCATTTGAAGGTGAGCACATTTTTTATTTTTCTATTTATTGTTACCTACCTAGGTATTATCATCAAAAAATTAAATGGACATTAGGTGCTACGAGATTTTAAAAAAAGGTTGAAAGAAAAATGTATTTATTAACCAAAGCACTAAATAAAAAGATAACAAAACATAAGCGTAAAAAAATAAAATATCTACTATGATATTTTCTTAATAACACAGAAACATTACCATAATTAAACTAATACAAACTACTAACTAACATATTATAATATGGTCATTTTGTTATTAACACAATCTACGGAGGTAACTGAATCTTATCTTCAGGGGTATTGTTCAGTTATATGTGATTTGCAGACTGAAAATTTTGGGAATCTAAAATGACCGTCGACTCAGGTTCTAATTGAGGTAACTGCTGCTGTAGAGCGAAATCTGATCCTATGGAACGGGGAAGTGAAGTGGTGAAGTCACTGTGTGCGTGATTAGAATGGTCGTACAAAGTGGAAGTTTGATGTGACGATGGAGCGGAATATTGAGAGCACGAAGAGCCGGGAGAAGCCAGAGGCATGGGAGTTGTAGATCGGAAATTTAGGGATTCGACTGGTTTTGATGTTGGTAATATCGATGAATTGAAAGTCGCATCAAACATGATACCATCAATTTTGTTCATAGTTATGCGCCTCGTTCGTTCATCAAGCTTCTGTAACTTTATGCCAAGATGTTCGCCATATACGGCGCATTCATTTCGGCTCGCACTAGCACTTCTTGTAGCTATTTGATCCTTAATTGCCATGAGCTCCTTGAATGCCACATCTGCATGGTCTGGCTCCTTCCGCGGTCGCTTCAGGTTACTTATTTTTTGTACTGGTTGTCTCGTAGGCACATCGTCTTCTAAGCGTAAAAAGTAAAAATAAATGCATTAATAATTATAGCCAAAAAAGTAATGAGGCAAAGAACCTTACTTTTAGTTATATCTGGAACTGTTTCAACTTTGAATTATTAGGTCAGTTTGTGATGTCTCCTTATCAGTATTTGCATCTTCTTCCTCATCTCTGTTTTTTTTTTCGCCATTGCTGTCTAAAGTATCCTGAAATAAATATAATTGTTATTGTTTCAGACTCCACAAGCATCTGCAGAATGGAAAAAAAATAGCGCAGTCATTTGAGGAACGTTGGCAATTTCCGCACTGTTGCGGTGCTATCGACAGAAAGCACGTGATCATACAAGCACCCGTAAAAAGTGGTAGTGAATATTTTAACTACAAAATGACATTTAGCATAATTTTAATGGCATTATGTGACGCTGATTACTTCATAACATATGTTAACATTGGAACACCCGGTAGAATGTCAGACGGCGGAGTATTTTAGAACTGCAAGTTGTCCGAGCACATGGAAATGGGCACAATTAATTTTCCCCCTGATGACGTTATAACAAATACTAATAAAGTACTACCGTATGTAATAGTAGGTGACAATGCCTTTCCCTTGAAACAAAATATAATGGTGCCTTACCCCGGAATACATGAAAAAGGATCTTTAAAACGGGTATATCTACAGACTGTCCAGAGCACGCAGGCTAATTGAAAATGTGTTTGGAATTATGGCATCGGTATTTCGCATTTTCAAAACACCTATTATGCTCAATCCAGGAAGAGCAAATATAATCGTAAAAACGTGTGTACTTTTGCATAATTTTTTGCGTAGGAGCAAGACCTCACGAACAAACTACACTCCACCTGGGGCATTTGACGGAGAAGTAGAAGAACATTTTGTTGCTGGATCATGGAGGAGGGATAATGATGCAATGACATCATTTATGCCATTGAAAAGGATTGCCAGACGACCTCGCAGTGACGCAGAAAGAGTTCGTCTTGAATTTGCAAACTATTTTTCGACAACAAGCCAAGTGTCGTGGCAGAACGAATATTAAATCATCACGTATAATGTTTTACTAATATAATATGTACCGCAGGGTGTTTTAAAAGTACCAATATCGAAATGACCGCATGGAACCCACTCTCTGAATTTTAAAAAAATAGGTACTAATAGAACACCCTATATAATATGGTAATAAACCTAAATTAAATAATAACTAACTACTTTTACTTACCAGTGTATCGAATTTTCCTTTCGGCGTGTATATTCCGTGTAGGAAAGCATCTAAAAGTGAGTATGGAGGCCATGTTGGGGTATATATGTCGTCGAACCCTGCTGCGGATTTTTGACTACAGGATACCTTTCTCCTGTAGTTTCGATAAGTCTGAAAAAGATTTTCTTTTTTCTTTTTTAATTCGCCGATGTCATCAAAGCCCATTTCTTCAGCAATAATTTTGTAAGCATCATGCACCTTGTACCGATTTTTTTTTGTTTTTGTCACTGGGATTCCACAAGCACGGATGTAATTGTATTTTTATACAAATTTAAAAACAGTATCGTCTTTCCATTCCATGTTACCCAAAAAAAATTAACTTTTCCCTCGGCGTACGTCTACTACAAACACGCGTGTGGTCGCGTCTATATTTAACTAAACGCAGAAACGCATTGCCAAATCAACAAATCTACTACGAAAGGAGATACGAATTTGATTCGCCGATCTTCATTTTTCCTTTGATGATTCGCCTAAATACCGACCTCCCGCCGAATCGCCGCATAACGCATCGCATTATCCTCATTATGCAAAAATTCGTGCATCATTGTATCAAATCGACGCATCAACGAATAGTGAGTAGGCCGCTTAACTAACGACAAGTAAATTCACTTCGTCTATTCAGTGGTTACCGAAAATTTCCTTACCCCGCCTATCGTCTGCTGAGTTCTGGTGAGTTTAAATCGTGAAAGTGGTAAGTACAGGGGTTGCGCGGCGATAACGGGGAGTACGGCGCCAGAGAGGCGTTATACCAAAAATTTCAAACGTTCCGACGCAAGTGAATCTACTTGTCGTTAGTTAGTGTACGGTGCCTATAGTACTAAAAATAACGGAAAACTACGAGGGCACTGTCTTTTTTTAATTTCCCGTGCAATAAATGCAACATTGCTCTCGTCAACTGCCATCTATTAATAGATTATGTAATGAAAAAATCCGGACGGCATTCCAAATCATTTCATAAAATGTACTGGATAAGTTGGTTCGGATTGTTTAAAGTCTAGTGAATCGGATTTTTATAGCTGGAGTCTAAACAAACACTACTTACCCTTCATGCTTACGGAAATATACATATACAGTGTGACCCATTTTGTTTGGAAGCACCCCTGTAAAATCCGCATTTTTCAACCGATTTTGATTTAATTTTTTTTGTTAGATTCAGTATCAAAAACAGTATTTTGGCACAAATTTTCATAGCTTAATTTTTATTTTCAAGGCCCTCTATGTTAATTTTTCTTTGCTAATAAAGACGAAAGTAAATTAGGCATTTTTTTTCTCAATTATGACTACAGCACTGGATTCAGAATCGTTACAAATGTAAACTACCAAAATTTTATAAAAAAATCTTTATTAACGACAAAGTTATTATGCAACATAAATTTGGAAAAAGTTGTATTTTAATTAATTTTTTACGTAGAATGTAGACAAATTTTAAAAATGGCAACAAAAACTAGGACTCAAACATATTGCACAGTGAAAAGTCCAAGCCGATAACTTAACCCGTTCTGGAGTTATAGCTTCTGAAAGTAATGTAAAATTGGGCTGATGTGATGAAAATACAAATTAACAACTAATAATACATTTTAATTAAGGTACTTAATAATAATTTAATTATAAATTTTTGTAGCCTCGACTAGACCTCCGTTAATTTCCACACATTTATCGTATCGTTTGCGACTATGTCTTAGCGCTTTCTTTATAACTTGTGGCGTTATTTCAGCACAGGCCTGTCGTATTCTGTCACACAGTTCTGCTCTATTCCTTGGACGTGTCTTATACACTTTTTGTGACAAAAGACCCCACAGATAAAAATCCAATATAGTTAAATCGGGCGATCTAGGAGGACATTCGATCAACCTATCCAATCAATGGGAAATTTTTCGTTAAGCCACTGCCTTACAATCCTAGAATAGTGTACAGAACAACCATCTAACTGAAATATCAAATTTCTTCTTTCTGCTAGTGGCAATTCATCAATCACTGCGGATAACTCACCTTCCAAGAATTCCATGAAGTTATTGGCATTCATGTTACATGTTACCCTCAAAAAAGAATGGACCTATTATCCTGTCTTTTAAAATACCGCACCAAACATTCACCTTTTCAGAATATTGGCTTTTGCAATTTATTACCTAGTTAGGATTTTCAGATGCCCAATATCTTGCATTTTGTGATGAAACTGCGCCATTGGTGGGAAACGTGGCTTCATCACTAAACATAACACTGGCTAACAATTTTCTTGAATTAAGGTAGATACTCACCTTGAGCCCACGAACAATATTCCATGCGTTTTTCTGTATCACCGGCCCTTAAAGTGTGGAGAAATTTCGGTTTAAATGGTCGTATTGAATTTCTCTTTAAACATCGCCGAATATTTTCTCTAGGCAAGGCTAAATCTAAACTAGATACTCTTAAGCTAATATTTGGATTGTTGGCAAAGTAGTCTATGACAACACGGTCATTAAAATTTCTTGCCTGCAATTTTTTTTTTAAATACGTTTGGTCACTGCTCCAGTCTCAATAAATACTTTTTAAATTTTGTGCACTGCAGAGCAATAAATCCGGAGATCTGGATGTCTCCGATTAAATATTTCTGTTACTTCTCGTTCACTTCTATCATTGTAACCACACACACGTACAATTTCAACTTTGTCTTGGATAGTTTAAGCAGCCATTGTCAAGTACAAGTAATTATTTAGAACATTTAGTACTTACTATTTCATACATATGTTACTGACTGACATAAATGAAATGTCAAAATCAAAGCCTACTTGAGATTTTGTTTGAATTTTGTAAAAATGGCTTCAATAAGTAAGGACATAATAAAGCTGTGGACATTACAAAAACTAAGTTGCAAATTTAGAGTTAAATTATTATTACTTCGATCAAAATGTATTGTTAGTTATTTTAAGAGTTGTTAATTTGTATTTTCATGGCATACTCGTTGATTGAATTTTGTTAATAAATGAAATTATTAAGCACAATTTTACATTACTTTAAGAAGCTATAACTCCAGAACGGGATAAGTTATCGGCTTCGAATTTTTACTGTGCAATATGTTTGAGTCCTAGTTTTTGTTTACCATGTTGCCATTTTTAAAATTTGTCTACATTCTACGTAAAAAATTAATTCAAATACAACTTTTTCCAAATTCATGATGTAATAACTTTGTCGTTCACAAAAATTTTTTTATAAAATTTTGGTAGTTTACATTTGTAACGATTCTGAATCCAGTGGTGTAGTCATATTTGAGAAAAAAAAAATGCCTAATTTACTTTCGTCTGTTTTGGTAAAGAAAAATTAACATAGGGGGCCTTGAAATTAGAAATTATGCTATGAAAATTTGTGCCAAAATACTGTTTTTGATACCGAATCTAACAAAAAAATTAAATCAAAAACGGTTGAAAATGCCGGTGCTTCCAAACAAAATGGGTCACATATGAGTAACTAAACTAGCATCTCTGCTTTAAGTAACATTGTTTAACTTTTTTGGCCACCTCAGTCGTGCAGTTGCAGTCTAAACATTCTTAATAACAATAATTTTGCTGCTTATAAATTTGTAATAGCACTTTTCAAGATATTCGAGGGTAAAGATATCTTATATCCACTTCTGGGCTTTATGTAGAATACAAAATGCATTCACATCAATTACAAATATACTAAAATTTATAAAAAATCAACTATACAGTTATAAAAGATACTTGAAGTGACTACCCTCTACATCGATGCAGACTTGAATATGGTCTTCATAAGATCGACTTACCTAAGCATTTGCGCATTAGCGTTTTGAAAAGTCTGCCTTATTCTATGTTTCCTGTCGTCTGGTGTACTTTGTACCCCTGAGCATGGGCTCTGAAGAAAAGATCAACTTTATTTAACTCTGGTGATCTTGGTGTCCAGAAAACTGGTCCTGCTCGTCCAATCCACCTTTCAGGAAACACATCATTCAATTGACTCTGAATGAGCGCATTATGATTAGCAGGAGCTCCGTCATGTAGATACCACATTTTTAACAAACGAATTAGGAAAATTTAAATGTTTATTGATATTTCAGAGCCTACTTAGACTAAGAAAGATAATAATGATGGTTGGTGGTTCTAATTTAACTATTTAGAAAAACTACATAAAGAAATCTGTCCCTTATATACTTGTGGCGCTATCATCGACCTTTTAGAACATGTTTCTAAAATAACACACTTTCCTAACACGTTAATTGTTGTGAAATAATTTGATGTAGCTGCTTTTTATTGAAATTGTGCAGTTTAAAGTATACGAGGTGTTACGATTTTCAGGAACATGTGGTCAGAGCTTTCGAAATACACTGTATAACCCTCGGTATAACCTACTACAACCTTATATCATTGCAATGGAGAAGTCAAGCAAAATTCAAATTTGAAGTAAAATACAGGGTGTCCCATAAAAAAATGTAACTTTGATCTCACACGGCGTTCCGGAACACGACGAATTTTAAAAAAAATAGGCCCTTAGGCTGGCTACAATCGGTAAAAATTTTATTCGAATATCTTCGAGGATTTACAAGATATTGGAGTTTATCGCACTAATGAATCACACTGTATATAAAAAGATTCAGAAACCGAAATGATCTTGGTAACTTCTTAAAACACAGCGAGTTTCAAAATCTGACACCATACCTGTTCATTTCTCAACTGTTAAATCTATTAATCTGTGATGTACTCACTCAGGTGAAATGTCTATATCCTCAGCAAACTCAGGGACCGTATTCTTGACAGTGACAGAGTAACCAAGCAAAATAAAGACAAAATATGTGTTCTCTCGGGAAGCTCTACTTCCTCAGTCAAGAATACGGCCTCAGGTAGTTTCATTCTCCGTTCGTCTATTATCAACAGTTTGGGGTAATCTAAACGTTCGTTGTCACTTGTGATGGTATGACCGCAACGGAACTCATTAAACCATTTCTAAACCATTGAAATTGATGGAGGAGAGTCCTCATTGTATTTAAAAGCATTTCCTTGGTTAAAATCCATGAGGTTATGCTTTCAATGACTGTCAAACACAGGCTAAATGCTATTAATAGCTGGCTGCTTACGGCAGTAGAGTTGCATTTGAAATTAATGCGCGAGAAATTCAAAGTCACCGATGGCGGCTCGAGGAGCCTTATAGGTTACATATTTTTTCAACTATTTATTCTTATTCTAAATGGATGCGAGACATTTTCCAACGTTACAGGGATTAGCCCACCTTGCAGCTCGAATCGGCGTTGTGCAAAACACAAGCGTTTCACACCAGCTATTTGCCTTTATCATTATATACATATATAATTTGCGCTTGACTTTGTCAGCTTCAGCGGGTCCACACGTGATCTATTCTTTTGTTACCAAGCTGGTGCGCTTATGCGCTCCCTGAGGAAGTTTTAAACATAAAAATTTCAAATTTTAGGCATCATATTTCATATGAGCACATCTGCAAAAAAGTAATTTCATAAAACAAAATTTTTAAAAAATAACACAAGTTGGTTTTTGATTTTTTCTTTTTGACTTTACACATAGCGGGCACTGACCACCCTGACAAGCCGCACAGGAAAGTTTCTAACTTATCCAAATAGCTTCCTATTTTTCCTAGTAAATAATATTCTATTCGAATCATTAAGAATGGGCGATAAGGAAATAATCGAAGGTACTTTTAAACACAGAAGATACTTATTTCCTATTTATAAAACAGATAAACTAAGAGTTTCAGGGGTAACTTTCCAAATGTAATTTCTGAAGCTCTGGCGTTATCCGATTCATATACAGTACATTTCTTCTATTTTTAGATGATTTTTAATATACCGTTGTCATATAAATTAAAACATTTTAATAGAACTTACTTATATGATTTAATAGCGTATTTTTTTTATTTTACTCCTATTTTGTTGTGTCCGAGGCATAGTGATATTTTACAGTGACACAATTTCACCACTGGGGAAACACCGACGTAGAGCGCGTACAGCCTGCAGCGAAACACCTTAGATTACTAGGGTCCGTAGCATATCACAGCTCGCAGGCATTATACCAATGAGCACGAGGTATAATGGAGATATGCCGTCTTTCGGGTAAAACCTAGGTCCCGAGTCCATGGATGTTGGGCTCGATAAAGATACCTGCCACTGGTTGGAACCGTTGATTGAGTATAAAACTATTCATTCAACGTTGAAACACTAGTGGATTCGGCAAAATTTCCGGTTAGGGGTAGAGTGCTCCCGGCGTCGGTGATTAGTCTCAGTTGCAGAAATATAACGACGTTAAATAACCAAATAAAAAAAAGGTAATTTTAGATGATCAAAATAAATTTGGAAAACTCTCCTGAAATCCTAAAAAAATTGTAGAAATTTTCAATAATCTTGGTAATAAATATAATGTACTATTAAGTAATCCGAGGAAGTATAAGGTAATCTCGGGTAATCTGGGGTAATGTTAGGTAATCTTAGGTAGTCAGGAAGTATTAGGTAATCTGAGGTAATTTTTAGGTAATCTCTATCAAAGGTAATTTTCGTACACTATAATCATTATTGTAATTCGGCTGCGTATTTGACGACTCGCTTTGGGAGTGGAGCAAAGTTTTTACTGGTTCGTATATGCTGACTGTGTTAGTATTAAAATTAATTATTATGTATATTACCCATTTACGAGAGATAATTTACTTGATTTCTGTTGTGAGTTGTTAGAATTGTGTTATTTCTGTGTTCTTTGTTCTGATAAATAGTATATTACATAACGTGTGCGGAAAGTGACATTTTTCACACGAGTGGGAAATATTGTAGCACGAGGCATAGCCGAGTGCGACAATCACACGAGTGTGAAAAATCACTTTCGCACAAGTAATGTACAGTATTTTTCCTACGATCACGTGATAATTTCACCAAATAATGTGTAATCAACATCTGACATATTAATACACAAAATGTTACAATTAAAGTCAACATAATTGATTTCAAGAAATAACAATAACTATCATTAGTAACAAAAATTTAATTAGTTATAGGTAGGTTATTACAATTAATTCTTAATTATTGTATATATGTCATTGTCAGTATCCACGATATTGTTATGCATGTCTGGGATACGTTGTTATTGTAGATAGTTCCAGGTAGGTAGGTATATAAACTGACCTCACAATTAATGCGCTTCACATTCACTAATCAGAATAATTTTTTGACATTTCTCACAATTTGTCAAAGTCTGCTTTTTATATATCAGATAATAAATACCTATAAGATGATTACATTTTCCGTTCATTATTAATGTTGGTTTGGATTAGTTGGTACAGCATCGGGCGCATCCCAACTCGTGCCCACTAATCCCTTAAAAGGTACAAGAGTAAAGGTCTCAATAATCTGTATACCTAACTCGTGCTCGATTGAAAAATTTACCTGTTCAAATTACCATCCCATCTATAGGAACAGGTATTATTGTTAAATTGGGTTTTCCTGAAGTACACAATTTATTATGAAAAACGTAAAAAGTTTCCAAAACTTCCATCAAATGCCGAAGAGGTGTTTGAAGTTTTAAACAATATCAATACACGCACTTTACAAGATGAGAACTTTGACCAACCTAACAAAACCTAACCCCAACCCCAGTTAGATTCGACGGCGGACCGAATTACGAAAAATTCGGAGTGCGATTTCGGAATTGGGTCCCATGTACCTACTATTTGTTTAATTTGACCAACCTAACAAAACCTAACCCCAACCCCAGTTAGATTCGACAGCGGACCGAATTACGAAATCAAGTGATATTGGAAAATGGTTGCGTTATTTCAAATAAATGACAACTGTATATGTAGGTCTTGAATATTTAATTATACTAAATAAGAATTAAAAACACGTCTATAAAGTTAGCACAGCCAAATGAGCACAATCGATTTTAATTAGCTTAACGATTTAGTGCTTTTTTTGTGCTAATTATTTGCGCAATTTTTAATTTTTGTGCTCTTATCATTTCGCTAAAATCGATGGCTGTGTCAGCTTCAAAAGAAGCTAGCACAGCCATATATGAAAAATTATTTATTTTGATTTTTTCTGGCACATCGATTTAGTGCTAATTATGTGCTTTCAGAATATGGGATAGAAAAAAATTTCGGATCACGATTGGTCAAAAAACCACCCCCAGTCCGACGAGGCGCAAGAATAAAGTCCTCGAAATTCTCAGCACAATCGAACTTGAATAGTCGATTTTAAATGCATTAATAATGGGCTTTCAAAATACTTATGTAGAGTTTTATTGCTCAATCCTTTCTGGTAAAAAACCACCCCCAGCCGACAAGGCGCAAGAGCAAAGTCCTCGAAATTCTCAGCGCAATCGAACTTGAATAGTCGATTTTAAATGCATTAATAATGGGCTTTCAAAATACTTATGTAGAGTTTTTGTTGCTCAACCCTTTCTGGAAAAAAACCACCCCCAGCCCGACAAGGCGCAAGAATAAAGTCCTCGAAATTCTCAGCACAATCGAACTTGAATAATCGATTTCTGACGCATTAATAATGGGCTTTCAAAGTACTTATGTAGAGTTTTATTGCTCAACCCTTCTTGGTAAAAAACCACCCCCAGCCCGACAAGGCGCAAGAGTAAAGTCCTCGAAATTCTAAGCACAATCGAACTTGAATAATCGATTTCTGACGCATTAATAATGGGCTTTCAAAATACCTATGTAGAGTTTTTGTTGCTCAAACCCTTCTGGTAAAAAACCACCCCCAGCCGACAAGGCGCAAGAGCAAAGTCCTCGAAATTCTCAGCACAATCGAACTTGAATAGTCGATTTTAAATGCAATAATAATGGGCTTTCAAAATACCTATGTAGAGTTTTTGTTGCTCAATCCCTTCTGGTAAAAAACCACCCCCAGCCCGACGAGGTGCAAGAGTAAAGTCCTCGAAATTCTCAGCACAATCGAACTTGAATAGTCGATTTTAAATGCAATAATAATGGGCTTTCAAAATACCTATGTAGAGTTTTTGTTGCTCAACCCTTTATGGCAAAAAACCACCCCCAGCCGACAAGGCGCAAGAGCAAAGTCCTCGAAATTCTCAGCACAATCGAACTTGAATAGTCGATTTTAAATGCAATAATAATGGGCTTTCAAAATACCTATGTAGAGTTTTTGTTGCTCAACCCTTTCTGGTAAAAAACCACCCCCAGCCCGACGAGGTGTAAGAGTAAAGTCCTCGAAATTCTCAGCACAATCGAACTTGAATAGTCGATTTCTGACGCATTAATATTGGGCTTTCAAAATACCTATGTAGAGTTTTTGTTGCTCAACCCTTTCTGGTAAAAAACCACCCCCAGCCCGACGAGGTGCAAGAGTAAAGTCCTCGAAATTCTCAGCACAATCGAACTTGAATGGTCGATTTTAAATGCAATAATAATGGGCTTTCAAAATACCTATGTAGAGTTTTTGTTGCTCAATCCCTTCTGGTAAAAAACCACCCCCAGCCCGACGAGGTGCAAGAGTAAAGTCCTCGAAATTCTCAGCACAATCGAACTTGAATAGTTGATTTTAAATGCATTAATAATGGGCTTTCAAAATACCTATGTAGAGTTTTTGTTGCTCAACCCTTTATTGCAAAAAACCACCCCCAGCCCGACGAGGTGCAAGAGTAAAGTCATCGAAATTCTCAGCACAATCGAACTTGAATAGTCGATTTTAAATGCAATAATAATGGGCTTTCAAAATACCTATGTAGAGTTTTTGTTGCTCAACCCTTTCTGGTAAAAAACCACCCCCAGCCCGACGAGGTGCAAGAGTAAAGTCCTCGAAATTCTCAGCACAATCGAACTTGAATAGTTGATTTTAAATGCATTAATAATGGGCTTTCAAAATACCTATGTAGAGTTTTTGTTGCTCAACCCTTTATTGCAAAAAACCACCCCCAGCCCGACGAGGTGCAAGAGTAAAGTCATCGAAATTCTCAGCACAATCGAACTTGAATAGTCGATTTCTGACGCATTAATATTGGGCTTTCAAAATACCTATGTAGAGTTTTTGTTGCTCAACCCTTTCTGGTAAAAAAACACCCCCAGCCCGACGAGGTGCAAGAGTAAAGTCCTCGAAATTCTCAGCACAATCGAACTTGAATAGTCGATTTTAAATGTAATAATAATGGGCTTTCAAAATACCTATGTAGAGTTTTTGTTGCTCAACCCTTTCTGGTAAAAAACCACCCCCAGCCCGACGAGGTGCAAGAGTAAAGTCCTCGAAATTCTCAGCACAATCGAACTTGAATGGTCGATTTTAAATGCAATAATAATGGGCTTTCAAAATACCTATGTAGAGTTTTTGTTGCTCAACCCCTTCTGGTAAAAAACCACCCCCAGCCCGACGAGGTGCAAGAGTAAAGTCCTCGAAATTCTCAGCACAATCGAACTTGAATAGTTGATTTTAAATGCATTAATAATGGGCTTTCAAAATACCTATGTAGAGTTTTTGTTGCTCAACCCTTTATTGCAAAAAACCACCCCCAGCCCGACGAGGTGCAAGAGTAAAGTCATCGAAATTCTCAGCACAATCGAACTTGAATAGTCGATTTTAAATGCAATAATAATGGGCTTTCAAAATACCTATGTAGAGTTTTTGTTGCTCAACCCTTTCTGGTAAAAAACCACCCCCAGCCCGACGAGGTGCAAGAGTAAAGTCCTCGAAATTCTCAGCACAATCGAACTTGAATAGTTGATTTTAAATGCATTAATAATGGGCTTTCAAAATACCTATGTAGAGTTTTTGTTGCTCAACCCTTTATTGCAAAAAACCACCCCCAGCCCGACGAGGTGCAAGAGTAAAGTCATCGAAATTCTCAGCACAATCGAACTTGAATAGTCGATTTTAAATGTAATAATAATGGGCTTTCAAAATACCTATGTAGAGTTTTTGTTGCTCAACCCTTTCTGGTAAAAAACCACCCCCAGCCCGACGAGGTGCAAGAGTAAAGTCCTCGAAATTCTCAGCACAATCGAACTTGAATGGTCGATTTTAAATGCAATAATAATGGGCTTTCAAAATACCTATGTAGAGTTTTTGTTGCTCAACCCCTTCTGGTAAAAAACCACCCCCAGCCCGACGAGGTGTAAGAGTAAAGTCCTCGAAATTCTCAGCACAATCGAACTTGAATAGTCGATTTCTGACGCATTAATATTGGGCTTTCAAAATACCTATGTAGAGTTTTTGTTGCTCAACCCTTTCTGGTAAAAAACCACCCCCAGCCGACAAGGCGCAAGAGCAAAGTCCTCGAAATTCTCAGCACAATCGAACTTGAATAGTCGATTTTAAATGCAATAATAATGGGCTTTCAAAATACCTATGTAGAGTTTTTGTTGCTCAACCCTTTCTGGTAAAAAACCACCCCCAGCCCGACGAGGTGCAAGAGTAAAGTCCTCGAAATTCTCAGCACAATCGAACTTGAATGGTCGATTTTAAATGCAATAATAATGGGCTTTCAAAATACCTATGTAGAGTTTTTGTTGCTCAACCCCTTCTGGTAAAAAACCACCCCCAGCCCGACGAGGTGCAAGAGTAAAGTCCTCGAAATTCTCAGCACAATCGAACTTGAATAGTTGATTTTAAATGCATTAATAATGGGCTTTCAAAATACCTATGTAGAGTTTTTGTTGCTCAACCCTTTATTGCAAAAAACCACCCCCAGCCCGACGAGGTGCAAGAGTAAAGTCATCGAAATTCTCAGCACAATCGAACTTGAATAGCCGATTTTAAATGCATTAATAATGGGCTTTCAAAATACCTATGTAGAGTTTTTGTTGCTCAACCCTTTATGGTTAAAAACCACCCCCAGCCCGATGAGGTGCAAGAGTAAAGTCCTCGAAATTCTTAGCACAATCGAACTTGAATAATCGATTTCTGACGCATTAATATTGGGCTTTCAAAATACCTATGTAGAGTTTTTGTTGCTCAACCCCTTCTGGTAAAAAACCACCCCCAGCCCGACGAGGTGTAAGAGTAAAGTCCTCGAAATTCTCAGCACAATCGAACTTGAATAGCCGATTTTAAATGCATTAATAATGGGCTTTCAAAATACCTATGTAGAGTTTTTGTTGCTCAACCCCTTCTGGTAAAAAACCACCCCCAGCCCGACGAGGTGTAAGAGTAAAGTCCTCGAAATTCTCAGCACAATCGAACTTGAATAGCCGATTTTAAATGCATTAATAATGGGCTTTCAAAATACCTATGTAGAGTTTTTGTTGCTCAACCCTTTCTGGTAAAAAACCACCCCCAGCCGACAAGGCGCAAGAGCAAAGTCCTCGAAATTCTCAGCACAATCGAACTTGAATAGTCGATTTTAAATGCAATAATAATGGGCTTTCAAAATACCTATGTAGAGTTTTTGTTGCTCAACCCTTTCTGGTAAAAAACCACCCCCAGCCCGACGAGGTGCAAGAGTAAAGTCCTCGAAATTCTCAGCACAATCGAACTTGAATGGTCGATTTTAAATGCAATAATAATGGGCTTTCAAAATACCTATGTAGAGTTTTTGTTGCTCAACCCCTTCTGGTAAAAAACCACCCCCAGCCCGACGAGGTGCAAGAGTAAAGTCCTCGAAATTCTCAGCACAATCGAACTTGAATAGTTGATTTTAAATGCATTAATAATGGGCTTTCAAAATACCTATGTAGAGTTTTTGTTGCTCAACCCTTTATGGTTAAAAACCACCCCCAGCCCGATGAGGTGCAAGAGTAAAGTCCTCGAAATTCTTAGCACAATCGAACTTGAATAATCGATTTCTGACGCATTAATATTGGGCTTTCAAAATACCTATGTAGAGTTTTTGTTGCTCAACCCCTTCTGGTAAAAAACCACCCCCAGCCCGACGAGGTGCAAGAGTAAAGTCCTCGAAATTATCAGCACAATCGAACTTGAATAGTCGATTTTAAATGCAATAATAATGGGCTTTCAAAATACCTATGTAGAGTTTTTGTTGCTCAACCCTTTCTGGTAAAAAACCACCCCCAGCCCGACGAGGTGTAAGAGTAAAGTCCTCGAAATTCTCAGCACAATCGAACTTGAATAGTCGATTTTAAATGTAATAATAATGGGCTTTCAAAATACCAATGTAGAGTTTTTGTTGCTCAACCCTTTCTGGTAAAAAACCACCCCCAGTCCGACAAGGCGCAAGAGTAAAGTCCTCGAAATTATCAGCACAATCGAACTTGAATAATCGATTTCTGACGCATTAATAATGGGCTTTCAAAATACTTATGTAGAGTTTTATTGCTCAAT
This sequence comes from Lochmaea crataegi, assembly GCA_947563755.1. NCBI lineage: Eukaryota > Metazoa > Arthropoda > Insecta > Coleoptera > Chrysomelidae > Lochmaea > Lochmaea crataegi. Next base: position 41,501,668 of record OX387425.1, on the reverse strand, counting down.
CCTTTCTGGTAAAAAACCACCCCCAGCCGACAAGGCGCAAGAGCAAAGGCCTCGAAATTCTCAGCACAATCGAACTTGAATAGTTGATTTTAAATGCATTAATAATGGGCTTTCAAAATACCTATGTAGAGTTTTTGTTGCTCAACCCTTTATGGTTAAAAACCACCCCCAGCCCGACGAGCTCGGAGTTTGAGTCCGAGTGGGGGAAGAAATGAAAAAAAAATCTACTGTCAAATACAGCAAGGGCTGCAGTTCGAACATTTATGAAGTCATGTATTTCATCATATTCTGTCCGCTAGACAATAAGTATTTTTGATAATATTGTTAATTTAACTAATAAAGAATGTTACGCGTTACGTGTTACTTTATGAGCACACACAAAACTATTGTATTTTTGTCCACCCTGTAACAATTGCGAAAATGGAAAAATTGTTTCCAAATTGGATGCGGTTTGGCAACAAATTGCCGACGAATTGTCCAATGATATTTCACCGCTATCACTGTATACTTTTGTAACGTGTAATCGCGATGAAGTGCGTGATTTATTGACAGCGGGATCATCGTTCGACGACAGTGAAATATCCCTCGCATCTAATAATATTACCAGTGATTACAATGAGGACTCAATTGAAGAAAACTCGATTCTCAACTTCACATTTTCTGTGCCAAAGGAGGAGTTCAAGGCTCTAATTACAGAAAAACTGTACAAAAGAAAGGTGCGAAATCGCGTGACGTGTCGACGCTGGAAAGTTTTGCGTCCTGGGATATGGGAAGCTTTAGTGCTTTTGCGCCTTGTCGGGCTGGGGGTGGTTTTTTACCAGAAAGTGTTGAGCAATAAAACTCTACATAAGTATTTTGAAAGCCCATTATTAATGCATTTAAAATCGACTATTCAAGTTCGATTGTGCTGAGAATTTCGAGGACTTTATTCTTGCACCTCGTCGGGCTGGGGGTGGTTTTTTGACCAATCGTGGTTCGAAATTTTTTTCTATGGCATGTTCTGAAAGCACATAATTAGCACTAAATCGATGTGCCAGAAAAAATCGAAATAAATAATTTTTCATATATGGCTGTGCTAGCTTCTTTTGAAGCTGACACAGCCATCGATTTTAGCGAAATGATAAGAGCACAAAAATTAAAAATTGCGCAAATAATTAGCACAAAAAAAGCACTAAATCGTTAAGCTAATTAAAATCGATTGTGCTCATTTGGCTGTGCTAGATTTATAGACATATTAAAAACCGCAGTTCCGATGCACCCGGGCACGAGTTGGTGTATTAATTTTCTACCTGGTTTTTGAACGGGCACGAGTTGGTCAGTGATTTTCGGGGCCAGGTAATAACGGGCACGAGTTGGGAAACGCCGACAGCATCGGACTTATGACGAAGAGTACGTGGGTTCGATCCCCGACCGCGTCCTAAATTTTTTTTCAATCAAGAACATGAAAAAAAATTCACTTTTCAAATAGATCGCTTCAAATTTAGATATTACATAGTTAAATCTAATTAAAAATTATATATTTGACAGCTTGACAGTGGTCAATCTTAATAAAAATTATACATTTGACTGATTATCCGCATGCGTGCGGAAAGTTACTTTCCGCGCATGTGTGGAAAGTAATTCGCACGCTGGTTTGATATAAGCCACTTTCCGAGGTACTGTATAGTGCGATATACGTTACTTTCCTATGTGGTCGTAGGAAAAAATATTAACATTTGTTTATTTGTGATTATTGCGTCAATACTATATACATCACATCGTTCTCAATTCGCCCCTGTTCAACCTTTTCCACTTGCCTAGGTCATTCAGCGAACCGACTTTAGTGACCAGCCCCTCGGTCGCGCATATTTATTTTTTTCAGCTAGAGCATGATCATTTCTCGACCCTTCTGATGTATTCCTGATAATAATAATAATATAATAAAGCAGTCTGTACGTATTTTTTAGTGTACTAAATAATACACTTTAGGTTTAATATCCCAAATTGTTGTAATTGTCAAGTTGGCTGATGTCAGAATACAATTTTGACTTGTGTTGTTGCATTATTTGTTGATAACAGTTATTTCTTACTTAAAATGCCACACAAATTTGATAATAATAAATATGTATAGTTTGGCAAACATAACTGAAGCTGTGAAAGGAATGCGGTCGAAAACATTCGATATTGCCACGTTTACTGTGAAAAAGCTAAAGTGCTAAGTATGTAGTGATAATAATTAGAAAATGGAGTTTTTATTATTAACAATATGTCAATAATGATTAAACGTTAGTTCTTTAATGTGCTTGTTTCATTGGATATTGTCTATTAACATTATTTATTCAATTTCTGAATATTAAAAGATGAACACTTTTCCAAATATGTTATGGGTTTCCTTTAAACCGGCAACGTTGTGCGAAAATCATAATTACCACGCTCTCCTACTAACTCAATTGGTGAATATTTATCGAACTTCCGTTGCTAGGTTACCACCTGCCTTACTATTGGCAAGCGCGTGCGTGTGTTCTTCCCTCTCACTTCGACAATTGATTGACATTGATTATCCAGTGGCGTTTATAATGTCAATATTTTCCTTCGTATTTTCAGTTTTACTTGGTATCTCATTATTTCGAATCCATATTGAATTCAAGTACGATTTTTAACAAATAGGTACCTTGTTTTGAAAAATACCTTACCTTTAAAGCAAAGCATAAATCAGTTTCTATATATAATTATTATATAATAATAATTATTTTTCACTACTAGCCTCTAAACCTAACTTTATTGACTTTTGTTGAGGTAGTAAAGTTGTTCATTATTAACCAAGGCAGAAAAATACAGAGCCTACTTGATTATAACTAAATCTCAATCCATTTAATGGAATGTGAGGTTAACTTGTGCACAGCTGTCATGTCATGTGAAACGGGAGTCGACAAACTAATATTTGAAAAAATAAAATGCCAGTAGTGAAGTAGTGAAAAAAATGCTATATGAGCCACGGTAGAAAAGTGTATTAATGTCTCGGATCCATTAAATGGACCTCGACAATAATACCTCACTTTTCTACCTTAGCGCATAATTACTATTTTTTCAATACTTTTATAAAATAGGTACCGTACGCTATTGGTACGTTTATGACAGATATCGGCCATGTTTCCTGCCCCCTTACTGATGCCCCGTAGCTTCAGATAGACTTGCCAAACTATATGTTGTATGTCTATGGATTTTGTTATGGAATTGGAAAAGCTGCTCAAAGAGAATATATTATGCTCGGAGATTTCGTGGCTGGCGGTTACCTAGTGACAAGACCTTTTCTAATGTGTTTAGATTTCTCAGAAAGGACGGCATATCTCCAACTGTAGCACCAAATGGAAATAATGAAAGACGACATATTGATTTGGATGTTAGAGGCATGTGCTCCCAAGATGATGGAGATTCGCCTAATTTCCGGGTTATAGAGAGTTTTTAAATTACAACTTCCCGAATCATTGGATAGGAGGACCTCACAACTGCCTGATTTTAATCCAGTCGACCACCATGATTGTGATTATTGAAAATCGAAAGTTCATCAACTGAAGTACTAGAGAGGACATTCTACGAATAATTAAGGACGGACGCATGCGAATTAATTCTTACACTTATATATATATATATATATATACACCGTGTCACAAGTTATCGTTTACAGGCAATATCTCGCTTAATTTGAAAGATAATCCAATAATGTAAAAACTGTTGTGAATGACATCAAAATTCCTTCCTAAAGACGTATCAGAAACTTTATTTCACTTAACAGTCCTTTGGCAGCCACCCCTCACTTTCTATTTTCAAAAGGCACCCCCTGTATATTTTCGTAGAAAATTGCTTGTCTATTTGGTATACAACGATGTAACATACTTGGTTTTTTTATTATTAGCACCAAAAAAATTAACATTCTATGATATTTTGCTTTACATAATTATCCTTATGCTTCCGCCACTGTTTTTAAAAACTTCACGAGATAGAAGTAGATTAATCTTTTGTTTTGTGTTATGTCAAAAAATTAATGACAGTTAATAATAATAAGTGTAGAACAACAACTTGCGAATAATATCTAGGGTGTTGTAGTTAATCGACGAATTAAATTTTTATACTATCCACAAAGTTGAATTCAAAATGATTAATTTTGTTATAAGCACAATGCCATTTACATTCATTCCAGACGAGTACATTGATATGCTATTGGTATATGGTGAATGCAGGAAAAATGCTCGACGAGCGGCCCGTTTCTACCAATGTCCTCAGGTATCACACATGGTGTTTCCTAAATTGGAACTGAAGATGCGCAGTGGTTCGTTCCCAAACAAAAACCGTGCACCGCACCGATATCCAGTGAGAACTGATGATAATGTGATTAATGTACTTGAGTATGTTTGTATCAATCCTCATACTTCTGTTAGGAACATAGCTGAAGAACTGGGAATAAGCAAGAGCACGGTACAGAGGATTTTGAAGCAACAAAAATATCACCCATTTAAACTATATTTAGTTCAAGGACTGAGACCTACTGATTTCGACAGAAGATTAGAAGTCATATCTCTAATCGATGTTATGATTGCCAACAATCCATTACTATTCAATCAAATATTTTGGAGTGATGAAAGCCACTTCCACAATAATGGTGTAATGAATCTACACAATGCCCATTATTGGTCGAACGAAAATCCTCACTGGGTTCGTTCAACTTGTTTTCAAACAGTTTGGGGTATAAATGTATGGTGTGGGTTATTCAATGGTCATTTGATTAGGCCATACTTTTACGAGGGCACATTGACTGGACACAGGTATTTAGATTTTCTTGAAAACAAATTACCTGAACTTATGGAAGACATTCCTTTGGGAGAGCGAAATACAATGATCTGGCAACAGGACGGTGCTCCACCTCATATTGCAGGCATTGTTGGTATCTCCATCAGTCTTTTCACAACAGGGATAGGTACTTACGGACCTATAGCTTGGCCTCCCGCTCGTCCGATGTAACGCCCCTGCACTTTTTTGTGGGGTTATCTTAAATAATTAGTATATCAAACACAAGCTGTAGTTTTAGACGATCTTAAAGAACGCATTCGTGAGGCATGTCGTAGTATTACAACAGCTATGATTCAGGCTGAGTGCACAAGAGCGCTTTTAAGACGTTTTGAAGCTTGTATGGAATCTGCGGGAAATAATTTTTTTATTTAATAATTTTTCTTCATTACTTGTATTTTATTTGAATAAGGAAATTTAGAAATTACAAAATGTTATTTTTTTGTGCTAATAATAAAAAACCAACAAGTATGTTACATCGTTGTATTCCAAATAGAGTGACAAGCAATTTTCAACAAAAATATACAGGGGGTGCCATTAGAAAATAGAAAGTGAGGGGTGGCTGCCAAAGGACTGTTAAGTGAAATAAAGCTTCTGTCATTAGGAAGGAATTTTGATGCGTTTTGTTTTCGTTTAATTTAATACAATTTTGTGGAACATAATTTTTATTTAAAATAAAATTATGCTATTTTCCAAATGGACATTTATCCTCATTTTCATTATATATTTCAAATGTACCGAAAGGAACCAACGGAATGGAATGAGATCCCAACACCATTACCAGACTTGGAAAGAATGCCATTCAATGGTATATAAACGGCTCAAAAGCAACAGAAGGGTCTGGGATAGGAGTGTACGGGCCAGGAACCAAACACTCCGAAAGCTTGGGAAAAACCTCAAGAATCTTTCAAGCGGAAATTGACGCCTTAGGAAAGTCCAGTTCAATATTGATAAAATATATAGAAGGCAAAGGATTGTCACAATTTCGGATAGTCAAGCAGCCATTAAAGCACTGAGTTCTTGTGCAATCAGTTCCAAAATGGTATGGGAATGCCTAGGGAATCTCAATGAACTAGGCGAGAACAGCATCGTCGCCTTACTGTGGATTCCAGGAGACAATGTAATACAAGAAAATGAAATAGCAGATGAACTAGCAAAGAGAGAGGCTGAAACACCCTTTTGCAGTATCAGCTCCAATGTAATATTGGACTACTAGAGACTACAACCAGTTGAGAACAAATGAATGCCTAAGCCAGAGTAAAACTGCACCAAGAGTTTTAACAGGTGTCCTAACGGGACACTGTCTCCTGAATGGGCACCTTAAGAAGCTCAAAATAGTGGAGCAAGAAGAATTCGGTGGAATGGAAGAACAAACCTCCATCCACATACTTGCGGATTTCATAGCAATTCAGAATCATAGGAAACAACATCTAGGAGACCAATGGATAGAAGAGGGACACTTACCTAAACTAAAGCCTGCAGATATCCTACTATTCATCAGGGAAATAGATCTAAAGATAAGATAATAAGAAATTTATTATGTTAACCGTCACCATTTTGGATAAATAACATAGGTACATACCAAATATTACAAAAATGTAAAAGGTGGTTCATAAGTTATGATTATTTGAAAAAATGGGCAAAAATAATTTATAATCACCTCGGTGTGCCCCATCTACCTTTACTGTATGCGCATTTCCCAATGAATCACCCTTTATAATGATGGTGTTTGTCACAATTCTCGTCACAGACGAAGTACTAAGCCGGGTAAAAAACTCGTATTTAAATTCATAGTGTTCAAAATTATTAGACTAAAAACAAAAATTAATTAAAGAAGCACACACCATAACGAACCACACCCAACATAATATAAAAGGTAAGGTTTTTGTGATCTGCCGTTTTCCTTGGAAAACACGGGATGAAAATTTTACGAGTTGAATGTTTCGGCTTCTGCACCACTAATATATCATGCAAATGTATTAATTTGTTTAAGTGATTTCCGAAAACTATTCACGCTTTTTTGGTTTTGAAACGGAAGCGACACCACTCCAAACAGGATATAAGGTTGATGATATAGCATATAAAAAAACCTTCTTAAAAAACAACCATGCGTACCAAATTAGTAAATTATTTATATTCAGTGATTCATGAGCAGTGGTAGTTCGTTCAAAGGGTTAACCTAAATAAAATAAATTTTTTTTATTCATTTTTTTAGTAATTTCGATTTATTATTTTGAAGAAAATTGAGCATTTTGATCTAACCACGAACTACATTAAATTTTATTCAGTGCGTCCATAAAGTAACACATAAACAATTATATGAAAAAATCCCGAAACTGATCGATTCTTGATTTTAATTTAGTATTTTTAAAAGAAAAAATAATTGTGTGGTTTTACAAAACCACGACGCAAGTGAAACTTTTTTTCGCATTGTAGGCAATTAACTGAACATTTTCGGAAAATTATTCTATTTAGGGTATTAAAATAGTGTTTTTAATCTTAACTTAACAATTGGAAAATGGGAATGATAATTGGAAATCAATAGTAGAAAAGATATCCAACTATAAATTTTAATTTCAATCTGCGTATTAGAATACGGAATACATAATAAATACAATCATCAAGATGATAGAAGCATGTTAAAAACTGAGAACAATATTTATTTAAATCATATTTTATGGTAACTAAAATAAGTAAACAATGACCTACATCTTATTTTTTCAAAGTATCTAGAAAAAACCGCATCGATCGTAGTACCATATCTCGTGGTTGGTATATTTCTATCATTTTTCATTTCAAGCTTAAGTACTTCTCTCATGTATTCAGTAAGTGAAGCAGATTCATCTCTTGTCTACTATTGATTTCCCATTTTTCAATTATCAAGTTCAGATTAAAAACGCGATTTTAATACCCTAAATAGAATAATATTCCGAAAATTTTCAGTTTATTGCCTACAATCCGAAAAAAATCATTGTTTATTTCATTCATTTTTTACTTTTTAGTTCGATTTACTATTAGGCCAAGCAATAAGTAAATATTGACAAAAATCCTAGTAGAAAACGGATAATTCCATCATATAAAAGACATTACGTAGTATTATTTTGATATGTTTTGGACACGCAAATGTTTTTCAGTAATTTGTTATAAACATTTAAAACGAAAAAAACCTTCTTTTTTTAGTTTTTTTCATATAGCGTAAAAATTACTGAAGAAATCTCAATAGTTTGTAGAGATAAATTGTAGATAATTAAAATGCAAACAAAATGAGGGGTCTAGCGAGTCATTTTTTTGAAAATTCATACCTTCATCATTTTTCAATTGCAAGAGCTGAAAGAAGTTCTTTCTCAAGCGGCAGATCTGTTACTTTACGCTCTAAATACACAACTATTATATGATGGCATCATCCGTTTTCGACTAGGATTTTTGTCAAAAATTACTATACTCGCTTGCTCCATTGCTTGGCCTATATGCTTACAATTCATAATTTTCGGCATCCAGAACTCTATACCGCAAGGCTACGAAGACAATATTTTTATGTTGCAAATAGACCATGATGTATGTAAAGCGACATGCAATAGATGGACGAAAAATTTTGAAGCGATGTAAAAAAAGTTTCACTTTAATAATCAATCATGCAGGGTGAATACCCTTTGGGTGAGGACATCAGCACCAGTTTTTTTTAAATGAAACATCCCCCTCTTTCAATTTGTAGATAGTCATGCTGTGCACTCTCACAAAAAGAAACCGAAAAAAATTAACATTAATAATTAGTCCGGGGAAGTAAGGACACAAACATCGAATTTTGCCGAGATGGAATATTATGTCCCTAATCGAAGACATGTCGACCCCCAATCATTTTTCTAAATTCTCGAATAAATTCCGCTTGTTGCAATGCAAGCACAACGTAGACTGTAGGTAGAGCACTCGAAATTGGGAGTCTTTTACGCTGATATCTCTTTCAGCTTAGCTCGCACCAAAAATTGTAGATATCAAAATTGTCGGAAATCTTATGCCCTATAGCTTGATAAAAGTGGATTTGTAATCAAAATGACAAAATCAAGGTGATAATATAATGAAATATAGAGGAAATGTTTCTGAAAAAGTTACTGATTTTAAAATTCAAAATGGCGGCCGCGCAAACTGGCTTTATATATATTTTTTTCAATCGCTGTTCATTTTATTAACATTAACAATTTTGAAATGCGGTTTGTTGCAATCGACAGATTACAGTTGTAGTTTAATAGATCATATGAGCAAAATTTTAAAAATTTTATTCATATTTCTTTAACGCTTAAACTGAAAAAAAAATAAAAATTTTCCGCCTACCTCTATCCAAAGTATACCTACATTTCCTGGCCTCATGGTACGTCATCAATGAAATAACTTATACGGCATAAATTATACCGGGCATAGTTTCAGAAGAACCTCGGCAAATTTAAGAGCAAATTCTGGAGAAGACATTAATGCTTTAAAGCAACACGGAGGTTGGAAGTCTACGAATATGGCAGAAGGGTATGTGCAGCAATCTCTTGCAAAAAAGCGAAAAATTTCGAACCAAATTATGGGAGTCACTGAGGTTAATGAAATTGATTGTAATCAGCCAAGTACGAGTACTTCCGGGGGATACCAGCTGTATAATAATGTTGTTAGTGAAAATATCACGAAAACTGCATTGGCTCCAGCTCTCATTTCTAGTGGTATTCAAATTACTTCTGCTCAAAACTGCACGTTTAACATTAGTATAAATAATTACTCTACCACAAATTAAAAATATGTAGGATGAATAATGAAAATAACGTGCCTATAAGTTAGACTGTACCTACTTCTTAGTTTTAGTTCTTTAATAAATTTTGTTTGTTAGTTTCATAAGTAAATAATTTAAAAATGACTTGTTATTGGAGGGAGGCGGAAAAATCGTATGTTTAACATGGGGGTAAAGTGCCTTTTCCTCCCTTGAATGATTACTGTAAACTTCATCCTCGGGAGGAAAAGTAGTACTTTCCTCCCTTGTTATACAAATAGCTATTTCCTAAGCCCTATCTTTAAAGTACCTTGTATTTCACCAGTCTATAGCGCTTAAAACGGCTGTTTATGGTGAGAGTGAAAAAAAGTGAAAAAGCCAAAAAGTGCGATAACTTTATTTCACTTTTCATAAGCCAATACAGTTGAATAGTGCAATTCGTCCACACCTTTACCGGAAAAAAATATCAGGTTACCTTTGACTTTCACTGAATATGAACTGTAACTGATTTGACGTTAGTTTTTATCAATAATTCGATTTGTTTTACATAATTTAGAAGTTGTTCCTATTATTATTATTATTATATATAGTTATTCCGAGTTTTAAATACATAATATATGTATAGTTGTTAATTTTTCTTAATATTATTGTGTACATTTTCCAACTTAGTCATTATGCATTCATTAGTTGTAATTTACTGAAGGAGTTTAATTAAAATATTCCAATATTTTTTCACCTTTTTTAAAGATTTAAGGTCGAAACACACCTATCAGCACCTCATAGGAACAGCGACTGTTTATCACCAGCGGATTTTATTTCTTATGTTTATTTAAATGTAAGCGCGCATACTTAACATCATCAGCACAGCACCGACAAGGCACGTCAACGCCTCAACCACAACACATTTCTCAGAGAGAATATTTTGCCGACGGCGTGCCAATACAATATCTCTGACAATATAAAGTGAAGCCCATCGGGTCGGGTATCGCGGCGGTGCTGGTCCCGTGTCGATGCGTTAACTGTGCCCATACACAACCGTGATGATCAGTCGCTGTTCCTATGAGGTGCTGATAAGTGTGTTTCGACCTTTTTTGTTGAAAAATTAGTTTCACTTTCCGTTTTGAATTATAAAAGGAGAAGCCTTCAAAAACTACAGATTTTGAAAAAAAAGCCGCACTAAATGTTCAAATTGCCATTGACCACTAAACAATAACCTAATAATAAATTCATTCATTTTGTATCATAATGGGTGTTGCGTTCTGCATTTCTTGCCTGATTTGGGCTTTTATGTCATGGATATTGTCAGATCTAATAGTATAGATTTTAAATAACACCATAAAAATAAGTCTAATGGGGTAAGATCGGGTGATCTATCGGGCAATTCCACTGTCCCCCTTCTTGCGATCCATCGATCTAATGACTTAACACTGGCACCAACCTTTTAAAACCATATTCTGCGGTCTAAAGTGTATTTTGCAGAAAATCTAGATACAATTCTCCTGTTAAATTTTCATAATAAAAATATGGATCAATAATTGTATTTCTCACAATACTAGCTCATACGTCAATTTTTTGGGGTCTTTGCATATGGCATTCTTGCATCCAATTTGTATTTTCATCAGACCAATATCGGGAGTTTTATAGGTTAACATACACATTCATATAAAGCGTTGCCTCATCCGAAAAAAAACGGATCAAGCTAAAAAGTAAAAAATAATTATTAATTTATTACGAAAAGCGTGTATTATAACAAATTAATTACTTTTTAAGTACAACACCTCTTAAAAATGAAACGCAACGCCTATGGTTTGCTAATGTGTCACTTTTTCTGTCGATGGACTCCATTTTCAACATCTAATTCATTAATTCAATATTATTATATCATAACTTCTAATTTAGTTAATTTTCGTTATAGTATTACAATTAATTATCATATTGTTTTTGCAATATTCGTAAAACTAAGCTTCATTTGAGTATTTTTTGTTTGACACTTTTTGACGTATCTATTAAAATGAAGTGGTGGGGGTGATTTAATTTTTTTTTTAAATAAACAGCTGTAACTCCTAGGAGACAGAACGAATTTTAACAAATTTGGTCTCGTTGGAAAAAGCATTCATTGCTCCATCGAACCCAGCTTACCTGTGATATGTCTGGTTTTCAGTTATGCCGCTAGAGGGCGTTTATCAATATAATAACAGGAAATTGCAAAGTTCTCTGAAAAATTAAATGCAATAATATAACTTTTTTCGCATAAAAATGTAGTTAAATGATACCTGAATAGAGTAGTGAAAACCGTATGTCGATATCTTATTCCTATCCTAAAATATCGGAGAAAGAAAATATTGTTATCATATAATTTTAAAATGACGCTATTACACCGGAATTTATTCTCATTTATTTGACTTTTTCCAATAATCAATGATAAGGTTCCATGATTTTATAATTTTTTAATAATAAGCCGATTTTCAAATAAAACTAATGCTTCCTTAAATGCTCGAACTGTCTTCCAACACACTCAATTCATTGTTGGAGCTCATGAGTGGACATTACAGCTTGAATTTCTGCTCTTGACAGGCTACGAATGGCTTCTTGTATTCGTATTTTCATGTCTTCTCTCGTTGTTGGTGGTAAACAATATCTTTTAACCGACCCCATAGATAGAAGTCCAAACAGGTTAAGTCTGGGGATCGGGGTGGCCAAGGAAATAGACTACCTCCTCCAATCCACCTCTGGTGATATATCCGATCTAAATGTGCTGGGCAACCGTATAGCAAAAACATATTTTGGCGTAATTGCAAGGGCACATCTTCTAATAAAATAGGGAATTGTTCTACCAAAAAATCAAGAAACATGGCACCATTTAGTGGTTGATCGAAGAAATAGGGACCTATAGTAGTTCCGCCCAGGATGGCACACCAGATATTGAGACTCCAATAGCCTTGATGTTGGACTTCGCGCAGCCAGTGAGGATTTTTGTCTGACCAATAATGCATATTATGCAAATTAACGTTTCCATCACTTCTAAAATTGGCCTCATCCGTCCAAAGAATTTCGTATAAAAGTTCTCTATTTTCTCTAATCATGCCCAACATCCAGTGACAATAATTTATCCGTCGATCGAAGTCTTCGTCATTTAAGGCTTGAAGTAAAACCATATGATATGGGTGCAGTCTAAAAATTTGGAATAACGAACACATTGTGAAACATGTACCTAATGTAGTATTTCAAGTGACATAAAAGCTTACCTATGATCCTTTAAAATGTTTAGAATAGTAGTACGTGATATACCCAACGCGAGAGTCATTGCTCTCGTACTAACGTGGGGATTCAATTCCACGTATGCTAAGACATTAACAATATTTTCCTCCGTTGTTCTAGCCGAATGTCACAGCAACTTAGGTCGAAAGCTGCCGGTATTACGCAAATTTCGAACTAAACGCGGAAAAATTCTCGCATCGCGTAAACGTCAATTTGGATATCGAGCTCTGTAAGGTCTTTGAGCCAATGCCGCATTTTGAAAACATTCAAAATATACCGCAATCATATCAACAACTTCATCATTTGTAAAAGGCATATTAATAGTTTTGAGGCCTTACTTGTGTGTGCAACAAACACCAATTTTTCCAGGATTTTCTTTTGGCCACTTTAGTCATAACATTTTGTACCGCAAGTCTCTACGATGAATAGTTTCCGAGATACCGCACTTTGCATTCTTATCTGGCCACCCTACAGTAAAGATTAACAGATAAGAAAATTTAGATACTAAAACATAATTAAATTTATTTTGTAAAAGAAATCACTAAATTTTTAAAAAACAAATAAAGCTTTTCTTCGTTAATTGAAAATAAACAAATTAAAATGTTGAAGCATACATGGTGGCCCACCGTATACGCTTTGATTTATTTCATCTAATAGGCAGATGTTATCAAAAAATGTTTCAAATAAAAAAGATGTGGTTTAATAATGGCCACATTTTAAAAACATTTTGTACTATACAGGGACTCTGTAAAACAGTGGAAGGTATCAAAGTGGGTCCCGGGCACAAGGGTATTGTAGGCAATGAAAAGGCAGACACCCTAGCGAAGCTAGGGTCTGAAACTGCATTCAATGGTCCTGAACCAGTATTTGGAATATCAAAATCTGGTGGACGTGGTCGTATATCTCGGTTGATTCAAACTAAACATCAGACGTACTGGAGACACGTGCCAAAACAGGAACACAGCAAAGTCCTGGCCAAAAACCCTCGGAGTCGCTGAGTAACGAAATATTAAACCTCATATCAGCAGGGGCCAGGTAAGGAAAGTGACGGGATTTCTCACCGGTAACTGTACCCTAAGGAAGCACATACATGCGATTGGCATATATAGGGAGGAACCTATCTGTCCGTTGTGCATGGAAGAGGAGGAAACAGCCTCTCACATTATCTTCGAATGTGAAGCACTGTCTCATTGGAGATATAGACTCCTAAGACTAGAGTATCCAAGGGAGGATTTCTCCAAGGAGGAGCTAGTGAAAAGACTGTTGAGCCTGATAAGGGCTACTGGTCTCTTCACATAAACGGTATAACCAAGAGCACAAAAAGCCTAAAGGCTGAGGTGCCGAAGGTCTCTAAGCCTCGGACTAGACCAGCAAAGATTGATTAAATAATGAAATTCGGAAATATATCTTCCGAAGCACAAACAAATAATAGAATAATTAAATAAATTAAAAAATTAGTCTCAAATATTATTTTATCAGCCAAACATTTCAGTTGTAAAATAATCATACTATTAGGCATTATCTTTTCGCTTTTCGAAGAAACGAGTACGATACTGTGCTAATGTTATCGGATTAACGACTACTTGCTGAGGGTTTTGGTCTTGAATCAATCATGTTGGAATAAGTCCAAACGAAATATCTTGGAATGAAGTATACATACAAATAAAATATAAATAAAAGTGTTTGGATATAAAAAACGTTTTTATAATTTAAATTGAATACACCTTGTACAGTGAGATAGTGTTGATCTCACTACTCGTTCTTAGTGATAATGAATGTATTTTCGTTCCAAATGTAGGTTCTATATTTGTCACCTCATGTGTACAACAGAAGTGGGGTTGTGAAAGACACTAAATTTTGTTACCAATCTATTTTCAAACCAGCTGAGTTTAGAAAGTAAACTAGTAAAATTCTAAATAAATAAGGGGATATTTGCTGTCTAAAGAAACGACATTGGTGTAGACAAAATAAAATTGAGTTATGGAATTGACATGCAGAGTGTCCCAAAACCAGATGGTATTATACAGCAGAAACTCTCTTGCCATACGCAGATACTAGATATGATTTTATGTTAATCTAACCCGAGATCTAACCTAAATTACCTTTATCCAAACCTACCAACTTCAAACCCTCTTTTTTTATTACCATCACAAGCGTTAAACGTGGATGGGGCAACGAGTAAATTTGGTTAAATGTTTAACTATAAGGTATTTTACAAAAATCTGTGCTATTGTTTGAATTCGCTGTTATGCACAGTTTTCCAGAAACATAAATTTTAATTTTTTGTATTTTTGGCATTCAATATCATTATTTGGTTACTAAACGATATTTACAGTTCCTAGCTGGCTTTGACAAATTAACAAGAATTGACATTACGTCAATTTTTAAATTTCAATAAATAATTATTGTTTTTCTTTGTATTGATTATTTAATAATTATTAAATTGGATAAACGGGTTCAGGAATAAATAATTCGATTTTATTTTTTATTTAAATTAACGTTAATTTTTACAAGGTGTTTCCAGCTTTCCACCTTTTGCTTTCGTTTCGATAAAAAGCTGGTGGCGTCCAATTTAATATTAATTGTACACCCCATCCCAGTGATAGCATATAAAATAGTTTAATTGGTGCCGAATTCCACTCCCTGAGGTGGAGTGCTCTAGCCAGGGGCATTTAAGGTCGAAACACACCCATCAGCACCTCAGTGGAACAGCGACTGATCATCACCAGCAGATTTTATTTCTTATGTGTATTTAAATGTATGTGCGCATACCTAACAGCATCAGCACGTGATCAGCACAGCACCGACAAGGCACGTCAACGCCTCAACCACAACACATTTCTCAGAGAGAATATTTTGCGGACGGCGTGCCAACACAATATCTCTGACAATATAAAGTAAGGACTACAGTCAGGTATCGCGGCGGTGCCGATCCCGTGTCGAGTGTCGAGGCGTTGAGAGAGCGCATACACAACCGTCGAGTTGACCACTCGACAGTGATGATCAGTCGCTGTCCCTATGAGGTGCTGATAGGTGTGTTTCGACATTTAAGGTTACAGAAGAATACGCTGATATGCATTTATTCTATGGTGTGGTGCAATGTAACTATCGTGCAGCAGTAGCACCGAACATTAACCAAGACTATGTTACGTACGGTGGCAGTAGTACTTACCTAAAAGTACTGAAACTTGTAGGCACCCGGATGTTACAGAGGTGTACGAAAATGATATTTTGGACGAAATAGAGCAGAATCCGGAGTTTAGTATTATAGTAGAATCGCAATCGAGCCGGAGTATTAAAACTGTCTGAGCTCATAATTTCATTTATTATTTTTTACGGGGTAAAAAAACACAACATTATACACATTATTTATTTTATTTTGAATTTTTTTATTCAACACGTATTTCTCCGCTTCAAGTAAAGTACGACCAGAAATCTAAGAAGGTCGTAATTTAATATTATCCGACGACCCTCATTATTACCTATTGTTCGAAATATAGATAAGCAATAAAAGTGGGTGTCCCTTAAAAGATTCCCAGGTCCGGAATAAAATATCTCATGAAATAGTTTGGCATTTTAATAATAGTGGGCTCTTTAAAATAGAACTCTTGGTAAATAAGTATATGTTTAAATGTATGTAAATAATGAAATTTACTTATCTGGCCACCAGACTTTCAGTACTAATGGGCTATTAACGAGATTATAACGATAGTGGTCTATTTACGGTTACAAAATAAATTACCTACCAGATTTTGAAAACAAGAGTGTTTTGAGAACTGACCGCTTTTCAATTTCAGAAATAAAAGGGGGAAAGTTAAACAACATTTAGTCATTACCTATATACCTAATATTTCGTTGTGTCAGATGTGTATATTTTAAAGTGTCTATTACATTTTTGTGTCGTGAAAAATGTGGCGTCCAAGGACTCATCCTGAAGCCAGAACTTCAAGTGGTGGTCGTAGTACAAATGTGGGGTCCAAGGACTCATCCTGAAGACAGTACTTGAACTAGTCGACAAATGTTACACCCTCATGGGAAACCAATTATATTAAATGTTTATACTTTTCTTCTAGAACGTGGAATGTCCAACGACCAAGCTGTGCAAGAAAGTGCTTCTTTAACAAAAACACCGTATTCCACAGTATTTAAAATAGTAAGTAACCCTATTTTAAAAAGAAAGAAACGAAAATATTCTGGTGGTTCAAGGAATCTAGATGGCTGTGATGTAGATATAATTCGAAGAACAATATAGGCATTGTATAAAGAGCAAATTTTGCCTACATTAGATATTTTAATGCAACGGCTTAAAAAGAATGAAACTGATATCACTGCAAAGAGACTTTAAGAAAGTCTCTTTTACAAAACGGATTTAAATTTTTAAAACTCATTAGTAGCAGAAAAATCATAATAGAATCTGTGCGCCTTAAGAAGTGGAGATTTGAATATTTATTGGTAGTAAACAAATTTAGAGAATATGGTAGAACAGTAGTGTATTTGCCAAACTAATGCGCCGTCTAATAAAGGAAAACCTCGCAAAATACCTAGTCAACGTTTTTAATGATATTCACAATTAATATCCTTTCATGCTATTGGCTACTTTTCAGAATTAATAACTTGAAAAAATAATAAAATATCACCTTAAATAATGATGATTTCCATACCCTTTACTAATGTTGAAATAATTAAGTGTTGTTATGTTTTAACTAAGATAATGAAATATCTCAAAAGTGGTTGGATTTAGGTATAGGGAATACCGATACCAAACGAATGGGCTTAAAAAAATACAGCGGAAAATGTGATCAAATACAGGGTGTTCTATTTAAAGTAAGCAGCATATAAATGATTTAAATTGTGCATGTTGGCGGCTAAGTTTAAAACACCCTGTATGAAATATCAATGAGTTGAACATATGAAGTTAACGGGCAAGCGCTTGTTGTTTATTGGTTACAATTCACGTCACTAGCTTCGTTATTAATGGAGATATCGTTATTCAATGTGTACTAGGATTTTTTCAAAATTTAAAAAAATATCTCGAAAATACTTCATTTTTGGTATAGGCCATTGTGCAAAAATTGTATCTAAAATTTCATGTAAAATTCGAAAATAAAATATATTAGGTTATATTTAAAATAACCAAGTTGACGTCTACTTCCGGTATAACCGATGCAGGCCCGTTGCTACCAGTTTCATCTATATATATATATACGTGTGTGTGATGCGCTGTATATTGGCGAAACAAAAGCTGAAGTCAGTATTGAAAAGTGCGTAAAATCAAAACAATGAAAACTGCAAAAAATGCTGAGAAAAATAAATGCCGCCAACATCCGAAAGCTATTGCTTTTCCTGAAGTTCACAAATTTGAAATTCGTGACACTATATCTATATAAAATGCGTAAAAAAAGAGTCTCTAAGAGTCTCTCTTGAAAGCATTTTTGAAAATGTTGATATATTGAGCGGAGTACTCTCGTACGACCCTCGCACTTTGCTTCAACATAGTCGTAGGCTTCTGGGGTCTCAAAAAATACTTTTTAATTTTATTACTGAAAAGTGTTAATACTGTAACTGCAAGCAAGAAACCTATTTTTAGCTATGAGAAATATTTATAATATTTAATTCGTTGTTATAATTATTGGTATATTACCTGAATTGTGGGTTCATAAATAATCACTTAACAATAGGGTGTTTACAAATATTTATTTATTTTAATAGGAGATTACAAAAGTTAGGATCTTATATGTCGGGACATACTTTACTTAAATATTTTTAAATACGATATTAACGCTTACAATAAATTACTAAATAAAATTAAAATTAAAAATCCATGAAAGATAAAAACAAAAGATTATTCACTAAGCTAATTAGTTAAGTTCTTTCGATGTCATCAACATTTAAAATTCTGTTTAAACTACCATCTTCAGCATGACTGTCTTCAGAAAAATCAAAATAAGAGTCACCATCCTCACTAGAATCATCTTCTATGTCGATGATAAACTCATCTGACTTGATCTAGTAGAGGTTCCTTTTCCATGTATTCCTTTTCAAATGTTTGTGCATGGGCGAGTAATACTTTTCTATAGTGCCAATGACCATAGCTGTCCAGGCACTTAAATTCTAATAAAAAAAAGTTCCAAACCAAATAATGAATATACCACAAGGAACGTACAGAAGATAATTTTCATACTATTTGTGATTTAGTCACAGAAAAATTATATTATAACTTATAACCTAACATTTAATAGCATTGGAATCTATTCAGTTGATTTTTTATTGTACTGCATAAAAATATAATTTTCATAATTTAAATATAATTGAATCATTAAAATTGTGTAAAAATAAATGATCGAAACTTGGAAAATGTCTGTAAGGTATACAGTACAATTACCAAGACATTTACTTAAATTAGTTAGGGTCGGGCTATAAAGATTTATATTGAGTTTATTTATTGCCATGCTCTTAACCAGGTAATTGAATTTACCCAGGTGTATTTATTACAGGAAATGAGTAGAAAAAAATATTTTACACTTTATTTAATTAAGTTGAGACTACAGGAACCATGGCAATATTGGATACTGAACACAGATTACAGTAAAGAATATTTCTCATTTCGCTCCCCATCTGGCCTTAAGGATTTAATAATAAAAGATTATAAATCCCTCATTGTACAGTAAACAGTAACAGATCCGTATTTGGTATTTCAGTTTTTCTCCAGCGAAATCCCAGTGCTCATATTTCTTGTGGCATAGACTCCCCCCAATCAAATTCGGAATGAAATTTTGTGCGAACCTGTTTTAAATTGGGTATTCTTTGTTCAGAGACGTGAAAATCTAATATTGTTTTCCAAGGTTAGTTTTCTCCAAATCATCTAGTGCGACGCTTTTTTTATACTAGGCCTTTTTTTTGGGGGGGGGGGGGGGGGTTGTGAAAGATTCAGTCTCACCTTTTTCCAGCATTTTCTTCTCCTTGGCAATGCGGGCTACATGGTTAAATAAGTACAGGTTAGTCCAGTAGCAGTTCGCGCATAAGCTTTTATTAAAAATATAGTGCCCAATGAGAAGTGGGGTTTAAAGGCAACCATCTTGTCGCGCAAAGCCAATTACAATCGAGGCGCTAGTTTTTAAAACTACAATTTATATTTATGTATATTTATATTCAAGTAATAATTCATGCAAAAATTTACTTTTATTAGTATTAAAAATTATCATAATTTAAAGTTTACAAAAATGTATTTTATTACCTATACATTACAAATAGAAGTATTTTTTAACAAATTGGAATTTAAAAAAAGTATAAAAGTATAAAAAGGTTTTTTAGGATAGGATCAATGAAAATTGAAAATAATTGTAAATTATTGATAAAATTTTTTATTTTAAAATTAAAAAACTTTTTAATGTGGTATAAAATAACATATTTTTTAAAAATATAATGTTACAATATTTAAAAAAATAAGTCAACATGCTACATACTAGTAATTTTTTTTCTCAGTTTTAATAATGTACATTAATATATCTAAATCTTAAGAATTTACATTAAATATATAACATTTTAACAAACAGTACCTGCTTTAAAATAAAATTTAATATGTTTTAAAAACTAGTTAAACATGTGTAAAATATTTTTAATCATATTGTGGGTAAATAGGTAACGTTAGAAATTTATTAACTTTTGCTAATAAATGTTTTTGTTCGTTCGTGTAAAAATATTTTGCTCTTTTTGTTGTGCCTAACCTGTTATCATTTCTATTTCTGCAACACTTTATACTGCACTTACCCATAATAATTTTTATTTCACTTTTTTTTCTTTCTTTAGAAATTTATACTTTATTTAAAAAATATTACAACCGGCTGTTTGTTTACATACACATACACGACACACACATAAATGTATAGCAAAATGGCCGCCTTTAGCCCCCTGCGCAACAGATTTTTATTTTGGTTCCAAGGTCAAGCGCTACTGGACTAACCTGTACTTATTTAACCATGGCGGGCTACAGAATTTAAACTTATGCCTAAGCAGCAGACACCCATTCGTAAACACCCGCGTGACGGCAGCACCCCCAAGTTCGAATTTTGCAAAAAACCTTATGCCGTTGGATTGCCCAAGTTTTGCCCACATTTGTCCAACCAATAAATTATTTTGCCCACCCTCCAAAAAAAAGTTATAGGCAAAACTAATTTTTCTAAAAAAATTACTTCCAGCACCCCCGTCTTTGAATTTGGCAAAAAGCTTGATGCAGTTGGATTGCCCAAGTTTTGCCCCCATTTGCCCATCCAATAAATTTTTTTGCCCACCCCAACAAAAAAAGTTATGAACAAAACAAATTTTTCGAAAAAAAATTTTTTTCCGAATTCCACAGAAAACTGCACGCAGTTGGATTGCCCAATGTTAGTCCATATTTGCCAACAAATAACTTTTTTTGCACACCCTCCAAGAAAGAAGTTATGGGCAAAATAAATTTTTCAGAATTGGATTTTTCTTGGTACACCATCAAATTTTAATTTTACGGAAAATTATACGCAGTTGGATTGCCCAACTTTTTCAAATCTAACTAGGGTTGGGGTTAGGTTTTGTTAGGTTAGATTTATTTACTTTGCATAAAGGGGTTTTCGGGTACGGCCATTCCGAAAATGCAATCAGTTCCCGAAAAGGAAAACTCCTTCCCCGAGAAACTCGAAAAGAAGAAGATGAAGAAGAAGAAGAGGAGGAGGAAGAAGAAAAAGAAAAAGTAGAGGAAGAAGAACGCATGCCCAACTTTTTCAAATCTAACTAGGGTTGGGGTTAGGTTTTGTTAGGTTAGATTTAACCTTTAATTTGTGAATTAATGTGAAAGGTCAACAGCAACATTTTTTTGGTCTCCGATTCCGTTGAAACTTTGCATAAAGGGGTTTTCGGGTACGGCCATTCCGAAAATGCAATCAGTTCCCGAAAAGGAAAACTCCTTCCCCGAGAAACTCGAAAAGAAGAAGATGAAGAAGAAGAAGAGGAGGAGGAAGAAAAAGAAGAGGAAGAAGAAGAAGAAGAGGAAGAAAAAAGAGGAAAAATTACGTAAAAAGTTTTTTTTTTTATAAGTCCTTTCATATCGTTTTTTTCGCGTTTTAACCACTTTTTTACATATTTCAGACGATTACAACATTTTCGATTTCCTCAGTAATTTTCGTCACAAATTAAAGGATAAATCTAACCTAGCCCCAACCCTAGTTAGATTTGAAAAAGTTGGGCAATCCAACTGCGTATAATTTTCCGTAAAATTAAAATTTGATGGCGTACCAAGAAAAATCCAATTCTGAAAAATTTATTTTGCCCATAACTTCTTTCTTGGAGGGTGTGCAAAAAAAGTTATTTGTTGGCAAATATGGACTAACATTGGGCAATCCAACTGCGTGCAGTTTTCTGTGGAATTCGGAAAAAAAAATTTTTTTCGAAAAACTTGTTTTGTTCATAACTTTTTTTGGGGGGGTGGGCAAAAAAATTTATTGGATGGGCAAATGGGGGCAAAACTTGGGCAATCCAACTGCATCAAGCTTTTTGCCAAATTCAAAGACGGGGGTGCTGGAAGTAATTTTTTAGAAAAATTAGTTTTGCCTATAACTTTTTTTTGGAGGGTGGGCAAAATAATTTATTGGTTGGGCAAATATGGACTAACATTGGGCAATCCAACTGCGTGCAGTTTTCTGTGGAATTCGGAAAAAAAAATTTTTTTCGAAAAATTTGTTTTGTTCATAACTTTTTTTGGGGGGGTGGGCAAAAAAATTTATTGGACGGGGCAAATGGGGGCAAAACTTGGGCAATGCAACTGCATCAAGCTTTTTGCCAAATTCAAAGACGGGGGTGCTGGAAGTAATTTTTTTAGAAAAATTAGTTTTGCCTATAACTTTTTTTTGGAGGGTGGGCAAAATAATTTATTGGTTGGGCAAATATGGACTAACATTGGGCAATCCAACTGCGTGCAGTTTTCTGTGGAATTCGGAAAAAAAATTTTTTTTCGAAAAATTTGTTTTGTTCATAACTTTTTTTGGGGGGGTGGGCAAAAAAATTTATTGGATGGGCAAATGGGGGCAAAACTTGGGCAATCCAACTGCATCAAGCTTTCTGCCAAATTCAAAGACGGGGGTGCTGGAAGTAATTTTTTTAGAAAAATTATTTTTGCCTATAACTTTTTTTTGGAGGGTGGGCAAAATAATTTATTGGTTGGGCAAATATGGACTAACATTGGGCAATCCAACTGCGTGCAGTTTTCTGTGGAATTCGGAAAAAAAAATTTTTTTCGAAAAATTTGTTTTGTTCATAACTTTTTTTGGGGGGGTGGGCAAAAAAATTTATTTGATGGGCAAAACTTGGGCAATCCAACTGCATCAAGCTTTTTGCCAAATTCAAAGACGGGGGTGCTGGAAGTAATTTTTTTAGAAAAATTAGTTTTGCCTATAACTTTTTTTTGGAGGGTGGGCAAAATAATTTATTGGTTGGGCAAATGTGGGCTAACGTTGGGCAATCCAACGGCATAAGGTTTTTTGCAGAATTCGAATTTGGGGGTGCTGCCGTTACGCAGGTTTCGTAAACCTTGAACAAAAAGTGTTTTATATTTTTTTTGTAAGTAAGAAACTTTAGTACTTTTTTCTACTTAGTTCCTGAGCAAAGTCTGAGAGACTAGTAGTTCCTTCATACCTATTTTCTGGAGGAATTTTAGGTGTTACACCCTTAAAAAAAGTTTAAAATGTTCATGGATATATTATAAAAAATCAGGATTATTATCAAATAATCAACTTAAACTGAATAATCTAACTTTTTTAAACATTTTCTCTATTTCTTCTTTAAATTAAGAAATAAGGATAACAATAATTATTTTAATAAATGTTGGGTAGCAGAACCCTACCTTCAAAAAATGTATAATGTGTGTTCCCAGCTTCGCTCCTTCCTGCATAAATTGTATCACATTTCCATCAAGTTCAGGACTTTGGCCACTTAAAATTCTGTTTTTCACTTTACTCTTAAATGTCATTGTAAATACTGTTCAAACACTAAACCTAATAATTAATTAAACAGAATATTAAAAATGGAAAACTAATACCTAACTAAACCGAATCTTGGAGTACGGGCCTGAATTTGAAGGCGACACACGTCGTTTCAATCAACTCTGTCTAAAAAATATCAAAACAAACGAACCATTAATTTGGAAAATTTTAAAAAATGAAACAACCAAGAAATTAGTGATTTGTTTACATCAAGTGCAAACCATGAGTATATAAAATTACTCGTTATTATCAAATTTTGATTTTAAACATCCATCTTAAGTCAAAATTCTTCAAGTAAAGAAAGAAAAAATTATCAAGTCATTAAGTTAATCGATTTTCACATCGACGAGCCATGGTCCCTTCAAAGAGCATAGCTGTAAGACAGGACCGGCTTCGATCGAAAACCGAAAAACCATGTCAGTTTTAAATCAATTTCCACAAAATGTCTCTTATTCAAAAGCAGCCAGTCAACAACGTAGCATTTCACCTCCAAGTGACATCAAGCTATTTTATTTAATACCATAGAACTCGCCATAGAAGATTGTTCTATCAATGACTACCTCGAAGGAGTAAGTCAGCATGTAAGCCCGAAGGATGTAATATTCGCATCCCGTATATCAAATGGTAGAATGTGCATATATTTATCATCAAAAGCATTAGTAGACAAATTTATAGTGGAAACAGGGCATATAACCATAAACCAAAATATTTTAGAAGCCAGAAGACTAATAACTCCATCAACACGCATAATATTATCCAACGTATGTCCAAGCATACCCCCTAACATAATCAAAGAGGAACTAAGAAAACTAGGCTTAAATCCAGTATCAGAAATCTCACATCTACATTTAGGATCAGTTACTCCCAAGTTTAGTCATACACTCAGTTTTCGCAGGCAAGTTTTCGTAGCACCCTTTCCAGACAATTTCATACTACCTGATTCTTTTCTTACCGAATTTGAACAGACCTCGTATCGAATATTCATAACCCAGAACGAAACCTTTTTCAAATGTAAACTAACTGGACACCATGCAGCAAATTGCTTAAATGAAACACCAACCAACCTTACTCAAAATACTCCTAACGAAACACCTACTACCCTCCCTCCACATACCGCCACTACTCGCGCCACTACCCAAAATTCATTGACTAACCAAATCCAACAAATCACACCTATAACTCTACCCACTTCAGAAAATACCACATCTACAACACACATACCAACCCAATCAACTCCAATTACTGAAACACAATCTTCAACATCAACCGTCATAAGCCAACCCATAGTTTCAACCACAAACATACCCATTGATAATTTCGAACCTCAACCAATTTCAACCAAACGAACACCAAAAAGGACTTTTCAAGAAGCATCTTCACCACCTGTAGAAGACAACTTTGTTAAGCCCATATGTCTGAGGTGGCGCCGACGAAGGGACCGCTCCTTAAAAAAAAAAGCCCATATGTCCAGTGAAGAAAAAAACCAAAACCAATGAGGAAAACTTCCCCAACGACAGCACCAACCTTGTAACATTACTAAAACCCATAAAATAATATCTAGAAAACGAAACTCAATTGCTGAACTTCGACCAAGTAGAGGATCTTTTCGAAAACAGTAAAGGAGCAAAAGACATACTCAGTGTAACAAAATCGTACACAGATGACTCTCAGGCACTTCTACAGTTCCTAACCAAATTACATCCATTTTACACAAATTAAATAATGAAAACTAAAAGCACAAGATTGAGACGCAAACTAGCAAAACAGTTAAATATCCATCCCACAGCGATAAAATCATTGTTGGAAGAAAATTCCGACTCTTCCGTAAATTCATCTCAAGAATAATAACATTCATATCCCTACTTCAATGGAACTTAATTTTGAAAACTGAAAAACATGCCTTTTTGAGATACATTACTACAAAAGATAAATCATGTTAGGGGCCAAACATGACAGATGACCAAGTAAAACTAATTTCTGTGTCCCTCAGGATCAGTATTTTTTCTCGATAAAAGATGCCTTTTTTCATTTTTTATATCCCTGACAATGTGTGCACAACATTTTGTGATAATTTTTTTACTTGTAAAGCAGTAAAAGCGTAACAAACTAACATTTGAATTCATAATGTAAGTAAGGATTAGCATATTTAATATAAACAATCAAATATGCGGATTAACGAGATAACATTAGCCAGATCCGCTAATTGTTTGATAACTTCATCAAACTCAAGGAATTCTTTATTTTTTAAAGGTTTTTTAAATTACAATCAATTGCCCAAATTAGTAAAACGCAGTACTTCGCTAAGAAGTTTCAAAAATAATTTAATGGAACATATCAGAAATAATATGTAGGCCACAATGACACAAAAGACTTATTACATACTTTTATTTTTATATGTTATATATTTTTGTTATATGTTCTTGAACGAATTGCTTTTATTTTATATATAATTATTTGAATTTAAATTTTATAATCTATGTAGAACTGATACCTTTTAAATATTCATTTGTTATACTTTTTAAGTAAGTTATTTAAATATTTGTATACTTAAATTTATAATGTTGTGTATATTAGGGTTTACCTATATTTAAATAAATCTCTCTCTCTCTCTCTCTTATTTCTACTATTACTACTATAACTATCACAGGAGATTCCGAATTAGGTAAATATCTACAAGGAAAAAAATAATCTTAAATTTTGAGTCTGTTTTAAAAACATATAAATGGAAATGATGTTCCTTTCCACAACTGATCAACTAGGAAGTAGATAACAGAATAACCACAGTTTTTGATAACTTGTTTAACTTAATACCAGGGAATACCAAACTATTTTGGTAGTAAATACCTTTTTATAAAAAAAATATTATGATGAGTGATGAGGTCTCCAAAGAGGTTTTCTTCATACTTTCTTAAGTATTTGTTAAAGTATTATTGTTCGAGGACTTTTGGCATATTATTTGATGCAAATTATGGACATAGGCCCAAATATGCCTTAGTGAAATATTGTTGTGGATAAGAACTTTATTTATTTTTTGCTAATATTTATTAATTATCTGTATATTTTTTCCTTTTAAAAACTTTTCAAAAAAATATAGTCATACCAATTTCTTATCAATTAGTGTCATCATTTCATGTAGGTACTTTATTTGTATTAAATTAATCATTAATCATATAGTTCATATAAATTACACTAGTCATTTGCTTGTATAAAAGTTACTACAAAAAACACCTTTATTTTCTTTGTTCATCTTAATTGTTATTAAGTTATAAAAGGAATTATTTACAACATATACTACATATTTTTATAAAATTAATTAATAATCTTCAGTATATAAAATTATAATATTAGTCAATCAATTCAGATAACTTATACAGATATACTTAAGTACTCCAGTGTGGACATTCAAAAGAACTATACTACACAATATACCAATAATTGAGTTATTCCTGTAGGCTTTCCTGTATTTACATAATCTAAATAAACAGTAGGTATACTCAGTTGTTTTATAACACACACCATAATTTATATTACTACTTAGATAAATGCATTTTATATAGACACGAACGTTCGTCCTAATCCCTCATACCAGTCATACTTTTTCCAATATACCTAGGTGTGTTAATATGGCCAAAGGTAAACGTCCTCTAAAGAATAATAATAATAAGACTGACCGACAACACACTTTTAAAATAGGTATATTAAACACGTTCGAATTTTATGTTTATATAAATTTATAATAGTTAAATTATTCATAATTGGATGTCTATAACAAAAGTTGAACGCACATCTATATGACTCATAAACTACTATGTAGTTGATTATTGCTAAAACTTCATGACATCATGATTGTGATGAATAATTGCGGTACATTACAAAATTAGTTAGAAGAATTTTAATATTGTAAAGTTAATTTATGTCATTCAAATCTCGATAAAAAGGGTAATCCAACTAAGGAGACAGACATCTTTTATTATTAATAAATGTAACTAGAATAAAAACATACCAAAACTTTCGTAAATCTCTTTTCTAGTTCTGCGGGGTCTGGCATTGGTTGTTTAGCCTTGGCTTTGATAGTACTTTGCCTAATACTAGCCTGTCTACCATGTAACTTGGAAGATATTATACTATCAGCCTCAGGGGCCGAAGTCTCTTGTTTTGACATTGTTAATCCCATGGTTATAATATTTTAACACATAATTCAACACTAAACATAATATAACACATATCGTACGGATAATAGTTTACATTTCCGAAATTTTAAAATGTACATAGAAAAAGCAACAGGTTATTGAAACATAAAACTGCGTTAACATCTTTCATATAACACCACACGGCAAACTCGCAAAACTACTGAAGAACGGAGAATTGAAACTGATGAAAAGAAAAGTTTTAGGGGAATTTGTTAGTCAAATTCCACGCATGCGTTAATTAAACAGGTCTGCTTTGAAGCTACTCCTCCCATCTTATTTATATTTAGTTGAATCTGTAATACAGCAAACTTTCTATCTTAGTCTTAGTACATACGTTAGTCGGAATGATCGCCAGTAGATGACACCAAAAATTAATTTAAAATGTAATAACAGGAAACATACTTGAAATAGTTATTTACGTGTCAAGCTCGGAAAGTGACACTTTACAGGGCGAGCATGCAAGTTTCAGTGCGACGCCGAAGGCGGAGCCTTGAAAGCCTGCGAGCCCTGTAAATACACTTTACGAGTGTGGCGTGTACAATATTTTTTGTGCAGCCACCAATAATTTGACAATAAAATAGGAACAGAATATTTATTGCTCAAAATGTATAACAAAACTTAACTCATTTATTATCAATATTTATGTTGAATGTGCAGTTATGCAAAGTACAATTATTAAATGTTCCGGTCAGTTTAGGAATCATAATATTTGTGTTATCAATAATACTGGATTCGATTCTTGAAGTTCCAGGTTGGTTTTGTTTATTTTCTACGTTAAGAATTTTATTTGCTGTTTTTAATTTGTTCTGAATTGAATTGAATCTTCGATGTAACCTTCTACCACGGTCGAAGATTTCCATCCTCCGTAGCGTTTCAAACTTGTTAAATTTCCACCTGCATCAATCAGTAATGTGGCTGAAGTCCTTAGATATGTAGCTATTTTGCAAGGGAAGTTTCCTATTGAATGCATTCCAATAGGTTGAGTAGTACATCTATTGTTTTTAAAAAATATAAATAATCTGCGATGTGATTTTGACGTAGGTAGGGCTAAATATGTTCTATATAATTCTAAATGGAATTTGTTCACAACGAGAAATGTTTGTTTTTGTATATTAGGAATGTTTATTATTAGATATCATTCTTATCCTGCACGTCATCTACGGTCATTTTTACTAATTCATCACGGCGACATGCGCCGGCCAAGCCAATTACCAGTATAGTCTACAAAAAATTAAAATCTCAAAATTTTAAATGCAGCCACTAAAAATTATTGAAATAAGTTATCGTAACAAATCTTTAATAATTTACAAAGGCAATCACTGTTCTCTTATATTTCACTTCAAAACTGAAATCTTTTTAACTTCCCCATTACAACAATATAAGGTTATAAACATACAGGGTATTTGAAAAGCTATAACCAATTTTCCGTAAAAATCGAAACAAGTTCAACGCACTGTATAATTGAGAAGGAGTGAGAGAATAATAATCTATTGAAGCCAAAGCTTTTTAATTATTAGTAAAAATTATAAACATGAATGATTCTGCTAATATTAATTAAATCAAATACATGGTGAGTCATAACTCAAGTACATTATTTTCTCTGTAATTTTAAATAGATTACCCTCCATACTTCCATTTTTATCAAGCATTTCTCATACCTGCAGTTATTAGTTTTTGAGATATTTTAATTTTTCTATGCAAAGTATTAATTAGGTATGTAATAGTTTACCAGATGTTAGTTCACAGTTGAAGGTTTATAAAAAATTACACTAATGAGGAAATGAGAAACAATACACTAAAAAATAAAAAACAACACTATTTTCACTAAAAGAAAGTAGAGGTCTACATCTGGTAAACTCGACCAAAGTCCTTGACAAATATTCGGTAATATGAACAAAGTCCAAGAAAACTCCTAATTTTCTTTTTATCCGTTGGCTTAGGCTTAGCTACAATTTTTCCGGATCGGTTTTAATTCCTTCTGCCGAAACGATATGTCCCAGATAATAGGCCTCCGTTTGAAACAGTGAACATTTCTAGTGATTGTTTTAAATTGGCACTCCTCAACCTGTCAAAAACTTCTTAAACATTTGTCAAATCATCAAAAGTTTTCGACATGATCATTATATCATCAAGATATACTAGACATGATTTCCACGTTAATCCTCTCAAAACCATCTCCATCAGTCGTTCAAATGTGGCTGGAGCATTACAGAGTCCGAATAGGAAGACCTGTAAGTGGTAGAGACCGCTGCCAGAAGAAAACGCTGTTTTGTCTCGATCATCAGGGT
Source organism: Lochmaea crataegi (assembly GCA_947563755.1). Taxonomy (NCBI): domain Eukaryota; kingdom Metazoa; phylum Arthropoda; class Insecta; order Coleoptera; family Chrysomelidae; genus Lochmaea; species Lochmaea crataegi. Next base: position 41,471,364 of record OX387425.1, on the reverse strand, counting down.
GTACTCCTATTTGCCAGTATCCACTCTTTAAGTCTAGGGTGGAAAACCACTTCGCACCTGATAGAGTATCTAGTGTATCGTCTATTCTTGGCAGTGGATAGCTATCTTCTTTTGTGTAACCTGATTTAGTCTTCGATAGTCTACACAAAAGCAAGTGGATCCATCTTTCTTAGTTACCAGGACCACGGGTAAACACCAGGGACCAGAAGCTTCTTCAATAATATTTACATCCATCATGTCTTCTATCATATATTCTACTTCTTTCTGTTTAGCAAAAGGTAATCTCCTTGGCATTTGACGAATTGGTCTGGCTTCTCCTGTATAAATTCTATGCTGTACTAGACTGGTGCTTCCTGTATATTTTCCCGTCTCAAAAATGTAATCAAAGTTGTCAGGTGGTCATAATTTTTAACTAGTTGTTTCATGAGGCTGGCGTCGACTGAGTTTCTTGTGGTGGTCTTGTCTTTGAACCTACGTTCACAGTTGATTATGCTTTTCACCGGTGTGCAAAGTCCCATATTTTGTTCTTTCTTTAATTTGAAAGGTTTTGATAAATTAGCAACTCTAACTGGAGTTGGTTGATCTACATTGACGAGACATTCCTTCATTCACGAGTTCCTCACTTTCTACAATACCCACATGTAGATCTTTTGGTTTTTGGCTGTCTCGCGAAGAAGATTCTTTTATAATTATAGGTAACTTCTGTATCTTTGTCCACTATAACCTTTATCTGAGAAGTCTCTTCTTCCGGATTTAGGATTATCTCTTCATTTCCAATTACTAAAATTTTATTTTGATAAATTTATTTTGCATGATGTCCATACGGAGGAAGCATTGATCTTTAATATCAGCTACTAGAAATAAGTGTTTTATCTGAGTATTACCAATCTGTATAGTTGCTTTTATTTCTCCTCGAACAGGAACATTGTGTCCTATAGCTGTTTCCAGAATTAAGCTTCGTCCAGTAGGTTGTGGTTTCTGACTCAGAATTCCTGTTCGAATGAATGACTTGGTGGCACCGGCATCAATGACGAAAGTTCAATTTTGATTATCAACGTGCCCTCTGACTAGTAAGTTTTGTACATTTCCATTCAAAATGTAAGTGCGGATTTTGGGGCTCCCCGTAAATACCCGCTCCGTAGTGTCAACTTTTATTTGTTTCTTTGATGAAAGCCGGATAGGTGTGGGAGATCGACTTCTCAGGGACACATATCTACTGGTGGTGGTTATTTCTTGTTTGATTTTGTGAGGGGTTCCGGGATGGCGATCTGTGCGACCTTCTGACTTCATTTCTCAACTCCCTATTCGTTGAACGGGCTCTGCTTTTGCAAGTTCTCTGAATGTGTCCGATTCTTCCGCAGTTGAAGCATCTCCTACTTTCATTTTGGGAATTTCGTCGCATAGTTTGGAGTATATCCAAGATTTCTGAGAGAGTAGATTGTGGGTGGCTATTGGAAGTTATCTCTTCGTGTTCTTGAAATCTTATTTCTCTCAATTTAGGACGGAAAGATTTTGATATGCAAGGATACGATAGGCAAGATGCATCAATCTTTCTATATCGGCCCCAAATTCCTGTAGGCTTTCAATTAATTTGATTTGATTGCGTACTTTTAGCTGACTCTGGAATACTTGCTTCAAGTGCTGTTGACTATACCTTGTCTCTAAAGCCTGAGGGACGCATGATTGGGTGTGTCTTGTGGAAGAAAGTGCAAAACGGTTGCTGCCTGCTCACGAAGCGACACAATTAATGAAGCCGCCATCTGTGTCTCAGTCCAACTATTGACTCTGGCCGCAGCTTCAAATGGGAGTCCATATGTTTCCCATGCCGTTTGACCATCAAATGTGGGTGGTTTCAGGGTCTTGCTAGAGTGGCTTTGAGAATGGGCCCGGTTCGGTTATAGAAGAGGACGATGTCGTGCCTTCAATTTCAATATTAGTTACTGAATTAAGCTTGGGTACGAATTTTTCTTTCTAAATCAACTAATTTAATTAATAATAATAACAAAAAAACAAAAAAAAACAGTGGAACAATTTAAATTTTAAATTTAATGTAAATTTTAAATTCTTTATGATTGTTTAATCAATGTGTTGTCGACTTTTTAATTTGGTTTCTTGTACATACTTGACGAGTATCGCACTGATGATGGCTTAACAGCCGAAAGCGCTTTGCAATTTTTTAAAAATTAAATTATTTTACACAGAATACACTGTTTTCTTGACTGAATGATAATAAAGGCTTTTATTGACTGCACATAATACAAAAAAAAACGTATAGAAATAGTATAACCATAGTGGCAGCCAAAAGGCAGTTGAGTTAACAATCGAGATATTTTAATGTTTGAGATTGTTAATCGCCTTTTGAATATACTCAAGTTAGTTACAAAACTTTTTCTACAATCATTAATAAAAGTGACGTTTTTTTAATCGATTTTATTATGTATTATGTATTAATATGTATTTGTTAAACAGTTTAAAAAAGTGACATTAGAGTGAGATAATAGTATATTACGTAACAAGTCCGGAAAATACTGTTTTTTGGACGAGTAGACAAGATTCTAGGACGAGCCGTAGGCGAGTCCTGGATGTCTGCGATTCCGAAAAAACAGTTTCCGGGCGTGTTGCGTACATTTTTTTTTCGGCAACCGTGTGGTAGGTATAACAAATCAATAAATCACGTTTCTTTGTAATATCTAAATGGACTAAAAATGGCGTCGATTTGAATGTCTATGTTTGTCATGATGACACTACGCTAAAAAAACTAATTTTTAGAACAAAATTAGGAACATTCTAATTGAATTTACTGTTTGGACCCTTACTTTGTAGAATCTACTCATATTACTAACATTCTAATTCTTGTTTTTATTAATATTTATATTGAAATTCGAACAATTGTCAATATTAAAGGGATTCAGTTTGTTTGAATGACAGCAACGATGTAATACTTCCCGGCCTACTCCGCGAAATAGGTACTTTCCGGACTAGGCCTGAAAAGTGCTGCTTTCTCACAAAAAAAGCGTCCGGGAAGTGGGTACTTTCCGGACGGTTGCCGAAAAAGTAGTTTTTCTACAACTGCTATGAAAAGTGACGTATTTCTCATACCTTACTTAATTTCAAAACCAAATATTGCTCATACTGTGAGAAATATCATTTCTCACGGCACTTTGCCCACGCCACATACATTTATATGGAGAATCAAATAAAATGGACAAAAACTTAGTAGGCTTCTGTCATCTTTAAATACCTACTTAGTTGTCACGAAACTGTCAGATTAATTAATATAACGGAGAATTTAGTGAAAAGAAATGACGTTCCGGATTTGACCATACAAAATTGTACAAATTTCACCATCAACTATAATTTTAAATAAAATTATTTAACAGTATAGAGATGGTATACTTTAGTGTTATTTTTGTTTTACTAACCATAAAAATAAATATTAAGTTACTTTACTTGTATTCTTGAAATTTGTGCAGCAGAAAAAGTATAGTGTGCAGCATGTGGGGAAAGTACTTTTCCCCCTTGTTGCACAATATACTATTTTTTAACGCTAATTTTAAATATTTCCGCTAATGACTCTGCAGATTGCGCTCATCTGACATTTTACTTAGTGTTTTGTCATCATGACAAAGATAAACATTCAAATCGGCGCCATATTTAGTCCATTTAGAGCAACCTAAATAACACATTTTTTGGTTTTTGCTTGTTTGTAGAAAATATAGTGTATGCAGCATATGCATAAAGTGTCTTTTTTTCGCCTGCAGCTCATGCGTCAATTTTCCCATTCGTGAAAAAAAGCACCACTTTATGCACTTGTTGCATAAATAACTATTTTCTACAAACGTCAAAAAATGACAAGGTTTGCGCATTGACAACAATATTCGAAGTGGCACTTTTTATCGGATTGTTACGTTACCATGACACCATAGGCAAAATACTTCGCGCACTAGGGTGCGAAGTATTTCGCACACTGCATGTAAATTAATAAGACTTTTGTATTTCAATCTTTGAAAAAATGAAGCAAAACTCCAAATTATTATTTATTTTTAAATGAATAACAATTAAATACTTTTAAAATAATGATAGAATTTTACAATAACTTTAGTTATTATTTACAATATTAACATTAATCCATAGTAACAGTGAATATTTGATTAGGAAAGACACTTTGAGCCAGCTCAACACTATTTTCTATAATAAATTAGGCATTTTACTTATTTATAATATTTTTAAAAGATAGATTTTGACGTTTGTAGAAAAAATATTGTTTGCATCTCGTGTGCGAACTACTTTGGTGGTCTCGAATAATTTTTTAACTCGGCTTCGCCTCGTTATAAAATTCAATTCTCGATCATCAAAGTAGCATTTCCCGCACTAGATACAAAAATAAATATTTTGGATGTTTTAATACTAATAATTATTATAGTTTTGTAGAATAATATAATAAAAACGATAGGTAAGTCAAAAACTAGAAGTAAGTTTTCTATACTAGAAGTCAGTTTTACCGCTTTTTTTGAAAATATTATTGTTTGTTTGGTATGTTATACCGTGGTCAAGGGGAAGCTTGATCGCTAATATGCGGACTCTGGATACCTGGGGAACTTCCAGTTTAAACAACCTTACTCCTGTATGCGGAGCTCTGCGGGAGTGGATCTTATACTTCCCTAGCTACTCGTGGGATCATCCATGGAAAGGAAAAAACAAAGAAAAAGTTGAGTGGGCAGGCACCGCAACCGGGCACAAGTCGGAGCAATGTATCCGCAATGCCCACAAAAATTTTGGCACCTCCCTCACGCGCGAGCAACCCTCGTATAGAGGAAGCTACAGACCAACCGGAGAGGAGGAGAACGACAGGGGCACCCATACCCTCAACCTCCTCAACTGCTGAGAGTTTTCGGGAAAAATCCTGGAGAAAAAGTAGAAAAACCCCCATCCTTCCTGAACTGGGTAAACCCGGAGGAAGGGACGATCCACTGAGGCGTGGACTTAGTGGAGCGGGGGTAAGATGGTATCTTCGCTTTCTTGAGCAGGGACTTGCACCGGAAGAAGCAAAAAAGAAAGCCGCATGGCGCAAAAAACAAGGAGAGGAGAAGAACATCCCTCCTAAAGGAGAAAAACGAAAGCGGGAAGAGGCGACAGCCCAGTCACCGCAAGTACAGGTGAAGAAGAAAAAGGAGGGCAAAATAGCCATCCCTTCTTCAGCTGGCAGCTATGCAGCTGCAGCAAAAATAATAAGAATGGCGGTTCTCCCTAGGGCGTACCCTGAGACCACTCTCAGTGCGGACGACCAAACCTTGCTGGAGAACGCAATAATAGAAGAAATGTATGCTGGATGGGAGCATACATTTCAGACCAGGACGTGCTAATCGACTGTGAAACACCATAGACTGCAGAATGGCTCCAGTTGATAATACCACAGATGAAAAGCTGGAAGGGAGTAGAACTGATGGTGTGCCAGGGAGAAAACATCCCAAAAATGCATACCGCTACGATCTTTCTCCCAAGAAGCAAAGGCAAAGGCGTAGAGGAAGGAAAAATTCTTCGCTTGATAAAAGCGCAGAATGAAGGTTTGGTAACAGACCAGTGGAAGGTCCCCAACCTTATAGAAGAGGGCAAAGGCCTAGTATTGAGGGCAGGAATAGACAAATCTATCCTGTCAAAAAATCAAGAACAACGGGTTCACCATTCATTACCGGTTTGGGAAAATCCCGTACATGGCCTCAGAAAAGAAGAGGAAAGAAACCCTGAGAAGGTTTCTAGCTCCTCCAAGGCCAGCGACGACTCGAGTAGTGTAGGAAGCCTACACATCTCTAAACTCCTTGGAGAGGAGTCGCCGCTGTCCGAGGAGGGAATGGAGTTTGGGTCGGGGGACAGCACTCTTACAGAAGGGGACATCACCCTGATGAAATAGGGAACCTGAAAACCAACAGGATGGCGGGGATTAACTTAGCTCAGGTTAATGCTCACCATGGCAAAGGAGCTTCGGCGGTGATCACAAGATTGTTCACTAAGGACTAATGGGGGCTGTGTTTGATCCAAGAACCTTGGGTCAATAATAACCATGTAAGAGGATTAGCATGTAAAGATGCTAAAATAGTATATCATTAAGGTAATGATATACCAAGAACATGTATTATGATAAGGAACAATATCAACTATTTTTGTCTTTCAGAATACATGACTCGAGACCTCGTTCCAGTTCGAGCACTCTTCGAACACAAGAAGGAGGGCAAGGAGATAGTAATATCATCATGCTACTTTGCGGGAGACGGGATAGCACCACCCCCCGAGGTACAAAGGCTGGTGAAGTACTGTGAAGAGAAGAGACTACCTCTACTCTTAGCATGTGATGCCAATGCACACAATACTGTTTGGGACAGTAGTAATACCAACCAGGGAGGTGAGCAGCTTTTAGAATATATCCTTAATAAAAACCTTAATAGTCACAATATAGGGAATACCCTTATATTTGTAACAAGGGTAAGGCAAGAAGTTTTAGATGTCACACTGGCAACACAGGATCTAAAACATATAGTAAGAGATTGGAGAGTTTCGGGCGAACCATCTCTCTCCAATCATAGCATCATAACATTCAAGTTAGAACTAGGCAAACCTGAGGTGAGCCCCAGAAGAAAACCAAGAAAAACAGATTGGGGCAACTATAACACCTGTCTGAAAGAAAACCTAACACATATCCAGAGAAAAGGGAGGGCTAAGCACCATTTCGATCTGGAAAATGAGCTTGAGGACCTGAACAGGGCAAAAATCGATGCATTTGAATCGAGCTGCCCTCTTCAAGAACAACGAAGCAGCAGAGATGCACCCTGGTGGAATAAACATCTGTCAGAATTAAGATCTCAAACCCGGGACCTTTTTAATAGAGCAAAACTCACCGGAGACTGGCAGAGATACACCGAGGTGAGAAACACCTACTATAAGGAAATTAGAAAAGCTAAAAGAAATAGCTTCAGAAAATTCTGTGAAGACATAAACACAACACCTCCTGTGGCAAGACTCTACAAAGTCATGGCAAAAAGTAGGGTCAACACAGATATGGCTTTGAGGAAGCCAGACGGTAAATATACCGAAAATGCGGAAGAAAGAGTGAAACTCTTACTAGAAACTCATTTTCCTGGGAGTAGCCCAAATAGGGGAGATAGTCCTCTCGAAGGTCACATCAGACCTTCGAGAGAAAGTACTACAATGGCTAAGCACATTTGTAGTAACGAAAGGTTAAAATGGGCTATGAACACCTTTTCACCATTCAAGGCACCGGGAGCTGATGGAATTTTCCCAGCATTGCTCCAGCAAGGACAATACGAAATTCTACCACATTTGGTTAGGATCAGTCGAAGCAGCTTAGGACAGGGTTATATACCAGAAGCATGGAGAAGGGCAATAGTAACCTTCATTCCAAAAGCTGGAAAAAGAGACACAACAAACCCCAAATCCTTCAGACCAATTAGCCTAACATCGTTTGTGCTCAAAACGATGGAAAAAGCTATTGACAATTACATTAGAGTGGAAATCCTAGAGAGACTACCTCTCCACCCGCATCAGCATGCTTACCGGGCAGGCAGATCTACGGAGACTGCACTGGTACAACTGACGGAGGATATCCGAGGTGCTCTAGACAACCAAGAAGCCGTAGTATGCTCCTTTTTGGATATAGAGCTTTTGACAATACTCCTCATGAGGCTGTCAAAAGAGGATTAAATAGAAGAGGTGTAGGCAGCACAACATCCAAATGGATGCCGGAACTGCTCACCACTAGAGTAGCAGAGACGAGGACGAGCAAAGACATTGTCTCCATCTGTACAACCAGAGGATGTCCACAGGGAGGAGTAGCATCCCCATTAATGTGGAGCCTGACGGTTGACGAACTCATGTGTGGGTTGACTGTCCTCGGAATATCCTGCCAATGATATGCTGATGATATTGTCATAACAGCCAGAGGAAAATTCGAAAATACCCTTTGTGACATCGTACAAAAGGGTCTGAACTATACAAATAGCTGGTGTAGGCAAGTGGGACTTAACATCAACCCCACCAAAACCATCGTAAGAGCCTTCACTAAGAAAAGAAAGCTCAACCTCAAAACCATTAAACTTGATGGGAGCGATGTTGAATGGAGTCAAGTATCTAGGTTTGACTCTAGACAGTAAACTCCTGTGGAACAAACACGAAAAGGAGATTATATACAAAGCAAAATTGGCTCTAATGGTTGTAACGAGTTATTTTTTTTTGCTTTTTGCAAGTTTAATTTTTATTTTATTTTGTTCCGTAATATATTTTATTTTACCACTAGGGTGTATATAACTCGTTACTTTACAACCCTTTCTACTACCGCATTGATTTATTTTTTTTTGTTATTACCGTTGTATATTTTAGTATAAGTCCGAGTTACGCAAATCCAAATTCTACCATACACAATTTATTCTTTCCGATATTTAAATTTTTCAACTGAAAGGACGCCCGGTATATACAACATTTTAATTTAAACGAAAGCCGTCTAGTATAGATACAAGTTTTTGTCGAAACTAGATAAATTTCACGTTTGATTCCCACACCACATTACGGCCGAAGAATGTAACTAAAAATTTTGGATATAAATTCTCAAACAATTCATTTTTCGGGAGATTTTTATTCGCGCTCCGATTTTTATTCCGTCTCCGATTCATTCCGTCTAGCATTCATTTTCGCATGAAATTTTCATTCGCGCTCTGATTTATTCCGGCTCTACAATAATAATTCGTGACTTTTCGCTCAACTTTCTTCCGAAAAACCGATAAACCGTATTGTGAAAATTTAGTGTATTCCGTATTCCGATTGTGTGTTCAACTGTATTTTATAAGGTAAATCACTTTTACAATTAAACTGTGTATTCTAAACTTTCCGTATCGCCGCTTAGTATTAAATTGTTAAATGTATGGTTTTGAAAATTTTCCGACCGGCTATTTTTTTTTCTTTTGTTGTTGAACTGAAATTTGGTTTTTTTTTATTTTGTTTCTCTTATCTGGAAATAAAGATTTGTCAACCGTAATTTGATTTCGAATTTTATTTACTGCGTTTATTATATATTAAATAACTGATATGAGTTATTAGTGGATTCTCGAATTATTTTATGCTTTTGCTTGTCAGTAGTTTTATATTAAATTGATATCCAAGTGGATTATAATATTTTAATTTTATGCTAGTACGAATATTTTTACTCTGTGTGTCGATAGTTGGGTACCGTTTAACTCGTGGGAAAATATTTTTTTTTTGGAATAATTGTTACCGGCTTTAGTTAGATTCAAGGGTTAATCAGACTTGGAAGAGGCTTAGCCACAATTTGTTTGATTTCCCGGCAGATCTAATTCGTTCTTAAATTTTATTTTTTTCGGAATAATAGTTACCGGCTTTAGTAGATTCAAGGGTTAATCAGACTTGGAAGAGGCCTAGCCACAATTTGTTTGATTTCCCGGCAGATCTATTTCGTTCTTAAATTTTATTTTTTTTCGGAATAATAGTTACCGGTTTCCTTTAGATTCAAGGGTTAATCAGACTTGGAAGAGGCTTAGCCACAATTTGTTTGATTTCCCGGCAGATCTAAATCGTTCTTTTCCCGTTTCGTAGAATCATTATTTATATTTTGTTTTTTTTTTCTTATTGTCGTAATAATATTTGCCGGTTTCATTTGGATTCAAGGGTTAATCAGACTTGGAAGAGGCTTGGCCACAATTTGTCTGATTACCCGGCAGATCTAAATCGTGCATTAGGGACCCCGTTAAACCCGGTAGATTTGGACCGTATTTGATAACCTGACCGTTAAGTCCGTTAAAATCCCAGATAAAGGTAATACATACCTCATTTTCTTTTCCCTGTTAATTTGTTTGTCACTAAAGAATTATTCGTAAAATAGACCACAGAGTATTAATAGATCAAAGTTTTGAATTCCTATTATTTTCATTATTAACCGCAATTTATTGATTGGAGAACCAAGATTTGGCTTTTCCGGATTTTCACTAGTTAGTTAAATTTAATTCAACAAGACCCCTGGAATTTTCCGTAACCTCCATCTGAGGCTATCTGGAACTCTTGACGCTAAGGGTCAAGGGGCCGTGGAGCAAACCACGTTAATAATCTGGCGCCCGAGATTTAAAAACCCGAATTTTGCATCAAGGGTTCCATAGTGACGTGTTCTTGTGGCAGGAGCCACGTGTAAGAAGGGAGGCACGTTACATGGTGTGCAGGAATCTGGCAGGGAGAAATTGGGGGTGCAACCCAAAAATCCTGAGCTGGATGTACACTGCCATAGTGAGACCAATTATCACTTATGGAGCCATTGCGTGGAGTAGTAGAACTAGCCTATTGACAACGAGAGAAAACCTCTCCAATATTCAAAGACTAGCCTGTATATGTGCATTACAGGAGCAATGAGAATATGCCCAACGGCAGCCATGGAAGTTATTCTCAACCTCACACCACTACATATGGTGGTGGAAAGTGTTGCAGAAAGAACAAGATACAGACTAAGTAGAGAGGGAATCATTAAAAAAAACCACCCCTTTACTTCTTAGAAATCAGAAAACCTGGGACATGCCACAAGATGGTATGATGAAAAGAAATTCGTTACGGAATTAAGCAACAAGAAGGAATGGGATCCAAATACCATTACCAGACTTGGAAAGAATGCCATTCAATGGTACACAGACGGCTCAGAAGCAATAGAAGGAACTGGGATAGGAGTGTAAGGGCCAGGAACCAAACACTCTGAAAGCTTGGGAAAAACCCCGAGTATCTTTCAAGCGGAAATTCACGCCATAAGAAAGTGTGCCCAGTTGAATATTGATAAAGGATATAGAAGGCAAAGGATTATCATAATGTCGGATAGACAAGCAGCCATTAAAGCACCGAGCTCGTGTGTTATCAGTTCCAAAATGGTGTGGGAATGCCTAGGCAAACTAAATGAACTAGGCGAGAACAATATAGTCACCTTACTGTGGATTCCAGGACACACAGGGATAGAAGGAAATGAAATAGCAGATGAACTAGCAAAGAGGGGGACTGGAACATCCTTTTGGGGGCCGGAATCCTTTTGCGGTATCAGCCCCAATGTAATATTGGAAGAAATAGGCAAAGCCGAAGAAAAGAGAAGATCTGATCAAAGATTCTTCTCGGTGATTACAACCTGCTGAGATCAAATGAATGCATAAGTCAAAGCAAAACTGCACTAACAGTTTTAACAGGCATCCTTACGGGACATTGTCGCCTAAACGGGCACCTGAAAAAGTTCAAAATAGTGGAGGAAGAAGAATGTAGATTCTGTGGTATGGAAGAAGAAACCTCCATCCACATACTTGCGAACTGCACAGCAATTCAGAATCCTAGGGCACAACACCTTGGAGCCTACTGGATAGAAGAGGGACATTTACCTAAGTTAAAGCCTGCAGATATCCTAAAAATCCTCCGGGAAATAGGACTAAAGGAGCTACTAGTCTCTGAGACTTTCTTCAGGAACTAAGTAGAAGTAAGGGGCACAATAGATCTTTTAGGTCTCAGTGGATGTCACCCCAATGTACATACATACATGTTATACCATAATAGTTAATCAATAGAAAATCGATCATTAATGAATGATTTTGTGTACCTTAATATAGCTCAAAATGCACAGTCGACGGAAAAAGACTATTAACATCTAAAGAATATGAAGTATTTATGCCCGGTTTTATAAGCTCGGGTTACCCCTTCCCCGAGAGTTAACCCGGTGACCGGTGGATGATACAGCGTTTTATAAAGCAGGGTTAGAGTTAACCCCGCCCCACCATTTGGCTCGGGTTTAGCGGTTGTCATGCGCAAAATGTAAAATTGTGAAGCAATGGAAGGTTATGTCAAAAACATAGAAAAAATATATGTACATATTATATCCGACATATATTTTTTCTATGGTCAAATATTATTTTGCACTGTTTTTTATTGTATAATTTAAAAATTAATATATTATATATTATCCAAAACTGTATTGATATTTGTTGCACTGTTTTTCATTTAAAAATTAATTAGATATGGGATATGTATGAAGTGAGAGATTTATTTGGAATTTTTGATGACTTCCTAACAGACGATGAGAAAGATATTATTCAAATAGTTGAGGCACCTCGAGAGCCTAGGGTTTTTAGAGATAGAATAGAGACTTTAGATTCCTAGAATGATAAAGAATTCATAGCTCGTTTCCGTTTATCTAAACATTCAACTGAATATATTGAACTTGTGGATAATAAACTTAGACATATTACAGACCGGTAAGTAGTCATATATATATCTATAGATGTGAGTAATTGAAATAACACTACAAGTACTTGTAGGGTTATGGGTTATATTGCGCCCGACTCATAGAAGAAAAAACTGTTTTGTGGCCCGACTTCTTCTACTTTTATATATTCTTACAGTGATCTTTGTATTTTAACCTGAGAGCTAACCCTCGGGTTAACTCGAGATATTTAACTCTACTTTATAAAAACGAGCATTATAGAGCTATGTCGATGATGTTATTTATAAATTTTTTTTCTAGTGGCTCCTTAATCATCACCTCATATTTATATTTAATTTAACAGCTAACACCATATTAGAATACTATGTAACGTTAATTTCGTTCACTTTACTTTCCTTCAACTAATTAATAATAAATTATCGTATGGGCGGCGAATAGCCAGTCCTTTCTCATACCCAACACCGAGAAATGTTTCAAGGCTGAATATATTTGATGTGGACGAGAGTCGAAATCAACGCTTCTATACGGGCCGATCGAGGTCCGTCTGTCGTGAAAATAGTCACTTCTATTTTGATATTCCCACTTCAGTACTCGCTCTTATCTCTTCTTCTACCAATTATTAATTAAATATGAATCAAGAATTCACTACTGAAATGTAAATTCCTTTTCTGGTCAAAGCGTATGAGCGTGACATGAACATGAGACGTAAGTCTGTTATCTTTCACATGATTTCGTGTATTTAAACAGTGGCCACAGGGTTTCATTCTTCTTTCCTTTGAACATGTGCCATTGAAGCATTTCCAACTTATCGTATCTTATCTTTAAGAAGTGCATTCATCTGAATGGTAAGTCATTTCGCTTAAATGTATAACTAAATCTCCTTTCTTAATAGTTTTCTACTTTCCTTTCTTTATTATGTTGCAATGTCATTCCAGTGCCAGGAATATATATCGATATGATTTTGTGTTTTTTTTGTCTTTCATATTTCTTTAATGTTAACTTGGAATATATTTCAAACCGGTGTAGAATCGGTTATTCGATTTTATGTTTTTTATTTGCTTTCTTTGAGTATTTCTTTTATCTAAAAATACAGGATGTATGAACCACGTTGTCAAATAATTTTCTTTAACAATGTAATCACAGTATAACTAACTAACAAACAGTAGTGCATCTTAGACACGCGGCAAAAGTCGGACAGATTTGACTGCGCATACTAGACGCCATGTTCTGAGGATAAAAAATTTAGACCAATCAAGAAGAAGGAGTGTGGTGCAGTCTCCTGTCACTGTCTGGTCTGAATCCAACCAATGGAATATGTACATTCGAGCTTTTTGACAGTTCTGACATTACTCGGCACGATGAACGGAGGAAGAAGAAAACGTCACGAACGCAATGAACTATAAATACGGATGGAACGGGCACTTTGCGTATGAATTGATGCCAAGATGAGACAGACGATAAGGATAGCGCTAGTCAGGGCAAAAAACCTGTATTTACCATTAGAGGAAGTGTATTTATCGTGTTTGCTTTTAAATAATTTTGCTTCTGCTGAATTTTTAAATTAATAATAGTAGTTTTTGGTGATTATTATAAATATTTATAGACTTATAGCCTTTAAGAGATTTTTATTTTGTTTTATATTTGTCTGAAAATGGTTTAATCTTGCAGTGCAGTGAATTGTACTAATAGACGAACAAAAGGTATCAAAAAGGAAGTTTCACAGGTTAGTTTAATCGTTTAATTCATTTTGGAGTGGTGAAAAAATCTGTAGTTTTAGGATTCCTTAAAGATCCCAACTTGAGGAAGTTAGTTGGAAGTGGTTACATGCAATAAGAAGAGTAGATTTTACTCCCAGTCCGACATCGGCAATTTGTGCCTATAGATGATTATGAAGTAAATGTTCATGGAAATAAGATATTGAAAAAGTCGATCCAGTCGATATCGAACCAGGTATTTTCATTTGAATATTCCTATTTACTTCTAAGTAATTTGAAGTGTTTATTATTCATTTTATTATTTTCAGATCAAACTTTGGATATCTGTGAGGTGGTAGAGAAACCTGAAAATCGTGAACTAGATTACGAAAATATGTTGGAAGCGCTGGTCCTTCAAATTTAACACACAATCATGAATCTATGGAATCATGTGAAACTGAAAATTTGTAATTTAAGGTAGTTTTAATAATAATATATAGTTATTATAAAAATTTTCACTTCTACTCTAATTTGTTGAAATATTTATGTGTTTGCAGGACCCGTAGAGAACCTGTATATTTTGGGGTTTTCAAGTTTTCTGATTTAAATAATATGCAGCGTAGGAAGGGGTTTTGGAAAGTTGCTCATGAAACTGTTCAAAAGTACAAGAAAGTGAACAAGTATAATCAAAGCAAAATACCCAGATAGCATTTTATATCCTATGTATATCCCTCAGAGGTTCTTCTGGTGTACATGTCCTGGTGTATGTACTTAGGATGAACATAAAATATACATTAACGAATATACATGAAGCAGACATATTATGTACCTACTTAGAGGTACATAGGTTTTGTGTACATCCTAGGAATATACCTCTTCTGAATATTCTGGAATATGCATTTAGTGTACATCCTACAAATATACATCGTATGACTATTCCGGAATATACAGAGTATATACATCCTAAAAACAAGCCTCTTGTGAATGTTTCAAAACATAAAGTTTGCTTATATCCTACGAATATGTAACTTAAGAAGATTCCATAACATGCATTTTGTGTATATCCAAAAAATATATCTTTTACGAATATTCCGGAATATTCATTTTGTGCACATCCTGCAAATATACATCTTATGGCTATTCCAGAATATTCATTTTGTGCACATACATCTTATGGCTATTCCGGAATATACAGAGTGCGTACTTCCTAAAAACATACATCTTATGGCTATTCCGGAATATACAGAGTGCGTACATCCTAAAAACATACCTCTTGTGAATATTTGAAAACATATGCTTATAACCTACAATTATGTAACTTATGAAGATTCCGTAAGATACGTTTTGTGTATATCCAAAAAATATATCTTTTACGAATATTCATATCATGATATTCCTCCCTAAATATACATTTTCTGTATAAATAAATGTAAAAAATTTAAGGAGGTAGGTATAAAAAAATTATTTGGGGAACTCCTGTTCGATTCAGAGCTCGCTGAAAAGAGAACGACAACGTACATATTTTTTTACAAAAAAGCACAAAAATTACATGATGCATTTTTTGTGCAATGGAGAGGGCACTTAAAACTTATTGATAAATATTTGAATTGTGTTCCCCTAGGGGTAGAAAAAAAGCCACCAATAAAAGCAGGTTTTTTTTGTAGGATATTTTTTTCCTTATTCGTGTCATGGGCGATTTTATAGTATAACATCATATTTTTCACTTTAAACCATTCATTGCAAGGCAACTGCACTATTTTTTTGAATGAAGTTGTAAATAATTTAATGCCTGATAGAGGTCGCGTTCATTTGATTTACGGAGGTTCTCTAATTTATCATTATTTTCAGAGTTTTTGTTTTGTTTTGAAGATAAACAGGTAATTCATTAATTTTGTGAAAGTGATAATAAGATTGTTTTAATTTAAATTACCCATCTAATGACTGTGTATTAATAATACAATAAATTTAATTAATTGCGCCATCTATGGGATCAGTAGCCCAATTATAACCTATTCTACCATTGTACCAATTGTACCGTACAATTTGTACGTCCATTATAAAAAAGTAAAAGCTAACCTGTTTTTGTCCCGCTATTTTTAGCTTTTATAGGTTATCTAATATGTTTCAAGAGGTTTCGGCAATCCAGTTTTGTCGTGCGTACTTTTTATTTTTTCAAGTTTTATTATGTTGTTGAAGTGTGATTGAGTATTGAGTAATTTCACTTAATAATTGTCAAATTTGGCAAGGTAAGTTTGAGGACTGAAAAGAGATCGTAGAGAACTTTTTTATTTCTAACCTAACATTTTAATCCCACGTTTTTTCAGGTCCCGCCACGCCAAGAATAAAGCAGAATATAGTAAAAAGTTTACTATTCTCCACGCCAGTTTTTGTGTATGCAATTGAGAACTGACTGATTAAGTGATTACTTCTGTGTATATTATCTCTGATTACTCCACTTCATACATATATTCATATTATATACTTGCGATATTTGGTAAGGTAAGTTTATAGCATAATAGTTTTTTTAAGTATGCAGAGAGTAATAAAGGGTAACATTAAAAGATCAACTGCAGCCTCAAACAAGCTCATTAAAAAAAGTGCTGCTAAAAGAGTACAGAGCATAGTAGCTCTGTACCACAATAGGAATGCATCAGGACCAAGTCAAAAAACAGGATTAGAGCCTAAAACAAAGTCGAACAGAAGTTCAGGGTCTGAGTTTGTCTCCCTAATTTTAGATTTAGATAATTCTCAGCAGCAAAGATCAGTTGGAGATGGAGATATTCCAAATGTAGTTCCTTCTCCAATAGATCAAATGATTAATACTTCAAGTATCACATCTCATCAGGAAGTTTCTACCGAAACTCCTAATTTCAGTTTACAGTTAGCCACATGGTCTGTAGAGGAAAACATTTCTTTGTCAGCATTAGGCAAGTTATTGAAATTGTTAAGAAGTAATTTTCCTCTCTCCCAACTAAAAAATTTACCAAAAGACCCTCGAACTTTGTTACAAACTCCAACTAATAATACCAATATTAAGCAAATGGGATCTAATGGTTGTTATTATTATTTTGGAATACAGGAAAGTGTAACTGATCTGTTTAACAAAATAACATTAAAACTTTCTTTATCTGATGAAATTTCACTTGCTGTCAATATTGATGGGGTTCCGTTATTTAAAAGTACTAACGAATCTTTTTGGCCCATTTTGTGTACCATTAAATCTGTGAAACTTTTAGAAAAACTAGTTTTTTGTGTAGGTCTCTATAAGGGTGTTGGAAAGCCTGAAGCTAATGATTTGCTTGAAGATTTTGTTAATGAATGTATTCATTTATATCAGAATGGTATAATAATATGTTCTCAAATACATAAATTTAATATTTCCATGATTATATGTGATGCACCTGCTAAGGCATATGTTCTCTATGTTAAAAGCCATTCTGCATATTTTTCCTGTACAAAATGTTCTCTAGAAGGTGACTTTTGTTGTAATACCATATGTTTTCAAGATTTACTTTTTCATAAACGATCAAATGAATCTTTTCGAAACAAAGAACAACCAGAACATCACACTGGAATTACAGTACTCGAAAATTTGCCAAATTTTAATATGATTTATAACATTCCAATTGATTATATGCATTGCATATTGTTAGGTGTAGTAAAAAGGCTCTTATGTAATAAAAAATTCGGGTGGGTTTTTGGTAAACCTCCAAATAAATTGCGGGCATCAGATATTTATTCCATAAGTAATCAATGTTTAATATTAAAAAAATTTATTCCTTGTGAATTTGCACGTAAGCCTCGTTCATTAGTGGAAAGTAAAAGATTTAAAGCTTCAGAATTTAGACTTTTATTACTTTATACTGGTCCAGTTGTGTTCAAAAATGTTTTATCAACTGAATCATACAATAATTTCTTATGCCTTAGTGTAGCAACCCTTATTCTAGCAAGTGATGAATTTTGTAATAGCAAATCCTATTTTGAATATGCCAATAAGCTTTTTGAACATTTTATATCTAATTCCATTAGAATTTATGGTTCTGATTTTATATCTTACAATGTTCACAATCTTCTACATTTGAATGATTGTGTAAAAGTGTTTGGTCCTCTTGATAATTTCAGTGCTTTTCCTTTCGAAAATTATATGCGACAAATAACAAGAAAAGTTCGTAAGACTAGCAAGCCTCTTCAACAAGTTGTTCGTAGAACTTATGAAGAAAGAAATGCATATGTTTCAAAATTAGACTTGAAGGAGAACAGAAAGTTAATGATGGAACATTATTCTGGTCCATTATTAGTAAATTGCCATTCTCCTCAATTTAAAGTACTGGTAACTGAAAAATATCGTTTAAATGTAGCTAAGATATGTGATCAATTTGTTGAACTTGATAATGGAACAATAATTGAAATTAAAAATTTTGCAACTAATCAAGGAAATATTGTTATGATAGGCTTAGTTTATAAAAGAAAAGGTGATTTTTTTAAAAAACCATGTAGTTCATCACTGTTTGGCATCTCCTTTATTAAAAAAGTTAATAATGAACTTAATATGTTTAAAACATCAATGATAAAAAAAAAGATTATGATTTTACCTTTCAAAAATGAATTTATTTCATTTCCATTATTGCATAATATGTAAGGTGCAGAGAAATGTTAAATTTGATAGAGGTAGCCTAGTAAAATGTCAAAAGGTAAAACAAATGCAAATAATCAAAATATTTTTATAAAAAAAGTGTACATAGAATAACCTGATTCTAGGGTGACAACTTAATGGTGACCATATGTTATTGATACAATTTTATAAGAAAAAAAAGGTATCAGGTTTTTCAGAAAAAAATTGGTGTCAAAAGTAGGTTTTTTTGTATTTACATCAAAAACTACCTATCAGAATGTCAATATTTTATTCTTACTGGGACACTACTATTAAAATTTGTTATTGTTTTTTTATTATTTTTTTATTCTACTTATAAAATTCAACCATTTTGAAGACAAAAAGCTACTATATTGATTAACTTTGACGAAAGTGATAGATTTTTAGTACAAAAAAATAAGTTATTCATACAAACAAAAGTTTATTTATCTAAGTGACAAGGATACATAGATAAATGAACTGTCGTTTTCAAGGATAATTGTGTTCGTTGGAGGTATTTATTTTAGAAAACTGTCAATTTTAAGTAACTGAACTAGGCGTAACTATATACAATTTTATGAGTAAGATCTCATAAATAATGTTCTTGAAATATTTCTCTAATTTAGGAACATCCCTCTGTATATATTATTCAATTATATAATTACGAATTTCTTTTTTACAACTGACTGAGATGACCTGGGCCGTTGTAAGATTCATCAATGAGGATGCTGTGGAGGCAGTACCGATAGAATGGTGTAAAAATTCTAATGAATGCTTCTGGCCACCTAAGAATTTCAAGAAAGCAATAATTTCACATTATATTAAAAATAGTTATTCGCCAAAAGCGGATTGGAAAGTCTTCCCTTGCGTTTCACTGGGAGAATATGGTAAGTTTTTTTATTCTACATTTTATTTATAATTTAGTCCCATTTTTTCAGATGATTTTAATATTGCTCAAAAAAGGCTGCCAAGGCCCAAGTGACTAGCGATTTATCATCAGCATCTGATCTCAGAGGCAGGGGATGCAGAAAAATGAAAAAAAACAGAAGATTTTATTCTTCTGATGAAGAAAATGAAACTTCTGATGAGGATAGGAACACCTATCCTACTGTAGAAATAGGTAAATACTATTTAGAAGAAGAATAAAAAGAACTTTCATATGAATTTGAAAACCAAATATAAATTGTAAGATTATTTATAACAATCAACTTATTT
Organism: Lochmaea crataegi; assembly: GCA_947563755.1. Taxonomy (NCBI): domain Eukaryota; kingdom Metazoa; phylum Arthropoda; class Insecta; order Coleoptera; family Chrysomelidae; genus Lochmaea; species Lochmaea crataegi. Next base: position 41,451,575 of record OX387425.1, on the reverse strand, counting down.
TGTAGGTCTAGAGGCAGCCAATTATGAGAGAAAAAAACATTGGTCTGACAAATCTATAGGTAAACATTAACCTTTATTAATTTTCAAAACATACTGAATTGAGCATTTATTTCAGTGCTATCTGAAACCGAAACACGGTCACATGAGCAGTCAGTTGTCTCCCACCATCCAGTTATCCCTGCTCAAGGTGCAATAGCTACCCCTGTCCAAGGAGCAGGAGCTTCTGCTTCTGTAGGAAGCTTGAGTGATGATGGTAAGAGAAATATTATCATTTTGATCTAGATATAAACAAGAAGCATTTTAGATTTTAAAAGAATAGTTTTAAACGAACTAAGCCTCCTGAACACAAAATTGAACACTTGGTTAGAAAAAGTTGACACTATGATGATTAGCAGAACTGAAGCTGCATCATGTCAAACAAACAATAGAGGTCCATTAGCAGAGATACTGCTTATATTACCTCTGAAAGACGAGGAGGATTTAAAGAAAACTGAGGAATGGCTATCCGAAGAGGCAAACGAAAAGTTACTCGTAAGTAACTTTTATTATACCTGACTATACTTTCATAAAATAAACATCTCTTTTCACCTATATAGGATTTAGTATATTTTATCAACAAACGATATCAAAATCTGAAGAATAATTTTGTTTTAGATCAATGAGCTCTCAAGAATTGGAGGTGCTGCAACAGTCCAAACAACAAGAAAAATTATGTATCGTCTCATCTCAAATACATTGGGAATGAAGTTTTCATGGGAAGGGAAAAAAAATAAAAAAACATTCAAAAATCTCAAGTTGTCAACTGTAATTTTAGGTAAATGTAAATATGATTTTTACATATTTATTAGAAAAAAGTTAAATATCTTTATTTTTTTAGAGAGCGTTAAAAGGTTTAAATCCCAATCCACAGAAACTGAAATTATAAATACCATAAAATTATGGCTGGTCAGAAGTAAAGACCGCCATGAAAACTCTGAGAAAAGACAACAAGGGGACCAAAACGTAAGATTGTTTATATTTTTAAATTGAATAACCAATTATCAGTATTTCTTAATTAAAATACCCATTTATTTAAAAGTGTAAAGTTATTTTAGGTTTAAATGAGCTGACTGAACATACCTATTTTGATTCATATTGAATATTTTTAATCTATGAAAACTGATTTAATTATATTTTTTATTTTTAGGAAGTTGAGACTGCAGAACCTCAAAAAGAAGGATTGTTTTGAATGTTTTATAGATATAGCAAGTATTAATAAAAAAGATATTCTTTAAATGGCACACTCTACATATATTTTTGAAATGTCCTTTTTATCCTGGTACCTAAAATCTATAACATACTTAATTCAGATCATTAGCAGTTAGTGAATTTTGAAAAATCTTTTGTGTTTTGTGTAGATTTCTTTAGTAAGTGCTATATAATATATATATATATATATATATATATATAGGTACATATCCGACATCATATTTTATGTAGTGTGTACATTTCATAATATATACTATGTAGATATATTTGAGTTTCATATGTTCACCTACAGTGTTAAATTGTTCATTCTTATGTTTCCACCATAATAAAAAAGTTTGAAATATATTATTTATTAGGTATCTCTAAACGATATTTTTTATTATATAGGGATGGTGATGGCAACATAACAATGAATAAAAACCCTGGAGATTTTATAAATGTTTCTTATGAAGTACATGTGTTGGATATTCAAATATATACAGTGTTTTATGAATTGTGTGCGTTACATAATATATGGTACGCAATGTACAGGGTGTTCTAAATTCGAGCCTTACCATTTGAATCTCGGAAACTGTAAGATATAGAAAAATGGATGCAAAGTTGCTCAGCTATAGTGTATGTACATATCTCTTACCTATAGGATACCTTGAATATACCTAGAATGATATATTTAATACATACATAGTATATACTGCATATAACAGGTATATGCATGGAATGTACATCAAATGAATGTAGATTAGATGTACATACCATGTACGTACATTTGCATGTGCATATGAACATCCCTGGAATGTCCAAAAGGGGGAATAAGGTATATACCATGTATGTCTTTTGAATGTCCACAATGATAATTAGGTACATCCCAGGTATATACATATTCATAGAAAGTATGTCCATAAGATGTCCCTGGTATGTCAAAATGCTATCTGGGTAAGTAGGCAAAGAATGAATTAAAAGTCTAAATAGCCTATTGAATGAGTTACTCAAACAGAAGAAAATATTTGCAGGCTATGTTCATGTATTTTGGCTATAGGTGGTCATTTCCAGCATTTATTATGAATCATATTACATTTTACATCTTTACTGTTTTCCACTCAATTTATTAAAAGAATTATAAATTATGGTGTTTATTCTATTGACCTCCTGAATTTTGTCGCATGTATTTAGAAACACCCTGTATTTGTGATGTGGTAGAGTATATATAGCAGGTTTTATTAACAAAAAACTTATTAAAACTCTTAATTGCAATGAATGTGCCCGTTCTTTAATAACTTCTAGTTCTACTTGCATGCTACTGAATAGAAAAAAATAGAGGGGGTCTTAGCAAGCCTACAAAAGATATAGTTAAAATTTGTATGGTTGCAGAAAGCGTAATTAAGTCTGAAAAAAACTTTTCTGTGCTGAATATAATGTTGAGACTGGTCTCTCTTGCAATGAGAAATTTGAACATCAGTGAATTGGTTTTATGTTTATCTCAGCATTGTCTAGATCAAGATCCACTTCATGGTCATATAATTCAATTGGTAAGATTAATAATGAAAAATTATTTTACAATTCGGCTTCACCACATAAATTCAATAAAAAACCAAATTCCTGATAGAATTACACAAAAGCTTACTAAAGCTATTCATTTTAAAAACCAATAGCCTCATAAAGAGAACTGTTGCTTTCTACACAAATCTGCTAAAAATATTTTGTAGGTATTTTGAGAAATAATTTTTTGTAATATAATATATGTCTTCCAAAATCAGTATTTTTATTTAAATTATTAAATTTAATATTATATAATAATTTTATCCTCTTTACCCATCCCTATTACTCCCTTTTATCCAATTACAATTGCTTAAATACATTTTAAAATCAAAATTACTATAAATCCGCTATACACCACCTTGAAATTTGCGGGCCTTTTGCCCTGACTAGCTCCATCTCTCTCTCGGACCTCCTTTTCTTATGTTGGCCGCAAAAACGTTTCATTGTTTAAATGGGAAGGGGCCATTCCATCCGTATTCATAGTTCATTGCACGAACGGCATTTTAAACAATGAACTATGAATACGGATGGAATGGCCCCTTCCCATTTAAACAATGAAACGTTTTTGCGGCCAACATAAGAAAAGGAGGTCCGAGAGAGAGATGGAGCTAGTCAGGGCAAAAGGCCCGCAAATTTCAAGGTGGTGTATAAATAGCGGATTTATAGTAATTTTGATTTTAAAATTTATTTAAGCAATTGTAATTGGATAAAAGGGAGTAATAGGGATGGGTAAAGAGGATAAAATTATTATATAATATTAAATTTCAATAAAAATACTGATTTTGGAAGATATATATTATATTACAAAAAATTATTTCTCAAAATACCTACAAAATATTTTTAGCAGATTTGTGTAGAAAGCAACAGTTCTCCTTATGAGGCTATTGGTTTTTAAAATGAATAGCTTGAGTAAGCTTTTGTGTAATTCTATCAGAAATTTGTTTTTTTATTGAATTTATGTGGTGAAGCCGAATTGTAAAATAATTTTTCATTATTAATCTTACCAATTGAATTATATGACCATGAAGTGGATCTTGATCTAGACAATGCTGAGATAAACATAAAAACAATTCACTGATGTTCAAATTTCTCATTGCAAGAGAGACCAGTCTCAACATTATAATCGGCACAGAAAAGTTTTTTTCAGACTTAATTACGCTTTCTGCAACCACACAAATTTTAACTATATCCTTTGTAGGCTTGCTAAGACCCCCTCTATTTTTTTCTATTCAGTAGCAAGTAGAACTAGAAGTTATTAAAGAACGGACACATTCATTGCAATTAAGAGTTTTGATAAGTTTTTTGCTAATAAAACCTGCTATATATACTCTACCACATAACAAATACAGGGTGTTTCTAAATACATGCGACAAAATTCAGGAGGTCAATAGAATAAACACCATAATTTATAATTCTTTTAATAAATTGAGTGGAAAACAGTAAAGATGTAAAATGTAATACGATTCATAATAAATGCTGGAAATGACCACCTCTAGCCAAAATACATGAACGTATCCTGCAGATATTTTCTTCTGTTTGAGTAATTCATTCAATAGGCTATTTAGACTTTTAATTCATTCTTTGCCTACTTATTTTGCTTTGATTATACTTGTTCACATTCTTGTACTTTTGAACAGTTTCATGAGCAACTTTCCAAAACCTCTTCCTATGCTGCATATTATTTAAATCAGAAAACTTGAAATCCCCAAAATATACAAGTTCTCTACGGGTCCTGCAAACACATAAATATTTCAACAAATTAGTAGAAGTGAAAATTTTGATAATAACTATATTATTATTAAAACTACCTTAAATTACAAATTTTCAGTTTCACATGATTAAATTTGAAGGACCAGCGCTTCCAACATATTTTCATAATCTATAAGTTCACGATTTTCGGGTTTCTCTACCACCTCACAGATATCCAAAGTTTGATCTGAAAATAATAAACACTTCAAATTACTTAGAAGTAAATAGGAATATTCAAATGAAAATACCTGGTTCTTTTAGGGTTATTTCTTCATGTTTTCTTTTTCAAACCCTTCGTTGTTTAGGTTCCTTGCTGAGAGGGGCAGGAAAATCAGCCGACTTTTTCAATACCTTATTTCCATGAACATTTACTTCATAATCATCTATAGGCACAAATTGCCGATGTCGGACTGGGAGTAAAATCTACTCTTCTTATTGCATGTTACCACTTCTAACTAACTTCCTCAAGTTGGGATCTTTAAGAAATCCTAAAACTACAGATTTTTTCACCACTCCAAAATGAATTAAACAATTAAACTAACCTGTGAAACTTCCTTTTTGATACCTTTTGTTCGTCTATTAGTACAATTCACTGCACTGCAAGATTAAACCATTTTCAGACAAATATAAAACAAAATAAAAATCTCTTAAAGGCTATAAGTCTATAAATATTTATAATAATCACCAAAAACTACTATTATTAATTTAAAAATTCAGCAGAAGCAAAATTATTTAAAAGCAAACACGATAAATACACTTCCTCTAATGTTAAATACAGGTTTTCTGCCCTGACTAGCGCTATCCTTATCGTCTGTCTCATCTTGACATCAATTCATACGCAAAGTGCCCGTTCCATTCGTATTTCTAGTTCATTGATTTTAAATCAACCTAACCTAACGCATCCTTTATCTATGGGCATTTTCATCTGTGATTTTAATTATTTTATTTTATGTTAATTGCATTTTTTGGATCTTGTGTGAACAGGTGTTTTGTAAATTGTTTTTTGAGTGAGATTAGTGAGAACATTTAAAAAGTAAAGCCTTATTTTACTGAATATAGACATTTGTGACTTTTTTAATAATCTTTTGCAATGGCAGGACATGTATGTGCAGTGAAAGGCTGTTTTAATAGTAGAGCGAAGACAAACGATAGCTTCTTTTCATTTCCTAAGGATTCACAAAGGTATGTTTCTCTTTGGTGAAAAGTGATGAACAAAATTTATTGATTTTTAAAATTTCAAAATGAAGCAATAAGGAATAATTATTTTAATCTTTCCAGGGCAATCCTTTGGCTACATGCAATTGGAAGAGATGATCTTGAGGGAAAAACTGATACTTTATACAAAAGTCATCGTATTTGTGGAGCACATTTTGAAGACAATGTTTTTTAAATGATTTACGTAATCGACTACAACCAACCGCCATTCCAACCTTATTGCCCCAGTTACAAGGCTATGTTTTTACTGAACACAATTATGCAGTTTTAGGTAGGTATATTGACATATTGCAGGTAATGTTTGTAGTAAATGACAGGATGTGCTACACAATAAATAATATTTTATGTGATAGCACAGTACTTATACCTAAAAAAAATTAAATAATCAGCTGTGACTTGAATATCGCAAAGTAACAATAGTTCTTTCAACAATCAACGTTATTTAACAGTGTGTAAACAAATATGCATAAATTTGGTAATTTGTTATGTAGTTTTATTTATATTTCTATGGGTTTTACCCAACATAAAAATATCAGTACAAAGTAAAAAATTATAAATAATTTATGTAATTAGTAGACAACATATTGTCATATAAATTTGTTGGATAACTTAATTAAAACCACATTATAAGCAATCTTTTTTCAGCTGCAGAACATGCAATTGTTGAGGGAGAAAATGAACAGCTCCAAGTTACAGAGGAAAAAGAGAATGTAAACCCAGGAAAAGTTAACATACTGCAGGATATAGTTATAGCTTCAGGTTGGTTGATTATAAATGTTCATTTTATAAATATCTGTTATCTCTGAGGTAAATTTCAGTTTAGTGGCACCAAACATTTTAATTATTTATTTTTTGATTCGCCTTCACTTTACTCTCCTGAAGCAGAATTCATGAATTTTTTTTAATTTGTAGGTTCGACCGAGCAAAGTATGGTAATCCCAGATGTTACAACATCACCATCATGGACTCAAACACCACAAACATTCAGTGCTCACAGTCCTAGAAAGGACATGTTACGACAGAAAATGAAGTCTCTCCGTAATGAAAACTATAGACTTGAAGGGGAAGTGAAGCGTTTAGAAAATAAATTGTGTGTAATGGAGCAGAAATCATTAGATGATATAACATTAGAAGAATATAAACAGCTAACATATAAATTTTGTTATTCATCCCAATTAGCAACATTTATTAATGTACAGATTAGTCAGTCCAAAAAAAACCGAAAGGAAGGCGATTTTCTTCAGAATTTAAAAACGAATGTTTGCAAATGTATTTTACTGGACCGAAACTATACAAAAATAAACTGCAGAAATGATTTGCCTTACCAAATCCTCGCACTCTACTCAAGCATATTCAAGGTATAATAATAAAACCTTCTTTAAATAGTAGTGTTTTAAATATTGTACAAATGAAGGTAAATAGTTTTACAGAAATGGATAAATACCAGACCTAACAGTTGTTTACATGTTTGATACCCCTCATTTAATCAAATTGGCAAGGAATAATTTATTAAATAATCATTATGTTTTTGGTGATAAGGAAACTTCTTGGGAACATATAAAAACATTTTATGAACATGATTGTCAATTTAGCACAAGAGCAGCACCCAAATTAACTGATGCTCATATTAAACCAACCGGATTTCAAAAAATGAAGGTAAAATTAGCCACCCAAGTACTTAGCAGTACTGTTGCAGCAAGTTTAAATCTTTGCATAAGGTTTAATGTTGTACCGGCTGCAGCCTACGGAACATCGGAAGTTATTCAGATGTTTGACAATTTATTTGACATTTTAAATTCTTCATTCCCCAATGCTTCAAAAAACTATAATAAGGCTTTTGGCATTGGATTATCAACAGGACTTTCTAAAAAAATGTGATGAATTTTGTGCAACTACTAGGGTATTAAATAAAAAGGGCAAAGATGTCACAGCAAACGTTAAGTGTTTGCGTGGATGGAGAATAACAATAAGTGGTTTGAATCTAGTATGGGAAAAATTAAAGAAGGCAGGTTTTGAATATTTATTTACCAGGCGTATTAATCAAGATTGCTTGGAAAATTTTTTTGGATCAGTTAGACAACAACATGGCAATACTGTTAATCCAACTTCCGTGCAGTTTAGATCCGTATTTAGAAAGTTACTATGCACAGACCTATTAAACTCAGGTTCTGAAAATTGTCAGGGCGATACTGATGAAATTTTAATTAAAATTGTAGATTTCAAAGATACTCCAAGCTCGTCTGTCCTACAAACAATATCAGATAGGCTGCCTAATATTGAATCAGATTACCACTCTATTGATATTGTCCACCAAAACAGTATTCGTTATGTCTGTGGATACTATATTAATAAATGTTTACAAGTTCATACATGCGACATATGTGAACATTTTTCAAGTAGCGTTCATACCTTAGATGACTCTGCATATTATTGTTTTTTTAGAGCTTATGAAAATAAAAATATGGATACATATGGAAATCTAAAGATGCCCGATAATAGTTTTATTACATATGTATTTGCATTAGAGCAGATTTTTCATGCTAATTTTGAAAAAATCATTGTTGGTAAAAAAGTTTTACATAATTTTATTGATTTATATGATGAAGTAGAATTTACCCATCCTTGCCAAAACTTCCCCTATAAATATTTTTTAAAGTTATATAGTAGAGTCAAACTATTTTTTACGCTTAAATTTATAAACAGGAATTTTAAAAACCAAAAGTCTGTTGCCAATAAATCAATAAAAAACAAGTTGATTATTTGGAAGCATGAATAAGTCATTGTTTAAAGTCATTAAATCAACGACTTTTATTTACATGTGGATGGCAAATCTATTAAAAGTTATACTACTACAAAATGTTTGGGTATAGGCATAGATTCTAAACTTACGTGGGAAACAAGAGCGTTTATAGTTCAAAAGAAAGTCTTATAAATGGCATTCCATGTTCAGCCACTTGCAAACCACTATTTAAGAAATCAAATATCCTAACACTTCCTAGTCTTTTAATTTTCCAATTAATACTGTACATTGAGGATAATAAGCACAGGTTTGAGAGAAATGAGGACATGCACTTACACGATACAAGAGGTAAATCAAATTTACGGCAACCTTTCTCTGGATTAGAAGTATCTAAACATGCGCGTGCTTTTATTGGGATAAAATGTTATAATAAAATTTTAAACACAATCTCAATAAACAATCTTTCGAGTAGATGTTTCCGCCAAACCGTCTATAATGAGTTTTTAAATTTGTAGGAATTTTGTAACAACTGTTAGATGTTTCCAATTAGATTATTTTTTTATATATATATATGTTAATGTTATATTTGAATTTGCCATTTGTGATGTATATATAATGTGACTAGTCCGATAAGTTTTATAAATTTTTTTTGTTCTTAAAATTTGTGTAAATTTTGTGGATGAATAAATTTCTTTCTTTCATAAATTGGTTACTGGTATTTCCTTTTGCAAATTTAAACGTTTGTGTGAAAGATACATAGACAGTTAAGTATGTTAGCGAATTTGTTTTATTCTTTTATGTCGCATAATTTTATTATTATATGTAATTTGTTTATATGTTTAATCATTGTAATTATTATATTTTAATGTAATGGTGCTGATCCCGTAAATAAATATAATGGTTTTCTCTATTTCTGACAATAGTTATGAATTCGCCAGCCAGTTTATGTGAAACATTCAGTTTCTTAAATTTGTTTCATCATAACAGTGTTAAATAGTCGAGGTGTTCTTGACTTAATTTTTTCTAATTTGGAAGATGTTAAAATCAGTCCAGCTAGACCTACTACATCACAACAATGTTGATCATACTGCTTGTACTTTCAATATTCCTTTAAATCATAACAGTGTAAATGTTGCAGTACAAAAAATTTATGATGTGCTATATATTATGCAATGCACACATTTATACCTACAAAAGTCATACGAAACTCTAACTTTCCAAACTGGTATATTGCTGATCTTAAGATATGTAAGTATAGTTGAGAAAAAGAAAGTACACAATTTATACTTTCAATCTGGAAGTGACAATGACTACTTAAACTTCTCTTATTTACGTGCTACATGCCAAACACTAACAAGTGGATGTTACTAACAGTAAACAATAGAAGAATCCAAGCAGATATAATTATGCTTTCTGTGGTATTCTCTCTTCAGAATTGGTCTAATGGCAAATTTTGGAACCAGATCTAAGGGTAATAAATATTATTATTGACATGCTGTTTCATTTACTTTCATACCATACCCCATTTTTTAAGTATCTACGAGAGAGGAACACACGAAAGTCATATGATGCAGAGTGTTTAAAAATGTATAGTCTATAACATCTTTTTTCTATAAGTATAGACTTAAATAAGTAAAGTCATAATATATCAACATTTAACAAACGAAAATTAGGAAAATATCCTCATTTGTCGGATTGTTAAAATAAAGAAATTTTTAAGTACGATTCTGTCGTTCCCATTAAGAGCTGGCTCCTGACCTGACATTTATCCAGAAAACATGGCCGACAGTTACTTTTAAACTTCAAAGGTACCGCCCTGGAGATGCACTACTGTTTGTTAGTTATACTGTGATGTAATATTAAATTAGTAATTTTCTTCAATATTGTAAGATCATACTTCAGACATCCTGGATTTTGTTAAATTGTGTAAATTTGTTCCTGATACTAGTATTGTTCTTAGCACTTTTTTTACCTGGACCAAAACTTTACCTGGACCTGAGAACTTTACCTGGACCCAGAAACTTTACCTGAACCAGAATTTTACCCGAGACACTACCTGTAACTACTGTAACCTAAAAAGAACACCAAGGACACCATCACCGTAAACTCCAGGAAAGTAAATAAATATTTCCTCGCTTCTTCAACAACCTCTATGAACTAGTCATTTAATTTTTTTTGTTTAAATTGTAACAAAGGTTAATATACAACTTGTAAATTTAATAACGTTGTTCATAAAGTTTATTTTCCCTTCCAATCTTACAGGATTTGTCGTTATAATGCTGATGTGAATAACAAATAAGCTAGTATTATTCAGGGTGGCGCCCACTTACCTTTCTTAATTTTCATAATTTACCTTTATCTAATTTCAGTACCTTAAATAAATTTCAAGTAGGATTACCCGAGAACCGGTAAGACTACTCTCTGAATTTGTACTAGTTTGGTCTCAGAATCTACACCTGAGGTGCTCTCTAAACTGAGTAGCCGTTGCAAATTGTCGCCCAACCTTGTTGGAGGCGTTGCAAATTGGCATTACCTTATCGTAACGTAACAAATTGGCACCCGAACGTGTGTGGGCCTTGTTTTACACATCTGCTTTATATCGTTAAATCTTGAAACTTGTAAGTTTGGATAGTAGTTGAAGTAAGAAGCAATCATTTTAATATTCTATATAGGTACAGTGTGGAAACCACTTATGGAATAAAATTCTTTATGTCATTATTTTAGAAAATTATATAAAATGCCGAGACAGGTCAACTTTTGAATTGAGTTGTGCGTTATGTAAACATAAATTTAAATGTACAGGGTGATTCACGCAAGTATGCCATAGTCGGTGTTGTTGTTTTTTAATGAAACACCCTGTATATTTGCATATTTTTGAAATCCCCTTAATGAACCGATTTCAACAAACTAAATAATGTATGGTCAATTATGATTTATACAGGGTGAAATTTTTATTTTTACAGTTATTAAACACATACATAAAATACCTGATGTATTTGATTTTAATACATTAAAATAAATGCTCAAAATGTTCTCCACCTAGTTGTTGGCAATAGCGCAGTCTCCTATAGAACTCCTCCTTAACTTTGTTTAAAGTTTGAGGTGAAATATTCCGTATTTCTGTAGTTATCTTGTCTTTGAGGTATACAATGCTAGTTGGTTGTGTTGCATATACTTTGTTCTTGAGATAACCCCACAGAAAAAAATCTAACGGCGTAAGGTCTGGCGATCTAGCTGGCCACTCAATAGTACCTCTTCGTCCAATCCATTTATTGGGGAAGATTTCATCTAAATAAGTTCTTACCATTAAAGCATAATGGGGTGTTGCCACGTCTTGCTGGAACCAAACATTTTCATTCGGTAAGTTAGGATCTATTGCGTTGGGATATAAGTTTGCCAACGCAGGAATAACTTCATTTCTAAGCATATTTAAATATTTTTCAGCTGTCAAATTTCCATCTATAAATATAGGACCAATAATATGGTCGCCTATGATACCGGCCCAAACGTTCACCTTTTGAGGGTACTGAGTATGTGTCTCACGCATCCAATTAGGATTCTCTGCTGACCAATATCTACAGTTCTGTCGGTTTACCTCTCCATTCAATGTGAATGTTGATTCGTCAGAAAAAAGAATGGTACCAAGAGCTATCTCATTTCTGTTCAGCTTATTCATCAATCTTTCGCAGAAATCCATTCTACGATCTGGATCGTCTTCTGTTAACTCCTGTACAAAGGTTAATTTGTAGGGATGAAGTTTTTCTTTATGAAGACATCTTAGAACAGTTGTATGACTAACATTATTTTCACGGGCAATTTGACGTGTACTTGAAGTTGGATTCTCTTCGACACTTAACAAAATATCCACTTTCACATCATCTTCAACGAAGGTGGTTTTCTTTTCAATGGTTTGACATGTCCAAGTTCTCTGAATTGTGCATGAATTTTAGACACAGTACTTTGTGAAATATTAGGCAATTCGGAATACCTGTGATTAATAGTAGTTTGTGCAACTAGTGTGGATATGATGGCCATATCGCACGAGGACGAAGTTTGAGCACGACGCGGTAGGCGGAGTGCCCAATCGTCCGAGAGCGATATGGACAATCCACACGAGTCGAACAGTATATTTTTTCTACGACCCACTTAAGAAAAAATCTAGAAAATAAACATTTTATTAAACTATAATATAACTTCAAATTAAAAATTTTTAATAATTTTACTATCATTATTATTTTATTATTATTTAGAAATAAAATTAAAATTAAAAAAAAAAATTCCCAACGGGGAATCGAAGTCGGATCTACCGCGCGACAGGCTGGGATACTTACCACTGGACTACCGACGAATATAATACTAATTATCTATCTATAACGTCAAATGTATTACATAAAAACTGACATTTGTCAGGAGTACTCTTAAATATTCAATTTATTTTGTTTATATACGTTATACGTCTCCTTTGCGGCTAAGCGAATATCTGGTGGAACATTATTTATTGATTCATCACTGGAATCAGTCATTTTTACTAATATTTTTCTTAAAAACTATAGAAATATTTTGACAAGTTATTTTGACGTTTCTATGAAATTGAAAAAAGATTAGTGGGCGGGTACTAAACGCAAATGCTGATTGGTGGATTTCATATACGTTCTAGGATGTATATGAAATCATATCCGTTCAGTTAACCGGAATGGCCTACATTTACATTCTGTAAATTGTGCAGAAAATGGATAATATACATGTGGGTGTAGAAAATAGTAGTTTGTGCAACTAGTGTGGATATGATGGCCATATCGCACGAGGACGAAGTTTGAGCACGACGCCGTAGGCGGAGTGCTCAATCGGCCGAGTGCGATATGGACAATCCACACGAGTCGAACAGTATATTTTTTCTACGACCCACTTAAGAAAAAATCTAGAAAATAAACATTTTATTAAACTATAATATAACTTCAAATTAAAATTTTTTAATAATTTTAATATTATTATTATTTTATTATTATTTAGAAATAAAAAAAATTTTTTTTTAAAATTTCCCAACTCTGATCTACCGCGTGAGAGGCTGGGATACTTACCACTGGACTACCGATGAATATAATAATCATCTATCTATAACGTCAAATGTATTACATAAAAACTGACGTTTATCAGGAGTACCCTTAAATATTCAATTTATTCTGTTTCTATACGTTATACGTCTCCTTTGCGGCTAAGCGAATATCTGGTGGAAAATTATTTATTGTTTCATCACTGGAATCACTCATTTTTACTAATATTTTTCTTAAAAACTATAGAAATATTTTGACAAGTTATTTTGACGTTTCTATGAAATTGAAAAAAGATTAGTTGGCGGGTACTAAACGCAAATGCTGATTGGTGGATTTCATATACGTTCTAGGATGTATATGAAATCATATCCGTTCAGTTAACCGGAATGGCCTACATTTACATTCTGTAAATTGTGCGGAAAATGGATAATATACATGTGGGTGTAGAAAAATAAGTTTTCCACTTCAACTTGACTTCTGCAGTTATCCCCGTACCCGATAATCATTAAAATCTCAATTCGGTGAGTCTCAGTTAAATATTTCATTGTTATGTCGACAAGGAAAGAGTGTTTGACAAAGATTTAACTTTTTCAGTATAAACTGTCAACACATCAACAACTGACAGAATAGAAAACAATCCACGTTATTTACCGATTCTGTCTAATTATTGGCGTTTTTAGGCAATTTTTAGGTATTTATGATCAATTTCATGGGCGTAGCAGGTTTTGTTTAATTATACAAATACGTCTAATAATAAGTTAGTTTAGATTTTTGATAAATCCATATTAAGCTAATTTAAAAAAGTACCAATATTTCAAGTGTAATAAATTATTAATTTTAAAATTTTACCCTGTATAATTCATAATTGACCATACATTATTCAGTTTGTAGGTATCGGTTCATTGAAGGGATTTCAAAAATATGCAAATATACAGGGTGTTTCATTAAAAAAAACAACACCGACTATGGCATACTTGCGTGAATCACCCTGTACATTTAAATTTATGTTTACATAACGCACAACTCAATTCAAAAGTTGACGTGTCTCGGCATTTTTTATAATTTTCTAAAATAATGACATAAAGAATTTTATTCCATAAGTGGTTTCCACACTGTATATCTTTTTTCACTTATCGTATTATTTATCATTCTATCTTTTACTTATCATATCGTTCACAGTTGAGTTGGTAATATCTATTTTCATTATCGTTATCTCACATATCTATATATTTTTATATTTTTATCATATATATTCACGTATCGTACCTATAATATTTTATTTTCCGTCAATATCAACAGTACTCGTTTTTTCTCTTTTATCTTAAATTTTTAATACCGTAAATTATGGTATAATAAAATGGCACGAATTTTCAAATTAAATGTTGATTATCTTTTATCTCATGAATTGGATTACGAACTTTCTTATCGTGGCTTAGAAATACCTTCACTGGTTACAGAGAAGAAAATACTGCGCGGTGTTCTAACACAGGAAGTATCTATGAGGAGATCAATCTCATATGCTGAACTTCCTTTTACTACCGAAATTACGGGTATTAAGATTTCTTTTGCCGACTTGAATAAGAAGGTTCAAGATTTTGTTGGAACTTCTTCGGATGTCGAGTACTTGCCGTCTAACTCACCTCACTCAACGTACCTCTCGTTTAACTTGCGAGGAGGACGAACAAGAGCAAGTGAAGAAACATTTAACAACAGAAATATTTTGTTTAGAAGGTGAATTAGATAGCAAAATCAATGTTATCGATTCAGACAGACAATCCACTCCAGTAAATACAAGTCAAAGCTTTTCTTTTTCTAGACCTGTACCTGTACATAAATGGGGAATAAGATTCTCAGGAATAGATTCCAAAGAATCTGTACTTGGATTTTTAGAACGCGTAAATTGCCTCAAACTTTCGAGAGGTATCACAGATGCTGAATTGTTTTCTAGCTCAGCTAATTTATTTAGTGATCAGGCTTTTAATTGGTATCTTATTAACAGATGCAAAGTTCAGAATTGGGAACAATTAGTGACCAAATTAAAATCCGATTTCTTACCGTATAACTACCAAGATGATTTACTAGAGGAAATCAAGGCTAGAAAACAAGGTCAACATGAACGAGTTACCTTATATATTAACGCCATGTGTGGTTTGTTTAATCGTCTTGATGACAAGCCCAGCGAAAGTGCCATTGGTATTATTCGTAAAAATCTTTTACCTCATTATGCACAACCATTAGCTTTAATTGATACTGATACTGTTGATATTTTGACTGAAAAATGTAAACGACTAGAGGAAACATTAACTTGGGACCAACAGTTTACAGCTAATCATAAGAGCAGTCAATATTTACTTGAACCAGATTTGAGCATACCTAGTACCTCTTTTAAGGATAATTCTTGTTTTAAGCAAACACGGAAAAATATATCGGTAGTATCTTCTACTTGTACTTGCTGGAATTGCAAACAAGCAGGTCATATGTATTATAACTGTCAAGTTCCTAGGAAACTGTTTTGTTTTGGTTGTGGACATCCTGATACAGTAAAAACGAAATGTCCAAAATGTTCAAAAAACGAACAAAGCGGTGGTCGAGCTTCCCACTCTACCACAGTCGCTCAGAAACCGGGAACATCATGAAAACCCAGCACCAAAGTAAAACCAAAACCTCAGGAAAAACCTACAAAAGACAAAAATTGAGGTTATCTCAAATAAATTCTGTAAATTCCAGTTCTGCAAGGAAAATTTCTCCTATCTTAAAAAAGGTTCCTACTGTAAGTCGTTCCGACTGGAATTCATGGCTTTTATTTGTCAAAAATTTCTATAAATTGAATTCAAGATCAAATTCAATAGTTTCAAACTCGAAGCATAAGTCTTTAGCAAATGTAGGGTCACTGTTGTATAACATGGAAAATGATAATCGACCTTATGTTGATATCATAATTTTTGATAAAACAATTTCTTGCCTTGTTGATACTGGTTCAAATATCTCATTGATTGGTTCTCGTGCATTAGATTTTATTCATAACTTATCGGTACCTATCTTAAACGATGATAACTTAAAAATATCTACTGCAGATGGTAAGTTGCAGGACGTTCTTGGTTATATCGAAACATATGTCATCACAGACAAGATATCTAGGCTTATGAAATTTTATCTAATACCTTCTGTTAAACATGATATTATTCTCGGTATGGACTTTCTTAAGATTTTTAACGTAAAAATAAATTTCTCTAAATTATCTTTAACTGTAAATTCTCTTTCGTTGGCTGTAGTCAATACAATTCGGGATATATCTCATTTAACTCCTAATCAAACTGGTAAATTAAATAAAACTATTGATCTCTTCAAGACTATTAGTCCTTCAGATAAAATCGGCAAAACTCATTTGATAGAGCATTTCATTGATACCGGAAATTCCCCTCCCTTTAAACAAACCCAATATCCCTTACCTCAGGCTATGCAAGCTTACCTGGAAAAGGAAGTAGATACTTTGCTTGAATTAGGTGTAATTCAGTTAAGTAAATCTTCATATTGTAGCCCTATCTGGTTAGTTCAAAAGGGAGATGGTAAATATAGAATGTGTTTTGATGGACGTAAATTAAATAGTGTAACTTTAAATAAAGATGCTTATCCCTTACCTTCAATCGAAGTTATACTGAGTCAACTTCGAGATACTCGTTATATATCTAGTATCGATCTGAAGCAAGCATTTTATCAAATTCCGTTGGAGAAATCATCTCGGGAAAAAACAGCTTTTGCAGTTAAGGGTAAAGGTTTATTCGAGTATGTCACTACTCCTTTCGGTTTAGTCTCTGCTCCTGCTAGTATGTGTCGTTTGATCGATTTGGTCATTGGTCCTTCCTTAGAACCGTTTTGTTTTTATTATCATTTGTACACCTGACTTTGACAAACATATGGAAATTCTCCAGAGTGTTTTTGAGAGATTACGAGATGCCGGCTTGACGGTGAATTTAGATAAATGTCAGTTTTGTCGTTCTTCCCTTAGATATCTAGGTTATGTAGTGGATGAAAATGGTCTTCGTACCGATCCTGAAAAAGTTTCTGCTATTTGTGAGTACCCTGTTCCGAAAACTGCCACTCAAGTGCGTAGATTCTTGGGAATGGTTTCGTATTATCGACGGTTTCTTAAAGATTTTTCTTCCTTATCTGCTCCATTTTCTGATTTTCTAAGTGAGCGAAAGAAACACCAACCCATTACTTGGTCACCCCAAGCAGATCAAGCTTTCGAAAAGGTGAAAACTGTCTTAACTACCGCTCCTATCTTAAGTAGTCCCGATTTCACCAAACCCTTCTTCCTTATGACAGATGCTAGTGATGTTGGGGTAGGAAGTGTTATTTTTCAACTGGAAGATGGACTCGAACATCCCATAGCTTATATGAGTAAGAAACTCACAAAGGGCCAAAAGAAGTTCAGTACTACCGAAAAGGAACTGTTAGCAGTTTTGTTAGGGATTGATCATGTTAGGTATTATCTTATCGGCCGTCATTTCACCGTAATTACCGATCATTCTTCTCTGGTTTGGTTGAATAACATGAAAAAACCTTCTCCTCGCTTAGCTAGGTAGATATTGCAATTGTCGCAATACAACTTTTCTATCGTACCGGAACTGTAGTTGCGGATGCTTTATCTCGTATACCTGAAGTTAGTATTTTAAACTTATCTACCTTGCATCCTGATAAATGGTATAATGACATGATTTCTCATGTTCAGGATTTTCCGGAAAAATACCCAAGTTTTCGAGTTGAGAATAACATATTATATAAACATGTCTTTAATAAATTTGGACCAATTAGCAATATTTCCGATTGGAAAATTGTCGTTCCTACTAAAAATCGAAATGAAATTTTACATCATTTTCATGATAGTCCAACTTCTTCTCACTTCGGTGTTTTCAAAACAATAGAGAGAATTTCTGAAATTTATTATTGGCCGAATCTTAGAAAATCAGTTTATAAATATGTCACTCGTTGTAAAATATGTGCATTTTGTAAACCATCTAACTTACCCCAAGCAGGATTAATGGGACAATATCGTAATATTAACTTCCCTTTTCAATTAATATCGTGTGATCTTTTAGGACCATATCCCCGATCTCGCAAAGGTAATCAGTTCGCACTTGTTGTAGTTGACTGGTTCACTAAATTCGTATTGGTTCATCCCTTACGTCAGGCTACCGCTCGTTCTATAGTGGATTTCTTAGAAATTCATGTTTTTCTCATTTTTGGAATACCTCAAATCGTTTCGTGTGATAATGGTAAACAGTTCACGAGTCATCTTTTCAAAAATCTCATGGAAAAATATTCAGTACAAAAGATATGGTATAATGCTAACTTTCATCCGCAAAGTAATCATACTGAGCGCGTAAACAAATCCATTGTCACAGCTATACGATCTTATAGTTATGAAGATCATAGAACACGGGATGAAGAAATATATAAAATTGCTCAAGCAATTCGGCTGTCGAAACATGAAGTTACCGATATCACCCCTTCCTTCCTTACCTTTGCTCGAAATGTACCTGTCTCGGGAAATTTTTATGGTAAAATGCAGAAAATGCAAATAATCAGGTTACCATTTCCGACAAAGTCCACCGAATTCAGGATACACAAGAAATGCCTAAATTTTTCGAAGTGGTGAGAAAGAACTTGCAAACAGCATATCGACAAAGTAGTCAACGTTATAATTTGCGCAAACGTGATCATAGGTTTTATGTAGGTGATCGGGTTTGGAAAAAGAACTACCCAAAATCGGACAAAGCCAGATATATTTTCGCAAAATTTTTACCGAAATATACACAATGTTCCGTATGTCGTGTTATCTCTCCCTTAGTGTATGAATTAAAAGATGAAACGGGAAAAAATATTGGTCGATGGCACATGAAAGACCTTAAAGCTGGTATCTTGTCTGATGATGAGTGTTCTGATATCGATGATTCCGAAGCAACCCTAACGTAATCAGATAAATATATCTTTCCTAATTGTTCATTCTATTTGTGTTGTATGTTGGTGTCTCGAATATTTTTTTAAATCTTTTTATCAAAGAGATTTTTCTTTTCTCTGACTAGTAAGTGATAATGACTTTCTTTCCCTACTACTGATTAGCAAATTAACCTTCGTGTTCTGGGATAAATGAGTAGTGTAATAAATATTTTCCTAGCCGGATGGAATTCTAATCTGAGAATTATAATATAAAATCTGTTGAGAATTTTTAAAATTTTTAAAATATTCAAATTTATTATAATTTTGAAAAAGTTTTTTTGCACAGTCAAATTAAATTGAGTAATAAACCTGTTGCGCACATGCATAGAGGTTAATGAATTGGGTCTAATTGATTTGGAGAAATATATCGGATATACCTTAAATGTTTTAAGGGTGATATTATATCTTCATTATCTTATCTTATCTTAATTATCGTAATTTACGATAAATATCTTATCTTATCTAAGTGGACAAGGGTAGTAAACTTGTCTACTGTACTATATATTTGATAGTACCTATGTTTATCTTATCGTTACAAAAGTGTCTTGTCTGTATTTATATACCGAAAGGGTATATAAAATTTTTTCTTTAAAGACCATTGACAATTTGACTTTGCAATTAGCTTACATATTTGCTGATATATCAAGGGATATCGAAGTTATTATCTTAGCTCTAAAGTTTTATTACCTCAGTTATCTAAAATTTCTATTATCTTAACTATCTTAACATTTTAATATCTTAACTGTTTTAAAATTTCCTTTATCTTAATTACCTTAAAAATTTTCATTACCTTCATGTTGCAAATTTTTAGTATCTTAAGTGTTTAAAATTTTTTTTATCTATTTGTTAATATGTTCGAGATGTCACATTTAACAAATAATCAATTCTTATCTTATGTCATTATCTTTGGGAACCCACTGATGCAGTGATTTATCTTTCTATTGAATTTCGTAAATTATTGGTATGTCGATACCTGGTACTGGTTCCGCTTTTCTCAGAATTTACCGTTCAAAGTTTCTGCTGTGTTTGTGTGATGATTTTTTTTCCTAATGTTCTGCTTGCGCGATGACCAATGGCTACGGTGGACGCTAACTGGCAACCTCCCTAGGAAGAAAAAAATTCATCCGGTTTTCCGGTGAAGACTTTGGACCGCTCCCTTTCTTTCATTTTTTTTTCTCTAAATTAATTATTCGGAAGAATCTTCAAATTTGCTCTTTTCCTTCAGTATCGCAGTGACTCGTTCCTTTCTTCTTATTCTTCCTATCTTTCAATATCCTCTTAATATCTTCTTTCCTTCAGTCTCGTAATAGCTCAATGATTTTCACTTATAAAAAAAATTTTTTTTGGGAAAAATTTTTTTTCTCGGGTTGTAAGGGTGTGTAACGTTAATTTCGTTCTCTTTACTTTCCTTCAGATAATTAATAATAAATTATCGTATGGGCGGCGAATAGCCAGTCCTTTCTCATACCCAACACCGAGAAATGTTTCAAGGCTGAATATATTTGCTGTGGACGAGAGTCGAAATCAACGTTTCTATACGGGCCGATCGAGGTCCGTCTGTCGTGAAAATAGTCACTTCTATTTTGATATTCCCACTTCAGTACTCGCTCTTATCTCTTCTTCTACCAATTATTAATTAAATATGAATCAAGAATTCACTACTGAAATGTAAATTCCTTTCCTGGTCAAAGCGTATGAGCGTGACATGAACATGAACATGAGACGTAAGTCTGTTATCTTTCACATGATTTCGTGTATTTAAACAGTGGCCACAGGGTTTCATTCTTCTTTACTGTGAACATGTGCCATTGAAGCCTTTCCAACTTATCGTATCTTATCTTTAAGAAGTGCATTCATCTGAATGGTAAGTCATTTCGCTTAAATGTATAACTAACTCTCCTTTCTTAATAGTTTTCTACTTTCCTATCTTTATTATGTAGCAATGTCGTTCCAGTGCCAGGAATATATATCGATATGATTTTGTGGTTTTTTTGTCTTTCATATTTCTTTAATGTGTAACGGTAAATGTTGCTTTTAGTTGGGCGCCAATTTGTAACGGTAAATGTGTGCTTTTAGTTGGGCGCCAATTTGTAACGGTAAATGTCTGTACCCCACAAAGGGCACCAGCTCGAAGGGCTCCGGCTAGAGACTCCTTTCAAGGGTGATTCGACCCCAAGTTTATGTCACACAAGGATAACAGAAGGGTTGTAAAAGTTGAGGGCGCCACTACCTTTTTAACGATAAAAACTACAAAAAACTAAGGCGGAAAAGGTAGAAACGCCTTGTAAAATTTAAATAAGTTAATAATAAAAAAGTTACTAAAAATCACCCCGTGCGATATCTCCCTCAACTTTTATAGTTGAGGATTTAAAAAAATGAAAGATACGAGTTAAAACAAATTTATTCTGCCACAGGAAATGAACAACGGAATTAATAGAGGAATTTGTACTTTTATAGGTACTTAGCTTAGATGAAGTGGTTTCCTGGAGAAGTCAGGTCTTGAACTGAACTGATGTGTTCTGTTCTAGGGCGGTATTTTGGGGTTCTATCCTTGGCTTTATATCCTCGGGTTGTATCCTAGGCTATATTCTTGGGGTTATATTCTAGCCTAGGGTTATATTCTTGGGTTTATATCCTCGGCGTTATATTCTAGCCTAGGGTTATATTCTCGGCGTTAAATTCTTGGGTTATATCCTAGCCTAGGGGCTGTGCTTACCACAGCAAAATTCATAAGATAGGTACTTAAGATATGAAAGATAGCGAAAGATGATCTGTCCCCTTAGGCGGTCGATAACAGAAAGGGGTATTTCACGTGGCGTTGTGCAAAAAATGGAAGCGTCCGTTGGCAGACGTCAATTGTCTAACGGTCAGGGTTGAAGAGTTTGGGATCACAGAACTATAATTGGATGTGGCTAGTGACGACGAGCGCTAATTAAAAGGATTTATTCTGTAAAATCGAAACAGGTCGATAGACATGTTACAAATGTTAACTTGGAATATATTTCAAACCGGTGTAGAATCGGTTATTCGATTTTATGTTTTTTATTTGCTTTCTTTGAGTATTTCTTTTATCTAAAAATACAGGATGTATGAACCACGTTGTCAAATAATTTTCTTTAACAATGTAATATTAAATTAGTAATTTTCTTCAATATTGGAAGATCATACTTCAGACATCCTGGATGTTGTTAAATTGTGTAAATTTGTTCCTGATACTAGCATTGTTCTTAGCACTTTTTTTACCTGGACCAAAACTTTACCTGGACCTGAGAACTTTACCTGGACCTGAGAACTTTACCTGGACCCAGAAACTTTACCTGGACCAGAATTTTACCCGAGACACTACCTGTAACTACTGTAACCTAAAAAGGACACCATCACCATCACCTCCAGGAAAGTAACATAAATATTTCCTCGCTTCTTCAACAACCTCTATGAACTAGACATTTAATTTTTTTTTGTTTAAATTGTAACACAGGTTAATATACAACTTGTAAATTTAATAACGTTGTTCATAAAGTTTATTTTCCCTTCCAATCTTACAGGATTTGTCGTTATAATGCTGATGTGAATAACAAATAAGCTAGTATTATTCAGGGTGGAGCCCACTTACCTTTCTTAATTTTCATAATTTACCTTTATCTAATTTCAGTACCTTAAATAAATTTCAAGTAGGATTACCCGAGAACCGGTAAGACTACTCTCTGAATTTGTACTAGTTTGGTCTCAGAATCTACACCTGAGGTGCTCTCTAAACTGAGTAGCCGTTGCAAATTGTCGCCCAACCTTGTTGGAGGCGTTGCAAATTGGCATTACCTTATCGTAACGTAACACTACGTAGTTTTTTTAGTTGCACTTTGTTTTTCTCCGAATACGAATGTCTTCTGACGATGATTTGGGAATAAATTGAAACAGTAATTTTAATATAGAAATTAGTTTTATTTACAAATTCATAGTTTCAATTAAATGTATAAGTGTACACCACCAAATAGAAAAAAAGTCTTTATCTAAAAAGAATCGTATTAATATCTACACTATTATTTCTGGCAGTAAAAATGTTTTCTAGATTAACATTCTTCAGGGAAATTCTTTTTGAGCTAATGAAGATCTAATAACATGCAGTTGAAAAATAGGATTTTTATTCAATATCATGTCACACACTGAAAAAGTATAGGGTGCATCCTTTGAAAAATAATATTCCGGAGTAATAATATATCCAGTATATTCTTACAGATAATTTCCAGTTCCTCAATAAAACTAATACCAAGACCACTTTGATGATCCCACGATAATTCTTAAAAATGGATACTTGAGATTGTTGAACAATGATTCATGTTCTGTAAATTTCAAAATCTCATAATTAAAATTAAAAGTTACGATCAGTTTGTACAGTATCATTTTTGGTGAGACTGCAGGCTATTAATAAAGATAGGGCCTTGCGGTTTCTGCGAAACGTTGCTACTTTTTTGTGAAATGTGTAATGCCGTCAAAAGATTTTTTGAAACTATTGTAATGTTTTTCTTATTTATTTAAACAGTTTTCACTTGGGGGATAAAATTATACACTCTATGGCTAATTACTATCTATTTATTTAAAGAAACACACACACTGTATTAAACTTAATTTATAATATACACACTATAGGTACTCAATGTCTACTAATTTATTTACACTCGGTATATTAGTTCTAATTTATTTTCACCTCTTGGATATTACCCTATTTATCTGCACTATTTAATTCACTAATTCTTCCGAACTAACTGTACTGTACTAACTAACTCAAAAACTCGCGTATATATACCTAGTCCTTATCGGTTCTGGAAAATTCTAGTGCCTTCGGCGCTCGAGCTATGCACGAACAAAACCGTTGTACTCGAATTTTCTCGAAAACATGCTTACAGTTGTGTCACAGGGCCGGCTTTGAGTTGGTGACCTCGCAACATTGCCCCCTCCTTAATAGGAAGTTCCTCCTGGAACCTCTGTGTAGCCGGGACTGAATGTTTAAATCGACAACTGGACCCATTTCTACACTTTCCAGTCGTATGGAAATAACAGGGCACTGTCTTCATTGGACACCGATAACGCGGGGTATAGCTGCAGATTAATATGTGGAGACCGGTATCTTCGAAGATCACTTCCATCATATACCTGATGACTCGCCAATCCAACTGGTTGCTCTCTATCTTAGGCATAGCTAGTTTATTCACGTTGGATTCCAGCACATGGTCTCGAAGGCTACGTAGCGCTTCCCACACATTCGGTAGGTGGATTGATCTTGAAATTCGTTCTTTGTTACCAGGTAGAAGATGTACCGTGAATTGTGTTTGAGTCTCAGTGTCTTGCCAGGGGTTGGAATCTGTTCTTCTAGTTTTTCTAGTTGCCCAAACTTCTTTCGGAAGACGGTTGCCAGGCCTCGTGCGTTTTGAATGCTGGCTGGGATGTTGTGTGCCAGTGAATAGTCTTCCGGGAGCGTGAACAAGTCTTGTCGTTGCTCTGTAGTGACTCCAAATCTAGCCTTACCGGTACCTCCATATGCGCCCATAAGCTCTTCGAAGACAGGGTCAGAATCTTCCTGGACATGGTTCACTCCTTCTTCTATGTCATGGCCTCATTTCGCGTCCAAATAGGATTTTCGCAGGTGTTTGACCTGTGGACTCATTGATGGCGGATCGATAAGCCAATGAAAACAGAGAAATATATTCGTCCCAATCTCTCTGGTGGCTGGAGACTACTTTGGACAGGTATTTTCCAATAGTCCTGTTCATTCTCTCGACCATTCCGTCTGACTGTGGATGCAACGCCGTTGTCCTGGTATTCTTCATTCCCAGCTCGTCACAAATTTCCTGAAATACACGGCTGTCGAAATTCCTTCCTTGATCGCTGTGAACTTCCAAGGGCACTCCATATCGGCAGATGAATTCCTTCACCAATACATCCGCGACAGTTGTGGCTTCTTGATTCGGGATCGCGTAAACTTCTACCCACTTTGTGAAATAATCCATCACAAGCAGGATGTATTTACCACCATTTTCTGTCGTCGGAAATGGTTCAGCGATGTCTAAAGCAATCCTTTCGAATGGGCTTCCGACATTATACTGCTTCATGGATGCCTTTCTCTTGCGATGTGGTCCATTACTCGTAGCACAAGTCGTACACTTCTTACACCAGTCCTTCACATCGTCGGAGCTGTTCATCCAATAAAACCTTTCACGGACTCGCTGAAGGGTTTTTTTCACTCCCAGATGACCTCCTGATGGACTATCGTGTAACTTCCACAGTACCTCAGCTACTCTTGATCTCGGGATAACTAACTGTCTCCTATTCTCAGAACCATCATCGTTTTCAAGAATTCGTTTCAACAGGCCTTCTTCCAGGACAAGGGAGTCCCACTGGGCCCAATATGTCTTGAGTGTCGGTGAAAATCTTGACACTTCTTGCCAGGTAGGTCGCCGATTTTCTTCCTTCCATTGCCGGATCATCTTCAGGTGAGATCATTCTCCTGATCTTCTCTGATCCTGACGGGTGACCATTCCCCATTGACTACTGTAGTTCTTGAAACAGTGGATTCCTTGGATTCCGCCTTGTTGCAGTGGCAACAGTCTGCTGGGCACGGCCGTCTAGACAGAGAGTCGGCATTTCGGTGGCTCACACCAGCCCTATGTTCGATGTTGAAGTCGAATTCTTGAAGTCTTTCAATCCATCTAGCGATCTGGCACTCGGGATTCTTGAACTGCATCAACCACTTGAGTGCTGCATGATCAGTCCGTATCAAGAATTTTCTTCCATACAGATACTGATAAAAGTGTTCCATAGACTTCACTACCGCCAAAAGTTCTCTTCTCGTGACGCAGTAGTTTCGTTCTGGTTTGGAGAGGACTTTACTGAAATATCCCAGCACTTTCCTGTCCTCCTTGGATCTGTGAGAGCACTCCTCCAATCCCTACATTGCTTGCATCAGTGTCAAGGATGAAGTCTCCCTCTGGTAACTGATATCCTAGTATCGGCGCCGTGGTTAATCGTCTCTTCAGGGTTTCAAAAGCATTTTGACATTCCTCATCCCAATGAAAAGTTCTGGTTTCTTCTGTGAGTCGAGTTAGTGGCTTGGCAATATCCCCGAACTTCCTTATGAACCTTCGATAGTACGTGCAAAGTCCAAGGAAGCTCCTAGCTTGGTGTTTGTCGGTAGGTTGCGGCCATTGCTTGATGGAAGCAATTTTCTCTGGATCTACCGCCACTCCTTCATTGCTTACAATATGACCCAGATAGTTGACTCGGTTTTGGAATAACTGACATTTCTTCGGGCTTAACATGAGCTGGGCAGCTTGAAGTCGTTTGAATACGTCTTCCAGATTCTTCAGGTGTTCCTCAAATGTCTTCCCCAATTCTACGATGTCGTCCAAATAGACCAGGCATGTTTTCCAAGACAACCCTCTCAAGACATTTTCCATGAGTCTTTCAAATGTCACGGGCGCATTACAGAGCCCGAACGGCATGACGTTGAACTGCCATAATCCAGATCCGGTGGTAAAAGCAGTTTTCTCTTTGTCTTCAGGGTCCATTTCCACTTGCCAATAACCGGATTTCAGGTCCAAGCTGGAAAACAGTTTACTGCCGGCCAAAGTGTCTAGCGTATCGTCGATTCGAGGCAGAGGATAGCTGTCTTTCTTCGTCACGTTGTTTAGCTGACGATAGTCTACGATTCAAGGATTCGCCGGCTATTGACAACATCTGTTCGAATCTGTCGTTTGAATTGTCAGTGGTCGTTGTTTGACGAACTATGGATGTCACTGGTACGCAGGATCCAATTCTGGTTGACTTCTTGATGGTAATTGGGTGATCGTTCACGTTTATGACACGTACTGGGATCTCCTTCGCTGACGTAACCAGTCCTTTTCCAATTAGTACTCCTCTACCAACCTTTTCGTCGTGGTTCCATGGCTCCATCATAACCGGTGTACCTTCCTTCATGATTTCCTGTAGCCGCGCTACTATCATGGTTTCGCTTCGTGCAGGTAGAACAGTATCTTCCTGTACAGCTGCCAACACCGTGCTGTCTTCATATGGATGGAGGAATACCTCTTCGGAACCAACTTTAATGGTTCTGTTTCTAAATTCTAACTGGAAACCATGTAAATTCATTACGCCCATTCCCAGAATCACGTCTTCTTCGATGTCGGCTACAATTACCGTATGTGTGAACTTTTCTCCACCAATTCCCAATTGGATTTGTGTCTCTCCGTGAACATTGGCACTGTCACCTGTTGCGGTCCGGAGTCGCAGCCTCGTTGGCAGAAGCTTCTTCTTGGATTTTATTATCTTCGGCCGTATAATGGTTCTAGTTGCTCCAGTGTCTACCAGCAGAGTATATTTCTTGCCATTTACTTCGCCATCCACATATATACAGTGGCGGCTCCTCGAAGGAGGCTCAGCCTCCTCACCAAATAATCAATTAATCCAGCAAATAGCACCAGAAATATTTTGTTGAACATTCTTCATTTCATTTCCTGTTTATCTAATAATTTTTAAATTTTACAATTAATTCCCCGTTTTCAGAAGTTATTTTTAAATCTGACATCAGTGCCCTGAGGCTAGATTCTCCAAACACAAGGTTAATGGAATGTATAGGTTGTCTGGTAACTTCCGACCAATAAGAGTGCCGCATTTTTGGCGGGCTGTGACGTCACCCAGAATGCCCATTTAAATTTAATGTTTTATTTTAACTCATTGTTTTGCGAGGAATCGAAGAAAATTGGTAAATAACTATTACAAATTTGTACATAGGTATAAATAAAACAAAAAAAAACATATTTATTAGAATTTTCATGGTGATTAAACATTTATTAGGTATTTAAATAAAAAGATAATCATTAAGATTTACAATCTAACCATTTACTTAATTAAAATATCTATGAGTTTTACTGCAAATATAAACAACAAAATTATGTCAACTTATGTGTAATAGGTACTCACACAAAACTTTACAATAATAAAGACTTATAAAGTGAACTTTCAATTTAAATTCTTTCGGTGAAGCTCTTGGGACACGACAGTTTTTATTACATTATTTTTATCTCTTTATGATGTCAAAGTGTCCTAAAGAGATAAAAACATTGTAGTAAAAAATACAGGGGTTTTCTGAAAGAATTACACTCAGAAAAACAAATTCCTTTTAATTTACAATTTTTTTCATTTTTTTGCTACAGCTCTGGATTTTATAGAGGCTTTTCTTTTTTGTGCTTTCTTCTCGTCATTTTTTAAGTTTAGGCGTTGATTCATTCAACGGTTTAGGTACCTTATTCGCACAAAAATTCTTTGACGAGAAAATGACATTGCCAGTTCCCTTGGAATATCTTTGATTTTTTCACATATGTAATTTGTTGTATTTTTGACAATTTGTTTTTTACAACTAAATACATCTTTGTGCATTTTAACAAAATATTTCTCCATCTCAATGACTTGGTTACTCCATTCTTCTGAAGGCTGTATTAACCCACCAAACGATAAATGTTGAATCCATGAAGGAATGCTATAGTTATGAATGGAAATTGTTTCCCCAGTTTTATAAGTATACATTCCTAAGTTGGGATATTTCTCTTTGTGTTTCTTAGCTAAATACCCAGCAATATACATTAAACCGTCCCTTTCTGACTGTTTTCTCTCCAACAATTGAGAACTACTACTGGTTGACGATGTACTGTTAGTTTCAGCATCATCGTAAGGTAGTTGCTGTTCTTTACCTGGTTGTGGTACATCTATGGTACCAAGCCTGGCTTGTTTTACAGCACTTGCCAATATAAACTGCTCATCCTCAGTTTCCTTAGTTACATTTACATTATCGTGAGACTGAACTAGACCAGGGTTTTTACCAAGCAAAAGCATTCGCACTCTATAGATCGCATTTAATGGAGATGGATGGTCATGTAAACCTCCTCGTGATCTCACCTAAAATATATGTATAATTTTAAATTAAGTTAAAATGAAGTAGCCTCGAAATTGTAGAAGTATATGCGTGTAATATTAAAAAATAACATAGTTAATAAGTTTCAATAACATTATTTACCTGTGAAAAAAAGTTTTCCAGACAATCCTGATTTAGTTTATGAGTTAATATGTATTTAACTGTAAATTCTTCCTTCATTGTTTCATACAAATTTTTCAAGGAATTTGTAGATATAATAATTCCTTTCTGAAATATCTGAAGACTCTTTTTACCAACACATCTCATATCCTTAATGGTAGCTAACATTTCATCTAAAACAACATTTTGACACTGTAAATGAGATCCATAGGGTTTTTTAATGGGGATCGAGCAGGAAAGTGTGTATGAGTTCATAATGTCGAACCAACTTTTAACCAGTTCAATGAAATTTCCCACCTCTTTTGCTGCTACCTTGTCTTCACCTGGTAAATAGTGTTTCAATGCAGTTGACGTTGTGTTAGAAAACAGTTCACCTGCCAATCTAACATTTTGCCTTTGTGTTTTTTCTACATTTATGTGTAGAGCTGTAAGTTTGTGGCAAGAGCTAACTTCTGTTCTGGTTATATTTATCAAATGTTTAACAGGTTCTTTATTTATTATTTTTTCATTATAAATGAATCCAGTGTCTAAAAACCAGTTTCTCAATAATTTTAGGAGGTGAGGAACATCAGCAAAAAAATAAATAGGTTTTTTGGTTACACAGTGTTCAATATAAGTTTTTTCCACTGTAATACCCAATTCTCTCCACAGTCCTTGATTGCTACTGCCACAATCACTGACACAAGCAGCAACATCATACTTAATTGCATTTAAACAGCAAATAATGTTTTCCAGCAACTCTCTTGTCATTTTTTTATCAAACCCCAAAAATACAGGTTGCTTCCATTTGTCAAACAAACCTCTTGCCATTACGACTTGCATATATGAATGTGGTCCAATAATCTCATCGTCTTTTTCGCAGTACTCATACAACTTGGGACACTTTAACTTCGTCAAATGACAAAACAGTAATTCGAGACATTTTGCTTTTAGTTTCTCCAACCCTATTCATAATATGTAATACATCCTCAAGTATTCCGCTAGTCAAATTAATATTAGCAGCCCATTGCTGCAATGTTGATATACCTGGTAGAGGATAATGTAAGCTGTTTCTTAGATATATATAGGCACGTTTACTAAAGTAGCGCAGGGTAAATGCTCTCGATAGTTCTTCCGTAGTCCAACGTGCCTTAGCTTTCTTTTTCAGAACTATATCCACTTGATTTGATGTCAGGAAATCATTAAATGCAACTTTAGCTCTGTCAGCGAAGTCCCTCTGATCTTTTTTTATTTGATTTTCTAGTTCAAAAAGGTGAAGTTTTTCGACATTTTCTTGAGTTGAAATTTTTTGTTTGAGCATTACGTTTTCATTTTGCAGAGCTTCAAGCTTGATTTTTGAAATTTCACATTCCTTACATCCCTGGTTTGTTTCATTGCTAGTGAATGGAATATTATATACATCAACATTCTCGTCATTTTGGTCTGTTTCCATATATAAGAGAGGCTCTGTCACACTAATGTTCAATAGTTCATTAACCACAGTTTTTCTTTCTTTTTTTAATGCTCTTGTAGCCCTACTAGTGAATTCAGCTGGTTTGGCATCTTCCGACGAAAGCAAAAACAGTGAAGGAATAGCTAAAAAAATTGAAAAACTAAGTATCTGGTTCTACATATTTAAAAAATATATTTACCATCTTTATTAAGCTTTTTAGCAGTCAAGTTCATCAGCCTTGCTTGCATTTCGTCTTCATAATCTTCTGGCTTAAAATGTTTGCTACAAATTCTTTTATTTTTAGAAGACCATTTATCCTTACGTAGGCATTTTCTTTCCCATTACTTGCAAACTCTGGGGTCTTTAGGGAATGTGAAAAATAATAAATTCTCCCCCGTTTCCTTTGCTTTCTTTGAATTATTTTTACATTAAAATTTACATTAAAAAGAAAATAATTTGTTAGAACTTACCTTTAATTTGAAAACAAAATAGCCCTTGTCCTTTTCACAAATTACAATAATTATACACCAAAAAATCAAGCTTACGCTTACAACACAACGTTCGTTTATAAATAGTTTGAAATATCAATAATTAAAAAATAAAAAACCGCCAAAAAAGAATACAAAACACAACTAAACTGTTTAAACAACACACAAACTCCATTAACTGTAATCGTTTGCCCTCTCGCGTCGCTTCCACCATAAGTTACCAGGCATACAGTGTTGCCGCGGCTACATTGCCAAATTATCCTCGAAAGGAACTCAAATTATCCTCTTTTATCCTCCGAATATTTGCAAATATCCTGTTTTTATCCACACGATTTTTACTGTACGTAGATCAAAAAATATTATCACATGACTACAATTTCTGATAAAATAATACATAATCGGTTAATCAACACCTCAGAATAGACATCACACAGAAGCGATAAAACCGATTCGGTCCAAAATTTTTAGGTGGGGGAAATGTGGGACAACTGTCAATCGAGAATCGAATAAGAATCGATAAGGAATGAACAGTGAACTGTAGATTGTAGAATGAATCGTTGTTAATAAAAACAAAAAACCGAAAATAAATCATATTTATTATTATTAAATGTACATAAATATATTTTATGTAGCGAAAATCTTGATTCTCCGTGACACCTAATTCCTAATTCTTCTTTTTTAAACCAAGTTCATAAGGAATGCAAGGGTGACGTCATTTGACATTCATCATGCCTTTTTGTTGTTAGAAGTATCGACTCAATAATCGAAACATCGATCAAAATCGCGAGATCACTTCAACCACCGAGAGAATGTATGGTAACCAAAACAGTCAAAAATTATCCGCAAATTATCCTCAAAATAAAAATATTCCCATCATTATCCCCCAAGCTTCAAATTATCCTCTTTTCGGATAATTATCCTCCAAACGGTAACGCTGCCAGGCAACCTATACATCTATTGACCTTGCTCCAAACATCATCATCGCTAACCTATGCTCAACACAGTTGCCGTTTTTTCGACCAGTCCAATGCTTAAAGAGCGTAAAAATAGATGAAATGTCAACACCCTCAGTAGGCTAGCTTCAAGCCGTCGCCAACTGCGGAATCGAGTAATAAACGCTGCTGTTGGTTTAAAATCTTATTTAGAAAATGAAGAATTTTTGTTTTTTCTTGATAGTTTTAAATTAATATTTGAACAAACTGATCTTATTTTTCAAATTTTACAACATAAATTCACTGATATAATTTATCCAAGAGATCGTTTGAAACATCTCATTGATAAAATGAACAAAATAAGCAAATGTAATAACTTTACCATAAATTTTGCAAAAGAATAAATCTAAATTAAGTATCTACCTATATTTATGTTATCTCTATTATTATTCTTAATAATGTTATAATTTCATTTAAAAACGTAAATATTATATATTATATTAAAAATATGAGTTACCTATATTTATGTTCTTTACACATTTCAAGAAGTAAATGTGGTCGATAGCTCAGTGGTAGAGATACTTGACTCTTACGCGGACGATCAGGGTTCGATTCCCAATGGCATTTTTTTTTAATGCGTAGACGTGGAGAAAGTATATAGTCGATAGTCGAAATTCTGTAAAGTGACGTCATCGGTTATCTACCGATTTAAAGTGAACTCCATGAGCGTATCATAGTTTAAGGGTGCGAATACTGAAATATCTGGAATTTCAATTTTTAACATTTGAAATAATAACTTATCACAAGTTGTTCATAAGTAAGTTAAAACAAAATAAAAAAATGTTTAAAAGTCAATTCCAACTTACTACTACTAAAACTGAGGTAACATTTTCGTTATTTGCTAACCGGCATTATCATTACGTAAAAGAAAGTTGTTTGTCAAGACCAAAATAAATTACCGATAAGTATAGGTATGTTGCGAGGTCACTTGTAAAATGTCTGACTAACTGGAAGCGGTATCACTCCCTGACGACTCCTCAGAATCATCGCTTTCTCCTCCTATATCGATAATGAGTGGTTCCGTCATTACTTCTACACGTATGTCTAAATCCCAAAACTTTATTTCTTCTTTTAATACGTGTTGAATACATTTACGCCAACTCTCAGCAGTAACGGTATGCAGCGCCTCGTCAAACAGTTTCTCAACGTCAGCCATTTTGAATGTACTGTTTTTTCTCGCAACATAATTTTTCACTTGGGCCCAAACCAGCTCGATGGGGTTTAACTCACAGTGGTAGGGAGGAAGTCTAACAACTGAGACGTTGAAATCTTTCGCCATTTCATCGACAACGTACTTAATATAACTGCTTTTATGTTTCCGTACGAGAGATAATAATTCAACTTCTAGCATTGCCTCGTTGTGCGGAATGCTTTTACTCTCTAACCAATCAATTATAACCCTCTTGCGGCTAGCTGAAGTAGGTATTTGCTCCAGTCGACGAGAGTGGTATGAAGCATTATCCATAACTATCACGGAACCAGGAGTTACCTTTGTTAAAATTGATCTAAACCATGTTTCAAACCGGTTACCATCCATCTCTTCATGGTAATCGACAGTTTTTTTGGACTGAAAACTTAGTAATCCACCTTCTACAAATCCTTGCTCGCTGCCAATTTGAGTGATAATCAGTCGACGTCCTTTCCCAGAGGGAGCTTTTAAACCGGAAGAGAAACCCTCCATAAAGGCTTGTCGATTGCTTCGTATATTCATGTCTTGCCACACTTTTGACACAGTGTGGCCTTCATTTAACCATGTTTCGTCAAGATAATATATGTGCCGTCCTTCGTTACGAAACTGTCGTATCTGTTTTAAATAATTTCTCCTCCATTCCACAATGTCATTTCGTTCAATTAAGGCACTGTTTCTACTTCTTGTTTGGTAACGAAAATTCATTAATTTTAAAGTTCGTCTCAAAACTTTATCACTGATGTTTGGTAAAGTATCATCAGCTTCTATTACCTTGCTCAATTTAGCTACCGAGGGGATTTCATTCCTAAAATAAAAAGAATGTATTTCCCTACGTATAGCATTCCGTGTTTGGTCGTCCAAAACAATTTTCTTTCTTCCCCTACTTTCCGGTTTACAGTTTTCACCTCGTTCTCTTGTCAAAGATCCGTCCCGCGATTTCTTTAGAATATTGTATATAGTACTCTCAGAAACTTTAGTTAAATAACTGCACTTAATCACAGCGTCACTAACACCCAACTGTTTGTCCATGGCACGCAGTCCTTCGTACACATTTAATATGAGGACTTTTTCTTCCCGAATTAAATTGTTACGACGCCGTTTTTTATCGCCAACACCGCTACACTCCGCCATTATTGTCACTAAATATACCGATATAAATATTACAATAAATACCAATAATAACCGATTTATCACACAAAACCACAACACAAATACTGATGTTACGTTCATGAAGAGAATAAACACCTCACATAACTGTTTACTATCACTGTCTCATTCGCGTAGCTCGATCTATCTATCTCGTTCTCAAAGCCGGAACATTGAAGCGACTCTCCAACATTGTCAAATCGGCGAGTTTTTCACAACAAACTTTGCGTTCAAGAAATATACATAAACACTTTATTTCACATTTCAAGTAAACTAATTATTATTAGTCTGCTTGAAATTTGAAATAAATATATTAAATTGGTATTGACTTAATTACATTGCATCTTTTGTACCTGAAATATTGACACAATGGATTTGAAGTGTATTTATAAAATACAGCATTTCTCTCTAGAATACATATATGGCAACTGCGCTTTAACCAAAGTGTTGATTAGATAGCTCTGACTCACTTTACAGAATTTCGACTATCGAGTATAGTCTTTTACTTGTGTAGAATGGCTATTATTCACTTGGATGATTCCAAAACTTCATCCGCGTGAATATTAGCCATCATTTTAGACGTTGAAGAGGTCAAATTGAGATTCGATTTTCCGATTTACATGAATTGAAGTTTTTCGACTTGACGAATAAAAGCTTATTCGAATATTTTTCAAAAGAGTTTCCCAATACACTTTTAGATAACTTAGTTCTAAAATATAAATTTTTTGATAAAATAGCACTGCACAATGAATTATGCGTTGTATACGCGGATAAAGATATTTTAGGTCAGTACGACAGTCACGCCGATATGATAGACAATGATTTGCAACAAGTTTTACCTCAGTTTTATAAACTACTTTGTTTGACAGTCACCATTCCTGTCACGTCGGCATCGGTGGAGAGATCATATTTTCTACTCTCAAACGAATTAAAACTTACCTGCGAAATACAATGGGCCAAAATCGTTTATACAATGTTAGTTTAATATCTATTGAAAAAGATTTAGTAAAACACTTTAAATAAAAATAATACATTTTTGGATCATATTATTGATCATTTTTCGCAAACCAAAGACCGTAGAATTCCGTTAATATATAAAAAAAAGTTCATAAAATTAATTTAAAAAAAAAATGAAAAATTTCCAAAAAAAGAGAAAATATTAAAAATCCAAAAAAAATAAAAAACAAAAAAAATTTGTTGGCAAGAGAAACTCTATAACTCCACGGTCGCTGCGCAAAGGTTAAATTAATTGGCTGAATAGAGTATATTTTTACGAAAACGTTTCATGTCCAGCCTCCTCTCTTAAAAAGTTCACGAGCCGCCACTGCATATATACTGTCGTTACGGCATCTGAGAGAGGCTATCAGTATGAGAGGGTCTTTGGAACGATCCTGGGACGGTGCTGCCCCCTCATGGCCGACCCGTTCTAGTTTTCCTGGTTCTGGGGATCTTGGTTTGCTGGAGTCCTAGGGCGCTTACACGAACTGCGTACATGCCCTAGCTCGCCACAATTCCAGCATCTAATCTTCTTCGGCCTTTTGTCTACCATGCTTTTTATCAAGTTGACGATCTGGTGAAATCTATCTTCGTCACCTTCTTCTTGAATGGTCCTGACTTTGTTGTACCCCGAAGCCTTCGTTGCTGCTTCATATTCAAGAGCAGCAGTTAATGCATCGACCAATGTTTTGGGATGCGCCAAACGAAGCGTCCTCTGCATATCAGGGTCACGCAGTCCATCAATAAAGGCCTGGATGCCCAGATATTCCATCATGTTCTCCGGTGCTGATGGATAAGCAAATCGAACTAGTCGGGCGATATCCACTTCATACTCTTGAAGAGTTTCGTCCCGTTTCTGCCTTCGGTTCTTCATCTGAGATTGGTACAAGTGTTAAAGATGTTCGTGACCATATCGCATGTCCAACCTCTTCTTCAGCTGCTCGAAGTCATCCGTTTCTTCAAGGGGTATCGTCTGAAGCACATCTAAGGCATCTCCCCGAAGCGCAATGGTTAAGTTCACTGCCTTCTCCTTATCGGACCAATTATTCGCTCTAGCGGCTACTTCAAACTGTTTAACATAATTGGTCCACGACATCTTTCCGTCGAACGTTGGGGCCTTGACTCACTGGCGGATAGCGACACCGATTCTACTTTGGCTCTGAGCTTTCCGCATGCGCAAATTTGTGTGAAACATAAAATAACCTAATGACGTCATCAATTTGATGGCGTAAATGAGAAGCGGATGTTTCCCACTTTGCATTCCACGATTGGTCGTCTCAAGGTTACATGAATTTGAAGCTTGTGTTATATTGGTTAAAACAGATATTTGATTAATTTATCGAGAAGGGCAAGGAAAATCATATATAAGCCATTTTTTCAACACTGTATAGCTTCTTCAATGATTTTCCTTGCCCTTCTCGATAACTTAATCAAAGATCTGTTAACACAAGCGTCAAATTTGCGCATGCGGAAAGCTCAGAGCCAAAGTAGAATCGGTGTCGCTATCCGCCAGTCCTTGACTCGGGCAAAATTGCCAATATTTTCTGTCTTGGGGTGTGCTTCTAGCTTGCATGGTTTAATTTGTTCGATCTTCTTTTCTTCTGCTGGCGTGTCTTGTATTCTTGAATCTGCCATTTTCCTCTCCAACTCCTGGATTTTCTCATCCATTGTTGTTATCTTATTCTCCATATCTGATTTTAGGGAAGAAATTCTATTTTCTACTTCAGCGGATGTCATTTTTCATTGATAAAATATCGGCAGAAATATCATTCTTCATAGCAGAAATCTTCTCGTCCATAGTAGAAATCTTCTCGTCCATAGCGGAATTCTTCTCGACCATATTAGCAGAAATATCGTCCTTCATA
The DNA here is from genome assembly GCA_947563755.1 of Lochmaea crataegi. Taxonomy (NCBI): domain Eukaryota; kingdom Metazoa; phylum Arthropoda; class Insecta; order Coleoptera; family Chrysomelidae; genus Lochmaea; species Lochmaea crataegi. The sequence continues at coordinate 41,413,850 of OX387425.1, read as the reverse complement.
GTAGAAATCTTCTCGTCCATAGCGGAAATGTTAGCAGAAATTGACGAGATTAAGGTGGAAGCCTCGTCGTTGAACAAAAATGTATCCGGATCCAAGCCGTCAATTTTCAGTGCTATTTTCAGTCTTTCGACTAACTCAAACGTTTCCAGCTCGCGATTTTCCAATTCTGCTTTTAGTTCAGTCACTTTCAGGTCACTTAGTCTCTTAGCCATTTTTACGTAATTATTTATTAATATTATCCCACTTCTGACACCAATGTAATGTTTTTCTTATTTATTTAAACAGTTTTTACTTGGGGGATAAAATTATACACACTATGGCTAATTACTATCTATTTATTTAAAGAAACACACACACTGTATTAAACTTAATATACAATATGTCCCCCTAAGTTGGAATCATATGGAAAACTTTTTTATTATTAATTTTAGGAAAAAAAGTTCTGCATTATCTAAAACCTAGAATACAGTCATCAAATATCAAATTTTTTAGTCTTATACGAGCTTTGTCAAAAAATATGAGTTTTACTCAAGAGTAAAGTACCTTTAAATTTGACAATATCAAAAAATGTTACTGAAAAAAGTTGATCAGAATTAAAAATTACGTTTAAATATGTAATTACATTCATTTACATTATTAAAATTATTTTTAAAACGTATGTCTACAATAATGCAAATTTAACTGTAGTTACATGTAATCTAGGATGCACTGACAAACGAATAATTTGTTGATAGAAAGAAATGTTGACAGTAAATTTCGTTATAATTTATAAGGCACATAAAATGGTAGCGTTGTTAACTGATGAAGAGAAAATAGAAATTGTTTTGATTGTGGGAGATTACTATGAAACGCATAAAGAAGCAGCAAATATTTTCAATAGACATCCCAATAAAAATATAACCCAATCAGCTGTAACGAAAATAGTAAATAAATTTAGAAGAACTGGAAGTATTAAAAATAATTTTAATGGAAAACGTCGAAAACTGGTTGCTGATGAGGATACGCAGTTTGATGTAATGCTGCCTGTTATAGCAAATCCAAAATTGTCATTGCGCAAAAGAAAGTCGTTGTTACAACAAAATGTAAGTAAAAATACAGTGGCAACAATTTTAAAACTAAATAAATACAAACCATACAAATCAAAAATCGTACACACATTAAAAGAAAGGGATTATGATAGAAATATTAGTAAAAAATAAAATAATCAGAAGTTTTAATTTAAATGGTTGTACTTGCATATTTAAACTTAATATTCAATTCTGATCAACTTTTTTCAGTAACATTTTTCAACATTGTCAAATTTAAAGGTACTTTACTCCTGAGTAAAACTCATATTTTTTGACAAACCTCGTATACGACTAAAAAATTTGATATTTGATGACTGTATCCTAGGTTTTAGATAAGGCAGAACTTTTTATAAAGAATAACTTTTTTTCCTAAAATTAATAATAAAAAAGTTTTCCATATGATTCCAACTTAGGGGGACATATTGTATATACACACTATACTCAATGTCTACTAATTTATTTACACTCGGTATATTAGTTCTAATTTATTTTCACCACTTGGATATTACCCTATTTATCTGCACTATTTAATTCACTAATTCTTCCGAACTAACTGTACTGTACTAACTAACTAACTAACTCAAAAACTCGCGTATACATAGTCCTTATTGGTTCTGGAAAATTCTAGTGCCTTCGGCGCTCGCGCTATGCACGAACAAAACCGTTGTATTCGAATTTTCTCGAAAACATGCTGGCGCAGGGAGAATCCTGGCGTAGCTGCCAAAATTTACAGTTGTGGCTCAGGGCCGGCTTTGAGTTGGTGACCTCGCAACACTATTTTAGTTTCGAAGATGCAGGACGGTAAAAATCTGTGCGTTTTGGGGATGCTATTGCAAAGAGCATTATTATATCTCAAGCCACGATCACAAAAATACAATAAAGAAAATGGCGAGAAGCAGGAAATGAACGTTTTGGCATATGTCGAAGCAGAACGCCAAAATTCGTGAAGGAAAAGTGAATAAGAAACAGAACACGAACAAAAACACAGTGTATTTTACGTAAACATAAATGTAATTCATCATTTGTATCCCGTTGATCCTGCTAGAAGGTTTCAGCGTTTCCTGTATCATATACGGAAACCACATTTATTATATTTTTGATGGACAAATATTTAGAAATTTTGGAACAGTTTTTACCCCAAGTGTGTGATGATGTGATGCTGGCTAAACATAATTTGATATATGTACTTTCAACAAGAGCCCTTGCCCACAATTCTAAAATAGTCCCAGAATTTTTAATTCGTACTTCCCTAATCGTTGGATTCGAACAAACGGGACAATTTGATGTTCAGCAAGGTCACCATATCAATATTAGACTTTTTTATATGGTTTGCGATTAGAAGGAATAACATCACTTGTCGACCGGTTTCGGCGTATTGCGCCTCATCAGGACGAGGTAGATGCTATTCGTCCAGAATGGTTGGTTCTATCTCAACAGATATACCAACCCCGTTTACTTTAGAAGTGTAATTCAATGTCTGTCGGGGCATATAGCTCGAGAAGTAGTTGTTGCTTCTTAGTGGACGGTCTGCTCTTTGGAAATTAATTTTTCTAATTTTGTAAAGCGTTTAATAGTATTGAACTATTATTTTTTGACGTCCACATTAATTAGGTTTATTTTTTGTTGATTTTAGATTCTAATAATAAATATGAGTATATAATGTTATACATAATTTTAAAGGAAAATAACTGACAAATTTAATAGGCTATTAATATACTGTGTTCCACTAAGAAAAGTATACATTTGGGTTATATCCTGAAAACGGTACCACAAAAAAAATTTTTTAGCATGCCATTGAATTCTTATTCCTATCATAATTTATATAAAAATTATTATTAGATGGAGAACAAGTTATGGCGAATTTATGGAAAATATTTTGATATACATGTCACTTCCGGTTATACCGAAAGTGAATGACAACTTTGTTATTTTAAATGTAACACCCTGTAAATTATTTACTTTTCGGATTCTACATTAAATTTTAATGTCACTTTGGGTAGAATACCCTATATCTAAAATGTATCCTTATCGAGATATTAATTTTTTTAATAAAAAATTGACAGGTGCAGACCTTTATATTGAAAATTCTGTGTGAACACCCCAAATACCAAATAAACAACATCTTGTCGGGTTGATTAGTAGGACCATCAAGGTAATAGGTGACATGTCAAAAACTTCTTTTTTTATACAGGGTTGTTAAAAAAATGATGAGAAGTTCAAGTTCAAAAATATTAAATATCTTCATTTTTTTTAAATATAACAACAATATTTTTATTCTTTTACTTAATTCTAAGGCCGACAATAAGGGCAGTTTATGTTCACTTCCCTATACCCAATCTTGAGCGTTTTTGAGATATTATCAAAAGCATTTTCAAATGCTTGCCGACTACGCGATTCAACATTTTTCTACGCTTGTTGAAACAATGCCTTTTAGTTTGGATAAAAATGTTGAGATAAATATTTGTGGATTCTTCACTCTGCTGAAGAGAATAAAAAATGGCCAATTTGTTTTCTTAAGGGTAAGAATGAGTCTACCTTCTTTTTTTTAATACGAAATTAAGATTAAATTGAACCCTGTAAAATTATTTTTAGGTAGAAGAAGACATTACATCGAAGAAAATATAAGAAATCAAACAAAACAAGCTTTTCGTAATATATTAACCGCTTATAACGAAGCTCGCAAATACCGTAGAAAATTGACAAACCACGATATGAATCTGGTTGGAGCATTCGTTTGCAAATATATTGGGTTATTACCAAGAATTGATTTGATCACCTCTTACTTGGGAAGAGGATTTTTCGAGACTGAAGTTGAGCTGGAAGGTAATTATTTTCTAAAATCATCAGACCGAAGATTAAGATTATTAATTATTAAGAATTTTATTAAATTTAATGGTATTTTATTGTTTCAGTCGCAATCGTCTACCTTATGAAGGTTCTTACTAGTATAATTGAGGTAGAGGATTTTGAAAATTATTGTAAGAATATTGATGTGCATGTCCAGAAATAAAAGTTTGTCCTATAGATGTGGTTTATTTCACTGTAATGCTAATACAGCTGCTATTCATAATTATCTTTGTTTTTATTGATAAAATGGTACAGTAGGTCATTCATGGCCAGATCCAGATGAAAGGATTAAAATAAAGAAATACCATAATCATATAGCTTTTTCCTTGTGGGCCTGTGCAGCTTGTTCGGATAAAAATTATTCATTTGCACTTTGAAAAATTCTGATTGTGCTTCTCCTTTCACACTATAGTAGCATGAGAATTGGTCTCATAAACCGCCAGATCCATAAAAAAAGGCAAGTGTACACCAATTCTATTTTCCGAGGTAAAAAAGAAGTTAACAATAAAATACACAAAGCATCATATAAACAAACAAAAATAATAAAAACAGCTCCTAAAATTAAATACATGTAAACAAATATAAATAATCGCGCCTCGTAGATGGAAGTTCTTCCAACCAGTAGAAAATATAATCAACCCATGAAAATATCCACCACCGATAGAAAATATTCCCCACCGGCGGAGGAAGTCACAGACGATCCTAGAAAATGTCCTGGATGCCCTTTACCGGCTGCAATGCAATGGGAATTGGCACGAAGGAACCAACACCCATAGTAATTCCAGAGTCACAGATGTTATCACAAACTCGCTTCTTGAGATGAGAAGTGATAACATGTTGACCACAATTAACGACAACCATCCATACCATATCCAGCTAAACTGAGATGGGTTGGAAGCATGCAGTCAGGAAGGAACGTTGGTGTGGTACACAGACGGATCTAAAACTGACATAGAAACAGGAGCTGGAGTCCATGGTGCCAGACCCAGATGCAATGTCCACCCATCGTTGGAGAAGTTTGCATCTGTATTCCAAGCAGAAATCTACGATATCAACATGTGTTTGCAAATGAACATTGAAAGGGGGTATAGAGGCCAAAATATCCTCATACTCTCAGATAGTCAGGCAGCAATGAAATCTGTAGCATGTCCCCAGATATCTGATATCTAGACTGGTCTGGCTGCATACAAAAACTTTTAACCTTGGCAAACCATAATAGAGTGACTCTTAAGTGGGTCGCGGGGCACAAGGGTATTGTAGGCAATGATAATGCAGGGTCTGAAACCGCATCCACTGGTCCTGAACCAGTATTTGGAGTACCAAAATCTGCTGCACGTGGATGTACATCTCGGTGGATTCAAACTTAACATCAGACGTACTGGAGACTCGTGCCAAAACAGGAACACAGCAAACGCCTGGTCAAAAAACCCTCGGAGTCGCTGACTAACGAAATATTAAACTTCAGCAGGCGCCAGACCCTAAGGAAGCACATGCATATAATTGGAATATATAGGGAGGAACCTATCTGTCGGTTGTGCTTGGAAGCGGAGGAAACAGCCTCTAACATTATCTTCATATTGAAAATTCTGTGTGTTCATCCCAAATACCAAATAAAAAACATCTTGTCGGGTTGATTAGTAGGACCATCAAGGTAATAGGTGACCTGTCGAAAACTTCTTTTTTGTATACAGGTTTGTTAAAAAAATGATGAAGTTCAAAAATATTAAATATCTTCTTTTTTTAAATGAAACAACACTTAATTCTAAGGCCGAAAATAAGGGCAGTTATTGTTCACTTCCCTATGCCCAATCTTAAGCGTTTTTGAGATATTAACATGTATTTAAAGATATTAATTATTTCAGCCTTATTATTGCGTAGGCGTAGGCCGTATTATTTATTCTTTTATTTTATCTGGCTGTGTATTTACCGGTCATAATTAAATAGATAGAAATGGCTTGTTTGGAATTAAACAATGAAGATTATCTAAATTTACTTTTAATACATAGTGAATGTGACAGAGTTGTTACTAGAACATGCATTTTATTTGCTACAAGATATCCAGATCGACCTTGACCCAGCCTTCTCACCGTGATGTGAATATTAAACAATTTGGTTGTTTTCGAGCAAAAGTTAAGAAAGTGAAGTCTGTTGTAGATAATAATGATCATGAAATCAATGTTCTTGGATACTATGCTGCTTAACCCGAAGCGTCATTACGTTGTGGTGCGAGAGATTTAGGTATACCAATGATATTCATTCAACTAATTTTAAAAAACATAAGTTTCATCCCTACTCTTTTAACCCAGTTCAAAGTTTAAAGCAAACAGACTATAATAGAAGAATAGAATTTGCAGAAGTTGTGTTGGTAAAATGTCAAGAAGATAATGAATATTTGAAGAATATTATATGGCACAATTCGCATTACTGGAGCGAACAAAATCAACACTTAATAAGAGTACCTACCTACGTGCTTTTCAAGTTTAATGTCTTTTGTGCGATCAGTGACAACCAGGTTATAGCTCTTCACTTTTATGATGGAAACTTAAACGGTCAGAAATTGAAGTAACAATTTTAAATTTTTTCATTCTCTAAAAATTACTTTTTTAGGTTAAAGATATCTTGATATATTGAAAGAATTATAAACAAATTATTTAGATCGTTTACCACCGCATGAATTTAGAAAAATATTTTTCCTTCACGATGGAGCTTCTACTCACTGTTCTAGAATAGTAAACCAATTTTTAGATGAGACGTTTGAAGATAGGTGGATAGCTAACAATGGTCCTTTTCGGTGACCATATAAAACACCTTTAGATTTTTTATATGGGGCTACATAAAAAATGAAGTGTAGGTATTCCCATCCCCTAACAACAAAAGAAGATTGTGAACGTAGAGTTCGCAATGCATTCAATTCTCTCCCTGCAGCAATGATTAGGCGTGCAACTAACGAAGGTGTGATAAAAAGGCTTACTAAATGCTTGGAGGTTCAAGGACGAAATATTGAACACTCTCGTTATAAGTTCTTGTAATTTATGTATGTGGAATTACATTAAAAAAACACGACCTAATTATAATAAGCAACAATACGGCAAAAATAACCCAAATTTCAATTTTATTATCATTATTATTAATAACAGGCTTCACTTTCCTAACTTTTGCTTGAAAACAACCAAATTGTGTTAAATTGTTTAATATTCACATCACGGTGAGACGGCTGGGTCAAGGTCGATCTGGATATCTTGTAGCAAATAAAATACATGTTCTATTAACAACTCTGTCACATTCACCATGTATTAAAAGTAAATTTAGATAATCTTCATTTTTTTAACAACCCTGTAGACAAAAAAGAAGTTTTCGACATGTCACCAATTACCTTGATCGTCCTACTACTAAACCCTACCAGATGTTTTTTATTTGGTAAACGGGAATGTTTTTTCAATATGAAGGTCTGCACCTGTCAATTTTTTATTAAAAAAAATTAATATCTCGATAAGTATAAATTTTAGATATAGGGTATTATACACAAAGTGACATTAAAATTTAATGTTGAATCCGAAAAGTTAGTAATATACAGGGTGTTACAATCAAATTAACAAAGTTGTCATTCACTTTCGGTATAACCGGAAGTGACATGTATGTCAAAATATTTTCCATAAATTCGCCATAACCTGTTCTCCATATATGCCAATTTTTATAGAAATCGTGTGAGTAGTCTCCAATATACCTATAGATGTCGTGAAACAGCCTGTATAATATAACATTCTTACTTATTTTATAACCTTTGTAATAGCAGGGATACAAGGTATCCTCAAAAAGCACAGATTTTCAAAATCTTTTTGACAGCCGCTTCGCGGAAAACGCAAGGATCTTTATTAATAGCAGAGAAACCCTGCAGTCTCACCAAAAATGGGAAACACTGTACATTGCTCACTCAATTTTTAACTACTTTTCTAGGTGACAGACCGTTACTGATGGGATAAGCTCAAAAGTCTGAATGTTATTGCCCAGAATAAGAAAATTTCCAAGAAGTTTCACTAGCAAAATTTCATTACAAGCTTAAAATAAGATCAATTTTAGATAGATATCGAAGAATAAATATATTATTCTAACGCTTTACAACAAAGTATTTTTCAAAAACAACCGTTCAACCAAGAAGAAACAACTACTTCCCGGGTTTTATTCCCCGACTGACATTGAATTACACTTCTAAGTCAAACGGGGTCGGTATGATCTACAAGATTTAACCAACCATTCTGGATTGCAATTAGAAGAGAGAACATAACTTGCAGACCGGTTTCGGCGTATTTGCGCCTCATCAGTACAAGGTATATGTTCTCCGTCCGAGAGCTCTAAGAGCCTAGTCCAGGACTGAATTTGACACTAAAATCACAATCAATACATGTCTTCCAGTAACGGAAATGTTGAAGTTTTGACAATAGCGACATCTTCACCTCCAACCGCAAACCAAAATTCGAAAAATTTTACAACAAGCACAAAGGCTTGAAACGATAAACTATTATTACAGTTTCCTGTAAAATTGTCGCATTTAGTAAAGCGTGTTACCAATAGATATAGAGGAATAAATATATTATCCTAACGCTTCACAACAATGTTTTGAAACATATTTTTCAAAAACGGTGACCGTGCAACCAAGAAGAAACACCTACTTCCCGGGCTATATGCCCCGACAGACATTGAATAATACTTCTAAGTCAAACGGGGTCGGTATTATCTTCAAGATTTAACCAATCATTCTGGTTTGCAATTATAAGGGACAACATGACTTGCACACCGGTTTCGGCGTATTTGCGCCTCATCAGTACAAGGTATATGTTCTCCGTCCGAGAGCTCTAAGAGCCTAATCCCGGACTGAATTTCACACTAAAATCAAAATCAATACATGTCTTCCAGTTACGGAAATGTTAAGGTTGTGACAATAGCGACATCTTCACCTCCAACCGCAAACCAAAATTCGAAAGATTTAAATTATTTTTTTGAAATTCATCGATTTACGTATTTTGAAATTCGATTTCAAATGTTTGAAATTAGATTAGAAGTGTGTTAGTATAAAAATAAGTTTTGAGGAAATTTGTAACTTCTTCAATTTCGTTTGCCCACATTATTTCAATGGATATATTAAAATCAAATATAGTTTTACCAATAGCATTAAAATAACATATATTTTGCATTCAATTATTCTAAATCACAATACCTAATTTCGATTTGTGTATCATGCTCACATATCTCCAAAATATGTTAGATAAAATGATCAATCAAATTTTAATTATCATCATTATTATAGCTAATAAAAAATTATATAATTTTTTGAAAATTGCACTTTTGAATTAGTTATTAAAATACAAAATATGTTGTTCCATTGAATTAATAAAATAATATTCAATGCATCGTAATTTACTATTTAAACAAGTGAATAATGTTTACAATCATCCAACAAGATAAAGTATCTTATTTATTAATTTAATGAATAATACTAATTACGATTATAATTTCCTTATAATAATAAAAGAAATATTAGCTCTTCCAAGGTTCATATCCAAGTATTTTTGATTAGATAATCAAAGACCACCATATATTTTAAAATCATTATTTATAACATCTTAATAGATAATTGTCTATAATTAGTATTGTTGAATTTAAAATAATTTCTGTAAGTATTAATATTGCTAGAGTCATAGTGAAGGGTCAATAGACCCACTCACTTCAAACCTAACCTTTCTTATTGCAGTATGGTATTCTATTCTAAAAAATAAAACATTAAAATGATTAGTTAAACAGTTTGCTCTCTTTCTTTCACAACTTAATTGAGCTTTAACACATTCATTGCCAACTACACCCACTGGTGTAAGTTTTTGTAGAGTTGCCGCATACACTCATGGGTGTAGAGCAACCATAGGAAATTTACTTTATCAATGTAATGCTAGTAACATTCCGAATTGAATACAATTTGAGAAGCATGTTAAATGAACATTACAGCAAACATCTGTAATGCTGGCTGCTGACAATAACGTCAAAAGTTGGTGTGAATTCGACTTATACCCATTGGTGTAAAACACATATCTAATGAAAGTTTCAATAGAGAGGCCAGTTATACCCAGGGGTGTATTTTTCTGTAATACTTGTTGCTAACAATAACAACTTTAGAGCGAAACCGTGCAAACTAGCTTATGGTAATCCTAGATAGGCGACCATTGTGTGTAACACTCTCGGTTTTTGTGTAATTGTTTTTTACTAAGATATTGTCGGTATTTGTTTATTAGTGCCATAACGTCAAAAGTTAGTGTGAATTTGACTTATTGGTGTACCACATTTCTAATGAAAGTTTCAATAGAGAGGCCAGTTACGCAAAGGGGTGTATTTTTCTCAATAGCTAAGTGTTTTGTTTTTCTCACTAATATAACGTTTATACTACAGTTTTTTATTCATTGGAAACATTTAATATTAAAATTGGAAAAAAGGTTGGGTGGCATAGCTGATGCAGTGGTACTTAACTAGTGGAGATGAATGTGTTAAAGCATTTTTTTGAGGAGACATGATAAATCACCCTGTACAAGTCAACATTATTTCAAAGAAATAAGCATATAAATTTTATGAATATATTTTTTTTCACTTTCCTCCATTATAATCAATTACCTCACATAAAATGCATCCATATAAGAACATTATATTTTACTAATTTGTACTCTGTAGGAAGGTATGTTATAATATCATTTTAATGTTTTACATCATGCTACATCATCAACTACTACGTTTCCTCTTGTTCATATTCTTGATTGCTTAAAGATGAATCTTCAGTTGAACTGCTTTCTTCATCACTAGAACTCGATTCTTTTTTACTACTATCAGTGATTGCTGTTTTGTTGTCATCTAGTTCTATTTTAATTTCCTCTAGATTTTCTACAGTGTCATTTGATTCAATTTTTTGTTCTAGTCCTTCCCAAGGATTCGAAGTGCAAGTAAAATCATAGAATAATGACATATCTCTTTTTCCATCTGCACTCATCATCATTGAATTATTGAATAGCTGAAATATAAATAGTAATTGATAAATTTCCCAATAGAACTAAAAATACATATATTTATAAAATAACTCACTGGTTTCTTCTTGCGGTAATGCTGTTTATATTGTTTTTGATCATGCCAAGATGTATTGGAACAGTTTGGACTATAAAATGATCTATTTCCTCTATTTCCCCCAGAATGCCTGAAATTATTTCTGTTATTGTACTTTCTAGGACTACTGTGAAATTTCGGGCTTCCATAATTCGGAGAGTGTTGGTAATTTTGTGTAGAACTGTCTTGAAATGGTATAAAATCTGTAGTTCCTGTTTCGTTCTGTAGATCTTGGTTAAAATAAACAAATCCTGGCGAATTACTGGAGTTTCTATTCCAGGAACGATTCATTTTATAAACAATCAATAAATTTATAAAGCAAATAATACAAATTTTTATAGGTTAAGAGCTTCTGTCTTCTGATTAACGACATTGACGTTCTGACTTCTGACAGTTTCGACGTAATCTGTGGTTTTGACCACAAATAAAGTGTATGGAAACAGTTTGTTGAATTTTGTGAAAAGTTGTAAAATTTTTATAGAAATTTTGCATTATTCACAGGTATATCTACCTTATTTAATGGTTGTAGATCATATGTTCACCTTTTCAAATGTCAAAAAATTTCCACTTAAATATCGTGGCGCCTTGAAAAAATTTCCGGAAATTTTTTTAGTTGCCATGGTAACTAGTCAAAATTAAGGCATCATTGGTTAAAAAGTAGAGGTGTGAAATTTTCACTAGTAATACCACTAGAGGTCAAAAAATGTCCGGATTTAATTTGACCTCGTGTGGTATTCGGTAAGAAAATTCCACACCAAATTGTGTTTGAAAATCAAATAATTAAAATTTATTTTTCGATTTCCAGTAACGTCAATTTTTGACGTTTGAGGTTTGGTCGACTTGATTATTTAGTTACCATGGCAGCTAAGTGAAACCCTAACCTAAAAATTATTCCAGTTTTGAAGCTGTCAAGCGGCACGACATAATAGTATATTCTGTAACAAGGTTAGAATGAAAATTCGATGCGAGTGGAAAGTTCCGAGCGCGAGCCGAAGGTGAGCGCGAGGAACCACGAGCATAACGAATTTTCATTCTAACCGAGTAGCAGACCATACTTTCTCCACGATCAAAGATTTTAAATGGAAATGAACAAAAGATAATTTATATTACAGAACTCAATAACAATTATATAAGGTAAACATTCAATGTGACAGCAATAATTTTGACACTTACTCAAGTTTTGCCACTACGATGACAATCAACTGCATCAAGGCTAATGTTATTATTGCTAACCAGTGTGAGAATATTATTCTATCACAAGAGAGAGAATGTAATCGTATATTGCGCAACAAGGGGGGAAAGTTCAACTTTTCTGACGAGTGTGGAATTTTGTGAACACACGAGTGAGAAAAGTACTTTCCCCACATGTTGAACACTATACTTTTTCTACAACTGCACAAATTTAAAGAATACAAGTAAAGTAACTTAATATTTATTTTTATGGTTAGTACAACAAAAATAACACTAAAGTATCCCATCTCTATACTGTTAAATAATTGTATTTGAAATTATAGTTGATGGTGAAATTTGTACAATTTTGTATGGTCAAATCCGGAACGTCATTTCTTTTCACTAAATTCTCCGTTATATTAATTTATCTGATAGTTTTGTGACAACTAAGTAGGTATTTAAAGATGACAGAAGCCTACTAAGTTTTTGCCCATTTTATTTGATTCTCCATATGGATGTATGTGGCGTGGGCAAAGTGCCGTGAGAAATAATATTTCTCACAGTATGAGCAATATTTGGTTTTGAAATTAAGTAAGGTATGAGAAATACGTCACTTTTCATAGCAGTTGTAGAAAAATGTATGTCCGTAAACGTCAAAAATCGCACTGTCAACATTCCTTGTAAGTGACATTTAACAATAACATGCACGTAATGAGATCTCATAACATACACGTGCGTTTAGATAAGAAAACATAAATTTCTTTGTTTAATAAAATTGCTTTTAGCATTAGTTAAATACATTTTAGATTAAAAGAGTAAGTAATGCCCCTAAATGTCGGCAACATATTATACAATTTCTCAAAAAGTACGTAGCGTTTTTTAGCATGATATGGAAATAAACGTCATGTAATTTATGCTGTCAATTTTTGTAATAAAATATAAAATCTTCTACAGTGGCGGGAGGCTATGTGAATCACTCTCATAAAAATATAAATGACAACGCTTTACGAATATCGGAAGCGATTACCAATTATCAGTCTTGATCTTCTGATGTACCGTGCAGTATTACATTTATAGATAACCGTTCACCACCGTTACGTAATAAGGCACCAACGACTTACAATAATTGTTCAATTGTTATAAACAACCATTTATTATAATAAAGTTTAAATAATTGCGATTTCCTTTATTTCATAGAAGAAAATAGATGGGCGTAGAAAAAGTATAGTACGTTACACGAGTTGTAATCCCATAAACTTTTTCACTTCGTGCGTTACTTACAACTCTTGTTACCTAATATACTATTAAATTGCATGGGGGCAGAGGTGTTGTAGAATATTTCTGCAATCTCAAGAGAGAGAATTCCAGCATACTGTAATCAAATTTGATTTCAGAATTGGCAAATTCTGTGATGATCGTGGAGAATAGTATACACTGTGTCCGTAAAGTATGGAACAAATTCATTTTTAGCTAAACAGACCATTTTAAGAAATAATCCTGAAACACGTCGATTTTTGATTTTAATTTACCGTATTTTAAAATAATAATCTTATATACAGGGTGAATTACTTTCGAGTAATGACGTCACCGTCATTTTATTTAAATGGAACACCCCCATTTTGTCTCAATTTTCGGATTACTCTAGCTGAGCTGATTCCAAAAATGTATCACATGTTGATTCCAATTGGTACAGGGTGGACAAAAATACAATAGTTTTGTGTGTGCTCATAAAGTAACGCGTAACATTCTTTATTAGTTAAATTAACAATATTATCAAAAATACTTTCTGTCTAGCGGCAATTGGTTTAAATGTAACACCCTGAAGTTGTACTTGTGGTCTATCAGACAGAATATGAAAGAAATTATTTCTTATCAATTTAAAAAAAACATAGTCGTCTAATTTTTTGTGAAATGTCATTATTTGTTTAGTAATTTATTGACGTTCAGTGACAGTTAAGTACTACAAAATTTTTGGTATTCGTGAATGTTTCAATTATTGCTTAGATTTAATTAGAAGTAGAAATGGAGTTAAGTGTAAAACAAAAAATTGAAATACTTATGATGATTGTGTATGGAGACAGATCGCGAACTCAGATGGAAGTGTGCAATTTGTTTAATGGTAAATATCCAGAAAGACCTATTGTATTTTTGTCCACCCTGTACCAATTGGAATCAACATGTGATACATTTTTGGAATCAGCTCAGCTAGAGTAATCCGAAAATTGAGACAAAATGGGGGTGTTCCATTTAAAAAAAATGACGGTGACGTCATTACTCGAAAGTAATTCACCCTGTATATTAGATTATTATTTTAAAATACGGTAAATTAAAATCAAAAATCGACGTGTTTCAGGATTATTTCTTAAAATGGTCTGTTTAGCTAAAAATGAATTTGTTCCATACTTTACGGACACAGTGTATATTGTTCAACGAGTGACGAAAGTTACATTTTTTTAAGCGAGAGAACAGTTTATCAAACGAGGGGTAGCCGAGTTTGATAATGTTCTCGAGTCTAAAAAAATTCTATCGACGAGTTCAACACTATACTTTTTCTATGACCTCATAACAAAATTAAAATAATGCAAAAAATCTTCATTGAATTTTACAACACAAATCTATAAATTCTTATTTATTGATAATGTTGTTCTTAACATCGAATATATAGTCTAGAGTCGATGCCTTCAAAGTTTCCGACAATTTTGTAAAATATGCATGCATCACAGTTTCCGATAACGAATGTACTTGGTTAACAGCTCGCTCCATTCCATGAATTTATTATAAATTTCTGTATACCTTTTTTTTTATTTTTCGGGTAACAAGTCCGCAGAGATTTGCTCCGCTTGATTTCTTATCTCTGGTGGAGTATTTGGAACATCCAAGTCACTTTCTGAATCAGAATACATAGCGAAATCACGACAAACACAAACTGAGGTGATTCTATACTGACACTGGTAAAGTGACAGCAGACAGCAACTAGACATTAGTGAAATAATTTTCGTCTCCATGGACGAAAGTTAACGTTATGGGATTTTTTATCCTTCGTTACGAAAATCAAATTTTCGTCACTGCACACAGTGACGAAAGTTTTCTTTTTATAAAGGGTCATAGAAAAATTTTTTTTGCAAATATAAACCAGAGTGTCAAAAAAATATTCTGACATTATAAACGTCAAAAAAATTTCCAGTATAATTCTCTGTTGGGTACCCACGAGGAAAAAATTTCCAGGGGTAATACCACGAGTGCTTGAAAATTATCAAACGTAATATCACGAGTGCTTCAAATTTTATCGATAATTTTTTCTTTTCCACGAAAACTTGTTTATTTGGCAAAAATATGAAAACAAACCGATTGATAAAATCACGAGTCCGTCAGGACGAGTGATTTTATCTAAATTCGGTTTGTTTGAATGTTTTTGCCTCAAATAAACAAGTTTGAGTGATGAAAATAAAAAATTATGTGATAAAATTTGAAGAACGAGTTGTATTTGGGAAGATTATTTTTTTCAACAATTTAAAAGGAATTTTGTATTAAATATTCAATATTCTCTTGGGTGATGGCACTGAATCGGTTTGTGTTCATTTTTCAATAAACTTCGAAGCACTTTTAGTTGTCAATAATGACAAATTCAAAGTAAAATTTTGACGTTTCAATGTAAACAAGGTATTATCGATGAGGAAGCATAAGTATCAGTATAATTCCGAATGATTGGCTAGAATAATGTATTGCTATTGGTTAAAACCACCAAAACGTCATATTTTGACGTATGAAAAAAATAATCCGGTTAATTTTTAAGCACAAGCGGTATTTAGGGAGGATATTTCTCGAATAAAAATACAAATTACTGTATATCTCCACTATATTGAATTTGTACTTTTTTCCGTCGCAAAATAACAGAAATTGTCTCCATACACTATTCTTACTGTTTTCCGTGTTTTTGGGTACACTTTTAATGACATTTTTGTCAATTTCCCGTTCTGTTATATCTCCGAATCGATTCATAACCTCTAAGAAACCCTCCTTTGACGTTTCACGTTTATTATTTTAACGTTGTTTGACAACGATTGTAATGGCAACGTGGAATTATCGCTGGGTTGTCATGGCAACGTGGAATATCCGCTGAATTTCCATTTAATAATTTAGCATTCGTTGCATCGATACAACATGTATGAGTGAAATATCCGTTAAAATTCATCCGTTCCGTGGTGATCTGTCAAAAAAACACGTTTTGATTGGTAAAAATTACAGGTGTGGAATTTTCGGGGGTAATACCACGAGTGCTTAAAAATTATCCGGTTAATTTTTAAGCACAAGCGGTATTTAGGGAGAATATTTCTCGAATAAAAATACAAATTACTGTATATCACCACTATATTGAATTTGTACTTTTTTTCGTCGCAAAATAAAATAAATGGACTTCATACACTATTCTTACTCTTTTCCGTGTTTTTGGGTACACTTTTAATGACATTTTTGTCAATTTCCCGTTCTGTTATATCTTCGAATCGATTCATTACCTCTAAGAAACTCTTCTTTGACGTTTCACGTTTATTATTTTAACGTTGTCAGTCAACGGTTGTCATGGCAACGTGGAATTATCGCTGGGTTGTCATGGCAACGTGGTATTTCCTCTGTAATTTTTGAATTTCCATTTAATAATTTATCATTCGTTGCATTGTTATAACGTGTACGAGTGAAATATTCGATGAAATAGGTTTGTTCCAACTGGGCATTAGGAACCGTTCTGGAATCGTATCGAGTACTGTACAGTGCGCAAACTCGAAGTTACATCCCCTCCTCGGGAAAAAATTTAAAGAATTTTTTTTTGTAAACAACAGTCTGCGAAGAATAGGAAGCAAAAACAAAAAAACTGTGGTGAACATCAAAACAAAACGAAGTGCTTACATATAACTTAAAGATAATGGTTATAGAAGTAACTGTCTAAAATTTCTACCGAGAAATGAAATGATATTTCCAAGCTTATACCAGGGATGTTGCCAGTTATTAGCCACGGTAACCATTGGTCATCGCGCAAGTAGAACATTCGAAATAATCATCCACAAACACAGCAAAAATTGTGACGATGTATGAATATATTACTTCATTGCAGATAAATTGTACAAAATTCTTGACTTACTCTCTTTCTAATTCAAAAGCTAGACAAAAGTAGACGAAATTCAAAATATATTGAAAAACAAACGTGAGTATATTGAAAAGGGGATTCTCGAATAATATATAAAACTACTAAAATTTTTTGTAAATTTTTTGGGCTTAATTTTCAACCGATTCCAAAAATTGAAACACTTTTGAATTCGCAGAAATAATACCTATGCCTTGATGGAGTTCGATTTTTAAAATTCGAATCAGTTATAGTTAAAAACAAAAACTTCAAAAATATGAATTTAAAAAAAAATAAAATTAGAAAATTCAAATCCCATCAAAGCATAGAGATTATTTTTCGGAATTTAAAACTGTCTAAATTTATAAAATCAGTTGAGTATTAAACTCAAAAAATTGACAATAAGCTTGATTGTTTTCTTCAAAAATTACTGAAACTTAAAACTGAAACATGGTATGCATGCACGTGTCTACTTCGTTACCGGCAGTGTGATGAGTCTTGTAGGGGAAAGTTGGGTCGACTACTGACGACAAGTAACTATTTTTACCAAATCAATATACCAAGTATATTCATTAATTATAGTAATACATTAATGTTATTAAAAAAAATCCAAAATATCAAGAAGTAAATACGAAATTCACATTTACTTAATTACAGTTACCTGTAAAAAATTGTCATATTTTAGTAAAGCGTGATCAATAGACTATTTTCATTATACCTCACCGAAAACGCTTAACCTGCCTATTAAGAGAACCGAAAATGACCTTTTTCTACAACTGCTATGAAAAGTGACGTACTTCTCATACCTTTCTTAATTTCAAAACCAAATATTGCTCATACTGTGAGAAATATTATTTCTCGCGGCACTTTGCCCACACCACATACAGAATGGAGAATCAAATAAAATGGACAAAAACTTAGTAGGCTTCTGTCATCTTTAAATTCCTACTTAGTTGTCACAAAACTGTCAGATTAATTAATATAACGGAGAATTTAGTGAAAAGAAATGACGGTCCGGATTTGACCATACAAAATTGTACAAATTTTACCATCAACTATAATTTTAAATAAAATTATTTAACAGTATAGAGATTGGATACTTGTTATTTTTGTTTTACTAACCATAAAAATTAATATTAAGTTACTTTACTTGTATTCTTTAAATTTGTGCAGTTGTAGAAAAAGTATAGTATGCAACATGTGGGGAAAGTACTTTTCTCACTCGTGTGTTTGCGGCACTTGCCCTTCGGGCTCGTGCACAAACTTCCACACTCGTGAGAAAAGTTGAACTTTGCCCCCTTGTTGCACAATATACACAATATAAAAGTTTTCCTGTGCGCTAACATGCGTTATTGTTCAGTTCCCTTAGCATCACTAAACAACAATTATATTATGACAGCAGATGTCAGTGTTTTGAATTAAAATTGTATTATGACAGCAGATGTCAGTGTTTTGAATTATAGTAAATACTTACTAGTTTTTGTATTAAGAAAGGTAAAATGAAAATTATCGTTCATTACACATCCATAAATGCTTTTCCCGTGCTTGCCCGCGTGCACACGGGAAAAGCCTATTTTCTGGACTCGTAATGAAATATACTATATAACGCTTTACAAAATTTGAAAAATAAATTTTCAAAGAACAGAGACCGTTCACTAAGAAGCAACAACTACCGACAGATATTGAATTAAGGCGGAAACACATTATTATCACGTCACGTGATTTCACGTGAACACACATGAACAATAAATTTGTTGAGGCGGCTTTTTCCATTTACACACATTAAGAACGAACACACTATTGTCACGTTGGAGATACACGTGAAATCACATGACATTACATGACATGTCGCGCTCAAATTTTCTGTTTAAACATCAATTTAATGAGGTGTGAAAACGTGCATGCTGTCAAAATGGAAGAATTTTTAATAGAAAAAGTGCATTTACGTGAGGTACTTTACAATACTCGGTCAAGTAATTACCGTGACCAAAAGATGCGACAACAGGCTTGGCAAGAAATAGCAGAAGAACTGGAAACTACTGGTAAGTGTACTAAAATTAAGTTTATTTATATTTTTTCAAACACCAATTATAATAATTTTGTCAAATTAACAATAACAGTAAATGATAAATATTTTCGGTGTTGTTTAGTTTATGCTGAAATGTAGATTTATATTATTATGGAAAAGGGCTTTTGTCTTAATCGTTTATTCTTCCTCGACGAACTATTTCTTCCTGCCAAGGCACTGCTCCAATAGGGTACACAAAATAGTCTTTAAATGCATCTCGAATTTGAAAAGCTTGACGTAAAGCATTTCCTCGCAAAAAATTAAATTTTGTAACGCTGCATTACAACCATTAGGAGGTAAAGGTGCTTCAAATGCCTCTAGACCAACTACGTTAGATTCCTTGCATAGCATATTGTGAAGGCAACATGCAGCAAGCACCACTTTGTCAACTGTTTTAGGCTGTACTTCTAAAGGTTTAAGAAATACTCTCCATCGGCTGGTTAGTATGCCAAAAGCATTTTCAACTATTCGCCTAGCCCTAGACAAACGATAATTAAAAATTTTCTTGGATTCATCTCCTAATAAATGATGCCGACTGAAGGGCCTAATCAAGTAAGTTTTCAATGGAAATGCTTCATCTCCTACTATAACGTGTGGGTGAGGAGGACCGTGTTCGTATAAAGGAATGGGAGGAGGAATTGCAAAGATGTTGCGTTCTAATTTTTTTCCAATATTTGAATTAGCAAGTACACCTCCGTCGCTGTTTCTGCCATATGAACCCACATCGACAGCAATAAATTTATATTCAGGATCCACAAGTGCTAATAGCACAATAGAATGCGCTCCTTTGTAATTGTAAAAAGTAGAGCCTGCATTGATGGGACACCGTATTTGTATATGCTTTCCATCTATAGCTGCAATACAGTTGGGAAACTGCCAAAGTTCTTTGTATTTTGCTGCCGATGTTTCCCATAACTCTTTGCTTGGTTCCGGCATCACCAAGGGGCCCAGCTTCTTCCAAATTGCGTCACAAACTTCGTTAACCATTTTACGAACTGTACTAAATCCTAACCGAAAATTGAATCCCAAACTTCGATATGAGTTCCCCGTTGCCAGATACCTGAAAACAATTTTTGTAGTATATTGTATAATATCAATTTTCAAAACCCTATAAAATATGAGATATTTTTCTTTTGTTACAGCTGTTGCCGTAAAAACACTTTGGGATAAACTACGCCGTTGCTTCTTGAACGCATTAGGCAGACGTCGCAATAGGAAAAGTGGTGAGGCAGGCAAAAGAATACCTCCTTGGAAATACGAAGCTCAAATGTCATTTCTATTGCCATATTTGGACAGTAGGAGTACTGAAAGCAACATCAATACTGATAACACTGGAGTTGGCAAGAAACCAGATTATGTAGAAGAAGATATAACTGATAACCAAGAAGCTGGAGTAACAACTGAAGAAAATACTGAAAGCCAAGCCGTATTAAATGAAAGTGATAAAACCCCATCCCGACCTCAAAATACTGGCAAGAACACAAAACGAGCCACAACTCAAGATTCCTTTAAAGACATGGCTGACGCAATGAAAGAAAATGCTATTCTGCGAAAACGAAAATTTGAATTGAAAGAGCAAGAGAAACGAACAGCATATGAACCCATGTCAAGTATGGATGAGACTGATATGTTTTTCATGAGCATGTCCAAAATGACAAAATCATTACCCTTTTTGGAACAGATTAGGATTAAAAAGCTATTAAGTAATGCTATTCTTGATGCACAAATGTGTAATCAAAATCAGAATCATCAGTCTTCATGTTCTTCACCCCCCAAGTCATGAGGAAAATTCTTCCTCTATAAATTATTCGACGTATTCATCAAGAAGTGCGACTCCAAATTATAGTTATACACCTGATGGTTCGACTGAAATTGAAGCAAAGAGACCTACATTGTTTCAGTTGACAAATGTTTCAATGTTTGCAGATAACTTATAATTCTTCTAATTTAATATAAAACACGTTGTACTAGATACTACACACTTTATAATAAATCTTAGTTTTTAATAAAGAAGTTGTTAAATCTTAATACTATACAATACAATACAATATAATACAATAATACTATATGCTGAAAATAGCAACTTTACTATGAGAATTTTTACAAATTCAAAGTTTTTGTCCGATACTAGCATACAAGTATATTTTGACAGCATACTACATATAAAAATGATTTACTAGTGTGGGAAAATAATATTTCTGAGAACTCATAAACGTGTGTTTGGAACATTTTCAATTATTTTATATTCTCACCTTAAACATACAACTAATTTCTCTTTAGCACCAACTGCTTCTCGAAATTGAGTATTTTGACCTTCAATATCTTCTTTAATAAGATTAAAAAGGTATTCAAAGTTTTCTTTGCTTATACGACAATACATTTTAAAGCGATCTTCATCACTCTGTAATAATTCCTGAAACAAATTATGAAATTAGCCTTGTTCCCCTCTTCTCAAATTAACGTCATGAACCCATTGTCTAGTTTTAATATTATCAGCAACCATAAGTAGAGCACATGCATTTTCCAAGTCTTCTTCAAACGCGGAAGATGAAGATGAACTGTCATCGCCATTATTATTGTTTATTTGGTACATTTTTGGGTTAAGCGAAGTGAAGTGACGTGATGGTAATGTGATTGCTTCTACATAAACATGAATTCACGTTTGGTGTGAAAGCATGTAAACTCACGTGACGTGATAATAATGTGTTTCCGCCTTTACACTTCTAAGGTAAACGGGGTTGGTATATCTGTTAAGATAGAACCAACCAATCTGGTTTGCGATTAGAAGGAATAACATCACTTGCAGACCGGTTTCGGCGTATTTGCGCCTCATCAGTACAAGGTAGATGCTATCCGCCCAGAAGCCCTGAGAGCTTTCATTGCTTGTTTTCCTTTGTCTGGCCTGTACTGCACCTACCTGCTTTATTTCCAATGCCCTTTTTATATTTATATAATGGGAATAAAATATTTATTATAAGGTGGTCAACCATTTATCGTGAAAAATACAATACTCTACTTTGTTATGGTGGAAAGGGAGTTAGACCGTATGTAGTTGCTCTTCGCTGCTGTAATTTAGTGGTTTACGTTTTGTGTACTAATACTTTGTTTTATTGGTTCGGACTTTTTAAATAATAGTGTAAGTTATAAATTTGTGCAGAAGTGATGTATGTAGTAGGTACTTATTAGTTTTGAGTGTATTGATTAAATGTTCGGATATTATTTTTATTTTTACTAATTAAACTTACTGTGACATTTAGTGTAAAAATGAGCCATAAAAAATCGAAAAACTAGAACTAGGATTCGGAGACATTTGGCGTCGAGGTAAGAAAAATTGTGTATATTGTACGAGTATGTATAATTTTGATAAACACTAACACAAGAATAAAATGAAAAGAAAATACTGATTTTCAATGAAATTATGGGAATCGGTAAGGTTGTTATAGTATAGCTAGAGCTAAATGAATTTTTATCATTTATAATTTTAAAAGAATATTGAATGGGGCATCCATAATGAAATACAAAGCATCTAAATAAAAATATGAAAAGAAAAAGATTGAATAGATGAGGCTTTTACTTGATGAAGATCCATACTAATGATGAAATAAAACAATTTAATTTGTTTAAATCTTCATTTTTATTTTGAACTAACGTTCAAATTAAAATTAGTGACGCGTTTCGCTACACAGTAGCTTTTTCAAACTAGTGAAGATACAATGAAAAACTTCCAATTTATATAGTGCCTTTAATACGGAATTCTAAGATATTGACAAAAGTATTATAATATTTAAATAGGGATAAGTACAAAAAGTGCCTAAATACGGAATTCTAAGATATTGACAAAAGTATTATAATATATTTAAATAGGGATAAGTACAAAAAGTGTCTAAATACGGAATTCTAAGAATGTTACAAAGGTATTGAAAAAGAGTACCTGGAGAATTTATCCACAACCATCACATCTTCTAGGTAAAAAGGTTTAATAAGGGAGAATGATTGATATCTATTTGGTCGTTAAGCAGATTACCTGAATATTTGTTTTTGTTAATCTCGAGGGCTTCTAAAAGATTTAATTTAAAGGATTTGGGTTCTACATGCAAAATTTCAAAATTTGAGTCGAAAGTGTGTTGGTTTGTTAATAGATGATTTAAATAGTTGGAATCTAATTTGTTGTTGTCATAGCTGCGTTTGTGTTCTGAAATTCTAGTTTTAAAGTTCCTAAAGTTCTACCGATATAAATTTTGTCACAGTTGTTGTTACCGCATTTTAATTTATAAACTCCTGATTTGTGTAATTTTGAGGATTTAGATTTGTTATTTTTAATGAATTTAGATAGATTGTAGTCGGTTTTAAAGCAAATATTCATATTTAAAGATTCTAAAAATGATTTGATTTAAGGATGGTGTTCCAAAGTATGTTAAGCTTTTAAATTGATTATTTTTATTTTTATCTGAAGGATATACTTGTTCTAAAGTGCGTTTCTTTATCTTTTTATTTATGATATTGTCAATTAAGTTTGGATCGTAATTATTATTAACTGCTATTTGTTTATTGATGTTTAGTTCTTTGTTGAAATTATTAGTGTTTAATGGGACTGTTAAAAGTCTGTGTATCATACTATTGAAAGCTGCTACTTTATGACTGAATGGGTGGACCGAACTATTATGAATTGTAATTTCTGTATGTGATGGTTTGCGAAATATAGATAAATCATGTTTATTATTTATATTTGAAATTGTAAGGTCTAAAAAGTTTATAGACTTATTTTCTTCATGTTCTACGATAAATTTTATATTGCTATGAATTGAGTTAATATAAGTAATGAAGCTGTCTAGTTGTCGAGTAGTGCCAGTGAAGCTCGCTAAAATGTCATCTACATATCGGTGCCAGTACATAAATTTTTTACTAAGGGGGTGTTTATGAATTATTTTTTCTATGTTATCCATGAAAATTTCTGCTAATAGGGGACTGAGGGGGCTGCCCATAATCAAACCATCTTTACTGCTATAAATATCTCCATTGAAATGAAAATAATTTTGATTTAAGCACACTTTTAATAAATTTATTATGTCAGAATAAATTATAGGGTTAACATTATTATACGTGAGCAAGTTATCAACAAGAGTTAAAGTTTCTTTAGTAGGTATACTAGGGAATAGATTTGTTACTACAATCTATCTAAATTCATTAAAAATAACAAATCTAAATCCTCAAAATTAAACAAATCAGGTGTTTATAAATTAAAATGTGGTAACGACAACTGTGACAAAATTTATATCGGTAGAACTTTTAGGAACTTTAAAACTAGAATTTCAGAACACAAACGCAGCTATGTCAACAACAAATTAGATTCCACCTATTCAATCATCTATTAACAAACCAACACACTTTCGACTCAAATTTTGAAATTTTGCATGTAGAACCCAAATCATTTAAATTAAATCTTTTAGAAGCCCTCGAGATTAACAAAAACAAATATTCAGGTAATCTGCTTAACGACCAAATAGATATCAATCATTCTCCCTTATTAAACCTTTTTACCTAGAAGATGAGATGGTTGTGGATACATTCTCCGGGTACTCTTTTTCAATACCTTTGTAATATTCTTAGAATTCCGTATTTAGACACGTTTTGTACTCATCCCTATTTAAATATATTATAATACTTTTGTCAATATCTTAGAATTCCGTATTTAGGCACTTTTTGTACTTATCCCCATTTAAATACTATAATACTTTTGTCAATATCTTAGAATTCCGTATTAAGGCACTATATAAATTGGAAGTTTTTCATTGTATCTTCACTAGTTTGAAAAAGCTACTGTGTAGCGAAACGCGTCACTAATTTTAATTTGAACTTTAGTTCAAAATAAAAATGAAGATTTAAACAAATTAAATTGTTTTATTTCATCAAAAGAAAAAGAATTAAAAATAGTGATGATTTAATATTTAGACATGATGAACTTGAAATATCAAATCAAATCACAATGCAAATCACAAAACAAATAGATGGTAAGACTTTTGACTCTCGATATAGAATGAAAATCTTCTGATAAATTTTTAAATGGGGTAGTAAATTGTTAACTAGGTACCTACAGGATATTATGTTATATTGGGAACCATTCGAATAGCAGTGTAGGTATATGAAAAATTATGAGTAGAAAGGCCGTATGGATATCAGTTTCCCATTAGTAAAATTGATTGTACAAACCATTTGTTGCGGAACTACTGCACTCGGCTGAGGGAGATTGCAAAAAAAATAATATGTTCCAAGAAATTCATAGTCGACGTTCCACTGCGAAAGCGCATAGAATAAAATATGATATAAAACTGCGAGTTGGAATAAAAACTGCCGTAAACCATCATCGAAAAGAAAACAAATCCATGGACGAGCAAATAAAATTATTGAAAGCAGACATAAGCAACTGTCCTAGGCATGTCTTTGGTGATCATACCTAATGCAGTGCTTATTTTTGCAAAGGGCCCAAAGAAGGCTATAATTTAATTCCTGAGATGGAAAAATGTGGCCTTTTAGATAATATTTTGGTTTGTGGAAATCGGTTGCAGCAACTTGTTCATAGCTTATTGTTGAATATGAATAATAATGCCGCAGAGTCATATAACTCCATAATAGCAAAATTTGTTGGGGGTAAACGAATAAATTTTTCATTGAAAAATAGTTACGATACAAGGTGTAGAGCAGCTGCTTTACAATATAATTCCAAAGAGGAGTTTTATAATTTGGTTCATAGCCAATTAACAGGACATAGTTTTGGAATACACTACGAAATTTGTTATAAACAAAACAAAAAAGAGGTTGCGTAACCTTAAGCGTAGAAAGCTGTTCCCAAGAAACACAATTAAACTTTCATCAGCACCCGCTTATACTGATTACAGTGTCCAGGAATTAGAGGTAGCGGATGAAGAAATCATGAAAAAACTAAAACAAGAATTTTCAACCCATATAACGAAAACTACGGAAGAAATTGTTAGAAATTGAAACAAGAGGGCAATCCACAAATCCAATTTGGAAAGAAGAAAGGGCATATCGATTAACAGCGTCTCGATTTGGCGAAGTGTGCAAACAACGAAAAACAACAAATCCAAAAAATTGGCTTCTAATATCTTGAATAGTCAGTTTAAAGGTAGCGCAGCAACAAAATGGGGAAATGACCACGAGGACATAGCTAAAAGACAATTTGAAAACGAATTTCAAATAACTGTGAATGAATGTGGTTTATTTATTTTGGAAGAATATCCACATTTAGCAGCTAGTCCCGATGGTATAACTGAACAAAGGGAAATAATAATAGAAATTAAGTGCCCGTTCTCTGCAAATAAATATGCCTACACCAAAAGAAGCAGTTACGGAAAAAAATATCAAATATTTGGAAATTGATGAAAACCACGAAATTCACTTGAAACTAAATAGTAATTATTACTATCAAATACAAGGCCAGCTTGCAATAACCAAAGCCAAATATTGTTATTTTATAGTTTGGACACCGCTGGGTATGTCTATCCAGAAAATAGGAAGGGATGAATAATGTTGGCATAAAATGCTTTCTAAGCTGCAGACATTTTATCTGGACAATATGCTTCCCGATATACTTGAAAAATAAAATAAGTAATAAAACGACACCCTTTCATTGTGTATATTTTTATCTTGGCGTGTAACTGACTTTGTTATTTAACATATAAATTTCGTTTCTATTGACTAGCTAATATTTTATGTTTTCAACAGATTGTGCTAACTACAAAATTTCTACCCTTTGTTTGTGAAACCATGTGTACCTATGTAAATATCTCATTGTATATACAAACAAAAGTTTGAAATATTTGAAAAAATTGTAATTTAACGCACTTGTGTGTCTTAAGATTATCCATATCATGTAGAAAATCATTTGGAAATAACTTCCCGTGTTAATGTACAATTTCGTGTGTATTACTGAATTAAGAATTCGTAACTTCTAGTGCCCACCCTGCATAATTTTTGTATATTCTTTATAAAATAATGTTACTTTCTATAATTTTTATAAATATTCTGCGGAAAATGACCTATACAGGGTGTTCCGGGACTTGATGCAAAAAATTCGGGAGTGAGTAGATGACGTGAAAATAATGCTCTGACATGAAAAAAAATTTCTCATACGACCCCTCGTTTCTGAGTTATAGGCCTTTAAACTTGTGAAATCAGAACTTATATTTAAGTATATTTTCTAAATTATACATTGGAACATTATGAATTTTTAATGGATGACTAAGTATGTCCATGTAGTGTGTTTGACGGAATAAATAATTCTACACTACTATCTGTAGGCCAGGAGTGGCTCATGCCCAATGGTTAACAATCCGTAACTTTTACAGGGACAACCTGTAAAATCTAAAGATAGCAAAAATAAATTATTCAATCGATTTTTCAACAAAAAGGTACTCTTTGTTTAACTCGATAAAATTTATGGCTTAGGAGATATGTAGATTTTTAGATCGTTGTACATGCCAAGGAAACCGTACGCCATAAAGAGACATTCTGAAGAAAATTATCATAAATTATAATTATTTACTGAAAATACTTACATGAGGTATTAAAACACAATCAAACATTTCTAATTGAACTGCATACTGTCGAACATCGTGTTAGTTACATAAGGAAAAAATTGAAATGTAGAAAAATTTAATTGGTTAGCCTACAACTTATCAAATAAAAACAAAAAAAAAACTATAATAAATGTTCGAAGAGGGCACCTTGCACTTCTACACACTTCCGGAGTCTACGGAGGATATTTCTTTGAACTTGGAAGAGCATTCCAAGATTCTGCCTTATAGCGTCACAATGGAAGTTTATTCTATCGATCATTTCGTTCCTTGTGTTTACCGGTGTTGCATATACTCAGCTTTTAAGATATCCCCAAAGAAATGAATCCATTGGATTTAATTCAGGGGATCGTGGTGGCCATGCAAATGGACCTTTAACACCTCATGTAAGCATTTTCAATAAATAATTACAATTTATGATCATTTTCTTCAGAATGTCTCTTTATGGCGAACGGTTTCCTTGGCATGTACAACGATCTAAAAATCTACATATCTCCTAAGCCATAAAGATTATCGAGTTAAACAAAGAGTACCTTTTTGTTGAAAAATCGATTGAAAAATTTATTTTTGCTATCTTTAGATTTTACAGTTTGTCACTGTAAAAGTTACGGATTGTTAACCATTGGGCATGAGCCACCCCTGGCCTTCAGATAGTAGTGTAGAATTATTTATTCCGTCAAACACACTACATGGACATACGTAATCATCCATTTAAAATTCGTAATGTATAATTTAGAAAATATATTTAAATATGATTTCGCAACTTTAAAGGCCTATAACTCAGAAACGAGGGGTCGAATGAGAAAATTTTTTTTTGTCACAGCATTATTTTCACGTCATCTACTCACTCCCGAATTTTTTGCATCAAGTCCGGGAACTCCCTGTATACCTAAATACCTATATAAATAAGAATTTGTATCTTGTTGTATCACCTTATATTTTTTTGTATCATGCAGAAAGTAGTATGTAATTCAGAATTCGTAACTTCTTGCATCATTATATACAATTTTGAATTTGTAATTTCTTGTATCACCCTGTGTAATTCTTGTAGAGTAGTTTCAATCGGAAATCCTATCGTTCCAATAAAATTGAAATACCTTTGTACGCGAATATACAACCAATTTAACAAGACCGAAGAAATATTTTGCCCCACTCTACCAAATATAATACCGTAGGCGATAAACACTGACCGTCTTAAAAATATCGAATCGCTCTCCATCTCTTTTGGTCGCACGAGGACACGGCCGGAATATGGAAGTAAGTACCTCCTTGTTTAACACCGAGCTTGCAGTGTGTATCGAATAAAATTCGAGATTCCCCTTTAGGAAAATTATAATAGAACAAATGGTTCAAAAAAATTGTAGGTACAGAGAACACAAGATTTTACTGTACTATAAAACGGTATTTAGAAGGTTAGACTCTACTATAACATAAAATTTCAAACATCTCAAAACAAAAATCAAGATAAGTACAATAAAAAATTCAAGATGCTAAACATCTCAACGATAAATAGAGAAATCCTAATTTCTCAACGAAAAACAAAAATAAACTGTTGTGATAAGGGGTAAGAGTGATCTTCCACATCGATTAACAACTACCGAAGGGCAGGGCAGGCCAAGTCCTTGCTGAGGGAGAAACGAAAGGTTTTAAAAAAGAAGAAACATACCTAATAAATTTTCGAGAAAGCTCGGGTTATTAACGAACCCAGCGTTATTTAGAAACGCCACAACTGAAATAAAAAAAATCCAAGACATAAAAACTCAATTACTAGATCTCTAAATCTATGAACCCGTGTTGCAGTGTCTATGCGACACATCCCTCCAGTTCGATGACATGACGAGTCATAAATCCATCCTTTCGGACGACGGCGTCCCTTAGGTAAGATACATCTAAGGGATTATGACCCACCATGACAAACCTCTGAAAGTTTGTCTTCCACTTAAGGTTGTCACAAGACTAGCAACACCCCCGTCAAAGATCTAGGCCTTGACAAAAAAAAAACAAAATTCACGGTAAGCACTTTTTAACAGTAAAGCGAAAACCTCCAAAAATTCCGTCATGGGAATACTATTGCGAGATATTGTACAAAAATAAACACGGTAAAACTAGAATAAGGTAATTATTCAACGTGACCAAAAAATACAAATAACGTCTGACTATCAGAACACAGAATTCAAATTTTTAATACTTCAAAAACTGCCTCTTAAAGTCAATTGTCCCGAATTTTATATTTCTCACCTGTTCCAGTCAGTTCTCGATTTTTCGATGACATTTCTAGAGTTTTCGATTACTATTCTAGATGATTCTAGATGTATGCCTTCTTCTTATTCTTTATGGACCTCTACATATCCTCAGTACAGGTCCGACGTAACATTGCTCCCTCTTTTCTAGTTATTCGTCCCGAATAATCTGACTGCTGGGGTCTGGTTGAAGCCAATAGGGTGGATCGGGCACGCTGTAAGGGGCTAACCTTTCGACATTAATCCCCTTGGGCTTACTCCTCGCTGACAATTGGATGCGGTAGACTAGGTCGTTGATTTTCTTGAGAACGGTATAGGGGTTTTCCCAGTTTCGTTGCAGTTTTTGGCACAAACCTTTCCTGCGGTTGAGATTGAAGAGCCATAAGGGGTCACCTCTCGAAAAACTTGTGTTTGTAGTATGCACGTCGAGTCTAACCTTCACCTTATCGTTACAAAGCTTCAATCGTTCACGAGCAAAATTGTGGACCTTTTCCAATTTATCTTTCAAGATTTCTATGTACATCGGAGGTGTACGTTTTTCTGCTTCTTCACCAGGAGGAAGTCTTCCGGAAAGAAGATCATGGGGAAGCTTCATTTCTCTGCCAGTGACTAGCATAGATGGACTATAACCGGTTGATTCGTGTTCAGAACTTCTATAGGCTAGCAGAAATAGAGGAACTAAAGTGTCTCAGTCCCATATTGGCATATTGGTCTTTCTACCATTCCATCGGAATGTGGGCTGTGGGCGTAGTGCGTGTTTTCTTAATGTCTAATGTCTTCATCAACTCCTTCCATAATTCGGATTAAAAATTTCGCCCTTGATCAGAATGTAATTCCAGAGGGACTCCGTGTGTCGTCGCTTCTTGATTAGGAAGAGGTGTTTCGGGCCATTAGGAAAATTAATCCATTACGACCATCAGGTATTTGCTTCCTCTTTCTGTCAAAGGAAGTGGACCGAGAATATCAATTGCAAGTCTTTCAAAAGGCTCTCCGGAAAGATAGTGTACCATTTTTCCTCAGCTTCTTGTTTTAGAACCTTTTCTAATATTGTACAGATCCCACTTCTGACAACAATGGTACTCCTATTATTTTCTTAAACTTTCTTTATTTCTACAACTTTAACTTTCACAATTCAATACTAATAACGTCTCATTATCAGATTACAGAACTCAACTTTCTAATACTTCAAAACCAAACTCCGAATGTCACATTTCTTGCACCAATCTTCTACGTCCCTTCGACAGTTGACCCAATAATATCTTTCCCGAACTATTGCCAGTGTTCTTTTAGTACCAAAATGTCCTGAGTGGCTACTATGAAGTTCTTCTAACACACTTCTGATGTGTGATCCTGGCAGTACAATTGGTGAACTATACGTACTCCATCGGTGCATTCCCATCTTCGATGAAAAAGGCAATCATGAAGATATAGTTAATCCCACTGAGCCCAGTACTCTTTTAAGCTTCCACTATATCTGGCTACCTCTTGCCAAGTAGGTCTGACTCCATTTTTAAGCCATTCTCTCATAACTTTCAAGACATTCTTTCTTTTGACTTTTTCTAAGGATTTTATTGGGATTCTGATTATCATCACTTTCTGGCTTGATTGTGGTTATCTGTAGACTAACTTCTTCCACTGGGTTCTCCTTTTCTTCAAGCCTTTACATTACCACCATTGTCGTTCTAAGCAGGGTCGCCTGGAAAGAATATAGTCCTTTTCGGTGCACTATTACAAAGTTAGAATGCTGTATCTCTATCCACCTAGCAGCTTGTCCTTCAGGATTCTTAAAATTAATTAACCACTGCAAAGCGCTATGGTCACTTCTTTTAACAAAACTTCTACTATGAAGAAAATTATGGAAGTGTTCAAGGGCTTTGATAATAGCCAAAAGTTCTTTTCTGGTTACGCAATAATTTTTCTCAGCCTTTCCTATGGTGTTACTGAAGTATGCAATCACTTTTTCTTCGCCTTCTTGTTCTTGTGATAGTACAGCGCCTATGCCGAGTTGGGATGCATCACAATCCAAAATAAATGTTCCTTTCTCCCGAGGGTAGGCTAAAATCGGTGTTGTGGTTAATCGTAACTTCAACTTTACGAAAGCATTTTGACAATCCGGCGTCCAGTCAAATTCAATGTTGTTCTCAGTTAGTCGATGAAGAGGTTTAGCAACATTTGTGAGAAAGTCTACCACATCTTATAAACGTAATACCAGTAGTTACAATTTTATTACACCTTAAACAAGGTAAATCATTATTACTAATACCATTTGAACTATTAGCATTTGAATCTGTCATTTAAACACGATTTCAACAAAGTTAATAAATACGAAATAATTTCCGAACTACTGGTGGAGTAGGTCCTCTGCTTTATAGGTAATTAGAAATAAAAACCGATGTTCACACAAGATCACACAAAAATGAAAGTCAAACAGGTCTGAATATTGAATTATGATGTAAAAATTAGGAATTGGTACTTGCCAATATTCACACCGAGGTTTAGTATTGTTATAAGACGATTACACTAACTTGCACAAATTAAAAACTCAAAGGAGCAGTGTTTTTCAGCACATTTGAAAGCACATCGATAAAAATATATTCATGGATGGAGTTCCATGGATGGAGTACTGTTCCACCATCCAGTATAATGATAATGATAATGATAATGATAATGATAATGATAATGATAATGATAATGATAATGATAATGATAATGATAATGACAATGACAATGACAATGACAATGACAATGACAATGACAATGACAATGACAATGACAATGACAATGACAATGACAATGACAATGACAATGACAATGACAATGACAATGACAATGACAATGACAATGACAATGACAATGACAATGACAATGACAATGACAATGACAATGACAATGACAATGACAATGACAATGACAATGACAATGACAATGACAATGACAATGACAATGACAATGACAATGACAATGACAATGACAAATGACAAATGACAAATGACAAATGACAAATGACAAATGACAAATGACAAATGACAAATGACAAATGACAAATGACAAATGACAAATGACAAATGACAAATGACAAATGACAAATGACAAATGACAAATGACAATGACAATGACAATGACAATGACAATGACAATGACAATGACAATGACAATGACAATGACAATGACAATGACAATGACAATGACAATGACAATGACAATGACAATGACAAATGACAAATGACAAATGACAAATGACAAATGACAAATGACAGGACCATTATTATTTGTTATATACGTAAACGATTTACCAAGTTCCCTGGGAGAAGCTCGTTGTGTTCTATTTGCTGATGATACCACAACGTTGGTTAAAGATGAGGGGAACTTTGCAAAAGCTTGCATGTCGAGTATAAAATCTTGGTTCAACAGTAATCAACTCAAGCTGAATGAAACAAAAACCCAGAACATTCGTTTTACATCCAGCAAGTTTATTCCAGCTTCTGAACCAGTAAAACTGCTTGGAATAACTTTAGATTCACGGTTAACTTGGGCGTCTCATATAGATTGCTTATGCTCAAAGATCTCATCGCAAATATTCGCTCTAAAGCAGATTAGAAATTGTTTGAGTCATAATATTCTTCGAGTAGTTTATTTTGCACTCGTTCATAGTCATCTTAACTATGGTATTATACTGTGGGGCGGAGCAACAAATGCTTCAAAAGTTTTTTCATTACAAAAAATGGCTGTTCGTATCATCGCAAATGTTCAATATGGCGACCCATGCCAGAAACTGTTTAAGAAGCTCCAAATCCTTCCGCTTCCTTGTATATTCATTTATGAGTCTCTGATGAGTATTCATCTCAATATCGATTCGCTGGTATCCCATGCGGATATTCATAATTATAATACACGGAATGCAACCTCTCTTGTACCGTCGAGATCAAGAATCTGCTTATCGCAAAACAATCGAATAGATTTTAATTTATATAATGTATTTCAAAAATATTATGAGGAAAAAGTGGTTGGACAGTTGAATAAGTGTGCTTTCAGCAAATTAGTGAAACGTTTTCTGCTGCAACATTGTTTTTATAGTGTGAATGATTTTATTACTTTTTGCAATAACTCTTGATAAGCATGTTTCAGTTTCCTACTTTCATAGTTTTTATTTAATGAGCTGTTCTCTGTAAAATATTTTGTCCTATTTGTGTTTTAATGTTTATATTTATATTTATTTTAATTTTACTCACATGAATGTAATGTATCGTATTTTATATTTGATTTTTACTTTATGTATTTATGACTGTATGTACTAAACATTGTATTTGAGGTCAATAAACTATCCTATCCTATCCTATCCTATCATTATCATTATCATTATCATTATCATTATCATTATCATTATCATTATCATTATCATTATCATTATCATTATCATTATCATTATCATTATCATTATCATTATCATTATCATTATCATTATCATTATCATTATCATTATCATTATCATTATCATTATCATTATCATTATCATTATCATTATCATTATCATTATCATTATCATTATCATTATCATTATCATTATCATTATCATTATCATTATCATTATCATTATCATTATCATTATCATTATCATTATCATTATCATTATCATTATCATTATCATTATCATTATCATTATCATTATCATTATCATTATCATTATCATTTTCATTATCATTATCATTTTCATTATCATTATCATTATCATTATCATTATCATTATCATTATCATTATCATTATCATTATCATTATCATTTTCATTATCATTATCATTTTCATTATCATTTTCATTTTCATTATCATTTTCATTTTCATTATCATTTTCATTTTCATTTTCATTATCATTTTCATTTTCATTTTCATTTTCATTTTCATTTTCATTTTCATTTTCATTTTCATTTTCATTTTCATTGTCATTGTCATTGTCATTGTCATTGTCATTGTCATTGTCATTGTCATTGTCATTGTCATTGTCATTGTCATTGTCATTGTCATTGTCATTGTCATTGTCATTGTCATTGTCATTGTCATTGTCATTGTCATTGTCATTGTCATTGTCATTGTCATTGTCATTGTCATTGTCATTGTCATTGTCATTGTCATTGTCATTGTCATTGTCATTGTCATTGTCATTGTCATTGTCATTGTCATTGTCATTGTCATTGTCATTGTCATTGTCATTGTCATTGTCATTGTCATTGTCATTGTCATTGTCATTGTCATTGTCATTGTCATTGTCATTGTCATTGTCATTGTCATTGTCATTGTCATTGTCATTGTCATTGTCATTGTCATTGTCATTGTCATTGTCATTGTCATTGTCATTGTCATTGTCATTGTCATTGTCATTGTCATTGTCATTGTCATTGTCATTGTCATTGTCATTGTCATTGTCATTGTCATTGTCATTGTCATTGTCATTGCCATTGTCATTGTCATTGCCATTGTCATTGCCATTGCCATTGTCATTGTCATTGCCATTGTCATTGTCATTGCCATTGTCATTGTCATTGCCATTGCCATTGTCATTGTCATTGTCATTGTCATTGTCATTGTCATTGTCATTGTCATTGTCATTGTCATTGTCATTGTCATTGTCATTGTCATTGTCATTGTCATTGTCATTGTCATTGTCATTGTCATTGTCATTGTCATTGTCATTGTCATTGTCATTGTCATTGTCATTGTCATTGTCATTGTCATTGTCATTGTCATTGTCATTGTCATTTGTCATTTGTCATTTGTCATTTGTCATTTGTCATTTGTCATTTGTCATTTGTCATTTGTCATTTGTCATTTGTCATTTGTCATTTGTCATTTGTCATTTGTCATTTGTCATTTGTCATTTGTCATTTGTCATTTGTCATTTGTCATTTGTCATTTGTCATTTGTCATTTGTCATTTGTCATTTGTCATTTGTCATTTGTCATTTGTCATTTGTCATTTGTCATTTGTCATTTGTCATTTGTCATTTGTCATTTGTCATTTGTCATTTGTCATTTGTCATTTGTCATTTGTCATTTGTCATTTGTCATTTGTCATTTGTCATTTGTCATTTGTCATTTGTCATTTGTCATTTGTCATTTGTCATTTGTCATTTGTCATTTGTCATTTGTCATTTGTCATTTGTCATTTGTCATTTGTCATTTGTCATTTGTCATTTGTCATTTGTCATTTGTCATTTGTCATTTGTCATTTGTCATTTGTCATTTGTCATTTGTCATTTGTCATTGTCATTGTCATTGTCATTGTCATTGTCATTGTCATTGTCATTGTCATTGTCATTGTCATTGTCATTGTCATTGTCATTGTCATTGTCATTGTCATTGTCATTGTCATTGTCATTTGTCATTTGTCATTTGTCATTTGTCATTTGTCATTTGTCATTTGTCATTTGTCATTTGTCATTTGTCATTTGTCATTTGTCATTTGTCATTTGTCATTTGTCATTTGTCATTTGTCATTTGTCATTTGTCATTGTCATTGTCATTGTCATTGTCATTGTCATTGTCATTGTCATTGTCATTGTCATTGTCATTGTCATTGTCATTGTCATTGTCATTGTCATTGTCATTGTCATTGTCATTGTCATTGTCATTGTCATTGTCATTGTCATTGTCATTGTCATTGTCATTGTCATTGTCATTGTCATTGTCATTGTCATTGTCATTGTCATTGTCATTGTCATTGTCATTGTCATTGTCATTGTCATTGTCATTGTCATTGTCATTGTCATTGTCATTATCATTATCATTATCATTATCATTATCATTATCATTATCATTATCATTATCATTATCATTATCATTATCATTATCATTATACTGGATGGTGGAACAGTACTCCATCCATGGAACTCCATCCATGAATATATTTTTATCGATGTGCTTTCAAATGTGCTGAAAAACACTGCTCCTTTGAGTTTTTAATTTGTGCAAGTTAGTGTAATCGTCTTATAACAATACTAAACCTCGGTGTGAATATTGGCAAGTACCAATTCCTAATTTTTACATCATAATTCAATATTCAGACCTGTTTGACTTTCATTTTTGTGTGATCTTGTGTGAACATCGGTTTTTATTTCTAATTACCTATAAAGCAGAGGACCTACTCCACCAGTAGTTCGGAAATTATTTCGTATTTATTAACTTTGTTGAAATCGTGTTTAAATGACAGATTCAAATGCTAATAGTTCAAATGGTATTAGTAATAATGATTTACCTTGTTTAAGGTGTAATAAAATTGTAACTACTGGTATTACGTTTATAAGATGTGGTAGACTTTCTCACAAATGTTGCTAAACCTCTTCATCGACTAACTGAGAACAACATTGAATTTGACTGGACGCCGGATTGTCAAAATGCTTTCGTAAAGTTGAAGTTACGATTAACCACAACACCGATTTTAGCCTACCCTCGGGAGAAAGGAACATTTATTTTGGATTGTGATGCATCCCAACTCGGCATAGGCGCTGTACTATCACAAGAACAAGAAGGCGAAGAAAAAGTGATTGCATACTTCAGTAACACCATAGGAAAGGCTGAGAAAAATTATTGCGTAACCAGAAAAGAACTTTTGGCTATTATCAAAGCCCTTGAACACTTCCATAATTTTCTTCATAGTAGAAGTTTTGTTAAAAGAAGTGACCATAGCGCTTTGCAGTGGTTAATTAATTTTAAGAATCCTGAAGGACAAGCTGCTAGGTGGATAGAGATACAGCATTCTAACTTTGTAATAGTGCACCGAAAAGGACTATATTCTTTCCAGGCGACCCTGCTTAGAACGACAATGGTGGTAATGTAAAGGCTTGAAGAAAAGGAGAACCCAGTGGAAGAAGTTAGTCTACAGATAACCACAATCAAGCCAGAAAGTGATGATAATCAGAATCCCAATAAAATCCTTAGAAAAAGTCAAAAGAAAGAATGTCTTGAAAGTTATGAGAGAATGGCTTAAAAATGGAGTCAGACCTACTTGGCAAGAGGTAGCCAGATATAGTGGAAGCTTAAAAGAGTACTGGGCTCAGTGGGATTAACTATATCTTCATGATTGCCTTTTTCATCGAAGATGGGAATGCACCGATGGAGTACGTATAGTTCACCAATTGTACTGCCAGGATCACACATCAGAAGTGTGTTAGAAGAACTTCATAGTAGCCACTCAGGACATTTTGGTACTAAAAGAACACTGGCAATAGTTCGGGAAAGATATTATTGGGTCAACTGTCGAAGGGACGTAGAAGATTGGTGCAAGAAATGTGACATTCGGAGTTTGGTTTTGAAGTATTAGAAAGTTGAGTTCTGTAATCTGATAATGAGACGTTATTAGTATTGAATTGTGAAAGTTAAAGTTGTAGAAATAAAGAAAGTTTAAGAAAATAATAGGAGTACCATTGTTGTCAGAAGTGGGATCTGTACAATATTAGAAAAGGTTCTAAAACAAGAAGCTGAGGAAAAATGGTACACTATCTTTCCGGAGAGCCTTTTGAAAGCCTGTCAGAGGAACTAATTTTGTGAGTGTAAAAATTACGTTTTTCTTTTCTAATAATTTGCTTATATTTTCTACGTAAATTGCAATACGAACTCCAGTCATCCATAGAATTACTCTGATTAAAAATAGATTTCTTGCGAAATACATCTTTTCTCAATTTACGCAGATCTTTATTAAACCACCCCGAAAACCTTCTTTTTCCTGAAAAAGTTTTTATGGGGAAACACGAATCGACAAAATGTGTCATAATGTCTAAAATTATTTTACAGGTGTCAGATGAGTTCATTTCCTCCAACTCTAGCTCATGCCAGACAATTTCTCGCAAATGATTCGCAAAATTACTGATTCCATTTTCAGTTATAAACCTTTTTTTATAAGGAGCTGTATCAATATTTTTTCCAGTTGATTCAATAATCAGATAAACACTAATATGATCAGCAATAGCTGTATCAAAAATTCCTGTTTTCAAGCAGGCAGGACTAATGTTTGAAATAACATTATCAAGGCATGATCTAGAGTTTGAGGTGATACGAGTAAAATTATTAATAAAATGTCTAAGATTATATGTGGATAAAATGTTCCTTATATCTCTAACGTGTTCAGTATTTCCATTCAAATCCAAATTAAAATCCCCAACTATACTAATATTTTTATATTTACGGGAAAAACTGAACAATAAATCAAAAAGTTTTTCTTTAAAAACCCTAATATCTCCAGTAGATGAAGATCTATAAACAGTAACAATAATGCTATTCGAATTAATAATTTCCGCCGCACAGAATTCTGCGTGTTTGGCAATACAAAAACTTGAGCAATCAACAGATTTATGATTAATCCTTTTGCTCGCAAATATGGCAACTCCACCATGTTGGTTGAAATCACGACAAAATGATGATATTAAATCATAATTGGCAATACTAACAGATGACAAATTATTTTTGGTGAGCCAGTGCTCGGAAAAGCAGATAACATCAAATTTATAGTCCACTAACAAACCATGTATTTCATTCACCTTATTGGCCAAACTTTGTACATTAATATGCAATACTGAACAGTTTGGAGATTTAGACAAATAAGTTTCTAGCATATCAAATGGCTCCTCTACTGTTGGAAGTGTGGAGTCTTCTTGATGGAAAAAACTTGTTAATTAACACACCGCGGGGCCAAATTTTTTCGTCCAATAAAACCTCGGATTCATCGCTGGGAACAGAGACTTTGAAAGATGAAACCATTGGATTTCGAGAAAGTAGTTGCTCAACTCGTACGTTTGGTGCTAATTCAGTTAAATACTTGGAAAGTTCATCAATCGAGGTTTTCGTATCAAAGTTAGTAGCATGATAATGGTAAATTTTCGCGGCATTGGAAGGAGCTGCCCTCAATTTTGCATTGTGTTGATTTTCAAGAGTTCCAACCAATATATTTGCTCTTTTTTGTTGATCGTTGGCATGTGAAGCTGCGGTATTATTTGCTGGTATATCCTGTTTCAACAGTACAATTTGTTCGGAGAGCGCCTTTATAGCTAAGGATTGATTTTCGATAATTAGTTCTTTATCTCGGATAATTCTCTCCAAATAGGATATTCTTATAGCATCAACATTAACATTATCGGTAGCGCCCTTCATTGGGGCGTTTTTAGTAACTGATGCTTTCAAATTATCGCAATTTACTTCACCACAACATATTGACGTATCATTATCTAGAATTTCGATATTCAGTATTTTTAGACAACTTTTATGAGACACTACGCCACAACGAATGCACTTAATTCCCGTTGTAGCAGTTCTGAAACATCTTTTGCAGACAGGATCCTTAATTTTATTTGGTTCAGACATAATTGGAGCAAAATCAATGAATTTATGAATATATTGTATACGACTGGAGGAATAAGTCTCCAACCTTCTTCGTAAAAAGACACAAAACAATGAATGATATGGATTATTTAGTACATGAATTTATTGATTTGAGATTAAAAACTTGAAGTTAGTACTTGCCAACATTCACAGGGTGATCTTATTCGGTATATAACTCACTACACTACTTTACAGAAATTAAAATCACTTACAAACACATGATAAGCAAATTTATTTACGGAGCTGTGTAGATGATATGTGGGTTGGAAGACTTTCAATGATAATGATAATGATAATGATAATGATAATGATAATGATAATGATAATGATAATGATAATGATAATGATAATGATAATGATAATGATAATGATAATGATAATGATAATGATAATGATAATGATAATGATAATGATAATGATAATGATAATGATAATGATAATGATAATGATAATGATAATGATAATGATAATGATAATGATAATGATAATGATAATGATAATGATAATGATAATGATAATGATAATGATAATGATAATGATAATGATAATGATAATGATAATGATAATGATAATGATAATGATAATGATAATGATAATGATAATGATAATGATAATGATAATGATAATGATAATGATAATGATAATGATAATGATAATGATAATGATAATGATAATGATAATGATAATGATAATGATAATGATAATGATAATGATAATGATAATGATAATGATAATGATAATGATAATGATAATGATAATGATAATGATAATGATAATGATAATGATAATGATAATGATAATGATAATGATAATGATAATGATAATGATAATGATAATGATAATGATAATGATAATGATAATGATAATGATAATGATAATGATAATGATAATGATAATGATAATGATAATGATAATGATAATGATAATGATAATGATAATGATAATGATAATGATAATGATAATGATAATGATAATGATAATGATAATGATAATGATAATGATAATGATAATGATAATGATAATGATAATGATAATGATAATGATAATGATAATGATAATGATAATGATAATGATAATGATAATGATAATGATAATGATAATGATAATGATAATGATAATGATAATGATAATGATAATGATAATGATAATGATAATGATAATGATAATGATAATGATAATGATAATGATAATGATAATGATAATGATAATGATAATGATAATGATAATGATAATGATAATGATAATGATAATGATAATGATAATGATAATGATAATGATAATGATAATGATAATGATAATGATAATGATAATGATAATGATAATGATAATGATAATGATAATGATAATGATAATGATAATGATAATGATAATGATAATGATAATGATAATGATAATGATAATGATAATGATAATGATAATGATAATGATAGGATAGGATAGGATAGGATAGTTTATTGACCTCAAATACAATGTTTAGTACATACAGTCATAAATACATAAAGTAAAAATCAAATATAAAATACGATACATTACATTCATGTGAGTAAAATTAAAATAAATATAAATATAAACATTAAAACACAAATAGGACAAAATATTTTACAGAGAACAGCTCATTAAATAAAAACTATGAAAGTAGGAAACTGAAACATGCTTATCAAGAGTTATTGCAAAAAGTAATAAAATCATTCACACTATAAAAACAATGTTGCAGCAGAAAACGTTTCACTAATTTGCTGAAAGCACACTTATTCAACTGTCCAACCACTTTTTCCTCATAATATTTTTGAAATACATTATATAAATTAAAATCTATTCGATTGTTTTGCGATAAGCAGATTCTTGATCTCGACGGTACAAGAGAGGTTGCATTCCGTGTATTATAATTATGAATATCCGCATGGGATACCAGCGAATCGATATTGAGATGAATACTCATCAGAGACTCATAAATGAATATACAAGGAAGCGGAAGGATTTGGAGCTTCTTAAACAGTTTCTGGCATGGGTCGCCATATTGAACATTTGCGATGATACGAACAGCCATTTTTTGTAATGAAAAAACTTTTGAAGCATTTGTTGCTCCGCCCCACAGTATAATACCATAGTTAAGATGACTATGAACGAGTGCAAAATAAACTACTCGAAGAATATTATGACTCAAACAATTTCTAATCTGCTTTAGAGCGAATATTTGCGATGAGATCTTTGAGCATAAGCAATCTATATGAGACGCCCAAGTTAACCGTGAATCTAAAGTTATTCCAAGCAGTTTTACTGGTTCAGAAGCTGGAATAAACTTGCTGGATGTAAAACGAATGTTCTGGGTTTTTGTTTCATTCAGCTTGAGTTGATTACTGTTGAACCAAGATTTTATACTCGACATGCAAGCTTTTGCAAAGTTCCCCTCATCTTTAACCAACGTTGTGGTATAATGATAATGATAATGATAATGATAATGATAATGATAATGATAATGATAATGATAATGATAATGATAATGATAATGATAATGATAATGATAATGATAATGATAATGATAATGATAATGATAATGATAATGATAATGATCATGATCATGATCATGATCATGATAATGATAATGATAATGATAATGATAATGATAATGATAATGACAATGATAATGATAATGATAATGATAATGATAATGATAATGATAATGTAGGATAGTTTATTGACCTTGAATACAATGTTTTAGTACATACAGTCATAAATACATAGAGTGAAAATCAAATATAAAATACATCAAATTCATCTAATGTGAGTAAAATTAAAATATATATAAAAATAAACATTAAAACACAAATAGGACAAAATATTTTACAGAGAACAACTCATTAAATAAAAACTATGGAAGTAAGAAACTGAAACATGCTTATCAAGAGTTATTGCAAAAAGTAATAAAATCATTCACACTATAAAAACAATGTTGCAACAGAAAAGGTTTCACTAGTTTGCTGAAAGCACCCTGATTTAACTGTCCAACCACTTTTTCTTTATTATATTTTTGAAATACATTATATAAATTAAAATCTATTCGATTGTTTTGCGATAAGCAGATTCTTGATCTCGACGGTACAAGAGAGGTTGCATTCCGAGTATTATAATTATGAATATCCGCATGGGATACCAGCGAATCGATATTGAGATGAATACTCATCAGAGACTCAT
This sequence comes from Lochmaea crataegi, assembly GCA_947563755.1. Lineage (NCBI taxonomy): Eukaryota > Metazoa > Arthropoda > Insecta > Coleoptera > Chrysomelidae > Lochmaea > Lochmaea crataegi. The sequence continues at coordinate 41,370,069 of OX387425.1, read as the reverse complement.
AAATGAATATACAAGGAAGCGGAAGGATTTGGAGCTTCTTAAACAGTTTCTGGCATGGGTCGCCATATTGAACATTTGCGATGATACGAACAGCCATTTTTTGTAATGAAAAAACTTTTGAAGCATTTGCTGCTCTGCCCCACATTATAATACCATAGTTAAGATGACTATGAACGAGTGCAAAATAAACTACTCGAAGAATATTATGACTCAAACAATTTCTAATCTGCTTTAGAGCGAATATTTGCGATGAGATCTTTTAGCATAAGCAATCTATATGAGACGGCCAAGTTAACCGTGAATCTAAAGTTATTCCAAGCAGTTTTACTTGTTCAGAAGCTGGAATAAACTTGCTTGATGTAAACCGTATGGTCTGGGTTTGTGTTTCATTTAGCTTGAGTTGATTACTGTTGAACCAAGATTTTATACTCGACATGCAAGCTTTTGCCAAATTCACCTCACCTTTAACCAAGGTTGTGGTATCATCAGCAAATAGAACACAACGAGCTTCTCCCAGGGAACTTGGTAAATCGTTTACGTATATAACAAATAATAATACAGATTCTTGAGGAACTCCTCTTGAGACCGTAGACAATTTTGATTCAACATCATTGAAACTTACGTATTGAGACCTGCCTGTTAAATACGAACTGAATAATCTTAGTACATTACCCCTAACACCGTAATATTCTAACTTATCTAAAAGGTATTCAATGTTAACACAGTCAAAAGCCACAACTGAGGGAGAAAGACCGCGTCCCTGGATGTGCTCAAGGCAATACCAAAGAGTGCCTATCAGAAGTGCTTCGAGGATTGGAAAAAGCGCTGGCACAAGTGTATTATATTTAAGGGAAACTACTTTGAAGTTGATTCAATAGATATGGATTAATACTATCAAACCCAAGAAAAACGGCCACCTTAGAATGTTGACAGATACTGATCTTGAATAACTTTTTTCTTTTCATTCGGATTTTTATCATTTTTTGAAAAAAATCAAGTAAAATTCCAAATAAGGCTGGATTGTGCTATGAAGAAAATCATGAGAGTTAACCAATAAACCTCGTGGTGGAACAGCAATCTAGAACGACAACTGTGTTAAGGCCAACGATCACCTGTAGTATACTATATATCTATGTACTATATATTTATATGTATTAGATCGTTACACCTTTTATCATTTTGTAATGTCAATGTTCACTGTTTAATGTTAAGCTCTGTTCTTGCTTAATAAAGCCTATTCACGAAGGTTTCGCGTTATTTATTACATCACCTATGGAACAATAGTCTGGTGGAGGAGGATATAAGTGTCCTCCACAGTGAACATATTAACTGCAATCCAAAGACAAGCCCTCCTTGTTATTACCGGGGCAATGAACAGCACGGGGACGGCATCAATGGAAGCCATTATTGGACTTCCTCCTTTGGAACTTATTGTAAGGACGGAGGTGATGATGGCCATTCTTAAGTTAAAATCGGGAGATGCCCAGGTAGCAGGATGACGCTAAAATTACGTCATAAGAACGTCGTATTTGTGACGCGAAGGACGTCATTTTGACAACCAAATGACGTCCATATGACGTCTATATGACCTTATAAGTCAAGCCAAATGACGTCAGACTGAGACGTATCTTGGACGTCAACTGTGACCAAACGAGACGTACCTCGGACGTCAACTGTGACCAAACAAGACGTTTCTATGACGTCTTGAAAACGTTACTTTTGTCTTACTAGTGACCATTTCGGCCTACATTTATGGGATATATATTTAAAAATAAAAGAAAAGATACCTTAAAAACGGTTTATTCATCAATAAGTAACACAAATGTTATCACCTAGGATATGTTACCAACAACAATAATTTGTCAAAGTGTCTTGATTTGGTAGTGCAATATATGAATATATCAAACAAAATAAATACATAGAATATTAATTAGGATGCGACATCCTACAGAATTTATTTAAAATAACACAGTACCAAACTATAAAGTAAATTCATTAACATTTCAATTTTTTATTCACAAATCATCACTGTCATTACTGATGAAAGTTTTAATTAATTAAAGTAGAGTGCTTGACTTAAAGATCATTCAGTTTTTTTCAAGTGCCGAATTAATTGATGGAATGAACCAGTGGAAAGCACACCAAATCATTGGTTGATCTATTTGAAGGCACAATTAAACATTTGCTTTTTATTTCTACAAGGTCCCAAATTTGAAACTCTGATAAATCTTTTACTACATAAATACCAAGTGCTTGATTCAATTGGATAATTATAAAAACTCTTGTATGCCAAAAACTCTTTACCAAGTAAAACTGTCGTGTTATCTGAGGTAAGAATTATATTTTCAATTTGAACAATTTTGCCTGTTTTAGAAATAAAATAGCTATCTGAAGATTTGTAACTATTTGAACAATAAACAACTGTATTATGAACAAGTTTTTAAAACTGTTTTGAAATGGCAATTTTCTCTATAACTGGTACAGTCATGTGTTCTAATAAGTGTGTATTACTTAGTGATGCACTTAAATCCTTAGAATTGAAAATAAAATTATTTTCTTCGCTAACCTACGGTAAACTTGGGCCAATGGATTAACAGGAGACCTAACCCTTTAGTTGACCAAGAAAATTTTCGAAAGGAAAACAGGAAAACTGATCGAGAGGCCCAAAAATCTTAACGTCTTCATGCAAATGACATAGCATATGCACATTATAAACAATAAACTCTTTGCCATACATTTTTTTGGAATCATTTACAAATGTATCTAATATACTGCTTGCAAAGTCGGCTCCAAAAGTTGAAATATGTTTTGCTGACAACAATATTGTTACAGCACAATGCAATAACAAAAAATTTTCATATACAGATATGTCCAAATAACTTTCTAATACTACTTTGCCTACATATACTAAAAATGTACGTAGCTCTGTTGTTTTCCAATAAGATAAATCTGATAGAGACCTTGGTTTTCTATTAAACTCCAGGGGAATGCAGCATCTTATACTTAATAATTTTTCAGAGATTTGGGTAATCAAGCGGTTATGCAAACGAACAGATAAACTACCTGAAATCCAAGTAAGAAGTAACTTTTTAGTTACACCTTTGCATATACAATGCATGTAATCAATTGGGAATATAGATACCATACCTATACCTAACTCCATGAGAGGTGAATCACCTAGATGATAATATTCATCAGATTTTAACTTAAAGGACTCATCAGTCCGCCGAACAGATTTGATACTTAACAATACAACTCTTCCATGGAATTCACCAACTTCTTCACATTTATCGCATGCTGAGTAACCAGTATGACCCTTGACACATTTTAGATACGCTCTACTAGCTGGCGCGTCGCACACAAAACTGAACGCTTATCCGAAAATTGGTATTACCAAATGAAAAACCATTTTCTAACAAATCACCAAGTTCAACAATAAAATTATCAAGAAAATCTTTAAGGGGTGCTGGTTTAGAAGTTCCAAAAAATATGCCAACAATAAATGGACGTGAAAATTGTACATTTTTTATCAAACACAATATAGGCCAAAATTGTAACTTACTTATTACTTTTAAACGGACATAGAAGGACACACTATTGCAACTGGGACAATACTAGATGAACCCATATTTCACATGAGTTTTGATAGCATGACACCGGATAACATATTCACTGAGCAAGTGAACATCATGCTCCCATCTAGGGAACTGGTGATGCACCCACTGGTACCCACCCAGGTAATTCTAGAGTGATCATCTGGTTCATCGTTGGTTCCAAAACAAATCATGGCACTGGGTATGGAAAAATGGACCTAGATAGAAAATGTTCTTTAGCCTTGGTCGATATACGTCTGTGTTTCAAGCTGGGACGATTGCCTCTATAGCCTGTATTGATGAAAACATCAGAAGAGGATTATAACGGATAAAAAATTAAAATATTCACTGACATCCAGGCTCTGCTAAAAGCTATCAGTAATCCAGCAAGTAGGTCTAGGCTGGTAGAAAACTGCAAAGAATCCCTCAACGGGCTGGCAAGGGAAAACAAAGTGTCTCTAATATGGGTGCCGGCACATGAGTGGATTGCAGGTAATGAAATGGCGGATCAGTTAGCTAAAGAATGTTCTAAAGGAGACTTCATAGGTCTGGAACCGTTTTGTGAAATCACAAAAGATTGCATAAGAGGTGAAATCGGGAACTGGCTAGATAAGGAACACCAACTCAAATTGAGGTTGACACAAGGACACCTCCATACAAAGAGCTAACTGAACACGGACGACAAGGAACTGTCAACCAGGCTATTGAAACTGGGTAAGAGACATTTGAAGACAGTTACCGACCTGGTGACTAGACACCGCACCCCGAGGAAACATCTGCACAAAATGGGCAAAGTTAGTGAACCTATGTGCAGAAAATGTGAACTCTATGATGTAACACCTACTACATACTCTGCTTCTGTGAGAACTTACAAGGAGTCAGACGGAAGCACTTTGGAGAGGAAATAATACAACCGTTACAACTACTGAAAGTTCCTCCAGTCAAACTAGTGGCCTATATAGAAGACACGAAGCTTCCAGAAGTATTCCAGATAGATAACATGGGAAATGGTACAAAGATTCAGTTCAAGTTCCTGGACTGTTTAGCACAACCCAAACGAATTAATGAAACCGTTCTCAACACAACACCCCTTAATCTCCAATCTCCACCTTGAGGGGTCATTGAGAATGACCACCTCCAGAATATACTAAATGGATTGTGGGTGCCAATTGGTGGGTTTTGATGGGCACGGAGCTGTTGGCCATGCCTTCGGATCACATTCGTACTAAAAATGCACAGCAGCTAGCCTTCAAGTACATTATTTCTTCAAATTCAGAGGCCCCGACACTGGGAATCCCTTTAAATCTGGCAAAAAGAACTATCTCGTACCAAATAGACCAAAAAGCAAGTGCCTTCTTAAGAAAAGCCAAGGCCTTTATCAAATAACCTCCAAACCTCAAAGCTGAATGGACAGGGGAGAGATCAGGTCTGTAACTGGAGTCCTTACTGGGAACTGCAGACTAAGCTATCATCTTGGCAAAATAGGGCTGGTGGAAAATACAAAGTGTAGTCTCTGTCTACAAGAAGATGAATCGGCGAAAAACATTCTGCGCTACTGTGTGGCTGCCGAACGAGTCAGACTACGGACCCTGTGAGCTGCGTTCGTGCGCCCCGAGGATGTAGATAGACATATACCCATCAACCTTGGGAAGATTAATCTTAAAGGGGTAATCTAAATTTGGATTGGGCCACAATAGACAGACTGTCACAGTGCGCGGTTCTAAAAAGACCATTCACAGAAATCAAACCAAGCCTCGATTTATATACAGTATCCGATGAAAAACAAAATTATGTTTTTATCATCTAAGTTTAAGACACGTTAGCTGTCTGCAAATAACTTTCGTTCTGGGAGCCAAGTATTAAAATTATCTACACACGTTCAGGTATACTGTAAACCATCGTGATTATTGTAGTTAAATTAACGTACAAAACGCACCAAAATATTTTCGGACCATACGTATAAATAATTAATCTATCACATATGACAACGACATTAAGGTAAGTATCAAATAAACCAATAATTTGAGTACAGAAAGGAAATGCAGAACAGAATAACAAAATTTGTTGTTTAAAAACTGCAAAGCAAACAATTTAACACTTAAATATGGACCGTACTTGCACTTTCAAAGCGAAGTATCGTTCCACAATTAATTGTTATTTTTGTTGTCAAATAAATTTTTCTTCTTTATTGTTTACACCCTGTATAATTATGACAGCTGTTGGAAAGTATTTTCTACGGGCTTTCTAACGACGTATCACAAGTAGGGGGTTCCCATTTAAATTTTTGTAGGTGGGCTAGGTGGGGCATAGGGGGTTGATGGGGATGCGTTCTCTCTCATGTCATTTTAGTTCCCCCTCTCTACCCTAGAAACTGTTTTGAATTTTTTTTTTAAATCTCTTTTCGTTTATGAGGTTCAGCCCATTATAAGTTTTAAAATTGACACCCTGTATAACTACGTACGTCTGTGTGTGCAACTGCTTGAGTTTATGTGTATGTGTGTTTTGATCAACGGCGTGAATTTGTGATATAACTTCGTGAGTGTGTGCAACTGCGTAGATACACGTGTGTAACTGGGTGAATATAAATGAGTGAGTGTGTGTATAGCTGCCAGAGTCCTTAGTCTTTATGAGTAGGGGTGTAACTCCAAGGTGTTACGGTATGAATGTGTACCTATTACTGCGCGAGTTTCTGTATATGTCTGCCTGTTTATTTTTTTGCCTGTCAGTTTGAACACTTTTCAGCGTATGGTATGTGAGAAAACTACAATTAAGATGCCAACTTTAATAAAATAAGAAGACTTCAAGTTGAAAAATGCATTAATACAGGACTTCAACCAGTATTTAAGGTTTTGTTTTTGAAACATTTCATGATACCCATCTCTCGTGGTTTCATACTATAGAACTTTTTGCGCGAAGTTTTCATGTGACTTCGTGACTTGCAAACTTCTGTACTATTTATTAAAACTTTCCTAATGTAAGTATAAAGCTAAGAAATTTCAAGACAAGGAATGCAACCATTTAGTATAACTTCCAATGATTACCACGGTGTCGATGTATAGAAGGTGTATTGAAAATAAAACACACAAAATCTATTAATTTAATGTTTACTGCACAAAATATATAATCGAACATGTCATTGCATACAACACTCGATTTACATTACAGGTCATGTTGCAGGTCAATTGTGATAAGGCCCAGTGACGTTCAGCAGCCATAATAAATAATATGTAGAGTTCTGTACAATAGTAAACTATAAGTTTGTGTGTACAAGAAATATATTTTTTTCAACATAAGATGTTCGTTAGATAATAAAAAATATTTCTTGTAACTACGTTTAACGGACACGAAAGTTGACATTTAAATTAAACTATCATCAGCAACCATTTTCTATTAAAAGTTTAGATAAAAAATAAAGTGTAGTTAATACTAGGACAGTTAAAAAAAAGTACGTTAAGAAAATCGGAAATTGAGTTATTTTGAGTAATGTGACGCCGATGTATATTACATTATACATCTACTAAAATGTCTGATAAAACATACAACATAATATATGGCTGTTAAACGTGTCTTAACCATCTATGATGGCGACTTTTTAAAAGAAACACCATCTTTTTTAATGTTTAATACTGCCACTCAGTATTCATCTGTATAAAATTAACACATATATTTAATAAATCTTGATATACAGACTTAATAATTAATATATATATAAAAAAGTAAATTAGTAAAATTTGTACATATTGCACTTTAATCAATTAATCTAAAATATATTCACTCTTAATAGGAATGAAACTCTATTGTAAAAGCAGGGTAATCGTAACTAATTAGTTGTATTTCAAATAAACTTATAAAGTGGTATTTAATAATAACCATACTCCATTGACGATATTTTTGCAATCACCACTAATGCACAATTCAAAATTACCAATTCATTCAATATTCGCATTACAGACAGAGTGGATTCAATTCCAAGAATTTGCTGTTGCCAAAATTGTATTTCTCAAGAATTATATTTTTGTACGATTTTCGACGACATATTAGTCGCTCTGAATGAACATTTTTTAGCGCATATATTTATATGGAGAATAAACGAAAATTACCTTTACCCACCTTTATTAAATATCTATTTGGAAATTTATTAAGAAATATTTCTCAACTTTCTTCAAAGAACAATATCCTATCAGTTAACTTTATTAAAAATTCCAATATACAGTTCTGTTTACCGATCTTGGCGTGTATCTAAAATAATCTACTACAAACTATTTAATATCCGTCTCCCACTAGTACGAAGCACGTTTATTATGCTAAAGTGTATTGAACATATTAAAATTACATGAAAACATTTAGGTCTCGATACCTTTATCGGTGATTACAGATAACTAACAGCGATGTGGGCGAGTTAGAAAAGGAGTAGAGGATTCAAGGATTATTATGCGTGTATTCTTCACAAAAATGTAGAGGTGAGAATTCTATTTCGCTATGGTCGGTTAAAAAGTGATCAGATCTGTATGAGAAATATATGGAATTGATAAGAAATTGAAATTTAGATGTTTTGGACACTTCTGTTAAAAAAATAAGAATTAAGGTAGATTAACCATTGGTTTATGTTCATTAAAAAAGAACAGTCCTACCTATAGCACAATAAAAAATAAAAGTACTCTCTCAACTATTTTAGCCACAAGTATAGCACGTTATTTCATAAAAGTGCCCAAATATGTTTTTTGAAAATTTCTTTACCTGTATATGTAATTTCCCTAATTATACTCCATAAATAAACATGAATTGTTAGCGATTTCTGGACATTATTTTATTACAAATATTCCTTTGAAATAACCAGAAGTAACTAACAAATTTTAAAAGTCATAATACTATTTGGAAACAATGTCACTATCTGTCGTAACTGTGTAACCTGTGACGTAATTGCAAAAATATCATAAATCACCTTTACTTCCCTGCTTGGACATAAGAGATTATATAACAGAACTCAATTATAAATCTGTATGTTCAACAAAGAGACTAAAATCAGTATTACCACAATATATACATTATTATACAGGACTTTTTAAGAGATCGTTACACTAATATAAATTAAAATCTAATGTACAAATTTGGGAAAAATCATTCTAAGGTTTTTTTTATTATCTAAAATAGTTTCAACATACTTAGCGCATTTTAAATCAGATTTACACATCATTCAAATTTTAAAAATTAAAAGAATAAATTAGTAATAATCGATTAATTGCCTAAACCCATTTTCTCATTTAAACCATCCACATCACATACGTTGTCTACCCCTATACGTGTATAGTATTAGCGTGAAGGTCTGCATAATTACCACATTTTTAAATATAAAATAAATTTATCAAGTAGTGTGTACAAAATAAACAATCTAAATATTTTGACAAAGTTCTGGGGTGGGTAAAATTTTTTTTAACTGATCATCACAATCGAACACCTTAAGAAAGTGTAAAACAGTAGAAAGGAATTTTAAAAGGTCATGAGTCAATTCACGTGTTTAGTTAATTATTCATCCGATTGCGATCAAATGTTGCCAACTCATTGCTTGGTACAAGGGTCATCGAATAGTTTTTAACCCAATAATAAGTGACCCACAATATTTTTTATCGTAAATTCAAGGATCTTAGGTTCCATACGTTTCTGATAGATAGTGATGTGTTATGTAGCACCACACTTACACACTCTTTGTTATGTAAGTTGTGTAAGTATTCAATAGTTTCAAACCTTTCCTTGGTGCTATCACCAAAGATATACGATATAAACAAGGTGTACTTATGTTAAGATTTTTGCGTATCACAATTTTAATTTTATTTCAATTGCATTTTTACTTGTTTTTTTTTTAATTTCAATTATTGTTGTATATCGGTTTGCATATTAATTTTGATTTTTAGTAGAATGCCGCGACAAAAATCAATCACAGCAACGCGTGGACGATTTTTAGCTAGTGAATAATAAAATCTATCTACCTGAGAATTTTGTCAAAATTAGGGATTTTACACATACCTTCACTTCCTCAATGTGTGAGGAATTTGTATTTGAGTTGTTGTAATGATGCTAAATTTCACGTGAAAGCATTAAAACTGAGGAACACGTGATAAAATTCAGCTATAAGTTAAACAAAATTATTCAACAGTGATGTTCTAAATACCAATTAATACGAACATGCAGAAAGTGTGTTGATAAAAACTGGTAAATAATCACACTTAGTTGTGGTCAAAAATGTATAGCCTTACGAAATGAAGAAAAAATAAGTTAGGAGAAAATGGTACAGCGATATGTTCACATTCATAAATAAAAATAAATTTTGATTTTTAATATCACTTAAGAGCCACATGAAAATCTGAAGGTATATTATGCATACTCATATACCTTCTAATCTGATAAAACGATCAGAATAGGGTCCTTAATAAACACTACCCTATTTAAAAAAATTTCAAGAGGACCAAAAAATCATTCGAAAATCATCTCATTTTTTTTGGACAAGGATTGGTTTTCACTACAATGATTTTAAAAATGCATTGCTAAGCTTTGCATAGGTATAAGTTGCTCCAAAATAGACGAGATTCAGACAAATATTTGAAGGTAAAATATGTTTCCAAACTATCAGTGCCATTGCCCTTCTATCTATAAAGAATCTAATTATGAGAATATTCAAAATAATTTCATAGATTCAACCATTATACGATTAATATAATTATTTTTATGTTGTAAATATGGAAAATTTAGTAAACCGTGTTTTACATTTATTTATGTTTAATATTTTCATAATAAAATTTTCTATAAGGGCTAATTTTTCCACAATTGTTTTGAGTTATTTGGTAATGGTATTTTTTAACGATTTTTATTATAATGACCGCTAGTTTTGGTACATATTAAAACTTAACATATTTACAAATTAAATTGGAGAACAATTACAAGCAAAACCAGTTTGTAGTGACATCCGGAACTGACCAAAAAAACTGACATGATTATCAGATTCTACTGAAATTTTTAGTGTAACAATTATTTTTGTTTTTCGTGGTGAAAATTTTAGTACTGTAACTTATGGATTTTTCTCCCAAATCATTATAATTTCACTGAGAAAATAACTGGCATACATAAAAATTCATTTACAGTAGGTATTATATACAGTCTATTCCATAAAATACAACATAGTGTTAACATAACACTTTTGTACTGATAAAATATAAATCATTTCACTAAATCAGTCCAATTCTATCATCATTTAAAATCAAGTAATAAAAAAATTAGTATCATCCGTTCAAATCTGTGACTAACTACTTTATTTTTTAACTATCTCAATCAAAACTATGTTTCGTATTATTAAGCACAGATATATAAGTCACATATTTTCCAAAATTTTTTATATTATATTATATGGAACAGTTTGTTATCGTTGTATGTAACGATTTCTTAGCGGGGGATTTCAAACTAAATCAATAAAATTACTGTATCAGAACATAATATATAACCTTATTGTCACTAACGTAAAAAAATCTATGTTGCAAACAAACAATAAAAGAAAATTGTGGTAAGCATTTGGCAATTGATTAGTAAGGTTTGTCATTTGAATGGGTGCAGTTTTTAAGAAAATTGATAATAATATAATACCCAAATGATTTTGCGGTAAATACAATTTTTCTCATTGCTTTTATTTTTTACAACTATTGTCTGAAATAAAAACATTTTAAACGGAATTTACAAATTTAGGGCACTAATTTTTACTTTTCGTATCAGAATTCAACAAGGAGGTTTTCAATAACCATATTTTTTTAACAAAAAATACTGAAAGAATGGGAAATCAATAATAATGTATATTTTTTATGTATACCTACTACATTGATTTTTATTAAAAAATATATTTTTTTCATTTTTAGAAAACTTTATGCAAAACCCTGGTTCTAGAATAAGAACCTTACTAGAATGCATCACATATTCTACTAATAATTTTTTCACATAAAATTGCCAAAAATATACAATAGGAAAGTTGAAACATCCTTTACCGTAGTTCATGTACAACTTCTTAAAAAATGATATCTTCAAATAACAAACTGTACTATTTTCACCTATATCGCTAATAATATTTTATTTGAAGAAGTATTTACATTATGTTTTAATGTTTTATTTGACAATGAGGTTATTTAACTCTTCTAAGCATGAATTTGATGTTAAACTGCAATCTTAACCATTTCCAAAACATGTTGCAACAATAGCACGACGTTATAATATTTCATTCATTAATTAATTTAGCTTACCAAGAAAAAAATTGGTTAACAGTACAGTCCTTTTAAAATTATTTTTGTATTAAATTTAACAATCCATGCAGTCTTTCACTATTCTTACATCTATGACAGATAAACATTTACGAAAAAATCTACAGTTAGCACGATGGCAGTCCAAAAAATTTGGCAGTGTCAAATGTACAGGATGGGATACAAAATCTAATCTTTTTAGCATTTTATTTCATTAAAAGCATAGTAAGATGCTGTATGATATTCGACTGACACAGTTATATTCAAGTTAATAAATAAGGCAATCTGATAGTTAACTATTAACAAATTTTTATGTGGATTTCTTTTGCGACTGGTTCTTACTTGTGGTAATATTTTAAAGGAGCCACAATTATTGTTGTAACTGCTTCAGTGCCAAATTACGACTCTTTTCCGAAATTCAATGCCATTTTATTTTATTTATTTTGAGCTAGAACATCTTGCAAATTATTAGAGTTATTTGAAAATAATTTTCAGTACTATTCTTGGCACGACCAAAAATAAACGTCACATCCTTACCAACTCCGGTTGTATTATTTTGTTAACTAATGAGTAATTTTAAACAAATATCTGTATTCTTCTGATAACACAGAGGTTCTTAAGTAAAAATATATCAGGTTGGTTATATTGATATATTTAATCCATTTCAACTACCAATAACAACACTGAGCACTGCATTAAAATACCTTTGTTCGTTTGCAAAGACTCATAATACCATCGGAATACCGGTAATAATTTTTGTGTTAAATTTACAGAAATACCTACAAAAACCCCAAATATTGATTCAGCGTTTGTTGTGGGCGTATTAAACACTATACGTCCTTAAAATTTTCATTTGAATACAGAACCGGAGGAAGAATCACAATACAAAACAAAATTCATTATGTTATACAGATTTCTAATAATCAATGCTTCTGATCGAACTATTTAATAGGATCAAAGTTATATGACATAAATCAGTCGGTTGTCTACATTGAAGGCTGGACAACTATTTTTCAGATGCATAAGATAGAGCTACTAAATAAATTTCATTAAGGCGATACATAAGGCACAATCTATGCAGTCTACGAGAAAGTGATTCTCAAACATTCTTGGGTTAAAATCTAAAATCTAATTATCAAGGAGATATATACAAATTTTTCAACACATAATAATAAGATTATATTATGACTTACTGCATCAGAGGACTTGTGCAAATTATTTTCATGTAGTTGATGTTTTCTAATTCAGTTAACGTTTTCACTAATCCTTCAAGTGCACTTTCTTGCTGTACTTATGTAACATCCGTAAAAATAAAAAAAATCTACGCTTTAGTGTACTTGCGCCGTTTTATAGTCAATCAAATGATAGTTAAAAAAAACTTTAATTTCTTCAATTTTGTAAATAAGTGTATTTTGCTAAAAACGCATGGTTTAGAAGTTATAAGCGGAAAACTGAAAGATCTCAAAAAGTTCTAGGGTTTTCACTTCCCCCCAAAGTAGCGCAGGTCAAAAACTAGATTCTACTCTACATACTATCCACAAACGACATACCAAAATATCATTAATTTCATACTTTTCAGGTACCTACCTCCCTTCATTTATTACCTGCCTGATTGACTATATAAAATGACACAATACAATAAAAAGAGAAACTGTTTCAATTTTCCGAGGTTTTACATCTAGCAAATACTAAAAATAAGAATCATTCCTCTCAGGTGAACTGGATCACAGTTTAAAATTTTCAGCCGAGCTTGAGTAGCTAATTAATAACGGTGCACTTCCGTTTTTTGAGTTTGATCCTATGTAAGCTACAAATTTAACCTATTAAAACACGAGCATTGAAGAAATATGAATTTATAGTAATACATTTTAAATTAATTATTTTGCTGGATTGGCTTTTAATACCATTCGAACCATAGGACAATTTTATCAATTCTTACTACTTTACGCCTATAAAGAAAAATATTCATCACAGTATATATTTGGTAATGCAATACTCCTTTTACATTGCCAGCCTTTTTTAATGTACCACCAAGTTGTATTTTAAAAATAAAGTAATAATGTGACGCGAGCTACTGCAATAATATTCTCACTTAGTGCCCCCAATGAAATCCCCGTATGAGACGACTATGGCTCCTCCGCCCAAACTTCGAGAAACATCCAGAACACCCGGGTGCATCCGCCAGAATATCGAGAATATCCAATGCACCCGCGAGAACGCCGAGACACTTCTAGAATTACGGCGCACGAGTATAAATAGGCCACAAGCATCGCTGCAGGCAAATTAGTCAATCAGTCAGTGTTGATACCGAAGGAAAGTAATCGCGCCTCGAATAAGTGTTTATTAAGTGACTCTCATATAAATTATAATTAGTGTGTTTAGTGTATGACATAAATTATTAAATAAGGACTGAATTACATATAAATCTGTAAATATAAATTAATTGTAAATATTAATTAGAATACACGTTACATTGGTGTCAGGTGTGGGGTTAAAAAAAATAAATAAATAAATAAATATACAGGAAGATGGCGAAGAAACTTTGTGAATTAAAAGTTTCAGAGCTTCGAAGAGAGTTGGAGGATTACGAACTGGACACAAGTGGGGTCAAGTCAGTGTTAGTGGAACGACTAAAAAAAGCTATGATTAACAATGGATTGGACCCGGAAACGTTCGAATTCACCGACGAAGCGTCCGCCTCTATAATTTCATCCATGGAAAACAAAATGTCGGATATAAAAAACGAAATTTCATCCATGGAAAACAAAATTTCGACGGATATAAAAAACGAAATTTCAGCCATGGAAAGTAAACTCTCGGCGGACATGGAAAGCAAATTGTCGGACGTGGAAAATAAAATTTCATCCATGGAAAGTAAACTTTCGGCGGACATAGAAAATAAAATGACGGACATGAAAAATGAAATGACATCCATGAAGACTGATATTTCTGCCGTGGAAGAAAAGATTAAAAGTATGGAGCAGAAATCGAAAGGAAGACTAGTAATAAACCGGATATTACAACTAGGCAAGCCCCGAATAACGACGAACTGGCAGAGAAAGTAGAGTTGAAACCGAAAATGGAAAACGATATTAACAGCCGAGTGAAACTGCCAACATTCGATGGTAAAACGTCATGGCCGAACTATCTTAAGCAATTCGAGGCGGCATCAAAGGCAAACAACTGGAGTGAGAAGGAAAAAGCGTTAAATTTAACTCTTGCCCTTAGAGGAGACGCTATGGATATCCTCCAGACCATTCCAGTGGAAGAGGCCGAAGATTTTGAACAACTCAAAAAGCGATTGAATATGAGATATGGCCTGGAACACCTGGAGCATCTGTACCAGTCGCAGCTGAAAAACCGCAAACAAAAACGCGACGAAACTCTGCAAGAATTCGAAGCAGACATTGCGAGGTTGGTGCGGTTTGCCTATCCATCGGCACCGGAGAATGTCATGGAATGTTTAGGGGTACAGACTTTCATCGACGGAGTTCGTGACCATGAAATGCAGAGAACTCTACGCTTGGCTCGGCATAAGACACTGGTCGACGTACTCTCTGCAGCCTTGGAGTACGAAGCAGCTACACAGGCTTCCGGAGTATACGGCAAGGTGAGGGCTGTAGCAGACGAAGAAGTTGAGAGCAAGCTCAACCAGATTGTCAACATGATGAAAAGCATCTCAAATGGAAAAGTGAAAGCTGTGAGATGCTGGAATTGTGGAGAAATGGGACATGTACGCAGTTCGTGCAAGCGACCGAGAACTGCTACAAACAAAGATGCCCAGCAGGAAAAACTAGGAAGGGTCGACCTTCAGAGGGCAGCTTCGACCCGAAGACCTTCCAAAGACTCCCTCTCTAGAAGACCATGCCCTGCAGAGCGCTCTCACTGCAGCAAAACAGAAGCTAAGGAAGCTGCGATTCGAAGAACCACGGTGACCACCGACGAATGGACACCAGAAAAGTTGGAAGAGGAACAAGAGAACGATCCCGACTTGAAGAAAATCCGACATTGGAAAAAGGAGAACTGTCGACCTACTTGGCAGGAGATTTCAAGGTACTCGCCAACGATGAAATCGTATTGGGCCCAGTGGGACTCGCTGGTTTTGGAAAACGGTTTGCTACAGCGAGTAATCGAGAACGATGAGGGTTCCGAAAGTAGAAGACAGTTGGTGATTCCAAGAACAAAGATAGCAGCAGTACTGCGGAAATTACACGACAGTCCGTCAGGAGGACATCTAGGTGTGAAGAAGACCCTCCAGAAAGTGCGAGAACGGTTTTATTGGATGCACAGTTCCGAAGATGTGAAGGACTGGTGTAAGAAGTGCACTACCTGTGCTACGACCAATGGTCCGCACGGGAGAAGAAAGGCTCCTATGAAGCAGTACAATGTCGGAAGCCCTTTTGAACGCATTGCCCTGGACATTGCCGGACCGTTTCCACCGACAGCAAATGGCAGCAGGTACATTTTGGTGGTGATGGACTACTTCACAAAATGGGTAGAAGAGTATGCCATTCCAAACCAAGAAGCCGCAACGGTTGCCAACATGCTTGTGAATGAGTTCATTTGCCGATATGGAGTGCCCCTGGAAATACACAGCGACCAGGGCAGAAACTTCGAAAGCCAGCTGTTCCAGGAAGTTTGTGAAAAGCTCGGCATGAAGAAAACGAGAACTACGGCTTTGCACCCACAGTCGGATGGGATGGTAGAGCGAATGAACAGAACTCTTGGCAAATACCTGTCTAAAGTGGTATCTAACCATCAGCGAGATTGGGACCAATATCTCTCGCTATTCGCGATGGCCTACAGATCCGCCATCAATGAGTCCACCGGCCAAACACCAGCAAGAGTTCTGTTCGGACGCGAAATGAGATTACCCTGCGACCTTGAATTTGGATGCCGACCCGGAGAAGACATAGCTGGTGAAGATTACGTGACCCAGCTGAGAAAAAGAATGGACGACGTACACGAGCTGGTTCGATCGAATCTTCAGATCGCTAGCGATAGGATGAAGAAAAGGTACGATACGCAAGCTACGGAAGGAGGTTTCCACGGAGGAGACAAAGTCTGGCTGCATAACCCAAGAAGACAAAAGGGTTTTTCTCCAAAGTTGCAGAAAGCTTGGGACGGTCCGTACCTCGTAAAGAAAAGAATCAACGATGTCATCTATCGTATCAGCAAGATCCCAAATGGAAAGCCAAAGGTGGTACACCGTAACCGATTAGCGCCATTCGAGGGTGACCACGATGAGGAAGTGAACCAGCTTCAGGAAGTAGCCGATCCTGCTTTTGTAGAATTCATGGGTGCTTATGGTGGTACCGGAAAAGCGAGATTCGGCGTCACCACCGAGAGACGACAAGACCTGCTTACCGTTCCGGAGGAATACTCACTGGCAATAAACATCCCTGCCAGCGTAACCGATGCGCGCGGACTGGCATCTCTGTTTATAAAGAAGAGTGGCGCACGACCTTTGGTAAACCAGTTACCAGTACCAGGTAAAGCTTTGAAGCTGCAAAATGGCTCCCGCTACAATTTCCACCTAGTGACGAGGAACACCTTCGACGAAAGACCAACGTACGAGGATGTCTGGGAAGCATTACGAAGCCTGAGGGAGCATGTGCTTGAATTGAACGTGTACAGGCTAGCCATGCCCAAGATTGAATGTAGGCATTTAGATTGGCGAATAATCCGTAACATGGTAGAAGTAATCTTCCGAGACACCGAAGTGCAGGTACTGGTTTGCGGCCATGCTCGGGAGACACAGCCAACAGAGAAGACGGTCGCATGTTACTTCCATACAACTGGAAAATGCAACAAGGGGACCAGTTGCCGATACAGTCATCTCGTTCCAGTTTCCTAGCTAGTTCCAGGAGGAACTGTCTCTTAAGGAGGGGGCAATGTTACGCGAGCTACTGCAATAATATTCTCACTTAGTGCCCCCAATGAAATCCCCGTATGAGACGACTATGGCTCCTCCGCCCAAACTTCGAGAAACATCCAGAACACCCGGGTGCATCCGCCAGAATATCGAGAATATCCAATGCACCCGCGAGAACGCCGAGACACTTCTAGAATTACGGCGCACGAGTATAAATAGGCCACAAGCATCGCTGCAGGCAAATTAGTCAGTCAGTGTTGATACCGAAGGAAAGTAATCGCGCCTCGAATAAGTGTTTATTAAGTGACTCTCATATAAATTATAATTAGTGTGTTTAGTGTATGACATAAATTATTAAATAAGGACTGAATTACATATAAATCTGTAAATATAAATTAATTGTAAATATAAATTAGAATAAACGTTACAATAATTACAAAAGTAGCCACATACTTCAAAAGTTTAAAAGAAAAAGAGGTTGATAGTATTCTATAAAAAGATAGCAAAAGGAGGAAATTATTATTGAACAGATCTGTGGAGAATATGAGAAGTTCCACGGTATTTATTTCTTCTAATGAAAAAGTTCTAATAACATAGTCCATTTGGACATTCTTAGGTCTATGAGTATTTCAATTAATTCGAAATACGATCACTTTATTGAAAACATTGATTGATTGTAATGAGAAAATGAAATTAAATGTTTTTATTATTTCATATCGGCCGTGAGAAATGAGATATTGATAATAATTATTGCTTTAATCTTCATTATATGAACAGAACACAATATGGTATAGTTTAATACACAATTTTGGAGTACCTAAGTATGCTTTTTATGGAATAATAAATAACTTAAATCACAAAATTTCGTTTTTTTATGCTAACAATAATGGAATAAATATATTCAAAAAAACCGATTTTGTATTCTCCAGCGTTATCGATATTGAAAATTTGTGCCGAGTATAGTCATACAAAGACTTTTTTACTTAAATTACATGGTTTATCATTTATAAAAAGTCTTTGATTCAACTTTTTATTACAGACTGCATGGATTTGTGTAGGAATCTTTCACAATAATTGAACATTAAACAAACTATTGCCTTTTAAATATAACATTAATACAATTTTTTTCATAGTCCATTTTCTTCATGTTAATAATTTCTGGACCTATAGCGTTATTTAACCTGAATACACTATCTAATATCTATTAAATGACGGCGTTTACTGAATGAATGTAAAATATGCATTTCTGTATATGTATAGAAGCGAACATAAAATAGAACTAAGAAAATAAAATCTGCAAATATTATTTTTCGATCGCGTTAATCAGCAAAAAGCAATAAGCTCTCAATCCTTAAATCAAGTATTAGTCAACTTTATTTTGCCAATCCTGACAATTTAAATACGTTCATGGAATCAATAATGTAGATTCAATAAATATTGTAAAATTTTATAACAATTTCGTTTTTATTTATATCAAATATTAATACTTTTGTATTTGTCCAAAATTTTTGTTCAATTCTCTATTTTGCCAAATATATTGGTGAAACAGATATGCAATTGAATAATTAGTTAAAGGTCAATTATTCTAAAAGAAACCTACAGGTGAACATCAAGTGAAACACTAGGTATCATGATGATGAAACATGAATGGTGAGACAGAGTCACTGCTGGCAGTGAATTTAAATCATCGAATTGATCATCTTTCGAAAATGTAACTCATATTGTAAAAAATAGATTTCATTTCAAAAACAAATTGAATGATTTGTATTTTCTAAGAATCTTTCCATCTAAATAGTCACTATGAACAGTGTGTTGCCAATGACTTAAGCACCATTATTACATTCGTTATATTCTATTCAAACCTAACCATAATACGATATTTGAAGTATTTTGAAAATGACCATTAGGCGTTAATAGAACCAAGAAGTAATCGTGTTAATACTTCTTCTGTGAAACAAATTAATATCATTGTTTAACTTTGTATTTATTAGTTGCATAAAGTTAAAATTAGTTTATTGATTAAATCATTTAATTTAGAAGATTTAGCTCTAACAGAGATTCATATAAAATTTAAAAGAGGCCGCACATTCATTTTCAACTGTTTATTGGTGGATTTTAGTCAAAACGTATTGATACTAACGTCTATAAAGTGCTACTATTGTAATAGCAATTACGTTATAAAGGAATTTTCTCAAAAACGGTATTGGTTTAAAAAAAATAGAATTGAGTGCACTGCCTCAAAAGAAACCAAATTTGTCAAAATCTACCTATCGGTAGAACTTCTTCAGATCAGCAAGACGAAACCATTTGAGAAATAGATCTGATTTGAACAAAACACAAAAAAAGCAACCTTCATCATATGTTCATTAAATAATTTACTTAACACATTTTTTCAAATAGCCTATTATGCTGTATAAGTTTGTGTTTTAGGTTTATTGTGGCTACAAATTGAGGATACCAAACACATCTTATATAAGTGATTACCATAAATATATCAAATTACCTCATAAATGTAATTAACGTTTCAATTTATATCTAATATAAACCTTAAAAATCCAAAATACATATTTTAAAATAATGAATTTTTCTTTTTTAAATCATTCGATTTAGATTTTTTGATAAGCTACATTTTTGAAAGATGACGTGACTCAAAACTATAGACTAAAGGAGTCAACCGACTGCTAAATGACATAACAATTTTCTTTTTTTGTTCCTGAAATCTTTGTACCATAATTATTTTGTACACTTACTGGTTAAACTTTAAATACAGAGCAAATCTCTATCTAATATAAATACTCTGCAGACATCTCTCTTCTTGGACAATAAATAAAATATTTCTCAAACAATTTTTTAAACCAACAACTTTCTATAATGGAAAGGCCATCCATATATTTATTAGAATCATGTCATAATCTAAACATTTATATTATGTAAAATTACAGGCAACTCTTCCTATACAGTATATAAATATTGCCGATATCATTTTTGTAACCTGTTCAAATAAGGTATGAGGTTGACTCCTGAGTAAATAAATATGTGCATTTTGCAAGTCCAATTACAAAAATAACACTACTCTACAGATTTTTAAAAATAATTATTTCTATTGTAAAATTTTTTCGAAAAATCCGAAAAACATCGATTTTATGGACTAGATCTGGTGTTTAACGTCAAATGACAGATTCACGATTTGTTGCTTTTGATAAGTAAGTACTACGGAAAATTATAACCTGTCGATTGATCTTAAGAATATTGGTATGTCTACTATCATCGACAAATAAAAAAAAATTACTTTTTTGGCTATCTTTGCCGAAATGTAATTATTTCGGGTTACAGTTCTGAAATTTGACATTTAAAAAAATATATTATTTGCCAACATCTTTTTATCATACCAATATTGTTCAAGAAAAATTAAATTTGAGAACGACCGCTTTACGATAATACTGTTTCAAACACTTTTGTGAAGCTTTTATTTATAGAGAAAGTTATCCTGATATGAAAAAAAATTTATATTCGGATTGAAGGGAAAATTTTACTATAAAAATAATGATTTTTATTATTTATGGAAATTCTTGTAGAGGAATGTGATAACATTAAAACAAATATGTAAATTTAACAGTATATTCTTGCAAATGTAAATAATTTTATCCTTTACTGCAATAATTACATTTAATGCCTAATTTATCTCAATAAAATTAAATATAAATCTTTATTAATGTTTGCTCATCAGCAAGAATATATTTATAAAATTAATTTGGAAATGAATAACAATAAATAGTTCACAAATAAAACAAAATTATATAAAATTGATAAATATATATAAAAAAAAATTAAATTGATTTAAAAAATGATATTACTCAAAAATTAACTTGGACTTTAAGGCAATACATGGCGCTGAAATTACGTGTTTAAACAAAATACGTCTGTCTCGTTTTTTTATGAAAATATGTATATCTACATTGATGAAAAATATGTTTATATGCATTTATTAAATGTAATGCTTTTTGCCAAAAACAGTCCAAACGCTAATACCACCATCACAATTAATATAACCATTTCAATTTATTTCAACCAAATTATAACTTAAAGATAATTTTCCAATCATAAAACGTGGAAAATGAAAGATTTTTATTGTTATGGTTTCATTCCGAAATATCCATCCTGATAAACTGAAAACTTGGGCTGTTTTTAGCTACAATCGATTATTATAACTGAAAACTAGTTCATTCCACTTCTCATGTCACAACTGACAATTAGTATTAGAATAAAACTAAATTACCCACGTTAGCTCGTTACCTAGTGCTCTGAGACACCATTTTCTTTTCTGACAAAAATGTTGTAATATTAGTACTTTTTTTCATTACATTGTAAGGGAATAACTGAAAATTTGGGAAAGTAATTGTTGATCAAGTCAATTAATTGTGGATAATGTAATGTGAATTTCGAAATAAATTGTATAAATATCAGAGCAATGATTTTAATTAATAATAACTCTCAGTTAATGCTCGAGTGTATTATATCTTTAACTCTCGTCAATTGATGGATTAGTTACCGAAAGGTATGACCTAAATATGATTTTATATTTCAAGTTGACTTGTTTTTGAATTTTTTGAGTGTTTATTTCGGATATTTTTGTTTCTCTTTATAATTTAGGTTAAAGTCAGTCAGTAGATGGATCCACGTGATACAGTAAGAACAAAATATTATTATTAACCTAAATTAAGTGGGCAACTAAGTTTTTTGGAAAAAACTTGAAACGAAACATTACTATAAATGAAAGTAGCCAAGCAAGTATTATTAGAGACTTCCAATTTTATAGATACCATAACAATCAGTCCTTTTAACCTTTCGTTTTCCATCGTTGTCAATATTTTCTTTCCTCTATCGCTTACTAAGTTTTTAAAAATATAAAACATTGTTATTGTTACTAGTCAAATTAAAGATTTTTCAATTAAAACTAGGTATTTTTTATATACATTTAAAATAAAAGCAGCCTTGTAAAACTCATAATTTTCATTCCATTGCATTCAAATATTTTTAGAATCGGAGAGAAGCAAAAGTCTATCGTTTCACAAATCGCAGGTTATGGTTTAATTTTATTCAAGGATCAAGTGGCAAATGTTTTCAATAGGATTTTAATAAGAAAACTTAGCGCACCGTTGGATTTGTATTGGTTTCAAATGGTTTGATACTGAATTGTTTTATATGTATATTTCTAATAAAAAAATTGGATTACAATCATATTTTCCACAAATTTTATAAAACTGGTTTAATGGAGTATAATTATAAAAATGAAGCTTTTTTAAAGGAGTCTTGTAACTTGATATTTTAAACATAAGACAATAGACTTTTTTCCTATCCATGCCTAGAAATATTTGTTTCTAATGGTTTGTGCAAATAGGGTGATTCTATTATAAATGGTTCAAACTGTAGATATATTTTACTTTATGTGATGCGAGTTATATATCGTTTGGTTTGTTTTTTATTTTATTCAGCTGCGGAAATGTCTAATGGCAGAAACTATATCGTATAAAAAATGAGTAGACTATTAGCTACACATTCAGTTTAAACATCAATAGTTCTTCAAGGCAGGATAGTCTATTAAAAAGAGGTTATGTTAATCTTATATTTCAATGCGCACGTGTAAATACAGTGCCTCATCCAATCGAAAAATTTTCGATGGCACACGTCAAAAATAGCACTGTTCATTGTCGCTACGTCAGAAATCACTTCACTCCCATTCTTATTCGGACGGCTGCTAATTTTTGTTCAACTTTCTAATATCCACTTTCCCCCTCATTTTGAAGTAATTTTACTCCATTTGCCCAAAATACGGTGCTTTCAATCCAAGAATTAAACAATTAAATTGCACGTTTTGGAATTTTTGCGATCTCCATTCCTTTTTTAAATGCTTCATTGTTATATTTTTCGTTTTGTTTTTTGTTTTGCACCAGCCCTCAGACTTTTTAAATCCGTGTTTAAGCGGAAAGGCACCTTAAATGGTATTTTAGTTCAGTCCTGTCCAGTCTTACCAATTAAGTAAGCATATCGCCAAGAAAGGTTGTTATATAAAAGTTTTTATAGAGGCTTAAAAAATCTACGTATAATTTGATTCTTAATAATGAATAAATCGAGTTTTACGTCTTCCTAACAACTGTTTTTTTCTATATATTTCTTCTATAGGTGCCGTCGTGTTAGTTAATAAAAAAGAGTAATATAATATTGTTCACAGCCAGCTTGATGGTGCTAACGTCATACTGTCTAATTCTCTGTCCATTTCTTCTCCTATATACAACGAATAATAACCGGACAGTTGAAACTTCGTAGCACCACCCTTTCCGGGGTAACCGGGGGGGTCATGTAGACTATGTTTTTAAGTCGACATCCCATATTTCTGCTAAGAATGGGGGTAACTTTTTGTTTTTTAGTTTCAGACTAAAGCACATTTTTGAATTTTGATTACCCAATGTCCTCAGCTCTGTCAACACTGAGAGGAGTTTCGCGAATACCGTTCCAGGCCTTGGTTTTCTTCTATTGTCTACGTAAGCTCGTAGTGCTTCTAAATAAATCTCTTGAATTTTTTCGACTTTCCAACCCTCGATCAAATCTGGGCGTTCTGAAAAAAAATCCGTTCATTATAATCTAATTTAATTAATTACAGTAATGCAGAGATGGAAAGACACTATTGGTAAATGTCACCGAAGACTCAATTATGTACATTATAGATTATTTAAAAATAAAAAATCTAGGCAGCTATTATAAAACCTTGATCAATTTTGAAATCAGTACACGATACCAAACAATTTATAACAATTGTGTATTTAATAACTGTTCATTCAAATAATTTAATTGTATCAATAAATATAATAATTGTTGTTGTTCATTCAAATATTCGGTCGTTAATTTATCTTACGGAAAAACACTTGAGCTTTTCTATTAAGGATAAATTTCTTTTTGTAAGGAACAATTTTGCAAATAAGTAATTTTGATAAAAAACTGGCATTTCACAAAGTCGTGAGACCGAACTGATTTGCAAAATTGTTCGTTACAAAAAGAAATTTATCCGATAAAAAAAGCTCTCGTGTTTTTACTGTTGACAATTTAATTCATGTATAAAAAATCCCATAAGCCGCGTGATTTTGTCATTATGACAGCGAAAAAAGTTTGCCCTAACTTTTCCAGCGACAATAACGGAACCTAACTTTTGAAAGCATGACAACCAGCATTGTAAACAAATTTTTGATGACGTTATGTCAATTTTTCTCAAACTTGCGTTGTCAGAAAAGTTTTCATTTGTGGAAAGTTCTGAAAATCAAGCTATTTTTAATAATTGTGTTTTTAACAATTGTACTTTTCTGTTAAATTAAATAAACTGATTTACATCTCATTTTTTAATTTATTGATTTACATATTCATTAAATTGTCTTACCGAATTACACTCTAGCTTTTTTTGACATTTATAATTCGAATTTTGTTGCCATTAGGTAAATCAACTTAAAAAACTCGTAATAATTGTTACTATAAAACCTATTGGATGAAATGGAGGATATAATAAAAATTACACAGTCATTCTATTCCAGTGCTTCAACAGATTATCTGGAATAATGGCTATTACACAAAATACAGATTTTTTTATATAGATATAAATGTTATTAAAATCAATAATTACCAGAAAAAATGACAATTGCAGTTAGCAACGCATATTCAGCATTGTCGACTTGCATCGAGTACATCGTCCTACAAAAATGGAGCAGATCTTCGATAGTTTCTCCCATGCCAGCAAGGTTATAGCTATCTCTAGAATACGGTTGGTTATTGACAAACAAAATGGAGTCTGTATTATAATCATATCGCCTAGCCATCCTGAACATCATTACTTCACTTGAACACGCCTAAACATTTAAAATAAGAATTAGAATAATCGGAATAAATTTTTATGTTTTTAAAAGGAATATGAATTTTCAATATTGATTAGTCATCATTCTAATTTTTTTGTAGTCGTATATTATCGTTTCAGCTCAATATTTTTTTTATAGAAAAACCTATCAACGACAGCTACGAAATCAAACACTACAAATTTGGCGGTTAGTAAACATATGGAAGCATTTGGTCAATATGGGAAATTTTTACGCAGCTTTGTGGGCAAGTGCCTCATATTGGTGTAAATATTGTTTTGTTTTTGGAAAACTGTTTTAAACTTGTTCTCTCCTGTCAAAAAATTGGACCTCTTAGCCTCTTTTGAGGCTTCAATTCTATCTGTAGTTTGTTTATTAAAAGAGCATGTTGTTAGAATTGTTCAAATGTTAAAAGTAGCTCACATGATTCCGTCATCCAATATTCCATTCTTTTGGTAGCAGATGATAAATTGTTGCTATATATTTTTGTTTTCTAAATATATTCGTTTCCGTACCCTTTGCACCACTCTTGGTTGATGTTTGGCTTGCAGGGATAGGGAAGAGAAATGTTATTTGCAGCAAACATTTGAAGCTAAATTAGAGATATATACTTATCCTTCTTAATCTTAGCTAATCCATATGTATTCCATGTAGTTATGGACTTCGTCCAAGGCCATCTGCTCACACACACAACTAACGCTTGTATCAGATAGACAGTTGCGGGTGGGTTAATTTGACAGCAAAACATCCAGTGATTTTAAAGTCATCATCATCGCTATCGTCCCACTTAATTTTGTAAAGGTAACTTTTGACAGTTATATGTCTAGAAAGACATCTCATAAACATTGTATTTATTTTTCTGTCGATATAACTTCTCTCAGACAAGGGTGAAGTGGGGGTAGATGGGGTTAATTACGAAGCTAATAAGTGCATGATAAAAAGTAAACTTACCTTTAAAAGTGATATTTGATCTTCTCGTAAAAGTTTATCAAAACCTGGTAACCTTTTTGCAAATTCCACAATAAGCTGTACAGTTAATATTGTAATTTCAGTTATATGTCTAAACCGAACATCACACTGGTCTTCTCCTTCCATTGGAGCATTCTAAAAAAAAATTATTGAATTAAATTGTATAGTAATGTAGTGTAAGTTAAAAAAAGAAGAATAAAAATTATAAACAAATAAAAGTTATTCTGTACAGACTTGATAAACAAGCCAAAAAGAAGACAAACTTATATTTTCCGGAAAAAACTGAACGTTTTCAAATATTTTTGTTATAATTAGGTTAGTACTTTTAGTACCATACATAGGAATTTTTGACAAGGTTAAGAAATAAACTACAGATCTGTAAATAATGTACTTACCACAATTCGTTTGACATCTTCTTCTGAAGGGTGTTCATATTCGTTTTGGAAATAAACAAGTCGATGTATAAGTTCTTCTTGCTCAGGAGATATAGCTTTGATAAGCCCATTTGTTGTACCCTTTTCCGAATCCGAAAGCTGAAACAAACACAAATAGGACTGCTAAAAATAAATAAATCTTATTCATTAATCAAGCTTAGAACGATTTAAATAAAAATTGCATTAAGCGTGAAACACGATTTTTGCAACATTAAATTTTGTATTTAATTTTGAATCGTGAATCAACGACGATTTGTAAATAAATGTAGCAATTTTTCATTCAAATGATTGTGTCTCCTTGTTGGGTATAAAAGACTGCATAGAGAAGCATTAGATCTGATCACAATCAAGTATTGTTAAAAAATTGATATTAAACTGAAGAAAATATTAAAACGTATTAACTTGCAAAGGATTAACTTAAAAGGTAATATGAAAAAAAAAAATGTTTGGTTGTGAAGAAAAATTGAAAGATATTTTATACAAAGAAAATAAACATTCTCATCTTTCTAGGCACCGTCCACATACCAAGAGCAATTCAACCTGTGCAAATAACCTACATAATCAACCTTGATTACGAAACTGTTTAGTTGGATAAGGATATCATAACACGAATCACATTCATTATCGTCATTTTTAAAATCGGTTAAGTAGTAGTTTTCGAATTCATCCATTACAAACAAACAAACATCCATATGTTCTTTTTAATGATATTAGTATTGATAAAGCAATTGTCAAACATAGAAAAATAGTAATTCCCTCCATTCAAAATCCACAAAAAAATAATTCAAATTTGACACATATAAATTCTACTTTTTTATCAATTCATTATTTTCGGTACATTTTATCAACATTTCATCCACACAATATATAAAACTATAGGACCCGACGGACGCCCAGTGAGCATTTTATTCCTAAGAGGGTAGTGTGTCTTTGACGTCGCTGTTACGTCGCAGTTCCTTTAATTTGCGTCAAATTGCACACAAAATATAGAATGATGTCACACAATTACACACAAATAAGGAATTGTGCGTTCTATTACACGGTGTGGGAATTGCGTCCACACACAAGGCACTTAAACTGAGGCGTCACGCGAAGTGGGCATTGTGTTAACACAATATAGGCACTGTGTCTGTGTCTTTCAGATACACAAATAGGTAACTTAGTGTGACATAATGTAGGCACTGCGTCCTTAAAGTTGAGGAGTTCATAGATGTGTGACACAATGTAGTAATATTACCTACCCAAAGTAGGTACTGTGTCTGAACGTTCCAAACACACAAATTAGGAATCTTAGTGTAACACATTTTAGGCACTGTGTCCTTCAAGTTGTGGAGTGGATACATGTGTGACGCAAAGTAGTAATATTACCCAGGGTGTGTCTAAAGGGTCGCATCTCAGCTCTGTGTAACACAATGTAGGAATTGTTACCATAACTTTTCCATACTATGAATAACACACCCAGCAAGTCAGAATGACTCATCGTGTCAGTGACGGCGTGATATTCATATTCATGTTTATAACAATGTCGTCTTCTGATAAACGTCGAAATTTCAAAACAACTTCATCATACTACGCCGAGCCATAGCCGAGGCGAGTGTAAAATTCATAATTTTCTTATGTAATAATAAAAATAAAGAAACTCGCCCGACTCCATCTCTCGCTGTTACGGCACTGGCGGGAATGTAATTAAAATACGCGTCAAGACTTGTCGGTGTGTAGATACAGTCCGACATTGCGTTGATTATTATTAGGGAATTATGGCTGCAGACACAAATTAGGAACAGTGTTAAACAATTCCTTATTTGCATCACCTATGAAACAGAGTGGGAAGTGTGTGTTACACAGTGCCTTTGATGTGTCTTTCGACACATTTAAGGCACAGATAGGGAATTTTTGTGTCGCGGCCATATTTTCTTTTTTTACTTTTTTAAGCGAACTTTAATATATTTACTTGTGCCAAATAAGACAACCATTTGAATAATTATTAATAAAAAGGAGTTAAATATTGGTTATTAAATGAATTTTAACTTATTAAATGGCCAAAAAATTGTAATACAATAAAACACTTTTTTTCGTTAAATCTAGTTTTCGAAGTTATTTTAGTAATAAATCATTATTTTCGAGGCCCCTTTCACTATTATTATTAAACCGAAAAAGTACACGAAAAATCTTTCGTACCAAGAGAAAAGCGACTTTCGCATGCTGGAAATATTATTTACAAAAATTGATGGTCCACCATTTTGACATTTTATATTCTATTTGAGTTACTATAATACTGACTCCGTACGTCCTTTATTAGCAACTCGTCTGATATGGAAGAACCGTGTGGAGTGCTTAGGAATTAATCCTATACAATTGAATACATGAGTTCCCTAATTGTGTCACGAGTTTCCTTGTACACACATAGTAGGATTTGTGTCAGGAACTGTTACGTAATTGTGTCGGCATTGTGTGATTAGCAAATGACCAAATGAAGACACGCGCACTGAAACAATTCCGTAATTGTGCCCTAAATGTGTCGTGTCACGGTGCTTCACTTCCCACACATAGTAGAAACCGTAGAGGTAACAGTTTCGACACAGTGGATGTAGCCCGACACATAGATCTGACACAATTACGAAACTATTCCTTAAATGTGACATAATTTTGCTCTCTGGGCGCTGTCTAAAACCTTGCCGTGCTTATAACATATAATGTAAATTTGGACTATTTCATTTTGATCGAAAAATATTTTGGGTCGAAAAATTGGATGATCATGATTATTTTTTGAAAGAAGCAATTTCATCTCCGATTTTCCTGAATTTTCTTAAAATTTTCCGGGAAAACCTTTTTTTGCAAATTTGACCAATTTCTAAAAGTGGCCGTACCAAAAAAACCCCTCAATGCAAAATTTCAACAAAATCGAAAGTCAAAAATTTATTTTTGGGTTTCTTTCCAAAGAGATCCCTTCAAATGAATATAAGGAATTTCCTATGTAAAATTTCAACAAAATCGGTCCAGCCGTTTAACAGGAGTTCAGTGAGAGCCCCGATTGCACGCCTCCTACCGGGATCAATTGTGAATCTAAAACATCCAGGTACTCACTCAAACCCAAACAAAATTTCATCTAAATCGGTCCAGCTGTTTAAGAGCTGTTGCACACGTAGAGAAGAATTATATAAAGATAAATACAATTTTTGTTTTTGAACAATTTTTACGACCACTGTGTAACTTAAGCAAGAATAACTATCAGACACAACGACAGCCGGCGACTATTTGGTCTGCGATTTTCAAAATATCTCTTTGCACGGCTGCTTTGGCCTAGTGGGCCTGATCAGTGATAACAAGCAGCCACATAGACTGGTATTTGGTAAGTAAAATAAAATTTTTACTAGAATTAAATGATAAATATAATATAAAATTTTATCCAGAGGCTACTTTTACGTTGATAATAAACATATCAAATTTAAGATCCCTACCGTTCCTGGGGCACTGCGAGGTTTACAAGGGGAACAAAAAATTTTTGTAATGTAGTTCGAAATAAAACACTATTTATTAAAACATTTTAGGAATAAAAGATGAAATAAAAACATAAAAAACATTGTGGTTTCATTTCCCAAAATAAATAACAAAAAGAATAATGAGCATTGCACAATTTTTTTACCACATATTACTGATTTTTTAAATAATTACGGACGATATTTAAGCAATGCCCAAATGAGGCCCAGAGATATCTTGAGCAAATCTCGATGTAAGCCGAAGTAAGCCATGGTGGTCAAAATTTGATTATCAAACAGAAAACTATGCTTGAATCTGAGTCAAATCTGAGAACAAGCAAAGCATCGCTTATAAATATGGGCGTAAGCCTATAGGACCCCAAAAGTGAGAGATAGACGAAGCTACAGACATTCGAAGTTGACAAAACTAGAGATACTTTCAAAAGAGATTGAAGCTACATTGAGTCTAAAGTAACAATGAGGGATGTTAAAAATTACTGAATTACAATTAGGTAAGAAATATGAGCAAAATATTTACTTCTGGTTCCGTTTTTATCAGATCTGGAGATCCATTTGTAGTACTGTTTGGTTTGTCTTTTTCCTTTTGAGCTTTCTTTTCTTTTCGCTTGACTGCGCATTGTACTTCCGGTACAACGCATTCCGGCCTCATTCCAACACTCAAACATTTTTTTAGTCGACATTCTTGACATTTCCGCCTCATGTACATGTCAATTTCACATCGGTTTCCATATTTGCACTGATATACTGCGTTTTTCGTTATACTTCTCCTAAAGAAACCTGTAGAAAAATAAAAAAGAGCATTAACTCAATTAAAATTTTTACGAAACACACATTTTTTGGAAAAATAAATAACATTTTTCTAGCCATAATAAAAATATATATACCATACGCAGTGTTTATAAAATTTTGAGTTTTAACAATAAGTCATAGTCTAACGTATTACAACAAAATATTATATGTTTATTTTTAATCGGGTTAATGACAATCAATTTTGAGGTATCTGGCATAATTAATATAATTATTACTATTATCATAAAAAACTAAATATTTACTCAAGAAAAAATCAGCATTTACTCAATTCCATTTTAAATGGAGCTGTTTTTAAAAACAGGGGGCTATGAAAATAATATCAGCCATTAACTTCGACGTGATTAAGCAAGATGAACGGAAATGGACAGAGGACAACATCAAGGGCAAACCTGGTGAGAAGATTTGGTATACAGACGGATCCAAGTTCAAGGAAGGAACTTGTGTTGGAATACAAAACACACTGCACAATTTGCTTATGGATGAGAGAAGTCAGATAGCCAAAGTGGCTACGAAATTACTTTACCCATTGATCTGTCGTAATAGCCGTCTGTCAGTAAACAACAAATTGTTGCTTTATATACAGGTTATACGACCGACAATGGTGTATGGTTATCCCGTGTTCTGCTCCACCACAGATTGTCTTTTTAATTGAATGCAAGTTGTGCAGAACAAATGCCTCAGAATGGCAATCTATAAAGGGGTGAGACTGAATTACCTCCTAAAAACCACATGGCTTCACCAGCAAACAAGTAGAATATATTAAAACGTACATTACAGCTCTGGTAGTACGGTACTATGAGAACTATCTCCCAGACACTCTCAAACGTAGAATTTAAAAAAACGCGCAGGACGTTACAAAGGCTACAGTCTCCTTCACGCTAACATCTCAATGCAGTTCTAATCGTTATAATCACCCTTTTTATATATACTTGTTCATTAAACAAATTTTAATAACCATAAATTAGACCATAGTATAAATGAAGGTGGATGAGAGAGCAAGAATGGGGTTGTACAAAGGTCTGAACGAGGTGTGAACGGGTTTATATATATTTTAGACAGTTTCAACATTAACATAATTAATTTTATTTAGAATATATCTGATGCCTTAAATATGTGATCCAGATTTTCAATAGCTTTTCAAGGGTAAGACAAAAATGTTAGCTGTTAGGTTCGACCGGATCTATTATAAATCATAAATCACCTAAATAAACGGATAATGCTAATAGACCTGTAGCCCATGACACATGTAGGCTTCATTATTTCGAATGGAAGCCGTTTTCACCACCGAGTTTCATGTGAAAAGCAAATAGAATACGGATATTGCCCAAGGTCCAAACTGGATAATCAACGCTACAGTGGACATTGAAACTAGAACAATTAACTTATGGATGCCGTGTACTTGGATGCATTCCTTGGGTACTATTTTATCATGAAAAACAACATGGCATACAAATCCAAGTGATTCTAAGAGTAGATAAGCAATGGTTAAAAATTGATAAAAAGGTGAAAAAAAAAACAATTAACTTATGTATGCCGAAGAGAGTTTAGATTTTGTTATCTTAGTAGATGTTAAAAACATTAGTGGCATACATTTTGCGGCGATACTTCATTTGTTAATAATTTTCCAAATATGATATAAAAGTGATAATTAGAAACAATTAACTAATGGATGTCAAAGGTAACAGTTTAATATTATTATAACGCCTTACAAAGCTCTTCAGATATACCAACCCCGTTTAATTCAATGTCTATCGGGGCATATAGCCCGAGAAGTAGTTGTTGCTTCTTAGTGAACGGTCTCTTTTTTGAACAGTATTTTTCAAAAACTTTATAAGGCGTTATAATAGTATTAAACTATTACCTTTGACATCTATTGATAACACGCTTTACTAAAACATGACAATTTTTACAGGTAACTGTAATTAAGTAAATTAACTAATGCTTGAAACTTTTTGTATACAGTGACACATTTCTATTCTAATGCTAACTGCAGATTGGCTTCCAATTCCGTATACTACTAATTGTTATAAAGTAAAAAATATTAAGGATTCTCGAACAATTAACTTATGTACTTGTATGCTGTTAAGTATTAATAATCAACTAATTATTTCCATGTATTTTTCCATCGTGGCATACAATTTAATGCGCTATAAAGTGAATAAAATCAATTTACAAAAAATATATAATCGTGAGCGTTGAGTTGCAATAGCCGCGTAATATAAGCAGTCACTATATGACTACTTAGGTTGTCATGGAATTTCTTTTTAGAAGAAGCAGGACACTTTGAGGAAGTGGATTTCTAATAAGAGGGAAATATCCAATGACATTGACCAATACGATGAGGTGTCACATCATGTTTTGGACCAACCCATAACAAGAACCTTAGGTTTGGTGTGGAATATAGAAAGTGATAGTTTACAGTATGTAGTGAAAATAGATAGTAGCTTGAAACCTACTAAAATAAATGAATTATCAGCAGTGGCAAGTGTTTTTGACCCATTGGGATTGGTCGGTCCAGTTATAATCGAAGCAAAAATGTTCTTGCAGAAGTTGTGGAGTGAACGATTAGATTGGAATGATGAATTACCCAAGAAGTTATATAGTCATTGGACAAGGTTCTATAGTGAATTAATAAGTTTGAATAAAATTAATATACCAAGGCAAACAATTTGTTGCCATCCAGTGCTAGTAGAAATTCACGGTTTTAGCGATTACTCTGAGCGTGCTTACGGTATTTGTATATATTTAAAAACAAAAAATAGTGACGAAACTGTGCAAGTGCGGCTTTTATGCGCCAAATCGAAGGTAGCGCCCTTGAAAACTATTACATTGCCCAGACTGGAACTCTGTGCTGCACTTTTACTTTCAAAAGAGTTATGCGGAAAACCATCGAATCGTTAAATATGGAAATTCACACTATACGCATTATTGGACTGATTCTCAAATAATATTAGGGTATGGACAGAAAGAAAGCGGGTTACCTGCTCGCTGGTTACCGGCGCTGATCGGCGCCTGAATTTACTTATGGTTGATAAACGTAAGCGCACAGAGACAAAACAGGCTGAAGCTTGTCGGCGCGTGTGGCAAGGCATTGTTTTTTAAAAGTTGTCTTATCGAGCTTTAAATTTAAAAATTTTTGTAAAGACTGGCAGTTTCAACATGTAACCTCAAGTCCACACTATCCTAGATCAAATGGCATGGCAGAAAGGTATGTTCAAACATGCAAGCAATTACTTAAAAAAGCTGATGATTCAGGCACAGATCCGTTCATTAATACTGGCTACATATTTTGTTTCTTTGGTCAGTGTTCTCACAAATAAACCATCATCTTCACTCTCTTGACTGTCATTGTCATTATCTTGGCTGTCTAACATATGTAGATTTTTTCTTTTTGGACACATTTTCTCAAAGTGGTTGTAAGCATTGCAGTTTCTACACTTTTTTCGGTATGCCGGACATTTCATACCATTAATCCAACCACATGACTTACATTTTTCTCTCTGTTCTCCTCTTTTTTCGTCATCCTTTTTAACTTTTTTCACTTCTTTTTGTCTACGAACACCATGAACTTCTGAAAATGCTTCCTGGTTCAACTGTTTAGACCGCATTCCAGCTAATTCAGCAGCCTTGCAAATGGAAATACACTTGTTTAATTCTAGACTTGCCTCACGTAGTAAGGAATCTCTAACTCTATTATCTAAAATTCCACATACTACTCTGTCTCGTATAAGACTGTCTCGAAGATCTCCAAAGTTGCAGTTCATGCTCAACTTTTTCAAATCAGTGATGAACATATCTACGGTTTCACCCTCTTTTTGTTTTCTACTATGAAACAAGTGTCTATTTATTGTTTCGTTTTCTTTGGGCTTAAAATGATTTTCCAAGTGTTCCAAAACTTTGTTCCATTTTTTCTTATCGTCCTCCGGAATATCTAACGTTTTATATATATCTTGTCCCTCTGGTCCCAGGCAATGCAACAAAATAGCAACTTTTCTTTCATCTGACATTTCCGTGTTGTCGATTATGCCACTGGCCAGAAAGTAAATTTCACATTGTTGTTTCCATTTTTGAAAATTAATAGCCACATCCCCATCGGTACATAACATATTCGGAGGCTCAAGTTGGTCCATTTTTTTAAGCTTTTATTTTGTCCAAAATCCCAACAATTTAATTTTCCACGTGTCAACACCATGTAGTCTATGGATGCCGGCTTTTCGAGTCCAAACAAATGTAAAATAACTATTACACCTGCAGACACAACTTTCACTTCGAAATTTTTTTCAATTTTTACCGCAGCGCCATGTCATGTTTATGTAGTTTAAATGAAAAGAAGATTCACTAATAAACTATAAGTGTATTTTCTATTTTAGTGGTTACAGTATAAAATATCAACTGGATCAGTGACAGGCCACCAGCCATCTTGTTTATTGGTTTTCCCTTTTCTACGTTGGCCAACTATTTAACTTTGACACAGCCCGCAGCGGCCTTGCCGCGGAAATCCGATTACTCCAAACTGGCTGTTTCAGTTAGTTGCTGAATGGCTTTGATCGAGAATGTTTGAAGATGATGAAATTTTATTAGGGTATGTTATGTTTTTGGTAATAATACATTACGTTGAAACATGTATATGTAATTACCGTAATTAACAAATAATAATAATCTATCAGTGAACATATACTACTGGAATAACGGTTTGTGTGTTCTGCTTTTCAAGGATTTGCTCCCTACAGGAAACTGTAGGCAATGCTATCTCTCGTGTCAAGACATCGGCAGGTGATGCTACCTCTCGGGCCGGGAAACCGGTAGATGATACTATCTCTGGTATTGGTATATCGGTTGTAACTAGAGCAGTCATCTTTTCGTTTCGACCATACTGCAAAGAATAGATGTTTGCAAAACTTCTGGCATCTGTAACTGAAGAGGCTGATTAGTAATTAAAGGGGCACTGTCATTGCGTTGCCTTATGTTATCTGCATGTCGTCTTCTTTCCACCCCATCATCCATAATAACTCTGTACGAATATTTATTGGTGCGTTGAGTAATCTTTGCAGGTGACCATTCCTTGTCTAGATTTATACGTACATAGACGTCTTCCCCATCACTAAACGTGCGCTTATTGTCGTAGTCTTTGAAGTTGTGTGAGGTAGATTGGCTACCATTGTCGGATACAATAATACGTGTCCAACACTTCGCAAAATGTCTGTGTTAGGATCACTTTAAGGGATTTTACATCAGCCCATTTGGATAAGGCATCCACGACTATCAACCAGTAAACTCCCTCGAACGGGCCAGCAAAGTCAATATGGATTCTTTTCCAAATGGCATCAGGTATTGACCACGAGTACAATGGCATATCTGGTTGGTGTTGTCTATTTTGTTGACAGTTTCTGCACTTTTTTATGTAGTTTTCAATATATTTACCAATGTTTTGCCACCACGCGTAATAACGTGACAAAGCCCGCATCGCTACGATGCCAGGGTAACCACTGTGCAGTAATTTCAGCACATGCTCCCGGAGTACCTGCGGTACAACAATTCTTCCTTGCCACATTTAAACTCCCCTTTCTACAGATACTTCGTATCGTTTCGAATAGAATTGAGCAAAATCGTTCATCTGATGTTCACTCCACATTTGTGTTCGCAGGCATTGTATAACAGAGTTTAGCACTTTATATCTTTTTTTGTATATTTCCTGAGGTTTTCTTGTGACAGGAGGATGTCTTCAAACTTCTCTGTGCGAAGTTTTTTATGATATTGGTCACTTCCGTTTGTGAAGAAATATTAGCGGTTGACTGTTGTTGTGTTGTTATGGTCAAAGCGTGTAATAATTGTGTAATTTGTTCTTGTTGCTTGTTGTACAATTCCAAAATTTGTGCAAATTGTGTCGCTTCCATGTCCAATAATTTGAGGTTATAAGTATATCCTGAACGTGATCTTCACTATCTTGCTTAAAATAACTATATCCTCGTCGACAGTATGTTATGTTTTTGGTAATAATACACTACGTTGAAACATGCATATGTAATTACCGTAATTAACAAATAATAATCTATCATGTATATGACATGATATAACATAACATAACGTGACATTAACAACGTTACCAACATTGCAGGGTATAAGGCACTAAAACTCATTATCGTCGATAAAAAGCATAAAATATGCAGGTTTTGAGTACGGCCTAGTTTAAATAGAAACGAATACAATGGAAGTGACCTTTTCCATGAAATAAAAACAACAAAAATCATAAACGTAGCGTGTACGCCTTAACCACACATATCAAACTAATCTGAATGAAAGTGTATCTGCTACCCGCTACACTGCGGAGATTCTTTTGATCATTACCGACATTTGAAGACTGGCGAAACAGCTCGGCGGCATTTTAAAATTGTCCGCGGTACTGCCCAGTTTGGTGAAGTCCCAACTTTTAAAAGCTCTTACTTATAATTGACATATACAGGGATGAACATAGGTATTTGTCGGTTGTGCATGAAAGAGGAGGAAATAACCCTGGTAGTCTGACCACCAAAAACCTAAAGACTGAGGTGCAGAGGACTTGAAACCTTGACTGGGTGTACTGAACCAATCAGTATCTATTTATATTTTGAAATTGTTATATTTAAACTTTAACCTATGTTGTACCTAGCCTAATCCAAGTGCTTGACACGGAACTCAAAATAAAAAAGTTTGAGTTGTTTTGAACACACGTACAATATTTTTTAACAAGAGATTTAATATACCAATAATCTGAATAAGCATCAAAATGTTTCTTACCTTTACATCCTTCACATGTAAGTGCGTTATAGTGGTACCCAGAAGCTCGGTCGCCGCATACGAGACAAAGTTCTTCTTGTTGTCGTGGTGTTGGTCCTTTCTTTTTCTTAGAATCACAACTGTCCGCACTGTATCCGTTTAGACTACTGGGTGGAGATAAATCCTCTCGACCTGAAACAAATTTCATTATAAATTTATCTTATTTATATTAATAACAACAAAAATGTTAAATTTTATTATATATTTTTCCAAATTGAAAAACAATTCGATTCATTTTAGTTTTTGTACTACTACTAATTTCATTTCAATTTGTAAAGTATCGTCACCGTACTAAATATTTTCTGGTCAATCAAACTTTACAAATTTGGTTTGAATTATTGATACCTAAGGGGTCACCCCGCTTGTTTAGAATCACTACTACAGAAATCCGGGACCGGTGAGTTGCATCCCATTTGAGCAGGCCAAACTTTTGACCGCTGACTTGCATCCGTCCCACCGCTGAGTTGCGTCCCGTCAACAAATTTAATATTGTGTCTAAAACTGGTAGATAATTAAATAAAAGCGGGCATTGTTGTCATGTTTATTCTGATATATCGTAATTGATACTAAATTTTATTTCCGAAACTGCGTCTAATACAGTTTTATAGCAATATAGTGAATAATATCGGGTCGATTCTGTTTGCAATAGCAATATGGTTATTTATAAGATATGGCTATCATAGCAAGCTTTGCAAAATATCGTATTCTGATCGTCGATTTTAAGCAATATGATCTGTCATTTATTAATAGATCTTGCTAAAAACCTTGCTATCTTTGCAAGGTACTTTTTATACTTGTAACTATTAAGAACAAGGTGGATAAATTGTTAAAATGGCGTTTCCCTTAATTTTTTATGCGAATTTTTTAAATGAGCACGAAAATATAGCAAACAGGTAAGTTATATAAATTAAGTATTATATTTTTATCGCAAATACTATTTTTAGAGAAGTTATGAGACTAGAATTTAGGCACATCAAGGATACTAGTAATCCTTTCGAACTGCCCCGGAACATATTTGTTAAACTCTTTCGTTTAAATAAGAGAGCTACTCTTGACCTTATAGACGAATTAACACCATTTGTGGAAGAGGCAAGAAGGAGGGATACAATTCCTTTTCATTTACAAGTAAGTATGGTAATAATAAATAATTATTGTACCTTCTACTTTATAAATTCACTCTTTTAGGTTTTTGCTAGTCTTTAATGTTTTGCCAATGGAAATTATCAAGCAACAGTTGGAGGTGATATTAATCTGGGCCTTAATCAACAGCTGAAAGCCCAACATTTAATAAAATCAGTAGGCTTATAACTGATAATTTATTACCCCGGCACGTAAAATTTCCAACAAATGATGAAGATGTGAGGAAAACTAAGCAACTGTAAATATAGAAATAATTACATTGATATATCTTTAACCTAACATATTTATAGATTTATGAATTATAATTTTCCAAATATAATTGGTACAATCGATTGTACACATGTTGCAATTGTACCCCCTAAAATTGATGACCCTGTCCAACCTGCGGCAGCGTATATAAATAGAAAAGGCTTTCATAGCATAAATGTCCAAGTTGTAAGTATAAGCTAATTTGGTAATCAAAATAATGTTCATAAGATATTTTATTTTAGATTTTTTATGCAAATCTGATTATTACAAATATTAATGCTCGTTATCCTGGGGCTACTCACGACGCAGCAATTTGGAATTCCTCAACAATCCAAAGGCATTTGAGGAGAAAATACCAAGAAGGTAGAAGAAATTGTTACCTTCTTGGAGACTCTGGCTATCCAATTCAGCCATGGATGTTGAGTCCTATTCTAGACGCTCGCCCCAATACCCCAAAAGACCATTACAACATTTTACATAGGCAAACCAGAAATATTGTTGAGAGAAGTATCGGAGTACTAAAATCTCGTTTCAGATGCCTTAAAAAAGATAGGGTTTTGCATTATAAACATGCCACTGCAGCTTATATTATTAGTACCTGTGCAGTTTTGCATAATATATGCAGGAAATATAATATAGAAGACTTAGATGATGAACCTGATGGTAATGAACCAAATACAAAGGTTAATCATTTCAAATATTTTTTATTTCTCTGTCTTTTAGATGGAATTGAGTTAGAAGAAGGAAGACATGCACGAAGAGAAATGGTTGATTGCCTTTTTCAAAGAAGATAGTATTAATACAGTTAATAAAAACAATTAAAAATAAAATTTTATTCAAAAACAAATATAACATTTTTTTAAAAACCCAGTTTTAAAAATATAAAATTAAACTAAAAAGAAAACATCACATTAAAAATAAAAACTAAAAATCTTATTCTGAAATATATATAAAAATCTTTCCAAAAATAAATAATTCAAACTTAAAAATCATTCCTAAGAATATCACATTGTTATAAACTTAAAAACTAATAATACCATTAAAATAATAAAAAAATATCTTTAAAATCCCATGAACTAAAATAACATCCATTCAGCTTTATGTAACATTAAAGACTGTGAAAGTTGAGTTACTGCTACTGCCATTTCCCTTATAGCGTGACATTTCTT
Source organism: Lochmaea crataegi (assembly GCA_947563755.1). NCBI lineage: Eukaryota > Metazoa > Arthropoda > Insecta > Coleoptera > Chrysomelidae > Lochmaea > Lochmaea crataegi. The sequence continues at coordinate 41,329,358 of OX387425.1, read as the reverse complement.
TCATTGCTTCTGCCATTTCATGTGAGCCTTTGCAATATGCTTCAGCCGATTTTTCAATTTCGGTTACATTTTTTCTTTTCTTTGGTGTCTGATATTTTGGCACTGTTCCTAGACTATAAATTAAAAAAAAAATTTAAAATAACATATTAAATATTAAATTAACCTACTTGAAACATCATTTTCCTTTGTTTCGGTTAATCCTTTCGGAACAGTCAACACTTCTGAAATTGTAATTTCAATATTATCATCATTTATATCTTGTCCCATTTCTATATTTTGAATATCCAGTGGCTCTTCATTATAGGTTTGAGTTGCATCTGCATCTGGATCTAATTCTAAGGGGGCTTCTGGGCACCAACCACATGTACCCATCCAAAAACTTTTAATAATCTATTTTCAATATCGGTAAGTTCCTCGCAAATATATCCAGCACCTCCAGTTTGCCTTATTGCTTCTGTATTATTTCTCGCTTTTTTTGTCTTACTTTTCCTCTCATATAAAAACTACAATATATATACATATTATTACACCATAGAGTGAGTTTTAAACTTTTAAATAGTATAATAAAAATATTATTTACTGTTTTCCATTATTTCTTGTCCTTCCTTGCCCCTTTATCAATACCATTTAGTAAATTTGCTAACTCGTCCCACTTGCTTTCTATTTCACTAATATTAAGCGGATGTATTTTACCCGTTGTTAAGACCCTATTGTTTTCTAAATAATTAATTATGAGCTCCATTTGAGCTTTCGTTGTTTTCTTACTTCTTGGATTTTTATTATCCATTTCATTTAAATAAAAACACACCAAACAAGACGACTGTTAAACACTATTTTTAACAAGAGTATTTAAATGTCACATTTAACCTCACACTCTTCTTTTTTGTCACAGATCGTAGTTATTTACATTGTTGTCAGCGTTAAAACACAAAATTTTTCCGAATGCCATAACAATATTGTTATGAATGTAAATCGTAACCAACATTGCTGTTATAGGCGACTGAATTTAAGATCGCAGCGCCAAAACGGTCGAGAACGGAACTACATGAAAGTACATTGTCTTGTTATTGTTCTATTGTTTATGTGTAAATTATCCATTCTTTGGTGGTGATTCAAGCAAAGCAGACTGTAATTTTGGCTCTATTTTTGTATTCCAGTGAATTACAAGTGCCTTTTCAGCCGATATTCGTTCGATAAGGTATGTTTCATTGCTTGTAATAGGTATAATTTAGTAATTTTAGTAACCATATTTTGAGGTTATTTTTTTCACAAATTAAGTAGTCAATGAATAATTGTTAAAAAACTGTTTTTTCTTTCAGTGTTATCAATATGAGATTGAGTCTCTTAGAATATATATGATATATTGGGGGCACTCATTCATCCAGGTGTGTATATGAAGGAGAAGAAGTCCTCAATGCTGGGCATGTAATCCTGTGTGGGAAACTCAACTCTTCCACATCGGAGAAATTGAATTTGTGTGCCCTATGTCTCCAAACTATTGCACTAACTTCTGATCCTGTAACGCGCCTCCCTTCTTACATGTGGCTCCTGCCACAAGAACACGTCACTATGGACACCCTTGATTAAATTTAACTAACTAGTGAAAATCCGGAAAAGCCAAATCTTGGTTCTCCAATCAATAAATTGCGGTTAAAAATGAAAATAATAGGAATTCAAAACTTTGATCTATTAATACTCTGTGGTCTATTTCACGAATAATTCTTTTTAGTGACAAACAAATTAACCGGGAAAAGAAAATGAGGTATCTGGTATCTGGGATTTTAACGGACTTAACGGTCAGGTTATCAAATACGGTTCAAATCTACCGGGTTTAACGGGGTCCCTAATGCACGATTTAGATCTGCCGGGTAATCAGACAAATTGTGGCTAAGCCTCTTCCAAGTCTGATTAACCCTTGAATCCAAATGAAACCGGCAACTATTATTCCGACGGGGAAAAAAAATATATAAATAATGATTCTACGAAACGGGAAAAGAACGATTTAGATCTGCCGGGAAATCAAACAAATTGTGGCTAAGCCTCTTCCAAGTCTGATTAACCCTTGAATCTAAGGAAACCGATAACTATTATTCCGAAAAAAAAATAAAAATTGAGACTAATTAGATCTGCCGGGAAATCAAACAAATTGTGGCTAAGCCTCTTCCAAGTCTGATTAACCCTTGAATCTAGTAAAGCCGGTAACTATTATTCAAAAAAAAAAAAATTGAGAACGAGTTAGATCTGCCGGGAAATCAAACAAATTGTGGCTAAGCCTCTTCCAAGTCTGATTAACCCTTGAATCTACTAAAGCCGGTAACAATTATTCCAAAAAAAAATATTTTCCCACGAGTTAAACGGTACCCAACTATCGACACACAGAGTAAAAATATTCGTACTAGCATAAAATTAAAATATTATACCTAATCCACTTGGATATCAATTTAATTTAAAACTACTGACAACCAAAAGCATAAAATAATTCGAGAATCCACTAATAATTCATATCAGTTAATTAATATATAATAAACGCAGTAAATAAAAATTCGAAATCAAATTACCGTTGACAAATCTTTATTTCCAGATAAAAGAAACAAAATAAAAAAACCAAATTTCAGTTCAACAACAAAAGAAAAAAAATAGCCGGTCGGAAAATTTTCAAAGAATACATTCAACAATTTAATAATAAGCGGCGATACGGAAAGTTTCGAATACACAGTTTATTTGTAAAAATGATTTACCTTGTTAAATACAGCTTACACACAATCGGAATACGGAATACACAAAATTTTTCGCACTACGGTTTTTCGGTTTTTCGGAAGAACGATGAACGGAGAATCACTACTTTTAGAGCCGGAATAAATGAGAGCGCGAATAAGAAGCCAGACGGAATGAAAATCGGAGCGCGAATAAGAAGCTTTCAAAAATGAATTGTTTCTTGAGAGCCGAAAAATGAATTGATTCTCGAGAGCCCTGAATGATGCGCGACAGCCAATTTATATCCAAAATTTTAGTTACACTTTGCGGCCGTTGTGGAGGTGTCAGAATTAAAACGTGAAATTTATCTAGTTTCGACAAAAACTTGTAAGTATACTAGATGGCTTTCGTTTTAATTAAAATATTGTATATACCGAGCGTCCTTTCAGTTGAAAAATTTAAATATCGGGAATGAATAAATTGTGTATGCTAGAATTTGGATTTGCGTAACTCGGACTTATACTAAAATATACAACGGTAATAACAAAAAAAAATAAATCAATGCGGTAGTCGAAAGGGTTGTAAAGTAACGAGTTATATACACCCTAGTGGCAAAATAAAATATATTACGGAACAAAATAAAAATTAAACTTGCAAAAAGCAAAAAAAATAACTCGTTACACACCCCCTTTACTTCGGTAAAAAAAAAATGAATGAGCGAAAGTGCAACTTTCGGACATTACATTTTTTTTTAAAACAACAACTTATACCTAACTATAAAAAAGGTGAGAAAACAAAACGGTGATCCAGGATCCTAGCGTCTCACAGCCTGGAACGTCGGCGTAGGGTCGCTTGGTGTGGATGGGGCGGTCCTCTTCCACGGGACGCCTGTCTTCGGTATGACCTGGAACAGCGTCCGGCTGTTTCCAGAGCGGGGTGGGGTCGTTCGGTGCCGATGCTACACTGGATGGAAGCATCCTGCATTCGTCGGGGTTCGTCGCTACGGAAGTCCAGGTGCGCTTGTACTGCCACCGATCGGGTACGGGGGCCGCGTCGATCACACGGGCATTCTCGGGACATCCGTCCCACTTGTCCACATCGGGAACAAAACAGAATAGACGGCCTGCTGCAGTTCTCTCGGCGGTGTCCTGTGATTCCACACCTCCAACAGAGATCATCCGTCAGGGTGATGAACTTCCCGGATATCGTTCGTTCTTGCGGCAGGTGGGTCTCTGGCGGTTTTTGCTGTGACGGTTTGTACTGTTGACATCGCAGACACCTCTTTACGTACTTGGTGATGACCCTGAACATTCCTGGCCAATAGTACAATTTTGCAATCCGGGTGATGGTTTTAGCAATTCCCAGATGACCAGCATTCGGCATTTTGTAACGCGCCTCCCTTCTTACACGTGGCTCCTGCCACAAGAACACGTCACTATGGACACCCTTGATGCAAAATTCGGGTTTTTAAATCTCGGGCGCCAGATTATTAACGTGGTTTGCTCCACGGCCCCTTGACCCTTAGCGTCAAGAGTTCCAGATAGCCTCAGATGGAGGTTACGGAAAATTCCAGGGGTCTTGTTGAATTAAATTTAACTAACTAGTGAAAATCCGGAAAAGCCAAATCTTGGTTCTCCAATCAATAAATTGCGGTTAAAAATGAAAATAATAGGAATTCAAAACTTTGATCTATTAATACTCTGTGGTCTATTTTACGAATAATTCTTTTTAGTGACAAACAAATTAACCGGGAAAAGAAAATGAGGTATGTATTACCTATATCTGGGATTTTAACGGACTTAACGGTCAGGTTATCAAATACGGTTCAAATCTACCGGGTTTAACGGGGTCCCTAATGCACGATTTAGATCTGCCGGGTAATCAGACAAATTGTGGCTAAGCCTCTTCCAAGTCTGATTAACCCTTGAATCCAAATGAAACCCGCAACTATTATTCCGACGGGGAAAAAATATATAAATAATGATTCTACGAAACGGGAAGAGAACGATTTAGATCTGCCGGGAAATCAAACAAATTGTGGCTAAGCCTCTTCCAAGTCTGATTAAACCTTGAATCCAAATGAAACCGGCAACTATTATTCCGACGGGGAAAAAAAATATAAATAATGATTCTACGAAACGGGAAAAGAACGATTTAGATCTGCCGGGAAATCAAACAAATTGTGGCTAAGCCTCTTCCAAGTCTGATTAACCCTTGAATCCAAATGAAACCGGCAACTAATATTCCGACGGGAAAAAAAATATAAATAATGATTCTACGAAACGGGAAAAGAACGATTTAGATCTGCCGGGAAATCAAACAAATTGTAGCTAAGCCTCTTCCAAGTCTGATTAACCCTTGAATCTACTAAAGCCGGTAACTATTATTAAAAAAAAAAAAAATTTAAGAACGAGTTAGATCTGCCGGGAAATCAAACAAATTGTGGCTAAGCCTCTTCCAAGTCTGATTAACCCTTGAATCTAACTAAAGCCGGTAACAATTATTCCAAAAAAAAAAATTTTCCCACGAGTTAAACGGTTCCCAACTATCGACACACAGAGTAAAAAAATATTCGTACTAGCATAAAATTAAAATATTATACCTAATCCACTTGGATATCAATTTAATTTAAAACTACTGACAACCAAAAGCATAAAATAATTCGAGAATCCACTAATTACTCATATCAGTTATTTAATATATAATAAACGCAGTAAATAAAATTCGAAATCAAATTACGGTTGACAAATCTTTATTTCCAGATAAGAGACAAAATAAAAAAACAAATTTCAGTTCAACAACAAAAGAAAAAAATAGCCGGTCGGAAAATTTTCAAAACCATACATTTAACAATTTAATACTAAGCGGCGATACGGAAAGTTTAGATTACACAGTTTAATTGTAAAAATGATTTACCTTTTAAAATACAGCTGAACGCACAATCGGAATACGGAATACACTCAATTTTCACACTACGGTTTTTCGGTTTTCGGAAGAAAGTTGAACGGAGAATATTTAGAGCCGGAATCAATCAGAGCGCGAACGAATTGATTCTTCAGAGCCGAAAAATGAATTGATTCTTGAGAGCCTTGAATGATGCGCGACAGCCAATTTATATCCAAAATTTTAGTTACATTTTTCGGCCGTCGTGCCGGTGTCGGAATTAAAACGTGAAATTTATCTAGTTTCGACAAAAACTTGTAAGTATACTAGATGGCTTTCGTTTTAATTAAAATGTTGTATATACCGGGCGTCCTTTCAGTTGAAAAATTTAAATATCGGGACTTATACTAAAATATACAACGGTAATAACAAAAAAAAATAAATCAATGCGGTAGTCGAAAGGGTTGTAAAGTAACGAGTTATATACACCCTAGTGGCAAAATAAAATATATTACGGAACAAAATAAAAATAAAAATTAAACTTGCAAAAAGCAAAAAAAATAACTCGTTACAATCCTCATCAAATAAAAGGAATACTAGCTTTGGATGGAAATGGGCACGTCCAAATTAAAGAAATGTCCTGCTCCTGTAAGGCTGGTAACAGTGGCAGATGTAAACACATTTCAGCTGTTCTGATCAAGTGTTCAAGGTGTGTGATGTTATTGTGTACCAAAGTATGGTGATACTAGGCTAATACTGACTCATATTTTTAATATAACTCACTGATTTTATGTTTTTTATGAATGTTTATTTTGTTTCAGGAGCGATCTCCAAGAATTGGAGTTGATTTGTCAGACAGACCTCAAATGTGTTTGGAATAGGCAAAAACATACCACAAGGGAAAAATATCGAGCTGTTCCTATTAAAAATATGCCATGTTTCACAAAGAAAGTTGAGGAACATGTGAACATATCATTTGATGAAAAAGAAATGTTGAATTTTTTGAGACCTTACAATTTTAGTAATACAGCAAAATAATTTATATACCACCAATTCATTCATTGAAATATTTTTTGTTCATCAGTGTAGGAAAAAGAAGTGTTAACGAACAGGTTGAGATGAACCTCAGTGGGGTAGAACAATCTGCTCTTCACTTCACTGCAATTCTTGACCATTCATGCCAGTCAGTTTTGATGATGGAATTACATTCCATCAGAGTCGAGAATGATAAAGATTGTTGCAAAGAATACTGTACTGAGACTTATGATCTTACATCAGACAATATAGTGATTGTAATAATTCAGCAATCAAAAGAATGGCATCAACAAAGGCAGTTTCGAGTGACAGGTTCTCGAATCTATGAAATATTCACCTATTCTGGAGGAGACTGGGAAACAAAATCACTTAAATATTTCTTTTCGAAATCATTTACAAATAAATTTGTAAAGCACGGAATTAAATATGAAAGTGAGGCAAAGGACACATTCATTGCTACATCTGGTCTGGAGGTGATAGAATGTGGCATGGTTTTATCACATTCAAATCCATGGCTTGGTTATTCCCCAGATGGTGTAATAGTGGGGAAGGGAAAACCAGTGGCTTTATTGGAAATTAAATGCTTGTATGAAGGTATGTTTCCCTACGTATTATATGACCATAACAATAATTGGTATATTTTATAGGTGCATCAAAAACAGTCATAGAGGCAATGGAAAATGCCAAATTTCTGAGAAAAATTAATGGTGAATATTTTCTGAAGGAAAATCACAAATATAATGGGCAAATCCAACTAGGAATGGGTTTACTTAATGTGGATAAATGTTATCTAGTGATATATGCCTCATTCGATAAATCTTTGGCAATAATTGAAGTTCCTTTCAATTATGACTTTGCATCGAAACTTCTGACAGTTACAAAAAAAAGTTTTTTGATAACATGAACCATTTTTTATGTGAAAATAGAAAATAAAATTCTAATATTAAATATTGGACATTGTAGTGTTTTATTTATACCGTTTATAAAAAATTACATAAACAATAGTAGAGTGAAAAGTATCACAATTCAATATGCATGCATATATATAATTTTTATATATATGTATATTTTACAATCATTATATAGTGGAATTTATAACAAAGCTTTTATTTATTTATATTTATTATGGACACATTCCACGAAGTAAGGGTATCGACAATTCTAATAAAATATATACATATATATATACATTAGTAAAATTGACTCAAAACTTGGTTATACTAAGGACAAAATTTTCAATGTTTGGATTGATCAAGTTACAATAAAATCTCGTTTGAATGAAAATAGTAACTAGTCACTTAAAAATCTATCATCTGCTAATATGGGCTGTAACAAGTTAGTGATTCCACATGCAATTATAAAAATGTCTTTTGCTTTCCCAACTAATGACCAATGTAACTTGTTACTCAAGATTTTGAAAATTTTTATACGTTGATTAGCCCTCTCAATGTGAACTCTAGCAGCAGCTATTTTAGAATTGACTAATGCTTGTTCAGTACTCAATTGTTTTTGATTTTGTAAAAATGGTGGTCGAATCAATTTAATCTTAAAGCGTTCACATATATCATCGATCAAAAAACCTTTATCTACCATAATAGCATCTTTGGAACTTTCCAATTTGAGAATCAAATTACTTTCTTCAAATATAGTTTTATCTGAAGCTCGTCCACCATAAGGTTCACTAATATATGTAATAATACCCCCAGGGGATACACCAGTCATAAATTTTACAGTAGTATTAGATTTGTATTGTGAATAGAACCGAATACGGCAAAATAGGCACTTGGGTTTCTGAATTGGAATTTCAGTACAATCTAATACCACCCTCACAAATTCAAAACATTCAAAACACTTTGGTAAATTTTTTTTTATCTCAATGGAGTCTGGGAATATTATTGTCACACTCAAAACCTTACTTAAAATTGGTAGCATTTCAAAAATATACTTCTTACAAAGTTCATGAGATATTCCAAATAATACAGACAATGTAGCATAAGTCATATCACATTTCAGTTTGACTAATAATAGAACTATGCGCTCTTTTATACTTAATCTATGAGATCTCTGATCACTATACACTAGTTGCACTGCATCAACTAACGTTTCCAACATCACTTCACTACTAAGTCCTGTGAAGCTATTGAGGGCCATATCAGTTGCAAAAATGTCACATAAGGTATACACTTTTGGCGTATTTACTTGGACTCCTGTGTCCCGGGAAGTTGTAGGAGGTACCTGTTAGTTGCAATTTCAATAACCTCAGACTGTTCGGGCTCCTCAGTTTCAAGAAATTCATTTTCCTGAGTAGACTGTTCTGGCTCCTCAGTTTCGCAATCACACATTTCAGGAATATTTTCCTTTAAAGCATTCCTTTTTCCAATTCTCTCACGTCTACCCACTTCTATTTTACTGGTAGATTGCTCAGCTTCATATTTTTGAAGAGGAAGTTTTTGAGAAGGAACTGCAATCTTCTTTAGATTCCTTCTTTTGGAACAATTTGCCACTGAAAATGAAATGTTTATTATGAAACTAGTATTAAAAAAAATTTATATAATTTACCTCGATAGGAATAATCATTGTCTGTGAAATGTAGTGAACAAACTTTCATGTATTTGGACACTGGTTTGCCAATTTTTAGTTTCAAAATCCGAGCTTTTTGTCTGTCAATCATGACTCTGTTTCCCAATTTGGTCTCCATCTAAACACGCTCTTTGCCTGCTTCAGGAAATAAATGGAAACTCAATTCAGGGTTTCTTATAGCCCAAGAAGTACACTTAGGAACTGAACAATAATGATTCGCCATATTCAAACGGCTTTTATGCAGATACAATCACAAATACCACTAAACTTTGAATCAGACACATGTAAACTATTTGCAAACACAAATGTAAACAAACATCATATTCATTCATATATTCAAAAAAGGCAATAAACTTGACCCAAACAATTATAGGCCAATCAGTCTTGTCCCTATTGTTTGCAAGGTCATGGAATTATATGTGACAAAATGTTTTCTTTTCTTCTTCAACAACATATTCTTCCATCTCAGCAGCATGGTTTCATACAAGGACGTTCAACTTTAACAAATCTTTTGTTGTGTGTAAATGATTGGACCATAGCCTTTGATAACGGTTTACCCACAGACGTTATTTATCTTGATTTTGCCAAGGCTTTTGACCGGGTTCCAACGCGTAGATTACTACATAAGATTGAACATTATGGTATCAGAGGAAATTTGAAGAGATGGATAGCTGACTTTCTCACCTCAAGACAATTTTGTGTGCGCGTCAATACAACATTCTCTCCGCTGAAACCTGTTTTAAGTGGAGTTCCGCAAGGATCAGTTCTGGGACCATTGCTATTTCTGTTATATACAGCTGATCTCCCTGAGCATATAACAAATAACTGTTTTTTTACGCAGATGATGCTAAAATATATGCAAACCCTACAACAAATCACCTGTCTCTTCAATCAGACTTAAGTGCAGTGTTTGAATGGTGTTCCGACTGGTTATTACCGCTAAATTTAGATAAGTGTGTCGTCCTACATATAGGTAAAAACAATCCGAATCTGTCGTACTACATGAACAATCATGTGTTAAAGACCGTATCATCGCAATGTGACCTCGGTGTTATTATAAACAAAGACTTGTCCTGGTCTGAGCATATTCTATCAGTGTGCAAGAAGAGTAACTCTCAAATATTTTTAATATATAGATCTTTTGGTAAAGTATCACCGTCAACATTTATCAAGTTATACACGACCTACGTTCGCCCTCTTATGGAATACTGCGGACCTGTATGGTGTCCTGTTTTAACATCTGATCATAATAGACTTGAAAATGTGCAAAGGTTAGCCACAAGACTTCCTTACGGCCGAATACGACCTAGTTATGAGCAGCGTCTTGATTCATCCGAACTAACGTATTTTAGTGAACGCAGACAACGTGGCGACTTGATAGTTTTATTTAGAGCCATATTTAACATGTTTGGTGCTAATATGTCACCCATTTTTACTTTAAATCCTGATATTCGATTAAGGGGGCATCCATATAAGTTGAAGAAGGAAATGTTTAAAACTAGAAATAGACAGAATTTTCTCTCCAACAGAATATTTCCATACTGGAATAATTTACCTATCAGTGTGGTCTGTGCACCGTCTGTTAATGCTTTTAAAAACCAGTTAGACCAATTTGTTCAGCATTCTTAATTCTTAATTTTGTACATGTATCTTTATTTTTTGTTTTTATTTATTTTCGTTTTCTTTCCATTTTTCAATTTATAATGAGCTATCGCCTATTCATAGCATGTGCTACCGATAGCGATAATTTTAACTTTCATTTTTTTTTGTTTTTGTTTTTTATCTCATTTTTGTTATATGAGCTTTATAGAACTTCGGTTCTCAGCTCATAATTTATTGTAATAATAATAATAAATAATAATAATCTGATGTACTTTCATGTAGTTACATTGAATATCCGCAAGAGGGCGTCGCGGTTATATTGAATTCCCTATAGCTTAAACAGAATACGAACTTATACTATCATATTGCTATTTATTAAAACTTGTAACAATATGGTTACTCTAACAAGTTTCATAGCAATGTTAATCAGAATCGACCTATTGAATAGATGAGGCTTTTACTTGATGAAGATCCATACTAAATGATGAAATAAAACAATTTAATTTGTTTAAATCTCCATTTTATTTTGAACTAACGTTCAATTTAAAATTAGTGACGCGTTTCGCTACACAGTAGATTTTTCAAACTAGCACTTAAGAAAATAAGTGTCTGTTGGAATAACCAGGTAATTCATGATACTCTTGGTAGATCCAAACACTTGAGAAGATAAGTGTCTGTTGGAATAATCCAGTAGTAAATGTTGTTCTTGGTAGATCCAAACACTTGAGAAAATAAGTGCCTGTTGGAATAACCAGGTAATATATGATACTCTTGGTAGATCCAAACACTTGAGAAGATAAGTGTCTGATGGAATAATCAAGTAGTAAATGTTGTTCTTGGTAGATCCAAACACTTGAGAAAATAAGTGTCTGTTGGAATAACCAGGTAATACATGATACTCTTGGTAGATCCAAACACTTGAGAAGATAAGTGTCTGTTGGAATAACCAAGTACTAGATGATACGCTTGGTAGATCCAAACACTTGAGGAAATATAAAAAGTTTGCAACGCAAAGCTATAGTGTGACATATTATTTTACATATTTATTTATTTATTTACTAGCTGACCCGGCGATTTTCGTACCGCCATATTTTCTGAGTTCCTAAAAGACTTTGTTTTATGACAAAAAAAAATAAACAATAGCTTCTGTTTTCAATAGGACCATATATTGAAATAAAGTTTAAATAAAATAGTACGACTGAATATATTCATCATATTAATTTGTTTACAGACAAGTATTTGGAATACATTTATTTGTCAATGAATTAAATGAATTTTATGAATAGTTTCACACACTTATTTACTCAATTGTGGTAAATAAATACTATTCTTAAAATTATTCTTATATTCTATTGTAATGCCTTATAATGTACAATATTATTGGTTTTTCCTTTTGAAAAAAAAACATATAGGGCCTTTGCCGACTCTTGAGCACGCAACGTACAACTGTCCATGCGAAAAACATGGCAATTCAAGCACACTTCTAATGATTGCGAATGCAAGGCGCACTGGAAACTGGACACATTTGAATTCAAAAGGAAAGTCAGTTGGCAGTAGTGGTATTCTTGGAATAAGCACATCTTTGCCTTTGAACTTTCCTATGATTAAAGTGCCTTCAATTGAATTTTTCATAAATTTTTTAATATCGAGTCTTGTTCTGTTGAACAGTTTTGGTTGATTTCGTAACATAATTATCACCGAGCCAACCTTGAACTGCAAATTGTGTGATGGTAATCCTGGCAAATCCAATGAATTTAGAAATTCAGTTGGATAATTGACTACTTCATTTGTATCGATAATGGAATCTATCGACTTAAATGAATGTATTTGTCCATCTATTTTACTCTGAATAAATGATACTAAAAAAAAACATTTAGATTACAGATTAACCAGAGAAGGAGACTGAGGACAGTCTGGATTAGGATGGCCGAATGTAAGGAGAGTACGCCTCTGTAGGATGGCTTACCCTTCAGATACCTACCTGCCACCCTGAGCGAGGGACGAAAATAGATGATATCGAGACTATCCAGAGATAGTTGGGTTGTGATTGTACAGTTGTGGTTGCATTTGTCTGTTAACTAATAAAGTGTGTATTGAAACGAATACGCTTTTTAATGTAATAAAAAGTGGGTGTAACAATATATTGCAGTGTTTTTTTTGTAGGCAGAAAATCTAAAATTGTACATATAGGGCAGGCTTAACTGCTACTAGATACGATTAAAAACAGTCCATCAATTATATTCATGTAATCTTTATTGTAAGAAGAGTACGTTTAAGTGGGATGGTTTACCCTTCATATACCTGCCGCCCTGACCTGATATAGAAAATAATTTATTTTTAGATGTAGTTAGTTGTTCTTTTGGGTTGAAAGGTACAAAAGAATAAAGGGTATATTTTAACGAATCTGTTATTTGATATAATTGAAAGTAGTGTAACATTATATTTTATTAATTTTGGTCAATATCTTACTATAAAATATATTTCGTATTCTTAATGATTTGAAACATTATGTTAGCTAATTTGTCGAATAAGCTTGGTTATCCCACACTAACAAACTGTCAAACGCATTTCATGTTGTTATGTTGAGAAAGTTTTTTGTCCTCAAGTGTCATCTACAGAGAATTGTAATTTAATTCAGCTATTTATTTAAAGAGTATAGTACGAATAGGATGACCAGACGATAACGAAACAGTCATTATCAGAATCAGGATATACAGTGTCACAGGAGTTCGTACCAAGATTTGAGTGATGATAGTGGGTTTAATAATGATGATAGTACTTCATATAATTTGTGACTCACTCCCCTCATTAACGAACTATATGCCTTTAAGATAGAAATTAAAAATTGATTTTTATTTATACTCATTACACGACTAATTGGAAACGAATCAAAATTTTGCATAAATGCACACATGCTGGTGTTATGAGCACTACCCTTTTCAACTCAGTTACGGACCAAGTTCAATGGTTGATAATGAAATTATTGTTTTTCTTTTTTTTTTACTTCTTAATGCCACACCTAAAATCCTCGAACATTTTTAAAGAAATCCTCTTGTGAAAAAAATAGTCTTCTGAAAAGTATGACCATCCAAGTATTCTTGTGCAATAAATTAAAAATAGTTGTTTCTACTCTCTTACTAGTAAATTGCATATTACGTACTATTTGGATGATAAGTAAATATATCATAACAGCTACTGACACGTAATGACCAGCACGTAATAAAAAAATTACGCTTCAGAACGATATAAATGTGTAATATATCATATAAGCCTTGTAAGTCAGTTGGTCGAGTTACCATGGAAACGAATTAACAGACGTTATTTTGACAGATTTAAATTAACAATCTATCAGTGTAAATATAGTGAATTTAAATACAAAAAAAATAAAATCTGCAAACAATATATTGTTACGTCGGACCTGTACTGAGGATATGTAGAGGTTCACAAAGAAAAAGAAGAATACATACATCTAGAATGATCTAGAACCGTCATCGAAAAGTCTAGAAATGTCATCGAAAAGACGAGAACTGTCTGGAACAGGTGAAAAGTATAAAAGATCTACATGTGGGCATTGTGGAAAGAGAGGAACTAGTGAATAAACGAATTCTGGTAGCTCTATGTCTCGTCAATGTAGATCAACCACTTCCTGTTAGAGTTGCTAATTTATCGAAGAAACTTCTCAAATTAAAGAAAGAACAAAATATAGGACTTTGCACACTGGTGAAAAGCATAATCAAGTGCGAAAATAGTTCCAAAGAGAAAAGCACCACAAGTAACTCAGTTGACACCAGTCTCATGAAACAATTAGTTAAAAATTATGACCACCTAACAACTGAAGAATTAAGAAAAATTAACAGCTTTATCAATGACAACTGCGACATTTTTGAGACGGGAAAATCTACAGGATGCACCAGTCTAGTACAGCATAGAATTTATACATGAGATGCAAGACCAATTCGTCAAATGCCAAGGAGATTACCATTGGCTAAACGGAAAGAAGTAGAAAAGATGATGGAAGACATGGTGGACGCAAATATTATTGAAGAAGCTTCTGGTCCCTGGTGTTCACCCGTGGTCCTGGTTACTAAGAAATATGGATAAACTCGCTTTTGAGTAGACTATCGAAGACTAAATCAGGATACACAAAAAGATAGCTATCCACTGCCAAGAATAGACGATACACTAGATACTCTATCAGGTACGAAGTGGTTCTCCACCCTATACTTGAAGAGTGGATACTGGCAAGTAGAAGTACACCCTGATGATCTAGACCAAACAGCTTTTTCTACTGGCAGCGGTCTCTACCAGTTCCAGGTCCTCCCATTCGGACTCTGTAATACTCCGGCAACATTTGAACGACTGATGGAGATGGTTTTAAGAGGATTAACCGGGAAAACCTGTCTAGTATATCTTGATGATATAATGATCATGTCGAAAACTTTTGATGAGCATTTGAAAAATATTAACGAAGTATTTGACAGGTTAAGGAATGCAAATTTGAAACTGAATCCCAAGAAGTGTTCACTGTTCCAAACGGAGGCATATTATCTGGGACATATCGTTTCCGCAAAAGTAATTTACGTTACAAGTCCGGGAAATGGCTTATTAAAGTACAAGTCTAGATGTTTACGGACGAGGCGACGAAGGAGCCGAGTCTAGAATTTCTAGACGAGTACTTTAATAACATTTCACGGTCGTGTATCGTACAATATTTTATTTTATACTGTGTTGTATTAAAAATGAAATTTCAATATTTTATTATAGGTTACCTCCCTGTGTGTAGGTGTTGCAGTCCGGGAAGTAAAAATTTCCCGGACCGGGTACTGTAATGAGTTATTTCCCGTACTTAAATGAGTCCGGGAAATAGCTTATTACTGCACATTATGAAATAAAAGGAATTAAAACCAATCCGGAGAAAATTGTAGCTATTAAAGACTGGCCTAAACCAAGGGACAAAAAGGAAATAAGGAGTTTTCTTGGACTCTGTTCATATATTACCGAAAATTTCTCAAGGACTTTGGTCGAATTGCTAAACCTCTTCATCGACTAACTGAAAACAACAGCGAATTTGACTGGATGCTAGGTGGATAGAGAAAATGCAGTAATATAACTTTGTAATAGTGCACCGAAAAGGAACGAATTTTCTCCTTAGCAATGCCTATATACTTTCCATGCGACCCTGCTTAGAGCGACAATGCCGAAACTGTAAAAGGCTTGAAGAAAAGGAGAACCCAGTGGAAGAAGTTAGTCTACAGATAACCACAATCAAGTCAGAACGTGATGATAATCAGAATCCCCTTGAAATCATTAGAAAAAGTCAAAAGAAAGACAATGACTTGAAAGTTATGAGAGGAATTGCTTAAAAATGGCGTCAGACCTACTTGGCAAAAGGTAGCCAGATATAGTGGAAGCTTAAAAGAGTACTGGGCTCAGTGGGATTCACTGTATCTTCATGATTCATGATCGAATGTATAGTTCACCAATTGGTACTACCAAGATCACACATCAAAAGTGTTTTAGAAGAACTTCATAGTAGCCACACTTACATTTTTGTACTAAAAGAACACGGGCACGACTTCGGGAAAGATATTATTGGGTCAACTGTCGAAGGGACGTAGAAGATTGGTGCAAGAAATGTGATCTGTGCAATAGTATAGACCAGGGCTGGAGCCTTTGAAAATGGTAAAAATTGAAAAAAAATTATAGTAGGATGAAACCTATTGGAAAAGGAAGAGAATACAACAAAAATGAAAGGAAAAATAATTTACGGGCGATCTGAGGTCGGGAAGTGGTAGTGGGAGAGTTTTTAAGAGTAAAAAACTGTTTATCTCGATTTCCAGATAAACTACAAGTCCTATGGAAAAAAGTTAAATAGCAAAGTTGCAGGTAATATAAAGATCTACAACTTTTGTAGTCACACTTTTTTCATAAAACCAACTTTTTCGTTTATTTTTCTTTTACAAAAAAAAATTTTTTGTTAAAGATAAAAATAAAAAACCAAAGACTTTTTGTGTAACTACAAAAGTTGTAGATCTTTTTATTACCTACAACTTTGCCATTTAATTTTTTTCCATAGGATTTGTAGTTTAGCCGGAAATGGAGATAAACCGTTTTTTACCCTTAAAAACTCTCCCCCTTACCACTTCCCGACCTCAGATCACCTGGAAATTATTTTTCCTTTCATTTTCGTTGTATTCTTTTCCAATAGGTTTCATCCTACTACGATTTTTTTTGTTTCAAAAATTATCGACCCTGGTCTAGTAGAAAAGGTCATAAAACAAGAAGCCGAGGAAAAATAGCACAGTATCTTTCCGGAGAGCCTTTTGAAAGACTTGCAATTGATATTCTCGATCCACTTCCTTTGACAAAAAGAGGAAACAAATACCTGATGGTTCTAATGGATTATTTTTCCAAATGGCCCGAAATAGCACCTCTTCCTAATCAAGAAGCAACGACAGTAGCAGAGGCTTTTGTAACCAACGTTATTGCGAGACACGGAGTCCCTCTGGAATTACATTCTGATCAAGGACGAAATTTTGAATCCGAATTATGGCAGGAGTTGATGAAGACATTAGACGTTAAGAAAACACGCACTACGCCTTTCCACACAAAGTCCGATGGAATGGTAGAAAGACATCATAGAACTATTTGCTAATATTTTTCAATGTTCCTCTCTTAAAACCAAAAAGACTGGGACACTTTAGTTCCTCTATTTCTGCTAGCCTATAGAAGTTCTGAACACGAATCAACAGGTTATAGTCCATCTATGCTAGTTACTGGCAGAGAAATGAAGCTTCCCCATGATCTTCTTTCCGGCAGACTTCCTCCTGGTGAAGAAGCAGAAGAACGTACACCTCCTATGTACATAGAAATCTTGAAAGAAAATTTGGAAAAGGTCCACAATTTTGCTCGTGAACGTTTGAAGCTCTGTAACGATAAGGCAAAGGCTAGACTCGTCGTGCATACTACAAACACAAGTTTTTCGAGAGGTGACCATGTGTGGCACTTCAATCCCAAGCGCAGAAAAGGTTTGGGCCAAAAACTGCAACGAAACTGGGAAGGCCCCTACACCGTTCTCAAGAAAATCAAGCCCAAGGTGATTCATGTCGAGAGGTTAGCCCCTTACTGCGGGCCCGATCCACCCTGTTGGCTTCAACCAGACCCCAGCAGTCAGATTATTCGGGACGAATAACTAGAAAAGAGGGGGCAATGTTACGTCGGACCTGTAATGAGGATATGTAGAGGTTCTCAACGAAAAAGAAGAAGACATACATCTAGAATGATCTAGAAATGTTATCGAAAAGTCGAAAACTGTCTGGAACAGGTGTAAATAATTCTCATATTAGTAAAGCGTGATCTATGGACGTCAAAAAATAATAGTTCAATACTATTAAACGCTTTACAAAATTAGAAAAATCAATTTCCACAGAGCACACCATCCACTAAGAAGCAACAACTACTTCTCGGGCTATATTCCCCGACAGACATTGAATTACACTTCTAAAGTAAACGGGGTTGGTATATCTGTTAAGATAGAACCAACCACTCTGGTTTGCGATTAGAAGGAATAACATCACTTGCAGACCGGTTTCCACAAACCAAAATTCTATATCGACAAAAAACCATCTCGGTTTTGTAGATTAGATGTAGAGATGTCGCTGATATCGCACTCTTAGCATTTCCTTTACCGAGGCTAATGTATTGGTGTGGTATCAACGTAGTCTCTAGTCCAGGATTATGCTCTCAGAGCTTCTGGACGAATAGCATCTACCTTGTGCTGATGAGGCGCAAAAACGCCGAAACCGTTCTGCAAGTGATGTTATTCCTTCTAATCGCAAACCAGAATGGTTGGTCCTATCTTAACAGATATACCAACCCCGTTTACTTTAGAAGAGTAATTCAATGTCTGTCGGGGCATATAGCCCGAGAAGTAGTTGTTGCTTCTTAGTGGTCTGCTCTGTGGAAATAAATTTTTCTAATTTTGTAAAGCGTTTAATAGTATTGAACTATTATTTTTTTACGTCAATAGATCACGCTTTACTAATATGACAATTATTTACAGACCTTACATACACTGAAAATACCAATGTCCAAAAAGAACACACCGCACAGTTTACGTTATCCCACCATTCACCGCGTATTATTGAACAACCGCCAAATACGGATAAGGGTATAGTTATAAATAATTTCCAAAATTTCACAATTAATTATTATAAATATAATTTGAATTGTTCCCGAATTTTGTTAAATAAATAAAAGTTACTTGTTAGGCTTTTTATTTTTATTATAAATGAAAATAATCGTAGAAAAAGTATAGTACACAACTTGAGTTGTAAGCTTATTCTTATTACATGCTTGTAGGCTTATTACATGATTGTAAACTTATTACATGCTTGTAAACTTATTACATGCTTGTAAACTTATTACATGCTTGTAAACTTATTACATGCTTGTAAAATTTCTGCGCTTGTGCGGAACTTTTTTACTCGCATGTAATAAGCTTCTTACAACTCCCGTTATGTAATATACTATGCTACTGTTTTTTCCAATCGAGCGATAGACTGATACCGAACGTCTATTGTAGTTTAAAGGTAAGAGCAGAGTTAATAGTATACAGGCTGGACTGTCTTTGCTGTGAACTACTTAATTATTATAACGGGATATTTATTAAAAATATAATACCGCAAATGTGTTGTGTGGGCGTCTGTAGGAGTAGAGATGGGGCTCAAATATCTTTTTTCAGATTTCCATTTGGTGGGCTCAATGTACCTACCTAACTTAATCGAATATCGAATAGATAGTGAAATCACATTATTTAGTTGAAAAAAAGGGACAAAGAAATTATGAATTTCCATAGGAAATCGACTCTGAACTCGTAGAACGAATTGAAATATGTACGAAATTATTAAGAGAAACCAGAACAACAGAAGGAAGAAGAATAAGAAGAGAGAAAACAAGAATTAGTTGAACATAAAAAATAAAAAATGATTAAAATTTTAAAAGTAATTTAAGCGAAAAGAAAATTTGTATGCATTTTTTATTCAAAATACAATATTGACAATTAATTTTTATATAAATTGAGTATTTTCATACGAATGCACCCCTCCCCATGTTTGAACGTCCCGACGAGATAATAGTCAAATATGACAACCCTACAGTCTGCGATACATCTAATAGAACAAAAGAAATTAGTTTTAACGAACTGGGAATATTAAGTTTTTCATCCTTCCTTCCACAATTATTTGAAGAGGTATAACGGTATAGCAAATTTTTTAAAAGAAAATTATTGAAAATTCATAAGTTGTCTGTCCCTTTTTCTAAACTAAACAATGCGATTTCACTATCTATTCGATATTCGATTAAATAGTTTATCCAGGTAATGAATTTACCATTTTATTTCAGGTTATTAGTATAAAAGAAAGTGGGCAGATGACAGTAAAAAAGTACAAGTTAATTATATATTTTTAATTATCTTACGTTACAAATAACACAAACATATTCATAATCCTGTACATGTTTTCATATTTTCATTTAGAAGTAATAAATATATTTGAAGGCGCTATTCTCACATTAAAATATTTTCGGTGAACCAGTAAACTCAATAACTGGTAAAAAAGAAAGTTGGTTGATTTGTATTAATCGAAATCAGCGAAAGCAGTTTTTCGTGCTTTTAGGTCAAGCCAATGAGTTCATGTGTCATAAAATTAATCCTTGGCTAATAAATTGCGATATACGGGCGACAAGAAACCGCTAACTATTATTCTTTGTTGGAATGGAATATCTTAGTTGAAACTGAATGGATAAAACATTAAATTTATGTCATTAATTAATGATAGTACCTACTTATAGTGATACTAGATAGATAAAGTTCATGATTTTCGATTACTTTTAATTCACCATTATTCCAGTCAGATAAGCTGAAAAAAAGAGGTCAAACGCGGAATGAGAGATAAGAAGTCGACTTTGTGTATAGACCTTAATTTTGACATTCTAAATACTGGATTAATGGCCGAAAGCACCAACTTTTTTGGGGAATCCTTGAAATGAAAATTTATATTGGGATAAGAGGAATTTAATTCTCCTTCAAGGATGTCTTATTTATGCCGAAGATTTTCAGGACTTAAATTTTCTTTTCTAAATCCCTTCGAAAATAGCTCTAACAAGTTTTTAGTTTGCAAATGAACAGGGTTTATATTATGTTAATTTGCAGGTAAAAATTAATTAATGAACAATAGCATAATTAATTAAAAAATGTGTCTAGATAGTAGCAGAATTTATTGATTCCTTAATATTCATATTTAATTGGTAAGAACAAATTTTTTTCGAGTAGGGAAGCGAATCGTGCTGATCTCGTGTAAGTAATATCACCCGTTTTTAGCCCAATTTTTACTTCTACATTAAAATTATAAATATTGTCGGTACAGTTACGTAGGGTCAGGCTGTTTTTTAGGAAATTGCCTGCTCTTTTCTCAAATTTCAGATACCTCAAATAGTTTTTGAGATATTTGATAAAAATCGAACCATATTTTTTTTACTCAATCGTTTATAACTTTTGCAATTTTTGCCGGACCCAATTTTTCAATGAAATGGCACTTGTGACCCAGTCTATTTATTAGCCTTAGCTTCGAGATGTAGGCTAGCCTCGAAAGATCGGTTCATATAGTCGTTCCATAGGTGTATAGAAGCAAGTTTCGTGTATGTGGAATGATTCTAAACCCGTATGTTCAAAAAGATCATGTGAGAATTAAAATTTTGATTACAGATACACTAACTTTATTATTTTGGGACAGCACATACTTTACATTGTGTTTAATGAAACTAGCTAATTTGAAAATCAAAATACTTTACTTAAAATATAAAAATCGGTACCTATCCACAATTTAATGAATAAGATTAACAACGAACAACGCGTTCGTGTGTCGCGATATATACACAAACACAAGGTTGTCGTACCGATTTACGTAGTCGTGTATCACTTGCCTTTATTAGTTCAATGTTACGAAACTAAGCACGTGCACAAAATGTAGGTAGATAGTACAATGTCATAATTGTATAAACACTTATGCACTTGTAAATTATTGCATAAGAATGTACAATCTACCACGTTTTTTACAATGATTAATATTTTTTATCAAGGCTATATTATTAGATCTCAAATAAGAAATGATTGTAATCTCCAGTCATATCATTTCTAATTTAAACATAGTTGGTTATTCTTCTATGGGTCAATTCTATAAGTGGTTGAAAATTAAAGGCACGCTAAAAATGTGTTTTTAAGGTTCCGTTAAATGAATATAGGTAACCCAATTCCAATTCTGTAAAGTCAATATTTGAATGATCCTTTAAAATCATTCATTTTTAATCGATTCAGTTATATTTAATGAAGTTTATTAAAAATGTTTTAATCCATAGTCAAGAGTAGGGTTTAAATTTTAACAGGTATCGTGCAAAATTAAGCGTTTTCCGTCAATATTTTAAAGCTTATACAGAATAGTGAAATGGAGTTATCGGATTGTCGAATTGTTTTAACCATGCTTTAAAATTTAACAGTTGCTTACAGAATTGGCCCTTATGTCCGTTTCCAAATATTATGAAGAAGGAATCAGATTTTTGAAATAATACTTCTTACGCGGCGATTCGATTCCTAATCGAAAAGTGGACGAAAATTTAGAGATTTAGATTTTAAGAAAACGTTACTTTTATGCACATTTCGTGCTGGCATCATCGACCTGTTTCGGGATTTTTTCATATTACTGTTTACGTAGCTAATATGAAATTATCCGTTACTTTATGGACGCAATGTATAGAAGCACAAACAATTTATTTTATTATTTTAAAATTTAATTAACCATACCTTTATCAAAAATCAATTACACTTAAAATCTATTGAAATTACGATCTCTCGAAAATATAATCATCTAAATATAAAAGAAATGAGGAAACAATAATAAACTAACCATTAATAGAAGCTAAGTGAAAGTAAATTTCGATTTCTGGTGTCACTACTGAAAGATATACTCCTTCATCGTTATATCTAAGATAAATTTGCTACAATCAGGTGTTATATGAGATACAAATTCTACAAAATACCATACTTCCAATAAGTTATTATTCTGTTTTGGGGGTCACCGTCCTTTACAAAACCGGATAAATTATAGTCTGAAAATACTGACATAAGTGACTAATTCACGCACATGTGTAATGATTGTTATTCCTTGTTTTGTCAAAGTAAACAGACCAAATAAAAAGTAAGTGCCTAAATTAAATGGTTTATGTCTACTGCACAAGCAAATCAAAAATGATGGTAACTCGATTGATTGATTGACATTACATTTGAAGAATGGTATCGAATAAAAAAATTGTGTCAAAAAGTGACGTTTTATGGTTAAGATATTTGGACGAAAAGTAAACCTTTCCAGTAAGGTATTAAATAATTCATTGTTACCTAGGCAACACTTTTCGTCCTAGGCCGAAAAATATTTTTCGGACGCTGAGAACGACTGTATATTTTTCTCTTGTCGATAGTCCATAAATTTTGTAAAAGCTCTTTCATATATTTTTGCGGCAACAAATGTAACATAACACCATTGGCAGCTTCTTGAACATCAGGTGGCGTACATACAAGATCTTCACTATCACTTTCTGGTTCCATTTTGGAGTTTTTCCGATTTTTAAAACTCTCGTCTTGACAAAAAGTCAGTTAAATGTAATTATTTGTTATATCCATAGATACGCAAATGAGATGACAGCCGTGACAGGTTTAATTTTTTTCCGTGCAAAATTAATTGTATTGACTTACTCTATTTTTACGTTTTAGCCATTTGGATAAAAAACAATCGGATAAAAAATATCGTATGTAATATGGACGAAAAATGTTTTTTTGGACTATGTGGGGCAATCCCCCACATCGTCCGAAAAACTTCATTTTTCGTCCTTATAACATAATATACTAATATATTCAAGTGTTATACATGATTTTTTCAATACTTTGTTTTACAATATAGAAATAAAAATTTTGATTGTTGATATAATTTTGAAAATAAACATTAGGGTCATTGACGAGGAGTTGGTAATTTGGTATCATTTTAGTCATGTCATGTCTGCATAATTATTAAGGTTCGTCCTTGTAGCATACTTTCAACAAAATTCGTTTTTCATGGCCTTCATCCCAATTTACCACCCCATTAATGCAATTTTCGATGAATATAAACAATACAATAATGCCCGTTTGCACCGTTTATAGAAGCACTTAATTTTTTCCCTTGCTGCATCGCAGTACTTAGCGAAGATCCTATTAGCACTGCGAAAATCTGGTAAGTTATTGGTGACTTTTCGGTTTTGATTTTATATTGAGTAAAAGTTAGCTTTTGCCCGCGTAACATGTGAACAGTTAACCTATAAATAAGAAGGAAACGACAAATATCACGCAAGTGTCGTGTTTCGAGTATTTAGTAGCTTCTCATCACCGTCAACTGTTTCCCACTCGAAATTTTTGATAATATGCAAATGCGTTTCTATCGTGAAAATGATCAGATCGAGTGTATATAATTTTCGGGAATCCCAAGTCTCTCGAGGATATCTACATGAGCTTAGAAAATGTCGTCGATTGGCATCTCCATTTTGTTGAATTTATTATTACACTTCCAATCAAACGCAACACGTAAGCACAATGCGAAGTCAAAAAATACTTTTTTAGGTAATATCGCTATCGCTATCTTGAGTGACCCCAATCGAGAACTTGATATTAATTGCTTCTTAACTTATGTAACCAATACTTAGTGAACAGTGCAGCGCAAACTAGTATTTTTAAGATTATTTTATGAAGACCATCTTGAAATAAACGGTGCGCAGACACGCTTAAATAGCAAGCCCTATGGGAAAAGTCTAAGACTTCTGATAAGATCTACTAGTAATGGTCAATCCAAAAGCATTCAAACGAAGTCTCGTAATCAAACAATTTTTAGATCATAGCAGGGATGACCTACAAAATTCCACTCGCACGGTCTGTGACAAAGTTGCAAAGCTAGCCGAGTCGTTTTTAATACTTTTTATTTTGTCCAGTTTACTTTAAAATATAAGAGATGGATTTGTGACTTGGGGTATTTCCACCAGTTTGTATATTTATATTACCCCAGTTGAAAAATAATAACCCAGAACTTGATTAGTCGCCTTGCTAAAAACCAGTTTATTTAAAAAAATTAATAAATAAATCAGGTATGTGCCGTTTACCAATTAAAATACCTCCCAACTTGTCAATGCGACCATGTACATATTGTTGAAATGACCAACAACTGACGTACCTATAGTCCGTAAATTAATGGAGGCGTGTATTAAAAAAAAGGCAAACAATAGAAATATCAATATGTTGACAGTTACTGAAAAGTGGTAGGAATTAAAAATATATAAATGGAAAACGAAAAGACACTAATCTGGAACTATAAAAGGTTTATAATAAAAGTAAAGGACCCGACTGACTTTGTCCTGCCCTAAACCTTGTCTTACGAATAGCATATTGTACAAATTTGAATTCTTTTTATTCTTATTAAAAAATACGTTTCGTAAGTATTTTGGGTCGAAAAATCTGATAATCATGTTTATTCTTTGATAGAAAGAAGATATATCATGAAAATCTAGCTTTCCTGAACTTTCTCCTCCATAAAGTTCTAAATTTAGCACAATAATCAATTTTTTTAAAATTTCCCTTAAGAGATTGATTATAAAAACCAATAATTTTGCATTTTACTACTCTCAGTTAGTAAATTAAAGTTAATAAATTTCAACTTTCTTTATTTAGGTTTCAGTTTTTGCATAATTAAAATAGTAGGCTGTCGTACCAAACCAAATGAAATATCGTTGTAGAATCTTGTGATTTCCATTTTATCAACGCCTACGTTTTTCCAACAGATCCCATCCTCAAATTAGATACTTCTATCGAACATGTTGACCATGAAACCACGCTACATACTATTTCTAATATAATATAATAATTACTTACTGATGGTTGTTACATTATGTAACAAATTACAGTACCTAATTGATATTTCTTTTTTCGTAATATTTACGCGTGTTTTATCCTACAAAACCCACCATCACAGCTGCTTTGTTAAGGTCGATAACTAAACTGATTTAATTTGTTCTGTCATATTATGTACCGATTCCTCGTATGTCATGCGAAGCGAGCTTTTGTTAAAATTCACTGACGTATGCGGAAACAGGAAATGGTCAGTAAAACAAATAACACAAGCGATGTGCAGCATTTTCCTCTGTGACAATGACGGTGCGAAGTTCATAGGGAATTAGAAGTTTTCGACATTGAACTATTCAAATTTGAACGAGCAAGCTGTACGCTGTTGACAATAAAATCTCGAGTTTCTAAATTTTGTGGATAGCAAACCGAAAAACTTCAAGGGCCATTTGTATAAGCTATATATAGTTACCATTAGATCAAATTAGATTGGTTATCTTTTAGTCAATGCGAAAATGACTCTGAACACTGTTTACACAGTCACTACAACAACAGGAACACTTTTTACCTTGACTCCCTGAAAAAGATAACTTGGTTATCGAAACGCGCGTAAAGTGTGGTGGTAAATAGTGTACAGTGTTCAGAGTCAAGTATTATTTGTTCATTATTTGTTCACAAAAAACAAAATTTATTTTAATTTTCATTATATGTTTCAGGTTATGGTACCCAGACAGCAATGTACTATCCAATAACGTTTCGAAAGATGTGATGAAAGAGAATTCAAGCAGCGGTAAATGCACTTGAAAGAAGTAACTTACTTTATGTTGGATAAGATAAGATAAGAAAGGAAAGTGAGACTAATTATGCGTTATCTGCCACTCATATGGTATAAATAGCTTTGCGATTTCTTACTATTGGATCATACCTAAGTTTAATAAAACACCATTTCGGAAGTTGACTCCACCACAAGTTATTTATGCAATTGCTATACTGAGAACGCAATTTATGAAAATGCCCTCAACAGATGATGAAAGGAATCAAGTGAAATTTCCATTTCCTCGATATTTGGGTGCAATTGATTGTACCCATGTATGTCACCAGGAGGGCCGGAACCAGAAAAATATCGCAATCGGAAAAGATTTGTTCCTTTAACGTCCAAGCTGTGTACGCAAATTTAAAAATTATGGACATTGGACATACCCGAAAACGTTAATAATAAAAAGAAAGAACAAATTGCAACTGATATGTTATATTTAGATACCTAATATTGCACCTGAAGCACATCATATTCAAAAAGTAAAATACTATTGTGTGTGAAACATGAATTAAACAATATTTTAGAAATTTATTATAAAGTGAATTGAAACAACATTACAATCTTCATTTTCATTTTTAAAAAAACTTCAACAGATGACAATAACACAATATACTGATATAAATAACCTCAATTTTTTGGCAGTTTTTGCGTTTCCATTGTAGCCAACTGCTTTAACCAGAGAATCAACTGACAAAATTTTGAATTCCGATTCTACAAGCAGTTTGTCAGTGAACCTTCGGTTAAAATGACCGGTTGGTTACATACAGGTTTGTTGATTCACCAGTAATTAACGTTTTATGGAATCTGTTCTAAATTGTCTGTGCATTGGTTGCAGCCTATTAAAACAAGAAATAACAGACAATGCTCCTCATTTTTTGTTCCTTGATTATACTAGTCATTGTTACCCGTTTCCTCTTGTCGAAAAGCAAAGTCTTGCCAGATCTTCACAGTAGCACAGTGTTGGATACATCAAAACCTTAATTGCAATATTTTCTGAATACACTGTTGGGCGAAACTATAGAAACCGCGACGAGTTCCTTGGTATTTCATGTTTGTATACGAACAAGTAGCTTCTTATTAATTAATAGCAACAAGCACAGTTGGTATTGTACAACCATTATATACAAATGGGATGGCCTATCCTCAAAAACCTATCATTCGACAAATATCGAATCCCTATTACTTCGTTATTACGTCTGCAACGGCGCTCAGTTGATTCCGCCACAATAATTTACCTCATTAAAACTGACCGCTGTCGCAATATTAGGCCGGCCGATCATCAGGGTCGATGTTACGGCTAGTACTAACAAATCGATGCAGAATTAATTAAAATGATGATCATGTACTATACTCATTTTCTTATGAAGGATGAATGGATTTCTAGAACAAAAACGGAAAATTTTGCGTCTTTTAACAACTATCAATCAAAAAACTGTTGGAACAAGTAGATTAAACTCATGAGAATCGTGCGCCTCATACTCATTGATATATTAAATTTGGGAACATTTATATTTGAAATGTATGACAGATGGTATTGTATTGTAACACGCACGGTAACTTATCTTTAGTACTTTACTTTTATCATTATTGTTCACTGAACCGTGAGGACCAAGACCCGTTTGCTGTCAATGTCGCTTTTGTAGTAATTATATGTCTTTTGTGTTGAATAACGAATTTTGATTGTCAAAGATCTGACTTTTGATATCGAACATTATGCTTATCAGGATGTTATAAAAATGATACAGACAATTATTAACGTAAGAAACGGTTTTTTTTGTTAATTCATCCGTTACGCATCATATCATACTTATAAGTTAACAAACCCTTTTAAAATTAATTGTAAAGATGTTCTAGAACTATTCAGGTGGTAGCTATGCAGGTATAATTAAACAATATTTTTGAAGATAAGATAAGAAAACATTTGAAAACTCAATGAAAAATATACATATCCATAAATTAATGCATAAATTCATTATTTGCTAAATAAATAGAAATATGAAAAAATACCGAAACAGGACTGTTAGATGGTATTTTGATATTTTATAAGGATGTTATTTTTTTCAAGTATTTGATACTGAAGACTTACCAATATCCAAATTCTTGGATAATCCCCGCACTGGATCGTCTGCTACCGACAAAATTACATCTTGTTAAAAATTTGCATTAAGTGTAGGTATACCTTGCTTCGGTACATCCCTAACGTATCCTAATTCTCTGTATTTTCTTTCCATTCTGCTTACCGTAGATTGAGAGATACATTCACGATCTGGATGAATTTCATGAAATAATGTGCATATCTCTTGTTGACTCCGCATCATATCGCCAAAATTAATCATTTTCTTATATTCCTTGTTAAATACGATATGTTACATTAGATTTATAATAAGGAATTTAATGATAGATTATTCTTTAAAAAAATGTAAATTGAAATAAAAAATCGACCTGTTGAAGGGATTTTTTCATATTACTGTGTATTCAACTAATTATGAATTCATGCGTTACTTCATGGACGCACTGTACAAATTATTTTATGTGGCATACATACGTTCATTTAATAAAGCAATCAGTGTTTTACTGTACAAATAAATTAACAATAAATATTAATATATATGAAAGTTGAAATACTGTCTTACAACTGTTTTGTTTTTCTTCGTTTATTACGTACCATGGGATAGTCTTCTACGGTTTCGAACATATGTATGTGATATCTCTAAAATAATTTTTTGTCTCTGCATGCTGTATGTATTGAAAATAAAGTTTTAAAAAGTAATGTTCAAGTAATTTTTTGCCAATAAACTGAACTAATTGACTTACAAAAAGAACTGAAACACTGGTAACTATTTGATTCCGATTCGTTCTAGACAGATATATGTTAATTGCGACGAGTTGACCCAATTTATATAATATACACACATAGATTCAAAAGTTTTGCATCACCCAATATCTCCAAAAGTAATTTTTTCTTCATCGAGCATGGATTGTAGGCTAATTAATTGATCAATTTTATGTAAAAATAAACAAGGGTTTTTGTAAAAATTGTATTATCCACTAATAAACTTGTTTTAAACATAAAGAGTAATTTTGGAAAAAAATAAAATTCACAAATTGATTACTTTTTTGGAAAAATTATAAATTAAATTAAATACTTAATAATGAGTGTTTCCACCTCTAGAATCTATGCAGTCTTGGAGACACCTACCCATAGTGTTAACCAGATTTCTAATATGCTGTTGTGGGATATTCCGCCATTCCTCCTGAACGGCATGAACCAGCTCTTGTACACCCCTGGGTGGATTTCTGGGTGCTTCCACTGCCCTGGAAAACATGTACTAATCATGATCTATTGGATTCCTGTCTGGCGATAAGGCGGGCCAGTCCAAACGATTGATGCCTTCGGTTTCTTGATACAGCTCTGGTGCGATGAGGACGGGTGTTATCGTCCATAAAAACAGAACCGTCGCCAACAGCTGCTCGCCATAGTCTTCTCACGTGAGGATGTAGAATCTCCCTGAGGTATCTATCTCCAGTCCTTGTTCCCTGAATATGGATTAATTTTGTGCGGCCGTTGGACATAATCCCAGTCCAAAACATAGCACTTTCTCCTCTAAAGAGCAGCACAGGACGGGCAAGGGAGAGCTGGACTGCTCTCGTTGGCTCTCTCCACACACGTGTTCCATGGCTGTCATGTACCAAACAAATTCTTGTCTCATCAGAAAAAAACACGAATTCCAAAATTCTTCGAGCATTGTTGCGTGCTCTTGGGCCCATTATAGACGGCAAAGTCTGTGCGCAGGTAGTAGTCTGGGTATTCTCATTGGTCGACGACACCTCAATCCTGTCGAAAGAATTCGTCTCCGTAATGTAGAGACCGATACTGCAATTCCAAGGCATGTCTCATATCTCTTTGGAGTGCTGGTAATGTCATGGTCGGGTTTCTCCGGATCGCCAAGTGGATATAGCGATTTTGTTGTTCATTGGTAACACGCCTTCTACCGCTCGTTGGTCTGTCACTAAGAGAATTGGTCTGGAGATAGCGGTTCCATGTACGAGATACATCACTTTGCGATCTACCAACTCTATTAGCCACGAATCCTTGAGAATGGCCTTCTTCAATTAGACCTTTTATTCTGTCATGGTCAATCTCACTTATGACTTGACGATTCATGTTGGCAGTCCAACTAATAAATTCCAACTTTCTTTGCTAGCAAAAATGATCTTACCAAAAATGTACTCTCCAACAACAAAATTATAAACATGTATTTCTTGCAAAAACAAAATTTGTACAAAAGCCCTTGATGTTTTTTCACTTGAAACTAATCAATTAATTAGTGTCCAGTCCATTCTTAGCGAAGAGAAAACTACTTTTGGAGATATTGGGTGATGCAAAACTTTTGAATCTATGTGTATTATTCAGAACTTGCGGTGTCACTTGACGAAACTGAACAATCCATTGAAAATACCTCTTATTGATGATTATTCGTTATAATGGTAGAGGTAATAAATTGCGTATATGAACAATGACTCGTGTGTGTAAAGTTGAAGGTCGTTATCGTAATTAAAACGAGATAGAAATCATCAGGACATTGGCGTGTACCTAGAACAGGAAGACATTTTTTAGCAGAAATAAATTTTTTCAAGTGTTGGGATTGACATGGTTAAGATCACATTTTATAGGATTTTATTATCGTGCTTCAACAGTATAATTTGATTAAAGACCGGTTCGTCGAGGGAAAAAAACTAAATTAAAATTGAAGGACAACCACTTGAACAGGTCCAAGTAATGATTATCATTAAAGAGTGAGGGAAAAATAGACGAACAAACTAAATAGAGAGAGAAATAGTAGACTATTAGATCCTGCAAATTACATCTTCTGAAAAGGAAGTCTTTCAAGAAATACCCAGAGAATGAATGGAGCGGCAATAATGTGCAACATGTCAATTTAGCATACTTTTTCTCCCTTCCATAGTTTATTTGTGGTTGGAACGAGAAATTGGCATTATGAAATGTTAAATTTAAGGTTATTTCCTGTCAAACGGAATTGTATGGTTCTTGATACCTAAAAAGGTCTTCTGATACCAAAACTGTTCAAAACTTATTGCCAAGACTAACAGAATTACCGTTATGCATGGCCTATTTTACCACTAGACCTACTAGGCCCGTGCCTAGGGCCCAATGATCAGAGGGAATGAAACGGCGAGCATAAAATCATAAAAAATGCAAAAACAATAATACTACTATAAGAAATGCGATTTCATAATATACAATAAGAGCTTTTTTTTATTTCACAATCTTAATTTGCAAAGCGTAGCGGCATGAGCAATATAAGAAGCTACAAAAACATATCAAATAGGCCCGACACCTGTCCCCCAATTGAAGTCAAAGTTCGGCGCATCGGCGGTCGCCTTTTTATCCGAACAGCTTAGCAAAAAAATTCGTCCTCGTAACAAAAATTAAAACAGAAGCTTTAAGCCTATTGGTTACATTCCAATATACGGAGCAAGACAGGGCCCGAAAATTTGATGGCGCCTAGGGCTCAACTCAGTTGAAAATAGGCCCTGCCGTTATGTGATTGATATGAATAATTATTATATAATAAAGTGAATGAAAAAAATAGTACCCTTGTCTTTACAATAACTATTGTTATGTTAAATGATTTCTACACATTCAAATACATTTCATAAACTAATGTAGGATATGTTTTTAAATAATTTCGCATTATCTAAATGGTCACTTAAGACAATAGTATCAGAAAACCTATGGCGATTAATCGCAGCATGCAATCGATTATCTTCTTTACAAAATTAACTATATCACAAGTGACATATTTTAACTAAACCCGTAAAAAGCTGAACATCGGGATATTAGTCATAACGCTTATTTGTACTGACATATTGACTTGATTCATGCGAATATGGTTGATGACGTATCAGTCACGTGACGTATCACTCGGCGTTTTTACAATAACTACTTATTTTGGTAACATTATCACTAAATTTTAAAGATCATTAGCATCCCATATCGATGAACAACTGATAGGGCAAATTGAAGTTATTTGTTGGTAATATATTTAATATTAAAAAGATAATTAATAAAATTTTTAAAATGTGATTAAATATTGCATAACATGGTATAAAATTGAAATTATGACACATAATACAACAATCTAATAATTATAAAGCTGCTAATAAGTAGATACATCAGAGTTCTTTGTTCCCTACTGTAAACATAAACAATAATAGAATTTTTAATAGCAAATTAATGTAAATATTAGCAATAATTATACTTCTACTTAAAAATGTAAATGTATTCAACGCGTAATATCTACCTTTTACATTTTCCATTATTTATTATAGTAGCACTGTACCAACAATATAGCTTGTTGGCAACTGTCAAAAAAAATTTCTGAATACAGTTTGTCCCCAAACATTCCTACAATACAAATATTCATTATAAAAAGTGCTAGGTACTCAACTTTTAAATCCACAATCAGGTAACAAATTTGTAAAATGTTGGGTGGTGTTTGAAGAAAATAAAAAATATACTGATATTGATACTTTTATGTTATATGTCTATACAGGTAATAAATTATTCGAAGATGTAATTAAAAATTAATAATTATTTGCAAGATTTAAACATATAAACATTTTTCTAAATAATTATTACAGTTTCCTGTAAAATTGTCGTATTTAGTAAAGCGTGTTACCAATAGATATCGAAGAATAAAAATATATTACAATTTTACAGGAAACTGTAATAATTCTTTATGTTTCAAGCTAATGTTGTCATTCGAATTTTGGTTTGTGACTTGGAGGTGAAGGTGTCGCTACTTTCGCAACTTTTACATTTCCGTCATTGGAAGGTAGGTATAGTTGGTGATTGTAGAGACAAATTCAGTTCGGGATTAACTCTCGGACGATAACATATACCTTGTACTGATAAGGCGCAATACGCCGAAACTGGTGTACAAGTTAAGTGGTTGGTTTAAATCTTGTAGATTTACCAACCCCGTTTGACTTAGAAGTGTAATTCAATGTCTGTCGGGGCATGTAGCCCGGGAAGTAGTTGTTTCTTCTTCGTTGAACGGTCACTGTTTTTGAAAAATATTTTTCAAAACATTGTTGTAAGCGTTAGAATAATATATTTTTATTCTTCGATATCTATTTTTCTAAATACTTCAAAACCCTTAGGATTGAATTCGCGCTATTAAATAGCCCCTTAAAAGTAGAAGTTATAAGTTATACATTATACATATTATATACAGGGTGGCCGGACGAAAACGAAACAGCCATTATCAGGAACTGCTTCAACGTTTTAAAAAAACGCAGAAACCCGTCGATTTTTGATCAAAGGGGGACAGTTTTTTCCGGTATTTTTGTCTTCGCTACTTTCAAAACCCAGCGGGGATAGGCATCACCTCAAAATATTTAAATGACATTAGGGGTCGAGTAGGGTATCATTTTAAAGCCATTTTAATTCTCTTTACGGCCTAACACTTTTTAATAAATAACATTTTAAAATTAAAATTTTTTACTTGTTTAGTTTTTAATAAGAATTTTTAAAATTGGAATTTTTTTCATTTTTTCTCAAAATGACACATGAGTCGTTGAGTAGTCAATGCTTTAAATGTTGATTTTCTTGCTTTGCATTGTTTTTGAAATCGAAGCGAAGTTTTGTTTAATTGTGTTTTTGAAAATTAAATACCACGGTTTATTCCTTTGCGGATAGAGTAGATATCATTTCGCTTTATTTTATGAACAATAAGTGTGCAAATGTAACGGCTGTTATATAATGAAAAATATCAAGATAAACATGTCAGTAGGAAGTATGTTCTAGAATTAGTGAAATACAAGAAAATAGACCGCCTGTAGTTAATGAAGCTAGAAGTTGCAGTTTTGGGACATGTTCATCTAGATCCTACGTTAAGTACACGGCAATTAGCATCTGTGTCTGGGATCAATCCTACTAGCATTCAAACCATTTTGAAGAAGAACAAATTCCATCCGTATAAAATACATTTAGTGCAGGAACTTAATGAGGATGATTATGACCGTCGTTTGCAATTTTGCGAAATAATGAGTGAGTGAGCAGTTTCTTTTTAATATCTGTTTCTCCGATAAATGCAGCTTTTTTATTAACGGTACTGTAAATCGTCATAATTGCCGCTACTGGTCTGATTCAAACCCAAGAATATTCCAGGGGGTGCATACACAGCTTCCGCAAAAATTGAATGTATGGGCTGGCATTTTCGGTGACCGGCTGGTGAGTCCATATTTTTTACCTGGTAATTTGATTGGCGAAATGTATTTGCTATTACTGGATGCTATTGACTCTACCTTGACCGATATTATTGAAAATGACCAAAATTATAGTGAAGATAATTTAATGTTTCAACAGGACAGTGCTCATCCGCAATAAGCTTTGATTGTTCGTCAGTATTTAGACCAATATTTTTCACTGCACTGGATTGGGAGAAGAGGTAGCATTGAATGGCCTCCTCGGTCACCAGATTTGCGCCCCTTGATTTTTTTTGTGGGTTTACCTCTAAAGTAAAATCTACAAAATACAACCAGCCTCTTTAGAAGATTTGCTTGCGCCCAAGAATTGTCGAGAAGTGCCATCGAATCAATCCGGAAATTCTTCGGAATGTGCGAGAAAGTTTCGAACAAAATCTTTATTATTGTATGGACGTGGGTGGTCAATTTTAACATTTAATTCAACTAAGAAGTAAGTAAGCAACTAAACATAATTTATTAAAAAGTGAATTTCTAAATTTAAAGACTGTTGTAAAAGGAATTAAAAGGGCATAAAATGATGCCTTACTCGACCCCTAATGTCATTTAAATATTTTGAGGTGATGCCTACCTCCGCTAGGGGGTGAAAGTAGCGAAGTCAAAAATACCGGAAAAATTAAGTGAAGTTTTTATGGGAAAAATGAGCGCCGGATGTGTTGTCTAAAGCAAAATAAGAGGAACTTTTTTCCGAAAATCATAAATTTTTGAAAGACACCTAACTTGACAAAAAAAATTCTATTTTTTTGGGATTCAAAAAGCTACAATTATGGCATTTTTCATGTTTGTATTTTTTTATGGCGGAATTTAAAATAAAAAACAAAATAATTGGGATTTTGCATTTTACTACCCAATTTTGAGATTATGTAAAAAATGTTTAAGAATAAAGTTGTGCATTTTTTAATTATCTACATCTTTTCCATTCACATTTTTTATATTTAAGTGTTTACGCTGGAAATAGCAAAAAAAAACATTAACCACCCCCGCCACTACACAACCGAGAACATCGCCTCACTCTCTCTACCATTTCTCGATGAGTTTAGCCTGAATGTAGTAATCAAAAAAAAGTTATTCGCCTGGACTACATTTCGTTCATGCTATTAACTTTGTAATGTCTACAAATCAAGGAAATATCATTCCATCATGTTCAAAATAGTTTTCATGTTGGCGATTGTTTCTCTATAATTAACGTCAGCCTAACTATCGACTGATCATCGAGAGGTAGAAATCTAAGTACTTGATATACTCGGGCAAGCTGTGTTATGTACGTGTAGCAAACATGCCGATTGTTGACAATGTCGTTTCGCTATTTCGGACTCGGAAGAACTGTTTTATTTTTTATAATAACGAATTTTCACTATACAAAAAATGATTTCGATTCGTTGTTATATTTAATATAACTTACAACCGCTACCTATTTTGTAGTTAACGATTTTTTAATACCAATTCATCATCTATTCTGTAAAATTCCGCCCAATGCGCAACGAAACCCTATTATTAATTCACCCTTTTATATAACCAAGGCCGTAAGTCCCAACAGGATGTTTAGAAACTGATTGGACGTTTTAACCTAGTTATTCGATCCCCTACGGCACAAATACAAAACAACTGTTCTCACTCTCTGCATCCCCTATTTAAATAAAACATCCTTGAATGAAAAAAAAAATTGCAATTGCACAGATGACGTTGCAGCAATTTCAGTAGAATGGGGTCAGAATTTAATGACGACGTCACAATCAAGCGTGAAAAAAAACGGATTAGTCAATATTGGGCAAATGTTGGTGACAAGAAAACCAACTGAAATTAAAATATAATTTTAATGAAGTTTTATTATTTACTGTACCTTTAGAGCTCGGCAACAATGGTCCGCTTTTGTTATTAACCTGCTAACGAAACCGATAAATGTAGCAATGAGACAAAAGGGATGATGACAGTCACTAAGAATAACCGAAATAATGATTTGAAATCATTGTATAGATTACAAAGATTCTAAAGCAATCACTTATTTTTACATTACAGTTGTGATTATATATTATATATTTATATAGTAAAAATATAAATACTAAATATGACAATCCGCCATCTTGACTAAAACACCGATCACAAACGCGTGACGTCAACCTTTTGTATATCGTTCGAACTTTTATCGTATTTTCTGGTTTTGCATCATTTAAATGATTTTTACTCGTTATATAATTCATGACTATCATACAAAATAATTCAAATTAGTAATCAAATAAATTTTTAATTTGCAAACTGTGAAATATTTTTGAAGTATTTACAGATGTGTGATGTCATAGAGACGTCATTACTATTCTAACGTTTTGGTGCGAAATTTGAATTGTATTTTAAAAACGTGAATTTCTCCTTTAAAACCCTTATTTTTTCCAAAAACATCTTTTTTGGATAAAGCTTATGCGTGCAAACATCGTGGAGCAGTTTTTCAAAATCAGTCATCATACCTATTTATCTCCCGAAAATGATAACCCACTAAAATTTCTTTAAACACCATAATCTCGGAAAAAGTCAGATCTACGAAGTTGCTAAGCAAAACATGATATTAAAATGATTATAGCGCAGCAGACTTGTAATCTATTATGTCTTCAACTATTTGTGTGTAGATATAATCGAGTGTGTTAAGGCGAGAGAGAGAGAGAGAGAGAGAGAGAGAGAGACAGCAAGAGAGGAATCGTGGCAGGCGGTGCAGTTGCATTTTGCAAATGCCGATCTGGTTGGCCATGACCATGACATTGTGCGACCTCTGCTACATTGCATTAAAGAGTTATTGAGAAGGCAGGTGTAGTTTATTTAGTTTTGTTAGAGAATTGCAGTTAACGTAAAATATTATTAAATGATACAAAATGTGCAAGTGCTTTTACAGAAATGCAAAATAATTAATGTAATATTTAAAAACCATTCTGTAGTACGCTAATTAGTTTTTATCACAAAATTATATACAGTGTGTAAAAGATAAACGGAATAAATTCATTATTTCGGTTACTGTACATATTTATAAAAAATCCTGAAACACGTCAAATTTAAATGATAAACTGACATTCTTCAACGTGAAAATGCGATCCCTACCTTCAACCCCCTTCGAATGACAGGTACAACCCCCAATTTTTTAAATGGGAAGTATAGGCTTGTGATATATCGTTTGAAAGGTCTCTATTCGAAAATGTTATCCTTTTCAAGTTTATTGCAACAAATAAGATAGATTAAAATAAAATCATGTGGTCACCGAAATTCGCTACAATACAATAAAAAACTAAAATGTAATGCAAAACGTAATAAAATGTAAAACACTGAAAAGAACTATGAATGTCAATGAAGTAGATGTTTAAAATGTTCACCGCGAACGTCTTGGCAACATCCTAATCTTAAATAAAACTGTCTTCTATCATTATTTAACATAATATGATCGACCTAATCGCAAGCATTATTCGTTCTTTTAAGTCATTTAAATCAAAAGGTTTAGTTTTGTATCGAATGCTCTTCACATATCCCCACAACTTTCCAGTTGGATTGGGATATTTCAATTAATGACAATGATATTATTTAAATAAAATCACCTTATAGGTACAGTTCAAGTCACTCTCATCTTTTCTACATAGAGTAGGTAACAGAATATACCGATGCAATATTATCAATAACATTAACATTTTAATAAATTAATACTTCATGTTTATTACACGGTATTTTGATACGTGTTATATGACAGTGTTGTTTTTTTATTTATCTATATACTTTTAATTTGTTTTTATATTATTACAATACTGTCAGTTTTGATAAATAAAGTATTGCAAAATAGAAATATGCCTTAGCTAGCAATAAACGAATTTAAATACAATAAAACATTCACAACTGAAAAATAATTACCTACCTCACTATAACTCACTATATATAACATTAAGTATTCCGATCGAGAAGTTTATACAAAGCAACAATATATTTAAATTTAGCTCAAAATAGTATAGTACTCGGAAATTAAACATAAAAAAATCGAATAGAAATTAGGTGGACATTTTCCTATGTAGGGAAATCTAGGAACAAAACCCCGAAAAGTTCCCACCTGATCACATTCCGCAACATTTTGTTTTTTGCGAAAAATCACCCTAGATTGTACATTGCGCCAGTTTTCTCAAGTTTCCAACATAACAAATGTTTATAACCAAAATTGTTGACAATTAAATTTTACATAAAAACTGTTTCATAAGTATTTCAGCTAGTCCTCACTAAATTCCCGCAAGGGCAAGGAACATTACATAAATTAACAAATCAATACTTGGGCAAGTAATCTTCCTCAAATAAAATGTTATGAAAACTTTTACTTTCCTGGAATTAAGGCGGCCGAGTTTACATACCTGAAATCGGGTACAGAACTTTGGCCGGCCGAGATTACATACTCATTAGTGAGTATTAGCTGATAATCTGCCCAGTTTACAATCGCCTGCATCTTCACCCCTATTATTGTATATTTCATCCCGTTGAGCTAATATGGCACCAGGTTGAATCTAATGTTAGAAGAAATAATACTATTCACTCTTTAACATTTCTGCAGACAGTTGGAAAAACTGTTTAACATGTTAATAAGGTAGGAAATTCTTATACGTGTATGGGTATTAATGTTGAATCATTTATAATAAATTTAGAAGATAGTGATAGTGATACAGAACTAAATTTAGAGTAGGTAAAAAAGAATAAGGTTCCAAAGAATTAATTATGTGTTGTAGGGCGTTTCTGTTCAAATTTATTATATTTTAGTATTTCAATGTTAAGCTTACGTTGTACAAGTTCAACAAATCCAATTTAAATACATTTATAAAACCTTTTTAATCTGAGTCTGTAACCATTTATTGATTTTTAATGATTATCGATTCTACACAATGAGGCTTAAGTAGATAGGTTATTTATGGAAGTAAACGCCAACAGTCTATTTTGAACTAAACTATTTTTTTATGTATACAAAACTGCAATTATACATATTTTAGTGAAAGCAGCATGTAAATCTGTGAAGGTTTTAGTATTTTTCAGTAAACGTGCCAACACCGCTTATATCGAATGTTCACGTTGGTCGACAGATGTTTATTTTGTTTTTTATCCAAATATTTTATGGATATAAAGTTTTGTGAAGCAGTTTGAATGGTAATCTAAAACAATTTTCGTTTAAATTGCATTTAGATAATGGCGATTTGATGTGAACTGTTAAAAAAACTGCAAAAGTGTGTTTTACAGTACATTGTTTCACAGAAAAACAAGTTCAGAACTCCGAAATATGGGTTACAAAGTGTGTTGTCAGTATTGTGGGTTATTATTCTAGTTTGTTTAATGATGGAAGGTTCACTGATAGTTCCATCTATCTCAGCTTAAAATTTACTAGTTAGCGTTAAAATGGTTGTACTGTATAGTGCGCAAACTCGAGTTAGGGTTGGACACATCAACTTTATCACCCCTTCCAGAAGGTAGTTTTTGTACCGTCCCAAGAACGATACTATAATCAGGAACGAGAAAGAAATACAGCACTTGCGCGAACGATACCTAGAACGGTTCTAACGCCAGTTGGAACGAACCTATAGACAATAGATATCGATTGGAAGTTGACAGCTGTTGAAAAAGTTTAGACGCATAAAAAAATCTCGCCAAACACCATTTCTCTTTTCATAATAATTGTAGACTTGTTTAAAATAGCCCATTTATGCAAATTTGGGATTCTTTGTTCATTCTCTCTTTTTATGCAGGTATGCCAACCATCTGCCGTCGATTTATGTTAGGATATTAACCGATGTTTTTTGCTACGTTCAAGGTTGCTAATTCACGTCGAAAATCAAATGGAATTCCAGACATTTCTCGCATCTGGTTAACTTCCGGAAAATTCAGATTTTTATGAGATTTAGTTCATTAATAGTAGTATATTATTCAACAAGCATATAATGATGGCTATTATTCACGAAGGTGCGTTTGCTAACAAAATTTCGTGACGCAACATTGAAAAAAAAGCAAAAAAGTAGAAAAATACATATTTTTTACGATTTTTAGCACATAACTGAGAAACTGTTGTTTTTTTGTGAATAACCTTCCCATGCAAAATATATTATATGCTAAAAATCGTAAAAAATCTGTATTTTTCTTATTTTTCTGCTTTTTATAATGTTGCGTCACGAAATTTTGTTAGCAAACCTCATATTCGGATTCAGTACCCCAAAAAACATATAAAACAAAAAAATCGGAACTACCCCAAAACTTTCCCTCAAGGGACCCGTTTGAGTACACATTAACTGTATTATTAATAGCCCATTAGTACTGAAAGTCTGGTGGCCAGGTAAGTAAATTTCATTATTTACTCACATTTAAACATATCATTACCAAGAGTTCTAATCAACCTTAGGAGATTTTTTATTATCAAATAAATTTAAATACAAAACTGTCAACAGAAGCCAAAAATAATGGAGAGCCCAATATTATTAAAATGCCAAACTATTTCATGAGATATTTTAATCCGGACCTGGGAATCTTTAAGGGACACACACTTTTATTGCTTATCTATATTTCGGACAATAGGTAATAATGAGGGTTGTCGGTTAATATTGATTTACGACCTTCTTATATTTCTGGTCCTTGCAACAAACAACTACGTTTCAAGACACCACATGTTCGTTTATTGATAGATGACGTATGTTAGGGACAAAATTGAAAAATACATGTGGGCCGTTGATAATCTCCAAGACAACGTTGACGAACTCATTATAATAGCTAATTCTGGCGACAGTTCTAAGAGTGATATTCCAGACTTTATTATTTTTGGTAATTTTTTTATTCTTTGATTATTATTATGCATAAAGATGTTGAGTTAAATCAGGTACTTACAGTAAATTTTTGTACGTACCAAAATGTAATGCAATTCAAGTACAAGTATCGCGCGACCTAGCACTTGCCAGCATGAGAAACACCGGCAACAATGTTCTGTGTAAGTCACCATTCTGCAATATAAGTGTGTCTCCGACTGTAGTAGGAAGGAGTATATTCTTAAAATATTTAATTAGCACTGTAAATACCTTCTTAACTCAAGTCTCGACTCTACCGATTCATATTAACATATTTTCCTTCATTTTCAACAAAGAACTACACTTCATTACTTTCACAGTTAAATGTCTCCTCTTCTCGAGAAAATAGCTGGAGGTTCCAATACCATTCTGAATCAATAGACACCTACTGACGGTTTTTAGTATTAAATAAAACGAAATATAAAACGGTTCTTAATAATCTGTATATTTAGAATAAAAATCCGTCACTCTTAATTGGAACATTCTTTGGATATTTATCAATATTATAATATTCCTTAAACGACTTACTACAAATCAAAATGATTTTTTCAATTATGAAAAAAAACTGACAAACTATTTAATTTCATCTCATTTTAAATAACAGATTAGAGCCTTGATTTCTGAAAAATACGATTTTAAAGTTCTAAAAATATTAATTATAAGCCGCTTTTGATTCTTAGCCATGAATTCATTATAAAACTTGATTTAATTAGATCCTTGTGTGTGTGTGTATAAAATTATTTCACATTTTTCACCTTTCAATAGCTTATTGATTTAAAATATGAATACGGCCAATAAATTCATTCGTTAATTAATTTCGAAGAAACAAAAATGTTTGTAGGGTTGAATAATTATCATAATTAAACAAATTATCTAGGAATCGAATAGAGTCTGAAAAAGAAACACATACAATGAATACCTAAGTTAGATTTGCAAATACATTTACAGGACGCTTTTTCGTACGTTTCGTATAGGG
The DNA here is from genome assembly GCA_947563755.1 of Lochmaea crataegi. Taxonomy (NCBI): domain Eukaryota; kingdom Metazoa; phylum Arthropoda; class Insecta; order Coleoptera; family Chrysomelidae; genus Lochmaea; species Lochmaea crataegi. The sequence continues at coordinate 41,286,696 of OX387425.1, read as the reverse complement.
ACAATTCTTTTGCCCCATTCACTAATATTTTTTATAACATGCACAATATTCGGATATAATACTTATAATATCACTGATAATATATGTTCTAAATGTAGTAAATATGTTTGCGGAAAGCATGGTGTGAAAACTAACGTATTTATATCATGTACTTCAAATTCGGAGGATAGTTCCGAATAAAAATATTTAAATACGACGTATTGCATGGTTAACAATTTTTGTTATGATTTTATTTTTAATTTCCTAGTTAGTTTCTGTGTTTATTTTTACATTTTAAGTTTGATTTTTTTTATCCATTCTAAATTATATACATGTACCCATCATTGGGAATATTTCAAACCCATGTGTTTAAAAACTTTAAATTCAAACAAAACCATCGAAAAATGGCTCAATAAAACCAAATATTATGTATAGCAAGTCTACAGAATTTGTATGGAGCAGATCATTAAGAAATTTTTCGTTATATTAAAAGAAAAACTAAAACCAATACCCCAGAAAACCTTTTCGATCAATAACCGGAAAAATTACAAAAGATGTTTATTTTATAGAAAAAATTATTGGTAGAAAATCGTTCCCAACTCTAACATGGCCAACCTTGAAATCCACGACGTTTTATAAAAATGCAGCCGAAGATTAACAGGAGAAAGTCTTCTTACTAAATAATCTTAAAAATGTGGTAACATTAATTTCTATTTCGAATTCAACAATTTTAAGCTATTCCTAAATTGTTTAGATGGATAATACTTGATGATATACAGAGTGGGCCGCAGAAAACAGTCCACCCCGATATTTGGAAGTATTCCTTAGATTTTAAGGAAATTAGGAAACACGTCGATTTTTGTTTTAAGGGGGACACATTTTTACGATACAGGCATCTGTCATTTGTCAACTCCCTCCCTTCCACTTCACCAATCCCTTATTTGTAAATAGGGGATATACCATGTGCGGCACATCATTAGAAATGCATTTAGATGGAGTATTCAGATATAATGATCGTCTACGATTTTTTTCGATATTTATACCAACTTTGCAAAAAACAGTCTTAATTAATTTAAAGTACAACACCTCTTAAAAATGAAACGCAACGCCTATGTCTATGGTTACAGTTATTGCAAAAAATTAGTAATTTGATGCTAAGACAGTTTGTTTAACATTGTTATTAGTTAGTTTTTGAATACTTCCAAAATGGTATATTCTTCACAATAATGTGACATTTGGTTAGTACTTTCGCCATGGGCCTGTGGTCAATGATGATTCGATATTTAGAAATGACTTGATTTCTCATTGGCCAAGACAACTGCGAGCAGTACAATACACATTCCACGTAATTGTCAATTAGTTCAAAAAGTCTGAACACGACCCTTACAGAACACACTCCCAATCTAGTAACTTTTAGTGGTGTGATTTAGGTTTCCTAAAATGCTCCTCCTAGTATAAAAACAAGGGCTCGAATAGGGCAGGAAATGCAGGATGTAACACCCGCTATGCTACATAATGTTTACGAATCTTACCAAGTTAAGTCATTGTTTAGTGGTCAATCGAGAACAATTTCAACATTTACTGTACATTTTCTTTGGTTTGTTTTTGTTACGAGTGTACGTTTATTCGTACGTTTATTCTTCATCAATTATTTTGTAAATGATAAATTGTCACAAACTTTTGCATTTTGGTCCAACCTGAACCAATTTAGATCAACTTGTGATACATCTTTGGAATCAGCTCAGCAAGGGAAATCCGCAAATTGAAATTACTGATTATTCTATTAAAAAGTAGTAAATTAAAATCAAAAATTTACCTGTTTCTGAATTTTTACTTTATGGACGCACTGCATAACCTGTGCTACTTATTCTACAAGGAAATAAATTGATTAGAATAACCTTTATTGTTCCTCCCTGAACAAAAAAAAGGTTATGTGAACTTTAAAAGTGTTACGTAGTCATATCAACCAAACTTCTACATTTAACGAAACAACCAGGTTGCGTGATATGTGTATAAAATCGATCAAGAATATAAGAACTCACGTGTGAGATAGCGAAATCTTTTCTAATTAAAAAAAATTCGGTAATTCCGTCTCTGTAGGATGTCCTAGTTTCATGCACGTATCGGTGTCGCTTTCGAGTCAAGATCGCCGCCAGGTTTACAAATAGTAACAGTACTAGAGATGTACGGTGATTTCACTATCAACGATTTCAATGATACTTTTCATTTACACGTCAACTATCGGTAACGTAACATATGTATTTAAAAAACAAGGTAAAAGGAAATTGTGAAAATCGTAAACATTAATAATAACCAAATACAGTCATGCATATCTTAAAATAACTGGTTGATATACATATTTGTTAAAATAATAATAACTATTGTTGTTAATTTACACCACCCAATTCTTCCAAAATAGGATGTGTTTATCTTTAAATCCAATAACTATAAACAGTTTTGATACCAGTTAGGTGTACGAGCTTAGAAAAATCACTAAATTGTAAATTATTTTAATTGGTACACACCAACGCTGATTAAATCTTGCTAATACTTCCATACCTTAATTTTATTATTAGATATCCATTATTATATCCATTCCGATACAGATTTGTTATTAAGATACAAATCGTCACCCTAATTATCAAACCTCGTAACTCCAAAATCACAAAATTCACAGAAAACACAAAAAACATTCCAAAAAATTCAGATAAGTTGCGAGGTATTCTATAGGGCATGCGGATGTTCTTTCCATATTATTAAAATAAAGTAATGTGGAGTTAAATGGTTTTCTCCATCATAGGTAGTTTTTTTTCTCTCACAGGTGGCACCAAAATCTCATTTTTGACCAAAATTGGAGTTACGAGGTTTGATAATTAGGGTGACGAAATTTATATCCAATAGGAATGCAATATCCCATATGACTACCTGACTGACAGATCTAAAATTAATTAAATTTGACAGTTCCCTGCTGCTAGTAGTAAAGGCTGGTTTAGCCAACGGATAGTGTGTAGTTCATAATTTTTGTGTCTAATGCAAAATGCGTAATTCACAATGCTTAATGCAGAACAGGAAAATGGTGTTTTTCTCCGATTGACATTAAACGTCAGTTTTAGTGACATTTATCGATCATAGGAATAAAACTTTTACTGCCTAGGCAGTAAAAGTGATTTTTAATGCCTAGGCTTCTTTTTTGGAATCTCCCAGACATTACTTAGCAACGGCATTGATAATGTGAAGTTCAGTAAACTTGGCAACTTACAATAGGGTGAGGTTGAACAAATTAGAGACAAGCTAGTTTTGGCTGATATCGGTACATAGTGACTTGTACTATAACATACCAAAAGTCCCATTTGGTAAATGTATGACAAGTAAGAAAAAAATGGCGGCCATCTTGATTTTTTAAATTTTTTGGTAATATCTCAGTAAATTGATTTTTTACAAAATAACATAAAGAGTACTTTTTTGTTTAGAAATAAAAAATATATACTAGGGCGTTAAAATTTTTTTATTATATATAAACCACAAACTAATTTTTTGATTTTAAATTATTAAATTTTCAAAAATACAAGAGAAGAGGTATTTAACAACGAATTAGACACATATATTTAGGTGCATAACAATTTATTAAAAACGTTATCTATTTATCTACAAAATCACAACTATTAAAATAATTTGATTCTACCTCTCCACCAGAACAGCACGCGCCTAAGAACACCGTGTATGTTTTAGATGGTAGATGGTCTACTTTTACATAAAGTAGTCTGGCAAAAGCCAGCTACCTATAGGGATATATGTATACAATACGTAAATTATGCAATACATTGTTATGGCACAAACTGCATTGTCGTCTTTGATGGATACGACGAAACACATATTTCGACTAAAGGCCAACAGCAAAAATTACGTTCAAAGCAAAGCCGTATCATTGATCTTATCAATCTAGATACTACACTTCCTTGCACACAGGAAGAATTTTTAAGAAACAGTGAAAATAAGAAAAAATTTATTGTCCTGCTCAAGAAATTTTTTCATGAAAAAGTAGTAACTGTTTATCAGGCTGAAAGAGATCCAGATGTCTTAATTTGCTTGACAGCTGTAGAGTTATGCTCTAAACATGAGTTTGTGACCCTAGTTTCGGAAGATACTGATATAATGGTTTTGGCACTACACTATTGCAACCAAGGCAACTTGTATTTGCTTCGTCCTGGCAAAGCAGGAACATATGATAGATTTACAAATATATCGAAACTACAAAATTGCCTTGGTCCAGTTAAAGACAAAATTTTGTTTTTGCATGCAGTTTCGGGATGTGACACAACATCGTTTCTGTTTGGCAATAGCAAAAAAGCATGCTCGTCTACTTTAAAGAAGAATCCTCAATTGTTCAAAGCGCTAACTTCATTTTATACGAAAGGCACTTTAAAACCAGATATTTTTAAATCCGGCATCGTCCAAAAGTTTAGATGAACTTCGGTACTTCATGTATGATAGAATAACTTCAAGGCAGGGACTGTCAAGCCAATTTAATCTAGTGGTGTTGCCTCCTACCGAAAAATCTGCAGAACATTTCCTGAGATTTTATTATCAGGTAAACCGATAACACGCATTAAAAAATTTAAAACTTCAATCTTATTCCTAAATTTTGAAGGTACAAGAATGGCTGGGTAATCACATGGATCCTACCGCATGGGGATGGATAAAAAGTGTCAATGGTGATGGTGACCCAATTCCCATCAAGACAAAACAAGAAGTAGCACCGCCAGATCTACTAAAACAAGTTTTTTGTAACTGCAAAGAAAGTGCGTGTGGACGGAATTGTTCTTGTAAAAAGTTGGCATTAGGTGTTCCCCAAAGTGTGGCCAATGCTGTGGAATTACTTGTGCTAATGCTATTTTTGAAGTAGACGATGAAGGAATAGCAGACATTTTGTGAAAAGTATATTAAATTTGTTTATATAAGAAAAATGTGTTACTTAAGTAACTTTTAATACATATTTTTTATTTATTTTTAACGGACCATTATATTAGGAAGCTGTAACTTTTTTACCTTTTAAGCTACAAGTATGTTTTTTTACCCAAAGATGCGTCTTTTTAAGCTCTAAAAATTATGTATCCACGTAATTTTTGGTAAGTACATAAATAAAAATAGAAAAAACAAGATGGCGGAAATTTTTTTCATACTTGTCATAGTGGGATCGAATGGGACTTTTAATATGTTAATCTGGAGGCTTTTTCCAACACATTAAAAAAAACAATAGCTTGTCTCTAATTTGTTCTATCCCAACAACCATATTTCCTGGCCTAGATTCAAGCAGACCCATGGAATCAAACAATCACTTCCACGCCACACATACATAGGCTAACTACACTGTGAACACTATTATTGTGGATATTTTACATTATATTTATTATCTTTCGGTAGATATTATTATGTATACACTTTAAGGTCTAATCGAAAATAATAATTAAAAAATACGATTAAATTATTACCTATAACATACGATTAGAAAAAATATTAAAAATTGTGAGTTATATCCGTCATACAAAAGTTTTCATTTTAATTTGATTTTTCTAAACACACTGTACAAACAATCAGAGAAAAAATTATATTGTTACGCGAGCTACTGCATTAATATGCTCACTTAGTGCCCCCAGTGAAATCCCCATATGAGACGACTATGGCTCCTCCGCCCAATTTTCGAGAAACATCGAGAATACCCACCGCATCCGCCAGAACGTCGAGCGAATTCTAGAAATTCGACGCGCGAGTATAAATAGGCCACGAGCATCGCTGCAGGCAATTAGTCAATCAGTCAGTGTTGATACCGAAGGAAAGTAATCGCGCCTCGATAAAGTGTTTATTAAGTGACTCTCATATAAATTATAATTAGTGTGTTTAGTGCATTAGATAAATTATTAAATAAGGACTGAATTACATATAAATCTGTAAATATAAATTAATTGTAAATATAAATTAGAATAAACGTTACATTGGTGTCAGGTGTAGGATTAAAAAAATAAATAAATAAATATACAGGAAGATGGCGAAGATGGTGAATTAAAAGTTTCAGAGCTTCGAAGAGAGTTGGAGGATTACGAACTGGACACAAGTGGGGTCAAGTCAGTGTTAGTGGAACGACTAAAATTAACTATGATTAACAATGGATTGGACCCGGAAACGTTCGAATTCACCGACGAAGCGTCCGCCTCTATAATTTCATCCATGGAAAACAAAATGTCGGACATAGAAAATAAAATTTCATCCATGGAAAATAAAACTTCGACGGATATAAAAAACGAAATTTCAGCCATGGAAAGTAAACTCTAGGCGGACACGGAAAACAAATTGTCAGACGTGGAAAATAAAATTTCATCCATGGAAAGTAAACTTTCGGCGGACATGGAAAACAAAATGTCGGACATGGAAAATAAAATTTCGACGGACATGAAAAATGAAATGACATCCATGAAGACTGATATTTCTGCCGTGGAAGAAAAGATTAAAAGAATGGAGCAAGAAATGAAACAAAAAATCAAAGAAATCGAAAGGAAGACTAGTAATAAACCGGATATTACAACTAGGCAAGCCCCGAATAACGACGAACTGGCAGAGAAAGTAGAGTTGAAACCGAAAATGGAAAACGATATTAACAGCCGAGTGAAACTGCCAACATTCGATGGTAAAACGTCATGGCCGAACTATCTCAAGCAATTCGAGGCGGCATCAAAGGCAAACAACTGGAGTGAGAAGGAAAAAGCGTTAAATTTAACTCTTGCCCTTAGAGGAGACGCTATGGATATCCTCCAGACCATTCCAGTGGAAGAGGCCGAAGATTTTGAACAACTCAAAAAGCGATTGAATATGAGATATGGCCTGGAACACCTGGAGCATCTGTACCAGTCGCAGCTGAAAAACCGCAAACAAAAACGCGACGAAACTGTGCAAGAATTCGAAGCAGACATTGCGAGGTTGGTGCGGTTTGCCTATCCATCGGCACCGGAGAATGTCATGGAATGTTTAGGGGTACAGACATTCATCGACGGAGTTCGTGACCATGAAATGCAGAGAACTCTACGCTTGGCTCGGCATAAGACACTGGTCGACGTACTCTCTGCAGCCTTGGACTACGAAGCAGCTACACAGGCTTCCGGAGTATACGGCAAGGTGAGGGCTGTAGCAGACGAAGAAGTTTAGAACAAGCTCGACCAGATTGTCAACATGATGAAAAGCATCTCAAATGGAAAACTGAAAGCTGTGAGATGCTGGAATTGTGGAGAAATGGGACATGTACGCAGTTCGTGCAAGCGACCGAGAACTGCTACAAACAAAGATGCCCAGCAGGAAAACTAGGAAGGGTCGACCTTCAGAGGGCAGCTTCGACCCGAAGACCTTCCAAAGACCCTCTCATCCTAATAGCCTCTCTGAAATGTCGCGATGATAGTGTATACGTGGATGGTGAAGTTAATGGAAGGAAGTATACACTATTGGTGGACACTGGAGCAACGAGGACTATTATTCGCCCCGAGACTGTCAACACTCGGAAAAGACGTTTACCGACGAGACTGCGATTCAGGTCTGCCACAGGTGAAAGCGCCAATGTCCATGGAGAACTACCGGTGCAATTGGGAATTGGCGCAGAGAAGTTCACCCACACTGTCGTTGTCGCTGATTTTGAAGAGGACATAATACTCGGAATGGACGTTATGAACCTACATGGCTTCCAGCTAGATTTCAAGAACCGAGTGATTAGAGTAGGTTCTGAGGAGGTATTCCTTCACCCACACGAGGATAAGAATGTTCAGGTAGCCGTACAGGAGGATACAGTTGTACCCGCAAGGAGTGAATTTTTCACTGTGGCAAGGCTACAAGGAACCGTCGAAGAAGGAACACCGGTCATGATGGAACCGTGGAATCACGATGAAGAGGTTGGTCGAGGAATCCTGGTTGGAAAAGGGTTAGTCATGACTGCCGAAGAAATACCTGTACGCATTATAAATGTAAATGACCATCCAATAACCATGAAGAAGGATACCAAAATTGGAACTTGCGTACCAGTGGCGTCGATAATTCATCAAACAACAACCTCCAATGATGCCAACAATAAATTTGAACAAATGATAGCAGTGGCTGGACAATCCCTTAGCCTTCAAGAGAAGAAAAAAATCAGAGAACTCTTGCTACAATACCGATCTCTTTTTGTACCAAAAGGAGGAAAGTCAGGAAGAACATCTGCTGTCAAACACAAAATTGACACCGGCGACGCTAAACCGATAAGACAATCGGCTCGACGGCTACCACAGGCCAAAAGAGAGGAAGCGGAGAGAATTGTTCGCGAGATGGAAAAGGACAAGGTAATAGAACCTTCTACCAGCCCTTGGGTCTCTCCGGTAGTTCTGGTAAAGAAGAAGGATGGAACCACGAGGTTTTGCGTGGACTACCGGCAGTTGAACAATGTTACAAAGAAAGATAGCTATCCCCTGCCGAGAATCGACGACACTCTGGATACGCTGGCCGGCAGCAAATTGTTTTCTACCTTGGACCTGAAGTCTGGATATTGGCAGGTAGAAATGGATCCAGCCGATAGAAAAAAAGACAGCGTTTACCACCGGATCTGGACTATGGCATTTCACCGTTATGCCATTTGGGCTGTGCAATGCCCCCGCAACGTTCGAAAGACTGATGGAAAACGTATTGCGAGGGTTGTCCTGGAAGACATGCTTAGTGTACCTTGATGACATCATAGTCTTGGGAAGGACATTCGACGAACATCAAAAGAATTTGGAAGGTGTCTTCAAAAGGTTGCAAACTGCCCAACTGATGCTCAACCCCAAGAAATGTCAACTATTTCAGAACAAAGTCAATTACCTAGGCCATGTAGTCAGCAAGGATGGTGTAGCTGTAGACGAAGAAAAAGCTGCTGCCGTACGAAAGTGGCCAAGACCCACCGACAAGCACCAAGTTAGAAGCTTCCTTGGACTCTGTACATACTACAGGCGATTTATAAAGAAGTTTGCAGATATCGCTAAGCCCTTGACACGACTTACAGAGGAAGCAAGGGAGTTTCGCTGGGACAAAGATTGCCAAACTTCGTTCGAAACCTTGAAGAAGCACTTGTCTACTGCACCTATACTCGGCTATCCACTACCATACTAGATACTGATGCTAGCAATGTTGGAATTGGAGGAGTGCTATCACAGGTTCAAGGAGGACAAGAGAAAGTTCTGGGATATTTTAGTAAAGTCCTTTCCAAACCAGAACAAAACTACTGCGTCACAAGAAGAGAGCTCCTAGCAGTAGTGAAGTCCGTGGAGCACTTCTATCAGTATCTGTATGGGAAGAAATTTGTGATCAGAACCGATCATGCAGCACTTAAGTGGCTTATGCAATTCAAGAACCCTGAAGGTCAAATCGCTAGATGGATCGAGCGGCTCCAAGAATATAATTTCACTATTGAGCATAGAGCCGGAATAAGCCACAGAAATGCAGACTCCCTCTCTAGAAGACCATGCCCTGCAGAGTGCTCTCACTGCAGCAAAACAGAAGCCAAGGAAGCTGCGATTCGAAGAACCACGGTGACCACCGACGAATGGACACCAGAAAAGTTGGAAGAGGAACAAGAGAACGATCCCGACTTGAAGAAAATCCGACATTGGAAAAAGGAGAACTGTCGACCTACTTGGCAGGAGATTTCAAGGTACTCGCCAACGATGAAATCGTATTGGGCCCAGTGGGACTCGCTGGTTTTGGAAAACGGTTTGCTACAGCGAGTAATCGAGAACGATGAGGATTCCGAAAGTAGAAGACAGTTGGTGATTCCAAGAACAAGGATAGCAGCAGTACTGCGGAAATTACACGACAGTCCGTCAGGAGGACATCTAGGCGTGAAGAAGACCCTCCAGAAGTGCGAGAACGGTTTTATTGGATGCACAGTTCCGAAGATGTGAAGGACTGGTGTAAGAAGTGCACTACCTGTGCTACGACCAATGGACCGCACGGGAGAAGAAAGGCTCCTATGAAGCAGTACAATGTCGGAAGCCCTTTTGAACGCATTGCCCTGGACATTGCCGGACCGTTTCCACCGACAGCAAATGGCAGCAGGTACATTTTGGTGGTGATGGACTACTTCACAAAATGGGTAGAAGCGTATGCCATTCCAAACCAAGAAGCCGCAACGGTTGCCGACGTGCTTGTGAATGAGTTCATTTGCCGATATGGAGTGCCCCTGGAAATACACAGCGACCAGGGCAGAAACTTCGAAAGCCAGCTGTTCCAGGAAGTTTGTGAAAAGCTCGGCATGAAGAAAACGAGAACTACGGCTTTGCAACCACAGTCGGACGGGATGGTAGAGCGAATGAACAGAACTCTTGGCAAATACCTGTCTAAAGTAGTATCTAACCATCAGCGAGATTGGGACCAATATCTCTCGCTATTCGCGATGGCCTACAGATCCGCCATCAGTGAGTCCACCGGCCAAACACCAGCAAGAGTTCTGTTCGGACGCGAAATGAGATTACCCTGCGACCTTGAATTTGGATGCCGACCCGGAGAAGACATAGCTGGTGAAGATTACGTGACCCAGCTGAGAAAAAGAATGGACGACGTACACGAGCTGGTTCGATCGAATCTCCAGATCGCTAGCGATAGGATGAAGAAAAGGTACGATACGCAAGCTACGGAAGGAGGTTTCCACGAAGGAGACAAAGTCTGGCTGCATAACCCAAGAAGACAAAAGGGTTTTTCTCCAAAGTTGCAGAAAGCTTGGGACGGTCCGTACCTCGTAAAGAAAAGAATCAACGATGTCATCTATCGTATCAGCAAGATCCCAAATGGAAAGCCAAAGGTGGTACACCGTAACTGATTAGCGCCATTCGAGGGTGACCACGATGAGGAAGTAAACCAGCTTCAGGAAGTAGCCGATCCTGCTTTTGTAGAGTTCATGGGTGCTTATGGTGGTACCGGAAAAGCCAGATTCGGCGTCACCACTGAGAGACGACAAGACCTGCTTACCGTTCCGGAGGAATACTCACTGGCAATAAACATCCCTGCCAGCGTAACCGATGCGCGTGGACTGGCATCTCTGTTTATAAAGAAGAGTGGCGCACGGCTTTTGGTAAACCAGTTACCAGTACCAGGTAAAGCTTTGAAGCTGCAAAATGGCTCCCGCTACAATTTCCACCTAGTGACGAGGAACACCTTCGACGAAAGACCAACGTACGAGGATGTCTGGGAAGCATTACGAAGCCTGAGGGAGCATGTGCTTGAACTGAACGTGCATAGGCCAGCCATGCCCAAGATTGAATGTAGGCATTTAGATTGGCGAATAATCCGTAACATGGTAGAAGTAATCTTCCGAGACACCGAAGTGCAGGTACTGGTTTGCGGCCATGCTCGGGAGACACCGCCAACAGAGAAGACGGTCGCATGTTACTTCCATACAACTGGAAAATGCAACAAGGGGACCAGTTGCCGATACAGTCATCTCGTTCCAGTTACCTAGTTAGTTCCAGGAGGAACTGTCTCTTAAGGAGGGGGCAATGTTACGCGAGCTACTGCATTAATATGCTCACTTAGTGCCCACAGTGAAGTCCCCATATGAGACGACTATGGCTCCTCCGCCCAATTTTCGAGAAACATCGAGAATACCCACCGCATCCAGTGCATCCGCCAGAACGTCGAGCGAATTCTAGAAATTCGACGCGCGAGTATAAATAGGCCACGAGCATCGCTGCAGGCAATTAGTCAATCAGTCAGTGTTGATACCGAAGGAAAGTAATCGCGCCTCGATAAAGTGTTTATTAAGTGACTCTCATATAAATTATAATTAGTGTGTTTAGTGTATTAGATAAATTATTAAATAAGGACTGAATTACATATAAATCTGTAAATATAAATTAATTGTAAATATAAATTAGAATAAACGTTACAATAAGTTTCACACGTCAGAGAATCAGATTTACTGCCTTGGCTAGTTTCATTGCCTCGGCTTCGCCTCGACAATGGAATGCTAGCCGCGGCAGTAAATCTGTTACTTCTTTGCCTAGTTAAACAAATAACTATTATACAATGCGTAATTTTTATGCATTTAAAACTGACAACTGACTGTTGTCACTAAACTTGAGTAGATATAACCTCATTTTTATTTTTCTTTATTAATTGACAAAAATAATAAAATTTCAATATAACGTGGTTCACCTTTGAAATTATCATAAAACTTGAAAATTTTGAAGCTTTACTGATCTTAACCATGAAAAGAAGAAGAAAAATAGCCACGCATGCGCACATGCGTTATTGACGTAATTCTAAATGCACAAAGTTGAAAGTTGCGAACTTTGTGCATTGAACATTAAACAATAAATAACGCACTATTCACTGTACGTTGGGTAAACGGATACATATAAATTTCAAGATTTATCAATTATCCATTACGTACCTACTAAGACTTGTGTAGTTCGCACTATTCGTTGGCTAAACCAGCCTATGTTCTTAAAATTTGTGCATATCCAATTAAAGTATAAGAGTATAGAAAATAGTGTACCCATTCAATTCGCGTTAAATCTCTACTAAGACACTCGCATATGGCTTGTGTTGTACTTTTCATACTCGTGTCCTAATGGTCACAATTGAATTCTCATTGGACAATATACTATCAATACATTTACCACTTTTTTTATAGAAAAATCTGAATATGAAATATTTATTTTATTAACTTTCACAATAAGAAGGAACAAAATTCCCAAATAGCAAAAATGTAACATACACCATAAGTATTGCATGAAAATATCTGTTATCCACAAAACTATTTTTTGGCAGTAAAATCGGCTGGTTTGGGCATGACGATCTGATGCCATCATGTCGGTATTGTACAAGTTTTCGAAATTTTTAAAGCGCAACATAAAAGGGAAGGGAAGGGTGAAAAACCACCCACTACCCCTAAAAACTACACCCACAAAATTGGCCATTTTGAGGTGTTTTGGGATTTCAACCCCTCAAAAATCCAGCCCTGCAAATTTCACCCCAATCGACATCGACTTGGAACTAAGGAAGTTTGGAAAAGTTGGAGAAGATTCCGTATTTTTTTAAATGATGAACTCAAGCTCGAAATGAACACGGATCGAAATGTTTCAAAACCTAACAGTGGTACTAATAGTGTCACGGCAAACGGCATGACGCTCTGACGCCATTATGCGTGACAATCCAGTGATAAAAACAAAACAAAAAGTCAATGATGATCAAAGTACGGGCTCGAATAAAATGTTCAATATCGGTGCACAAGATTTGCTTTACGAAACACAATCTACCGATTCAAACCAAAGATTAATAAACTCTCTGTTAATATACTATTTTATTTTGCGTTACGTTAAACGTCATTTATTTAATTTTGACATACATCATACGCTATATATACAACAGCTTGTTTGATAAAAAATTATTATATCTTTATAGCAAAGTGGATAATGGGTCTGGCTGCGAAAAAAGAATTGTAGGCGTATGGTTCGAATCCGGGTCGCGGTGGTAATTTTTTGTTATTTCTTGTTTTACATCTGCCGGGCGTCCCGTGACGGTCAACTTTTTTTTTTGTGACAAACAGTCTCTGCCAGTCAGAGGGAATTAAAAATGCGGAAAAATTCAAATTTATTCAGTCGTCATGATCAGTATGATCTCAGTACAGCGACCAGGCCATGAGGAAAGTAACCCTTTAAAATCCCATTATCGACTTATCTACCTATGTGTTATCAGAAAACACCTCTTTACAGGCAGATTTGGGTCACAAAGAACTAACGGCAACAAAACAAGAACACAGCAGAACACAAAATTTGCGAACATCAACAAAACTATCTACGTGTCCCGCCACCTACAGCTGGGCAAAATCATTCTGCATAACGTCGGCAGGTTTGGTGCACTTTGGAGGTCTTTGCAATAGTTTTAAATAGCGTGAAGAAGAGAAAAAGAGCTTATAGGATTATGGATGATAGTATGGTTGAAGAGAAACCTTTTTTAGCCACATAAATCTCCTCCAAAAACAAGACAATAAAAATTATTAATGAATGGACTTTCTTAGTTTCTACTAGTATGCGTGGAATGAAGATGCAGCAATTCCACAATTTATCGTACAAATCCCAAATACAAACAATTTTGAATAACTGCATTTGAAGATGATGTTCTGAATCACAATAATGCTAGAACGAGAATGTTTCCGGTATGATCAAGTTAGATGTGAAGAAGTTTTGTGAAACTGTTCTCTATCCGTTCAGGTAATAAATTACTTTCATTCCTTTGTTTACTTTGCCAATACTGAAGTAACCACGGTAAATTTTTTTAAAGAGTAAAAAAGTTTTTGGTGAAAAGTTATTTTTATTTTTTGTTAAAACCGAAAATTGCTCAATATAATACAGTATTATAACAAGAACTTAATATTCTATAATATCAAATCACAAAACATCAAAATAAAATAAATATCTCGACACAAACTCATTGATTTTCTTGTCCAAAATAATTGTTTTAAGTTGGCTTTTAAAACTAACGAATGTTTGACATTAAGTACTTCATATATTCGCTAAATATGTTTTACGAAGTTATTGTTATTGCTTATTTTGTCAACGTAGGTATGGGACAAGAAAATCAATGAGTTTGTGCCGAAATACTTATTTCATTTTGATGTTTTGTGACTTGATGTTATTGAATATTGAGTTCTTGTTACAATACTTTATAATTTTGTGCAATTTTCGGTGTTATTTTACTCTTCAACAAAATTGACCGCGGTTAACACAACAGTTGTGTAATTTGTAACATTACAGGATTTTTAAATAAGCCGTCGTATACAGGAATGCACAAACTTTTACTACCAAGAATAACTTTTTGTCGAGAAACCTTTAATAAATAAGGTTCCCATATGGTTCATACTTTGGGGATGACACTGTATATATAAATTAATATTTCCCTTATAATTCTCCTTATATTTACTGTATCAATATTTAGCTTGTTCTATTTGATTATTGTATTATAAAAAAAAGATGCCATTGCCATTTGAATGAAGTTACCAACAAACCCACCTTCTTTAACAGTCGTTCTCGTTCTCCGTTGCACAACACTCGATTGGTTCTTACATGACCAGAAATATCCATAGTACTTTCTCGAAACTGTGAGTCGTTATAATTGCCACACTTTCGGACTAAATTACGGCGATAGGATAAATACTTTCATCAAGGACATCCTGAGATCGATTTTTTTATCTTTGGCGAATAAGATTTCTAAAACCGTACTCTAACTTGATATGGTACAACTTTTAGTTATTTCTTAACATTTGTTTTCACAAATATAACCCTTATATCTACATATTCAATTGGTAATACAATTATTCAATTTCTTTTGAAATTATATATAATTTTAAATTTAGAAAATCTACAAAAAATAGAAAGCTCTGATTCTACTTAATTGGTTTGTATAAAAGAGGAAAATTTTTAGAAAATATCCAGATTTTGAACGAGGGGATTATTAATTCGATGCCAAGTCGATCGAATGAGGTCATTTTGGCATGAGGAGGTCACACTCGATGTAAGCACACTACAATTGATTCTTTTCCAAAAAATTTAATGTTTTTATTAGATTTTTAAGAGATCAAACGTACGCTTCAATATTATTTTAAGTTTTTTTAATCCGTTGACTTAAAAACAATGAAACTTCTTTAATGACCGAGATAATAACATGAATAAGAAACCAAAATGTTCTTAAAGCATGGTGCAACATTTTGACCCCAGTTGACACCCCCGATTGTAGTTGCTGCATCCTATAGGGAGTTTCAAATTTCGTGTAAAAAACATCCTAACATTTATGTATATTTTCAAATTTAACTAGACATCAATATTTCAACCATGTGATATTCTACAAAAGAATTGACCTACAATTCACAAAAAAGTTCAAGAGATAACCATTTTTAAAAATGTGTAAAATTTTTGGTGTCCGAATTTTTTGGACGGTCGGTGTATATCATTTTAATGCCAGGTCAATGTAATCTAACCAAATATTATAAAGATAAAAATTTGTGTCTGTTTATAATTATAAAAACTAATGATTTTTTGTTGAAATTAGTCAATCAAAACAATCAATCCTGTTATCAATCCTTAAATTCCAATTTAAAATGTTAGTATCGGACCTTTCGTTTAGAAGTTACAACTTTCGCGGTGTGAGCGAACAGTACTATACCTTATATGTTTTGTAAACTAGAAAGAATTGAATATACAATATATTCGGTAACCACTTTTGAAAGGAAACATTGAATTTTTTCAACAGAACAAATTCGAAAAAGGCATGTAAAATTTCCGAAACGTATTCAAAGATATCAAAAACAGTGTCCAAATATTTTCGGCGGCGTACGGTAAAATTTAAAAAAATGGTCTATTTATTTGTGTTTTCACTTCTGTCGTCAGTCAGACTCCATATTACATTTTTTTTGCCAATTTATTGCTGTCAACATAGACTTACATCCCTGCATCCCCTAGTACGATACTCACTCCCGCAAAATTTAAAAAAAAATTTTAAATACTACGGGGATGAGATATTATCGTACTAGGGGATGCAAGGGTGGTTTCTAGGCAAAGATCAAAATATATGTCGACATCAAAAATTATGCTGTCATTCGTGACGATATCTTGTTAATATAGCATATCCATTATTTCTCTAGAAGGGAGGAAAAAAAGCTTTATTTACTAAAAAGCTCTGGACACAAACTATCCCAAAAACCCTACAATCCAACCTTCCGTTGCTTTCCAATTCAGGACCAACCCTCGCATGAATATTACGTTTATTAAAAATTAAATTATTTCACCTACCTGACATAGAACTAGTATCACTTTTCGCCAAAGCATGTCCAGCAATAGCAATTCCGTATCCATTCGGTAAAATCAAATTCCTGTGTCCTTGATGATTCAAATCCAAATCGAAGAATTCCAGATCAACATCTCCGATATCTGTCGATGCCAAAGAATTCGCAGGGGACATTATTAAAGTGGAAGACGTAACTTCAGAGCTGCTATCCTCCGATGATGGTACTCGTATGGCTTGCAAACCGGACCATCTGCGTTTCATAGTTAAAGAATCACTTTGAACGATCGCGGGATGTCCCTTCTTAAAACCGAACACCACTACAGAATCCGTTTTTGGTGTAGAAGGAAGATTATTAGGATATATAGTAAGAGACATTTGTAACTACCATCATCGTCTATAGATAACGAAACAAATAATAAGTCACTATGGTATTAAAGTTGTTTGTTCACACACAAACATTTCATAAATGTCACTTTATTGAAAACGTTCACAGTAATAAATAATTTGATAACCTACGGAAAAATCCAGAATTATTTTATTGCAAATATGATTATTGTCCACTTTGGTAATAATAACATTATCATAATTGTTATTCACAAAACGTTTAGCTCAGAATATGTATAACATCTACTCCTAATTGCAATAAATAACAAATTTGGAGATGCTTCAATACTTTATTGAAAATGGTTGTGGTAATAATTTCCTTAACTGCTTGTTTGTAAGTACACAGAACTATTTAGAGTGGATTTATATGTAATTTATACGAATGTTCCCCAATATATGATTGGAATAATAATAATAATCATTTATTGTCCAACAGAAAATCCACTTACAGAACAATATTATTAGACGGTAACAACAATGATAAAAAGATTAAACATATAGTATATAACACAAATTAGTAAGAGTGATAACTAATAAAGAAAACTATGGAATGAAGCCAAAAAGGTACAATGAACTCGCGAGAAGAGGTTCAGCAACGTTATATGTTGAACAAGAACCAGTCCTTGGAACCATGAAGAAAGTGGTCCGAGGACAAATACAAAAATGGGTACAAAGTCACCATAGACTACAGTGGAGGAACAGAAAGACCTTTACAGGTGATACATATGTTAAACGGGCCGAAGAACTACTTAATATCAGTAGGAGTCAGCCAATAATCATTACAGCTTATATAACGGATCATGTCCCGGTAAAAGACCACCTGCATAAAATGGGGCTGTATAGCGATGATCTCAGCTGCAGACTTTGTGACATGGAGATCGAGACCGTATATCTTATTTGACTCTGTCGAAACTGTCGAACTTTTTCGTATGCGATTTCATTCGAATGAAAAAGATCGCACACGATTCGAATATCGTATTTTTGAACGAAAATGTATTCGTATGCGAGAAATATTTGCATTGGCAATACCGCAAATTCTACCATTCCATTTCTCCCTTATAAAAAGCAGAGATCTTTAAGACCATTTTTCGACATTCATCACTAACGCCATACCCAACTATTATTAAAAAAAATAGAAGAACTGTTTTGTTAGTATACATCAAATAAATAGTTGTAATAACTGTTTATTTAACTAAACTATATAGAAAACATTGTTTTATTGCTTTCCCAGTAGACGTCTGTTTTATTAGACTGATATATATCTTTTATCATAAATGCCCAACTTAAAATCACAAGACAAGTTGTAATCTTTCAAAAATTAGTTATGTTTATTCATTCCAGATGTGATTCACAATATAACACATAACTAAACAGAAATAAGATTATAGTAATATACGAACTTTGATATTCGAATGGTGCATACCCAATCGAGTCATCACATGCGAAACAAATCGTGCACGAAGCCTTCGAAAGTGATTCGAAAATACTGATAACCGATTTTCGTGCGAAGTTCATTCAATTTCGTACACGAATTGTACTCGAGTGATCTCGAAAATACAGCCCCTAGACTCAAGGAGACAAACAATTTACGGAGAAGCCAATGTGCCACCTGAAACATGTGGCACACATACATCGTCTAGTCGAAGGTACGGTTATACTGGGTATAACTGAAGGATGTCAGTTTCTTGAATGTTACCTTCATTTTTAGCATCAAATCCAAAAACTCAATAGGGCGTTCCATTGGAAATTCCAAAGTTGTTGTCGATAATGAAGGACTGTATGTAATCCAAAAGTCGATAAACTAAAAAAATCCTCGAATACAAATATTTTTGTCTCTAAAATTCCTTGGTTTTGAGAAAAGTGAGACCTTATGTGAGACTAATAAATCTTTATCATTGTACTTGGATCCACGTGATGTGATATGAAAATATTTATATTAGAATTTGAAAAAAAGTTATTAGCAAATACAATACAATAATAGAAAATAGAAGTACGATCATTCACATTAATAAAAGTTTATGATAAGCGAATTTGCAGTCTTAACAAGTAACTTAACCGTTAGCAGTTCTGCGAATGTGAACTATTATTTATAAGTATTTTTCACAAAGGAACTAAGGTTTCATGAACGTCTCAATTGATGCTATTACCACAGTGGAAATAATGCACTTGCATTGGTGTTCCCATGAAAGTTAATGTAAAAAATATGGTTATTAATTACTTAGTATCTGGTAATATCTAAATTTTCTTTCCACGACTAATTTAAGGAAAATGATCTTTTTCTCAAGGGAATGCACAAATTATATAGTAGGTATAACGCAGGGGAGATAAATTAATTTGAATATGATAGAAAACCTGACACAAATGCCACTTTTCTTAGATATCCCTAGATTTGAGAATACAATTTATTGATATAGTTCATTCATTCACCATCGACGATTATAGAGATAAGAAACAATAGTCAGGTAAAGCAATGGAAAAGCGATACAGGACGTTTAATAGGTATAGTAAGTGTTTCAAAAAAGGGATTTCACGCACATCGTATTAGCTAATCTGGGTTTTGGAAAAATATGCAAATTCTAGGAAATATTTTTTTTGAATTTTTGCGTTAACTTGCGTCCTATTGGTTTAATAAAAAAAAGTTTGAGACAAAAAATGTTCGTTGGAAAATTTTACATCGACATATGTACTTCAGAATGGTAATAAATTCTTTTTAATATGCATAAATATGAATAAATGTAGTTTTTTCTCCATTGAAAGGTTTGGGATTCTAGTTTCAACATACAAAATATAAAAATGAAAACAAATTTATTTTCATCAATTTTTTTCCAAAAAAAAGAGAATGTGAAATTTTCAAACGCCAATTTTTGACATTTTTTGGAAAGTTACATTAATTTAAACAACTGGAATAGATTCAGTGTGGAAAAATGCTATAAGTTTGTATGTTTGTACCTTGTTTTTAAAAATTTTTATAGTTTTTGAGTTATTCAACATTTTACTTTTGTGAGTAGGTACAGCAGTATTTTTTAATAAAGTTAAAACACGTGAAGAACAAAGTGTAAGGATTGACGTCATTTATTTTAATAACATCTATAATTAACATGAAAGTTTTTCATTTATTGACACATATTTTTTTTTCATATAAATTTATTACAATAGCGAACATTTGTATAAATGTATGAACTTATTTTGTATGGAAAAAAGTACGTATGTGTATTTTGTATTTTCTTTACTTATAAAACATATTACTATGTAGTTTAAAAGTAAAAAACAGGATTTATAAATAACTCCAAATGATGGATTTGGAAAAAATACACAAATTGAAAAAAAAATCGATTAAATGCAAGGGTTTTCAAGAGAGATACACCAATGTATAAATCAACGTTTCAAATCGCATCTCTGATGTAATACGAGCTCAGCGTGTCACAGCTGCTGATGCACTATTAAAATGTGAACCATTTTATTTAATTTTTGCAAAACATTGTTGGTACAATGTTATTAATTCTTATACTTAGTTGTTCGCCTGTTTTCATTTTTATTAAAAAATATTGAATAGTATCCGAGCAAACGTAAAAACTTAAATAACTCAAAAACAATCACTTTTTTTAAGAATAAGTTAAATTTTTCCATGCTGAATCTATTCCAGTTATTTGAATTTAATCAACTTTTTGAAAATTGGCGTTTAAAAATTTCTCATACCCTATGTGCAATAATTATGAAAATAAAAAAAAAATATTTTATTTGGTACACTAACTGCTATACCAAGGTCCGGTTCCTGGATACTTTTTAAGAAATCTAATACACACTTTTTCACAAACTTTCATTTATTACCTATTTCAAAAGTTATGGCAAAAAAATGACATTTTTTGTCGTAAGTTTGTTTTTCTAGGACCAATAGGAAGCGAAATAAATGCGATTTTTGCATAGATTTTGCATATTTTTGCAAAACCCAGACTAGCTAATACGATGAGCGTCAAATCCCATTTTTGAAACACTTACATGAGCCTATTAAATGTCCTTTAGCGCTTTTCCATAGTTGTTTGCACATTTTTCTAGTTTAACCTGACTACAATCTTCGAACAAGAAAGTTGAGCCTATTGTATATTTCGAATATTGAACTAAACTTAATATTGGTTGATATGACAGGGTCGAAATAAGTAGGTTCGCCTCTGTTACTCAACTTTCTTATTCCGACCTTGCTTCCCATTTCTATAACTGATCCTATAAAGTTTTTATTTAAATGGTGAATACAAAGTGGTGAGGCTGTTTCCTCCTCTTCCATGCAACACCAACATTCTTATATATGCCAATGGTATGCACGTGGTCCCTTAGAGTGCAGTCATTGGTAAGTAATTCTGTCAGTTTCTTTATTTGATCCCTACTTGGTTTAATATTTCGTTGGCCCGAGAGTGTTTTGACAGCTGTCTGAACCTGTAGCCCGTCTTGATAGCACAAGTGACATTTTTCAGTACAACTCACTAAACTTTTTTTCTTAGAAATATCAACTATAAAAAATAAAATAAGTCTATTAATCAGGTAACCAATCACTGTTTTGTTACTTCCAGGTTTAGACAGCCATTTTAGACTAGGAGTTTGCTGTATGCTTGATTCTGTCTGGAAGCCAAACAATGTAAATGTAGAGATGAAATATCTGAATTGCTTATTGAAACGGTTATCAAAAGTATGAACATTTTTGCCCCGTTTAAAACTATTAAGAAGTGTAAACTGAAAATTTGGTTTACTGATGATGTTATGGCAGAGATAAAAAGGAGGGATTTGCTGTATCACAAAGCAAAAAATACAAAAACTGACGAAGATTAAATACAAAGTAGCCAGAAATAGAACTACTAATATGATAAGGCGTGTAACAAAAAAATATTGATAATAAAGGAAACAGTAAGGAAATATCGAAATCAATTCAAAAATTATTAATGGGAAAACAAACGAAAGGAGTTGAACGCATTGACTTTGGTGGAAACTGAATCAGAAATAGCTTCTAAGTTCATTGTTTATTTTATAACAAGTTTAAGAAAAATAATTAGTCAGATAAAGCCATTTAACGATTATGAGTACGTATTGAATTTTAAACAGGAACCAGACATTTCTTTGGAGCACTTCAAACCACTAGACATGTGTCAGTTGAAACAAATTATTAAATCTTAAAAAAAAATACTGCTGACAACAATGGTATTAATTTGTGTGTTATTTCCTTAATGGTTGAAATAATTCGTGATCGGTTCCTAAATATCATTAATACGATCCTAAGCTGTGGAACAGTACCAGATAACTGGAAAATTTCAACGGTTATTCCAATTGAAAAAGTGGCGAACACAATTTTAGCATTAGAATATCGTCCTATTAATGTTTACGAAAAGATACTGGAAATTGCGGTTAAAGATCAAATAATGAATTTCGTATCTCAAAATTATTTATTAGTTCAAGTACAGTCAGGTTTCAGAAAATCACACTCATGCGAAACTGCGTTGCAATTCCTAGTGTCTTCTTGGAAGACAGAGTTAGTTAAGAAGGGGATTATTGGTGTATTTTTTATTTCAAGGGAGCATTTGAGACTGTCAATAGAGAGCTATCACTACTAAAACTGCGTAAGGTTTTATGAGTAAAGTATTGGATTGGTTGACGTCTTATCTTGAAAATAGAAGTTTCAGAGTTCATTCTCAGAAATGGTAGATGTGTACCTAGGAGTTTCAAGGTTCCATTTTGGGGCTACTACTTTTCCTACTTTACATTAACGACATAGTGAGGCATGTTGTAAGGTGTAAAATTAAACTATTAGCAGATGACACAATGCTATACTTTGCTGGTAGTGCAGACGAAATATTTAAATGAGGACCTAACTAACATCTTCAAGTGGTTATGTGTTAATGGTTTGAGAATTGATATTCATAAAACTAAATTTGTTATTGGGGAAAAAAGGCAATATCAGTAGACTTAATAAGTCATTTAACATTACAATAAAAGATGAAAGTGTTGAGAGAGTATTTTGTTTAAATATTTGGGAGTTATGTTAGATCCAGAATTAAATCTACATGAACATTGTAAGTACATAGAGAGAAAAATTGCAACTAAAATATATTACCTAAATAGAGTACTAGTAAAATTTCGCAAGCAAGATTAATTGTATCTCCCCATTTTGACTATTGTAGCACACTGCTATATTTTGCTAGTAAAAACAATCTCACCAGATGGCAAAAGCTACAGAATAGGGCAGTGAGGGCAATACTTAAATGTAATAGGCGTACCTCCATTAAATATAATGTTGGATACATTATCAACGACTGACGTTAAATTTGTTAATATTCATTTTTAAACTTAAGAATAAGAAAGTTATCTTTGTTACCTGATACATTCAAACGCAAACGGAACATAGGGATTTTAAGCATTGTATCAGAACTGCTTTTGAACTAGTCGACCAACATCCAGCTTCAATAGATTAAAAACACGATTATTACAATCGTTTTAGACACCTATAACATATCGTACAATTCCCAACACTCCGTATTCTCATCTGTGGGCGGTCCTTAATTAGCGTCAGACAGTCCGTAAACAGAGGTCGGTAACTTTGTTTCAATTTAAAGAATCCTATTTTGTTTTATTTACGAATTTATTGCCGTTATTGCCAAAAGAAATCAAAACATATTATCTTAACTCGAAACATTAATTGTTAAAGCGAATTTAACAATTAATTTTCGATTTTAACAACATAAAACGTAAGCATATTAGAGAGATATCGGTAAAATCAATAGCGTCTGTGAACGTAATTAACGTCCTGCGGTATTGGGTTTACGTCAAGCGGTATTTCAATTTTATTTAACAGTTATCGGAAGCAGTTACCCGCGCTATGCGCTATTCGAAAATGTCACTTAACCTAGCTTTATTGTTATTGTGTCTATTGTGTGTCTTATAAGTTTTTCATTAAATTTGTGTGTTTGTCTTAGCCATATTCAGTATTTTTTGTATTATTATTGTTCAAATAAAAGACGAACATTTATTTTTTGAGGTTCCTAATAGTGTATCTATAGATTCATTTTATCTACAATTATTTTTTCTTAACTTCCACTATAGAATCTTTGCAATGGATGAAGATCTTGAAGCGATAATTATTGGTGGTGGAAATGATCAAGACATTGAAGCCGCCATTTTGATGAATAACTTTATCATAGGAAAACTGCGCATGCCCGGCATGTTAATTATCAAGCGCTATTTCAAATACCGCCTGTCGTTAGGCTCCGTAAATTACGCTTGGCGGTACCGTTATTTAGGGACGTTGTTTTAAGAATCGACTCGCGCATAGGTTAAATGTCAAAATAACATATGCGCTAATAGGGCCTGACGCTATTTGGGTTACCGATATCTCTCTATTGTTTCAATATGTAGCGACGTTCACTACCCCCATAAAATAATTATTCAATACTAAGTCGCAGTTCGCACACATCCCACATAACTAACAAATTTTGGAAGGAGCAGGGGCGGGGTTTCTTACAGTGGTTCGGAATCCAGCTGTCCAGATCAATACTTGATATTCATTGAAGTGAACTTATAGAAATGTTTTGTTGGTTGACTATTTAGATCGGACAATACATTAAATTCCTATGTTCCGTTTGTGTTTGAATGTATCTGTATATCGGACATTCATGCATATAACAAAAGAAATAGTGCACTTAATCTGTATTGACTCGCTGTTTAGTTCTGGGCTAGTTTTGTTTAATAGCTTAACAGCAAAACTTGAGAAATGTCTGACACAAAAAAATAAAGGAAAACGTATGTGCAAATACATTGACTGCCTACTTTCGAAAATGTTTTTAAATAATTTGTACTTTGAGTGTTTTTAATATGTCTTTTAATTTCGTTTTATCTTTTACGTTTTATATACACAATTATACATACATATATTTTACTTATACTTATACATGTACAAGAGCAAGTTTTGCTAATAAAGAGTGATATATATGTATATTATATTCTCATTTAGACGCTGTCTCAGTGGGTCTGACCCGTTCTTTGCAAATAAATTACGATACATACTTCCATACAACCCATTCATCATTACTCAACAGAATACCTAAAGATTTACTTATTTGTAACAGGATAGAAGAGCTTTATTCTAGCATCTACTTTATATGAAGTATTCATTGAACAAATACCTACATACTTCAGTTTTGAATTGTGTACCTGTTTGATGATAATTTTACATTAACTAAAAAGTGGGTTTATGTTTAACAACGTTATCAAAGTTAGCAAAGGAAACCCCTCCGTTATCAATTTTTTATCTATACTTATTAAGTGATACGTTTAAAAAACAATCACTTATTTGATAGAATGAGAAAAACAAAATTTTCGGCACATTACTAAACTGTTTTGCAAAGATCTAAAAATCAACTTTCAAACTGATGATGAATAAAAGTATACTAATAAAAATTTCCGCTAAAAAAGGAAACATAGTTGGTCGTATTACAAATGCAACCAAATGTAGGTAATTAACAGAAAATCATGAAAATAAAGAAAATGTCTTTTTCAAAAAAATCGTTTTGTTTATTTTACTTAATTAAATCAAGGCAAAGTTATACTTAAAATTTTGGTAATTATATTGTCTAGAAGATGAGTTTTCCCACATAAAGTTTTAAAATTCTAATGTATATATTTAAAAGAACTGTACTTATGTATTTTAAAAAAACATTATTTAGTGATTGCCGTATCACTGATAACATTGCACTATATTTTTTTCATTTTCTTTAATTTTAAAAGCAATTATTGCCCTACAATAGTAGGCATTGACACACTTAACAGTGTGGCAAAATTTTTTCGACGTGGTTAAAATGATTATACAATCGGTTTCAACTTTCAATTACTAATAATAAATTTAGATGATCTGACTGATATAATTAATATATCATATAATTAGTAACCATAATTTCAATTTATAAGCAGAATTAGCAATAATGTTCACGGGAAAACAACTGTCATATTTATTTATAAAGGCGTTTATTTATTTTATTAACTTAAGTGAGAAAATGGACAACATTGAAATATATTATCACTTTTTTCCTATCTTAGTAGTAAGTATGTCAAAATAAAAATAAATACATTTACCTACATTGAACATAACCAATTAATATATTTCAGTTTCCAGTATATATCCAGAAAGTTTTAAGTAAATAATATTTGTATTATTATATTGGCAATATTAAAATAAATTGTTTTTATTTTTAATGCAGTAATTAATTTATTAAATTGATTCAATAAAATTAAAAATTAAATTATTAATAAAAATAAAAATGCCTTAATAAATAAACAGTTTCAAATCACCCTGTCACCGGTCACTTTAATTCCTCAAAATTAAATTAATAACAACACTGGGTTTATGTTTCAACCAATCGTCGATATCTCCGCGTGAAAATATATCAGGGAACCGCACAACACGAACTTTTAATCAATACGTTAAAAAGGGTAACGCCACAATAAAAAGTGAACCACGTAACCACGTGCACGTAAAACTAGGTCTCCAACTTCACTCTCCATACACAACACTAGCACTAATGTCGGTGTATCGGACGAAAATAACGGTGGTGGGGGAAACTTCACTGGCCGTGACGTCATAACAGGTTGTTACCTTGTTCCCCTCCCCACGTCCCAACCTCCCTCCTCCTAGAAATTCCAAGAGGTATGTATACCTGGCCGTCAGCAAGCTCTCGATTCTCGACGTTTGTTCCACTGTCACGGCCATCTTAGCGTTTTCTCTGTTTTTTTATTACGCTCTCTGATTTTGTTGTGGTAACAGTAGCGTCCCAACAGTTCGCGGAAGAATATTAAAAAAATCATTTGTTTAGTTATAATTTATTTTTGATTACATTTTCAGTTGCATCTTTTTTGTTGTTGAGTAGATTAAGAATAAGGGTCCAAACAGTAAATTTTTTGTGGTTTGAAATGCACAAAAAACCTTTCTATGTTCTTTTTGTTGTTTAAATGTTTAATAAGCGTTTGTGAATTATAACGCCGTTTTTATTAAAAAAACGAGAGGATTATTTATTTTTATGGTTAATTGTATAAATGATTTATGTCTACTATTATAATGTTACCCTTTATTTTTCAATCATTTGTTGTTCACTATTGACGTGTGATTTCTTTCACATTTTTTCCTGCTGACTTGTTTAGAGCTATCTAAAATGAACTCTCTCAATATTATATCTTGATGTAGATATTTTGAAATAAAAAGTAAGGGCCTGTTGAGGTATACGGTACGAAAAAGGAACTCTGGTCACATGGAAGTTTAACATGCGCCATAAGCGACATTGTGTTAAAAAGAAACAAGTATATTTGGTAGGGATACGAGTATATCAATGCTTGGTTTAAGAGGAGAACATAACATGCGGAAAGGGGTGTCAAAGTTACGAAACGGTCTTGACTGCTTGACTGCCACTGCTTGCACCCTCAGATAACATACCTCCACCCGTGAGTGCCGTGGAGAGTCAGTAGCTCCTATCGTACACCTCTTGTCACTTATTCTCTACTAGTTGATCCACTAAGAAGCGAAATTCTATTTAATTTCATTATTTTACATATCTTATTTTTATTCTACATGTCAAAATTCCCTAGTGTCCATAAAATATTCCGTATACAAATCAACAGAATTCAGTTATTATGCAAATGTAATTTAAAAATTCATACATACTGTCTTAGAGAAAATGCTCAAGAAACAATTGCGTTATAAATGTTTAGAAATTAATAAAAAATTTAAAGTTTTCGTTTGACGTATTCTTTTATAATTTAACAACCATCTTAACCACCTTAATCTTTCAAGTTCACAATTCATTCCCGTTTTCGTAACCTCTCCCTCATGTTATCTTCTCCTGTTAAATCAAGCATTGGTTTACTACTGGTAGTCGTAAAATAAATGTAATATTGTGTAGTATTATAAAAATGAATAATGAAAGTACCTATTGACAGAAACTACTGCTTAATAGTTTAAATTCTTAAGATATAAACTAAGATTTTATTAAAAGTTTAAACACTTGTTATTGCTTCGCTTTACTAGGACTATAAGGAATTACTTTGAAAAAAAATTCAGAGACGCTTATGACACAGTCACTTCTTCATGATAATCACGATCATGACTATCACTTGTTAGAATAGTTTTATTTTTAACCTGTTTTTGAATACCTACTACTTCACATAGTTGAAATAAATGCTGCTTGTAATTTAATGCTGGTATTTTTTCAGATATTTTCTTATTAAACAACTTTTTTTCTGCTTCTACTTATACCTCAAAAGGTATCCTTTACCGAAGTCAAGACTTAATCTAATTATTTTTTTTATAACAATAAGTTCAACAATGAAAAATACCTCCTTTTTTTAAACCTTGAAATTATTGAAAAATATTTCATCGAGTACCTACATTTTCTTGGCCAGCATTCGTTTCTTGGAACGTATACGCAGAAAATCGTTCGACACCACTGCAACATTTTACGATTGACATAAATTTGCCCGTTAATTTACGTTCTGTGAACTTGAATGAAATGTCAAGATGGAATATTATCCGCAAAAATCGTCATTGTTGTTAAATTATAAACAGGGCCTATTTTCAACTGAGTTGGGCCCTAGACACCATCAAATTTTCGGGCACTTTATTGCTCCGTATATTGGAATGTAACCAATAGGCTTAAAGATTCTGTTTTAATTTTTGTTACAATAAAATAAAATAATTAAAAAAATATTTAGATACAAATAACAAAACAAAAATTTTCATTCAAAAGTTAAGCATGAAATAAAGGAACGCGAGTTCCCGAGTATTTATGATTTAATAACATTGCTAATAACTAGCTAGGTAATTGTCATTGAAAACAGCTAAGGATGCTCTTCATTTAATGAGTTTCTTAAATAAGATTTGTCTCGTTTTAAAGTAGAAAAGGATCTTATTTTACCACTAGGCCTACTAGGCCCGTGCCTAGGGCCCAATGATCAGAGGGCCCGAAACGGCGAGCATCATATCATAAAAAATACAAAAACAATAATAGTACTATAAGAAATGCGATATCATAATATATACATTAAGAGCTTTTTTTATTTCACAATCTTAATGTGCAAAGCGTAGCGGCACGAGCAATCTTGTATAGCTATAAAAACATCAAACACCTGACCCCCAATTGAAGTCATATTTCGCCGGATCGGCGGTCGCCTTTTTATCCGAACAGCTTAGCAAAAAAATTCGTCCTCATAACAAAAATTAAAACAGAATCTTTAAGCCTATTGGCACCGTACATTAATGTACGGTGCTATTGGTTACATTACAATATACGGTGCAAGACAGGGCCCGAAAATTTGATGGTGCCTAGGGCCCGAAAATTTGATGGTGCCTAGGGCCCAACTCAATTGAAAATAGGCCCTGATTTCAACATTTGAAAAAGTAGACAAAATATTGGTGTCAATCCAAAACATTTTTTGTGGATCAAGAGAAATGTTATTTGATTTGCACAGTTCCTTAAAGTGTACAAGCTCATCCTCTAAATTATCACGAACATCGACATCCATATTATAAAAGTGTTCTATATTTTTTACACTAATATTAAAATTTCTTATAGGTAGTACTATTATTGTTTTTGCAATATTTATGATTGTATGCTCGCCGTTTCGGGCCTTCTGATCATTGGGCCCTAGACACGGGCCTAGTAGGCCTAGTGGTCAAATAGGCCCTGATTGCAAATAAAGTAACTTTGTTGATGAATATGTCACAGTGTCACAACCAGAATCAGGGCAACACTAATTTAATGGAAAAAATCTCTGTGTATTAATTGATTTGAAAATGGGTTTAATGTCTCACAATTTAAATCTATTTGTTTACTGCAATGATCTGGTGTAAGTAATTGACAAAAATTGTTCTTTTAAAATGTATTTATCGATACTCTTATGAAAGGCGACCCAAGAAATTCTTAAGCACACGTATCCGACTGTTTATCTAAATTACCACGCACCCCAGACGTTTTCATATTTCTCGCCAAGGAAACATGTTGATTAGCGATTACTATCTACGTTGATTGAGTATAACTCATTCAACGCTATCTACTTATGAATTTTGGGCTTTTATAAAAGGTCTCAAGTTGTGTGAAAATTAATCGAGGCTCTGTTATTGACTGTGTTTCAAAATTGTGATTCAGTTTACTGTTCCGAGAAATTATTGTTAGTGTTAGAGATTTTGAATTAGTGGGTGATTAAACTGCAAGATATTCATGTGAGCTTTTTCACCGAGTGTTCTTTCTTTATTGTTTCATGTCTTTATATTAATGCCGTAATTATTGATTGTTATTTACCTGTTGAATTAATTGAATATAAAATATCTGAACTTTGGATAATAATTCGTTCTCACATGACAAATGCATCTGGAGCGGGCAAATGCGAATTTAATCCCTCTTGTCCATTGCACTACTCAGATTCGACTACAGGTCAAGCTCTAGTAGCTGGAGCGAGCATGTCGCGAGTCAGCCCTTCATAATCATTGCACCACTCAGTACTAGTAGCATGCACAGATCACCTACCTAGTAGCATGTGTAGCGGCATGTGAGTTTAATCCCTTTACGCTTGAGGGTCCTAGAAGGGCCATGGTGGCGCGTTTAATCCCCTCCATGTACCATAAAGTAAAACTCCTAAGGTACTATGACTCTTTGGTAGATGATTTAGTGATATAACACAATTCGAGTTGAATCCCTTTGTGTTCGGTGATTGATCGAACAATTATTTAACTAATCAATAGAGTTAATGAAGACGGACACGCATATTTTCTTTGTTATGGGTAAGCCCGACTATGCGCACATCGTAAAGCCTCGACCAATCCACTATGACCATCTCAATTAAGTAGAAGTTTTTATCCTAAATTAGTATTTTGTATAAAATAATATGATTATATCATTTGGTTCCTATATCTTCTTTCTTTCTTTCATTAATTGCCCCCTTCTAAAATCTACGTTACACAGGATTGCTTTTAAGTTCTTTTGTGATTTCTAAATCTTCCAACAAACTGAATTTTAAATCAAAAGGTGTTGGTGTTACATTCATAAATGATTGAATGAAGAATTGTTGTACTCATCGAAACTATTTATTGAAATTTAAATTTTTGAAACTGGAACTAGAGGTATACCTAATCTTACAATGCGTGAGAGAAAACAACAGGAGAATCGGCGCGGCGAGGGCAATCGTATCCCCATCATGTCAGACAGCTAGGTGGCTTTCAAGGTAGTTTCGAGGCAGAACGTGTCGCCTAAACTATAGTATAACAATTTTCAATTGATGGTGATTCATTGGCAACATCGTTATGGAATCATCTTACTTTTCACTTATCCACATTGGCGAAGCGAATAAACAATAAAAATGACCCCGGTAAGTGCCGGTAAAAATTCTGAGATTTAACATTGTTGCCGTTAGTCCTCAGTTCAATTTGTAGATCAGTCACCATCAATTGAAAATTGTTGTAGTATAGTATGGTATTGCATCGAAGAACTATAGTCTATTTCAGAAAGGTATAGGGTAATAAAATGGGGAATTCCGTCCAGTTCGGCTCAATTTCGGTGTCGGCCATAGGACATAGGTCTTGAAATAGTATTGTTTGTAATATTAATATTTCAAGTAATTGCTTAAGAGGATTAGGAAAAGTATGTTTTCTGGCCTGAAGTGTCAATATCGAAATATTGTGTAAGGATTACTTGGGTGGTAGATTATACAGTTACGTTTTGCGTTTAACAGGTACCGTTTAACCTTCTATTAGTGCCTCTGCCTAATTCCAACCTTGTTTCAGATTCGGCTCAACCATGCGCCGCAAGGTGCCTTACCCAAAATTTTTAGACCTTTATAAGTATATTTGTTTAGTTTAACGCATCAGTATTTGCTGTTAAGCAGTAAATAGTGTTCACAGTATTATAAGATTAGTAATAAAATGGCGACATTTACACCAACGAAAGGATGTTCCAATAATTATCCACTATCAGTGAATGAAAAACTTATTATTTGAAATGTACACGATTGCATAAAATACGATTACCCGAAATTTACTGTACAAGAAACTGTCGACCGATGTTCCCGAATGACTGGAGTTGGAAAGTCCACCGTTTTTAAATTATTGCGGGGGAGAAAGATAGCAGGCCAAGTGGAGCCTCCCAAGAAAAGTCCAGACAGATCAGTAAAAGTCCTTGATGGAGACACCAAAAGTGTAATTCGAAGAAAAGTTCACTCTTTTTATTTTGAAAAAGAAATACCCACCTTAGATAAGATTTTAATGGAGCTTGGCCAGGATGACAGTATTCCGTTGATAACTAAAAAACTTTTATGGACCACTTTGAGAAATATGGATTTTGCCTGGGAAAAGCATAACCGTAAAGCACTTTTACTTGAAAGCGATGAAATTGTTTGCTGGCGACGGAAATATTTAAGAAGTATAAAGCAGTACAGAACAGAGCAGAAGAAAATCTTTTATCTTGATGAGACGTGGATCAATGAAGGTTATACAGTACCAAAAATGTGACAAGACAAAAATATAACCAGTGCTCGCCAAGCTTTCATGGAAGGCCTGTCAACGGGTATTAAGGTGCCTTCAGGTAAAGGGAAAATACTAATAATCGTCCATATTGGAAGCGAAGAGGGATTTTTAAAAGAAGGTTTGCTAACCTTTCAGTCGTGTCATACGGAAGATTACCACGAGGACATGGATTCGGATGTTTTTGAAGACTATTTTGGTGAAATGATAAAATATCTTCCGGCTGATTCAGTAGTAGTTATGGATAACGCGAGTTATCATTCCTCGACGCATAGAGAAGACTCCAGCTTCATCTTGGAGAAATCAAGAAATTATTGACTGGTTAACCACCAAAAGTATTGAATTTGAAGATAATTTGATAAAAAAAGAACTATTAGCTATAGCAAATTTACACAAACATCGTTTTATGAAATACGCTGTGGAAGATATAGCAGAAAAACATAGTGTAACTGTACTGCGCACACCGCCATATCATTGCGAACTAAATCCTATAGAACTTATATGGGCGCAAGCGAAAGGATTTGTAGCAAGACACAACACGACATTCAAAATGAAAGACGTTAAGCTACTGTTTGATCAAGCCATTAAGGAGGTGACACCATAGAACTGGCGAAAAGCAGTCCAGCATGTCATTAAAGAAGAGGAGAAAATGTGGGATCTTGACTACTTGATCGATCGGACCGTCGACCCGTTAATTATAACGTCAAGAGGAGATGACAGTTCCTCAGATGACGAAGAATATTATGATTTTTTATAATTTAATTTCTGTATAATGTATTTTTTGTATAATGTTCAATAAAAAATAAGTGTACCTAATACTATGTACATAATGCCTAATTTTTATTCTGCTAAAATAAAATTATTTCCTTTTCACGAGTATCCTACCGGCACGCCTTTGGCACACTATTTTCAGTGTTTGTGGATGGATAAAAATAGGCTAAACCCATATATTGACCCCAACCCGGGTGGTACTACCTGCACTTGATAAAAAGAAAGAATTTTACAATGAAATCAATGCCAAACTATGAAAGTAGCTTAAATATTCGTTGGGTCACTCTGTGCTCCCTTTGCATAACTAATGAGGTTTTATTACTCTATACCTTTCTGAAATAAACTATAAAAACATTGACCGAACGGAATAACGACAAGCTGACCTTGTTACCAGGTCATCAGGATATCGAGAGGAATGAAAAACCTGACGTACTTAGAAAAAGAGAGTCAAAGCACACACAGCCCAAACAAGAGCATATTCTTGGTAGGTATACCAAAAACTGGATCAGGGTGAAAAATAAAATTTCTGGATAAACAACCCAAGCTGAGAATTACTGGTCATGTACTAGTGAAGGAGCACTTGAGCATATTAAAACTAAATAACGGAGACCTTGTATGTATGTATGTATGTATGTAAATTGGGGTGACATTCACTGAGACCTAAATGATCTATTGTGCAAGTGACATAGGGACATAGTGTACATAGGCATCAAAAGTACATTTGTTTATACTATTATCTCTTTCCAAACCGAGTATTCTTAGGATTTTCTAGGAGAAATTTTTTTCACCTTTTTCATCTTTATAACTTTAAATTTTAATTAAAAAATGTAAAGATAACGAGAGGGAGACAGAGGAAAAGTGGAGACAATTACAAGTAAAGTAATAATTTAGCATAAGAGTAAACATGGGTCGAGTTTACGATTTGTCTATCAAACTAACCGGTGAAATTTCGTAAAATATGTAACAGAGCCAATTTATGATAATTTGGTTACACCGATAGAGTAGATTTTTACTGGAGCTATTCTCAGGAGAGTAGAAATTTGTTTAAAATATTTGGAAATGTTAAAAAATGCTATTGCTATGCTATTCCATAAGAGAAACCTTATGAATTTGGATATCTGCAAATACCTTTTAAATAAAAAGGCGCCTTTTCACACCATGCTGGTGTAGTAAAATATCAGATTAAATTAAAATACTAAATGGTAGGATAGGAAGTCACAGAGTGGCATCCTAGAGATTGTGATAAAACGATGTTACATTTGATGGTAAATTTTTGTGGAGTACGTTATGCATCATTCAGGTAATGAGGTTGGTAGAATTACTGAAGAATGTAGGTTAATTTCCGTGAAACATTTTTTAAGAGATTTAGCATCAACAGCAGTATATTCAATTATAACCACTGTTTGACATAATTAAAACACAAACAAGTGCTATTTTAATGATAGATTGTAAAAGCAAATATTTTTTAATTTAAAGAAACAAGCCCAATTATTTGAAAGTGGTAGTGACATAACACAGCCACACTTATAACGAGTTAAATATTTGGTTAATATTAGTAGACCACTGAATTAGATAGTTCAAAAATGGTATTTGGTATCGTTACAGTCATTGCTTTATTTTAATTCTGAATGTCAACATGTCGTCATCTCAAACAGGCCAGACTTGTGCGTCACTTTTTAATACTCATAAATGAATAAGTTTATTTTGTTTGTTTTTAAAAAATGTTAATAATTACAATTTAAATTAAGCATATTTTCAAAAGATCTACAACAATAGAGGTGGGTAAACAACTGAAACATCAATGTCGAACAAGATTTATAAAGAAAAAATTGGAATTATCATCAAGAACCAGAGCTATACAGGGTGATTCAGGCGAGAATCAGAAAAAACAGAGATTCAGTAAAATCACACGACTAAGACATGTCCCTAAATCTCACACAAGTTACTTTTGCCTGTATACATTCAAGGACTGTTTAACTTATCATATCAATTGGGTTGAATCTAAAAGATTCTGACAATTTCCCGTGTGACGCGAAGCAAGAACGGGAAAAGAATTTTTGGGCGTGTAATGAACGATTCTTTTTGTTATCCTCTACAATTCAACTCTATTCATACGTTAAGTTCCTTTTTTGACACATAAATTATCCCAACATTTTTTCTTAACTACCCAGTTCATATATATTTTTCGTTTGAAAAAAATTTAAATAAAATAAAGTGAATCTTTATTATAATATATCCGTGATTTTTCAAGTACATCGGTTTGAATGTTGAACGGTCAAGTTCAACAAAGTTTCCATAAAATTTTATTGGATAGTTAATACATTCTCCTTACAAAAGAACCATAAAAATAATGCATTGTATTTTTATTTTCCAATGAACGTGTGATAATTATGTTTCAATTTTCAGATTAAAAATTATTAGTTTCAATAAAAAACTTTTAGCAAATTATATAATTTGTTTGTACCTCTAAAACGCTTCAAAAAGCATAATTGATTACAAACGAAGAAACTTTTAAACAGGGTGGTCCATAAGTAATAGTCCAAACTGGAATGGAATATGCTGGGCCTCAAAATATCACGATCTGACGCAAACTGCTTTAATGAAATATTGATGATAAAAAAGATAAAGGGTGGCAAAATTGAAATGTAAAAAATGTTTTTTCACAGTAAATTGACAGATGTTGGAATTTACGAAGGTAAAAATTTGAAGATAGGGGTTTTGAGGTATGTAAAATCATAATATGATATCCGTTTCATTGTATTTTCTAGAGGATGTCACATAAGACACCTTTGTGGCATACATTTGCGACAAACATTTTACCCATTGAAGTTAGCGCTAATTTTGTGAAAGAATATCAAAGCCACGACATTTTAACATAAAAAAGGTATACTTATTAGAAGCCCCAATACTTTAGACGTTTAAGCTAATCAAAGGAAAAAGTCGGCAAGGGAGACGAACATGTGCTTTAACCGCAATTGGTTTTGGACATACTTTAACATATATAATGTTGCGAGGTCACCTACTCAAAGCCGGCCCTGTCACTCGACTATACATTTTGGCGAAGGCGCTTTCCAGAACATTCTAGGACGATCGTTTTGTTTACGCATATGCGAGGAAGATTCAAGAATTTTCAAGAATTGATAAAAACTATACATACGCGAGTTTTCGAGTGAGTTAACAGTTAGTACAAAGTTAGTCAACAGTTAGTAAAGAATTAGTTCACAGACAGTTTACACAAGCCCTTAGTAATCAGACAGTGAATGAAATAGTGAAGATAAATAGTGTAATATTCAAGTGGTAAAAATAAATTAGTAAATATTAAGTAAAGTGTGTACATAAATTAAGTTTAATACAGTGTATGTTTCTATAAATAAGTCAATAGTAATTAGCCATAGAAGTGTGTATAGTTTTATCCCACAAGTAAAAACATTACAATACCTTTTTATCTTAAAATTGGGTGGCTTTGATATTCTGTCACAGAAGTTTGGCGCAAATTTATATCACAAATGTGACCAATGTGGCGCACTCTAGAAAATACGTCGAATAGGATATCATAATATGATTTTCCATACGTCTAATCCCCTAGTTTTAGTGATGAGCAAAGCAAGACCAAGTCCGGCTTAGTCTTGGTCTTGCAGCCTCATACGTGGTCTTGGTCTTGGTCTTGCATAGTCCGGTCTTGGTCTTGCTGCAAGACTTTTGCAGGTCTTGCATTTTATAGTTGGGAAAAACCCACAATAAAATTATTATGAAACATTTTATGACCCTTTACCAAAATGTCTAGTATTGTCAGGTATTGGTACATCTGCCACCGTTTTTTGATATTGTTCGATAATTTATTTATGGATCTGTTACGGCCCAAGATGGGCCATCAAAAACAGATATATGGAAAACAAATAATAACATTATCTCTTAACTACCCCCCATTAATCAACCGGCAACCCTTCATTTTAAATGGGTTTACAAAAAGATCCTCGTTTTAGCACGGTACACTTATTAGTATGTTATATCACAGGTAATATTGTGAGTGGAATAATTTGTTCCACAAACATATTTTTATTTAAATTAACTATACTTATTCAAAATTCAAATTGCTTTCATGATATTTTGAGGTAAAAATACACATTTGGTAAGAATTAATTTGAAACATTATTGAATAAATTAAAAAAAAGCAAGACTGCAAGAGTCTTGGTCTTGCATAAGTCTTGCACAACTCGGTCTTGGTCTTGGTCTTGGTCTTGGTCTTGCACACTCGGTCTTGGTCTTGGTCTTGCAAGCCTTTAGCTGGTCTTGGTCTTGGTCTTGCAAAAAACCAGTCTCGCTCATCACTACCTAGTTTTTACGTCAGTATATCCAAAGTCTTTCAATTTCACATTTCAACTTTGCCACCTTCTATCTTTTTATCATCAATATTTTACCAGAGCAAGTTGCGTCAGATAGTGATATTTTGAGGCTGAGCATGTTCCATTTCAGTTTGGACTATTTCGTACGGACTACCCTGAATAGTTCGTTTGAGAAATTGGTCATTGTAAAACTCATAAGATCCCTTCGCTCGTGATCCAACGTTCATACTCGCTTTACAATGAAGCAAAATCCTCACTTATACTATAATATATTTACCGATTACTTTTTTCACATCGACTTTCCCAGGTAAGATATCGAAATATACCTAGTAAATAGGTCAAGATCGGTCTGAGTTCTCTTTGATTTCTCCAGTATTCCAGGACTCTATATACTCTGTTCAGAATTCATTTACGCTCGATGAAAACAAAAATACGTAGACAGTTAAATTGAGCAGGGCCGCATTTTACTTTACGGTCTTGCAAATAAAGAATGTGTAAAGCAATATCCTATTTAAGTATTTTCTGTATGTTCCTTGAAATTATTCTTTTTTTTTGTTATTTAAGCTTTAGTACACAAAGAATTAGTTGGTAATTGATTGATTGATTAGTTCCGCACCTCAGCCTTTAGGCTTTTTGTGCTCTTGGTTGTACTGTTTATGTGACGAGACCAGTAGTCCTGATCAGGCTCTACAGTCTTTGCAAAAGGTCCTTCTTGGATAAATCCTCCCTTGTGCGCTCTATTCCTTAGAGTCTATATCTCCAATGAGACAGTGCTTCACATTTGAAGATATAGTGTGAGGCTTTTTCCTCCTCTCCTAGTTAGTATTATAAAATGACAAAGAAGTAGTGAGAAAAATCTCGTAGCATGAGTCCTATTTCTCAAAGGAATTTTAGGAAGTGTGTTAGTGGAGGTTTCTGAGCATTTCTATGGAATTTTAGAACTGCTTACACAGGATGTCAGTGCTTGACTATCCGACATGACGATAATCCTTTGCCTCCTATATCTTGTATGAATATTGAACTGAGCACATCATCCATCCTATGGTGTGACCCTACCTCTTGAAAGATACTTGAGGTTCTTACCAAAACTTTCAGTGTTTGGTTCCTGGCCCGTACACTCCTATCCCAGTCCCTATTATTGATGTAAAGTAATATATGTACCACCGAAGGGCAGTATTTCCAAGTTTGGTAATGGTATTCGTTCTTATTACTATATTATGATTGAATTCCTTTGAAAAGTCATACTCACCATCCTGTGGGACGTCCCCAGATTTCTGATTTCTAAAGAGCGAGAATGGTTCTTTTGATGACTTCCTCTCTACTTACTCTGTATCTTGTTCTTTCTGCCTCCATACGTAGTGGCATGTGAAGTTAAGAATCTTTCTATGGCCGCCGTTGGACGTCTTAATTGATCCTGTAATACATAGATAGTCTTTGAAATCTGGTGAGGTTGTCTCTCGACGTCAATAGACTAGTCCTACTACTCCATGCAATGGCTCCATAAGTGATTATTGGTCTCACTATAGTTGAGTATATCCACCTTAATTTTTTCTTGATAGGTAATTTTGCTTTGTGTATTATCTCCTTTTCTTATTTGTTGCACAGGAGTTTACTATCTATAGGGTTAGACCTGAAATCTCCATTCAACCTCACTTCCATGAAGTTTAACGGTTTTGAGGTTAAATTTTCTTTTCTTAGTGAAGGTTATTAAGATGGGGTTGATCTACCTTTAATAGATCTCATATTAATTTATATGTATACATTTCATTGTTTTGTATTTTCCAAAGAAATGTCGTGCTTACTGCATTTTTATCACCGATTCAAGTTAAAATCTCATTGTTGTATTATGTAATGGTCGGTTGCACGACTGTTCTCACTGCATCCATTTTAAAATTTCTGTTTATTTGTTATCTTTATTCCGTTATACAAAATAGGGCAGTAAAATAATAGCCCTCTTTTCGAACGAACTTAGAGAAACACTCCAAAAATTTCAGCTGAACTACTTGAAGCGTCCTCAATAATGTATTGATCTTCAATGAAAATTGTTTTGAAAAACAATAAAACCATTTTTGATTATCTTTATTCCCGAAATAGTGTTAGCAAACCTCGTATGAGATATACTGTTAGAAATTCATTAAAACATCTGGTGATTAAGATTGTTTAGTTTCTTCTTTCTTTTAGCCACAACTTGACAGTTTGATGCCTTAATACTATAGGTTCATGAAGTTTATTGCATCTCATGAGTTCCGTTCATTTTA
The DNA here is from genome assembly GCA_947563755.1 of Lochmaea crataegi. Classification (NCBI taxonomy): domain Eukaryota; kingdom Metazoa; phylum Arthropoda; class Insecta; order Coleoptera; family Chrysomelidae; genus Lochmaea; species Lochmaea crataegi. The sequence continues at coordinate 41,246,611 of OX387425.1, read as the reverse complement.
CACAATTGTATTGCTAGACAGTATGGAACTGATGTAACATTCGTTGCAAATTGACTATGCGTCATCGGTAAAACAATCTAAAAATTCAAAATCATCTCAAGTGGACACACTATATTATTATATTAAATTTACAATTATTTATTGATCACGAAATCTAGGCATTGTGCCATTTATCTGTACCGAGCTCGGCAATATTGCGATAAGTACTTACTTCCGTTTTGCATAGCCTTCATACACCCTGTCTAAGTCAAGGGCACTTCTCACGTGTTATCTGATATCTACTATTGTTCCAGAAAATTTATTCTTTTTATCTCGAGATAAAGATTTCACTGGATGAATTCATTCTGCGTCTTCTATATAAACACATTAACCTTTTTTTCGTTAACATAAATTTACAATATTTACAGTTAAAATGCCTAATTTGATAACGCTTATTGTGATCAATGACATTATTAAAGATAGACCCGCCTTCACATAATTCAAAGCGAGTACAACGCACAGTTGCGTAACAGTTTAGAAGGGTTCATTTAAATTATTTTATGAAACTTATTAAATGTTGGTATTCTAGACTAATAGATAGAGATATATTTTAAAGTAAAAAAAAATTTTTTGCACTGCAGATTATATATTGTATGTATGTATAGGAACAAATAAAAGTTTATTGAAATGGTAAGCAAAAAATAAAAATATTAAAACTAACTCCATTAATTTCATTATAAATGAAAATTATTTAATTCTAATCTTCTATATCGGTCATTCTAAGATGGTTCAATAATATCCTGGAAAAACATTTCCAATTTTTTTATACAGGGCGAAAGAAAATTAACGTTAATTTTTTATAATGAAAAATAGTTATGAAATAACTATAATTTCCAAATGGCACATATATTTTTTTTACACTCGTACAATAGGCTGTTCAACTTCAATTCAAATTTTGACCCCATGTTTTATGAGGTAATATTAATGTGACAAATGGGATATTCAAAAATGAAATTATTTTAAATTTAGACTTTGGAATAACAGAAAAAAATGAAAACAAAAATTTACTAAAACTGTGCAACTTATAATGCAGATACGTCACTAGTTCAAATGTGAAGTTGTTGATAGTCTTCCTTTGATGTTCCACGTTTCAACTTCTTCTTTTTCCTTCATTTGGATGTTTGAGCTTGTTCACGACAGAAATGTGGACATCTGACATCTATCACTCTGTTGTTTGCCTTGTTCAATTTGAATTTGAAGCATTTTATTAATAAGAGGTATAAAGCTTCAACTCGAACTAATCAAAAATTTAAACCAAGATGAAACCACATGCGAATGCAAACAACTCACTGTCACTCTAACCTAAACTTCTTCTTTTCTCCTTCAATTTGGGTAACTCCCCTCTCCTTCCATTTCAAAATATGTGACTAATTTCAACTTATACTAGTGACGTCAAAAATCTAAAAGGCGGATTTTAAGAAATTTTTAAAATAGAATTTTCCTAATGGGATAAACACAAAACAACACTATTAAATTTGATAATAATATACAGTGCGACGTAATTTGTTCCCTTAGAATTAACGATCTGCTAAACATTAACAAGAATCTATTTTCAGTAGTAATAACCCAAGGACATTGATAATTGTTCGAAAAAATTTTATAACAAATTTCGAAAGCTTGTTGCTTGGAAACAGACCGAAGCCGCAGGCGGAGGTCTGTTGTCTATAAGCTACAAGCTTCGACTCGGGATAATTTTCAAAATATTCATGAGCGAGAAAAAATTTCCGGATTTAATTTGACCTCGTGTGGTATTCGGTAAGAAAATTCCACACCTAATTGTGTTTGAAAATCAAATAATTAAAATTTATTTTTCGATTTCCAACAACGTCAATTTTTGACGTTTGAGGTTTGGTCGACTTGATTATTTAGTTACCATGGCAACTAAGTAAAACCCTAACCTAAAAATTATTTCAGTTTTGAAGCTGTCAAGCGGCACGACGTAAAAAAATGTTTTGGTAGCAATTTAGACCGTTAAATTGTTGATTTCTATTCGTTGTAGTTGCACGAAAATACCATCTCATAAGTATATTCTTTAATTTAATTTAGTTTTGAGTAACTACAAGTGGTAGAAAATCAAACGTCAAAAAAACTTCCAGTATAATTCGCTGTTGGGTACTAACGAGGAAAACATTTCCACTAAAATTCATCCGTTGCCATGGAGATCTGTCAAAAAAACACGTTTTGGTTAGTTAAAAATTACAGGTGTGGAATTTTCAGTTGAGTAGATTTAGAAAGAATATATATAAACATTTCCCTGAGCCTAAGTGTAACATTTTCCAGGATTTTTTTGGTTCTGGATGCAATTTTTTGACACTCCATGAATTAATAAAAGATTTTTAAAATCTTGGTAACTTTATTCGTATCTAGCCATTGTTTACAATTGTAATAATCAAAAATATACACTAGTTCACGAATCAGATTTTCAAACAATGATAACTGTATTACTTATATTCATGGCAATCTACTAAGATGGAAAAAGTTAATTCCTAAGATGAATAAAAACCAAAAAATATCGAATACTGTTTCACTTCGGGGTGTAAAAAAATATGTGTGCCATTCAAAAAAATATAGTAATTGCTATTTTTCATTATCCAAAATTAACTTTAATTTTTTTCGCCCTTTATAAAAAAATTAAAATGTTTTTCAGGGATATAATTGAACCATCTCACGTGACCGATTTAGAAGATTAAAAATTCATTAATTTTCATTTATCACGAAATTAAGTAATGGGGATTATAAATATCAGTGAAACATCAATTTTTTTAATAAAATAATTATTAACCTAAATATGTATAGTACCTTGTTATAAAAAGTTGTTCGTAATTAAGTCAGCAAAACAAAAAATTAAAAATATACCGGGTGTTTTATTTAAAATAACTGTTAACTTCAACTTCCGAACCGGAAATCACCGGATGTCGAGCGTATTTTCATTCGATAGATCAATATCGGAAACCCCATATTACAAATTTTCAGATTTTTATTCTGGTCGGTTTTGCCATAATGCCTAATGTGCCATCGAACAAAATCACCCTATTATTCAGCGGATTATTGTGTATTGTTTGCATTTTTTTGGCTCTTCAACTACTTCAGAAACAATGTTCTCAGTATATTGCACACAAAAATGCAAGATTTGATTTTTAAAATATTGAATATCTCAATTTTCGCAGTCATAACATTTTTAGGTATAAAAATACTTACTAATTATAAATGAAATGTACTGCATTTGTTTCTTACCTGAAACGAAAAAAAACCAAATTAGCACTTATAACAAAATGTTGGTTAAGGTGAACAAAAAAAAGTGCCTTTAAATAATTTCAATAAAATTAGTCGAAAGTCTAAAGATTTGACACTATGAAACGATTTAATGCCGTTTTAAATTCGGGACAAGTAATAACGGAACTAATAGCAGTGATAAAATAACTTAATGCCCATTTGCACCGTTTACTTTAAGACAGTCTTAAAATAAAGTAATCTTAAAAATACTAGTTTGGGTTGCACCGCTCTCTAAGCATTCCTTAAACTAGGTAAGGAGGACTTAATATTAAGTTCCCGATTGGGTCGACTTAAGTTCGACTTAGTTTGAAATCGCGGTGGACAGTTGATTTTACCTGAAAAACTTTTCTTTATGGATGTCGTTTTCGAAGATGATTTTGATATCCTCGAGAAATAGACTTACCGGGATGCTTTACACTTGATCTGATAATTTTCACGACATAAGGAATTTGCATCTTATCAAAGATTTCGAGTGACAAGAGCAAAGTTGTTTACGGGTTTTAGGATTGATAGAGGAAGCTCTGAAATTTCGAAGTGATTTTTAAGTAAAATATTACCTAGAAGGAAATCTGCAAGACCAAATAATCAACTATTATTACAGAAACAACAGCGTGTCTCTCATGGATCAGTTGCTAGCAGTACTTCGGTTTTATGCCTGCGTTCTGCAATAGAATATACAATTTCGGAAGTATTCAAAAACTAACTAATAACAATGTTAAACAAACTGTCTTAGTTTTAATGTTTTAATTAACTTTTGATGTGACTGAAAAAATGACACAGCAAACCATAGGCGTTGCGTTTCATTTTTAAGAGGTGTTGTACTTTAAATTAATTAAGACTTTTTTTGGAAAGATGGTATAAATATCGAAAAAAATCGTGGATGATCATTATATCTGAATACTTTTTGGATTATTGTGATTATATGAAAATGAAAAACTGGTACTGGAATGATCTTTTAATGTAAAAATGACAACTATATAACTGTCTTATTTGACAACATGAAAATACAAGTGAATGTTACAAACTTAAACAAAACAATACCTGCAGACAACGCTTTACTAAATTCAATACTCCCACTTTTTGTTACAAGTCAATGTCAACATTCACTTTGACAATACATTCAACATTTGACAAAAATGTTGATGTTTCAATTTTGATAATGCCTTTGTCATGATATCGGCTGCCTGGTCATCTGTTTGAACATATTGTAATTCAAAAAATTCATCTTTGAATTTCTCTCGGATAAAATGGTAACGTACGTCAATATGCTTAGTTCTCTTATGAAACTCTGGATTCTTCACAAGTCGTATTGCGCTTTGATTATCCATAAATAAAACTGGTACATCCAATTTAACTTGTCGAAGATCACATAAGAGATTCTTCAACCAGACAAGTTCTTTTATAGCTTGTGACGCTGCCACATACTCGGATTCTGTTGTGGATAGTGCGACGGATTTTTGTCGTTCTGATCCCCAGCTAATTACACTTCCTCCAAGCATGAAAACATAACCTGATGTTGATCTTCGTGTTTGCGTGTCTCCAGCATAGTCGGCATCACTATACGCGCAAAGTCTAAATTATTTCCGCTTACGAAACGTATTCCTTTGTTCATTGTACCTTTGATATATTTCATAATGTGTTTTACTGCATTCACATGTGCAGTAGCTGGTTTTTCCAAATATCGACTGACACTTCCAACTGCGAAACTAATATCTGGTCTGGTTGCAACGGCCAGATACATCAAGCTCCCGACTGCCTCTCGATAAGGAAAATCGATTTTTTTATCAGCTTCAAAATCTCCGAGGTTTTGTGAACTAGCTAATGGAGTTGTCACTGTCTTACAATATGTCATATCCAAACGATCAAGAACCTTTCTTGCATATCCTTGTTGATGAACATGAATCGATCCATCCAAAAGCTGATCAATTTCGAGTCCCAAAAAAACATTTCAGCTCAAAAATTTTGATCTCAAATTCTCTCTGTAAGTGTCTAATGACCGTCTTAATGGCTTCTTGTTCTTCTGCTGCAATCAATCCATCGTCAACGTAAATTGCCAAAATTAACATTCCATCTTTTCCGTTGCTAACAAAAAACGCATGGATCGGATCCACTCTCTTTGAAACCAAAACTGTTAAGGAAAGAAGTAAGCTTCTTATTCCAACAGCGCGAAGCCTGCTTCAAACCATATAAACTTTTGTATAGTTTACACCCTCGGCCACTGTTGTCATTATATCCAATTGGCTGGCTCATATAAACATTTTCTTCTAAATCGCCATTTAGAAAAGCCGTTTTCACATCAAACTGTTTTAGTGTCATACGCTTTGCCGCAGCCAATGCTAGGATGGCTCTGATTGATGTAAACTTCACCACTGGACTAAATGTTTCCTGGTAATCGATTCCGTACTCTTGTGTAAAGCCTCGTACTACCAATCGTGCCTTATACCGATTAACACTCCCATCCGGATTTTCTTTGACCTTGTAGACCCAGCGATTGTCAATCACTTTTTGATCAACTGGCGCATCGACCAAAATCCAAGTATGATTTTTCATAAGTGAATCGTACTCTTCATCCATTGCTCGCTCCCACTGCTTGTAATCAATCGACTGAATTGCCTGCTCATACGTTCTTGGCTCATCACTGACTGCCAACATTGCAGAATGTTCACCAGTTACCAGATGTGTTAATGTGTTACGATCACGTAGACGCCTATTGACAATATTTCTGCTATCAAGATCGCAGGTCATACCACGATTTTTCTGTTGATCTAGTGACGCACATTCATTTGTGTCCTTATCTTCGTCATTTTCATTTTCTGCACCTTTGTCAATACCATAATTGTCTTCGTTTTCGTTATTTTCATTCTTACTGACTACACTAGCATTTTCTTCAACACAAATATCGAGTGTTCCCATTGAATTTTCTAACAAAAAAACGACGTCTCGTGAGATCTCGATTTTACTAGTTTTCGAATTCCAAACTCGATATCCCTTTGAATTATTGTCATAACCAACAAACATACATTTTTCTGCCTTCGCGTCGAGCTTCTGACGTTTTTCTTTTGGAATGTGAATAAATACTTCCGAACCAAAAATCCGTAAATGGTCTAGCTTCGCCTCCTTGTTATGCCATAATTCATACGGTGATTTGTTGTCAACTGTGCTTGTTCCAGTTTGATTTAGCACATGAACTGCTGTATTTACTGCTTCCGCCCAGAATTTCCTATCAATCTTCTTTGCCTCAAGCATTGTCCTTGCTGATTCAACGATAGTTCGTATTTCCCTTTCTGCACAACCATTCTGCTCTGGTGTATATGGCACAGTTCGTTGATGATGAATTCCAGCTGCTTCAAAGAAAACTTTCAGCTTTTCATTGACAAACTCTGTGCCGTTGTCAGATCTGATATTGCGAACACTGTGACCATGCTTCTTCTGAATCAGTTTAACACATTTTTTGATAATACTCGCTACTTCTGATTTTTGTTTCATGAAATATACGAAACGAAAATGAGAATAATCATCTTTGAGCAACAAAAAATATCTGGATCCACCAATTGAATTCGTCTGAAACGGACCACACACGTCAGTATGAATGATTTCGCCACACATCTTTGACTTTTCTTCGCGACTCTTGAAACTGCTTCGATGATGCTTTCCATAGACACAAGCTTCACATGCAAATTCCTCATCAATGAAATCTATACCCCGACTTAGTAGAAACTTCTTCACATGTGTCGAATTCTGATGTCCTAGACGTTCGTGCCATGAACGAAGTGTAGCGTTTTTGATTGCTACACTCGCTGTAGTTTCAATCTTTGATGGTTGTATTGTTCTGAACAACATTTGGAACAAACTTTTTCTGCGAACTCCCACTGCAACAATGTTTCCATCTTTCAGCAATTTGCAACCTTCGTTGTTCATGTTCAATTGATGCCCGCGATCTGTCACCTTTCCCGATGAAAACAAATTTTTCTTCAGCTCCGGCACGAACAAGACTCCCATGACTCGTTTGCGAATCCATTCATCTCCATTAAAAGCAAAAATGTTGATATCGCCTTTGCCCAGAGCCATTATCTTGTCACCATTACCAACTGTAATTGGTTCAGCTATTTCCGTATAGTTTTCGAACCATTCTCGGCGATGACTCATGTGATCAGTTGCACCTGAGTCCAAAATCCAAGTATCTTGGTCTCTATTTGTTGTTTTGTAACAAATAAAAGCATCATTTGAATTTTCTTCTTTTCTCCCGTTGAAGTTAGTCTTCTTTTCCGAGCATTCCCTTTTCCAGTGGCCCTTTTTTCCACATTTGAAGCATTTGCCTTTCGGTTTGTCATTTTTATCTGTCGCTTTGTTATTATTCGATGAATTTCCTTTCTTGTAATTATTGATTTGTTTCTTCGAGAAGATTCTCTTAGCCATTAGCGCCTCTACTTCTTCAACTTGACCCTGCGACTTCAAACGAAGTTCTTCTGCCATCAAACGAGCCCGCAAATTTGCCAAAGTTTGACTATCTGCGTTTGCAGATTCCCATGCACTATGGAAATGATTAAACTCGGACGGTAGTGACATTAAAATCTTCGAAATTACCATGGACTCAGAAATAATTTCTTTTTGATCACGTAATTGCTGCACTATTTCCATTAATTTTGATAAAAATGTCGCAATGTCATCTTCCGGTAGTTTTATGTAGCCATAATATTTTTGTTGTAAAAATAAAATATTTGCCTTTGATGTTTGCTCATACGTACTTTTGAGCGTCTCCCACATCTCTTGAGCTGTTTCACAATTCATAATCTGCAGTAATGCCTGTTTCATACAAGTCGTGGAAATTGCTCGTCTGGCCATAGCATCCGCCTTCTTCCAAGTCACAATTTCCTTCGCATAATTTGTACATTCAGATGTCGGTTTGACGTTTGTTCCATCGACGTAGTCAAAAAGATCGTTAGCTTCTAAAATCTGACGCATTTGAAACTTCCATGTTAGCCAGTTGCTGCCGCTTTCCAGCTTTTCAATATTAACGCGATCGCCTTCCATTTATTTTGTCTTTTAATAATTATCGGTTTCAAAACTTCAAAAAATAAATTGCTTTCCAATTTTCTTTTTTTGAGTTCACAAATAATTCTTGCACAAAATAAATAACGATATTTACTGCAGTTAATCTTCCTTTACAATTTCACGTAATCTGGGCCCATAACCTTTTGGATTATTGTGATTATATGAAAATGAAAAACTGGTACTGGAATGATCTTTTAATGTAAAAATGACAACTATATAACTGTCTTATTTGACAACATGAAAATACAAGTGAATGTTACAAACTTAAACAAAACAATACCTGCAGACAACGCTTTACTAAATTCAATAATACTCCATCTAAATGCCTTTCTAATGATGTGCCACACATGGTATATTCCCTATTTAAACATAAGGAGTTGGTGAAGTGGAAGGGAGGGGAGGGGGTTGACAAATGACAGATGCCTGTATCGTAAAAATGTGTCCCCCTTAGAACAAAAATCGACGTGTTTCCTAATTTCCTTAAAATCTAAGGAATACTGCCCAATATCGGGGTGGCCCACTCGTATGAACAATACAAGTTGAACTGGTTTGAGTTACTCTTGTAGGTTTGTAGGTTGGTTTTTAATCGAAGTAAAGCCTTTTTCATATAATATATTTTTGTAATAATTTACCAGAACGTCGTCATTCGCCATAAGGTCAATATTAATGTCCCCGATAATATAATACTGATCAAACTGCACACTCTCTAGATATTCTTCCAAACCATGATTGAAATTTTTTATTAAAGTACTAGGAGATCGGTATACTGCAAGAACTCCTATTTTATGTTTCTCCATATTTATTGAGTTCTATAGGGTTCTATAGGGTAAATATCATTTATCTTTACAATTTTGTGATTGAAATCAATGCCCTCTTTTATCTATATTATCTTGCCATCATTTTCATTAATAGCGTAGTCATTATTATGGACCATGTTGTAACCTGGTAAACAATTTATGGTACTATTTATTTCTCGTGTTTCAGATAGGATAATACAACTGATTTTTATCTTGATTTTTTTTAAAAGAACCTGAAGCTCATCTTGGTGTTTGTTGATGCTGCATATATTGTTATGAAAAATTGAGAAAGTATCAGCGGGTTTCAAAAAGATGTCATTTAGGTTGCTTGTGATGCACATAATGGTATCTATAAAGCTTGGCTGGAAATCTCTAATATATTGATCCATTATTATAAGATTTGTAATAAAAACAATAAAAACAAAGGATGAAACAGATAAAAGTTTAAAAATATATATATCATTATATGTTGTATATTTTATCCCTACATGTATATCTATATTCAAAAAGAAGAGAAAAAGATAAATTTAAATTTTATTTATTACATGTGGAATTTGTTCTTTGCTTTTGGGATCTTGTATTTGCTGTTTTTATGGATGGCTTTGGATTGATTTCAATGTTTTGTATGTTCTAAAACAAATTTTCCGGCAGCTTGGTTGTTGTATCCTTTTGAGGCACGAGGGTAGAGTGCGTGCTAATTGGTTTCTGAATATTATAAGAACTGTCTATCAAAAGTAAATCTTCGCATCCTAGAGATTCGTTATCCACTATCAGTTTACCGTTTTTTATGTAGCAGTTGGTCTTTCCATCATTTTTGGCTAAAAGCTGTGCTTACGTAGTAACTGATATTTCTTTCTTTGTTCCAAGGTTAGGTCTTCAGCAATATATATTTTCTGACCCATTAATGCTTTCCTGTTGGCGATAACATGTTTTTTTGTAAGAAACCGACAAAACTCTATTTTTAGTGGACTATCTTCACTTTTCCCCAGAAAATAGATATTATTCATTTCTTCTTCTTTGATGTTTGTATTTAACAGTTTGCTCACTTCTTCACAAACCTTTTTACTATCTGATAAATCCTTTCTTTTAGACAATCCAAATATGATGATTATTTTTTTTTCTGTTACTCTGATTTCTTCAACCTGATCTTTTAGCTGTTGATTTTCTGTCTCCAAATTGACTATTTTCCTCTGCAGTTCCTCAATTTTTTTTTATGTTTAACCTCTATGTCTTCGATGTAGCTCTTGATTTCGTTTCGATTTCTGATGATTTCATCCAATAATTGTTTTGTAGATATTTGTTCAGTTTCATTCATTTCAATTAAAATCTTTTCAATTTTATAATTTTCTGTGTATATTATAAGTTAGAATTCTTGGTAGATTTTGTAACTGTTTCAAAAATTTTGCTTTTTGCTTCGTGTTGGAATATCTTGGTCATTCACCCAAGCAATTTTCAAAAAATTTTAAACAGTACATACCATTGAACAATCGAATTATTTGAAGAGCAATTCACTCGGCATTTGTTTGCTACGGCGGCCACACAATGCAACACTTTAAAACAGCGATTGTCCGGCTTTTATTTAAAACTGGTAATATAAAAAACCTGAATAATTATTGACCAATCTCATTAACATCCTCCATTTCGAAAATATTTGAACTAGTAGTAAAGGATAGTCTAATCAGTTATCTAAATAAAACTCATATACTGTCACCAGCTCAATTTGGATTTCGTGAAGACTTGTCAACCCAAGATGCCATAGCTGAACTAACTACTACGGTCTATCAAGCTGTTGACAATTAATAGTCGACCGTGCCTTGGTTGATCTAGCGAAAGCGTTTGACACGGTATCTCACAGTCTCCTGCTGGATAAACTTGAACACCTTGGAATACGAGGAGTAGTGCATAATATGCTTAAAAAAATTTTAACGGACAAGAAACAACGGATCCAGGTTAACTCCTTTTTGAGCAGTGAAAGAACTTGTACTTTTGGTGTTCCTCAAGGCACTGTACATGGACCAATACTCTTCATAATGTACATGAATGATTTATGTACTTCTTCTTAAGTGTACAGGTACCATTACTTCGTTCGCTGATGATACTGCTCTGATATACGTTGGAGACTCATGGCGGTCAATTCGTGATATGGCTGAAAAAGACTTGAAGGTTATTGTTGATTGGATAAAAGGCAACATGCTCACTATGAACGTTGAGATAACCCAAATAATACCATTCACTTCATATGAGCCTCATTTACTGTCATATAGTTTGTTGTATGTAGATAAACAACCTGTCCCTGTCCCTGTCCCACTGGTAAACTCCGTGAAATATTTAGGCATATATATAGACAGTTTCCTTAAATGGGATATTCAAGTATATGAAATGTCAAAAAAATTGAGAACCTTACTATATCGCTTTCGTCAATTTAAACATTTCTTAAGCACTTCCCATCTAAAAATCTTATATTATGGTTTGGTAGAATCTATATTACAATACAGATTTGTCGGCTGGGCGGAATTAGAAAATGTCATATCTTACCAATACAAACCATACAAAAATGATTTTTGAAAATAATTATGAATAAACCGTGATACTACTCATCAGACCTTTTATACTCCGAAGCACAAACTCTTGAATAAGGCAATTGTATACCAAGGCCATTATTGTATTAACCAGCAAATGTAAATCGAAATACCTTACTAATGCTAACCACATTTACTCTACAAGAAAAGCATTTAACGTTGTTACCCATCGAGCAAATAAAACGATAGGTCATAAGACATTTTGTGTGGCACCTAGACTTTTCAATGTAATGCCTGACTATTTGAAGGGGTACCATTCTAAATACATACTTAAGCGTAAGCTAAAAGCTTGGTTACTCTCTATAAACAGAAGGGAAATACAAAATATTATTGATCCATCATTGTTATCCATATAAATTTGTGTGTTAAATATCCTAAGAAGTGTACTATTTTAATATTTTATTATAAGTTGAAAAATAGTTATTTTTCTCCGATTGACATTAAACGTCAGTTTTAGTGACATCTATCGATCATAGAAGCCTAGACAATAAAAATGATCTTTAATGCCTAGGCATTAAAAAATCATGTTTTCTTCTTTTTTTTTGAAATCTCCCAGACTTTACTCAGCAACGGCAATGATAATGTGATTTAAGCAGGCCCATGGAATCATACAATCACTTCCACATCACACATACATAGGCTAACTTCACTGCGTGCACACTATTATTGTCGATATTAAACATTACATTTATTATCTTTCGGTAGATATTATTATGTATACAATAATAATTAAAATATACGATTTAATTATTACCTATAACCTATGATTAGAAAAAATTGTGAGTTATATCCGTCATAAAAAAGTTTTCATGTTAATTTGATTTTTCTAAACACACTATACAAACAAACGGAGAAAAAATTATATGTTTCACACGGCAGAGAATCAGATTTACTGCCTTGGCTAGTTTCATTGCTAGCCGCGGCAATAAATCTGTTACTTCTCTGCCTAGTTAAAAAAATTTGACACCTTTGATGTAAGGAAGAATTATTCGATTTTCTGGAAGTGGATTCAGGAGAAGAGGGGGGAGACGAAAGAGGAGGAGCTAGATGTCTTTGGATGCTTCTTTTTATGTAATTTTTATCTAAACCATATTGTAGAAGGGCATTTTCTAATGAAATAAGTTCGGAAGGTCTAGTATTATTGTCGCTGAGTCGGATGGAACGGGATACTAAAGTATCAACTAACGAATTGAGTTGGGAGGGATGGTGATGTGAATTGGCATTTAGATAACGGTTGGTATGTGTGGGCTTTCTATAAACGGAATGTGAGAAGCCACTTATAGGGTTTTTGCTAATAAGGATATCATGAAAATGTAAACATGAATTCTCCTCCACCTCCATTGTAAACTGTATACTAGGATGTATACCGTTCAGATGGATTAGAAAGGAATCCAATGCTCCCCTTCCATGAGGCCAAATAACAAAAGTGTCATCAACGTAACGTAACCAACAGGTGGGCTTTAGTTCAGAAGAATTCGAAATTTTCCATGAAAATGTCGGCGATGACTGGTGAGAGAGGAGATCCCATTTGGGCTCCCTTAACTTGCCTAAAGAATTTGTTTTGAAATGTGAAGTATGTATTAGACATACAATGTTGCATAAAGGAGAGGGAGAGTCCTTAGGCCCGCAGGCATAAAAACCATCTTCACCACTGACAAAAAGATTTCCCACCTAGTTAGGCCAGCAAAAGATCAAGTCCCCAACGAAAATCAGGGTGCGTATAAGTTTTCCCGTTGTAATTGTCCCCAAACTTAGGTCAAACAAATCGTCGAGTCCAACATAGAATTTGTGAACATTCCTTCCTTATCCGTAAAAAATTTAGATGCCAACAATGCATTAGCCCAACATGAAATTAAAACAGGTCACTCCATCAATTTTTCTGAAACCCAAACGTTGGCCCCAATTGGATCCTTAAAATCCTACTATTAGAGTGGCAATAGAAATAGAAAAACATCCAAATTGTACGAACAAAAGAGATGACGGCCAAAATCATGTTCGAAAAGAAAATAAAAAAGTTACATTTTATGTGATGCCTACTTGATGTTTAATATTTTGGTTCGACCAAATAGTGACCTATCTTGTGATTGACTTAATATATATGAAGAAGAAGATATGATAATACAAATATTAAAGCTTAGGTATTATTAGCCCTATGGGGATATCCTGGATATCTTTTTCCCATTTAAGATCAGTATAACTGGGCAATGGAAAACTATATCTGCTGATCTTTACAATTGTTACTTAAGAAGACAATTTAATAATGGAGAGTTCCCTAGATTTATCTGTTCATTGACAACTTAATATTGTGGGTCTCTTAAGTGCCTCAGTTCTGTGTTAGGTGTTAATAAATGTTTGGTGTCAAGTAGATGTTTTGTGTAATGGGATTTACCTGGCTGTTTTAATCTGTATGCTCATAAGTGTTCATTGTGTCTAATTCCAAAATTTCGAATTGTTTGACCAATATAGACAGCATTACATTCTGGACATTTAAGTTTATATTATATCCCAGACTTTTTGAATTGGGATATTTTTGTTTTTACATTATAAATAATTTTCGTCCAAAAATTAAATTTAGATTAGAAGAACACAACACAAGATTGAACTCGTGCTGCGCATTCGTTCAATCTTCATCGGCTCTAACTCGGCCTATCATCGATAATAATCGTAGCACTAGTTATATTACCCCCGAGAATATCTTCAGCAGCAAATACAACAATTTCTTTTAAAACAGCAAGCAATGTAAGTAAAAAATTGTTAAATGTAAAAACAAAAATATCCCCATTAAAAAAGTCTGGGATATATAAACTTAAATGTCCCGAATATAATGCTGTCTATATTGATCAAGCAATTCGAAATTTAGAAATTAGACACAATGAACACTTATGAGCATACAGATTAAAACAGCCAGGTAAATCCCATTACACAAAACATCTACTTGACACCAAACATTTATTAACACCTAACACAGAACTGAGTTATCTGCAAATTATTATTTACAATAAACAAAATCATTAAGAAATTTCTATGGAATTAAATGTTTGAGGAATTTACTTGGGTACTTTCTAAATGCGGTTGTAAGTGTGCCCAGCTAAATATTTGTTATCACCTATAATCCGAAACTAACTGTTTCTAATTAATTCTACTATTTAATTAAAAAATTATGAAAATGATGAAAGGATATTGATAATTATCTCGATATTGACATATCATCGTCAAAATGACAGAAGTTACATTTGATGAAATGCCTACCTGATGTTTAATATTTTGGCTAGACCAAATAGTGAGTGATCTATCTTGTGATTGACTTAATATTTTATAAATAGAAAAAAGGAGAAGATATGATATTACAAATATTTGAGCTTAGGTATTATTAGCCCTATGGGGATATCCTGGATATCTTTTTTCCCATTTAAGATCAGTATAACTGTGCAATGATATAGGAAACGAAGGAAAACTATATCTGCTGATCTTTACAATTGTTACTTAAAAAGACAGTTTAATAGTGGAGAGCTCCCTAGATATTAGATATGTTGCAAAATGTATTGCAATGTTTTAAAAATCGCATGGCTTGCTGCATTGAAGTAAACAGACAATATTTTGAGCATCGGCTGCCTTTACTGTATGTTTTCTAAAATTCCTAATTTTTTTACTACACACATTCTACTACAACAAACATTTAAAGATTTGTCTTCAGTTGCTGTAGGTTTTCTGAGCCATGATTTGGATAAATCTTTTACTGCACCGGTTTCGTTAAACTTTTTTCTAATTTACTGACAGTAGACCTTGTTATGCTATTTCTATTAGGATATAGATTATTAAAAAGATTATTCAAATTAAATGAGTTTATTCAATCATCTAAATGTATTATTTTACCTTCGGCGAAGATAATGTAAATGTAGCTATAACTCCGAAATTATTGCATTATTGCAAAAATATTCAGGATCTCAAAAGGCAAAAAACATACAGGGTGATCCATTTGAAATAATAAAGTTCATCATTATTCCGGAAAAAGGATAGATCTGACAACAATGTAAAACCACCATAATATCGGCCGCATCACAAGACCCTTGCACACCAAAATCTATAAAAATCGTGCGATCCGTTTCCGAGATAATTGAGGCGTTCCATACTTAAACTTACTCTGTATAACCAAATACCAAGATATTTCGCATTATTTTCAAATGGAACTTTCATGCCATTATTTTCGTATTAGCGGAATTGATATGAACAGATTTTAGCTTATTCTCAGGGAATAAAAGTTATTTGATGATTATGATGATAGAAAATGGAAAATGAATGTATCGTACGCCTATGAACAATATCAAATAATAAAGAAAACATTCTAAAAATCTTACAATTCAGCTGGACTCTTTCATATTAATCAAAATTCAGTGCATGTATGGAATGAAATAACTATAACAAAACAACATTCACCACAATATGGAATAATATCAGTGAGCAAACATTAAAATAAGAACAGCGCGATTAAATCAGAAACATAACCTCTAAAGGTTAATGAATGCTCCACAGACCTTGAAATCAACAATTTTTTTATTATCAAGTATAATAGTCACTCACGTTTTTATTTTATAGACATTAGTTGATACAGGTTAATCTGTTATGTAACAATGAATTAGGCAAACAAATATTTGTAAAAATCATTTATTTTTAAAATTGGAAACTCCCAATAAAAAAGAAGAGATGAGATAACGAAGCATTTAAAAAAAATGAGTCAGGAAATATGATGTAGTTTTGAGATATTACACCAACTGAAGTTTGACTAATGAATAAAGGACCAAAGAAAATCCGGTTAACATCTTTTCACTACATGAGAAATGGAAACGGGCTGGGACCATATTCTAGAATGAGGGAGTAGAGCTTCCCGAGAGAACACATATTTTGTCTTTATTTTGCTTGGTTACTCTGTCACTGCAGTGACAAAGACAAATTATCTGTTCTCTCGGGAGGCTCACTCCCTTAGTCAAGAATAAGGCCCCTAGTCCTCTCCAGATCCTATCCTCGACAAATTCAAATTTTTGAGGTCCATTCACATATATTTGATAAAAATGATTGGGAATAGGGAAAAAATTTCATAATGACATTCTGATAGAATTATAGACCATTTCAGAATGACGTCACTGAAGGTCGGCTATATTGTGCTGGAGGGCACACATTCTATTTAGTTTTCATTGTTTACTGGTTAACAACGGATAATAGTTAGACTTTAATTAACAATTAGCTCTTAAAGGTATCTAAAATGCCATCGTTTTGTAGTGTTGTTAAGTGTGGAATGCGGGGAGAAAGAGATAAGGTATCTTTTTTCGATTTCCGGCTGTTTTAACGAAGCGAGGTGACTATTTAATTGATCTCTCTGATCAACGCCGCGATGCTTGGATTAGAGCTTTAAAACGAGTCCCCCTCAGTGAATCACAACTTTAAACCTGGCGTGTGAGGTAGTTAGTGTACCTATATCAGTCAATTTTTGTTCATAAAACACAAACGCACAAGTTTCAACTCCAACTAATCGATTCGCTTGCCCTCCAGCACAATATGGCCGACCTGTCAAAGTAATATGTTCTGGAAAGGTCTATAGTTTGCTAGGTTATATAGGTTAGGTTTTGGTCTATTAGGCCCTCCACTGCGACTCGCAAGAGTCTACTGTGGCTCAAACTTCTTCATATTTCACCAAACAAATTCAGCCGTTTACAAGGAATAAGATCTAGTGAAGTACACGCTCCAGGCACTGTTTTAAGGATAGCGCATTTTTGCTTATTTTGGAAATTTTAATAAAACGCGTTTGTTCTTACTTTTTGTAAGATACGATTATTTTTATTTCAAAATATATGTTGATCAGTTTTGTGGAATTGTGTATTAAAGAGTGTATTGGTTAACAACAATTCCAACAATAAATCATAAGAAATCCTGGATAAAAACTCCTGATAACGAAGGTAACTGATTGTAAATTTCTCTTTGTAACAATGGTAAACAAACTTTACTACATTCTGCTGGAATGTTAGCTACGCATTTCTCTGCATTCAGTTGTATTAAAGCACTTTCTTTAAATTTTCTTCTTTTACTATTGGACTCTTTCAATTTTATGTTCGGTGAATCCCATTGAACATGATGCCTCTCTTTCCAAGCATATTTGCAAATACCTGACTTATAAAACGTCCTATTTTTAATGTACTTTTGTGTTCATTTATTCTGATTTTTACTGGCCTAGATGTTTCACCTAAATAAAATTTGTCGCATACACAGAATATTTTTTGATATATTATGCAGTTTTTTTCAAGATTCTTCTTAATTTTTTGGTTTAGTTTTTGTTAGGAGAAATCTTAAAGTATGGGTAGATTCAAAACTAGTTCGAATACTGAATTGATTACCAATGTTCTTAATTCTTTCTGATAAACCCTCAACATACGGTATTGTTAAGTCAAATGAATTATTATTATATAATATTAGGTATTAAAAATGATCAATTCTTTATATTTCATTTCCTTGTTTATAAATTCTGTCGGGTGATTATTATTTTGTTAAATCGACTTCAGTAGTTTTTTCCTTTGTGAATTCATTATCAATAAAACGTATGATTTTGACTCTATATCCCTCTTTTTACGCTTCTGGAATGATCGGACTCAAAATTTAGTACTTAAAAACCAGAAGTAAAGGAGCATTACATTCTGGATATTTAAGTTTATATATTCCAGACTTTTTTAATGGAGGTATTTTTGTTATTACATTTAACAATTTTTTACTTACATTGTTTTCTGTTTTGAAAAACATTGTTTTCTGTTTTAAAAAACAGAAAACAATGTAAGTAAAACAGAAGACAATGTTTTTCAAAACAGAAAACAATGTAAGTAAAAAATTGTTAAATGAAATAACAAAAATATCCCCATTAAAAAAGTCTGGGATATATAAACTTGAATGTCCAGAATGTAATGCTGTGTAAATTGGTCAAACCAGTAGAAATTTTGAAATTAGACACAATGAACACTTACGAGCATACAGATTAAAACAACCTGATAAATCCCATTACGCAAAACATCTACTTGACACCAAACATTCATTAACACCTAACACAGAACTAGAAGTACTACATATTTGTGATAAGAAACAAGAACAAGATTTCCTTGAAGAATTAGAAATTAGGAGACACTAAGAGACACACAATATGAAGTCGTCAATGAACAGATAAATCTAGGGAGCTCTCCACTATTAAACTGTCTTCTTAAGTAACAATTGTAAAGATCTTCAGATATAGTTTTCCTTGGATTTCTATATCATTGCACAGTTATATCCTGATCTTAAATCAACTCCTTTTTTCTATTCATATATATTAAGTCGATGATATATCAATATCGAAATAATTATCAATATCCTTTCATAATTTTTTCATTAAATAGTGGAATTAATTAGAAACAGTTAGTTTCATTTATAATATTAATATGAATGGATTCCACAAAGTAAGGGTCCAAACAGTAAATATATGTGGAGTTTATTAATGAGGAGAAATATTTTGCATCGCGAAGGATCAACCTAATAAAAGGCCAAAAGAAAACGTTGTAGGGTGGAATACATGAAACAGAATGAGTATGACGAATTTGACCTTCGATTGACATGTATCGAGAACTACATTATATGTAGTCTGATGTCTGACGAGTTAAAAATTGTAAGTTGACCGTAGTAGGTGTTTGTTGGTTATTTATATACGAATTTGTTAAAAGGTTTAGTTAGTCATACTAATAGTGCTAATAATAAATATTGTATAATAACATAAAAAATTGATAATTTCTGGTTTAAAAAAACTAATGTTTCAAGTCCACATAACGTTCCAATTTCGTCAAAAAATGTAAACTATGAAAACTAAAAAAATTATCAATTATTTGTTGGAGCGTATTCCTCTTATCGGTTGACGCTAATTTTAGCAAAAAGAATGTTTTTAATGTAACCATGTAAGGTTTAACATTATTGATTCCGAATGTTGATTTCGAGTAGGTTGTAAATACCGAGCCAGGTGTGAACGTTCTTTTAATATAATTCGAATTCGCGCATTCGTAATTGGGCCTCCCAATAATGAAAAGTTGTTGGTTTCAAGGTCTGTGGAGCATTCATTAACCTTTAGAGGTTATATTATTCCTGATTCAAAAACATTCTGCGCCTTTCGTTATTTTTTTTGTTGGTCGGATGATGTATTTGGTCTTCAAATGTGTTTTTTAATACCGTTGTGGAATTAGTTATTGATTTTACCAAGTGGAAAATCATAATTTACACGATAAGAAACTGGATATTTCAACAACTAATTGAGGAATAATAAATAATTTTATTGTTCCGATAGCAATAAAGCGAACTTTATTACCCTTTTCTGTTGGATATGATAAAAGTACTGGTTTTATTACTTATTGATTATAAGCTGTTGCCGTAGGATAGTCAAATCTAGTTTAAAAAATGACGAAATTATGTCAATTGGTCATGTCAAGTGGCAAAAACGTTATAACTTCGTTTTTAACGTGCTTTTTTTTAGTTTTATGGTAAAATATGTCGACGAAATTCAACTGATTTTTATTAAATTCTTTTGACATAGTAACAGATTTGATGTCCAATAAACGGGTTAAAATAATTTATGTGGCAATTCTACATTCACTCGTAAAATTTCTATAAATTCGTAAATCCATAGCTTACGATGATTATGGAATCGTAAAAATTGCAATTCTGGAATACTCTCTTTAAACGTCTAATTTATAGTGACGCAAATGAACTACTTCAAACTTGACCCCTATTTCCATACATAACGAATCCTTTGGTGTCAAATTTTGTTTATGATTTTTTTATCTATAGGGGAATAGGGATACAGATGGAAGAATTAGGATTAAAATGAGGTAAGGTAATAGAACGGTTTATGAATAATAATATTTTCAGTAGCTACGTGGAAAACGCGAATGCCATAAAAAATAAACGTTCCAAAAACACCATCACTCAACTATTTGAGTTATATTTCGAGACAATGGAAGGGGAATATGCTTTTCGAAGTAATATATTTTCATATAATTAAAAATAACTTTTTCTAGTTTTATTTAAAAAAAAATCAAAACAATATCGTTTTTATCAGCCCCCGTACCAAACACTCCATCTATAAATCCAAAAGTGACGTTTTAACAATAATTCTCCATTTTTAAAAATTATTTCCATATTTTCTTTTATTGTCATACAATTCTGAATTATGTTGAAAATTTCAAGTCTCTAACCCATCGGAAAATGAGTTTAAAATCATGTACAAAGTTCCACCCGACATACAATTAATTTATAGACGTCAAAAAATAATAGTTCAATACTATTAAACGCTTTACAAAATTAGAAAAATAAATTTCCAAAGAGCAGACCGTCCACTAAGAAGCAACAACTACTTCTCGGGCTATATGCCCCGACAGACATTGAATTACACTTCTAAAGTAAACGGGGTTGGTATGTCTGTTAAGATAGAACCAACCATTCTGGTTTGCGATGAGAAGGAAAAACATCACTTGTAGACCGGTTTCGGCGTTTTTTGCGCCTCATCAGTACAAGGTAGATGCTATTCGTCCAGAAGCTCTGAGAGCATAATCCTGGACTAGAGACTACGTTGATACCACACCAATACATTAGCCTCAGTAAAGGAAATGCTAAGAGTGCGATATCAGCGACATTTCTACATCTAATCACAAACCAAAATTCTATATCGACAAAAAACCATCTTGACGTCTATAGATAACGTACCACGCAATTTGTAGGACAATATGACTGTTAAATTACATAAAATTAACTACCTAAGTAAAAAAAATCAGCTGGTTAGTAATCATTTATGATGACCTCGTTATCGATACATGTTGGAAGGAGGGGACTCTTTGATCAAACCATACATTTGGTAGGACAAATATTTTTTCGAATAATTTTGACAATTATCTTGAGATTTAACAGAAAAAAATTCAATTAGTAATAAACTTTTTAGAATCATCAAATCGACATATTTTATCCTTGCTACCTCTGTTAGCTACCACAATCGAGAGTTTCGTACAGGAAATTGTTGGGCGCCTCATCAAATTAAAGCTACTCACGGAAAATTTGCTTGACAGTAACCAAGTGCAAAAATGTACCATCGATCCTGGACTATATCGTGCATTTCCACTGAAATAGATTTAATTCATATGGATATGTTTGTAGACGTGTCGATAACCACTCACAGTTTTTACTGTACCTAACCATGAAATCTACAAATCTACCTTACTTACTAATTATTTCAAGTTGAAAAGATTACACTACAATGAATTATTATCAACAGGAAATAATATTGTGTAATGTATGTAGATAGATAATGATAAATGCATGGCATGTTTCCCTTACAAATCGAAAAATTAGCTTGAATCTTATAATTATTCCCAAGAAAGCAGTTTTATAGTTAGAATAGTCCTAGAAAAATGATAGAGAATAATGTGTCGAGTGTCATAAAAAAA
Source organism: Lochmaea crataegi (assembly GCA_947563755.1). Lineage (NCBI taxonomy): Eukaryota > Metazoa > Arthropoda > Insecta > Coleoptera > Chrysomelidae > Lochmaea > Lochmaea crataegi. The sequence goes on along the minus strand of OX387425.1, from coordinate 41,224,384 downwards.
ACTGATAACCTTCATTTGTTACCGTAATACGAGATTGTTTATCTTGTTACATTTTATTGTAATATAGTTTTTTGTGCTTGTGATGCACTCTCTCCGTTACAGTTTGTATTATAATTATGTAAGAATTGTGGCGTAATTAATTATATTCACAATAAGAAGAGAATTAATTTATTAGGCCAAAAGAATAAAGTATATTGTTAGTCTTAATATAAGACACTCGCCAATACCAGTAACTGTTATCGAACAAGAATTTGGGCAATCAGTAGTCCAGTGCCAATCATTACGATACTACGCTATTGGTGGTGAAAGTAGCTTCATTACTAAATAAAATGTTTTGCAAAAAATGTCTATCATTCGGACATTCTCCTTGAGCCCAATAACTAAATTACATTCGTTTTGCTTTGTAACCTTCTTGTATATTATGTAGAATTTTTGATTTTAATTGTCTCGTTTTGTTTCTTTAAGATATGACTGGATATTCTTCCTTAAATACAAACTAACCAATAGTAAACTAGTGTTTGGTTTGTTTTAATAATATAATTTACTACGTCACGGTTATTTGTGTTTATTTGGTATTCATTATGGTTGAAAGTATGTTTTGTTGCCACTTCAGTTTGTACACATCTTTCTCGATTAGATTGGATTTGATAAGGTGGCATTGGACTTTTCCACTGCGATCTTATAAATCTATTGTGGCCCTCTGAGTATATACGCTTTTCAATTTTCATTTACGCCCCGTCAAAACAATATCTCTACCTGACAACAGCTCTAGCGGTAGACTTTTCGTGTTCACCTTGGTAAATTTATTGCACTCGGCCCCCTAAACTATTTTTATCCACTGATGATGCAACAATGATGATAAAACCAAAAACCAGTCTTCAAGTATTGCAGCCAACTCCTTTTAACTGTGAGGCCGGGCAACCGTTGAATGACGAATGATGACTCGCCACAGATTTCTGATGCAATCAACATACATCAGAAAGCAGCGTGAGGTGGCGCAGTTTTTGTACGCCGTCATCTGCGACTCTCCATTACACGTAATCGTGCAGGAAAGGAAGAACAGAGGAGAGAAGGGACAGGGTAAGAAAAAATAAATCTGGGCTGTGGAACTAACCTCAGTGTAGAATAAATATTTTAACGTGCATAAAGAAGGGAGCGTTTAAAGAAGTGATCGCCATACTTTGATAAGAAAACCGCATGATGATGTGTTGAAATATGCCCATCAACCAAAAATGATTACTATTAATTCTATACATTTTTCCCAAGTGTAAAGAAAGTTTTTTATTTTCACACAATTTTTCCATGTTATCTAATGCTATGTTTCAAATCATATTTTTTAATCATACGTTAATTCTGATACCAAATTCATTTCTAGATTTATTTTTATTCTGAATCCTTTTGCAGGGTCTCAAATTGTCGGAATATCCAAATAAATTTCAGCTTTTATTAAAACAACAAACAAAACAAAAATCAAACCTATAGTGTATGTTTGTAACGTGAATTTTATTGCTGTATTTTAAGTATAATGAAAAATTCACTTTAAAACATGCAATAAAAATTTAAATTTACTTTCAGTTTATACGAGTTCATTTTGTGGTTTGTCAACTACAATGTTTATGTTACCAATTCAAATATATAGTTCATATAACAGCCTTTTTGGTGTGCGTCATCGTTTGTGACGTATATCCGGGTTTTGCGTATGTCGATATTTAATTTGTTATTTTGACATAAGTTAACCTTTAATTTGATAAATAAAATCATCAGGATTGTATTCAGCCAAATTCGAAAAGGCTATGAAATTAATAATACTTGGGATGAAAACACTGCAAAATAAAACAAATTGTATATTCAATTCACATATTAAAACAATTTAATATTAGTAAATATAGTCCTGCATTTGAATAAATAAAATGCTAACAATAAGATCAATATTCACTTTTCATAAATAATAATTTACCGTAAACAACAAAGTACAGACCTGACGAGAACTGTCAGTTGGACATTGGAAAAATACGTAAGACACGAAAGGAACGTCTGCATAGTATTTTGAACGATGTAATTTCGCCCGATTGATAGGTCGCGTTTGCGCGTAATCTAAACAACAACCAATCAAATTTTTGTAAGTCAAAGATTAGGGTTAACGTTTGTACTACGTTTAAACGGTTCATTATTGTGATATTTTGATTAGGTTTAATCACAGACCTGCCTTTTTTTCCATTTCTTCCAACATAATGTGTTAGAAAGACATTAACAATCAATGACGCACACCAAGAAGGGTATTATATGAACTTTACTTGTATTTAGTTTAAATTACATATTACTAATACTTAAATAAACAATCGCATCACGTTTTAGAACGGATGCAGTCTTTTACCGGAAGCTTGTATCGAGGACGTGCTTGATTGAAATTTTAAGGTAACAATCTATATTTATAGTTTTCTGATTCGAAAAATGTATTACTTAAAAATGAATATGTATACATTCAAAAATAAGATTAAAAAAACATACATATGCCGGCATATACAGATCAAATGAAAAAGTCGGCAAGGGAGATGAACTCGTGCTTAAATTTTTGCAATTTATTTTGGATAATCTTTATTATACCTACGTGCTATAACTATCCTTGTTATTCAATTTAATAATCGATTTACCTGTTGTCTGTAAACACAGTGTATGTCCAGGATGAGGCGTTATCCATCTAGTATGTTTAAAGATCTAAGAATCCACAAGATAGAGGAAAAAGTAGCGGAGTTAGTTTTTCTGAGCATTTTTTTGTAACAAAAAAACAACGCAGATAAAATGTAATTAGTCATGTAGTAATTTACATCCAATATTTAATATTCAGTACCAAATAATATTTTATAAGACAATTTAATCCATTAGTGAGGACAAATGATTTTAAAAAAGAGAATAACAAATTTAAGCAAATTTCCGGCATCATCGACCCATAACCGACTCGCTAGTTCAGTTTTTATCATTATTTCTCTCTAACCTTGGATAGTACCCACTGAGTTACGAGTACCACCAAAGTAGAAACCAGTGTTGTCAATTGCTGGTTTTACATGCCACCATACTGCGGTGGATCGACAGTGGCGCTACTAGCGGCACGTGTTGAAAGTAGGCATGAGGTAGAAAACTGGGAAATCAGAAACTGTAATTAGTGTACAGCTATCTACTTTTAACTCACTTAATAACGTCAATGTTGCCATGTTTCAATTATAAACTAAATATTTCATTGGTCCTGTAAAAAACCAAGACACACACATATTATCTATGGCACACACCTTAAATATGTTTGTGATATTAAGAAAACTAAAAAAATTGTGTGAGCCTAATTTTTTTTGGTGCTTTAATCTTTTTTATATTTAAAGAAAATGAAACGCAATATGTAAAAAATTATGTCTACGGAACGATATTCATTATACTACTGAAATAATTCATTTCGTTCATGGTACGTGGAAGTACGCTTTTCATTGAATTTATCGAGATTTGGAAAAAATATAACAATTTTTCATTAGCTGTTTTTTATCAACTCAGCATATTAAGACAGATGTGGCATGGTGAGGTGATTCCATTTGCAGCGGAAGTTGAATATTTGGGGATTATATTAGATAAAAAAAAACTTACATGGAACGCTCACTTGGTAAAAGCTCTCCACAAGGCCAAACTATCCTTGTGGACATGTTGTAGGATCTGTGGAAAATCTTGGGGTTTGGGATCCAAATAAATCTATTGGATATACGTGATGACCAATGATCCAATGGTAACGAAAAGGCAGACACCTTGCAAGGTAGGATTTTTAAATTTCGAATGGAAGGGGAACTCGATAAAAATGAATCTTATTTCGGAGTGGTTAATGCGACATGAAAAAGTCATGTTTAGAAATTTTGTAGAAATTTAGAGGAAGTGACTACTGAGCCAATAAAATTAGCAAAATAAAATTTTCAATAATCAAAAACTATAGATCTAGCGCTCTATATCTACTTTCCGAAGAGATAATTTCCTTACTTATCATTTTCGGTGCCTAATACATTATCTGAAAGATCAGTTTCAAAGTTATCGAGTACTAAAAACAATTTTAAATCGACCATGAAGATGAAGCATGTTTAAATGCATTGTCCATTTTATCGTTGGAATGTGTTATAACAAGAAACGTTATTCAAGACGAAGTTTGAGGTTTTTAAAAATAAAACTATGCACCTATTATTAAAAAGATTATTAGAAGAAAAAAAATTCCACCTTCTCGATTTTTAGAAATCAGAAATCTTGGAACACGCCACAGGATGGTTTGATGAAAAAGTATAACTTTTCAAAGAGATTCAGTAACAAGAAGTAATGGGATTCCAACACCATTACCAGAATTGGAAAGAATGTCATTCAATGGAATATAGACGGCTCAAAAGCTGTAGGAGGGCCTAGGATAGAAGTGAATGGGCCAGGAACCAAACACTCCGAAAGCTTGGGAAAACCCCAATTACTTATCTATCAAGCGGAAATTCACGCCTTGTGAAAGTGTGCCCAGTTCAGAGTTCAATATTGAAAAAAGATAAAGAAGGCAAAGGATTTTCATCACGACGGATAGTCAAGCATCTATTAAAGCACTGATTTCTTTCGTAATCAAATTTACTATTTGGACCCTTACTTTGTGGAATCTACTCATATTACTATTTCAAATGAAACTAACTGTTTCTAATTAATTCCACCATTTAATGAAAAAAGTTGATGAAAATTCTAAAAAACTATTGATAATTATTTCGATATTTGCACATCATCGTCAGAATGACAGAAGTTACATTTATGTGATGCCTACTTGATGTTTAATATTTTGGCTAGACCAAATAGTGAGTGACCTATCTTGTGATTGACTTAATATATATGAATAGAAAAAAAAAGAAGATATGATATTACAAATATTAATACATCTTATAAGATAACTCTGAACTCATTTCATTTGATGTTACCAATATGTTCTCTAAAATTCCTCCAAACTAGTGCATAACACTTGTAAAAAAATTACTGGAGGATAAAAATATTAATCCATGAATAATATCAGATATACTTAATTTGTTGGATGGATGTATTAAGCAGAACTATTTTACTTTTGACAATAAGGTATATATTCAAAATGTAGGTTTACCAATTGGAAGCCCTATCACATAAAATGTAACTTCTGTCATTCTGACGATGATATGCAAATATCGAAATAACTATCAATATTTTTTTAGAATTTTGATCAATACATGTCAAAGGTAAAAGTTTAATACTATTATAACGCCTTACAAGATATACCAAGATATACCAACTCCGTTCAACTTAGAAGTGTAATTCAATGTCTGTCGGGGCATATAGCACGAGAAGTAGTTGTTGCTTCTTAGTATTTTTCAAAAACTTTGTAAGGCGTTATAATAGTATTAAACCTTTGACATTTCTATTGATAACACGTTTTACTAAAATATGACAATTTTTTACAGGTAACTGTTATTAAGTAAATTTTTATCAACTTTATCTTCCGTAATCATTTCTAAAACAGTATTGGAATGCCTAGAAAAATTAAATGAACTGAGCAAGAATAAGATCGTCATCTTACTGTGGGTTTCAGGACACCCAGGAATATAAAGAAACAAAATACCAGATGAACTAGCAAAGAGAGAGGCTGAAACATCCTTTTGGGGGCTGGAATTCTTTTGCGGTATCAGCTCTAATGTAATATTAGAAGATCTAACCATTGGAAATATTTAGTAGGGCTGGATACTCCTGGAAAACGACAACCAGGTGAGAACTAATGAATATTCTGTAAGATATTCGTTTTCCGTGGTACAGTCATAATAAAAACTCCAGCTTCAGGTATTAAATTTTTTACAATATTTATTTCATTGTTTGTACAGGGTGATTCATTAAGGGAGGGGACCGGCCGAATCTCCGAAACCGTATGTTCTAGAGTTTGGATAAGAAAATTCTTATAAGAAAATCAGCCCTAAAAAAATGATTAAAAATGTTTTTGAGTCCATAGTTTTTCGCTAGGTGACGCAATCTATCACGTACAAAATATAATTGGATTTTTTCCAAAGTATTCCTCAATCAAGGTTGGTGAAAAAACTTTAGAAACTACTGTCCTTATTCTACAACTTTTTTTAAAGCTATTTTTCTGTATCACCTCTACTGAAGTGGTGGGGGAAGTGTTCTTTCGTTGTCATAAAAAAGACTGTACCTTCCATATGCCTTGACCGATTTTCAAAAATATAGACTTCATGCATAGATCATTAAAGGTAGATTCCAGAAACAAATAACAATTTTTCAATCGGCAACTCGATGTATTGCAAAATTATGTTAATGTCACTTAATGACTTTATGCTGCAAACCGACGATATGCTTGCACAAATCCAGATTTTCCATAGTGGAATTAACACTGGTCTCAATTTCAGCAAGAGAAATACTTCGAATTGCTTCCCGAATCCTATCTTTCATATCCTCACGTGTAGTTGGACGTGTTTTAAAAACTAAATCTTTGATTCTTCCCCATAAGTGAAAATCTAAATCAGTAAGGTTTGGTGACCTTGCTAGCTACACTTTAGGATATGAAAGATATAATTCGGGAAGCGGTTCAAAGTATTTCCCTTGCTGAAACTGAGACCAGTGTTAATTCGACTATAGAAAATCTGGATTTGTGCAAGCATATTATTGAGTATTTCATTTGAAATTTCTTAGAAAAAATCATGAATAGAGGTAGGTGTTACATCACGCCCTCTAGTTGCCGATTGGAAAATTAAAAGTGTTGTTATTTGTTTCTGGAATCTAACTTTAATGATCTATATTTTTGAAAATCGGTCAAGGCATATTATGGAAGCTACAGTATTTTTTATGTCAACGAAAGAACGCTTTCCCCACCACTTCAGAATAGGCGATAAAGAAAAAAAATGACTCCAACAAAAGTTGTAGAATAAGGACAGTAGTTTCTAAAGTTGTTATTTTTTTCCAATCTAAGTTGGGGAATATTTTGTAAGAAATCTAATTATATTTTGTAAATGATAGATTGCGCAACCTAGCGAAAAACTATGGCAAAAGCATTTTTAATCACTTTTTTAAGGCCGATTTTCTTATAAGAACTTTTTTCCCCAAATTCTAGGACGTACGGTTTCCGAGATACGGCCGGTCGCCATCCTTATGAATCACCCTGAACATATCCTTAATTCAAACAAACAAAATGTTTTACAGCAATGCGTAAATTTGACAACATGTTGTTACTATAAAGAATCCACGACTGTTCCATTTCCGGTTTCTAGGAATTAATTACTTACAAACGCCACTCACTTTACTTCTCTGGAGTTTGATTCATTTTTGTTAATTTTCATGGTTCGTTTGAGAAGCACTGAAATTGACGACCTCGAATGGACTTTTTTTCGTATTTGAAACAATGCCTACTTCATTTAGTCAATTGTCTTAAACATTCCACTAAAAACTGTTGGAACCATTCAACGAAGTGTAAATAATTGATTCTTTTATTTTTTTTATAACTAAATGATTACAGTATGGTAGAATCATAGGCAGAAATATTTTATATGTTTAAAAAATAACAGATCATAAAACTAATAGTAATTGAATATCGTACCTATTCTAGTTACTTGGAAAAGTAGGGGAAAAGACAAAGGTTATCTTATTAGTCCAGGCATTATACACCAAAAATCGCCTTTTTGCGATAATCGGTGGTATCAGCTTGAAACTTTGTATAAAGGTTGCAAAAAATATGTACAATAAAATAGTACTAACCCGCAAATGCAAAACCTTGCACGACATTGTTTAAATGACCATATTGTGCTATTTTCTAGTAGAATTACTCGTTCATTCGTGAATATCTTTTTTGCTCTTGATTATGAAGGAAAAATGTTAAATACTTTTTTTTGTCTTCTAAAAACGAACAATATGAAACCAACCGCGTCGAAAAATATTGATTAGATCAAAAGTTATTGATGATTAAGTTTACATAAACATTAGTTTGATTAAACAATATTAGATTATTTTGTTAACAATGACAATAACCTGTAATTGTGCTTAATTACTGTACTCCGTCAACAGATCACGAGTGCCAAACCCGCAATCGGTAAGTTGAATAGTTAATGAGTTATAGCGTTATAAACAAATTGACGTAGCATTTGTTTACAATAAACCTATACCACTTTGTCACTTTCCCTGCATGACGCTGATTTTTTCTAAGGTAGATTACGTACGGTGTAATCGAGCGGCGTCGTTATTTTTTCAAAAATTGCAATTGCACGGCCAAGGTAGGGTTTTTCTACAAATAACATAACAAAAAATGTATACTTTGTTTGACGCACACGCATCTACTCAGGTTTCAATATTTCCAGATTTTCGACAACGGGAATAGATTTCTCTCGTCGCGAGGTATGAAATTAAAAAAAAATCATCCAAATATCTTTATTGGATCCCAAGAAAAGTCGACTTTAAGTAGCACCGTTCAATTTGAATGGCTGCGTCAAGATTTTCAGCGAGTCGGCCGACTATTAACTTACCGATTGCGGGTTTGTCACACGTGATCTGTTGTCTAATATTGTTTAATCAAACTAATGTTTATGTAAACTTAATCATCAATAACTTTTGATCTAATCAATATTTTTCGACGCGGTTGGTTTCATATTGTTCGTTTTTAGAAGACAAAAAAAAAGTATTCAACATTTTTCCTTCATAATCAAGAGCAAAAAAGATATTCACGAATGAACGAGTAATTCTACTAGAAAATAGCACAATATGGTCATTTAAACAATGTCGTGCAAGGTTTTGCATTCGCGGGTTAGTACTATTTTATTGTACGTATTTTTTGCAACCTTTATACAAAGTTTCAAGCTGATACCAGCGATTATCGCGCTAAACTCTAAATCGCCTGGACTATTATAACGCCGCGGTCTCTGCAAAAATAAGAGATTGCACCGGTAGAGTTAGACTCCTCTCATCAATTATTATTCAAAGATGCCACTGGCCTAGGTAAATATTTACATTATTTATTCCAATGATTTACGATTCGCTACAATGTTGCCATAGCTTGTGGAAAGAAAATTGATTTTAACTAAATAAGTTGCACTTCGAAATCCAATTAATTACTCTTTCTCTCTCTCTCTCTCTATAAGTACAAAATGCTCCTGATGAATTGAAATGAAACGGAGTTCGTGGCAGAAGTTAATTCAATTCATAGTGGAATAAAGATGGCAAACCTTCAGTTGCGCGCTTGAAACATATGGGTTGTTGGTTAAAGCAAAAAATAGTATAGTATGCACAAAATGCCCATTTTGTTGCGAGTTGCATACTATACTTTTTCTATGACAACATATCGTTCACGTTTAATACATGCATACATTGCAAAATCTTTTAAAGAAATAAACTGATAATATTTCATTTCATTTCATTACATACTCTTAGACGTTTCCGGTAATAAATTCAGTGTTGTTACCTTCGCTGCTTCTATTATGTTCGGAGGTGTCAAATCTAAGTCAATATCACTATCAGTTTCCATTTTAATTAATAATTTTTATAGAAAACAACTATGAAATTAATCGTTACCTACTAAAACTTTGACAGAAACGATCTGCTGACATTTCATCAATTTGTCGCTGGACGTCATAATTTGACAAGCCGTAGTCGTCGTGATTTTAGAGTGAACCTAGACCTAACACGAAATATTCCATTTCGCATTTGTTGCTTAGCAACTTGCCTAGCAACCGATGCAAAAATGAAATTCTGTACAAAATGTGCTTGTTTATGATTGAAGTTACGGTTGTAAAATGAACATTTATCGAGGTTCTCGTAGAAAAATTAACATTTTATGATATTTTGCTTTATCTAATTATCCTTATTGCTTCCGTTCCGCAACTGTTTTTAAGAACTTCACGAGATAGAAGTAGATTTGTTTTTTGTTTAAAAAACTTGATGCTTTTTATGTCAAAAAATTAATGACAGTTAATAATAATAAGTTTAGAACAACAACCATTTGCGAATAGTACCTAGGGTGTTGTAGTTAATCGACGAAGTAAATTGTTATATTGTCCACGAATTTGAATTCAAAATTATTAATCTTGTTATAAGCACAATGCAATTTACATTCAGTCCAGAGGAGTACATGGATATACTATTAGTTTATGGTGAATGCAGGAAAAATGCCTCAGGTATCACACATGGTGTTTCCTAAATTGGAACGGAAGATGCGCAGCGGTTCGTTGCCAAACAAAAACCGTGCACCGCACCGATATCCAGTGAGAACTGATGATAATGTAATTAATGTACTTGCGTATGTTGTTAACAATACTCATACTTCTGTTGGGAATAAGCAAGAGCACGATACAGAGGATTTTGAAGCAACGCAAATATCACTCATTTAAACTACATTTAGTTCAAGGACTGAGGCTTACTGATTTCGACAGAAGATTAGAATTCATATCTCTAATCGATGTTATGATTGCCGACAATCCCTTACTATTAAATCAAAAATTTTGGAGTGAAGAAAGCCGTCAATCAATTCACGATAGACTTGGCACGAGATACATTTATTGTAAGCAAATTCATTAATTCATTATTCAATAAATTCAACTAAACACGTCCGAGTAAAAACAACGTCAGGTTAATGGAATGTTATGGCTGGTCTTAATTATTATACGGGGTGGGAAATTGAGAGCTAAAAGGTTAATAAAAACAAACTTTTCATTCTCCCCCATACGAAAATATAATTTTGTATTTCAAATAGGCCAGCGAAAGGGAAAGTAAAACATGCTAGCGTTGAGTGACAAATATAAGAAGAGACGCAACCTTGTAAACGATTTTGTGCCGCAAAATGAAGTTGGCGGAGAGATGTCGTCACTCGTCGCATTTTCTCTAGTAATTTAGTAGTCTTATACTAACCGTACTAGAGGTAAGAACTGCGAACGGAATTTGTAGCTTGGACTCTCTCAAGTGTATTGTAGACGATTATTTTTCATTAACTAAGTGTGTAGTTAATCTAGACATTTAACGATTTTGTTGTGTGTTACGTAGGGAAACATATTTTTAAATATGAACCCCAAAATGCAGGTGTTGTTATCACGAATGTGAACAAAATTAAAAAAAAGATAATCACTTAAGTTTTTTTAAATTTCCTACTAAAAATGAAAATATCCTAAATGAATGGAAAAAAAGTTGTGATAATGTAACTATTTGGAATTTAAAAAAGTACGAATGTTTTGGACATTTTCATGAAAATGATGATTTACAGATCCTTCAGATGACAATCTGAAAAATTCCAAAAGGCCAAAAAGTTAGGATACTGGAAAACTAATAAAATAAGAATTTTTCGTTTGTTTTTACCATGTTTTATACAGTGTGGAAACCACTTATGGAATAAAATTCTTTATGTCAATATTTTAGAAAATTATAAAAAATGCCGAGACCCGTCATCTTTTGAATTGAGGGGGATACTTTTTGGCGCTAATGTCATAAACGTCAGATTCACCCCCTCCCTACTGGAGACACCCCTTCAAATGGCATTAGGTATCAAGTCACACCTCATTTTAAAGGTCTGGTAAATCTCTATTCAATCATTTTGTTTTGCCTTTGATACTAGCCTTCCATTGTTATTTAATCGTTGTTTAAAATTGGCTCTTTTTCAACCTTTCGTATGCTCCCACATTTTGTTATGATAGAAAGACTCTTTAAAGAATGAAAAATTTACAAATAGTAAAAAGACAACTGTTAACAAGGAAAAACTGCTATTTAATCATGCCGTCAAAGTGACCACCGTTAACTTTCAGGCAATAAAAGTTGAAAAAGAGCCAATTTTAAACAACGACTAAATAACAATGGAAGGCTGGTATCAAAGCAAAACAAAATGATTGAATAGAGATTTACCAGACCTTTTAAATGAGGTATGACTTGATACCTAATGCCATTTGAAAAAATGTAAGGGGTGTCTCCAGTAGGGAGGGGGTGAATCTGACGTTTATGACATTAGCGCCAAAAAGTGTCCCCCTCAATTCAAAAGTTGACGTGTCTCGGCATTTTTTATAATTTTCTGAAATAATGACATAAAGAATTTTATTCCATAAGTGGTTTCCACACTGTATAACCAAAGTAATTGTTTCAAACCTTACTACGTAGAATCTTTCCATAATTATTAAATAAAATCAATAAATAACAAATTCCACAACAGAAATATAACATTATATTACTCTACCGGTTTCACAAATAATTATTTCGCCTAGTTCACAAGTTCAAATCCGTGATAAATACTGATAAAGCTCCTAAAAATATGAGCGATGGCTCATTGGATTCGGAATGATGTCTAGAAAAAGGTATTCCAAATATTTTAGGGCACGAAAAAAATTGCCAAAGCTATTAACAAATTAAGTTGAAAAAAATGCATTTAGTCTTTTGTTAATAACTCCGAAACTATCAATATTTAATATATTTTGTTACTTTAAAAAAATTGTAATAAACAAAATATTAAAATTTTTCAAACTCTTATAAAATGATCTTGTAAGTATGTATAACTTTTCGTTGTCTACTCTTACGTAATATATTATTGACTATGCAACAAATTTTTACCCCCCCCCCCCCCCCCGTCACATGTTTATTGTGACGGAGTGGTAAAGTACGTACGATAAACGATATTCATGTTCTATTTATGCTGAATCCGAGAAATACTGAAATAGATACACTAGTTATTATGGTAATTATTACTAGGGAAAGTGTTACAAATATTTTTCTATCTTCTCGTATGTTTAGGTACTTATTACTTATTTCCTATTTCCAGATACCATCATGGCGATAAAGAAGACATAAACACCAGCAGAAAGACAGCGGCGTTGTTGGGAGAAACGAAAAAATGACCCTGAGGAGGTAGCTGAAATAAAGCGCAAGGATTTAGAAAGATACCTCGCTCGAAAGAAGCTACTGGCTGACACGAGCATGCGAGAACATCGAATCAAAAAGCGAATATGGCAAGAAGGGAGAAGAAAAAACGCTTGAAGAGGTTCTCCATCACCAATACCAGAAACCCCACGAATGACTCCATCTGCAACACCGACTTCCTCTGAAGTATCTACTCGTAGTTCAAGGGGAAGATAGAAAGTGAAAAGAGATAGAACAAAGTTATACAGAGATAAAGATACAGATAAAGTTTCAAGAAAAAATTATTTGTTAGAGCGAAAAGTTCGAAAATATAAGAAGAGATTGCACAGAAAATCAAAAAAAGACAGCAGCAGCAACAAAGATGAAAGCAATAGTCAGAATACAAAGAAGTATAGCGTTATTTTTAATGCCATTAAAGAACGATACAAAACTGTCAAAAGTCGAGAAGAAAAACGCCTTATCTAATCGGTACTTCAAACCCGTATCGTAGAGTCCAGAATGCAGATCGAATTGGTAGGAGATACATACATTAGGTGTAGACCGACCTTTAACATACAAGAGCGTTCTACGGAAGATTCGTCAGTTCTTCTTGCGGGATGATGTAAGAAGGAGACTATCGCGCACAAAAAAAGTACATAAAATATTTTTATTGGACTCTTTACTTAATTACAGTTAACTGTAAATAATTGTCATATTAGTAAAGCGTGATATATAGACGTCAAAAAATAATAGTTCAATACTATTAAACGCTTTACAAAATTAGAAAAATGAATTTCCAGTTAACTGTAATTAAGTAAATACCTACAAAACCGAGATGGTTTTTTGACGATATAGAATTTTGGTTTGTGATTAGATGTAGAGATGTCGCTGATATCGCACTCTTAGCATTTCCTTAACTGAGGCTAATGTATTGGTGTGGTATCAACGTAGTCTCTATCTCTAGTCCAGGATTATGCTCTCAGAGCTTCTGGACGAATATCATCTACCTTGTCCTGAAGAGGCGCAATACGCCGAAACCGGTCGACAAGTGATGTTATTCCTTCTAATCGCAAACCAGAATGCTTGGTTCTATCTTAACAGATATATCAACCCCGTTAACTTTAGAAGTGTAATTCAATGTCTGTCGGGGCATATAGCTCGAGAAGTAGTTGTTGCTTCTTAGTGGACGGTCTGCTCTTTGGAAATTCATTTTTCTAATTTTGTAAAGCGTTTAATAGTATTGAACTATTATTTTTTGACGTCTTTATTGGACTCCATGAAAAACCTGTGCAAAGCCTTCTTGAAAGAAAATAGTGGCCTCAAATGTCACTACAGCTACTTCACTAAAGATAGGCCATTTGAAGTGAAGCCACCTACTGCAGATGGACAACAAATAACTATTGTTTAACTAGGCAGAGAAGTAACAGATTTACTGCCGCGGCTAGCATTTCATTGTCGAGGCGAAGCCGAAGCAATGAAACTAGCCAAGGCAGTAAATCTGATTCTCTGCCGAGTTAAACATATAATTTTTTCTCCGATTCTTTGTACAGTGTGTTTAGAGAAATCAAATTAAAATGAAAACTTTTTTATGACGGATATCTCATCATTTTTAATATTTTTTCTAATCGTATGTTATATTTTTTTTAATTATTATTGTCGATTAGACCACCGTACACTAACTAACGACAAGTAAATTCACTTGCGTCGGAACGTTTGAAATTTTTGGTACATCGTTTCTCTGGCGCCGTACTCGCCCGTTATCATAATACATTACGAGGGACAGGCGTGTGGTTAAATACGTGTATGTACGGATTTACAGTGACCATTATGACTAAATACAAAATTATAATAAAAATATGTATAAATATTTTAATATTCACGCAAAAACAATGATCTTCTCACAAAAACGAAAACAAAAAGCATTAATTATATTTCCGAAATTCCGATCAGTATTACATTAACACTGCGCGCTACCCCTGTACTCAACACTTTCTCGATTTAAACTCACCAGACGATAGGCGGGGTAAGGAAATTTTCGGTAACCGCTGAATATAATTGAGGTAGATAATACATAACACGACTCCACAAAAAAAATTTTGTCCCAAAGTTTATTTTATGATTTTTTGGTTAATTATGCACAGAAACGAAAAGAAAATACCTTTTTTTATATAAAGTTTGCTTTTGTAATAGTTACAGTAATAATACTGATTTTCGAATTTTCTTATAAATTTTAATTAGATCTAATACATTCAAAAATGCCGCGCCAGCAGATGACACTCGAGTGATAAACAACGATTAGGTGTTTTGTACAAGTCTAGAAAAAGTTAAAATGTCACCGCGAAAGTGTAAATATGATGCTGATGCATTTTGTTATATGGGCTGCAGGATGTCATTAGAAGTACATATTCTGCTGCAGGCTCATTTAGATAAATTTAAAAACAACATGGGAGCCTATTCAGAAGACCAAGGCGAACGTTTTCATAAGGACATTATGAACTTCGAACAACGTTATCAAGGCAAATACAATGATAGATAGATTTGGGGTTTATTGATAGAAAGTATTTGTGAATATCAAAGAAAAAGTAAAACCGTCCACTTTTAAATTTTTTTCTACTTTTTTGTAGGCTACTTTGATAGTAAGACTTAATAAAATTGATAAACATATTTATTTGTGTGGTCTCATCTTCAAATTAAAATAACAGATTTTGAAAAACTTTTTCATGCCATATATTTTTTTTGTCTATTTATGATCTAAACTATCGAAATTTTATGCTTTAAAGTTAAAGTCAAATTTTGTGTTGTGTGGTGATAATCAATCATAAGAATAATTTTGGATACTAGAGTTCTGAGACAATTTGGGATATCATATGGTTTTTGGTAGATCAATAACCTTCACAAATGGAAAATGGTTGATAGACCTCTCTGAATATAAATGGGATGACTTGGCTATTTGGTAAACAGAGTCATTGGAGAATCTCTATATCAGAAGTCCCTTGATCTCAGTTATCCAGGTTTCACTGTAATATAATATTGTTGCGAGGTCACCAACTCAAAGCCGGTCCTGTCCCTCGATTATAAATTTTGGTGAATGCGCTTTCTAGAACCTTCTGGTCTATTGCAGTATTTACGCATATGAGGAGCGTCATAAAATACTAGAACTTTCCAGAACCGATAAGGACTATATATACGCGGATTTTTGAGTGCGAGAATTATTATTGAGTTAGTTAGTTAGTTAGTTAGTTAGTTAGTTCGAGAGAATTAGTGAAACGGACAGTAAAGAGTTAGATCACAGAAGTTCTTAGTAATCGGACAGTGATTAAATAGTGCAGATAAATAGTGTAATAGTCAAGTGGTGAAAATAAATTAGAACTAATATACCGAGTGTAAATAAATTAGTAGACATTAAGTAAAGTGTATATAAATTAAGTTTAATACAGTGTGTGTTTCTTTAAATAAATAGATAGTAATTAGCCATAGTGTGTATAATTTTATCGCACAAGTTAAAAACTATTTAAATAAAGAACAAAAACATTACAATATCTTGCCACTTTTTATTCTAGTTTCTTTTAATTTCATTAAAATATTTTGATAAATATTAATAGATTCAAATTACTTTCCAAATAAATGCTAATATTCTAAAGCTGCACATGTTAAAGTATCTTTTTTTTTATTTTATCACGTTATAGATTTGGATATATCCAAACGATTTTCTATGTTTTATATAAACAAGTCCTTTCTGAATAAAATATTTTATTTATAATAAATTTTAGCAATTTTATACTGCAAAACAAAGTTAAAATCAACTATTTGTTTCGAGAAACAGGTCAATAATCAAGGCGTCACTTCCTTTGACCGCTGACCTACTTTAATGAAACCCATAACCTGCACCAACTGCATAAATATCCGATTCACCCTAAATTGTGCAAAATTAAACTTCCAAAGAGGACAGGAAGTTGAGCTAGGTCAGGATGCGTCAACGGCCGTTTTTCGACTTGTCACTACCAGATTCCATGCAATTTTACGTGCCATGCGCTCTTCCAACTGGAATAATGAGATAATTTTAAACTCGAGTGAACATGAAGAGAAGACAAAAATATATTAATCGTAGCGTATACACTTACGTTCAAGTTAAAAATATAATGGTGGCGGCACTAATATAAATATTATTTCAATACCTAATTTTAACATTAAATAATTTTTTCTAGCATCCATTTAGGAAATTTACTTTTTCTTGTGTTAGATTTAAAGAGGAGTACAAATTAAACAAATCTGGTTTTGATATTAGTTTTTGCGTGACAGTTGATAAATTTTGAATTTTGCTCTGACTACATTTGAATCTATTTTGAGTGTAAACAGTCGTTTGTGACACCACATTTCGAATGCCTTGATATTCCTTCATCACATATCGCCACCGAACAGTGCAAAACACAGTCACCTCTCATGCCTAGACGCGACAACATTTTTGAGGTTACCTCGACTTAAAAATTTTGCTCGTGTACGGCCGCCCTCACTCCCCATGATAAGTTCCTTATCTCATCCGAATATCTTATTGTACACTGCTAGATATTGTTCATTAATGACTATAATTTTCCAAGTACCACAAACAATATTTAGAAAGGAAAATTCGATTATCGTGATTCGTCACATTTCATTTCGACTCTGTTTTTGAATATTTTACTTACATCGAACTTGCATCCACAAGGTCAATTAATTTCGAAAGCTCTAGAAAGTAAAGGGGTTCTATCTCACCTGTGTCAATGAATTAACGCCAATTTGGAGAAAAGGATAATCATATCATTATTATATCATTATTTGAGAGACCACAGCTACAGCAGGTAGAGGATGTCCGCAAGGCGGACTATTATCGCCACTTCTGTGGGCTATCCTATTGGACTTATTGGAGAGGCTAACATCCAAAGGAATGCATTGCTTTTGCGATTATTTCAAAAGGTAAATTCGCAGGAGCAGCCTCGGATCAGACACAAACTGCCTTAAACATAATCAACAAGTGATTCTAAGAGGAACTAACTGTAAACCTCAAAACCACGAAAGTAGTTTGTACTAAAAATAATGATCTGAGAAGATTTTAACTGGTTGGGAAACCAGCACCTCGCTCACTGGAGGGCTCTACATGGTCTCAGGCAGTCCAAGCTCCTATTGAGGGGATGGACTGAAGGACATGCTAGAGCTGCTCTAGAACTACCAAGGAGTAGGTTAAAAAAGATAGCAGGACTCCTAACAGGGCACTGCTGTCTGAGGAAACAACTCTGTAACCTAGGTTTAGAGGAAAGTCCCCTATGTCGTAGTTGCGGCATGGCTGACGAAACGTCGGACCATGTTTTCCTCGTATGTCCACATTGGGCTGTGCTACGCAGGTGAATCTTCGGAGTCCCTGTTATGGCCCCTGGAGACATAAGCAGGCATCTACTGAAGAGGATTGAGTCCTTCATCGAGGGACTCGGCATCATGGATGCATAAGTAGCAGGAATGGCACAATGGGCCCGCCAGTGGCCTCAGTGCCGGAACCTTGGCTTGAGCTTTTCTTGGCCAAGGTTCGCCTGACTAAATTAGTAGTATTAAGATGCCTACAACTTAATTACTGCTACCCACATCAAGTATAATATTAAGATGTATTTTAATCTACCACATACACACTTGTGACTGGTAGTACCTTCGATATTGGCCTTTTACAAGTACGTCATCGTGACGAATTTCTGTCCCCGGACAGCCTTCACACTAAATTCTAATATAACCTCAAACCGAATAAAACAACACGATAAAACTCCTAACAATTGCCTTTTTACAATTAAATTATTAAAGTATCCAACTTATACAACACACTAGTATTATACACAAATTTACCAAAACCAATTAACTTTTGTTCTCCATATAAGCTTCTTTCTGAAGCTTGTCCGTGATCAGCTGGATGATGACGTCACTTGGAAACGCTCTATTCGGAATCATCAAAGGCACACAGAAATTGATTTACAACACGTTTAGATTTATCTACGTAGTATACGTAGTGTTAGTTACGTACTCTGTAAATTATGTATTCAATCATGATTCGTTATTCGTATTAACAAATAGTTTAAATTTGGTTCGTACTCTATTTAGATGTTATTTGACATAATTGCTACTGAACACGGTTATGTATCTTTCATTAATTTAGCATAAATTCAAACTTCATCTAATATAATTGATTCATTTGTACAGGAGACTGTTATCATTGATTAAAGATTAAAGATTTAATCAATGCTGGTATTTATGATTAATTTTTTGTAGCATGGAATTAAAAAACGATAAATTTATAATTTTCAGTGGCGTTAAATCGGGGCTGATGTACGATCATTTTTTAATATAGTACTGACTATCTTTATGTGTGAGTAATAAGTAATTATTTCTTATGTAAAATATGGTACGGTCATGTTAATATATTATTTCAGCATATTCCAGATATTTCTTAAAATTTCGTAAAGTTATCAAAGTTGAAACAAATTTCGGGTATTTTTGTTACCTTAAGTAATTCATAACAATAAAAATCGATGTCTACAAAATTGGTCATGCAGGGCATGTCGTAAAATTATATTATCAATAATCTATTCCTGTGATTATGTTTGAAATAAAAATGTAGATTTTATCAGCATATGGTTTTAAATGTTACGGAGTGGGTGATGTGAAACTAAACCCGGAAGATATAAAAAGCTCAAGAGACTGAGGTGTAGCTGGTGATAGGGCCAGTATCCAAGAGAAAAAAGCACCTATGTACTTAAAAAGCTTATAACACTTCTTCACATTTGTGATAAGAAACTGCTGGAAACTGGTTTTTCTTAAGTAGATGAAAACTTGTCTTTATAAAACTCTTAATAATAAAATTTTGAGGATACGTCAAATCATATACAAGCTGGCACCTGTCAATGTCTTTTCTTACCATATTATGCATAAAATAATTGTTCATGAATATAGCGAAATTTCAATAAATTATAATCCAATAACTAATGGTAAAAATGACAACTAAATTGAAAACTGTAAATACCATTTTATTGGAAGCAATTTTTTTATTATCCTACCTTTTTGTACAAAAAACCAAAATAAATACCCTGTACAAAAGGTTAAACTTATTTTATGTATTATAATCAAAATAATATAAAAACTAACGGTAACTACAAACAATCCTCGAGAGAAAATATTTGTGACCTATTTTTGCTGGCTATCGCCTTAACATTATACTCAACAATATTCCCTACCAAAAAATCAATAACCGAGAAAGGTGGTCGAGCTCTTTAACGGCCTTGGCCTAGTGCAGGTGTAGGGGGTAACAACACACAGACCCAAAAGAAGGGCGAAACCATCTGTCATCAATTTTGTGCTATGAAATTTCATATGGGTATAGTCCAGGAATTTTATGAGTAATATTAAGGAAGATATCAAATTATATTAATATACACGTAAAATACTTTTATGTATAATGAGAGCACTGGTAGGAAATCGGAACAATGAACATACTGGAAGAGTAAACAAACGTATTATCTGATGCCAACATAAACAATGTCAGTTTATTTATTTATTTTGTTGGAATCCACAGATGTTGCCATGTATTATTTGAAAGTAATAATCATACAATTACCACTTTTTTTGTTGTTCCTCAATATAATGTCCTTTAATACTTATTATATAATCAAGATAATTGTATAGAAAGCGATTTATTTAATCTTTGATAATATAAATATTGTTATACATGCTTACAAACAGGATGTCAATCTAAAGGTTTCGGCAATTCTGAATTTTTCAGTAAATGTGACAACACCCCTTATATTAAATGTTTACGTTTTTTGACAGATGTTTCGATTTTTACTAAATCTTTTATGGCTGTTGTGTTCAACTATGGTAGATATCGTTCAATTATATTTACAAAATGGTGAGTCGTTGTGAAGTATGCAAAAAAATGTATAAGTTCTGAACAGTTCTACAGTTCTGAAACTACCAGTGTCGTAACGTTTAATATATAAATACTATTCAACCATTCTAATATGAATACAATAAGTTCTGTATGATATTGTTGCATTGTTGGTGTTGATTTAAGAGAAATTTGGGTTCCTTAAGATGCAAGTAAACTTCAGCGACGAAAAAATATCATTGGGAAAGAGCATATTCCGAAGGAAGATAGACTATGTTCTAGTTATTTTAAGTCCAAGTGATATAATGGTTGGAACACGTGAAAAAAATGTCTTATAGCAGGAGCAGAGCCTGTATCTAATTTGGTCGACGGCAACTAAAATTTATTCCTCGAATAATAAATAAATCTAAGTATTTCTATTATTACTAGAAAATTTTAATATGATTATTCGGTCAATTTAATCCCTTCCCCACACAGCACGGCGCTGTTATTGGAATCAGCGACCTTTGGTGTGTGTTTTGGAATGAAGGATTTAGATGTTGGAAACAAACGAAGTGTGTTGTCAGTATAGCGGGTTATTCAATAGTCTATTTAAAAAGGTTGCGAACCTAACAACAAAATGACAAGAAAGATTTATAAAAATAGGGTCAAATGGCTAGCTTGTAACCGACTGTCTGATTAAGAGAGGTAACCCGCTAAATGTCAGAATTTATCGTACAGAGAAAAACATCTGTATTACAAACTCGCATAAGAGAAACTGATGGAAATTATTTTCAAGTTTTCTACTCCACCGTAGAGGGCGTAGTTCCGAATATTAACACAAAGAAATCATTTTTCTATAATAAATGTACCGTTATAATACCACAAAATTTAAATATTTGTAATAATTAGATAGTTTTACGTAAGTTTGCTCCAGTACTTTTTCCTCTTTCCTGTAAAATAACTGGTAGGGGTGAGTGGGAAAGCTGACACAATAACTTTTGTTCCGCTTTATGGATTTTTACAAACTTAGTATCATTTGAAAGGGAATTCAATACCTAATAAAATATTATATCATCATTTCATTCCAGTGGTTTTAACGGTCGCTAGAAGGCGGTGATTGAACAATTGTTTTGTTTTCAACTTTTTGGGGAATCTTCAAATGCGATGTTATATTTTACAATCATATAAAAAGAACGGAATTTAAAAAAATGGTAAAAACCGCATCTTAATATTTATTTTCTATTCAAAGATACGAGAAAAAATAGGTATATACAATACATAAAAATACCATTTTGACAAACTCAGTATCATTGTAACAATAACCAACAATTAATTACGTAACAAAAACAGCAAAAATAAACTACATTGACCTAGTAAAGTAACCTAAAGATACTGCTCGAAATGCTTTCCATCTTTTTCGATGCAGATATTTAATTTCTGCGTCTTAGAAAAGACAGCAGCTTCAATTTCAGTCCTGGGAATATTGTCAATTGCGTTTTGTATTCGTTGAATAAGATCTGCTCTATTTGCAGGTCTTGTCAGAAATAATGAATCTTTAAGTCAACCCCGTAGATAAAAATTTAACACAGTAAGGTCGGGAGATCTTGTCGGCCACGGAAAAATTCCATCTCTTCCTATGCACCTATACTCATATTGTTGGTTTAAAAAATGCATCACTTCATTTGTAAGGTGGGCTGGGCAACCATCTTGTTGTATCCACATATTTTGCCATACTGCTAAAGCAACATTTTCTAATAATATAGGCAATTCATCTCTTAAGAATCTTAAGTAGCCCGCCATTTGAATGTTCATAAAAAAGGGCCTATAATCCCACACCATACGTTAAGTGACCAGCGAACCTGGTTGAAATCTTGTTGCATTCAGTGTGGATTATGATCAGACCAATAGTGTATTTTTCTTACACTAACTTGTGGATCTGCAGCAATGTATCCTGAAACATTTATTTCATCATTTCGGTATTGTATCTTCGCCGTCGTATACAATTTCTTTTAGATTGAACAGATCCGGTTTGATTTAAACGTTTAGCCAACTTTTTAAATGCTCTTCTGCAAAAATGTTGTCGCAGGGGATATCTTAATGAATATTCTCTTGCTGCAATCGGAGCATTCTCAAAACATTCAAAATACACTTTTAATATATCAGAAGCTTTGCTATTTGTATAAGGCATTTTTTTTTTCGGGCCGAGATGGGAAACTCATGTATAAGGCATTACTAACATCATTTTTTTATAATAAATGTACTGTTATAGTACCACAAAATTTAAATATTCGTAATAATTAGATCATTTTACGTAAGTTTTCTTCAGTACTGTTTCCTCTATCTTGTAAAAAACTGGTAGGGGTGAGTGGAAAGCTGTTGTTATAACTTTTGTTCCGCTTCACGGATTTTGAGACACTAGACTGAATTTATGAACTTGTAACGGTTAGTATATTATCCATTTTCTGCACAATTTACAGAATGTAAATGTAGGCCATTCCGGTTAACTGAACGGATATGATTTCATATACATCCTAGAACGTATATGAAATCCACCAATCAGCATTTGCGTTTAGTACCCGCCCACTAATCTTTTTTCAATTTCATAGAAACGTCAAAATAACTTGTCAAAATATTTCTATAGTTTTTAAGAAAAATATTAGTAAAAATGAGTGATTCCGGTGATGAATCAATAAATAATTTTCCACCAGATATTCGCTTAGCCGCAAAGGAGACGTATAACGTATAGAAACAGAATAAATTGAATATTTAAGAGTACTCCTGACAAATGTCAGTTTTTATGTAATACATTTGACGTTATAGATAGATGATTAAGTATCCCAGCCTCTCGCGCGGTAGATCCGAGTTCGATTCCCCGTTGGGAAATTTTTTTTTAAATTTAAATTTTATTTCTAAATAATAATAAAATAATAATGATAGTAAAATTATTAAAAATTTTTAATTTGAAGTTATATTATAGTTTAATAAAATGTTTATTTTCTAGATTTTTTCTTAAGTGGGTCGTAGAAAAAATATACTGTTCAACTCGTGTGGATTGTCCATATCGCTCTCGGACGATTGAGCACTCCGCCTACGGCGTCGTGCTCAAACTTCGTCCTCGTGCGATATGGCCATCATATCCACACTAGTTGCATAAACTACTAAAGTGTTGCCTAAATGTGCCATTATAGCATTTTATTAGGAACTTTTACTAAACCATAGAACTCAATTTTCCCGCTTGCGGCAACGCTTACAATTCAATTTGGTGCTTGGTTGTAGTTATTTTTTCACTTTCACAGATGTTTTAGTTTATTGGTTAGGTAATTTTTTCTTGTGCAATTCAACAGATAAAATTTAGGCCATTTTCTGACACAATGGACGAACAAGAAGAAATTAGACATTGTGAAGATGTTATGGATTAGTTGGTGACCAATTTTTTCAGTTTATTCAATACATAACTGAAATCATACATTGTTAAAACATAAACAAACATAAAAACAATCCTCTCATTGGTTCTTGCTGCACGATAAATTATTTTTCAATTTGTTTGTGAGTCTTTTTAAACGGAGTAATCAGTATCTGCCTATAATATTAGTACTATTACAAACTATAATTTATTGACTGGGAGGAGATGAGAATCTGGTGAAGTAGTTTTTATTTTTTCATCCAGAGATTCAAGTGTAATTTAATTTATGTAAGGAGGGAAAAACTTGACTTGAGGAGAATGAGTGATTTGTAAAGATTGATATATTTAATTAGAATTTAACTTTTAATTACTTACTGTGTACTTACATTATATTGTTTATAATATAGATAATAAAACAAATCTAAATGTTGAAAATAACTATTTACAAGACACTGGACGTGATGCCTGGATTTAATTGAACAGTCCATGTGGACATGGTCCAAGTAGGTTGAACAACCGAGATGACGTACCTGGAATTAGATAGAAAAACACTCTGAGTATTCAATTTGCCATAAATAATGATTAATTATTTAACTAACGATTAGTATAGTTGAAATCCCCAAAATTAATAAAATTATTAATAATATACAAGGTGCATCTAATGTGTTTGAACTGTGATTATGCATATCAGTACTAAAGTAAGGTTAAAACTTCACTTGATCAAAAATAAATGCCTAATAGTAAATATTTAGGGTTATTAGGAAAAGTGCAAGGGGCGCAAACTCTCCCCAGTGCATGTAAGGAATATGTGGCACAAACAATATTATAACTACTGCAAGTGGCACAAACTCTCCACAGTACAGCAAAATAATAATACACTGCAAGTGGCACAAACTCTCCACAGTACAGCAAAATAATAATACACTGCAAGTGGCACAAACTCTCCACAATACAGTATAGGTATGTGAGTTAAACTGCAAGTGGCACAAACTCTCCACAGTGCAGTAGGATTGGATGAATAGGAAATGCAACAACAAATTAATGTTCTTAATAACGTTGAATATTAAAGAACTTTAAACAAAGTAATTATTAAAAATAATTAGCAAATATACTATACTCTATGTGATAAAATATCTTTTAAAATCAAATATCAAATAACAGGCAAAATTGAATTACTCTGTGAGATAGACTCACCTATTTAACTCCTGATATGCACCACAATACACACTATATTTTAATAGATTTATTTGGCTCAAGTGAACACTTTAGTTATTTTCTAGAAACTAAATCTCAAATCGTTCTTAAAATTTTCTTTCCCCTTTCGTGGCCTCGAAGACTACGTGACATTTTGATACTTTACTTATCTGTTTCAGACAATTGGTTGTTTGGTCGAGAAATGCATTTCTGAAATATTAGGGTATACCCATGATTTAATTCATTTTACTTGGAACGAAAACTATTTTAAGAATAACAGGGTGAGAAAAAAAAATTGTCTTACATTTACTATTGAAATTCTGAAGTGCCAGGAGAATGCATGAACTTTAACACTTTTGCCTCTGGCGCCGGGGAGAAACCCTCAATTGTTATGCCTTTTGCCTCGTTTAGAGTAGCCACGAGCCGCCACTGATTGGATTAAACTTGTTCATATCACCAATGGCACCTTGTACCAATTAATCTGTGATATGCACTATTTCACTGACACTCGGCTCATATCAGTTGTTCATAATAATATTAGTTTAAATCATAGAAGATAAAAGACAATATTTTCAAGAGAATCCGAAAGAATAATCTCGGTGTTATTAATCAAGAAATCAAGTTAGTGACGTCATGACTCGGTACTATAATGGCACCGGCGCCTTGCTTCAACAGAGCGAGACTTGAGACTAACCGAACAGGTTGAAACTAAAAGTAGATTCAAGTATGAGCAAGTTTTTATTTAAATAGTTTAAGATACAAAATAAAAGGTTTCGTTTTTACGACTTTATAATGATCCTTTGGAAACAGTAAACATTTTAGTTTAGTAGAATTATGTTAAACGAAATATTTTAAACTGTACCTACTGTCACAAGTGATGTACGTTAGACATTGAACATGTTTACAGAGAGATAAGCTTTGCATGACGTAGGCATCCGATAAGAAAGGATTTTCCGAAATTCTACCCCTAAGGGGATGACATATTTTGTCACTGCAGTACAAAATATCTGTTCTTTCTGGAAGCTTCACTCCCTGGGTCAAGAATACGGCCCCAGGTTATACTAATATCATCAGCAAATAAAGTGAATTTACCATTTATTCGTAAGGCTGTGATATCGTTAATGAATACCAAAAAAGAATTGGACCAAGAAGTGAGCCCTGGGGACACCACACTTACTGGTAAATTTTCCGAAATTTTACCATTTGCCCAGTTGTTTTCTAATTCAAGGTAAGATTTAAACCATTTTAAAGGAATACCGCGTATGCCACAAAATTGTAGTTTTTATATCAAAATTTCATGATCAACACAGTCGAAGGCTTTCACTTACTTATTTTTTAACCGAATCTCTCAATTAGCCAGTCTACCGGTGATATGATACAAAAATTGTGGTCTATAATCTATAATGTGCCTAAATAAATGTAAAAAATGTAAGTTCCCATTCAAACATCGTCCTTCAAGCTAGCAAAAGATTGATTAAAAGCACAGTTAATCGTGTAATTAGAGATTCCAGTGTGCGTCCTAGTTATAAACATTTAGTACAGGGTGATTTATTATTAAGGGTGGCGACCGGCCGTATCTCGGAAACCGTATGTCCTAGAATTTGGGGAAAAAATTCTTATAAGAAAATCGGTCCTAAAAAAATTATTAAAAATGTTTTTGAGTCCATAGTTTTTCGCTAGGTGAAGCAATATCACTTACAAAGTATAATTGGATTTTTCACAAAATATTCCTACTGTCCTTATTCTACAACTTTTTCTTATAAGAATTTTCTTCCCCAAACTCTAGGACATACAGTTTCGGAGACATTGCACCCGTATGGCTGATTGTATTTTTGTTCGTGCTTTTTCATAGAACACCCCGCACCAGTTTGTACAAGTTCTTGGTTGGGTGTCTATAAGATGTACATTGTGTTATAATTCTCGGCGAGAGTAGGACGTTCCAGACATGTTTTTTTTTGATAACTCTTTCCACCTGGGTATGTAATCTACTATTACAGTTTTGTATCAATAGCTTTAATTTTTAATCTTAGTTTTTTGACAACCTCTGTTGCAGGTTCCGCGATCCACTGTTTGAAAAACTCTACTTTAATTGATACGTTGTTAATGAATAATTAAAATTTCAAGTGCAAATCATAAGTACCTGCATCTTTAAAACTATTATAACACTCTTAATGCTTGTAGCTGCATTTTGCGAAACATCCTGCATTATTTTTTCATTTCGTTCTTAATAGAACATCTGACGATCTCATTTTCTCAACTCTGTTCACGTTCACCATTATTAAATGGTTAATTACTATTATAAACTTGTAAATTAGTAACTCTCACACTTGATTTTCATTTTTGCTATTTGGAGTGGAAAAAAATTGTTGTAAACGAAATAAATTTCTAAGCTACAGAAGTGGTCGCTTAATTTATTACGGACTCAGGAAGATTCACATAAACCGATAATTGAATGAACCAAAATCATTTTTCCCATTTTTTTAGCCACTTCTTTAGATCTTCGTCGCATTAAGCCGATTATCTAATACTCGCAAACCACCAATTTAAAACAGTTTTATTCGCTTTTCTTTGCCAGTATTGGGTTGACTTAAATGAAACGATCTAAAAAAAATTACAGTGATGATTCACCTAAAAAATAATGAATTTATAACAACGCTGAGTACTTAAATTTGGGTTACCTAACGACGAAAGTTAATTCGGATCGACACATATTTTTGAACTTATCATCTGAAGTTGGAAATCTCATTTTAAAGTAACAATAACAGGTTTGTACTTGGTCGAAAAGACAAACGCTAGATGTTTGATTTTCACTTTACTCTAATGCAAAAAATAGAGAAGAAAAAAATTCATGTCATGTCAAAAGTCAAATAATTGTAAACGATTTTCACGGATTGATACGGAAAATAGACCAAAAAAAGAAGAATGTTTTAGATGCTCCACAAATATACTATTAGATTCAACCTTTGGTAGGAAAGGAACACAAAGTAAAAGAATGTTATTTGTGACAAAGAGTAATTTAAATGCTTCATGGACAAATAAAAAACCTTGAAATGTATACAAAACTTTATTTTATAAAATTACGCGGTCAGCTCTCGAATTGTATCCAATATAATTGATTTCGCAGTACACTGCGATTTCATGGGTATATTTCTCAAATAAATAATATAAAAATACCATAATAAACAATTGAATTCGCGCTCTGATGCCTTTTGATAGCAGGCTCGGTTAACCAAGTGAAGTTGCACTCACAAGTCAAGGTTAACATGCAATTTAACACAATGTTATTCACATAACAGAGACGTAACTATTGTTTAGGCTCAAGAGTAGTTTAGAGTAAAATTGTATCGTTGGTACAAGCCGAAATAAATACAACGTGTTCGACTGTATTTTATGTCTTATTTAATCATGTATACTGGGTGTAAATATGTGTGTAATAAGATGTTCAAATTTTGGTGAGTTGAATTTTTCCACATCCATCAGTATGGCTGTGTCCCGGTTTATACGGAAATGGTAAAAAGATGAAAATTTTAATGGAATGCCCTGTATATATTTACATTTACATCTGGATTCTCCGGCCTCAATTTCATACAATCCATCCATCCATACTTTTTTAACACGCTTTTATTAGCTTCACCTGTATGTGAATTTGTGGGTTTGTGAGTTTGTGAGTTTGTTTGTAACTTTCCTAGCAAGTGGCTTATATTATAACTATTAGTATATCCAAACAATTTCAGTACGTTCATTGGCCGAGCGGGCTAACGCGCGGATCTTCGACGACGTCGGATTCACCGGTCGTGGGTTCTAATCCCGACCACCACATTTTTTTTAAATTAAGGTTCACTTGTATGTATGTTTGTTTGTTTGTAACGCAACCGCTTTCATAGCATATTAAACTAAAAAGTGGAAAATATAGTTCAAAAAAACGAAAAAACACGCTTTTAAATAATATCGGGCGCTTTGTGCCATATTTTTCGTATATCGAGCGCCCGATGCTTTTTTCACAATAATACTAGTATTTTTCGTTCATTATTGCTTTAAGCTAATTTTTTTTAAATTATTTTGAACTTTTTAGTCCGATATTATTTAAAAGCGTATTTTTTAGTTTTTTTGAACTATATTTATTCAATAGAAGCTTGTGTGGGTCACCCGGTACTTTTAATAGCTCTTTTAAGTAGCAATTAAATATTGAACATTGTTTACACTAGCACTACGGCAACACTTTTCACTATCTTACGCAAGTTTCGATAACCAAGTTATCTCTTTCTCAGCCTGACGGTAAGTATAGCCAAAGGGTCCAGAATTCTATCTAGGGAACAGGTGATGCACCCAGGTAATCCTGGAGGAATCATCTCGTTCACCGATGGTTCTAAAACAAACCATGCCACTGGGGCTGGTATAAACGAATCTAGGAATGTTATTTAACCTTGATCGATATACGTCATTGTTTCAAGCGAAGACGATTGCCGCTATAGCCTGTATTGATGAACACATCAGGAGATGATATTTACCGGACGAACATTTTTATTGATAGCCAGGCTCTGCTCATCAATCCAATCACCAAGTCTAGACTGGTGAAACATTGTAAAGAATCCCTTTATAGGCTGGCAAAATACAACATAGTGACTCTAGTATGGGTTCCGGAAAATGGGGGGATTGCAGGTAATGAATTGGCTAAAGAAGGCTCCAATGGAAACTTCATAGGTCCGAAACCGTTCTGTGGAATTACAAAGGATTGCATAAGAGGGGAAATCAGGAAGATAAAGAACAATTCAAATGGAGGTTGACAGAATGGTACCTTCATACAAATAGTTAACTGAACAAGGTAGACAAGGAACTCTCGACCGGGCTATTGAAACTGGGTGAGAGACAGTTGAAGACAGTTACCGACCTGGTCACTGGACTCAGACGGAAGCACTTTGGAAAGGAAATGGTGCAACCATTAGAACTACTCAAAATCACCCCAGTCAAACTATTGGCCTATATAGAAGACACGAAGCTTCTGGAATGGAGGTAGAAGATATGGGAAATGGCACCAAAATTTAGTTCAACTGCCTGGGTTGTTGAGCACAACCCAAACGAATGAAAAAAAAGATATCTTTAGCGCGAAGCAAAATATCGAGAAGTGGCCGTGGTTGTGATGTCATAGTGGGCTGAATTTAAAGCTTAGACTCGTTGATTATCTTAAAAAAAGTGATCTATCAATCTGTATGACTACAGAAATTCGAATTGCATTCCTTCAAACAGCGATAATATGGGGGGGGGGGTCTTCATCTTAAATGAGATGACACACTGTATATACCTTTCTGATCCATGGCAGACCTAACCTGTTTTTCGCATCAATGATCTCTTGTTTGGTACATATAAAACTTTATTTGTAAATTGTTGTGATGGTTTTTCGGAAAATACAAAAATGTATTGTGTATTTCACTGTTACTACGTTAATAGTCCACATGGTAAATATACAGGGTGATTCATAAGGAATTGTACAAAGAGCAATGGTATACTCCTGACATCAAAATATGACGATTGACCAAATATAACCTCAGTAAAATGTTTATAGTTAACTATCTACAGGGTGGTAAAGTTGGAATATTTTATTAATTATTTTGAAATATTTCGGTAGACGCTTCACTGACATTGATGAAATTTTGGTAACTGGGGTTTTTCGAGGTGGCAAATGTCACCATACGGTTATTTTAGGCCTACTCCACGAGGGGCGCTTCATACTACAACGGAGTTCACTCTTCTGAGTAAAAGTTTTTTATAATAATTAAGAAACATAGGCGACATGTTAAATTTGTGCAGACAACATTTATAAATAAAAAAGGTATACTTGTTTCAACTTGATAAATTCAACCGTTTTCGAGAAAACAATAAAATATTATTTTAGAGCACATTTCACCATTAAGTTAATAAATAAATAAATTGGACATTAACAACAGTTGAATCGTCACAACAACTTTACAAACAATGGAATGCGAGATATGATTTGCGTTTATGCACAAGAAAATTTTTGTGGTAGACGTGCCTGCCGAACATATTTACGATCGTATCCAATAGGCCTCAACCAAACCATCAAACTTTTAAAAATATTTACAGGTTAGGAGAAACTGGAAAGTTTCGTCCTAAGAGGAGCACAGTGCGTCCAAAAATCATTACCGCGGATCAAGAGGATGAAATTTTAATTCAAGTTGCTGAAAATCCTGTAGTTAGTACACGGAGATTGGCAGCAGCTACAGGAATAAGTCAATCTTCTATATCTAGAATAATCAATAGAGAAAATTTAAGATCATCTCATTTTACCCCGGTGCAGAACTTGTTCCCAGAGATCTTCACGCACGAAGAAAATTTACAGAATTTCTTCTTAATGTACACAGGGCAAATCGGAATTTTTTCCGAGAATATTTTATTTACGGATGAAGCAACGTTCACCAGAAGAGGAGTATTTAATTGGAGGAACTCCCATTACTGGGATGTGGAAAACCCAAATTTACCAAAAGAAACACATTTTCGGCAAGAATTTAAAATCAATGTGTGGTGTCGAATTGTAAGAGAGAGTCGGTCCATATGAATTACCACCAAATTTAAACAGTAATTCTTGTCTGAACTTTCTACAACGAAATAACAACGTGGCCCTTAGACCTGAGACGGAACTTGTGGTTTATGCAGGACGGAGCCCCGGCTCACTATTCCCTTGAAGTCCGTAATTATTTGAATTTGCAGTTTCCTCATCGATGGATTGGTAGGGGCAGTGAATTTCAGTGGCCAGCTCGTAGCCCCGATTTCAGTACAAAGGATTATTACTTCTGGGGGCATATCAAAGCATTCGTTTATTCCCAAGCAATCAGCAATCGACAGGAGTTATGTCACCAAATACAGAATGTATTCCAATACATCAGAAATCAACCCAATATTTTCTTTAAAGTTAGGCATTCATTATCAAAAAGAATTAGAAAATGTATTGATATCAACGGAGTTCACTTTGATCATTTATTGAAGTAATAATATGTATTTTCATCCTAATATGTTATAAAATTTGATTTGTGGATTTAATGTTACGGTTGTTATTATTGTCTTTTTTTTGTTATGTCTTCCTAGTTATTGTAACTATACGGTGTAATTGATTTATTTTCTGTCAAAGTTATCAATAAATTAATAGAATAGTACCCACACATTTTTCTGCAACGATTCAACTGTTGTTAATGCCCAATTTATTAACTTGATGGTGAAATGTGCTCTAAAATAATATTTTATTGTTTTCTCGAAAACTGTTGAATTTATCAAGTTGAAACAAGTATACCTTTTTTATTTATAAATGTTGTCTGTACAAATTTAACATGTCGCCATATGTTTCTTAATTAACAAAAAAAACTTTTAGTCATAAGAGTGAACTCCGTTGTAGTATGAAGCGCCCCCTCGTGGAGTAGGCCACCTCGAAAAACCCCAATTACCAAAATTTCATCAATGTTAGTGAAGCGGCTACCGAATTATTTCAAAATATTTAATAAAATATGCCAACTTTACCACCCTGTAGATAGTTAACTATAAACATTTTACTGAGCCAATCGTCATATTTTGATATCAGGAGTCTACCATTGCTATGTGTACAATTCATTATGAATCACCCTGTATTTATTATTAGTTAATCAAACACGAGTACCCCAGTGATAAAAAAAATCCATTCAAGGTAAACCTGAATAAAACATTACGCAAAAAATGGAAATTATTTTATTTACAATAATAATCCCGGGGTCAACAACCGGAGTCGGTCTTTTCAATACGCGTGGCCTTGTGATAACTTTGGCCAATTGTGATAACAAATTTTAATTTTTACTATTACTTGCGATAAAAGTATCATTGTGTCGTCATTATTTAATTTTACTTACAAATATGTTCGATAAATCCTTCGCTATTTTACATGTGATAATTGGATAATATAAGCGAAAATACAAGACATGATTATTTGTAATTCTAGTGTTAATTTAATTAGGAATATGACTTTTACCACGAATATTGGTGTTTTATAAACAACTAAGTATACAATCACGTATTAGAAACTCACTATTTAATTTTGATATTCTTGTAAAGACCGTTTCAAGATATTATTACGTTTGACGGCTGTAGATATACGAGGGTAGTTTAATAAGTCAGTTTGTTATACTACTTGATTTACAGGTAGCTATAATTACGTGATAGTATTAAATTGACTGTTACTCCAAGAACAAAGGTACAAAATCAGCAAGTAATTAGTTGATAGAAGAAGTAAACCCTTAGCCGCCGTACATAAACAATGAATAAGTAGGTTCACTTATCGTCGGCGCTTTCATGTCTCGCTTATAAAGACATGCCGAAAAACGGTCGCTGAAAAACACATGCACCGTATATACAGAGGTCGCGCGATTTATTAACTTCATAGCTTGTTGACTTATAGATTGAGTTTATGGTACGAGGGCTGATAAAAACGTACGATGATAGAAAACTTTTTCAAACAATGATGTTGTTTTGCTATCTTTGGTACGTTCTAGTCTTTAATTGGGAACATTAAATTATAAGACAAACTAGAATCAGTAGCGTTGACTACATTACATATATAAAATATTCACGATTATTTAAACAACATTGTGTTTGTTTCTAATTCTAAATATTTTGTCAAGAATAAACATTTGAATTTTTCCTCAAATAAAGTAATGTCAAAGAAAAATGTTGATACTATATTTTCCTATAAAATTAAAAGTTTAATTGCGTAAATGTAAGTACTAATTATACAAATACACATAGTTCAATTGTTTATTTTTTAATAATAAGTTTGTGTTCAAAACCTCGTTCAGTTGAATCAAGAATGCATAAATCTACATATTCTTCAAATAAATTAGCAAGCAATACTACAAGAACATTGAAGTCATCGAGAAGCATCTCCTGACATGGTCACCGAAGAGAGTAAACTGGTTTACTGAATTAGAACCATCTCAGATCACTCTTACATATTTTTTTCTTGCCGTCCATGTCCCGCTGGTCTTGTTCTTGTTTATATCTTTAACTGGTAACAGCGTTGCCACATTGTATGAAAAACTTTTACTGTTTTAATTATCCAACAATTTTTAGTGAATGATAATTGTTATCTATAGATTTTTAACAATAACTATACAGAGTCAGGCAAACCTCTGTCGTAGTTCTATAACACTTACATATTTATTTGAAAGGTATATGTTAAGGGTAATTAAAATCAAACATTTAAAATTATCTTCACGTATACAGGGTGGTCGATTAGGAAACTAGGAAAATGACTTAATTTTTTCAAATGGAATGCCATACTTTTTTACATTTTTAGAACCGAATTAGTTAGTACTATACACTCCCAAATTTTTTTTTTGTGAAACTCAGCTAACTCGGAGAAAACCACCTTGTTTCCAAAAAATTTGAATTTGCACATCCCTTTTTAAAAAACCGCAGTTTTGAAGCTAAAGCTTTAAAATTTTTAATGTACAAAGACAAAAGACTGAAGATCTTTTTAGACTCAGTTTGAAGTTTTTATTTTGTACAGGATGGTCTTAAATAAATTTCACATTCCAAAAACTTCCATGGAAGTTTTTTCAGTTTTTTTGCAAATGGGAGTATTCATCAATGGATACTGAATTTTATCCCCATCAGCTTTGCTATTTACTTTCCGTACCTATTTTTCGTCGTTTAAAAGTAATTTAAAAAAACACATTTTTGGTAAAAATCTAAGTAGGCTGTTCTCGCTTAATGAAATGTCAGAATGTGTATTGTTTCTTTAGTGACAGTTCTGATTCATTTTTGCTGGTTTATTGTGTTTTTTAAGCTGTGTGCATTAAGTAACAATGAATTTTACTACAAATGTATTAATTGACATGATTTTTCTTTTGGGAGATTCCGACAGAAACTGTGTATTAGCAAAAAGGATTTATAATCAACGATATCCTGAGCGACGCGTTCCAGATAAAAAGAGTTTTGAAAAATTGCTTACCCGATTTAATGAAACTGGAAATGTAGCGTATAAACCACCAGTAATCCCCAAACCCATGATGACAATCAATTGTTGGTTATTTTGGCAGTAACAGAATATCCAAATAAAAGTCAACAAAATATTTCTGAATTGGTAGATATTAGTGAAAGTTGACGGTTATTAAAACATCATCATTATCATCCGTACAAAATACAAGTGCATCAAGAGCTGAAAGACTTGGATTTTGGGAAACGATTGCGGTTTTGTAACTGGGTTAAATAAAAACTTCGGCAAAATCCAGGATTATTCGAAAGAGTATTATTTTCTGATGAAGCTTCATTCTATAAAAATGGATTCGTTAACAGGCACAATTTCCATTATTATGCCAATGAAAATCCCCACATCATCAGAGAAACACACAGCCAAGATCGATGGAGTGTAAATGTTTGGGATTAGGGAACATGTGATTGGGCCGGATTTTTTCGAAGGCAATTTAAATGGCCTGATGTATCTAGATTTTTTGGCTAATTATCTTCCTCTTTTACTTGAAAACGTTCCCCTTAATGTAAGACAATCAATGTGTTAACAATATGATGGAGCGGGAGCGCATTATTTACGTGAGGTAGCAGACGAATTACATCATCAGTTTCCTAATAGATGGATCGGCAGAAATGGTTAAAAAAAATGGCCAGCTCGATCACTCGATTTCCTTAAGTGGGGTTATGTTAAGAATCTTGTTTATCAAACGCCAGCTACAACACCTGAAGATATGAAGGAGCGAATAGTAAAAGCATTCAGATCTATTACACCTCAGATAATAAAAAAGTATCGGCATCATTTGACGAACGAGTAAATTTATGTATAATAGAAAATGGCTGACATTTCGAGCACCTTTTATAAAATAAAACTGGATAATTTTTAAATAAATTAGAATTGTTGTTAATAATAGCCTTTTATTAAAAACATGTAAAATTGGTATCTTTAAAACAATAACATTGTTCATTAAGACAAGGATACTTGATTGATTATCTACTTTTGATCTAAAGTGAGAACAGCCTACTTAGATTTTTGCCAAAAATGTGTTTTTTTAAAATAACTTTTAAACGACAAAAAATAGGTACGGAGAGTAAATAGCAAAGTTGGAGGGGATAAAATTCAGTATCCATTCATGTATACTTATACAGGGTGTCCCACTTGAAATAACTTCAATGGAAGTTTTTGGAATGTAAAATTTATTTAAGACCATCCTGTACAAAATAAACTTAGTCAAAACAAATTTTCAGTCCTTTGCCTTTGCATATTGGTAATTTTAAAGCTTTAGCTTCAACTAATTCGGTTCTAAAAATGTAAAAAAAAGTATGGCATTCCATTTGAAGAAAATCAAGTAATTTGCCTAGTTTACTAATGGACCACCCTGTATACATGAACATATTTTTAAAATGTTTGATTTTAATAACCCTTAACATATAGGTACATTTAAAATAAATATGTAGGTTATACCCAATAAGAATTTTAGAACCACGACAGAGGTTTGCCGGACCCTGTATAGGAAAAAGTATGAATATTTTAGTGATACAATGTACTACAAACAGCAATCATCCTAGAATAAACCAGTTTGCGGCAAACACTAATGTTCACATTTGCTTGCTAAGTTCTTTTGGAGAGATTTAAAAAAAAAGCTTTTCCTAGTTTCAAAACTATTCGAATAAAAATAGAAATATTCAACTAACAATGTTTCAACTGCCATGTAAAATATTGAATAATTTCCTGTGTTGTCCCCTAGGATTCTAAGTATTGCTATGCACTCCACAAGTATGTGAATGGAGATTTCTTGTTCCATTCCTCACATCCTACATTCTTCTTACTCCACTAGTTTGAGCTTCTTGAGCTGCCCATTCTGGCGGGCAATGCTGGGACACCTGTTAAAACTCTAACGGCAGTCTTACCCTGGTTTAGACATTCATTTGTTCGCACCTGTTTGTAGTTTCCCAGGATTTCATTGTCTTAGCCATATTAGATATTTCCAACGGTCAAATATTCTTTTATTCGCAAAAGAGTTCCGGTCCCCAAAAGGGTGTTTCCGTCCCTATCTTTGCTAGTTCACAGTAAGATGACGATGTTGTTCTTGCCTAGTTCATCAAGTTTTTCTAGACATTCTCATTCCGTTTTAGAACTGATTTCACAAGAACTCAGTGCTGTAATAGTTGCTTGACTATCCGACATGATGATAACCTCTCCCTTCTGCAATAAACACAATTCACACTACCACTACGCCAACACTTTGCTTTTTGAAGAAACGATACCTACTGTGCATTGTTATCGGATTAACGTCTACCTGCTGCTGAGGGTTTTGGTCTTAAATCAATCATGTTGGCTTAAGTCAAAACGATCTTGCAACGAAGTATAAGTAAAAGTGCAACCAACTATATATAATACATAAGCTGTCCTTTTAAAACACCTCGTATAAATGAGATATGTGATTTCCCTTTTCTTATAGATATTTTTACATTTGGCGTTCTTGTTTTATCTCTAGGAAAATTACTATAAAACATAATGATGCACATCGAGATACCTATTAACTGCAAGCAAGAGTGAAAAGAGAATACGATGTAATAAAAAAGAATTAGAGGAGATGCGGATTAAAAATGCCGGCCAGCAAGTCTTGTAGAATAACTCTGTTATGGCAAAAACTGGTAGTAGATAAGCGCGTTACGGTGTAGTTGGTCAGAGCGAAAGTAGAGTTATCGGTGTTGCTAAGTGTTGGTTATGTTCTAGTCATACGCGGATCAGTGGATAATTTCGTTATGAAATTAAAATGGAACAGTACTTAAGACAATAATCTACTGTCTTTAATAATAAACTTACATAGTCAAGAGTTCAATATTTAAATTTTCTATACAACTGTTAGTGATATAAGTGGAATTTTAATTTAATTTTCTTACAATAGACAAATTCCACGAAGTAACGAAATAATATTTATAACTAGCATATTGAAGTTATATATCTTTTATTTTATACAAAATTAGTATTTGTAGCAGATGTACCATTTTTATTTTGTAGGTATAGGTATACAACTATATTTTCATTCCTTGTTTTTTTGTCGAAATTTTATTGTTGTAATGATGTTATTCGAGAAATTATGACATTTAATTTCCACAAGCTAAACAAAACAATTTATTATCTTCACCAGTACAGGGTTACTCATTATAAATTACAAACCCGTTATGGCTTCATTTCGTTGCAATGCTATAAAAAATACAGTAATCTGCATTTTTCGGGGGTTAAGAAAATTATTACATTTCTTCTTAGTTCCAAAATATGCGTTACTTTCACCCTCTTATTTTTCAGCATAAAGACTAGCTTTTAGAGAATTACCCTTACAACAAAATGCATATCGGTTATTTCAGCGTTTGTATACACGATATAAAATGAAACTAGTATACAGACAAATTAACGCCAAAATAGCAAAGTACAAAGTTACTAGTGAACTTAAATTTGTAACTACCACCAACAGAATTTGACATCTACTAAAACTTGAATAAACATTAAGTACCTATACACGAATGAATTGCCAAAATGACACCAATCTACTATTGCATTGTAATTAAAACAAGGTATCACACAGGATATAGAATTTTTTTCTCCGAATCTATTGGTTCAACACTTGAAGAGTAAAAAAAGTTTTTCAAGGCAACAGAAATTTTAAATAATATTTTTATTTTACAAAACTAGTTGTCGAAAAAAAGATTTGATATTAAATAAAGTAAGGGTTGATAGTTTTACCCCCTTATAATGTAACAAGAATGTTGAAAAAAACCGGTGGTTAGTCATTGCGAGTGCACGAAAATTACAAAATTTCAAGTTTTCATCTTTACTTAAATTTTAGAAAAATATAAAAATTCAATTATACTCAGCACCTTTTAGGGGCGATATCTCGGAAGGGGGTGCGTCGAGGAAATTTTGTCTGTATATACAGGGTGTTTCATTAAGAATGATCCATATTGTGAGTGAATAAAGCTTGGAACATAATATGAAGATTTAACCTAAAACACTTGAATATAATATTCCTTTCTTTCCGAGATACAGGGTACGAAAAAAAATATAATAAAATGATTTTAGCCCGTAGTTTTGACACCTTCCAATATTTTTTGTTGATACTTGGCAAACAGTTTACATAGGATATTTTAAATAGTGGTAGGGGTATAATAAAAATCATAGTTTTGAATTTTCATTAACTTGAAAGTAAAAATTTGATAAACATCAATATTTAAAAATCATTTGAAATAGAATGAATTGAAACTAATAAATTTTATAACCAAACTAGTAAAGTATTGTTGTCTCGTGCCTAATAAGCAATAGAATCAGATTAACTATTTTAAAGTCCCATTTTTGTGAAAAATATATATTGCTTGAAATAACGGCGATGAAGGTTCTGCAATTTATATTGAATAGCCCTGTACCTATGTCCATTTTTTTATGTAAACATCTATTGGCACTCCTTGGCAGTAAAATCGGTTGGTATAATACATCCTATAAAACGACAATTTTTGTTAAAATTAGCTTTTAGAATTGTTGCAAAGATTAACAATGAAAAAAGTAAATTTATCTTCACAAAATTCGCTTCAGCACAAACGAAAAACTTGATATCAAATCAATCGAAAATAATTTTTTATTTTGAAGGTATCAACTAAGTGGCGGTCATTAAAAGTTATCAATATTTTCCAAACTCTCAATGTTGCGTTTGTTAGAAAGGTCTTAGCAACTTGATGTGACTGAATATACCATGGCAGAAAAATACCTTTCAATGCAATTATATCAAATATAATTTAATGCTCAAGAAAGCGATGAGGGATAGCCCGCAGCATTGGAAGCCATACCCAATTTTCCGTCTCTTGCTCTGTACAACAAGGCGGAAGCGAGAATGACTGCATATAGGCTGGAAGCAATAGGAAATCACACGAAGGAACCAGCACTCATAGTAATCGACACTTTTGCAAATCAACACTGAAAGTACTGAAATCTTTAGCATAGCCTCAGATCAGATCCAGACTGGTCTGGGGCTACCTACAAAAACTCCTAACCCTGGCTAACCACAATAAGGTAACGTTCAAGTGGATTCCGGGTCGCGACTTTACAACATATACCCCATTACAGCACAAGCTCCGCCTTCTGTTATACGTCATGCTTCTCCAGCAGCCGTAGAATTCGATATACCCGGCATCAACACATATTACTAAATATACCCGATTCCAACACAATTCGCCCCTGATCGTGCCAATGTCATGCCGACATTATGATTCAATAATAATCATTTTTGCGTGGTTCCCTCGTTGACAGTGCATTGTATGTATTGTTTTCGATTCGTCCAAAGGCTTACCGAAAATGTGCGAATTATATTTAAGGCAATATTTCAATTTACATGAAGAGGATGTGTTACAGATTGAGTCATTTTCTGATAACGCTCATTTTAATGTTTGCGAACGTACAAATCTAAACCGAAATAATGCGGAAATAGATTATAGTGTGCAATGCAATAAATGGATTCAAAACTTCAGTGAAAGTACGAAAACACAGTGGATTGTCAGGAAATCATTCGTGTGCTGCCATTCCAATTTTAACAAAGTGGTTGATGAAAAAAGGGTTCGTTTCAATAAACGAATTAAAGGAAACCGCATCCGTTGAAATTAAAATTAAAAAAATTGACAGATTTACAGTAAGAAATGACATTTACTTGAAAACCGGACTTTCTGCTGTTATAAAGGTAAGTGTTTTTAATATGTACATGTAGGTAAGCCATATAGCCAAGTTTGCTCAAATAAAAAGTACCATGCTTTATGAAATAATCAACAGAAACAGTGATTTCCAAAAATTTTGCCTAAAAAGAAATCAAATAATAAATTTCGAGATAATAATATATAATTATTTGTAGGTAATATTTCAACACAATAATTATTCAATTGATGTTGCGGAAGCATATAGTTATTTGAACATGTCAGAGTCCACTAGACAAACTTTTTTTGAGTATTTTAATAACGGAATGAATGCAACCACTGCCAGAAATATGCACGAAATGAAAATAGTTAGCTCTCATAAAGAAGAAAAGACTCTGGTTACTGAGTTAGCCGACTCTCAAGTGAATCCTAGAGAACGAGAAGTAATCTACTTGTATAACGAATGGAGGTAAGTTTCACTTTCCTCTTCGGAAAGTATTATATTTTTTTTCTAATTCTTTAGCGATTTCTCTGATATTTTCTAAATTTTATAAACTTGAGTCTTGAGTGAAATAAATCCAATAAATTTACATGAATAATTTTATGAAAGTTTTTTAAAATTATTTTATAAATATTATTTTTCAGTGCTAAAAATATTTAGGATTTTAAACATTTGATCGTATAATTTCTTAGTATTAATGCATTTTTTTTTTCTTCAGAAAAGTCAATTATGGAGAAAGAAGCTTTGAAAGTATTCTAAAAATAATAATTGAGAGAAAAGAAAATTATTCGAAGTTGGGTGTTAAAATTTTTGTCGAAGAAAATCCTGGCATAATTTTGGTACTGACACCAATTATGATGCGAGCACATGAATAGAAATTCTCTTCCGAGATATGTTTCGTAGATACAACTGGTTCGTGTGATCAAATGTCTACCTGCGTTACATTTATTTTAGGAGCGCACAAAATTGGAGGAATACCTCTTGCCTGTATCCTGCACTCAGGACAGTCCGAGGATATTTACTACCAATCCTTTCATATACTCAGAAATAATTTACCCGCCGGTTTTGGAGGAGCTGGTTACCCAGCAGCTTTTATGACTGACGACTGTAGAGCAGAGCGCAACGCACTGACCATAGCATTTCCAGAGAGCAAATTACTGTTGTGTTCGTTTCATATTTGTCAGGCGTTTTGGAGATGGTTGTGGGAAAATAAAAACGGTATTCAAAAATCTGACAGACAAAAAATTATGATGATGTTTAGAAGGGTATTATATGCTGAATGCGAAGAAGATTGTGAAATAAATTATAAATTATTTCTAGAAGGTATAGAAATTTATGAAAATCTTATCAAATACATTAACACATATTGGGATAGGCGTGCAAAATGGTGCATCGCATTTCGTAAAAATCATATTACTCGAGGTGACAATACCAATAATCACGTAGAATCTTCAATTAGGGCATTTAAAGATATAATTTTGACTAGATGCAAAGCATTTAATAGTATTGCCCTCTTAGAATTTGTTACTGATGTATTAGAATCATATCATATGAGGCGTATGTTGAACCATGCAAACAATATATTTACACATCATGATATATTATATGAAAAATTTAAAAATAAATCTATCAGTTTAAATGTTCAAGAAGTAAATGACTCAACTTACTATGTAACTTCATCAAAAGATAAACAAATGTTATACACAGTAACTACGATTTTTACGACATTTTGCGATTGTCATAGTGGAATAGGGGGAGCGTACTGTAAGCACATTTGTGCAGTGGAATTAAAAATTGGCAGATTTCTTGAAAATAGTCCATTGTTAAGTAAACATGACAAAATTAATTTAGCATATATTGCATTAGGATCAAATGTACCAAAAGACTTTTTTAGTGACATGATGTCAATAGAACACAGTAACAGAAATACTAGAACTGCAAATATTAAAATCAATTTAGAGCAGCCCAAAATTCAAATTTTACTGTCAGAAGATTCTCATAACAGCGAAAGTGGCTTGTTTGATTTCACGAAAATTATTCAAGATTTAAAATCAGAATATGCCAGAATAGTCGACTTAACGGAACAAAGTATTAATAAAGAAAATAAAGACGTGTTACTAAGATTTGTTCAGTCACTCAAGCGTATAAAGACCCCATCACAATTAACCCAATTCTTCGCAAACAAAAAAATAAACACCACTAGGCTAATCAAAGTTCAGACTACATCAATAAGCCTGCGAAAAATACGAGCTGGTTTGAAAGCTGGAACACGCCGAATAATAGCTGGCCGCCCAAGTCATAAGGAGACTTCAGTTAGCCAAAAACGAAAAATATCAAAAATTAAACATTCCATTATTGACAACATAAATAAAAATCGACCAAACGCAAAAAATACATTAAATAAAGTTATGTACATCTAGTATAACTAATTAAATAAAATAAATTTCATGAAATAATAAAATTACAGTATTATTTTCCCCTTCGCAGCGCTTGAATGGAAATCATTGAGAAAATGTGCTGATCGAGCGAAGCGTGTCTAGATCGGGTTCAATCAGTAAACTGTGCTGGTGCCGGGTAGGAATAGTTTCCTCTTTCTAACAGCAGAAGATGACGTATAACAGAAGGCGGAGCTTGTGCTGTAATGGGGTATATGTTGTAAAGTCGCTTCCGGGTCACAATTAAATAATAGATACCCGTGAAAGGGTTGGAAAAGGAATTCAACTGCTCCAAACCAGTATTCGGTATATCAAAAACTGTAGTATGGGGGTGTATATCTCGGGGGCTTAAAACAAAACATTAGAGGTACTAAGAAGCACTGCAAACTTCTGGTCAAAGAACCCTCGGAGTCGCTTTCCAACGAAATACTAAACCTGAGTAGGGGTCATATAAAGAAAGTGACAGCCTCACATATATTCTTCGAATGCGAAACACTTCTTTAAGAAGGATGTAGTGCTAAGAACAGCTAGTCTCTTGACATAAACGGTATATCCAAGAGCACAAAAAACCTAAAGGCTGAGGAGTCGAGGTCTCGAAACCTGGAGTGGATGCACTGTAATAATCAATTAATCAAT
Source organism: Lochmaea crataegi (assembly GCA_947563755.1). Lineage (NCBI taxonomy): Eukaryota > Metazoa > Arthropoda > Insecta > Coleoptera > Chrysomelidae > Lochmaea > Lochmaea crataegi. Next base: position 41,180,303 of record OX387425.1, on the reverse strand, counting down.
CAATGCTCGCGTTTGAAAAAAAAATCACATATTTTGAACCAAAAGCCATTACAGCATTCGATGATGGTTAATTAATCGGATCTTTGAACAAACAAAGAAAAAAAATATTATCCTTTAAATTTATAACGACACAGGATAGACATTATGCAAATATTTGGAGTTGTCTGCAATAACCCAAAAAACTCAACATGTTACAATAAGTACAAAGAAATATTTTCGTTTTAAGCGTAACATTCTGTGTTCACATTATAATTACATCAGAGAGCATTCAATATATAAGAAAGAATTATTATCAAATTATAATTTATGTTTTTCAATGATTGCCAAGAATATTCTCATGAGTCGAGCTTTTCACATAAAAAAATAATTCATCACTAACAATCAGATTCATTGGCAATTTTCTTCAAAGCCATGAGAAATGTGAACAAAATTACAGTATTATATACTTTTGTACTAAATATACTTTTATTAAAATGTGGGAATATGGGAAAGGTATCACTGGCGCACGTCCCTAGTCAGGAAAAAAATAGCTACTTTTTTACTGTTGAGTTAGATGTCGGTTGAAGTGGGGGATATTGTTTGGGCCCCTCGAAGGTGCTATATTTGCAATTTGATTCCGATCCGACGAATAATGTAATTATTTTCAAACCCAGCATCATATAATCCTGTTATACTGACTATCCTACTGCAATAACACAATCTTAAAATCCGTACTGCAAAACCACAATTATTTAAAGTTTGTCGCTTCTGCAACTGATTTTGGATAAACTTTACACAGATTTATCTAAGGATGAATACGGAACAAATTCTGCCTTTTTTGCTCAGTATTCACAGCAGAAGCCACAGCAATCGAAGAAATACTCAACTGGTGTCTGGGGAATCAGTGCCAGAAGCAGTCATTGGTTTCAAGTCTTGGAGACTTTGAGCAGCTTACCAACAAAACAATATAGAAACACAAATATTTTTAATATCAAGAAACTATTTTATTACATATAAAAATGTAAAAATACACGTTTGGCATATTCCTCTCTAACCCAACGCCTGTAAAAACATACGGGTCAGTGAAAAAAGAAGTATTCATCCCTACCATTTTTCGCATGTCGACATCCAAAATTTCCAAAATTTCTTATATCAATATTGGTGACGCTATTTACTTTCGAATGATGTGCGCCTAATTCGCGATGGAATTTTTTTATGTTTATTGATTTTTATCAATGATTTACCATGACATATCATCACCGCGATAATTTGCCTTTTGCTTCTGAATGGGCGCACAAATTAACTTCGACATTTAAACTTCTCGAACGGACATAATTACATTTGAAATTTCCAGTTCACTCGAATTTGCCGCACTTTAACGTCATTAAAATTGATATCAATATTTTTATTGGTCATGAACTGCTCACGCCTTTTGGGTATTTTGTGTGTGATGTAACAAACATATACCGTAAAAAGTAAAGTTATTTTTTGTATTTATTTATAAATTTTTTTTATCAATTGTAATCGATGTAACCGAGAGATGTAATAAACGGGAACATATTTACCAAGTATTTGTTTTTATCTATGTGGTTATAAAGCTCTTACAATTTTTCCTATATTTTGCCATTTCTTTTGTATCCATCCATGCGTTTCCTTTTTTTCTTAATATTTCTGAAATAGTTTTATTCCATGTTTGTCTTGGTCTTCCTTTTCTATTATTTTTAAATATTTTTGTACCCATATTTGTCCAGCCTGTCTTGTGATTTCCATTATTTATAAATGTACTCACCATTCCATTTATCTGTATTTTACAAATTCTAGTATTGATTGTATTTCTAGATCTTTTTTTAAACTGTGATCCTTATTTTGTAATTTTGCGAGGCCCCGGACTCTTCTTGAGTATTTCATTCCGACATACTCTCCTGTGTTTCTTTCAGCATCCATGTTTAACCACTGGAGAAAAGATGAAAGGAGGAATGATGAACAGCGAGGATACCAACGAACTACGAGAGGATATTGAGAAGGAAGAAGTCCGGAGCGGCAAAATCATCCGAATCGACTTGAGGACGGCGAAAGAAAATCACTGCCTATCTACATTGTGGAGTTAGAGGTAGAAGAGAAATAGAAGATCAGGAAGATTCAACACATCTAACACGTGAGAATAGGATGGGAAGGACAAGAAGGGAAAATGGACCGACACAGTGCTACAAGTGCCAGGGATTCCACCACGTACGGACGATATGCCGAGTAAGCACCAAGTGCGGAGGACCACACCATTCCAACGAGTGCCCAAGACCGACAGACAAACCAGCCACCCACGCAAAATGCCAAGGAGAAGCCAGCGAACTACATAAGATGCCCACAGCACCTACAACAGGACGACAAGGAAAACGCCGAAGCCAACTACAAAAAGGAACGACGCCAAGAGTCATCACGCCCAAGCGACACCCAAGAAAACGACTGTTAGCTCAACTGATGGCCTGAAGTTATTGGGTAGAGAAGAAAATAAAAGAAGACCCATCTAGGCGAAAGCCCGGCATATCCACAGAAAGATGAATCGGGATCTCAACAGGGGTAAGCTTTAACAAGTGGAACCACTCTTTAGTCGCAGTTCGTTGTTTAAGGATTCACTCTTTATGGATTCAGCGCAAAAAACACACAACAGAAAACAAGGAACAATACCTAAGACCGCTGAACATAAAATCGCTGGACCCGGGCAACAGCCATGAGATGGAGGGTGGTGAAAAGTTCTTCCCGGGATGCATCGCTCCTAGAGGGGTGCATCCTGATTGGGACGGGTTCAGTACAAGATGTGTGTGTGTGTGTGTGTGTTTTACAATAATAAGTTAACGTTGGCCTATATATTGTTTTAAGTAGTAGCAAGTAACGGATTTGGTTGCCGATTACTAGAGGAATTCACTATTCATTCAGCAGAATGATATGCAGTGACTAAGCCCCTGTTATATTCCATAAAAAGCAAAACCAAAAAAAAAATCAATAATAACAGAATCCCTGAATATAATAGATAACATGAAGCAGTGGTATCCAACTAACACATTAGTGCTACAGATCAAAGACCATCTACAAAGGCAAAACAATTTATTTGGGTACCCTCACATGTGGGTATGTCTGGAAATGAACGTGCTGACTAAGTCGCCGAAACTTCAGAACATCCAGTGCCACCAACGGACTTAAAAGCGAAGCTTAAGCAAACAATCCGGAGATTTTTGGAAGTGCATATGGATAGCATCACAAACCAAACTAAGGGCAGTCAAAACATCGAGGAGATTACTACTTTCTCGGTTAAACATTTGCACAAGATGCACTCATGAGTATTTACTCAGCGGAAACCATTTTCCAAGGTTTGAAGTGTGCAGCGTACACTTCAGTGTCCAGAATTTCCAGTGGAGTGTCCTAAATATAACAGAGAAAGACAAATATTCTCTTCTCAGTGCAAGTTGTTAAATATTTTAGGTGAAAAGTGTAAAATTTTAAATATTATTAAGTTTCTCGAAGACACAAACAATCATTAGTGTGATAAAGCTTAATAGGTCTGTTATCATGAAAGATACCAAAAAAAGTTGATTATGAAAATTGTAGACAGCTTTAAGCTTCATATTTCAGAATTAGATACAATGTCACAGGGTGTTCCATGACTCGGTGCCAGATCAAAGTTATTTTTTTTAAATGAAACACCCTATATTTTACTTTAAAACTGAAATCGGCTTCACTTCCCCATTACAGAAATATGAGGTTGTAATCTGTTATACAGGGTATTTAAGAAGTTATAACCAACTTTCGGTCAAAATCGTTCAACGGCCAGAAGGTATAATTGGAGGAGTAAAAGAATAATAATCTATTGAAGCCAAAGATTTTTAATTATTATCAAAATTTACAAACACGGGTGATATTGCAAATATTTATTAAACGGTGAGTCAAAACTCAAGTACATTATTTTCTCAGTAATTTTATATCATTGTCGAAAAGTACTATTACCATTTTATGCATAGCTTTTTTTGAATTTTTTATGATAACAGGCCTACTAAGCTTCATCACACTAATCAATCACCCTGAATATGGGTTCCCAAATTTAAAAGAACTTGTTTGTAATCAAGAACGTACCGCTGCTAATAAATGCCCTTAGTGGTTGCAGATAACATAAATTTAAAAAAAAGAGAAATACCAAACATTATAGTTGATTATCTCTTAATAATACATTTATATTACTATTAAAAAGTAATAAGAAAACAGATTTAAATGTAAGTTTCAAATGTTGTCCAGTTGAATTAATTTTATACCTTCTCGTATATACGAAACTTTGTTTTCTGCGTTGTTCCATTCGTTTAACCTTACGTATGAGGAATCTACATTCCGAATTAAAGATACACAATGTGTCGAGAATCAAGGTAACGACTTGACTTTCACAATTTTAAATCATCCATTGGCGCCCGAGTAAAAAATTGTTGCTGAAAAATTTAAAACCGCTAGACGGATAGCAGCCATGACAACAGAAATAAGACTGTGAAGATTTCAACAATTACTCCTGTCGTTTATCTTTGGGTATTTATATAAGCCTATTCTTTGTGCAGATATAATCAGTCAACAAGATTTCTTGAGCATTCCAGAAAAATGACAGCTTTCCTTTTCCGGCAAATGATACCACGTTGAATAACCACGGTGGAGAAGAATCGGTATCCATTATACTTTCAAAGATCTACAAAATTGTTTCTTTTACATTTGAATGAGACTCGTGCAAATTACGCCTCTGTTTCTGGTGTGATCGATAATGATTATCAAAGGATAAGTTGCTGGAAACACAAGAAGCACATTTGTTGGAAGACAAATTATAACCAAACAAATGTTGTTCCAGTTTGGGAACAGTTTCAAATCAAACACATCAATTATTGTTCTCTCTTCTATTTCGCGCAAAACTTTTTTATACTCAGTAAGCGGTGTACTACCTGAATTAAACATATTAAATAGTTAGAGAAAGTTTATATTTTTGGGGGAATGACATTTAGTAATCTCTTCTGAGCTAACATAGAACTCTTACTCCATATTGCTAATTCCATATTTCTATTTATAATTTTGATTTATTTCATTTACATTTGTTCTATATTTCAAAAATCAACAACCTTATTTATCTCGCAACGCCCTTCAATTTGTTTTAGATAACCCTTTTCAAATTTAAATTTTTAACGTTATGGTACTTTTTTTAACGCTTTTTCACTCTCACCATAAACACCCGTTTTAAGCGCTACAAACTGGTGAAATACAAATTACTTTTAAGATAGAGGGTGTAGAAAAAATAATTTACATTCGACAAAAGAAAACAACCTATTTTACGTCTATGTACAAATTTTCTTTCTTATTATTTCAAAGGTGTTTGCGAGAAGTTTTTCTACGGATTTTTAGTTATTATAATTCATTTCATAGGCAAGTTCAGAGTAAATGTTATGTACGAGTCAAGGGCATATCAATAAAGGTTATCTACAGTAGAAACGCTGAAGCTTTTCCATCACGTGATCCAATCTACGATTTATGCAACACATATTTTCTACATTCTATCTTCTTCTATCAATATAAATCAAACATAACAACGTTCGATCGATTGTCTTCTACACAAGACCAACTACAAGACATACGTAATAGTTTCTATAAATTTGCCGTAGTAATCGTAAAAAGAGACAACGATATAATTGACGTAACGTGAATAACTGATCGTACTAAAACTTGAATTTGACACTACCGCATTTGAGGTTAGTTTACTGACTTGTTTTCAGCGATTTTTTGGATTCAAAGTGTATCAATTGTTAAAATCAGTTCTTGTAAGAACTAATTTGACTTTTTATTCCATTTAACATTGGTAAGTACTAATTTATTACATTAACAACTTGTAAACTTTTGACATTTCATAACACCTAAAATGCCGTGAGACGGGAATATTACAATGCTTATTTTACTACTTATTGGTGGTATATAGTATTTATAATTCTCTACAATTTGTAAATCTCTGCAGAATTTTCAAATTTGCATGAATCAAGTGTCTGATTGTACTTGTAACGGTATATTAACCAACAGTTATTTTCAGAAAATGCCTGGAAAGTGGCTTAATTCACGAGCACAGGAGTTTGTTATGAACTTGATTGAATATTTTGAGATGGAAAAAAACAACGGCGGACCCTTTCAACCTATTTCATCTGTTCAGGAGGTATTATACTAAAGTTAACATCTATTTAAGGACATTTCTATTTAATATTATATTTCAGAGAGTGGCAACTGCATTGAAAATATCTGTGAAAACGGTATGTTCCCTTAAAAAAAGTAAGGAAAATATTACAACTTTCCCAACGTCACTCAGTCAAACACCTCGATTAAAACTAAAAACAGAGGATTTACCCGAGGGAACCAAAATGGCAGTTCGGAATACCTTATATAATATGTATGAACAAAGTAAGTAAACAAACATGTGAAACAATAATACAAAAACATGGGAGTTCTTAAGCCTTACATTACAGTCAGCTTACACTTTAAATAAAAGAGAAGTGAAATCATAGTACCTTAATAATTAAGATTACACATCATAGTGCATGTAGTATTATCCATACAGTGAGATTTTTCACCAGCAGCTTATAGTGTGGTATATGAAAATCTTAGAAAACTAGTAGGTAATTTAACGTAAGTTCGATTATAGAAGTTATGAGTAATGAAAGCTTTAGAATACAGAAAGTTGTGCATATTTTTAATTTGAATGTGTTTCTATATGTGCTGATTTCTAAGTTGAGTACTGTCCATAAATATTTACCAATTTGAATGTTCTGAGTGTAGATTGTGTTTCACAATTTAGTTTTCTAATTTAAATTTTTTGATGTCACATACGGAGTTGTTCTATACATTATTTGGTACAAATAATAAAAAAATCTGAATATCAAAAATTTGTGTTCAAGTTTAGTATGAAGTAAATATAAAAAAATCTTTTTTTTGTTTGAGATAATGATAATTTAAATTTTCTTATTTTTTCAGGGAAACATGTTACTGTTAAAACCATAAGTGATGAACTAAAAAATAAGGAAATTCTTTCTGTTGGAAATACCTCTTTATTGGTATTATTGAAACATTTGGGATTTAAATTTAAAAAGGAAGATATCAGAAGAGCATTAATGGAACGATCAAATATTGCTAGCCAAAGAGCATGCTTCCTTCGAAAATATAGAGAAAATAGTGATAGTGTTTTATCAAGACAAATTATATTTTTAGATGAAACATGGATATATGCAAAAGGAACTAAATTAAGTTCTTGGCAGGACAGTAATGTTAAAAGTGTACGTAAACCAGGAGGTTATGACGGTAAACGTTTTATTATTGTTCACGCTGGTTCATCCAAAGGATTTGTGGAAGATGCCAGCTTAGTGTTTTCCTCTAAATCATCGTCGTCAGATTACCACGGTGAAATGAACGGTGAAATATTTACAAAGTGGGTTACGACACAGTTAATTCCGAATTTAGAAGAACCGTCGTTAGTGGTAATGGACAATGCGCCTTATCATAGTATACTAGCAGAAAAGCAACCTTCCACTTCGTCAAAAAAAGATGAAATTATCACTTGGTTAAAAGCCAACAATATTGACTTTAATGAAAACCTCTCAAGACCTGAACTATTACAAATTGCTAAAATGAACCGGAAAGAAAATGTATATGTTGTTGATGAATTGTTCCGAAAACATGGTCATGAAGTCTTAAGGCTACCGCCCTACCATTGCGAATTTAATGCCATTGAGCTTATTTGGGCCCACTGCAAAACATATTATAATAAGTATATTGGCAGAGACGGATACGGCGATGAAAGGGTCTTGAGTATGTGGAAAGAAGCATTGGAAAATTGTAGTGCAAAAGTTTGGGATAATTGTGTTAGGCATACCGAAAAAATAATCGAAGACTGGTTTAGTCGAGAACGAAATTTGGTGAACATACATATTGAACCAGTGATAATAAATACTGGTGAAGACAGCTCAGATTCCGAAATGGATGAACTATAAAGCAAGATTTGTCATATTTGATGTGTTTTTTCGTTTCTAGTACCTATATGTGTTTACATTTTATTTTTGATGTCTTTTGCGGATATTTCTGTTTTTTACTTTTAATATGAGGGTTTCCATTTGATGTATTGCCCTGATGATGGTAATATATTTATCGAAACGTCCACCTTCAAGCTGTGTGGGAATCTTATTCTATTTACAATCTATAGCCCATCCAAAAAAATTGTTCTAATATAATCAGTTTAGAAAGTGTTATTTTAAAAGTTTTAGAGGACACCCTGTCAGTAGACTAAACATTACGTCAGTTTCATGAACTTCATAAATTGTATGTACTTATATAAAATACAAGATATCCTACAAAAAATCAGCTCTCCACTAATAAGCCAGCATGGTTAATATTAATTTTGGATTTTGTAACTTATTCGCCCAGTATATCGATAGTTTTAATAAATATGTCGATGTTAACCATATAAATAAAATAAATACAATTAAAAAAGTTAAATTTCTTGTTTAATTACCAATTCGTAAAACGCCGACCTTTGGAATATTAGTCATAACGATTATTCCTATTGAGTTGACACAAGTTTTGATTTAATTCATATGAACAATATTGCTGACGTAACAGTCACGTGATGGAAAAGCTTCACCGTTTCTACTGTATTGATTATAACGTTATGAAACTAAAACAATTTGTACTATAATAAGTACATGGAGATAAGTGCGCATCTATACCTATGTAAACTTCAGATTTATGTTGGACATACAGAAATCTAATTTCTTCACTAAGGAATTTTGTTGAATATTGTTTAGGAAAATAGGATTGCAAACATTTATAAAAATGAGTTTGGTGAGAAGAGGTTTTTAATCAAAAGCGAATTACATTTCCAGCAAGTTTAGTCAGTTTTGGAGTTCTCTTGAGAAAGAAGAAATATACAATATAGGTAAAATAAAATTTTGAAATATACAAAAAAATGAAAAAAGAATTAATTAAACAGACACTGATGGAAACTAATGTAACTTATGTAACTGTAGTTTAGAAAACAGATGAATCACGGCGAATTGAAAACATGAAAAAATAACTAAATAAGGCACATATGAGACACCTACAACAAATAGTGTATAAATAAACCAAAACGAATCAGGACAAGATAGCAAATGAAGATAAAAAATATATGAAAAGCTTGGATAAGAGTCGTACCTACAATAAAGTTTTGGAGGAAAAAAGGAGTAGATTCAAAGAATGAGGGAGAAAAAGGAAAAGGAGATTAGGGAAAACTGCCAATACCTATTAGCAAAAAAGAAGACAAAGAGAACTGTGAAAAATATAAAGTGGTGGGCTTTGAACAGTTATAATTACAAAGTCAATCATAATGAGAGCTATGAAACAACACCATATAAGCAATGCTGGACCTGCCCCTGATTATCATAACATTCATGATAGAGGTAAGAATGTGACTTCAAAACACGAGCAATAGATCGGATCACACCAGGATAAAGAGATAGTGGAGATAATATTCTCGAACCAACGGACCACATGACTTCTAAATAATTCTTCATCATTAAGTTCGAGGTGATTATTTATGTAAGATCGAAGGAAATGGACAGAGGGCAAATCTGGTATAGAGACGGATCTAATACCAAGGAATATACTGGTGCCGGAATGTACAGTGGGGAGATAAACTCAGACATAAGGGTCTCTATCTTGAACTGCGCGAGAAAAATAGTTATGAAGGAATGCACGGATCAACATTTGTACATACAGCCAGACGTCGCTGAAGGCTTTTATGAATCCAAAAGTGACTGTTATGGATATATCAAGAAGAACTCAGTGTCCTTCCAGAACACAACAAAATAACTTATGGTGATGTGGATTCCAGGACATTGTAGGATCGAGATCAATGAAACAGCTGATGAACTAGCCTGATAAGGCTTATTAACTCCATATATTGGCAGAATACGCGCACTCAGGGTTACTAAATCTGACATCCGAGGATGCATACGGGACTGAACTGGGTCAAACGAAAACAGAGAGAGAGGAAGAATGAAGACCCTCACATGCAGCACATGAAAACATTCATTTAAGAATCGTCGGAATACAAAACTGAAGAACTACTCAAGATGAGCAGGAATCAAATCAGAACAACAGATCTTCTCTTTGGTCTTAGTCCAATGAGAGGATATCTCCACAAAATGGGGTTTAAAAGTATATTAAGAATAATGGCACAATTATCACAAAAACAACTAATACAAATACTGGTAGCGTAAAGGATCGTCCAAGGTTTGGTAGACCAAAAGGTGCAACTAATGAAGATAAAACTTTGGATGTACTTACTATTAGATGTTTAAGATAACCCTAAAACATCTACAAATGAATTGGCAGGAATTCGTGGTTTTTGTAGAAAATCATATAAGATATTTCGCATAATTTCCATCTGCATAAAGTTCATAACCTCCAACAATTATCTGAAGATGATTTTCATTGATCATTATAATTTTGGGGAATTTCTTAGATTTTTTTGTATTCAGTGATGAAGCCACATTCTACTTGAAATGTTCTGTTAACAAACCTAATTCTTGGTACTGGTCAGATTGTAATCCGCATTGGATGGAGGAGATTCATACACATCGTGTACAAAAAAGTTCATTTGTGGACGGGTTTGGTGAGAAGCCATTTGATTGTACCTTTTTCAGCTTATTTTCAAATATGAACTTATTTTGATGAATTGATCGGAAAGGTCTAATTAAGTGTTCGGCAAGATCTCCCGACTTGACATCCCTTGATTTTTTTCTGGGGCCACCTGAAAGACCGCGTTTACGTAAACAGACCCACTAACGTAAATGATTTAAAGGATCGCAAACGTCTCCAAATGCAGGCAATTACTCCAGATATGATCAACAATAATTCCATTCGCAGCTTTGAAGAGATATTGTATGGTTGTCAACAAACAACCAACAACCCACAACAAAAATTTAAGCACTTATTGTAATTAAGAAACTGCAACTAAGGGCCAGTTTTATAATGCTTTTAAAGGAACCTTTAAGCGTAAAAGGCCGTTTCTAGTGTAGTAGTGTGATAAGCTAAATGATCCTTCAGTTAAATGCCCATTTAAGCAATGGTTATGAAACTGGCCCTAAGTAAGCTGTTTAGTTATAATTTTTGGAAAATAAACTTTTGATTAAAATCACGTTAAATTTCTTTTGCAATTGCGTATTAAAGTAGTACACTGCGCGTCATATAAAACTGGCACATTCTTTTTTCTCAATGTAAACTTAACTAATCAAAATAACAATCAGTCACATGTGTCAAATTTGTCAAATCGCATTATCCACGATGCCAGTCCATTTAAGTGAGTTTGATAAAATGCGAATAATTTTCAAAATGGAGGATGGTTGGTCTATTAGACGACTGGCTCAAGAGTTTAATAGAAGCAAAACCACGATTCAAACATTAAAAAAAGGTGGGATGACGATCAAACAGTTATCAGAAATGAGGAACTGGAAGACCAGTTATAACTAAAGCAGAGCAAGACGGAGCAAAAGATGCAGTAAACTTTAACGCTTCAATAACAACCTCATCAAGAAGAATTAGACAAACTAATTTAAAGAATTGTGCTGCCGCCCGAAAATACAAACTTAATGAAGAACATAAATAATGTAGGTTAATCTTTGTCTTAAATTCTGTTTTAAACGGTACATAAAATTTTTGGGGCAGGTTAATTTTTTCCGATGAAAAAGTATTCCAATCACATCATGATGGCCATATTAGAGTTTATAGACCGCCTCGAAGTAGGTTTAATGAAAATTATATTTCTTCGAATGATAAGTCTGGACGATTCTCTGTAAACGTTTGGGCTTGGATGTATAGAGAAGGTTTAGGAATGTGTTGGAAAATCGAAGGAATATTAAATGCGAAGAGCTATATAAATATTTTAGATGGGGTAATGTTGCCATCGGTTAAGGAAATCTTCCCCAACGATAATTTTATTTTCCAGTGCACACTGCTCGCTGTGTACGCAATTATATTGCTGAAAATGACATTGAAACGCTTCCATGGGTCGCCAAAAGTCCAGATCTTAATGATCCAATAGAGAATGTTTGGGGGTTTATGGTAAAAAAAATGAAAACATTTAAATGTAATTCCACAAAACAAAAAACACTTACGGTCCCTAATAGAAGACACCTGAGAAAGCTTGACAGAAGATGAAAATTTAACATTAAATTTAATTGACTCAAGCCTACAAGATTACAAGAAGTTATCAATAATAATGGAGCTATGACACGTTATTAATAAAATTCCATCCATCTTCCTATAATTTCATAACTATCTATTCATCCGTTCCAAAGATAACGCGTTGTTGCGATACTTTTTAGCAGTCTCGTATAGTTTTTGTGGAAGGCTGCGATGGTTTGGAAGTAGTTATTCTAATTCATGTATAATCCTAGGTAAAAAATTTTACAAAAGCAAGATTAACAGCGTACCACTGAACAACTCCAGAAGGTCAGAGTGTATGCATTTGATATACAGTTCTCACAGTTCTGCCTTTACTTATTCAATGATTGGAATAATATTTTGCAGTAGTACCTTCTTAAAAAACTTTTATACCGCTGGCAGCACTGAAATGAGTTATGTTAGAATTCAATAGTTGGTTTCCATGGTTTAGAAATTTCAAAACATATCTTATCTCCCAAAATGTTGGTACATATTTTAATTATAGATATAATATAGAGTACGCAAACTTATTATGCCGGATGTATTCACAGAATGGAAAAAGAAGATGAATGGAATATGTTCTTTCAATCGCCGTCGTTTCAGATGTTACTTTGGGCTATTTCATGAATATGAGTAACCAGTAGAGATAAAGAAATCACTGCCGAATTGATCGTATTTGGTTGAATAAAAACTGGATGGTTCCAACCGCACACGTGCCTTTGGCACGCCTACTCAATCCTTGCTATCTGTATGCTTTTAATCGGTATAACGCATTTATGTTGTTGTTCTCCTTGACACTTATTTTAAAATATCTCCAGATATCAGACCGTATGTTTCAAGATATTTTTGGTTTTTGGGCCAAATCGTTTAATATCCATTTTCGTTTCGTCTCAATTCCACCATTCAAGGCGTCAAAGGAAAATCCCATGTTTTCTCTTTTTCTTTCAGAATTTTCTATTTATTGCTTATTGTTTTTATTCCGTTTGGCGTTTTCCATTTCACTTATTAATTCAACTATGTATTTGAGCCAAGCACCTACTTATGAGTTACCATGTCTCGAATAGAAATCTGCGCGCCCATGTTCTCCAATTAACATCTACGTCGGTAATTACCGCACCAGTATATTTTCCGTCTAGTGGTTTCATTAGAAGGAGAGAGAATGTCAATGTCGAGAAATTACAATGCCGAAACGTTTCATCAAAACCATGCGAAACCATCCCATTACCCATCCCAGCCAGCTTGTTCACTGTTATGTAATTTGCTGACATTGTATTTAGCATAAAAATTACAAAACTGATGGTGAACTAGATAACCTAAAAAATAAAATGTAAAATAGAGGGTGAAACCAAAAAGAAGGAAAAATTATACGATGAAAAAATAATGAGCATTTTTCAATCAAATTTTGAAAATAATTTAATTACACACATTACAATTTTTAGATCAATTGACAAATAAAATTAAAGCTGGAGAATATGTCAATACATTGAATAATAACTGTAAAATATTATCAAGAGTACTGCAAATTGAGGTATTCTCACTTTTTCACAAAATATATTCAGCAGGTTTACATTAACATGCACAAATAAATGTATTCAATTCCTTGATCTTTCTTCATCTGAATAAGTAAGTGTTTATTGTAAGATGGAGCAAGAAAAATGAAGATTCTGTGAAATGTAAGGAGTAACCTCCATCCACATACTTGCGGATTGCATAGCAATTCAGAACCCTGGGGTACAGCACATAGGAGACTACTGGACAGCAGGGGGATACCTAAACTAAAGCCTGCAGATATCCTAAAATTCCTGCGGGATCTAGGTCTAAAGGAGCTACTAGTCTCTGACACTTTACCCAGGAACTAAGTAGAAGAAAGGGGGCACAATAGATCTTTTACGTCTCAGTGAATATCACCCCAATCCCAATCTCTTTCTCCTGGATGGCTTCGATTTAGTCCACATCTTGATATTCCTCAGTCAAGATTTCTTTTGCCTTCTTATGCCCTTTCTCTTCTCTATCCTTCTTTCTATCCATGATTATGTGTAATAAAGAATATACGTGATTTGTATACTGTGTAACAATAAAAATTTAGAATATTGGTTCCACTTAGTCATTGAACACAAGTAAAGTTTTCCCAACTAGTCAGTCCCTCATAACTAGTGTAGAAAACTCAGATAGTGTGTAAACTGAGTATATAGGAACCAGTCCGCTTGGGTCTTGCCAGTTCTTCCTAGGAGGTATCTCTTGACCTCTTACCTAGGACCAAGGAGAAGTTTCGTAGCCATATATATATAGTCCCTTTTCACATTTAAAATGATTTCACTTACGATTTCCTCAATGGATGTGTGTCCTGATTTAATGTTGCCCATTCTTGCTTCTCTCATTATCACGAAGTGGGAAAGGCTTAGGAAGGCTTCTAGTGCTAATGTTGGCGTGCTCCTCATGCACCCTGCCATACTGACACATATATTATTCTGGCTTTAACCACTACACTGTATATCCAGTGTATCATGCGCAGAGTTAGTCCCCATGTTTTGCCATAAGTTTGCCTAGACATCATGAATGTAGTGTTTGATATCTTTTTCCAATTGTTTGATCTATCTTGACCTAATTGGGAGCCTATGGTTGCTCCAAGGTATGTATATTTGTCAACCCTCTCTAGCTTGAAGTACATACCAAGCAAAAAATAATTGTCCTAGTTTTACCATCAAGTTTTAATAATAATAACTTCAAATGGACCAGTTTTAAATATTTCATTTATTTCGAGTATTTTGTGATTGTATCAATTTTATTGTAATTTATAAGTTAAGAGAAGATGAGGTAGCTAGAAAATACACAGAACTCACAGAAAGAAAAATTACAAATGCACGGAAATACTTTAAAACGCAAACGTCATGGTGGAATCAAGAAATTAGTCAAGAAATTCAATCTAAAAACAAAAATGGAATATAGAGAACATAATTACCAGGAATATAAAAAACAAAGGCAAATAGTCGAAAATGTAGTAAAAGAAGAACAACAAAAGAGCTGGGAAGTTTTTGGTAGGAAATTTGAAGAAAACTGTAAGGACAACCAAAAACTGTTATACAGAACCATGAAAAAAATGAGAGGTAATAAAATAGTAAGCGCATCGACAGTTAAAGACCAAAAAGGAGAAATATTAACAAATGACATTGAACTAATGGACAGATGGAAGGAATATTTTCAAAAACTATTAGTTACTACTTCTGATGAAGAATCAATAGAAAAAAAAACGGAGTCTGTGAATAAGGACCAAGAAACGAGCGATGCTATTACGTTGAATGACATTATAAAAGCAATACACACATTATAAACGAAAAAGCTGCAGGTCACGATAATATAACTTCAGCAATGATGAAAAATTTGGGAGAAAAAGGAACAGAATTGCTTTTAGATGTTTTTAATGAATCATGGTCTGAAGAAAAAATTCCAAAAGATTGGCAGACAGGAATACTTTTACAAATTCATTACCTAGCTTTCGGAAAACTTTGCTTCCATTTTCAAGGTTGTAAGTGGGATTATAAACTAAAACTAAAGTAACACATAAACACAAGAAAACAAATAATCATTTTTAAAATAATTTTAGTCCTTGCTACTTGCTACGATTTCCATTGAAATTTGGTTATAACTTTTTAAATACCTTGTATAACACATAACAACGTTATATTCTTGTAACGAGGGTGTTTCATTTAAAAAAACATATGTTTGATGTGGAGCTTATAGCTGCCTTCTATTTTTGTAAATAACTTTTTTTGGTATTTCATATAATAACAGATATAACGGACTTTGTCACAAAAGTTGATCACCCTGTGAACTCTTTTTAGTTTGTTCTGAGCTTTCGGTTATTTATTGTAACCATTATCAAAGAACTAGAAAATATACATTTATAGATATTTAAAATAAATTAAGTTAAAAGTAAAAAATTAATTACTTACAACTAATTGAGGTTAATCACAATATCTATATGTATGTATAATGGAGAAAAACATGTTAATTTTTCTTTTTCTTTTTTAAAAAATTAAATAAAAAATAAAACTTTCAAATTGACATTACGAAATTGATGATAATTTATAGTAGTCATATAAATAAATGTCTTTAAGTATTTAGCGTATTAGCAAGTGAAATCATAGTCATTCTATCAGAAGATGTGAAATAATTTTTTTTTAAATATTAAATATTAGTTGGTAAGATAATAAAAATAATTCTCCTCTTCAATACTAGTATTCGAATTTTTTGATTTTTTGTCAAAATATAATAATAACTATAAA
This sequence comes from Lochmaea crataegi, assembly GCA_947563755.1. Lineage (NCBI taxonomy): Eukaryota > Metazoa > Arthropoda > Insecta > Coleoptera > Chrysomelidae > Lochmaea > Lochmaea crataegi. The sequence goes on along the minus strand of OX387425.1, from coordinate 41,163,795 downwards.
TTGCACTAAGTTTTTGACTTGACTTGATATATATATTCAGATACATTCAAACACAAACGGAACATAGGGATTTAATGTATTGTCCGATCTAAATAGTTCACCAACAAAACATTTCTATAAGTTCACTTCAATGAATATCAAGTATTGATTTGGACAGCTGGATTCAGAACCAATGTTAGAAACCCCGCCCCTTCTCCTTCCAAAATTTGTTAGTTATGTGCGAGGTGTGCGAACTGCGATTTACAATTGAATAATTATTTGATGGGGGTAGTAAACGTCGCTACATATTGAAACAATATGCTTACGTTTTATGTTGTTAAAATCGAAAATTAATTGTTAAATTCTCTTTAACAATTAATGTTTCGAGTTACGATAATATGTTTTGATTTCTTTTGGCAATAACGGCTTTCAAAATAAAAATAAATTCGTAAATAAAACAAAATATGATTCTTTAAATTGAAACAAAGCAACGCTCTCATCTACCGACTGCTGTTTACTGACTGTCTGACGCTAATTAAGGACCGACCACAGTTGAGAATACGGAGTGGTGGGAATTGTACGATATGTTATAGGTGTCCAAATAAACGATTGAAATAATCGTGTTTTTAATCTGTTGGAGCTGGATGTTGGTCGACTAGTTCAAAAGCAGTTCTGATACAATGCTTAAAATCCCTATGTTCCGTTTGTGTTTGAATGTATTTGTATATTATATTAATTATATCCAGAGTGTTAATACAATTGATATATATCAATTGTATGTAATGTATGTATGTAAGGAGCTACTAGTCTCTGAGACTTTTCTCAGGAACTAAGTAGAAGTAAGGTGGCACAATAGATCTTTTAGGTCTCAGTGAATGTCACCCCAATTTACCTACATACATAATACATACATCAATTGTATTAACACTCTGGATATAATTTATTTAGAATAACTTCAAATACAGAATTTTTTGTACGATTCCATTGTTCTGTACAGAAATAACTAAACTATCAATACATGAACTTTATTCGACACAATTCAAGATAATTAATGACAATATAGAAAATTATTATGTCAAGTAAATAAACATTCGCGACATGGAGCTAAGTGTTTCAGAGATTCTGTCAGTTCTCGGCCATTCTGAAGACGAACAAGGGCATGATTAGAGTCTGCTTCTAATAGATCTATTCGTATTTAGATAACCTCACTTGACGACGCATAAGTACTTTTCCGGGAGTCAATATCCAGGATGGGATCGACTCTCCATTCGGTGACCTCCGGGGATGATGAAACATGCGTTCATGTGGAGTTTCATTAGTGGCAGTACAAAGAAGTGACCGAACACAATGCAGGGCATCTTGAAGAACAATCCCCCATTGAGAAGTCTTTAGCATACGGGACTTAAGTGCCAACATAATAGTCTTCCAGATTGTTCCATTATATCTTTCTACTTGGCCATTTCCTTGAGGGTTATAAGGTGCAGTGCGACTGGTCGCCACGTTAAACTTATTTAAGTATCTTTTAACTTCATCAGATATAAAAGAATTGATGTAGGACGGTAATCCGAATACAGTAAAAAGTTTATGTAAATTTTGTATTACCGTCGCTGCTGACACATCAGAACATGGGAAGGCAAAAGGAAATCATGAATATTCATCAATGATCACTAATAAATATCGATTCTGTGATGTGGAAGGTAGAGGTCCCTTAAAATCGATATTAAGCCTCTCAAACGGTGCTGTCGCTTTTATCAATTTTCCTGATAACTTGACGAATCGTGGTTTCAATTCGCAGCATATCGGACACATATTTGTTATTCTTCTTATTTCATCTATTGAAAATGCCAAATTTTTACTTCTAACATAATGATATAAACGAGTAACTCCAGGATGACAGAGAGTAGTGTGTAATTGTTCCAATGTTTGTCCGTTAGTTGCTAGCTTACAGTGAATTCTAGTAAATGCGTCTGCCACAGAATTGAATAGGCCAGGTCTATATATTATGTCATACTTATATTCAAATAATTCTAGTCTCCATCGCAGAATTTTCCCGTTTTTGATTTTGCTACTTTGTTTAGAATTAAACATAAACGAAACTGATTGTTGATCAGTAATCATCTTAAATTGTCTATTCAGTAGGAAATGTCGCCATTTTCTTAGTGATTCAATTATTGCGTAAGCTTCCTTCTCGATGGCAGAGTGATTTCTTTCCGACGGGGACAAAGTGCGGGAGAAAAATGCCACTGGGCGTCTTTGTTGCGAAAGAGTCGCAGCTATTGCGTTTTCGGATGCATCAGTTTCTACTACAAATTCCAATGATTCGTCGATGCATTTGACAGCTGAATCTGCAATCGATGTTTTAAGATCTTCAAATGCCTCTTTAGCTTTGTCGTTCAATGGAAACGTCATGCAGTGAGCTAACGGTGCAATCCGTTCTGAAAATCGAGGCACCCATTTCGAATAGTGCGCAAACATACCAAGTACTCGTTTCATAGCTTTAAGATTAGTAGGGAGTAGGGAGAGGATAATTCAGAAGAGCTTCTAGTCGAGACGGATCAGGTCGAATAGTGTTGTTTTCAATAACTTATCCCAGTAGTTTAATGTGCGTTATTGAGAATTTGCTTTTTTCAGTATTTAAGGTTAGTTTATATTGCTTTGCGACCTGAAGAAAATATTCTATATTTCGATCGTGATCAGCTTAATTGATTCCACAAATGGTAACGTCATCAAGATAAGAATAAGTGCCATGTAACTTTTCAGTTTCGATTATCGATAGCTCGTTGAAATTCAGAAACGCCATTAGTAACACCAAATGGGAATTGCCGGAATTGATATAGTTTGCCATTCGCTTCAAACGCAGTATAAATTTTGTCACTACTCTGTATCGGAATTTGATGATAGGCTGATTGTAAGTCGATAGTACTAAACACCGTATATTGAGCTACTTTATTCACTAAAACCTCGATCCTTGGCTGAGGATATGAATCTAATATAGTGAATTTATTTATTGTTTGTGAATAGTCAATGCACATTCTCTTCTTTTTATTTTCTCCGGATACGACAACCACTTGCGCCCGCCAAGGTGAGTTGCTCCGCTCTATGATACCTTCATACATCATTCATTGAATTTCATTTTCGATAAAGTTACGATCTTGATTTGAAAATCTACTGGATTTTATCGCTATAGGTTTCATATTAGGCGATAAGTGCCTAAACAATGATGTCACGGGTACAGCAGCCGCTAGGTTACAAATAGTAAGAGTCGATCTAGATCCTCCAAAATTCACATGTAGAGCTTCATGTTGCTTCAAAATATCATGTCCAATGATGACATCGGCACAGGCTTTTGGTAATATTGACATTTTGATATTGTTGTAGATATTCCCATTTTTAGGTCAACTTTAAAGCTATTGTGTATTTGGCATGACAAAGAACTAGATGCCATCAAAATATTTCCATATTCGGCGATTAAATCTAGTTTCAAAGATTTGGCAAACGATTCATTTAAAAAACTCATAGAAGAGCCACTGTCGACCAAGGCCGTTGCAGGTTGAGAATTGAGAGTTACATTAATTAAAGTCTTAGCTAAGCAAGTAGGTCCTGCAGCGGCTAAGAAATAATTCTTCCAAGTATTAGTCAATGTTTCTTCTTCAACAGGTAAGCTGCTAGCAGTTACTCTTTTTTTTGACGAGCGACAGACATTAAAGAAGTGCCCCTTTTTGTTACAATTTCTGCAAAATGCTTCACGTGCAGGACAAATATGACCAGGATGTTGACACCTTCGGCAAAAATAACACTTACTAGTTGAAGCTACCGAATTAACTTGAGGTTCGATAGCGTTTTCAGGAAGACCATTTTTGGATATCACATTCAAGTTTATAGGTGACGTGCCAGAAGTAAATGAATTCGATTGAAAAACTGCCATTTCTAACGCTCTAGCCTGAGAATAAGCTTGATCAAGAGTAAGAGTTGTATTCTCCAAAAGTCTTTGTCGAATTTTCGGATCGCTTAGCCCTCTTATAAAAGAATCTCGTATATACCCATCCCTATTCTCGGATGCAGTTACATGTTTAAAGTCGCATTCTTTAGCCAATGAGTTTAATGCACACAGATATTGATCTACTGATTCATTTGGTATTTGAGAACGAGATGCAAGTTTGTGACTGGAATAAATTTGGCTTACCTTCTTGATAAATATATCTTTAAGAGTACCTACTGATTGCTGAGTCGTAATCTGTAGATTCGCTTATGTAAGAGTATACTTACGATGAAACATAGTTAACAAGTAAATCCAATTTTATCTCTGGAGTGATCTCATTCATCGTACCAATAAAGTTTTCAAACGTTCTCAGCCAATAAATCCATTCCTTGGCAGCAGTTGGAGACGAAGGATCCACTTCTAATTTCTCCGGACGAAGAAATCGATCCATAGGTAAAAATTATGTCGAATAAACTGTTCTGAACGGAAATAACTAAACTATCAATACATCAACTTTATTCGACATAATTCAAGATAATTAATGACAATATAGAAAATTATTATGTCAAATAAATAAACATTCGCGACAAATATTAAAACTAATCACGTGTTCACAAGAGCCGTTAAAAACGCTAAATTGTAAATAACCAGCTTATCAAAAAATATACTACATCTATAAATAATTCAACTGAAATAGGAGCAATTGCCAGCAAAAGATGTTTATGCTTATTGCAAATGTTTTCTTTACAATTGACATTTTTTGTTTATTTGTAGAATCAGAACGAATTGATTAGAGAAAATAGCTGACTTGGTATAGCGTATTCGGGTTAATTTGTAACCTCATGTTCTTCCTACTAGTTCTTTAATTAACATTCGCTTCTGAGCCGCCGCCATCTTGTATCTCCCTGCTATCTTGTTGCCAGGGCCGTTTATATAGAGAATAGTTTCCTGTTACTTAGGAACTAAATACATTACTCAAAACCCTTCTACGATAAATTCTTCTATTTTATCTTTACGGACATTAAATTTTATTGTTGTTTGTATGTGAATAACCAAGTTTTACATCGTTTTGTTTTTTTGAATATTCATCATATATGTAAATTGTTCTCAATAAAATACTGTTTTAAATTTAGTGTTTATTATATAATTTATACTAACCTGAAAGAACGTCTTCGGAGATAATTATAAATTATCAGATTTTATATAAAAAATGGTGTCGTCCAATTTAATGATATAATTGTTCATCAAATACGAGGGTTTATCAACTCAAATTTCAATGGAATTGTAATGAATACTAATAATTAATAATTTAGAAAGATTCCTCCAAACAGTTGCTACCAAATTTAGAGCAGTACAGGCACGTCATCAACATATATGTGCTAGTTTCCAACCGATTCTCTTACCAGTGTTGCTTCCCATTTAAACTTATTGAAAATACCACCATCATTGTCTAAAAAAGCTACTACCTGCTATTTAAATTCTGAAAATATCCACATAAATAAAAGTCAAAATCGAACTATAACTTTATCACAAAATTATTAAACATACACAGGAACAACCCGTCACTCAACAACAAACGGAACAAGAATAAGCTTTCGTCTAGAAACGATGTTTACTGGACGCCTCTGAGACTTAAACATGTGATCAGTTGCCAAGCAACCGGACGTTTTCGGAGATGACGGCCTGTACTGTTACCTATTTGCGTTAACCCTACCACCCTCACAAAATTGTACAAATACCAAAATCAACATTCTTTAAAAGATTGGTTGTAAGAAATACTCAAGAGTAAACACTTTCCAATGCCTATAATAAATTTGGAACTCTTAAAATTGTGAATAAACATAAAGTGGATAAAATACATTATTACATTCTCTCAAAACACCTTGCTAGAGCACCTTGGTAGAGCAATGAGCGCAAAATAAGATTTTCTATCCACTACTTTTTGCACTACTCCAAATTATAATCGCTTATATTTAAAAAAGAACCTTAGACGTTCAAAAATAAAATTAAGTATGTGAGTGGGGTTGTAGGTTGTAGGCATCCCAACTGAGTGGATAAAACACATTTTACATGTATATTTGGACATGAAATTATATCACTATCCGCGCGATGGGTGCCGCGATTGCTCACACTCTACCAAAGGTGCAGCCGTGTGGCCACTGTAAAGGAGTAAATGGCGATGCTCAGCCACAATCCGAACGAATTTTTGCGCCGTTTCGTTGCCGAGTACCGAGCATGACAAAACATTCATCATAACACCAAAAAATCCAACGAACAATCGAGACAGTGGGTTTCTCCATCAGATGAAAGTGCACCAAAGAAGTTGGTCTATCGGCCAACAAGGTCATGGCTAAAGTTTTTTGGGATTCACACGGTGTCATTCACATCGATTACCTGGTTTACGTCGATTAGATAGCAGTCGACAAGAGCAGTGGTGCTTTTAGTCACTGACTTTTCAAACTGCCCCCGTATTAATAAGAAGACAAAGAAATTATGCTATAGCATTACTAATATTATATGACATATCAAAGAACCGCAAACTTGTAAACAAAAGATAAGATAGAAGAACACAAAAAAAATAAACTAGGACATAGTAAATCAGTCCAATACCGATAAGAGGATAAATTGACTGGTAAAACCCCCAAAACCGATCCTAACAAACACACCTACTCTGTGTTTACTGATGTATCAGTTTACACCAATGGAAGATAATGTAGAGACTTAAGAGTGAAAATTTCAACTTTTAGGTATTTTTTGTCGTACAAAATAGAAAATGTATAGTTAAAGAAAAGTAAATTGTAGTTATACGTTAAAGAACGGTTTCCTCTGATGAGAATGTAATAAAATAGTTATTTTTCTACGAGCTTGCATTTTAGTTCAGAAAGTTCTACTTTTCCGTACACTTCTACTTTACCGCACGCCGTGTAAAATGGTTTTTGCGATTTCCGGCGTAAATACTGATTGTATCAAAATATGTATATTAATATAGATGTAGATAATTCAAAAATGCACAACATTCGTCTAAAACATTTTGTACATAACTTCAAAATTGAAAATATAATTCCAAATCCAAACGTTATGAAAATTGACACAATGTAGCTTTCTGTATCCCAAAAAAGTAGAATTTTTGTTTTTCTGGGAGGTTGTCATTTACTTGAAGTTTCTTATTTTTGCTCTAGACTTCTCATCCGGTTCTAATTTTTTTCGTAAAAACTTTCATATAAAACATTAAAAAAATATATCCCTTTCAGCAAAAAAATCGTTTAAATTCTATAAAACTTAAAGATAAAGGTTTTTCAACGTGTGATATTGTTCATTAAAATACCTTTCATTAATTCCCATCACGGCATTTGTCACCCAAGTATTTGTGATCACTTTCTATCATTTCCCCATGAGTTTAGCCTATAAGAAATTTCGATATGAATTGACCACTTTTTGTTAGTTAACCTGAGTAGGAAGGACATACATACTATATACTACATTTAGTAAACAACTCAAAGTATAAATATTATTAATACAACCTTATGTTGACATAAAACCGGCCAGCAATTTGATAATAGTATTTTTTCTTCTCCTGTTTTATAATATACTTATTAAAAGACTAAAATCTGTATCATAATGATATTCATTATGATACAAATTTTCATTATGATACAGATTTTTAAGCCAATAGGAATGCGACATACGCACAATATTTAATATAGCCATGGATACCTGGTTGACATTTCTGAAATTAATTATATTAAGTGACACTTAATTTGACAGCTGTCAAATAAATTTATTTGTTGAAGTTCCTTTCATTGTTCTTGTTTTTTATAATAAATGATAATTATTAATTAAATAATTCTTATTAATCGGAGTAGAAAAAATATTGTATGCAACTTTCATGTAATGGCCATTAATACACTCGCATATTATATACGAAACGAGCGGCAGGCGAGTTTCGTATATAATATGCGAGTGTATTAATGGCCATTACATGAAAGTTGCATACAATATTTTTTCTACTCCGATTAATAAGAATTATTTAATTAATAATTATCATATATAGTTACTTTTGAAAATCAAAATTATTTGACAGATGTCAAATTAAGTGTCACCTAATATAATTAATTTCAGAAATGTCAACCAGGTATCCATGGCTATATTAAATATTGTGCGAATGTCGCATTCCTATTGGCTTAAAAATCTGTATCATAATGAAAATTTGTATCATAATGAATATCATTATGATACAGATTTTAGTCTTTTAATAAGTATATTATGAAACAGGAGTAGAAAAAGTTTATTAAACCACACACTAAAAAAACAATAAAAATTTTATATTTCCAGTTAGACCTGACAATTTGACCAGCGTTGGTACATTTATTATTTATGGACTAAAATCTAAACAAATTTTATTATTGAATGAAATTGTTTAAATCCCATTTATTTCAATTAAATAATTCAGTAATATGATATTACTATTGAAATTGGTCTCTCTGATTTAAAATTAAAATTTTGAAAACAAGGAAATCTGGTCGCTTAATATTTCACTCTTATCTTGATATAAATTCCTCTGTAAGGGGGCTGTATATGTTTTAGTGATCGAACGAATTAAAGTTTGTCCAAAAACAATTTGAGAAGCCACGAACACGTGTTCATAACCCTTGCCGATTTTTTCCTTTGACCGACATATGCCGATCAAAAAAAAAGTCGGCAAGGGCGACAATCGCTTCTGCAATTGATTTTGGACAAACTTCAAGAATTATTACTGCGTTAAACCAATAATCTTGAGTATTCTGTTATGACATAGAGACTCAAATTATTAGAAATGAGTAAATCCTCACGTTAAACCAATAACCTTGAGTATTTATTCTGTTATGACATCGAGACTCAAATTATTAGAAATGAGTAAATCGTCAAGGATTGTGGAACTGATACACTAGGATATAATGAATCCTTGAGGTGGCTACATACTTGAGTATTTCGGCATAACGTAACGTTGTAATGTAACTGTAATGCTCAAATATGTACGCCATTACTGTATCATGTGGTCGTGCTCGGTTCGCGACGTGGTCGCTCCACTGGGTTATCGGTTTTTCGATGACCATCAAGGAATGTTATATTACATTATATCCATAGTGGGTAAGGAAAACCAGCTGCTCGTTGCGAATTGACGTTGATAGACATGGATGGATCAACACTGAAATTCTACGCATCTACGTTGCGTCTAAAATACCCAGTGTAAAAGATGTAAAACTAATTTCTTATAGATTACGTCAAGTACCGACTTGAGTTATGTGATGAGGAAAGTCATGTTCTGCACCCTAGATTTTTTTCACCACCAAGAAGGAAGTTTCAATTATTATAAAATGAAGATGAAAATTTAACTCTATTCCCTGTTAAAGTATCAAGTCCTCTTCAGGGTTTGTAACTGAATTCAAAGTCTAAGTGGCGGTCGTGGTAGGGACAGCAGTGGCTGTTTGCCCTATACGATGGCCATTTGGTTATTTAGCACAATGTTCGCAGTTCCGATTATTGCGCCAATTAAGTTGCAGAGGGACCAAAGAAAACCTGCATCCATCATCGTGCTGCCCGGTGGACAAGTAACTTGACTTAAAAAGTGCCCTCTTTATCACTTGACCGTCTACTTTAACAAAGTAAATGAAGAGGCAAGTAGCAGATCACCTGGCCTAGCAAAAGAGGAAGCAATACAGCTTGTCAAACTGCACCGAGAAAAATTATGCTTATGGAAAAACAGTAGTGCCAATTATTGCAATGAAAACATTAGAAATGCAGCCAACAAATAGTCCAATTTTTCTGAGAATCTTCAAACCTCAACTCTCCTATCAAATTGTTAGACGATCCTTTAATTTCCCTTCGATTCAACCACTCCCGACGCCATAAAACTCTTATCAGGATATTACTTTTGCTGCAAAACTTCTTCATTTTCTTCCCCGAGAAGATCTGTTAAATCAATTAGACAATTTAACACTATAATTCGATTCGCATCCAGGTTTGGATACGTATACATTTGGCATTTGAATATCTACTGAACCATGTAAAAAATCCTTTGCTCAAGTTATATTTGAATCAAGTAAAGTAGAACCAAACCAAGAAGGTGCAAAGGCAAGTTAATTTACTCACAATTTGACCCTTGTAAACCTGGCTTACTGACATACAATTATTTTGGGGCAGATTTTACTCCATGGGTAAATGTATTCTCTTATTCAGCACCACTCTTTATTTTGCAATTTTAAAAACATTTTCAAATTGTACTTACAATAAGTTGAAATATTACTTTGTTCGTGTTCTTACCTGAAACAAAATTTTATTTATTAAATATAATTTGGAAAATATAAAATGAAAACTTTCAATAGTTATTCGATAGACAATAATAAATTCACCAACACATAATAGATTATGGCAAAAAATACGAAAATGGAGCAATATTACTGGCTAATCCTATTTTTAAAAAAGCTTTGGACACATCCTTGACGATAATTAAATAGAGTTGCCAGGTTAGCTAAACAAAACTTCGGAACTTATAACGTTACCCAAGGTTTCATTAAACAGCTGGAATCAAACATAGATGTACATGAAAAGCACATACTACGACTTATTGGACAGAGAAAGAATCATGCTGGTACCAAACCACAGTTCAATGGTGTACCTACCTTTCGGCATATGACCTGAGGCTACACAATATCCGGTGAAATCCCTGTCAAGGAAACCCATCCCATCAACCGCACTTCAAAATTTACAGAATTCCCTTTTTTTCTCAATTTATTTATTTATAATAATAACCCTATATTTCCGCCACCAAAAACCAAAGAAGTATATAAAAGAACCTAATAGTTATCCATCAAACAGATATTACATGATTTTATCTTTATAAACACAATAGAGAATTTAAATACAATAAAAGTAAAAATGTAATCCAATGTTGAGTAACGAAGTGTACAGAAGAAATTAACAATAATTTATCAAACAAAAAATATTAAATAGTTTTAGTTATATATACAAAATAATACAATAAAATCAACTAAATGTTATTTGTTGGACTGCTTTCCATGTCACGTTTAGGTTTCCCTCCCTTACCGTCTTCGCTCTTCCTGTATTTCCTCTGACCCATTTATCCTGCCAAATTGTCATGCATGTTTTGAGCCGTTCCTTGTTAAGTTCTTTCTTAGTTTTAAATACTTGCTGTGTTTCTTCCATTACGCGTGCTTCTTCTGCCGCTTCATCTGCTGTCCTTATACCTATAAGTGTCCGTCGTGTATATTGTATGTAGCTAAGGTCTGATATCCCTATCTGACTTTAGCTCCCTTACCAATTTCTGTATCAGGGTGGCTTCTATATTGTTGGGCTCCGCTTGTTGTAGTAATGTTATATTGTTTTGTGCGTCTGTGTGTATTTTCACGCTAATACCCCGAACGTTTTCAGCGATATTTTTGTAGTATATTATTCCTTGCCTGGTCGCGAATAGTTCTAGCAGGTGTATGTTAGTCTGTTGTCCGATATTTATTTTTTCAATATTCCTTTCCTATTTGTATTGCTATCCCTATCGTACCCTGTCCGTCTTTAATACTTGCGTCAGTGAATATGTTTGCCTCCGTGTCCTCTTCCCGAAACTGTATAGTCCGCACCTATCCACTGGATGTAGGTTATCTATTGTGAGTATTCTAGCGTTCTGATAGTTCCGTGAATGTTTTGTGAACGTCTTAAGTCTACTTTCCACCTCTGCCTCTAGCGACAGGCAGCCCGTGATTACCGTCAGGGCCAAAGTTGGAGCTGTCTTGTACGCTTTCGAGATTGCTAGAAGGAAAGGTCTCTCTATTGCTCTAAGTTGTCTTAGTATCTTCGAGTCTTTGTGTCCCCCCATACTTCAACTCCTTAAAGAACCATTGGTTTTATGGCTGTCCCGTGTATTTGTCTCAGTATGCTAGGTTTCCTTCCCCATGTCCGTCCATTTGTATCCTGAGTGGTCTCGTCGTTTTATGTGGTATAAAAATCGCTTCTGTTTTGCTGTCATTATATTTCAGTTTATGCTTATGTTTCCACTCTTCGCAACCTTCCCACACTCGTGCCCATTTTTGTTCAATTTCCCGTAGGGAAGTCCCTGTCAATAATATCGTTTGATCGTCAGCGAACGCTTGTATTGTCTCGTTTTCTATGTCCGTCTTCATATGTCTGCTTACTATGTCGAACCAGTCCTGCATAATAACCAGCCACCTCCATAATAACCAGCCACAGTGTTGGCTCCAAGCTGGACCCCTGTGAGCATCCCCATCGCGTTTCATCTTTCACGTCCGCTGTTTTTATTGTTCTGGCCTCCAAAAAATTATACTAGTCTAGTAGTTCCCCCTGTATCTCCCTGTCTTTTAGTAATTGTATAATGGCCAGAGGCCATGCTGAATTGAAGGCATTTGTCATATCCAAGGTTATTAGTATCGAGTGTCTCTTTTGTTGTTTGCTAATTTTTATCTTGCCCGTCATGTTTTTCACGGCATCGATCGTTCCCATTCCTTCCCTGAATCCAAATTGGTTTTTGTTCAGCCCCGTTCCAGTTTCCAAGTGAAATAGTAGCCTTCAGTCCGTCATTTTATCCAGGATTTTCCGTTGGGATGGTAGCAGACATATTGGACGCTTCCCCCGTCTTTTTTGGTAGCCAAATCATGTTTGCTTGCTTCCAAGTTACGGAAAATATCCGTTTATCTATACAGTTGTAATACAGTTTAGTAAGTACCTGTGGGACTTCTAAGTGCAAAACTTCCAATATTTCCTTGGTTATGTTGTCCTCTGCGGGTGCTTTTTTGGGCTTCATTGCCTTTATAGTGCGTGTGATATCTTCTTCCGTGAACCATTTTGGTCGAAAGATTGGTATTTTGTCTTGGAAGTATAATCTTGTCACTCTTTGTGCTGGATCATCATCATTTGGGTCGTCTTGTGGAAAATATTTGCTGTGGAGATACCTTATCGTGTTCTGTCTATCTGTAGTGTATGTTCCGTCCTCTTTTTTCATTGTACGTATTGCCCTGTCATCTTTCATTTTTGTTCTCAATAATTTATTCTCTGCGTCCCATTGATTATTCTCCTCATTATGTGTAGAAAAGTTTTTAATTGACTGTTTCTTTGACTCTTTTATTTTGTTTTTATAGACCCTTCTTTGTGTTATGTATTCTTGTCGTCTAGCTTCTTTGTCTAACATGTCTTCTGTCACTTAAACTTGTCTTCTTATTCTGTTCGTCTTTTGCCTATCCATGTTTAGTTCTTCTGTCCACCAGATATTCGTCTTCTTTCGTCTGTTCGTTTTTTTTTGTCAAGCACTTATCCATTGTTTGTTTAATTTTGCAATGTATTGTGTGTTCATCATATGTCCCCCCTTTCGTCGTTTATTTGTCCTCCCCAACTAGTGCTTTTAGCGTTGAAGTCCCCGCACAACAAGTATCTTCCTTTTGTCTTTTGTATTCTGGTCTTGTCTTGTCAAGTTTTTTATTTTCTTTACCTACAGGTTCGTCGTATAGATTTGTAACTGTTAAGTACATGTTACCTGTCTTTATTTCCATTGTTATTGTATTTTCGTCCGTCATGTTTGCTTTGTCAGTGTTCTCTTAATTATCATCGCATTTTTGTCCCCTGTATGATTTCTTATTACATTGTGTTATGGATTGTCCGATATTCCCCAGTATGGTTCTTGAATAATACCAACGTCTATGTCCTCGTCATCCATCTTTTTTAGTATTTGTTCTGTTGCCCACCTTCCCTTGCCTAAGTTACATTGTATGAATTTCATCTATCTCCCTTCTTTGTCAAAAAATAATAGTTCAATACTATTAAACGCTTTACAAAATTAGAAAAATAAATTTCCAAAGAGCAGACCGTCCACTAAGAATCAACAAGTACTTCTCGGGCTATATGCCCCGACAGACATTGAATTACACTTCTAAAGTAAACGGGGTTGATATATTTGTTAAGATAGAACCAACCATTTTGGTTTGCGATTTGAAGGAATAACGGTTTCGGCGTTTTTGTGCCTCATCGCCTCATCATCATATTCGTCCAGAAGCTCTGAGAGCATAATCCTGGACTAGAGACTATGCTGATACCACATCAATACATTAGCCTCAGTAAAGGAAATGCTAAGAGTGCGATATCAGCGACATCTCCACATCTAATCACAAACCAAAATTCTATATCGACAAAAAACCATCTCGGTTTTGTAGGTATTAACTTAATTAGAGTTAATGAAAATAATTGTCATATTAGATCACGCTTTACTAATATGACAATTATTTAGAGGTAACTGTAATTAAGTAAATCCCTTCTTTGTGTTTTGTGTATCGGTGTCTGTCAATAAGCTATTTGTCTTTTTGCTTCCTCCAGCTTCTTTTTGTATATTAGACATGAATAATCCCTGGCATTGTGTCCTCTTGGCACTATCCTCAGCTTCTCGCAGTTTGCGCAATTTAGCCTATCCGTCCTACATTATTTCCCGTCGTGCCTATTACCACATCTGTAGCATGTTGATTCCGGTTTCTTACAGTACTTCCCTACGTGTCCATACCTGCAACACCTATAGCATTGTGCTACAGAAGCGTATTCTTCGACGTAGAATCTGGGTAAATATATCCCTTTTTGAGGATGTGTTTTATTATTTCTTTCGGCCCTTGTATTGCCATATTCTCCTTCCATTGGTTCCTACATGGTCTTGTTGCTACTATCCGTAGTTGTTTTAGTTGTTCTCCGTATATATCTCTCAAGTCATCATTCTCCGTGTCTAGTCTCGTAATTGTATCGTTGATGTTTTTTCCTCTTTGTATCCCTGTTATTGTCATTGCGGGCTCTGTCTGTCTTGTCGCGTCATTGATTTCCAAATTCTGATTAGTTCTTGTCTTGTTCTTCAGCTCCTCGTGTTTTTCTTTTGTTTCGGTTCCCTGAATGATCGCCGCTTGGGTCCTTCTTAAATATTGTTATGCGAGAGTAGATATACTAGGAGGGTTCTGGACCACAGGTTTGTGCATTACCCCCACATAATTCGTAATCTGCATGGCGATTAACCTAACGTAATTCGAATGTTGCATGGCGCTAGTGGTGGGGGGTTTGCGTGTTAACCTCTCGAAAAGTGGGCTAACCCCACGAAGATTGGCTGCTCGAAAAACGTATGCTAGATGGCAGGTGTGACCGCTCGAAAATCGTTCAACAGTAACGTATGATAGATGGCGCTAGTAGTGATTTTGACCGCTCGAAAATCGTTCTGAAAAAAAAAACTTACGTGCGACGCGAACCATCGTCGCCACAACTGCCATGTACCATACCCTGACACTCTTAGCGCTAGGCCAGCAAGCCTTACGGAGAATGGATTCAGATATGGTATAGTTGCTACAGATTTGCTTAAAAGACGATTTGTACAGTAGGATCGTTGGCATGTGACGATTTGCGGATGTACGAGGTTATGTCACAAAGGTGTCAAAAGGACCGTTGACATGTGACGATTTGCAGATGTACGAGGTTATGTCACAAATATGTCAAAAGGGCCGTCGACATGTGACACATCAAACGATTTGCGGATGTACGAGGTTATGACACAAAGGTGTCAAAAGGACCGTTGACATGTGACGATTTGCGGATGTACGGGGTTATGTCACAAAGGTGTCAAAAGATCCGTTGACATATGACACACGATTTGTGTATGTACAGGGGTCACAAAGTAAAGAGGCCTGACACTCTTAGCACCAGTTTAAAAAAAAAACAAAATCACGTTTGATATATTTATTCTGAAAGAAAAATGTTCTCTAATTTAAACTTTTAACAATCTCCGTCAGAGGGTAATATTCCATTATACAATCGTGAATTAAGATGCAATATACTTTTGTATTTTTCGGAAATCCTCGGTTTGCTTCAATATCGAGTTTAACGTCGACTGTTGATGCTTTCATGCCTTCCTCCTGCTTACTACAATCAACAATAAACAAGGCATGATTCTTGAATGCGTCATAGTCCAGCAAAGGTTGCTTTTGCGAGCAATGCATGTAACTCGGATAAAATTCAGCATAATTGAAGTGAGCTTCATTGTAATCTGTTTTCCCGAAATTCAACTGCATGCGTTCATTTGGCCAATATTCACCATTTAAGGATAGTCTGATACTTTGAATATCGACATCATCAAATTGTGTAGGATCTGCATTGGTATTATTGCGTTTCCCAGTTTGAAAGCAAACAATAACATATCTAGGACGTTCGACTGATGTACTCGTTTTAACTGCCCACACTTCTCGCGTTGCACCCGTTGTAATTGCGGGCAATTCATGCATTTCCCACTTCCTGAAAGCCATTACGATCGGCTGATCTTTTTGAATTGATTTCATCAATTCCAATTTAATGTCATCATTGGGATAGATGTGTTTTATTTTCAACTCTATGCTCGTAATTCCAATGGTGGCAGTTGTAACAGTCGATGATCCATCGGCAAGTACATTTTCTCGAATAATTACACAATCATTATCGTTTCTGGCTCGTACAAGACGAATTGTTTGTCGACCGCAAGTTATCAAGGGATAGTCATTAAATATATTAAATATGTGCTTAAGCGGTATTTGCAAATTGAAAGATTTATCAGCAGCATTCATAATTGGACTGTTGGGATAATTCCAGCCTGCAATCGCCATATGGTTTGAATCTTGCACATTGTAACATGTCAATGCACGAACGGCACTAACAATACCAGGGTCTCGAACGGTTTCTATCTCTCTTGCACTTTCGCTGTAACTACATGAATCGAAAAGAAATGCTCCAACATTATTAACTAATTTAACATCTCCAGCTCCTTGTACGGTGATATTTCCTTTAATGCATAGCAATGCTTCATTCATAGCAAAAAATGAATCCACTTGATTTATGCTAAATTCTACAACGTCATTACAATTGAAAGACTTAATGAACGGTGCATAGGTACGATATTCTGCTCTTCGAATTGATTCGTCTATTACTGGTTTACGGTAAATATCAAACATTGGCAGCATGCTTGTTGCCGATTGCAAACGCTGTTTTTTCGCATAAGTAGTAGTCATTTTAGTGGTTGACAATACGAAATCCCAACGATCGTAGAAACAATTTGTTTGCAGGTGTAAGATGTTTTTGTCGCTGTTGACGTCTGGATGATAGATTGAATAATGATGACGAATGTATTGTTTGTATGTTTTTATTATCTATTACTAGTCCCATTTGCTTCTCGATCTCAATTCCAATACCAATGTACTGAGTTCTCCACGAAAATTGATTGCTCTTCCGTTTTGATCTAATGCCAATACTGATATGCAGATGATTTCACGTTGCGGCGTAACTGGTAGATATAGTAAATTGTGTGGTATTTCGTCAATAGCGTACCCTGGATCAACTTGAATAACAAATTCATAAAAAGTATGTGAAGGTGTATCACCATCGAAGGCTCCTGTGGTAATGTTACATTCAAATCGAATACTAGATACTTTTATAATTTTTACAGGCAAATTTGAAGAATGTTTCTCATTAGCATCCAATATTTGCGGTGAAAATCCCAATATCTCACCCAAACTGTCTGATTCCATAAAAGAGATTCGATATTTGCTTAATATCTCACACTGTATAGTATTATTGTTTGATTTTAATGAAAATTCCGCTTCTGTGTTATGTCCCAATTTGCTGCGTATGAAACATTCAATGTCGGCTATTTCATAACATCCAGTAGGGATATCAAACGTGTGCAATTCATCATTAATGTAGTAGTAGAATTTTTTATTTTCAACATTGGGTATTGTGTGATAAGAGTGGAAATATCCCAATGCCAATTCGTAATCCAAATTCGGATCCAATGCGATAGGCATAGCAGGTTGAAATGTAAACATATGATTTGTGCTGTTGACGCGTAACAACATCTTGTTATAAACTGATAGAATTTGTGGAATATGGATGCTTAAATAACACAAACTAATCCAAAAAAAAATTTATTACTAAAACATTATTTGCTTACATTTTTATTACAAATATAACAGTCAGCTTGAGAAGTGGGAGGACCATCCCAATGCGTGTCCCATTCGGGACGATTATAATGCACAAAACAAGGCATACGTATTTGTAAATCAAAATTTGTTTTGTAATTATAGGAAAGCTTATTCCAAATTTCAACAAGTTCTAATGGTTTTACAAATTTTATTAAATATTGAATAGGAACTTGCTCAAGTTCATCCTCTGTATAACTACACAGTGATTTCTTTTGATAAATATTTGACAATTGATCATTCATTGTTGCTGCTGTTGATAGAGAAACTTTAAACACAAATGGCCACAATTAACTTGATCATATGTTTGAAATTGTTTGTTATTGTAAAAAATTTTGATATTCTTTCCTCCACGTCTCCAATATTGAACAAGTTCGCGGCAAGGCCTCAGATTACCGAATGAATCGAAATATTCAACATTGTCATTGTTCTTACAATAAGCCACCCAGTGTGTACCGCTATTATTTGAAACATCTAAATTTACGACTGCACATTCTTTTTGCCGAGGAGAACTGTCTTTAGGTATTTCATCACGCATAAAAACATCTCGAAAATTTTTTAATTTTAGTAATTTCGCATACCGCTTAATTTCTATGTCATACAGTGCACGGTTCGGTAATTTTATCGGTAATTCTAGTCATTTTTGTTGACGCTGTTTTTTTAAAAACAAACCGAATCCCCCTCGCGCATTTTTTCTCATATACAAGCCCGATCCAATTTGTTGTTCCATTGCTTTATTGTGACGAACTTCTTCTTCAAATTTTTTTTGTGCAGTACGTGCGTCAACCACTGTTTTTGCTACGCCAGCCGCTCCACCCGCAAGCGCACCAACAGCCGACAATCCTGCGAACAGTGGTAAAAGTGGTAGGAAACCACCACTCTTTGGCATTGGAATTATTCGTGGTACATCAATTTTTTTTGCACCTCCAAGCTGTTTAACTATTGTTTTAGCTGTTCGCAAAGCAAATAGAGCCGTTTCAGGTAGTGAACTACCACCCTGCTTGTTGACAGTTTTGTTTAATTTTTGAATGACTGCACGATTAAAGGAATGTTTCTTTGCTTTTTTCTTTATTCTCCCAACTACACGACATCCCATTCCGAGTTTTCTTTTCATCTTCATGCCTCCAGTAACGAGTAAAGCCGCAGTTTTTTCTCCGAGAGATGAATCCTTTGACCTAACACGTGCCCAGGCTTTATTTTCCAAATCTTTGTCAGCTAAATGTCTCTGATCTAGTGAATTGGTCTTTGAATACGCGATATCGTGTTGTTTGCAGGCGCTGTCCGCTATCACCACGTGCAAATCGTTTTTCTAGTTTTGTTCCAGCTAAAAACAAATTATTAGTAACACCAAAAAATTTTTTTTTTCCAACTCACGTCCACAAAATTGGTATGTCGGGATATGAAATTCAAACGGCAGTTTATTTATTAGAGTGTTTAGTAGACCAGCTCCTTCAAACACCAACATTAAGACTGATGACAAGTGATATAGTGACTGATATATTTATAGAATGTTTGTCTGTAATTGACACAAGATGAATATCGTTCAACAGAAGAACATGCTACCCATTGAGAACTTGGACTTTGCAGTGAAATCGACAATTTGTAAACATGGCATACTACTTCCAAACTCTTTTCGTGCCATAATATGTGGTCCTAGTGGCTGTGGCAAGACAAACGTGATGCTCTCACTGCTATTCAATTCAAATGGCGTAAAATTTGAAAATGTCTATGTCTATTCGAAATCGTTATTTCAGGAAAAGTACCAACTACTTGCCGAGGTATTGTCGAATGTCAAAGGTGTGAAATATTTTCCGTTTCGTGATAATGAGGAAATTATAAGTCCAGAAGAGGCGAGAACAAATTCCATTTTTGTATTTGATGACGTTGCATGTGATGGACAGCAGAAAATACGTGAATACTATTCAATGTGCCGACACAAGAATATTGATGCTCTCTATCTCTGTCAAACTTACTCTAAAATACCCAAACAATTGATTAGAGATAATTGTAATATCATTATACTTTTCAAACAGGATGAAATCAATCTCAAACACATATTCGATGAACACGTCTCGCCAGACATGACATTTGATATGTTTAAGCAAATGTGTGGGATGTGCTGGTCGGACAAGTACGGTGCTTTAGTTATTGTTAAAGATTTTCCTCTCATCAACGGACGTTATCGTAAAGGATTCGATCAATATATAAAAATATAAGTGGTCAACACCATGCAATCATTCATTGACAAAATGTCAGACAACAATCACATTCTTGCTACGGCTCTGCGTAGGAAAAAAGTAAATGAATTAGCTCGTACAATTCGCAAAAAATATCTCGCATTAAAGTTGGGAAAAACAGAATACGATGAGTCTCTAAATAAATTATTTAAACCGATTTCAAAACCACTCAAAAAAATTGTTGAATCGTCTTCTAAAGCAATGGAAGCTTCCATTAAGAATGATGAGCTGAAAACAGAACCAAAAGACGAACCTTTGATCGATGATGACGTCGCCCACGATTCGGAAAAAACTGAGAACAGCAGCACATCAGAGGATGAATTATATGATAGTGCAGAAGAAGCAGCAGTCTCAGACACGCTATGTGAAGAAGATTTATTGGATTATCCCCAAATTAGTCGAAAATATATTGAAGAATATATTCGCAAAGATAGTAAGATTGATCATAACTATGGACCTATTCACGTGGATGGCATCGGGTGGATGTTGGGTCGAAGGAGAATAGATTTTGACAACGAAAGTGGTGGAGATATTCACATACTTGCCGAAGCCAATCATGAAGAAAATCAAATAAAACGTAGTCTAGGTCTATATCAGCTGATTTTTTACGCTAACCCTTTTCGTTATACTGCAAAAGATTTGAAAAATTACAAAACTCTATTGACTCACACTGGCGTTCATCTCAACTCTCGAAATCGTTTAAAGTCTTCTTCTACCAACAAATATCATGCAATAATCAAACCACTTTTTAAAGATCTACGCACTCCTCTAGAAAAGACAATAACCACAAGATCGCAAGCATTCGCAGGTAAAGGGCTCAACGTAGACCGTTTAACTTACACCGATAAACCAATGGAATATATTTATTGGGATGATGCTAATGAATTGATTGACCGCTTAAAATTACTGATCGCATCAAAAGATGCTGGCAACACCTCAGCATTTATCAACAATGAAATTATAGCAATCATTAATGAGCTTAGAGAGGCTAATATAATTGAATAGCAATTATTTTATCGCATTAGTCGTACAATGACAATCGATAAATTCGGTCATAGACAGTCTTATAGAAATGCATACTATTCCTCTCACCCATATGTTAGAGCAGAGTTTCCACACACTGATGAAGGAGACATTGATGCTAAAAATGTAAAAATTTCAAATTTGGATCCTCCCGTTAAAGATAAAGATGCCGTCAACAAAAAGTACTTGCACTCAACACTACTTCAAACTGAAACCAACATATTACGTATTGTTCTTGACACTGTGAATGACTGTAAGAAATATGTGGATAATACATTACTTCAAATGGAGGAGGAAACAGTTAAAAAATTCCAAAACAATCTAATTGAAAACAAAAAACTCACAGATGTAGCATTATTGAAAGCAAAGGAGGATCTAGAAGCGATCATTGGAAACAATGTAACTGCACTTTATGAAGAAATGAATAAAAGGTTCATGTCATATAATCATATATCTATTCCTCCACACGGAAATATACTTGGTAGAAAAGGTAATTAAAAGAAACAAGGAAAATAAATTCCTTCAGTTTATACGTTAGTATGCTACGCATATCGCTCAAATAAACTTTCACTTGCATACTGAGTACAACAATGTCCAAGGAAAAAATACAGCTCGTTAATGAACTTCATAAACCTCTGAGAAAAAAATTTCCTCGAAGGAGAACAATAATTAAGGGCCTTAATGAATCCTGGCAAGCAGATCTCGGAGAGTTCAGATTGTTTTCCGACTCTAATCAAAGCTATAAATTAATTTTGGTGGTTATCGACACATTTTCAAAGTTTATGTGGACTCGACCGTTGAAAACAAAAACCGCTCTTGAAGTTACGGAGGCGTTCGCTGATATAATTGCTCACAGTAAACATGGAAGTCCGAAAAATTTACAAACTGATCAGGGCACTGAATTTTTCAACAAGAAATTTCAAAGTTTAATGAAACAACATGGAATAAACCACTATAATACGTTTAGCATTATGAAAGCAAGCATTGCAGAACGCGCAATTCGTACACTGAAAATGAAATTGTACAAATACTTCAGCTTACATGGTACATATAAATGGATAGACATTTTACCTGAAATTACTCGAGAGTACAATAATTCATTTCATCGTACGATCTCCATGAAACCCATACAAGTTAATAAGAAAAACGAGCTGGAAATTTTGCAACAAGTTTATTCGATACCATCGACAAAGAGACGTGCAGCGAAATTTCACGTTGGAGATCACGTTCGTATCAGCAAGTTGAAACATGTATTTGAAAAAAGTTACTATCCTAATTACACAACAGAAAATTTTATCGTTTCCAAGGTTAAATTAACAACTCCTACTACATATTTACTTCACGATTTATCGGGTACACCAATCAGCGGTGCTTTTTACGAAGCAGAAATTCAAAAAGTAAGAAATCCAAACATTTACTTGATAGAAAAGGTTATTAAAAGAAAAGGTAGCAAGATTTTTGTGAAATGGTTGGGATTTCCTGAAAAAGACAATAGCTGGATTGAAAATACAGATATTGTATGAGAAACGTCGTAGAAATTTTATCAACATGTGGCAACATTCATTTACACAAAATTGTATATAAAACTTTGTGAATTGACGACGCAGTCAGTCTTTGTATTTTGTTGAAGTGAAAAAATGTCTTTTAGTAGTACAGACAGCTGTTTTGAATCAGATTTTTCGAGTGAGCCGAATTACTCTAGTGAATTGGATGGAATTTTGGAAAATTATGAGATAGCTGCCACATCTGAAACACAATACTTGTTATACACACAATATTCTACACAAGTTTTTAATATAGGATGCGGAATAAGTGTAGCGAGAACATTCACACCTGCCATTATTTTATCATGTTGTGAGAAACCCAACACCGCCATATCATTCAGTGCATATGAGTGGTCGGTATTAATAGACTTGATTAGAAGTAACAAGTATATCCATCCAGAACTAAACAGTGGCGAGGAGCAAGAACTACCTCCACAAATTCAGTGTGGTGACTATTGTACCATAAACTCAGTTGTTTGGGATTCCGAGAGATTTCTAGATTTACGCAAACATGGAACTAATTTTTTACTGTCACAGCAAGATGTTGAAAATATTATTCATATTGACCGTTGTTTAATCTCGCATCGTGTTCTGCAGCTGGAATACCTAAATTTTCATGCGTATTATAAAAATGTAGTGGATATTATTGAAACATTTTCGCAAAATTACAAGACAATAAGTGATCTTTGTAAATTGGAACTTTTGTACGCCTTCTGTGAGAGTTCGCCACCTGAAAGTCTTTTTTCTTATGCACTTCGTGAATTTATTTATTTTTTCAAACATAAAGTTATAAATGATTTAGAGGATCTTTAGTGAACATTTATGTTATATGTACTTTAGCTTAATAAAAAAATGTTAAAAAATTGCAGTTTCATTTTCCAATCGCCTCCCAATGAAAACCACGAGAAATTTTTTTAAAACTCGCTTTATTTGTGAAACAAAGTGTAAGAAATTTAAAAAACCCTAATACTCAATAAAAAAGATAGTTAGCAAAACACTTTATATTAGATGATTGTGTGAAAAAGAGTGGAAAATATCATTAACATGTAAAAAAAAATTACTATATACAAAATAACTTTCAGCGAAATTCCTAATACTATATATACAATACTATGGTGATTACATTTTTTAACAAAATTTCTAATACTTTATGTGGTTGGGTGAAAAAGAGTTGAAAAGCACCATTAACATATAAAAACCTATTACTATATATACAAAATAACATTCAACGAAATTCCTAATACTATATACAAGACTACAGGTGTATAGCACAAAAATTGAGTAAGTGATTCTTCCGAGAGCTTCGCTATTTTCGCTGCATAAATTGTTTGGGGAACTCGTAAGCTCCTGCAAAAAAAAAAAGAAAATTTTGAAGACAATGAAACTTTTTGAAATAATAAATCATTCACAAAACATTAAACAATAACTTACTTTTAATTTTTATTGTAGCACTTGCAGACACAAAAACTTGTCAGAAAAGTCAAATGGTAGTTGTTATTAAACATTTTTCCTTTCCATCTCACTCAATCTGATCCTCTCCTTTATTCTCCAATTTCTCTTCTCCGCCTTACTCAGTTTTGGCGGGACCATTCTTATTATATTTTTATTTTCTGTTTGAGGGATGTATGTTGGCGAGTCCTCGTCCCAATTTTCTTCGCAATAAACAATCGGTCTACTATTTTCCATAATTTCTTCTGACTTCTGCGGTTGACTGCTGGTACTGAATATATAAATAAAGCGACTGATACTGAACTAATGCTTTTGATCACAGTTTTTATATATTTCTTGTAATGACAAGTTACTTAACATGTTTTTTAATTTAGCTTTTCCATCCTAAAAGTTGATTTCTATGTCATTTCGTTAATGATTTAAAAAAAATTCCCTTCTAAAGATCTCGATATTACTGGTCATTAAATATAACTATTAAGTAGCAAAATTACTTTCTAATATTTTAAATGTTTTCTTGACTATTATGTTTTCTGCTGCTTAATTTTTCAGAAGTATATTGCACGATTATGGAATATTACTTAACATGTTTTCTAATTTAACGTTTCCGTCATAAAAGTTTCTGTTTAATTTCGTTAATGCTTTTTGAAAAAATTTCCTTCTAGTAAGATCTTGATATTACTGGTCATTCAATATAACTAATGAGTAGCAAAATTACTTTCTAATTTAAATGTTTTCTTGACTATTATGTTTTCTGCTAGTTAATTTATCAAAAGTATATTGCATGGTTATGGAATATTTCGCTCTGACGGAGATTGTATAGATAAAACACCTTGTATAAAAACGATTATCATCTTCACTGTTCTCAACATCAATTTTAATGCTATAATTCGAAATGAATAACGATTTTACAATTTCCAATATAGCTTTCACAATAAAAATAAATATTTTTGTTAAGATAACATATGGCAAATAAGCTGCATATTCTTTTTTTTTTCTACATTTGTATTGCAGATGACATCAGAAGTATTGTTTTCGATACTGAACATAAATACGTCCTGTTGGTGTCGATTCCTTTATTTTTCGTTGACCAATTACATAATCTAAAACGTTTGAAAAATCTTCTTTTACGTTGATCTCATTGGGTAACTAGTTTATTTTGAGATTCTTCCAAGTATGTTTAAATTGCGATTTACCGTTCTCAATATTGTTGAGACTTAGATTGCTCAACTCTACTATAAGTTTATAAAACACCAGTGAACGTCCTCGATATGTTATTGTTTGCTTTCAAACTGAGAAAATCTAATCATACCAACGCAGATCCTCCACGATTTGATGATGTCGATATTCAAAGTATCAGACTATCCTTAAATGATGAATATTGGCCAAATTTGAAGCCGCGGGACGTTAAGGTCTTTTCAACGATATGTCACTTGTCATGATTTATTAGTTTTGCTTTGCACTTTAATTTTTGCTGTATATGTTAAAAGAATATTTAATGCAAGCTTAGTAACTAGCCGCGGGAAGTTGAGGTCTTTTAAACGATATGTCACTTGTCATGATTTATTAATTTTTCTTTGCACTTTAATTTTTGATACACTCTGTATATGTTAAGAGAATTTTTTATACGTTTCGTATGCTGGAGGTTGAGATATTTTCGATATGTCACATGTTATAATTTACCTATGTATGTATATAGAATATCGATTTTTCAATTTTCAATATAACTTTTACAATAAAAATAAATATTGTTGTTATAAGCTATTTATATCATTTTTTTTTCTACATTCCTATTATCGATGAAATTGGAACTATTGTTTTCGATACTGAACATAGCGTAATACGTCTTGTTGGTACCGCTTCCCGTATTTTTCCTTAACCAATTACGTAATCTAAAACGTTTGAAAAATCCTCTTCTACGTTGATCTCTAATGTGTATTGCATCTTAATTCACGATTGTATAATGGAATATTTCCCTCTGACGAGAATAGTTGAAAGTTTAAAATAGAAGTCTTTTTTAACGTATCTTTCATAATAAATATGTTTTTTCTCCTTCTAACTCGAATAAACTCAGGTCTGCCATAAAGTGTCGCATATCAACAGTCGTTCCTTTTGCCATACCCCATGCACAAATCGTTTGATGTGTCATATGTCAACTTTACGGACCTTTTGACATCCTACTTTGTGATATATCCTCGTACATCCAGCGCATACAGTTGAATATAAATAAAACACCTTGTTTAAAAACTAATGGCTGTCATCTTCACTGTCATCAACTTTAATGCTACTATTCGAAATAAATCTTGATTTTACAATTTTCAATATAACTTTCACAATAAAAATAAATATTGTTGCTAAGATAATACATAACATGGCAAATAAGCTATTTATATCATTTTCTATGTTTTCTACATTTCTATTGACGATGACATCAGAACTGCTGTTTTCGATACTGAACATAGCGAGTACGTCTTGTTGGTGTCGACACCCAATTTATTTTGAGATTCTTCCAAGTATGGTTGATTTGCAATTCTTCGTTCTCAATATTGTTAAGGCTTAGATTGCTCAACTGTACTATAAGTTTACTTTTGTCTTCATAAAACACAAGATCTTTTTTTACTTGATTCAATTTTACGACAAATTCTTTCAATCTATGTCTATACTCCAATAAAGCCATTGTTCATCTGTCGTAAACTAATTAATGCCAAAATATTTATCTCAATCTGTCTATGGCGCATTCAAGAAACATGCCTTGTTTATTGTTGATTGAAGTAAGCAGGAGGAAGGCATGAAAACAGTCGACGTTAAACTCGATATTGAATGATGTGTCACATGTCTACGGTCCCTTTGACACCTTTGTGACATAACCTCGTACATCCGCAAATCGTGTGTCACATGTCTACGGTCCTTTTGACACCTTTGTGACATATCCCTGTACATCCACAAATCGTCACATGACAACGGATCTTTTGACGCCTTTGTGACATAACCTCGTGCATCCGCAAATTGCGTGTCACATGTCAACGGTCCTTTTGACACCTTTGTGTCATAACCTCGTACATCCGCAAATCGTTTGATGTGTCACATGTTCTCTTGACTTTGTGACATATCCCTGTACAACAAATCGTCACGGTCATTTTAACACCTACTTTGTGACATATCCCTGTACATCCACAAATCGTCACATGTCATCGGATCTATTGACACCTTTGTGACATAACCCCGTACATCCACAAATAGTTTGTCACATGTCGACGGTCCTTTTGACACCTTTGTGACATAGCCTCGTACATCCGCAAATCATGTGTCACATGTTCTCTTGACTTTGTGACATATCCCTGTACAACAAATCGTCACGGTCCTTTTAACATCCTAATTTGTGACATACACCTGTACATCCGCAAAACGTCACGGTTCTTTTGACATTTTTGTGAGATACCCATCCACAAATCGTGTGATGTACAACGGCCCTTTTGACATTCTACTTTGTGACATATCTCTGTATATCCGCAAATCGTGTGTCACATGTCTACGGTCCTACTTTGTGACGTAACCTCGTACATCTTCAAATCGTGTGTCACATGTCAACGATCCTTTTGACACATTTGTGACATAACCTCGTACATCCACAAATCGTCACATGTCGACGGCCCTTTTGACATATTTGTGACATAACCTCGTACATCTGCAAATCGTCACATGTCAACGGTCCTTTTGACACCTTTGTGACATAACCTCGTACATCCGCAAATCGTCACATGCCAACGATCCTACTGTACAAATCGTCTTTTAAGCAAATCTGTAGCAACTATACCATATCTGAATCCATTCTCCGTAAGGCTTGCTGGCCTAGCGCTAAGAGTGTCAGGGTATGGTACATGGCAGTTGTGGCGACGATGGTTCGCGTCGCACGTAAGTTTTTTTTTTCAGAACGATTTTCGAGCGGTCAAAATCACTACTAGCGCCATCTATCATACGTTACTGTTGAACGATTTTCGAGCGGTCACACCTGCCATCTAGCATACGTTTTTCGAGCAGCCAATCTTCGTGGGGTTAGCCCACTTTTCGAGAGGTTAACACGCAAACCCCCCACCACTAGCGCCATGCAACATTCGAATTACGTTAGGTTAATCGCCATGCAGATTACGAATTATGTGGGGGTAATGCACAAACCTGTGGTCCAGAACCCTCCTAGTATATCTACTTGCGAGCTACTGCATTAATATGCTCACTTAGTGCCCCCAGTGAAATCCCCGTATGAGACGACTATGGCTCCTCCGCCCAATTTTCGAGAAGCATCCAGAATACGAAACATCGAGAATATCCAGTGCACCCGCCAGAACGTCGAAAGATTTCTAGAATTACGGGGCGCGAGTATAAATAGGCCACGAGCATAGCTGCAGGCAATTAGTCAATCAGACAGTGTTGATACCGAAGGAAAGTAATCGCGCCTCGATAAAGTGTTTATTAAGTGACTCTCATATAAATTATAATTAGTGTGTTTAGTGTATTACATAAATTATTAAATAAGGACTGAATTACATATAAATCTGTAAATATAAATTAATTGTAAATATAAATTAGAATAAACGTTACATTGGTGTCAGAAGTGGGATTCAAAAATAAATAAATAAATATACAGGAAGATGGCGAAGAAACTTTGTGAATTAAAAGTTTCAGAGCTTCGAAGAGAGTTGGAGGATTACGAATTGGACACAAGTGGGGTCAAGTCAGTGTTAGTGGAACGACTAAAAAAAGCTATGATTAACAATGGATTGGACCCGGAAACGTTTGAATTCACCGATGAAGCGTCCGCCTCTATAACCTCTTCCATAAATAAAATTTCGACGGATATAAAAAACTAAATTTCAGCCATGGAAAGTAAACTCTCGGCGGACATGGAAAACAAAATGTCGGACATGGAAAATAAAATTTCGACGGATATAAAAAACGAAATTTCATCCATGGAAAGTAAACTTTCGGCGGACATGGAAAACAAAATGTCGGACATGGAAAACAAAATGTCGGACATGGAAAATAAAATTTCGACGGACATGAAAAATGAAATGACATCCATGAAGACTGATATTTCTGCCGTGGAAGAAAAGATTAAAAGAATGGAGCAAGAAATGCAACAAAAAATCAAAGAAATCGAAAGGAAGACTAGTAATAAACCGGATATTACAACTAGGCAAGCCCCGAATAACGACGAACTGGCAGAGAAAGTAGAGTTGAAACCGAAAATGGAAAACGATGTTAACAGCCGAGTGAAACTGCCAACATTCGATGGTAAAACGTCATGGCCGAACTATCTTAAGCAATTCGAGGCGGCATCAAAGGCAAACAACTGGAGTGAGAAGGAAAAAGCGTTAAATTTAACTCTTGCCCTTAGAGGAGACGCTATGGATATCCTCCAGACCATTCCAGTGGAAGAGGCCGAAGATTTTGAACGACTCAAAAAGCGATTGAATATGAGATATGGCCTGGAACACCTGGAGCATCTGTACCAGTCGCAGCTGAAAAACCGCAAACAAAAACGCGACGAAACTCTGCAAGAATTCGAAGCAGACATTGCGAGGTTGGTGCGGTTTGCCTATCCATCGGCACCGGAGAATGTCATGGAATGTTTAGGGGTACAGACATTCATCGACGGAGTTCGTGACCATGAAATGCAGAGAACTCTACGCTTGGCTCGGCATAAGACACTGGTCGACGTACTCTCTGCAGCCTTGGAGTACGAAGCAGCTACACAGGCTTCCGGAGTATACGGCAAGGTGAGGGCTGTAGCAGACGAAGAAGTTGAGATCAAGCTCGACCAGATTGTCAACATGATGCGAAGCATCTCAAATGGAAAACTGAAAGCTGTGAGATGCTGGAATTGTGGAGAAATGGGACATGTACGCAGTTCGTGCAAGCGACCGAGAACTGCTACAAACAAAGATGCCCAGCAGGATCTAGCAGGGTCGACCTTCAGAGGGCAGCTTCGACCCGAAGACCTTCCAAAGACCCTCTCATCCTAATAGCCTCTCTGAAATGTCGCGATGATAGTGTATACGTGGATGGTGAAGTTAATGGAAGGAAGTATACACTATTGGTGGACACTGGAGCAACGAGGACTATTATTCGCCCCGAGACTGTCAACACCCGGAAAAGACTTTTACCGACGAGACTGCGACTCAGGACTGCCACAGGTGAAAGCGCCAATGTCCATGGGGTACTACCGGTGCAATTGGGAATTGGCGCAGAGAAGTTCACCCACACTGTCGTTGTCGCTGATATCGAAGAGGACATAATACTCGGAATGGACGCTATAAACCTACATGGCTTCCAGCTAGATTTCAAGAACCGAGTGATTAGAGTAGGTTCTGAGGAGGTATTCCTTCACCCACACGAGGATAAGACTGTTCAGGTAGCCGTACAGGAGGATACAGTTGTACCCGCAAGGAGTGAATTTTTCACTGTGGCAAGGCTACAAGGAACCGTTGAAGAAGGAACACCGGTCATGATGGAACCATGGAATCACGATGAAGAGGTTGGTCGAGGAATCCTGGTTGGAAAAGGGTTAGTCATGGCTGCCGAAGAAATACCTGTACGCATTATAAATGTGAATGACCATCCAATAACTATGAAGAAGGATACCAAAATTGGAACTTGCGTACCAGTGGCGTCAATAATTCATCAAACAACAACCTCCAATGATGCCAACAATAAATTTGAACAAATGAAAGCAGTGGCTGGACAATCCTTTAGCCTGCAAGAGAAGAAAAAGATCAGAGAACTCTTGCTACAATACCGATCTCTTTTTGTACCAAAAGGAGGAAAGACAGGAAGAACATCTGCTGTCAAACACAAAATTGACACCGGCGACGCTAAACCGATAAGACAATCGGCTCGACGGCTACCACAGGCCAAAAGAGAGGAAGCGGAGAGAATTGTTCGCGAGATGGAAAAGGACAAGGTAATAGAACCTTCTACATGCCCTTGGGTCTCTCCGGTAGTTCTGGTAAAGAAGAAGGATGGAACCACGAGGTTTTGCGTGGATTACCGGCAGTTGAACAATGTTACAAAGAAAGATAGCTATCCCCTGCCGAGAATCGACGACACTCTGGATACGCTGGCCGGTAGCAAATTGTTTTCTACCTTGGACCTGAAGTCTGGATATTGGCAGGTAGAAATAGATCCAGCCGATAAAGAAAAGACAGCGTTTACCACCGGATCTGGACTATGGCATTTCACCGTTATGCCATTTGGGCTGTGCAATGCCCCCGCAACGTTCGAAAGACTGATGGAAAACGTATTGCGAGGGTTGTCCTGGAAGACATGCTTAGTGTACCTTGATGACATCATAGTCTTGGGAAGGACATTCGAAGAACATCGAAAGAACTTGGAAGGTGTCTTCAAAAGGTTGCAAGCTGCCCAACTGATGCTCAACCCCAAGAAATGTCAACTATTTCAAAACAAAGTCAATTACCTAGGCCATGTAGTCAGTAAGGAAGGTGTAGCTGTAGTCGAAGAGAAAGCTGCTGCCGTACGAAAGTGGCCAAGACCCACCGACAAGCACCAAGTTAGAAGCTTCCTTGGACTCTGTACATACTACAGGCGATTTATAAAGAAGTTTGCAGATATCGCTAAGCCCTTGACACGACTTACAGAGGAAGCAAGGGAGTTTCGCTGGGACGAAGATTGCCAAACTTCGTTCGAAACCTTGAAGAAGCACTTGACTACTGCACCTATACTCGGCTATCCACTACCAGAGGGAGAATTCATACTAGATACTGATGCTAGCAATGTTGGAATTGGAGGAGTGCTATCACAGGTTCAAGGAGGACAAGAGAAAGTTCTAGGATATTTTAGTAAAGTCCTTTCCAAACCAGAACAAAACTACTGCGTCACAAGAAGAGAGCTCCTAGCAGTAGTGAAGTCCGTGGAGCACTTCTATCAGTATCTGTATGGGAAGAAATTTGTGATTAGAACCGATCATGCAGCACTTGAGTGGCTTATGCAATTCAAGAACCCTGAAGGTCAAATTGCTAGATGGATCGAGCGGCTCCAAGAATATAATTTCACTATTGAGCATAGAGCCGGAATAAGCCACAGAAATGCAGACTCCCTCTCTAGAAGACCATGCCCTGCAGAGTGCTCTCACTGCAGCAAAACAGAAGCCAAGGAAGCTGCGATTCGAAGAACCACGGTGACCACCGACGAATGGACACCAGAAAAGTTGGAAGAGGAACAAGAGAACGATCCCGACTTGAAGAAAATCCGACATTGGAAAAAGGAGAACTGTCGACCTACTTGGCAGGAGATTTCAAGGTACTCGCCAACGATGAAATCGTATTGGGCCCAGTGGGACTCGCTGGTTTTGGAAAACGGTTTGCTACAGAGAGTAATCGAGAACGATGAGGGTTCCGAAAGTAGAAGACAGTTGGTGATTCCAAGAACAAGGATAGCAGCAGTACTGCGGAAATTACACGACAGTCCGTCAGGAGGACATCTAGGTGTGAAGAAGACCCTCCAGAAAGTGCGAGAACGGTTTTATTGGATGCACAGTTCCGAAGATGTGAAGGACTGGTGCAAGAAGTGCACTACCTGTGCTACGACCAATGGACCGCACGGGAGAAGAAAGGCCCCTATGAAGCAGTACAATGTCGGAAGCCCTTTTGAACGCATTGCCCTGGACATTGCCGGACCGTTTCCACCGACAGCAAATGGCAGCAGGTACATTTTGGTGGTGATGGACTACTTCACAAAATGGGTAGAAGCGTATGCCATTCCAAACCAAGAAGCCGCAACGGTTGCCGATGTGCTTGTGAATGAGTTCATTTGCCGATATGGAGTGCCCCTGGAAATACACAGCGACCAGGGCAGAAATTTCGAAAGCCAGCTGTTCCAGGAAGTTTGTGAAAAGCTCGGCATGAAGAAAACGAGAATTACGGCTTTGCACCCACAGTCGGACGGAATGGTAGAGCGAATGAACAGAACCCTTGGCAAATACCTGTCTAAAGTAGTATCTAACCATCAGCGAGATTGGGACCAATATCTCTCGCTATTCGCGATGGCCTACAGATCCGCCATCAATGAGTCTACCGGCCAAACACCAGCAAGAGTTCTGTTCGGACGCGAAATGAGATTACCCTGCGACCTTGAATTTGGATGCCGACCCGGAGAAGACATAGCTGGTGAAGATTACGTGACCCAGCTGAGAAAAAGAATGAACGACGTACACGGGCTGGTTCGATCGAATCTCCAGATCGCTAGCGATAGGATGAAGAGAAGGTACGATACGCAAGCTACGGAAGGAGGTTACCACGAAGGAGACAAAGTCTGGCTGCATAACCCAAGAAGACACAAGGGTTTTTCTCCAAAGTTGCAGAAAGCTTGGGACGGCCCGTACCTCGTAAAGAAAAGAATCAACGATGTCATCTATCGTATCAGCAAGATCCCAAATAGAAAGCCAAAGGTGGTACACCGTAACCGATTAGCGCCATTCGAGGGTGACCACGATGAGGAAGTAAACCAGCTTCAGGAAGTAGCCGATCCTGCTTTTGTAGAGTTCATGGGTGCTTATGGTGGTACCGGAAAAGCCAGATTCGGCGTCACCACTGAGAGATGACAAGACCTGCTTACCGTTCCGGAGGAATACTCACTGGCAATAAACATCCCTGCCAGCGTAACCGATGCGCGTGGACTGGCATCTCTGTTTATAAAGAAGAGTGGCGCACGGCTTTTGGTAAACCAGTTACCAGTACCAGGTAGAGCTTTGAAGCTGCAAAATGGCTCCCGCTACAATTTCCACCTAGTGACGAGGAACACCTTCGACGAAAGACCAACGTACGAGGATGTCTGGGAAGTATTACGAAGCCTGAGGGAGCATGTGCTTGAATTGAACGTGCATAGGCTAGCCATGCCAAATATTGAATGTAGGCATTTAGATTGGCGAATAATCCGTAACATGGTAGAAGTAATCTTCCGAGACAAGACCAACGTACGAGGATGTCTGGGAAGTATTACGAAGCCTGAGGGAGCATGTGCTTGAATTGAACGTGCATAGGCTAGCCATGCCAAAGATTGAATGTAGGCATTTAGATTGGCGAATAATCCGTAACATGGTAGAAGTAATCTTCCGAGACACCGAAGTGCAGGTACTGGTTTGCGGCCATGCTCGGGAGACACAGCCAACGGAGAAGACGGTAGCATGTTACTTCCATACAACTGGAAAATGCAACAAGGGGACCAGTTGCCGATACAGTCATCTCGTTCCAGTTTCCTAGTTAGTTCCAGGAGGAACTGTCTCTTAAGGAGGGGGCAATGTTACGCGAGCTACTGCATTAATATGCTCACTTAGTGCCCCCAGTGAAATCCCCGTATGAGACGACTATGGCTCCTCCGCCCAATTTTCGAGAAGCATCCAGAATACGAAACATCGAGAATATCCAGTGCACCCGCCAGAACGTCGAAAGATTTCTAGAATTACGGCGTGCGTTACAGTGTTGATACCGAAGGAAAGTAATCGCGCCTCGATAAAGGGTTTATTAAGTGACTCTCATATAAATTATAATTAGTGTGTTTAGTGTATTACATAAATTATTAAATAAGGACTGAATTACATATAAATCTGTAAATATAAATTAATTGTAAATATAAATTAGAATAAACGTTACAATATGTATGCTCCCTCCATGTCCTAAGATGATATAACTTTTTTCAGTTCTTCCATTGTTTTATTCTGGTCTCCTTCTCTGGCTTTTATTAGTGTCCCGAATTTTATTTTCTGTTCAGGCGTTGTCCATATCTTTCTTTCCGTTTCTACCGGGTTTGTTTGTCTGGGCTTCTGGGTAAGCTCCGCATTGTGCTTGTGCTTGTACCAGGGTGTGTATCCTCTGTATTGTCCGTGCTTGTTGCTTTTCTCTGCATAATAGTCCTATCTGCTTCTGTTATAGCGTTCTTCTTATTTACTCGGTCTGTTGTTATCATTAATGTTTTGGTCAGTTCTTCCATTTTTGTCATTTGTGTCTTCTCCGATCTTTCTTTGTCTTTATAATGGGTAATAATGTCCGTTTTTAAATTTGAGATGTCTTTTTCCTGTACCGCTATATGTCCTATATCAGTTCCTGAATGAATCCACATAATGGTTCTGTTGTGTCTATTACCGTTTCCTTATCCCTTTTTGTGAAGCTTATTTTACCTCGTGCTTCCGGTGTTGTCCGTAATACTGCTTCGGTAATAGTTCTTCTGCAGTTCTGCGTAGTTTGCGTTATATCTAATAATAATGCTTTAATGTCCGTTCTTGACTTATTCTGACAGCCCATTGAGGCAACAGCCGCAATATAAAGCTTTAAGTATCTATCCTATAGGGAAGACTGGAAAAATGTGTGCCATGCAGGCTGAAGCGTAGCAAAGCAGAGGTAGGAGTAGGAGCTGGAATTGTAGGGCTAAAACAGAGGATAGCTATTCCAATGAGCCTATCTAAGGACGTCACACGTTTACAAGCGCAATTTACCACTGCGGAATAGGAGTTAATGCGCAGTTGCGCAGTTGCGATTTTCAGAGGTCAATTTTAAGCTAGTATGAGATTGCTCTAAACACACTAGGATAACGGGTTTATGGGATTACGGGATCGGATTACAATAGCCTGGTACCAGGTCATAAAGGCAACGAAAACGAGGATGAAATGGCCAGATAAGGCGCATCAATGTCATTCATTGGACCGGAACTTTTCTGTGGCGTCGCGAAATCGACAATAAACATGAGGGTGGTACAGAAATCTCTATGATGGAAACTGCATAAAAAATTCTACGAGAGCTTATTTCTTCTTCAATCATTTTCCTTGCCCTTCTCGATAAATTAACCAATGGTCTGTTTTAACCAAGAAGAAATAAGGTTATTATTTTGAAGAAATTGACAGAAATTCTGAATAGTGGGGGGTGTCGAGTCGGGAAAATAAGCTCTCGTACAAATTCTAAGCCAATGTGACTGCCGTTTTTTGTACTCAGTTTCGTTGTTGAATGGTTACATAAAAGAAGTCGGGCTGGAAAATAAATCAAGATTCAGGGGATCACGATAGATCTGGAAAATTCGCAGTGGAATAGGCCAATTAGCCAATTCATCAGATATAATCTGAAAAAATTTGAAATTCAGCCCATCAATTTTTGATTTCAAATCTCGCAAAATATACTTATTTGAAATAATCCAAAGACGTTGCTTTGAAATTATTTAAACTCGTCTTAGTTACGTCAACTAATTAGAGCAATATGTAATTTCAAAATTTTTAAAGGTTTAGATTTTATTAATCGTTTTCTATGTTGTATGAATATTATTCCAATTTTCATCTTATTTTATCTATTACAAAATATTTATTTATATACCAAAGATGACTTTCTAAAAATACCTTATCTAATTACAATAGATATTTAGTCTTCCTTTTATCAATTCTAAACTTGTTTAACCTATTTATCCAAGCCTTCTGCTGTCACATCTAAAACGACTCGCAGCATATCTTTACATTTCCTCGACTGTTATACTCGAGGTGAATTTTATTACAATATATAGTGTATTTCAATGAAAACTATCCACCCCACAAAATTCTGAAGGCATCACTTTTATGAAAAAATGAAAAAACACGTCAAAAGCATCGGTTAACAACGCTTGGCAACACCAGTGGTCCCAATCTCACGATAAACGAGTGATTTTAAAAGAACAGTTAATCCACGAAGTGTCGTTCCAGAAACTAGGAAAGAACAAATTAACGTGACTCGTCTTCGAATAGGTCACACCCGATTTTCCCATGAACACCAAATGTCGAAATGCGAACAATCCCGCTGTACAGTGTGTCAATGCCCGTTAACAGTCAGGCATGTATTAATAGACTGTCCAAAGTTTTCACAGAAGAGAGTGACATTTAACATCCCACCTACTATGTACCATTTGCTCGGAGAAGAATACAATATGGAAAAGTTGGTAGCTTATCTACGTGCTATTCAGTAATTCAGTTTCTGCACAAAATTTAAACGTTAATTATTAAAATGGTTTGTGTTTTTATACCTGTTGTACTACTTAGTATTTATTTATTGTTATAACTTTTGGTAGCGCTAATAACCTAAAGGGCTGATGCGCTTTATTTTCCTTAAATGAAGAAAAAATAGAAAATAAAAAAAACTGAACTCTCTTATAGGGATTTAACAAATTATAAAAAGTGATTTGACCAAATTTTTTATTTTATTGTCGCAATTTAACTTAATTAGATCTGTTCCAACGGTTCAACTTCAATTGTTTCACTTAAATAACAATAAAAAGCTGTGAAATGACATAAAAAGCAAAAACAACAATTTACACTCTATTAAATAATTATTTGCGAATGCAACAATCAAACAGGAGTGGACTAGGAGGTAAAATTAATAATTTAAAAATGTCTTTGGTTGGTAGAAAAGTTGTTTTTTATTTCGATAATACTTTATTCACTTAATGGCGTGTAAGATGAAAGAGCTGGATAATTTTTATGTGGGTTTATAGGCTTTAGAATGGGGTCACCACCATTTTGACCAGCCCGACTTTTTTGTAGTAGGTTCAAGTGTAATCAAGAACGGAACGACACCGGGGTGCTACATTTATTTTGAAAAACTTTTTTGTCTCTTAGTATTTGTTCGTAAAACGTTTGGTTTATTTGATACATCCACTTGTTCAAATGATAACTTGAAATTATTAAATGTAAATTTCCACAATAATATTTGTATTTTAATAATAATCTAGAATTCGATATTTTTGACTATGGAACAGCCCAAAAAAAAATCAAAGGACCCCTTATCGCTGCTTTAAGTGACCAACAAGCGGTTCTTTGAAATTGTTTTTGGGTTGTCCCATACACTTATGTAAGTATTTATAAATCTTTAGATCGTTCCTTCTGACTTCGTACAAACAATTTTGGATACCTTATTAAGTTTTTCTTTTTTTAATGGCTCAAATTGTTAATAAAAGTGGAAAATCAAAATTTTTAGGTTTCCCAAGGAGCATCTTCTCTAAAACCAAATGCATAAATAGTTGAGAAATTGCCACAATTTTTTTAATTATTGTTAACTGAAGTATCTAAACGGTACCTGAATTTTTTGGTTCCTTGATATTTATATTTAATGGGTTAAAATTAATTTTTTTGATTGACGAACTAAATCGTGCTGTCCTCGCGTGCTGTCATATCACCCGTTTTTAGCCATATTCACATTCAAATTAAAATTATACTTATTGTTGGTGTTGGTGTTTTTTTATAGTAAATTTCCTCCCCTTTCAGGTTGTTTTTTTATTTGGACATTTTCAGTAGTTATATGGATATTAGTGAAAAACAAAACCATCATAATTTGCGATGACGGCGGGCGGAAATTCGAAAAAATGGTACATGTTAACTAACCTAGACTATTAGTCTAGTACAGAGACAGATTCCACACTTGAACGCATTCTAGGCTGCAACAATTAGTTAAAAACTTTATCATTTATATAAATTATTCAAACGTGGAAAAATTCAATGATAAATAGGATGTTTCATAAGTTAATTGGTTAGGTTGGTACAAGTGTGAGAAAGTGTAACGTTTTTTGTCGTCGCCATATTTATGGGAAAATTAAATACTGAATTGATCCGTTAATTGCGTGTTCTCAGCGTATTAAAAGTATGCACTGTAATGAGTTTGTTAAGTTTTAACACGTTTTAATTTTTACTACTAAAATTTGTATTGTGGTAAGTAGTAACTTTATCTATAAATTTATTAATTTTATACCGGTTTTTTAAACAATGAAAAAAAAATTGAAAATGGTTAGTTAAACAGCTACATCGTTTTACAAATATGAAATTCACAATAATAGAAAACTTGACGCATGAATGTACACAATATTCTTATAAAACATCGGAGAGGCTTAATATTACTCCACAGTCTTATTGTTTATATATGAACATAATAATGTCAACAAAGTTTAATTCAATAACTTCAAAGCTCCCAAATCAGTGTTTTTTTTTTTGGTTATCACAATAATGATTAAATATTTGAGAGAATTCCTGTTTCTCGAAAACAATAGTTATTTGTTTAACTAGGCAGTTTAAATAAGCTGTTTACTGCCGCGGCTAGCATTTCATTGTCGAGGCGAAGCCGAGGCAATGAAACTAGCCAAGGCAGTAAATCTGATTCTCTGCCGTGTGAAACATATTATTTTTTCTCCGATAGTTTGTACAGTGTGTTTAGAAAAATCAAATTAAAATGAAAACTTTTTTATAACGGATTCAACTAACAGTTTTTAATATTTTTTCTAATCGTATGTTATAGGTAATAATTAAATCGTATTTTTTAATTATTATTGTCGATTAGACCTTAAATTGTATACCTACATAATAATATCTACGGAAAAATAATAAATATAATGTTAAATAGAGACAATAATAGTGTGCACAGTGAAGTTAGCCTATGTTTGTGTGACGTGGAAGTGATTGTTTGAATCCATGGGCCTGCTTAATCGCAAGATTTCAAAAAAAAAGAAGAAGAAATGATTTTTTTAATGCCATAGAATTGGGTAATACATATATATATATATATATATACAAGGACATGAATATTGGGGAAGCGGCAAAATTGTAAAATGAGTACTCTTTACACTATTTTCCAAGCTTTCGGAATATCTTTATTTCCATTCTCAAGGACAGCATTCGAGATTGTATTACAAGTTGTTTCAAATGGTAAATACATCTAATAATAATAATTTTGATTTGAATTTTTTAAAAAGTAAATGTCAAAATGATGTAAACAAAATCGTTTGCTTATAGAAAAAGAAATAGTATATAATTATAACTAACTTATATCTAAAAATATCAAGATTGGCTAGGTTCGTCTTCTTTTTTTTAATTTGTTTGATGTTATTTTAACCTCAAATGTTTGAAATAGACGAATTTGAAATTTGATGACACTCATGCTCCCCATCAATAGCCAAAAGGCAGTAATAAATATATATAGATAGATGTGCTTTGGCCAAACATATAATTGATAAAGACCATATTATGGATTTTGATTCTGTCAGTATTTTAGATATACAATCAAATACCAAAAAAAGACTTTTCTTGGAAATGGCTCACATATCTCAAGAACAAAATATCATCAATAGAAAGAGTGATCATAAAAATTTGAGTGATATTTATTACTACCTTTTGGCAGTGGTACAGGTTTATTGTAAAAAAATGCTACGTCAATTTGTTTTTAACGCTATAACTCATTAACTATTCAACTTACCGATTGCGGGTTTGGCACACGTGATCTGTTGACGGAGTACAGTAATTAAGCACAATTACAGGATATTGTCACAAAATAATCTAATAGTGTTTAATCAAACTAATGTTTATGTAAAGTTAATCATCAATAACTTTTGATCTAATCAATATTTTTCGACGCGGTTGGTTTCATATTGTTCGTTTTTAGAAGACAAAAAAAAAGTATTTAACATTTTTTCTTCATAATCAAAAGCAAAAAATATATTCACGAATGAACGAGTAATTGTACTAGAAAATAGCACAATATGGTCATTTAAACAATGTCGTGCAAGGTTTTGCATTTGCGGGTTAGTACTATTTTATTGTACGTATTTTTTGCAACCTTTAAACAAAGTTTCAAGCTGATACCAGCGATTATCGCAAAAAGGCGATTTTCGGTGTGTAATGCCTGGACTACTCTATCTAGTTCTATAACTCTTATTTTGTAAAACTTACAGATTTATTTGAAAGAGATTTGTTAATGGTGGTTAAAAGCAAGTATTTTAACATTATTTTCATATATACTTAACCATTAATAAACTAGGTAAATGACTTAATTTTTTTCAAATGAAATGCCCTAATTCTTTTTACATTTTGAGAACCGATACCCCTAACTTTTTTTTTGGAAAATTCCCATCGTCTGGGAGAAAACAACATTTTTCCGAAAACATTTGAATTTGCACATCCCTTTTTAAAAAATCGCAACTTTTTCACATTTATCCAAAGCTTTAAAATGACCAAGGGATTGACATTTTTTTAGGCTAGATTTTTATTTTGTAAAGGGTGGTCCTAAATGTAGTTTAAATTTGGAATCTTCTATTTTAGTTTTTCCCGTTTTTTCAAAATATATTATTCATCAGTGGATACCGAATTCCACCCCCTTAAATTTTCCCATTTACCCTCTTCACCTATTTTTATAATTTATTTGAAATTTAGTCAGTTTCATTTTATTGAACGTGCGCAAAATGTCTGCCATTCTTATTAAGCATCTGAGGTGTAATAAATCTGAATGTTTGTACTTTTCCCTCCTTCATAATATCTTCAAGTGTTGTAGCTGGCGTTTGATCAACAAGATTCCCAACTTAACCCCACTTGTGAAAAATCAGGTTTTCCTAAGTCCTGTGATCGTGTTGGCCATTTTTCCTGACGATCTATCTATTAGAAAACTGTCCCACTTGGAAAAATTACAATTTTGAAGCGTAAAATTTATTTGTATAGAATAAAAATTTCAAACTAAGACTAAAAAAATGTTGAGTTGTTTTTTCTTCGTATATTGGTAGTTTTAAAGCTTTAGCTTTGAAAAAGTTGCAATTTTTTATAAAGAGATATGAAAATTCAAATATTTTTGGAAAAAGGTTGTTTTCCAAGTTTACAAAATATTTTCTTAAACAATCTTATCGAAATTAAATACACCTAAAATAAACATAAAAGGGTATGTCATGCGCCCGGAAATACATTTTTTGAACTTATGAACTTTCATAACTGGCCTTGAAAATGTCTCCACTTACCCTAAAAATTACACTATTTACGTATAGTTATGTAGGATATATGTAAATTTACTCCCATGTAAAGAAGGGTCAAAAGTTATATGTAAAGTGGGTGCCAACAATTGTATTTATTTAAAAATACACTTGAAAATTCGGTCAGGGCAAACAAATTATAATAAAAAAGCTATGACATACTTTAAATTCGTTGAATTATTTGAAAATGTATAACGACAAATTATCAACTACTTATTAAATAAATTTACATATGGTATGTTGTTTCACAAGGGCAGAAAATGATCGTTAGCAGCCCGAGACTATTAGCTGAACGAGCGAGCGTAGCGAAGCGAGAGCAGCTGATAGCTAAAAGGGCTGCTATAGCGTTTCCTGTATGTATATTTTAGAAAAAAGATTTACTTTTTGTAACGTAATCGACC
This sequence comes from Lochmaea crataegi, assembly GCA_947563755.1. Taxonomy (NCBI): domain Eukaryota; kingdom Metazoa; phylum Arthropoda; class Insecta; order Coleoptera; family Chrysomelidae; genus Lochmaea; species Lochmaea crataegi. The sequence continues at coordinate 41,121,378 of OX387425.1, read as the reverse complement.
GTTTCAAATTCTTTCGAGATTTTCAATAAAAATGTGAATTTTATAAAAAGAGTCGACATACGTTGGTAGTTCGCGTAGGTTTTGCCGTATTTCAATCAAAATATTCATAAGCAAAATAGCGCGATTTCACCAGTTTCATTATTAAAAGTAAAAATTGTTCATCTTTGGGTATTTCAACATTTATCTTCATGTTGAAAACGTTTTTTGGCGTTATTCGGCAGATGTAGTAATCGTCGAACACAGATTGGGCCTAACAGCGCACTGCTCCTTGAATGGGAACCTCAAAAAGTTCAAATTAGTGGAGCAGGAAGAATGAAGATATTGTAGAATGGAAGAGGAAACCTCCTTTCACATACTTGCGAAATGCACAGCAATACAGAATCTTAGGGCACAAAACCTAGAAGACTACTGGGTAGAAGAGGGACAACTAAACTGAACCCCGAGGTTATACTAAAATTAGAATTAGTACCAACTGTTATATCTTGAATTGTTCCTTCATTCGGATTAATTTTAACTTTTTTGAATATTTTTGCAGTAATGTATTTTTTGGTGGTTGGTTCATAAGTATGCCAGAATTTTTCAACAAAATTATCATTCTATTGCGATAAATGTCCGTCAAAGGGATAGGGTGTTTATTTGGCACTTCTAAATTGGGCAAAAAAGTTTTAAAGGCTGTCTTGGCTTAATTTGTGTATGCAAATCTATTAATTATCGAAAAGCTTTTCCGTATCTTAGAAAATTTCGTTGATATGAAACTATAAACAATAATAAATAATTTGAAATATTTTTATGGACACAAAATCGTCGTCATCTGTCATTGAAGTTTCATACAACGGCACCCATCAAGACGGTGGAACGGCTGAACTAATGCAGAAAGTTGTTCGTTTCCAAAAACTTTTATGCAACAAATCTCAAAAAATACAATGATTTGAGATTTCATATTTTCAGAATGGAATTTTCTAGGCTTTCTTTTGGGGATCAGATCTTGGCGTTCAAATTGGTGACAAAAATTGTCAAAACTGTCAAAAACACACCATCACTTAATGTCTAATATCGTTTTTATAATAATATAAAACTTAACCAAAATACCTGATCCCCAAGACAAAGGTCCAAGTTATATTGTGTTAAAATTTCAACACTTAATTTTACTGCGTTCTTTAGATTTGTTGTTTACAAAATGACCTAAATTTTGTTACAAGTCAGGGGTGCCAACTGTTTTGAGCTGTCTAATTTGTGAGGCCGCTCTTAAAAATATCAAACCACTTCTGATCTGATAAATTGGGCAAGCTCACAGCACATAGGCATCCTCCTGGAAGTCTCTTTCTGTACTCAACCAGCCTATGGTTTTACGAGGGTTGTCTTTCTAGTGTTGCATATAACAACAGAGTTGGCGCTTGTAAACAAATATAAAATGTCAAAATTAACTGTCATGTTCAGTAAACTTAACGCCAAAGTTTCAGACCGCTTCGTTCAAAGCAGTAGCTAAACTGATTTTTTAAAGTTGATGAGTCACTCGAAAAATGGAATTAAGCCGAGAAAATCTTCGCGAAATAATTTTTTACAATTTTCGAAGACAGTTGTCTCTCTTGGCGGAGCAGGCAGGCTCAAAAAGTTTAGTGCTGCTGCCTTCCTAGCCAGCGCATCTGATGCGCGGTTACCTTTAGACTTACCATGGCTTTTGGTCCAATGAAGTGCGACCACATTCTTGTTTGTCGCCTCAATCAAGACATGGTGACATTCTAGTACTGACCCTGATATGATTACGTGGTCTCTTCCGGGCTAGTAGTGCTTGTTTGCATCTCTACGCACACAATTTTTCCCGAGATGCTTCTACCGAAAATCTCTTTTATAGCTACGTAGATGCCATTTAGTTCAGTTTCAAATACGTTGGAATATTCCGCATGCAGAACCATCAGTATAGATGTTGATAGTACCTGCCTCTGGCCTTTCTCTTATCGAGTTTATACTTATTTTGTAGGGCTTATTAATAATAAATCGTAGAGTAATAGAGTCGATCTTTGCCTGTAGCATTGGGATCGAAGTCATAGATTCCAAACTACTCATCCATATTATTAATAAATTCTGACAAATCTACACACATTTATCTGTCACTACCAGGTTTGTAACGAGTAAGTGCCTCGGCAACATTATGCGATGAAAGTTGAAATGCCATTCTAATATGTTGTCGTCGACTACCCTCACAATCCAACAGATTTTGAATTATTTTCCAGCAGGGATTAATGTCGTTATTAGCCGACCCGATTAATTTATGAAGAGGCTCCTTTGTTTTCCTTTTTTTTTCTAACTCAAAAATAAAAGCCTGCATCCAAAAGCTGGCTGGAATCCAACTAGAGGCGGAATCAACCAACTAGTAGCGTTGCTGACGGAAAAATGGTGTGGAATGGGTTCGAATTTTGTCTAATGATACGCTTATGAGGATAGACCATTATATTTGTATGTATATAATCGTTGCAAGCACATTCCAGCAGAGATTTTTCTCACCTTCAGAATAAGCTTCCTCTAGTTTGATCCCAAAATATATACGCGAATGCAGAATGTCAGAATACTATCTGGGTAATTAGGTATTCTTCTGATGGGTATACGAATGACTATAAAATAATAATCAAATAAAAAAAGGATGTTCATTCAATTTACACACGGGTAAAACAGTATAAACATAAATAGGTATTTATATGTTACCTGCCAGGACCGAGTTTACCAGCACTAATTATTTTAAATAAATAATGTTTATAAAAAAAAATTTCTCGTTTTATCTTATTGTATGATCTGACCTAGACAGTAACAAAATTAGTGAACAGAGGTTACAAATTCAGGAAACTACGTCGTTGAAAATATTATAACAAGTACGAGATATTAAAGCTTTGCGGTTGATAAACTTGCCAAGTTCAAGGCTGTTTATATAGATTTATTCGAGTGTCTGTATTTTGGCAAAATGTAATGTTTTATCTCAGTTACCTTCAATTCAAAAATAACCGCATATACCAGGCTACATTCATAATTATAAGAGCAGTCACGTTTTGTACGATCGTTCTGGAATATAAAGCGTATCTACATTTTGGTTTACGTTTTTTTAACATCCTCTATTTAGGTACTATCAATGCCACAAAAACAATAAATAAATAACATCCCAGTGATTTTACTTATGCCTAATAATTTTAAAATGCCTGTCTACCGTTATACAATGTTTTGATTTGATAAAGTTTAATTTTGATCTTACAGCTAGGTACCACTAGAGAAAGTAAACGTTATCTTTTTGCCTTACCTTTTTCGTCCAGATTTGTATGACGTCACGAGACTGATAAGCTTTGATGTGGTACGTCGCGAACGCGAACGCGAACCACGACTTGTCGGTATATTGACGGAACATCAACTGGTGTAGGAATTCTTACTGAATGAGCATAGAACATATAGATCTATTCTTTTCAGCATTTCCATAATTTTTTAACAGATAATGTATCAGATTGTTATTTTGGTCTTTTTCAAACAAAACATAGGAAAACACAAAAAATTTTCCTAACCTGACATCTCCTAAAAGACGGAGCAATAAACCAGTCAATGCTGAATTTCGGTAACATGAGGAAAAGTAATCGTGGCAAAGGATCATTTATACCAGGGCTGTACAACATGAAGCACGCGGGCCGAGATTACCCTTTTTGCGGCACGGCCTTTTAATGTATAAATTATCCTCAAATACGAAATATTTATGTTTTCCAATATTCAAAACTTTCATATAACATGGGACTTCAGAACTTCACTATAATTCGTGACAATTTTCGAATACAAATAGTTACAGAAATTAATTAAATAAAGGTTTATAAAAATATTAAAATTGGAAATAGCTCGAGGGGTTGATGGTATACGTTTTAAAAAGGTGTTAATACTGTACTGCACATTTTCAACTTGATAATTAAAAACAAACATTTACCAGGAACTTTGGAAATCATGCAGTAAATTTAAAATAAAAATTAATGGTATAAATTATTTATTGCAAGTTGTATGTTTGTCAGCAAATCTGTTAGCAGCATGGTTTTATGACCCAGAAATATATAATAACTAGTTTATTTATTGCTAGAAACCGTGTATTTCAAACTGGTGAAAAAAGTCTTGATTATACATTATTTATAGACTTTTCGTAAGTTTTGGACAAGTAAATTGTGATATTATATTAAAAAAAAGTATATTATGTAACTAAATACAAAATATTTGATAAACAATGCTGTTAAATGTACCACGTTAGGGGCTAGTGACTACGTCCAGGCTACAATAGAAAAATAATAGAAATACATATCTTAGATTTATTTATTATTCGAGGAATAAATATTAGTTGCCGTCGACCAGATTGTATACAGGCTCTGCTCCTGCTCCTAGATTTTTTTTCATCTGGCTCAACCATTATATCATTTGAATTGATATGGTTAGATATAAAGAACCACGTCGGGGACTATTGACTACGTCCAGGATCCAATTTTCCTGACAGAATTGTAATATTTCTGTCAGTTTGTCTCGCTATCAGTCGCAGACTGGTACACTCTGATCGCAAGACATGGAAGAGCGTACCTGGCAGTATATGGAGAAGGAACTATTTTACCGATACCGGACCTACTCTGCACGCCGGGTTCTCAGTCGCCGGACATAAACTATTTCCTGTTCAAAAAGCTGGAAGCGGTGCCAATCCATATATTTTGTACTATATATACCGCACACCATCGGATATTTTTCGTATCCCGTAATTTTTGAGTGAACACGGGTCAGCGTAGGACGCTCACGATTCAGGATTAGTACGTACAATATAAGGTCAGTTCCAACAGCAATCAGAAACTGTCAGAAACGATCAGAGAATAACTGGTCACAGCAAACAACGAGTTTACTCTCGCGTAATTCCTATCACTGATTGCAGTGGACGACTATTCTCTGATCGTTTCTGACAGTTTCTTATTGCGGTTGGAACATACCTATAATAGACACTTAAGGCAATGATTAATACGTAAACGTAAACGCAGCATTTGACAAGAACGCGTGCGCAGTAAGTACTTCTCGGACGTATTGAGATACATTTAACGTAAACTTAGGATTTATTGAGCCGAGTTGGACACGTCACTTCACTTGTTTATTTTTACTATAAGTGTACTGTTGCCCAAGTCCTCCTCATCATTAAGAATGTGTAAAACCAAGGCCTCATCCATATCATCATCATTTTCTTCATCTATTAACGCTCCAAAATCCAAAATTGCTAACATATTTTACTTAAAATACAGAAAAAACTTTACAAAAGAATAAAAACTCACGCACAAAATACAGAAAATTGGATTAAAATGTAAACAAACGACAAACCCGGCGTCAATTGCCTTAACTCTTTTTAAGATGCAATGAAATACGTAAACGTAGTGTCTATTCGTCGTGTCAATACGTTTAGGTGTATGTGCCGCTTCAAGTTTCGAACACATATCTAGAGTTAGAATATTGTATTTATAATAAGCGAAATGAAAGATTCCATTGCGCAAGTAAAACTGGCAAATCTTTTGGTATTAAGCGAGTGCGAGTGCAAGTGCACCCAATAGCCTCATTTCATTTTACGCCCAAAAGAATACCAGTAAAAGTAGGTTGTCGTCCATTTTGTTCCCGCAAACTACAATATATGCACTATCTGCCTACACGTTGCGAACTAGTCATGGGTAACACTGTAAATTTTCGTGTGTTGATACAATAACACCGACACTGTTTCCTGTATCAACAATCAACAGTGTGTCAGCACAATTGTGTCATGACATAATATACAAATTGTTTCACATGCACAGCTAAGGTTTCGGGCTCATAGCTTCATACATCAAAATCACATATTATGCAACTTGTGTGGGCTGCTAGTACACCGATATTACATTACATACAGATACATTCAAACACAAACGGAACAGGGATTTAATGTATTGTCCGATCTAAATAGTCCACCAACAAAACATTTCTATAAGTTCACTTCAATGAATATCAAGTATTGATCTGGACAGCTGGATTCAGACCAATGTAAGAAGCCCCGCCCATTCTCCTTCCAAAATTTGTTAGTTATGTGCGAACTGCGATTTAGTATTGAATAATTATTTGATGGGGTAGTAAACGTCGCTACATATTGAAACAATATGCTTACGTTTTATATTGTTAAAATCGAAAATTAATTGTTAAATTATCTTTAACAAATAATGTTTCGAGTTAAGATAATATGTTTTGATTTCTTTTGGCAATAACGGCTTTCAAAATAAAAATAAATTCGAAAATAAAACAAAATAAGATTCTTTAAATTGTACTCTACCTACCGACTGCTGTTTACTGACTGCTAATTAAGGACCGCCCATAGTTGAGAATACTGAGTGGTGGGAATTGTACGATATGTTATAGGTGTCCAAATAAACGATTGTAATAATCGTGTTTTTAATCTGTTGAAGCTGGATGTTGGTCGACTAGTTCAAAAACAGTTCTGATACAATGCTTAAAATCCCTATGTTCCGTTTGTGTTTGAATGTATCTGTATATGTTGGATTATGACTGTAGTACCAGTACAAATGTTTATTTTTTATGAGTAAGACAAATAAAAACACTTCAAAATTGTATTTGCGACTGTTTGGTCTGTCTTATTTTATCCCACAGTCACACAAATTCTATCCTATTGAGACAGTTCGTATAACTGCCCTGATTTTCCACTGCTCCATGATACTGCGTGCCGCCATCTGTGAGAAAAGTAACTAGTTTGTCAGTGTCATCATTGGACACTGTCAGGTTTCAACGCCCATGACACACAGAAAGGTGTCAGCACAAACGTGACATTCAACACAGTGTTACACATGACTATTGCGAAATGATCTGGAGAGAAATTTCTGGAAGTCTGCATCGTGTACCGACGTATTTTCAGGCACAGTCAAAAATTTTCTGATCAGAATAGAGTTAAAAAAATTAAAATCATAAAGGAATAGTGAGAAAAATATTTGCTTATGATAGAAAAGTAAAAGAAATTAATCACAGTGGATATTATTTATCATCTTACTCCAAATTATATTACTGCAGATTCTATTTTACGGTCCGACAAAGAAATTGAGAATAAACTACGACGATTTAGGCTGTTAACTATCAAAAATTAGATAAAATATATTGAAGCAATATTCTGTTTGTTATTTAATTTCACCTATACTTCACTATAGGAATAGCAAGTAATAGGGTGATAGTTGAATGTAGAGACGTGTTAACATTCGAGGTGAACGAGTACCAGACGTACGGTCGAGGATGGTCGCTTGCCGAGGATGCGTTTTGTACATTGTTTTTCCGCTTACGGTCCAAATTTTTTAAAATTTGTACAAAATAATTATTGTTTTCCCACTCGTCATTATACAGTGTGGAACAGCCAAATGGAATAAATTCGATAACGAATAAATGAGGGCGTGTTGGGAAAAACGCTTGGACACGTCGATTTGTATTTTTAAATGAGCATTATTTTCAAAAAAAAAATTATATAGGGTGTGTCATGTGACAGTGGCCAATACCAACTTTCTTATTTTAAATGCAACCCCCTGTATACTATTTATTTCTGTATTCTTCAGAAAATTATAGACAGAATTCATGTACAATGTCCTATACCTATCTTCAACTGTTTCGGAAATATTAAGTGTTTTCAGATTTATTACAAAAATTAACATTAAAAAATGAAAATGATTTTATTTCACAAATTCGCTACATTACACTAAAAACCTAATAAGTTATTTCTTAATAATGTAAAAAAAACATTAATGTTAATGTAGGAAATGTTCAAAATGCTCGCCACGAACGTCTTGGCAACATGCTAATCTGGTATAGAAATGTCTTCTAACGTTACTCAACATCTCAGGCGTGATTGATCTAATCGCAAGCGTGATAAGTCTTTTTAAGTCATCTAAGTTGAGGTGTTTAGTTTTGTATACAATACTTTTGACATATCCCCACAGAAAGAAGTCTAATGGCATTAGATCAGGAGATCGTGCTGGCCATTCTATCGATCCGCGCCTCCCTATCCACCGATTTGGGAAAAATTGGTTCAGGTACTGCCGGACATTGATTTGGTAATGGGGCGGTGCTCCATCTTGCTGGAACCATATTATATTGGCAGGAACTTGTGGGTTTGCTGGATCGGGATATAAATTTGTCAAAGTTGGCACGACATTATTTTGGAGCAGTTCTAAATATTTATTTCCATTCAAGTTGCCATCAATGAAAAAGGGACCTACGATATGATTTCCAACAATTCCTGCCCAAACATTAACTTTTTCAGGATATTCTTCTCTCATCCTGTGAGGATTCTCATTAGACCAATAGCGGCAATTTTGACGATTAACATTTATCATTTTATAGGGATGCATTTTACTTTCCTTTAATATTAGAAAAATTCATGTGTGGCTAACGTTGAAAAGTGGGGCTGCTTTTCGACCAGAATTATGTGGGTTTTCTTGAAACTCAAGCATAATATCCAATTTCGTATCATCACTTACTGCATTGGCAGCTACTTTTTTTATCTGTCTTACATGTCCAAGCTCGCGAAACTGCTTTTCTATTTTTCCAATTGTTCCTTGAGATATAGGCGGCAAATTTGGAAATGTTTCGTGAAATAAGCGAGATACTTCCATTTGTGTCCGTGTGTTATCTCCATAACCAATCATTTGTAGAATGGTTTTTTTGTGCATTTCTGTTAAATGAACCATTTTTCTGATATTATTACGTACCGTTAACGAAATTCAAACGACAATAACCTGACACTGACCACTACTGTCATGCAGGCAGACAACAAGTTGGTAAGGCTATGAGTTTTATACGAAAATAAACAAAACTGTTTTTGTATTTTTTTTATTTCATATCAGTAAAAAGGAACGCAGGAATGGTTTTTGCTTACTTTCTCAATATCAAGAGCGAAATGGGAAATAAGTATTGAGTGTAATGTAGCGAATTTGTGAAATGAAACAATTTAATATTTTAATATTTCCGAAACAGTTGAAGATAGGTATAGGTATACATTGTACATGAATTATGCCTAGAATTTTCTGAAGAATCCAAAAATGAATAATATACAGGGGGTTGCATTTAAAATAAGAAAGTTGGTATTGGCCACTGTCACATGACACCCCCTATATAATTTTTTTTTTGAAAAAAATGCGCATTTAAAAATACAAATCGACGTGCCCAAGCGTTTTTCCCAACACGCCCTCATTTATTCTTTATCGAATTTATTCCATTTGTCTGTTCCACACTGTATACATAGAGGCTTCGTTGCAACATATACAACAGTCATTTTAAATTTTATGCACTAAAAAAGTTCGAAATTTATTTCAACTTTTTAAAACGAGATCTCGTTCGCCTTGATAAATTTTTGAAGATCATAGATAAACAAATTTGTTTTTTCTGCTAAAATCTCGCTACCAATAATTGCTCGGAGATCAATGGAAACTTGACAAAATTTTCAATTAGCAAAAATGTGCTATAATCCATAGGTATATGTTGCATGAAAAAGTCTATCGTGAATAAAACTATTTTTTCTTTATCACAAACGGCTACTAAAATGAATTAAATGTGCGGAAATCATCAAATTACTTCAAGCAGCTGTAAACGCTCTGTTATTGCTTGTGACGTCAAACCGTAACAAAAATCTCAATCCAGCGCCCATGCGATTATAGGCCTCCCTTTGAAAAAACCATTATTGTTAGAGCCAGTTAACTATTTTAGGTAATTTACGTACACCCTGTATGCGAATAGAAAGCAGAATATTTCTAAGAAAGAGTGTGGGGCCTGCAATACATGTGTCAGCATTGAAGCCCTTATTCTTATCTTAATTTATGACGCCACTTTTAGGATCTATTGACCGATTGTATACAGATGTTTTTGAGGTTTTACTTTAATTAAGTTAGTATCGCTAAGAATTTTGAAAGGAATAGAGGTATTTTTATCGTTCGTGTTATACGAAAAGTTCGGACCTCTCTTATTATTCAAGTACTATTAAAATCTATTTGTTTATTTCATGTTTAAGTATTTCGTATAGTTTTGTATATATAAATTGTCTCAACTCATTTGAAAGAAGGTAGTATTAAAGGCTGTTTCCAAAAAATCTGAATACGGCCTTTTATTTTCGAACCGTCGTAGTTAGCTAAAACGGGTAGTTTCAGTGAACGCGACATTTAGTGGCTACCGTGACAGGACTTGCGCTGCCTTTTTAAGAAAGACAATTTTAAATTATATATACAGGGTACTTGAATAACAGCGATATTCGATCAGATTTGTGCGGAAACCAGAGCAGTTTAAAGTGTTTGATTCGAAGAAGAATTTTAGTTTTTAACAGTTCTTCTCAGTTTATTAGTGATGGATCAAAGAAAGAAACATCGTAAAGTGCTTCGTGCCTCATTTACGAAGGTAGCTAACGAGGTAGAAGGTTTGCTGTCTGATCCAGAGGCGGAGCAACGATTGGTACAAGTTTCTATGAACATCCTGCAGCAAAAGTTAGATGACCTTAAGCTGGTAGATAGCGAAATTATAACTTCCTTTTGGAAAAAGATGCTACTGAAGGTGATCTGTTGGCAGAGATGGAAGGTTGCGACAGTTATGGACGCAAGGCTAATGGTTTATTCATACGCTGTAATGAATTTTTACAGCCAGTAGCAGTCGAGGTGAGGTCTATTGTTTCCGAATTCAGTAACAACATTGAACAAGGTAAGCGTAAATTTAAGTTACCTGTGTTAGATTAAAGACTGGTTGCCATTTTGGTCTCAATTTAAAAAAGTTCATGAAGACCTGGATATAGCCTTAAGCGACAAGGTCGAATATTTAATTCAGGCTACCGTACCAGGCACCAGAGCTAGGCAACTAGTGGACATTTATCCCGCGACCGGTGATAATTATTTAAACATCGTAGAGTGTTTAAAAACGCGATTTGGTAGAGATTTTGGATCGAGTTCGCGATGCTGCGCCATTTGAAGTAATCGGCGTGGATCTCACTGGTCCACTGTTTCTTAAAGACGGAGGCAAAGTGTGGATTTGCATTTTCACTTGTGCAGTTTTCCGGGCTGTGCATTTTGAACTTTGTACGTCGGTATCAATAGCCAGTTTCATTCAAGCGTTGCGACGTTTTATTGCCAGACGCGGCCGACCAAAAACTATTTATAGTGACAACGGGACAAATTTTGTCGGAACCAAAAACGCGTTTACTCGTTTAGACTTTGATAAAATTTCCGAGTACAGTGCAGTGGAACGCATTACGTGGCGTTTTAACCCGCCAACGGGTTCGTGGTGGGGCGGATTTTGGGAAAGACTTATCGGGATCCTTAAACCATTATTAAGAAAGGTATTGGGACGTGCTTCTCTCAATCACGAGGACTTGTATACGCTGGTTTGTGATTGCGAATCCATTATAAATTCGCGGCCTATCACTTACACATCAAGTGATTCCAACGAACTGATTCCATTGACCCCAGCGATGTTTCTACGAGACCTGAATGAAAGTGGTGTGCCTGACCTGGATAAAATTGACAGAAAAACCTTTTGTAGGAAAATGGTGCACAAACAAAAATTAAGAGAGGATCTTAGGAAAAGATTCCGTGCGGAATATTTGGGCCAACTGAATTTATCACAAAAGCGCCATGTTGGCCGGCAGATAACGGTGGGAGAAGTTGTTCTCATAGGAAATGACCAGAGCAAGCGATTAGATTGGCCAATGGGGCGAGTCACCGAACTAATTCCTGGAAAAGACAAAAGAGTTCGCCTTGTCAAGGTAACAACAGCCAGGGGGCAGTATCTACGCCCGATACAACGTATTTTTCCGTTGGAATGTATTGAGGCGGAAATTGTTGGCCCAGCCATAATTGAATCAGCCGTTCGAGAACAGCACAAGCCGACACCGGGTGCAACGAGTGGAGGTGAGAGTGCGGTAGTGCCATCGGAGGAAAGTTCCGCGGTACCGGGAGTGATAAAAAGCAGAGTACCCGACGAGAAAGTTGTAGTGTCGCGGAGTGGGCGAAAAATAAAATCGTCAAAGAGATTCCCGAATTTGGATTAAAAAATAACAATGTAACTATTTTTTCTTCTAGTTTGGTTTGTTTGTAACTGTTTTAACAATGTATCTATAATGTATCTATTTTTTTCTAGTTTGGTTTGTTTGTAACTGTTTTTATTTTATTGAACTGGCTCTGAAAATTCATGTGAGTCCCTTGTTAATATCTGGAACGGGCCTCAGGTGGGAGGATGTTAGAGCCAGTTAACTATTTTAGGTAATTTACGTACACCCTGTATGCGAATAGAAAGCAGTTCATTTACTTTGTAGAATATTTCTAAGAAAGAGTGTGGGGCTTGCAATACATGTGTCAGCATTGAAGCCCTTATTCTTATCTTAATTTATGACGCCACTTTTACTATTGACCGAGAGGCTGACAGTGTACATTTTAATATTTTGTGGTTTTCTATTTGTATACAGATGTTTTTGAGGTTTTACTTTAATTAAGTTAGTATCGCTAAGAATTTTGAAAGGAATAGAGGTATTTTTATCGTTCGTGTTATACGAAAAGTTCGGACCTCTCTTATTATTCAAGTACTATTAAAATCTATTTGTTTATTTCATGTTTAAGTATTTCGTATAGTTTTGTATATATAAATTGTCTCAACTCATTTGAAAGAAGGTAGTATTAAAGGCTATTTCCAAAAAATCTGAATACGGCCTTTTATTTTCCAACCGTCGTAGTTAGCTAAAACGGGTAGTTTCAGTGAACGCGACAATTATACTTGCTTGTCTACGTGTTTCTTTGAATTGGTGCTTAATTGTGACTAATTAGACCTTGTGAAGTTTTGTTGCAATCCGATAATCTGGCTTTTTTTTGATATGTTTGTATTGATGAAAATATTTTTTTATAAAACTAGTTTGAAGTGTCGCTTACTTTTGTGACCGACAAACAAAATGCATGAACCACATAATACTTTTTATACCATTTTAAAATGATTTTTTGGCGGCTCATATTTATCATTAATTGTTTTTGGTTGGCTCTAGTGTTGTTCGGGGGTGTCCCAATCTGAGAGATAAGGACTAACCTATACAAAAATCTTTATTTGCTGCTACTTATCATTTTCAAATAGGCTATAGTAAAACTATTATATTTGTCAACGATGGCTTATGGAATTTGATGTTATTAACATTCTATTGAGTATTATTTATGGTGATCTAGTCAAATGTTATTTCTTTAATGTGATGTCCGCCAAAGTACGTCGAGAAAGAAGGCGAAAGTAGTAAACTACTATTCAGGTCAACGTAGTAAAATGAATACCAGTTTTGTAAAAATACAATGGAATAATAGAAATACATATCTTATATTTATTTACTATTCGAGGAATAAATTTAAGTTGCCTTCGACCAGATTGAATACAGGCTCTGCTCCTGCTCCAAGACATTTTTTTTCCACCTGGCTCAACCATTATATCACTTGAAATGATATGGCTAGAAAAAAGTTTAGCTTCTTTCGGAATTATCTATTTCCCAATGATATTTTTTCATCGCTGAAGTTGATTTGCATCTCGAGTAATCCAAATTTTACTTAAATTAACACCAACCAAACATAACTTATTGTATTCTTATTAAAATGGATGAATTGTATTTATATATCAAATGATACGACACTAGTAGTTTCAGAACTGTAACTATTCAGAACTTGTTGCTTTCCTGTAAAACGATGTATTGTAAACACCACTACTTAAGTATACATTTTTTTTGCATACTACACAACGACTCACCATTTTGTAAATATAATTTAACGAATAAATAAAGTATTCTTAATTGATTTACATTCAAATTTCTTCACGATATCTACCACAGTTGAACACAACATCCATAAAAGATTCGGTAAAAATCCAATCAACAAACGTAAACATTCAATATAAGCGGTGTTGTCACATTTACTGAAATATGCTGAATTACAGAAACCTTCAGATTGACAACCTGTTTATAAGCATTCACTCATGTATAAAAATGAAGTTATGTATATTATCAAATCGCTTTTTATACATTTATATCAATTGTATAATAAGTAGGTATTAAACATCTATTGAGAAAAACCACAAAAAAATTGATGTCATTAGGAGATTATTACTTTTAAATAATACCACATGGCAACATCTGAAGATTCCAACAAAATAAATAAATTTTGACATTGTTCATGTTGGCATCAGATGATACGTCTCTTTACTCTTCTAGTATGTTCATTGTTCAGAGAATGGACTAGACAATTTTAGAGAACACTTTTGTTAAATTAATTCAATTCAATAACAATATGTTTCAATAATTAAATAAGATTTTTTTGTGTACGAGTATATAGTGTCCTATTTTCCGATAACACACCTGATTTCAACTATCACACATTCCATCCAAATTTGTTATATTTTAAAAGATACGCTATTTACAAGGAAACGTAGTAGAAATACGGTTTTAAAACATTTTTAGCATTTCAATTCATTAATACCCGACAAGACACCAGACAGAGAGATCGAGTAAACAAAATGAGTTTTCATATAAAATTTGAAGTTAAATGAATAAAAAATTGCTGTTTACGCTTCGTCCGAGGTCGACAAATATTTCATGTCATTTTCAAGGTCAGAGAATGAATAAAAATATGATTTTCAATGACTTATTCAAAAATTACGGACCAGGTAACAAGGTTTTAGATCATAAGCGTATTTAAAGTTTTTTTCCATTAGGGTTTATTTAAATATACTTTTCCTAATAAAAATATGAATAAATAAAATAAAATTGAAAGATATAATTTTATACACAATTCAAAGGTACAACACTGCTCAGGAAACTATTCAAAATAATATTTTCTTTTTCCTTCAAAAATAAATAGTATACATTTTTGATAAATTATCGACATAAAAAAATATTTGTCTGTCAAATGTCAGAAAAGTGTAACTATCCCTAAAGTATCAAGAACTAAACTGTTCCAAAGTTAATATAATCATAAAACATTGATTTCAAAACATACTGTTTCGCTCCTTTTATTCTAGCTCTCTGTAGGGCCCCTCGTATAATTAAAGTTAACGCAGGTTATTAATGAAATACTAGAGTCAGCTTTTTCTTATAAAATACTTTTATAATATTGGATAGATGTGCAGCATAAATATATTTAGTTTTGATATTGATGATATTACATGACATATTATCATGAGAAGCGAATTAATGTTAACTTGAACTCCAATAAGGTCATATGCCTGGTCGGAGTTTAAGTATAAATGTATATTGTATGTGAAAATATTATGAAGATTATAATATACAGGTTACTTTTAATAAAAGAAGTAGTTAGTATGTTTGTTGTGATGCAGCCAAATTCAGTAGGTACTTCAAGAAGGGGAAGGTTAAATTATCCAATTAATGATTTGTTTTAAGAAGGGGAAAGCAAAATAATAGTTTCATTCACCATATCAGGCCAAAAAGTGATGGTTGAAATGGTGACAAACAATCTTTTTTTGGATTTCTCTCTGGAAATTCTGAATTTACCTTTAATTTTTAGACGGATACTCTTCAAAATGGGTGAGTACCTACTATTGATTTTTTGAAAAATCTGTTAAGCACTCGTGGTTCCGTAGAGTTCACCAATTATTTATATTTTAATAATTTTACTATTATTATTATTTTATTATTATTTAGAAATAAAATTTAAATTTAAAAAAAATTTCCCAACGGGGAATCGAACTCTGATCTACCGCGTGAGAGTCTGGGATACTTACCACTGGACTACCGATGAATATACTAATCATCTATCTATAACGTCAAATGTATTTCGTAAAAACTGACGTTTGTCAGGAGTACCCTTAAATATTCAATTTATTCTGTTTCTATACGTTATACGTCTCCTTTGCGACAAAGCGAATATCTGGTGGAAAATTATTTATTGATTCATCACTGGAATCACTCATTTTTACTAATATTTTTCTTAAAAACTATAGAAATATTTTGACAAGTTATTTTGACGTTTCTATGAAATTGAAAAAAGATTAGTTGGAGGGCACTAAACGCAAATGCTGATTGGTGGATTTCATATACGTTCTAGGATGTATATGAAATCATATCCGTTCAGTTAACCGGAATGCCCTACATTTACATTCTGTAAATTGTGCAGAAAATGGATAATATACATGTGGGTGTAGAAAACATATTTTAAACGACAACCATAATGAAAAATAATCCTGTTTTTAAATGAGCACCAAACAGAAAACGATCTAACAATGAAAAACTACGAAACTCAAGACGAAAAATGCACGTTGCTTACTATCAACAGTGTCACTATCCCCTTCGTATACTTCGTATATTTGACTGCCATTAATTCAATACATTTTTTCCTGCTGTTCTAATCTGTTTGGAGAGTTGCAAATGTTTCCGATAAAATATATCCTTCAGAAAAACATAATATTTACATTTCGTTTTAAATAACTTACTACCATTCTCTTACACAACATACCGGAAATAAGACTTGCCTTGTGGTAAGAGGGAATCGCGGTAACCCGAACTTAGATACATACATCATTTTAAAATGACTAAGGCGCCGTTCTCGTATCTATCAATTTTACCTTATTCACTTCTTCTTGTCGCTTTCGGGGCCTGTAGCGTCTAGATCGACCTTGGAGCCATGACCTGATTTCCGTTTCCCGGATTCCGACGCCCTGGATTCGGATGGCGGGGATAAAACTAGCTCCGTACTTCGTCTAAATGCCGTATACATAGTTTTTTACTTGTTACTTTAACTACTGAAACTTTTATTTGGAAGTAATTATTTGTTATACTTTACCAAGAAATACCATTTATCTAAACATCTTTAGAAAAGTGTTATTATGATGAAAGTACAGGGTTTCTCATTATATTTTGACCCCCACTTATTTTCATTAATTTAGGGAATACAAAAAAAAGTTTTAAATAAAAGTTGTATTATTTTATTTGTACCGTCCAAAAATGTAGCAACAGACTGAATTTTGTATAAAGGGAGTGCCCAATAAAATGCATCTTCAATATTTCAAATGGGACACCCTGTATTTTTCTATAGTTTTGAGTAGCCCTACATTTCCTGATTACAAATATATAACATTGTGTAGCATTAGTTTTGTTCTATAATGGCGTATGGTACTACTATAAGATAAGAAATAAATTCCACATATAGTCCAAAAACAACTTATATATTTAGGAAGTCAACAAAATTGATGACTTAAGATACAATACTACATTTAAGATTACAATAGATGCTCAAAGTGTCCTCCTTTGTTATCAATACACAAGATGTATCTTCGTTTCAAATTTTCTGATGCGTCAGATATTGTGTTATTATGACCATTTAAATTTTCAAGTTCCGCGCGAACTTTTGCCGTGATAGTGTTAATATTTGTATTTGAATCAGAGTACACTTTTTTTAAAAAAAACCCCATAAAAAGCTATCAAATGGTGTTAAATCGGGACTATTTGGCGGCCATTTAATGGTACCCTTATTGACGATCCACACATGAAATTGATTACTTAAATGTTCTTGAACGGCTACGACATTATGTGGCGGGCTCCATCCTGCTGCCATATCATACTTTTTCATCTGCAGTATAACCCATTTTGGTAAAAGGACTGACAGCTTATAATGAATTAATAATTGTTTCATTTTGAAATGTTATTTGCATTACGCTATTATAGAACAAAACTAATGCTACACAATGTTATATATTTGTAATCAGGAAATGTAGGGCTACTCAAAACTATAGAAAAATACAGGGTGTCCCATTTGAAATATTGAAGATGCATTTTATTGGGCACTCCCTTTATAGAAAATTCAGTCTGTTGCTACATTTTTGGTCGGTACAAATAAAATAATACAACTTTTATTTAAAACTTTTTTTTGTATTCCCGAAATTAATGAAAATAAGTGGGGGTCAAAATATAATGAGAAACCCTGTACATGATTTGTTGGAAAACAAGTTCGAAAAAATTATTGAGAAGCTAACTTTCTGTAGCACATACGGCCAATCCTGTGGAAGTTTTTGCAAAAAATTCCTATTTTGAAATGATAAATCCCTACTACTCACAAACCAAGTTCTATATCTTGCATATAAGTAGGTGCATGAGAGGATATTGGAAAGAAATCTGGAGATTGAAATTTACGAGAGAATGTGGGAAAATCAAGTGGAAATAAAGGCAGATAGATGTATAGACGATGGTATCGGTAAAATTCATATTCAGTGGTAGAAACTTCAGAGAGCTTTACAAAGACTACAAAGAAAATTATTTTTGCATATGATTTTAGATAGTCTGGAGTGAATTTAGTCACAAGTAGTTTAGTTAACACTCGTATGAATGTGACTATTATTTATACTATATTGATATATTTCATATACAAAAAAAGATAAAAATTCATTTATTTAAATATTGTGATTACAAAAATATTGAAAATAATTAATAATTTTTAAATTATTACATTGTTGTCAAAAAAACATCTTTTTTTGAGTGTCCTGGGCAAACAAATTTCTACACCTACTCCTAGATTTTTGGTCCCTTGTTCTATCGCAAATATGGCATCGGCCTTGAGTTCATTGTGGAAGAGTATCTGGAGGTGATAATGCACCCCACTTCACACCCCTTTCGAGAACATTCTAGTAAATCGTTTGGTTTACGCATGGGACGGGCGTGGAAGTTCAACAATTTTCCAGAATTGATAAAGACTATATATACGCGGGATTTTGAGTGAGTTTAAAATTAGTGAAAGGAAGACAAAGAGTTAGTTCACAGACAGTTTACAGAAGTTCTTAGTAATCGGACAGTGAATGAAATAGTGAAGATAAATAGTGTAATATTCAAGTGGTGAAAATGAATTAGAACTATTAACCGAGTGTAAATAAATTAATAGACATTAAGTAAAGTGTGTATATAAATTAAGTTTAATAAATAAATCAATAGTAATTAGCGATAGTAGTGTGAATAATTTTATCCCACCGGTAAAAACTATTTAAATAAATAACAAAAAACATTACAGGACATTTAAACAGCTACTGAGATGATAAAATATCTGATGTATTTATAAATGTATATTAAAAGGAACAATCAATTTTGGGGTGCATTTGCGCCACGTCTGGCCTTATGAGTGTTAAAGAAAGGAGTGAAACAAGGCGGTATCCTTAGTGCTATTTAGCGTCTATAGCAGTTATGGATAAATGTTTCAAAGTTACAGATAAAAACTAAAAATATGTATGTATTCCTGAAGAGATCCTTAACTGAGACCTAAAAGCTCTTTGGTGCCCCTTTCATCTACTCAGTTGTTGAGTAAAGTTTCAGAGATTAGTAGTTTCTCGGATCAATTTTAGGATATCCGCAGGCTTCAGTTTAGATAAGTACTCCTGTTATATTCAGAGGTAGTTCATTCCGCAGAATCTACATTCTTGAGTTGCCGATTTAGGAAGCAGTGAAAATTTTTACACAATTTTTATTGAAGGAAGATGTAGTTAACTTGAACTTAAGAAATATTTTCAGAAAGGATTTATAATGATGTC
This sequence comes from Lochmaea crataegi, assembly GCA_947563755.1. Lineage (NCBI taxonomy): Eukaryota > Metazoa > Arthropoda > Insecta > Coleoptera > Chrysomelidae > Lochmaea > Lochmaea crataegi. Next base: position 41,101,821 of record OX387425.1, on the reverse strand, counting down.
AAAACCATCCCAATGTTTCTTTGTTGAATGAAAATTGATAAACCAGCATTAAATATATAAAAAACTGCAGCACGGGGTTGTCAGACTTATTGGAGTCACAGGCCTAAGAAAGAACACAGCAAACTCCTGGACAAAAAGTCCTCCGAGTCGCTAACCGAGTAAATTTTAAATCTATGTATCAAAAAAAGAAAGTGGCAATATTACTCAACGGTCACTGTAGAAAGTACACGCAAACTATTGGCCTTAACAGGGATGACCCTATTTGTCGGTTGTGCATGGAAGAGGAGGAAAGAGCCTCACACATTATCTTCTAATGCGAAGCTACGACTTCAGATGTAATCTCCTGGGAATATAGCGTTCTATGGAGCATTTCTCTAAGAATGACATTGTGAAAAGACACTGTCACAAAAAGCCAAAAGACTGAGTTGCCGAAGAATTGAAACCTTGACTGGGTGTACTGAACCAATCAATCGATTACTCCAAATTTGTCCATCAGATACGGCATTTGAACGAAATAATGCTAATATTATAACGACTATTTATTCAATTTTTCTAAATAAATTGAGATTCATGTCACTGTTATCTGTCAACCAGAACGTTTGTTGTGTGGCAGCCAGCAAATCCGTATATTTTGTCGTAATAAAGACAATTCGGCATGTCCATATTTGTTTTCCAGAAATAAGTATAGATATTTTTGTAGGCATTTTTGTATCCAAACCCATAAAAACGCGCCGCTGGAGTAACAAGTGCCTTTCAGCGCTCCACGCATGCGTGCCTTTCAGCGCTCCACGCATGCGTGCCTTTCAGAGCTCCACGCATGCGTGCCTTTCAGCGCTCCGCGCATACCCCTCCACCGTCTACCGCCGGAATAGACAGTAGTTCAGTTCTAGAGTTTGAACTCAGCACAACGACGTAAGACGACACCTTTTATCCCGGCAACTTCGCTATATTTTATGTAATTAACCTCATTATATTTGTACCGTTTTGTATGTTTGAGTGTTAATAAATGTATGAACTAGTATCTACACCATCAATACCCTAGACAACGATAAAAACTCCTACATTATGGGGACTCGTCCGGGATAAATAAGGTTAAAAGACGAAAAAGGCGCTAAAAGACGAAAGGGGCGCTAAAAGACGACGACGAAGTAAAGCCGAAAGACGATAGAAGACGTATAGATTTACCGATTGTAAACTTGTAAAGACGAAACGAAGACGATTAGACGATGCAACAAAAATGAAGTTTGTTTCTGATGACGATATGGAGTTGATGTCACATATAGCTGATGCGAGGGAATTTCAACCCTATTAACGGATGCATAAGGCCAGTAGAAAACCAATACTGAGAAAAGGTTTGAACACGAACTTTGTAAAAAAAAACAGGTGGGCTGCATGCTTTTTGTTGTAATTTTTTTTCCTCAAAGACATTTTGATATTTGTAAAATAAATCAGAAACAATTTGTTTCACTTGAAAAAGACTTTTAGCCAACAAATCGGAGTACATTTATGGTATTCGTACTCACATAAAAACCCAGTGACTTTGTTTTTATTAGATAGGTATAAAAGACATTTCAATATATTTTTTGAGATATTCAGTGTTCCCTTTCTAATGACAATGAAACTTTTAATTATTATTGTTCGGATATATTTAGATTAGATTATTTAGCGCTTTTACTCTTGATCTTGTTTTCTATCAGTGAAATAATTAAAGTGTACCCATATGTGTTTATTTTCTAGGAGGTAAAACGCTAGTGTTAATAACTAACATTAGGTATTATTTTATTTAGTTTAAAATTAAGGACAGATAGGTACTATTGAACTGCTGATATTTTTTGACGATTGTTTTGATGTTTTGGTAATTTTAATGGTTGTTAAGGAATGTACTGATTTTTCATATTTCTTTTCTCTGTTACGTTTTAATCTGTATTCGTACACATGAGCGTCACGCTTTTATTCTAGTTATAGTCATTATTGCACGAATTAAAGTTTGTGAAAAATATTAATTATAGCAAATTACATTTGCTTAAAGGTTATAATTTTTTCTTTTATTTATTGTTATGTTTTAAGTTTGTATTTGTACAAACGACTATTTTATAATATATTAGCTGAAGTGCTGGAAGAAAAGGCGTCTTCGGTCAGTTTTGCTAAATATATTTGTTTAATATTTTTATACTTCTGATATTGAGTGGTATTCTTTTGATGTACCATTGTACCGATAGTAGCGTCGACTTGTGCGGAATATATGAAGCCATGGGTTAACGAAGAATCCGAGTCGGATTCAGAGCAGGATGGCCGAGTGTAGGCCGCCGCTGGAGTAACAAGTGCCTTTCAGCGCTCCACGCATGCGTGCCTTTCAGCGCTCCGCGCATACCCCTCTACCGTCTACCGCCGGAATAGAGAGTAGTGAGTAGTTCAGTTCTAGAGTTTGAACTCAGCACAACGACGTAAGGCGACACCTTTTATCACGGCAACTTCGCTATATTTTATGTAATTAACCTCATTATATTTGTACCGTTTTGTATGTTTGAGTGTTAATAAATGTATGAACTAGTATCTACACCATCAATACCCTAGACAACGATAAAAAATCCTACATTTTCATGAAATTAAAGTTGACAACTGCTTCGGTAATCGTTAGTACCGGCCGTAAAAAATGTTCAGCTCATATCTACTTTTTCATAAAATATAGGGATCAAAATTTGTGTACAACAGAAATTATAAATTATAGTTCTTCCCGAGTGAACGTAATCAATTAGATACATAATGCAAACGACGTAACGTTAGCATCAAACATCAAGGACGATCTATTGAAAGTAATCAATCAATAGACGGAAAATCACAAAAAAAACATTCTGGGTTATGATTTTATAAGGAAAAAATGAAATATATAGAGGTAGGAGAAAAGAGGGTTCAACTTTTTAAAAACAGATATATGTATCCCAATTTCATTATCTGTGGGTAAATTATAAATAATAGTATATTATTCAACAAGATATAGTGATGGCTATTAGTCACCTAAGTGAATATTAGCCAACCAATTTAGGAAGGGATTCATATATATTTTTTTCGACTTTTCTGGCAATAAATTGGATACTATCAATTCTGCTTCTCTTATTTTTGGCGGGGTAACATTCGTTTCAGTGTCTGATTCGCTTTCCATATCATATTTTCTAGTAATTTCAATTTAAATTCAGTATAATAATTAAAACTCTTGCAATCAGCTATAAATTATTTAAAACGTCAGTTTATTATTTTGGACATTGACATGACATCATACGTTCTCAATACAACAGCTTGATAAATATATCAGTCGCCAACTTCAAGCGCCGTCGTCCTTGATAATATTCGGCAAATACTTAATGACAATTATAGCGATGTATGGCAAAATTCATGTTATACAAACAGAAAACGATTATACTGTTTACCGCCTATAGCACCAGTACAAAAACCTTGGTGCAAAAACTGCAGTGGTGAACTCGCAATCTCCGATCCCAAATGCCCTAAACGGCAAATCCTACCCTTCAAGTCCGAGGAAACAGCCCCAATTATCCTTCCCAGACCATCAATGCCCTTCGACTTCACAACTGATATTCAAAAAATTCTAAGTGGTGGCGGTTACCATCATGAACTCCATACCTACATCCCGTAAGATGGTGATTGAATCTCTCAAAAACCTCTCCCTATCTATAAAGGATCTTGAGGGACTTTATGATAGGTACGATGAATTGCCAAGGTCTCTCCAGGAAGAGACACTTACTGAATCATCTTCTAAATTCAAACAAACTTTCCACTATGGAAGAGGCCAATACACTCGTGGTAACGGCTTTCTCGCCAGAAATGGAATTTCTGCCACCATTTACAGCTTACCTGTGCAAATCACTTCTTTAAATTTAGATTGCTTCATCATAGACGTATCCTGGAACAGGTCTACCATCACCTTTATTTCCTATTACAACCACCCTCGACAAACCCTAAACACAGAGCTTTTCGAATATCTTTCCAATCTCCCAAAAGCAGTCAGGGGGACTTTTCCCTCTGCCCTTGACTATATGTGATAATAATAATACTTCTTGGAGACTTTAACTCCAGACATCAACAACTTGGTGCCACTAATAACTCGGGTAGAATTTTTTCTGACCTACTTCTTGACCTACCTATTTTTGAATTTTCAACAAAAATCTCACCTTCATTGGCAACCAGGAAGCTCCTATCACAGACCACGTGGTATCTACACAAAAACTAGCCTCTTTGTTCGATGATGTATGTTACCAGGGAGACTCAATAACTTCCGACCACCTTCCACTCCTAGTCCGAACAATGCTAGCAAACCCAAACCTCCAATTTCTCACTCTTTCACCTTTTTAAATTATAAAAAAGCGAACCAGAAAGAATCACAATCGATTAAATAAATTCTCATGCCGAAACACTTCAGTCGCTCATTATCGATGCCACCGACCAAGCTGTGCCACTTACCACCATCGACACATCTTTTCACGCTTTACCTCAACGCATCCTTATTTAATCAAACTTATCGCACATTTGTACGTACAAGAGATCTTGCCGTTAAGAACGAATGAAATCGCCTGTCACGTCTGACCTGGACTACATGCGTGGAAATGAGTTCTGGAACAGATTCAAAACTCTCACCGGTCAACGGAAGAGAGTAGAATCAGGTCTCAGCGTACAAAATCAAACAGTGCACACTCCTGACCAAAAAGCTGAAGTTTTCAAAACACATATCCAAAGTGTTATAATTTCTCCCGGAAACCCACATTTTATTCCAGATTTTTTTAGAAAGACCTCTCACATTACGAGGAGCCCCCATATAATCACTCCATTAAACCAAAACAACCCACTTTTAAAGCCATTTTCTCTCGAAGAAATTCAAACTGCCTGTCTCAGAGGCAAAAATACCGCCCCTGGCCCCGACCAAATTTCTAGAGAAGCTCTTAAAAATCTTCCTCCCTGCATTCCTCCACAAATACAAAACCTTGCCGATGCCTCCTCTCTCTCTCGCCCCCCTCTCTCTCTATCTCTCTCTCACTTCCCTAATGTATGGAAAACTTCCCATACAATTCTCATTCCGAAAACTGGCAAAGATTTAAAAAATCCCGAAAATTATAGGCCCATTCCGTTCATCAGTGTTCTTGGAAAACTCTTCTCTTTCAATTCCTGGTAAAAGAACGACTTCGGCAACACTGCAAAGGCCACAACATCATTCCTGATAACCACCATGGGTTTAGTCCTGAACACCTCACAAGATCCAATTATCGCCTTTCACACCATCATTACCCAAGCCATAAACGCCCGAGTATGCTATTCAATGACGTTCATAAAGCCTTCGATCAAGTCTGGCATGCTGAGAAAACTCGTGAGTATAAATCTTCCCGCTCACTTTGTCAAACTAATTTACTCCTATCTCACTGAACACATCATTAAAGTTAAAGTTGGCTACTCCATCTCGGAACCTTTCACCCCCCTAGCAGATGTACCTCAGGATTCTATCCTCGCTCTTCTTCTCTATCTCATACACATACGACACACTAATACCACAAAATTAATATCAATTCATTCACCTGTATGCAGACGACACTGCTGTCATCAACACCGCCAAAGACATAGGTACACACACTCCAAACAAATACTCAAAACTCGCTCAATCGGTACTCCGATTGGTGCTGCAAATGGAGAATTACACTAAACCCACACAAAACATAACCGAGCATTCAAACACTCCAACACCAACAAAATGGACCTACACCCATACCAACGAATTTCCGTATGTCACTTTGGGGTGAGGGACTCGATTTATTGAGGCAAGTCACCTACTAATTCCAAAATGAAAAATTTTCTGTGTATTTTTTACCCACTTCCTTCCCTACCGGGATGATGGATGCAGGTTTTCTGAGGTTTTTCCCTGCATCTTCATTTCCGTAGTGATCAGAACTGCGACTGTGGAAATTTGGAAATTAACCAAATGGCCATCCCATGGGTGCACAGCCACAGCTGTCCCTAACGCGACCTTTAAATTCACTTGCTATTTCAAATCAAACCCTGAAGATGCCTTAATCCTAAAACAGGGTAGAAATTAAATTTTTTGCAAATCCAATGAAGGATAAATTAAGTTTCAAAAATCAAATCATGCTTCCATTGTTACGCCATGTATTAATTATATTATTGTCATTTTACTTGAACCTTAAACTATCCTTCCGATTTTTTGACGTAACTACATATAACTGTTCATACTTCGTCCTGTATGTTCCCACTTAATTATCTCCCCTATTTTACGAAGATAACTATATCAAACAAGAAAGAAGTGGTTTAATCAACTCACAAAAGCAAGTAAGATGATAAGACCTTTACATCATTACGCTGATCTTGTAGAAGTAATGCCAAAAAGCCACTTACAGTTTGAGGAGGTTCTAATTAAAAAGCCGTCCGACAGGGTTTGTTACACTGGAACATGTTTCGTTGAACGATTTTTCTTCAATGGCATGTTGATATTGATAACCGGAGTTAATAGTGAGACTTATATTCTAAAATACTTATACAATGTTTTTATTGTGTAAGACCCATGACATGTTTACCAAACAATAATAATGAATTCATATGGACGATTTGTTCTTACCATTATGTTGATTAATACTGTCTACCTACCAAATTTGTATCCGAAAAGTTAGGAGTTATCTACATATTTTGTTGTTCTGTTTTTTTGTTGAGTAGTTATTTTTTTGTACCATAAACGTCAAAACACCATTGATTCAATAAACATTAATTTATCGAACACCGCTTAGAAAAGTACTAAAACATTCTTATCACGTATTCAAAATGGAAGTCGAGATGGAAACAATAGAAGAAATGCGAGACACGTTCTGCATTACAATATTTTACGTTGCGTGTTGCATTCTCGAGTTTAAAAAACGAGACTTAAGAACGGATGCTTAAAAATCCACTCCTACTGAATGCAATCTCTACTGAATTTCAAACCTCAAGTATTTTTGAAGGACGTAAATTGGATTTCAGGGTGATTATCAGCAGTCAAACTCAAAAAAGATAAGGTTGATTTTTATTTTCGTTCCGTTGTTAAATTGAAGTGGAAGGATACAAATTTTAAAGGTTGTTAATTCTACGATCGTGTAAAAGGAGACTACTTTTTGCACCATCTACTGTACCAAGTTATACTTTTTTGCAAAAATACTTTGATACTCTTCTTTCCGTCCAGTGTTAGTGTCGCAAAATGCAGATTCTGGTGCAGATTCAATTTGTTGAGTTTTCCTATTTAGGAGAGTCTATACTCGGACGGACATATGTATGTATGTATGTATACTGGGGTTACATTCACTGAGACCTAAAGGATCTATTGTAAGGAAGGAAAGTCTCAGACTAGTAGTTCCTTTACAGCTATTACTATTTTAAATGAAACTAACTGTTTCTAATTAATTCTACTATTTACTGAAAAAGTTGATGAAAATTCTAAAAAATTATCAAATGATGAAATAAAACAATTTAATTTGTTTAAATTAAAAATTAAACGTCAATTGAATGTCAGTTCAAAATAAAATGGAGATTTAAACAAATTAAATTGTTTTATTTCATCATTTAGTATGGATCTTCATCAAGTAAAAGCCTCATCTATTCAATTTAAAAAAAACTATTGATAATTATTTCGATATTTGCATATCATGGTCAGAATGACAAAAGTTACATTTTATGTGATGCCTACTTGATGTTTAATATTTTGGCGAGACCAAATAGTGAGTGACCTATCTTCAGTTCCTATGAAGAAATATAATTTCGTTAAAGATATTATTAAACAAATAACCACACCCAACGGGTATCCATTACATGTAATAACTAAATAAATTAATAAAAAAGAGAGAAAAATGGCATTATAACTAATAGTTCCTGAAAAACTAGAGAGATACAAAATTACAAAACCATCAAATATGCTGGTAATATTTCTAATAATATTTCAAAGATAATATCTTCTTCAACAAATACAACAATTTCTTTTAAAACAGAAAGCAATGTAAGTAAACAATTGTTAAATGTAAAAACAAAAATATCCCCATTAAAAAAGTCTAGAATATATAACTTAAATGTCCAGAATTTAATGCTGTATATTCGAAATTCGAAATTTAGAAATTAGACACGATTACGAGCATTCAGATTAAAACAGCCAGATAAATCACATCACTCAAAACATCTACTTGACACCAAACATTCATTAACATCTAACACAGAACTAGAAGTACTGCATATTTGTGATAAGAAACAAGAACTAAATTTCCTTGAAGAATTGGAAATTAGAAGACACAATATGAAGTTGTCAATGAACAGATAAATCTAGGGAGCTCTCTACTATTAAATTGTCTTTTCAAGTAACAATTGTAGAGATCAGCAGATATAGTTTTCCTTGGTTTCCTATCTCATTGCACAGTTATACTGATCTTAAATGGGAAATCGATATCCAAGATATCCTCATGGGCTAATAATATATATATATAAAAGGAAAAGTGTACTCTTTTTAGATTTCCAAGCTTTCGTAAAAAACATAAATTATAAAACATTCCGCTACAACAGTTTCACAACTTACGCTAATCGAGAATGTATCCTTGATCTTAACATTGAAAAATGAAACAAGTCCAGCTTGCATTGAATGAATCATATGGTAAGACTTGGACTGTCGAAAGATCCGACTTGCTGTCTTTGCCTGGAAGATGATAAAACAGTGGAGCATATACATTGTGCCTGTCCCGCCACGGCTCGAATCAGGTATCTGATGTTTGGCAAAGTCTCTCTCTCGCGCACTCAGCCCTGAAATATCATTCACCAAATAAACGAATCGGCTTTGTTAAGAAGCTGAAATGTTTGGTGAAATATGAAATGATGTGAGCCACAATAGACTCTTGCTCACCACAAACCTAACCTGACCCGTCCAATGTACATAAAGGCGACGTGGGCGCGCTCGTGTTAATTCTGTAACGATTACACATACGTTAAATTTTAACGATCATCAAATTAGTGACTTTTTTCAAATCATGTAAAAAGTCAAAGGGCTAACGAAGACAAACGGATGTTAAAATTTAACGTAATTATACTTTTGGCTCAATAAAGGCGCTTATCAGTATTTCGCACGACGGCGCAAAAATTGCTTGGAGCGTCCCTGTACATATACGCAGCGTTTTCTACACATATATGGCGTTAAATCGTCGTTGAACTTGGAAGATATTTTCAAAGGTTGATTTGCTCAAATTTTACCTTAAAATTTAATTAGTTGGTCCTTTTTGACATACTATGATAGGAATATATGGGCGGAGAGCCGGTGTGCATTACTGTTAGTTAATTACTGAAAGTAAAATAAGCTAAATTAATTAATTATCTAGACAGTATCAAATGTTCTGTCGACCCTTAGTTAATTTAGCGCTGTCTAGACGAAAAATTATTTTTTAAATTTTTTCTCCTCAATATTAACCAAAACGTAGCATACATATGCGAAACCTCGTTATGAACAATTTGTTGGACGACACCCAAGAAATTTTGTTTAACAGGATGTTACTTTTGCAAGAGCCGACGATTCAGAAACGGAATAGTGCATTTCTCGAGACATAGATGAATGCTCTAGTGAGAGCGTCCCAGTTAAAATGTCTATTAATAACTTCCAGTTTGCGACAACGAAGATTCCTATACGTACAGAACGTTTTGATGATGCATTTTCGAGAATTATGGAAGCACTAAACATTCATTTTTCTCTTGAAAGGTTTTGCGGTTAGCAACGAAAAAATGTTTAATTCATGGTTTAAAATTGTATTGAAGAAAGCATTAACATCCACCAAATAATAATAATAGAAAAGCATTTACAGTATCCAATGCCTATACACAAGCAATAATTTTATTTTTGTAAGAATTTTTTCCACATCATAATATAAGCCATGGACAACTAGAGGAGCACGTACATCATCCAAGAATATAAGATCAGTTATATACATTAAAAGATTCACACTAAGAACACTACAGTTTTATCTCACAAAGGAACTTTACAACCTCTTAAACTAAACAGTAACTCAATTAAATTTCTTTGTCTCCATAATGACGATGCCCTTGAATGGTTTGTACATTTAGAAAAAAAAGTATCCTCCAAAATAACTTACTTCTCTCTGTTTCAATCTGACTTTTGCTATAATCAATTTTAAAAAATACACAATTTTAACATTGTCCGCTCTATTTATTTTGGAATCCGTCTGTTTGGTTCGAAAGCACATTCACAATTCAACTGAAAGATCAATTCATAGTTACTCTACAAAATGAAAGAATTTTGATGTGTATTTAACAGTATTCATCTTTGACCTAGTAAAAAATTCCATCACCTTCAATGCCAAAAAATTGTACAACCCTCTACCTTTGGAATTAAAATCGGTTAATACATATAGTAGATTTCGAAAATTGACGAAGGCATTCCTTCACGAAAGACCACATTAACCAGTGTTTTTGATTTTTCAAGTACGGTACTTTCCAATCTTACATGAGCATCTTGGTTTAATAAAATGTCTTCAAATCATTTCAATTTTTGGTTATTTTAATAAGAGTGAGAATAAGGTAGTGTCTATTAAGTTTCTTATCTGTATTACTATCATCCAATATCGGTCGATTAGGTCAACATCATGAGCGGTGTCAAGAAGATATATAATTTCCTTAGAACTGGAGTGCATGTTGTCTGATAATAGAGATTTATTGGTCAATCTGTCAATCTGTAATAGTGCTGTACTTATTGTAGCATGCGCATTCGATGTTGAAATAAGGGAACTGCTTGTCGTTATTTATTCGCGTTTACTGCAGTGCGCTAGGCCAGAAGAGTCAACTGCTTATAGGTCGGCGACCAGACCATACAACATCTGACCTGCTCACTGCTTGCTGCTCCGCCCGTCCTGCTCACTGCTCGCTGCTCCGCGCGACCAATATCATATAATATCTATAGTTTGGCAAACTTATATGAGGTTGTGAAAGGAATGCGGCCGAAAACATTCGATAAAAAGCTCAAGTGTTAAGTATGTTCTTTAATGGGTTTGTTCCATTGGATATTGTCTATTAACATTATTTTTCCAAATTTTCAATATGAAAAGAAAAGAACGAACTCAATTGGTGAAGATTTATCGAACAGTCCATTGCTATGCAACCCCCTGACTTGCTATTGGCAAGCGCGTGCGTGTGTTCTTCCCTCTCACTTCGACTATTGACTGATATTGATTATCCAGTGGCGTTGGTATTGTCAGTGTTAATCAATGTATTTTCAGTTTTATTTGGCATCTTAAGCTTTTGTATTTTGTGTTTAGTATTAATAATCTTTCTTGTGATTTTCGTGGGTAATCATTATTCGCTTTTTAAATAATATACTATTATTTTTCGTTATATTATTGATTTTATCTTCTATGAATATTACTTGTCTTGATCGCATTCATTTAAAAATGCAGTGATACATGGTTTGCACTAATTTAAGAAAAAAATAGGTTGAAATAATTTTACGGTAAATGAGTACGGTCCCATATTTTTAATTCAGTAAACTGCAAACATTTTTAAGCTTCAGCACGTCGGCGTTGTGTCCTGGGATATTTATTTAATTAATCCTTCCTTCTATCTTTACCCAGATACATAAATTATCACTATTGAATTTTAAATTACTATAAAAAATTTTGTGTTTGGGACAAACTTTACTCCTATTGTTTCTGCAAATTGCTTTTGAAGATCGTAAAGAGTGTTCTGGCGGTACCAAAAAGCCAGAATTTGGATGACAAACGGTTTAAGGACGTCGTAAATTAGCGACGCCGATGCTTTTAAAAAAAAGTCTAAAACCAGAACAAACATATTTTGGCAAAAAGTTTAAAGGACGACACAAAAATAAATTGCATTAATTACGGGAATATGGAGTTTATTTTTTTCATGTCCAGACTAAAAAAAGTATGTTTTTAAATGCTTTTCAGCAAAAATATTTTTCGTACTAAGTTGAATTGTTACATTTTGTCCAAAATATTATTCACCGACGCCAACGAGCGCCGATTATTTATGGCAATTTTTGTTTATTTGTATTTAAGAAGGATTACTATGCTCTGTGCAGAACTAGTTGCCTACTTCATTCATTCAAAAACTATTCTCAGATCATTCGAATTTGGACAGAGTTTGATAAAACCCGATCATCCCTCATGGTTACAAACAAAACTCCCAATAACCACTAACAGCTTTACTTTCAGCGCTTTAACCAATTTATAAAATGGCTCCCACCCACCGCATTTAGAGTATGCGTAAAAAATAATTTGGGAATCGTCCCCGCTCCAGACTGGGACTGGTTTGGAGATCGTCCGAGAATTGTCCAAAATAAACCTGAACAACAACGCGGGTTTCAGAATGATCCTTGAAGCCCGAACAATCAACTTTTACTGTGTGTAAACTCCACAGTTCATCGTCTCCAGTACCAATCAAAACGTCACAGATTGAAATTTATTCCTCGCAATCCACGATGGGATTATCAGCTTCGCTTTCATCTTCTTCCTCGATTTCATCACAAGTTTGTTCGAGAACAGTAGTTGAATCGCATAGCATCGCTAGCAGAACGGGATAACATGTTCACATAATAAAACAAAAAATGATAATTGAAAAAAGCCAATGATAATTGATACGACAGTATAATCTGATTGGATTCAGACTGGATCAGATGGAAAATAATAGAAGCTGAACATCAGACAAAGATAATAAAATGAAAAAATTGAAGAATTCATTACAAGAGTTTGAGTTTTCATCTGACGATTGAAAAGGTAAAATGGACCAGGAAGACGTATGTTAAAATGATTGCTTACCTATTTTTCCATTTGGGCTATAAGGATCATAACTTCCTGATGACATCGGTGACGGATATCCATTACTAATAACAGTATAAGTTTGCACGGGTGGTCCGGGAGACGGGGTTAACGGCGGCACAGTATTACCACTCATTGTCCCGGGACTAGGTGAGCCTAAAAAGTCTTCGGTACGTGTGACCGATCTTTTATTAATTGGCTGCGCACCTTGCGTAATATTCACGGAGTTTGCAAAAGCGCTGAAAGCTCCAGCCCCATTACTCGTTACGACGAGCCCATTATTAGAAGTACCCACCAGGCCATTATTAGCGGCCGTTAAGAGGTTGCCAACTGCGATAGTAGCACCGTTCACAGTGGTTGGAGAATAGAGCTGGGGCTCCGATTTTACATGCAACACGTCATCTTCTCGGTAGATCATCTCGTGTTTGATGTCCATGTTGTGCACGTAACTGGAGGGATAGAGGGCCTGGAAGATGGTGGTCATAGAAATGGGTTAGGGATGCAGTTTCGATGGTGGTTGTCGCGACATTATTCTATCACACTCTGAAACAATAGAAAAATTAAAAATTAGTTACAGATCTAAACATAGTAAATATTTTCACATCTTCTATAGTACTGAGGTATTTGAAGTATTCAAAGTTATAGTTACTATTAATTTCGGTTAACAGTTAATACAATTGCCCAAAACGTTGAGTATTTTGGTACACAAGTGATACTACCACTACTTTCACACTTTTTACACATGACGCACGTTTTTCCAATCCAATTATCTTATATTATTCTAAAGGACAGAACAAACATATCGAACTAATGATTTCCTTTGTATACTAATTTAAATTATCGACTAGAGATAGATATTGTTGAATTATACAACATTTCTGTGATGTTTATTGATGAAGTAAGTATCATTAAGATGGTTGTTGGGGCATATAGACCAAGAAGTACTTTTTACTGATTTGGAAGACATTTTTAAAGTTATTTTTTAAATTAATTTAAAATAATATAAAAATATTCAATATTCTAATATTTTTTATTTAATTTATCATATTCTATAGTAGCTTCTATTATGGAATTTTTGAAATATAATTTTGTTACACACAGTTAATGCATCAGTAGTCTATTATACCTTTTTGATGACAAAGTACAAAGTTATTTTTGTTCATTGACAAGAAATTCAATATTTATTAATATTAATCTCAATACCACTATAATAGTAGAATGACCAATATGATGTAAAGACAATACCAAATGTGACTAATGGCAAGATGATAAACTAGTTTAACTTAATTGTGTCATGGTATTATTTTGAGTGATGCATTATTCGATATTTGTTTGTTCACGATAATTCTGTATCTTAATAATTTTTTGAATTTTTTTTTATTTTCATTACTTCAATTGGTATTAACCTCGTCTTCTGTGTAGTCTGCACTCTAGGGACACTGTTGAAAGGAATGTGGAGGTTATAGGTGGGGTGCATCATCTCTATTACAAAAGAAAGAATCAAATTAAGGTGTATCAAGATACTGTTCTAAAAAAGATCTCTCCGATCAGTCTTCATCCAGCAGCTGAATATAGTACCTACTTCCCACAACACATGAGAGTCACTTATATGTTTTACACGCTGAGAGACACTTTTTGAGAAAGTCAGATGAGATGCCTCTCCCACCTCTAACCTCGATGAATAGTCGAGTGGAGAATCACTGTTGAATTGATACTCGATACTTATGAAGAAATATTTTCAACTCAGGTGAGGATCTCCTAATCCAAAGTCTAGTGATATACCTATCGAGCATTACTCCAATTATATATTTTTCGAATATTAACACAGTCGACAATGACATTGTATGATGAAATTGTATAAACGCTAATTAAATAATTACCAAAACAGATTCAAGTTGGGTATACTCCTTCTTAAGTTAATGTAAATAGAGAGATTTTTAATCTCATTGATGGCAAACGCCGCCAAATCGAGTGTATAGATCTTTTATAAATTATTATATTCCTGGGATAGATCATGTCGAATTGTCGTTTAAAATGGTCTCCAAAATTTCATACTAATTAATTACTAATAAATTATATTTATAAAACTTACTGGTCGTTCAGCAAATAGTAATAATGAATATTTCCCTCCTGCCAAAAATCCCATGTAAATGGAGCGCAATTATCGCAAAATTACAGCGATAATTGCATTGTAGAAAGCGAAAGAGCCCTGCGATAATTGCTCTGTAGTCCGATAATTATAATTGCACAGTTCATGGCAATTCCATTGTACACTTTGATAATACACTGACAATTTATAAGTAACGTCAGTTTGCCAAGTAATGTCAAAAATATTTATTAAAAATGTCTCGTTTCGGTCGGGCTTCATTACAAGCTATTGAAGAAAATGTGTTGGAAAACGAACCAAATAACACAAAACAGAACAGAAAATACGTGTGGCGTCAGTTTATGAGCTTCTGTACTGAGAAAAACCATACTTTGGAAGTATAAAACACAAATTAATGTTCTGGCAAAAATATTAACGGACTGGGCATTCAATATGCGTAAGCAGAATGGCGATGAGTACAAAGAATTTACTGTTAAAACGATTTGGAACGTAACCGCTAAACTACTGATGGAAAAATATTTCACTTAATACAACATCAATTTCAACCCTTTTACTAATATTGAGTTCAAAGCAGCCAGAGATGCGAAAAATGCCAAGAGAAAACAACTAGAATCAGATCCAGAGAAGAGAAAGGAAAGTAAAATTTTTCTGAACTACGATGAATTCCAAAATATGGTTCGTGGTTGTGACGAAAACACCCCAGATGGTTAGCAGAAGAAGGTATTTTTTGTTTTTATTTTTCAATTAGCTTGGCGTGGTGGAGAAGGCCACAAGTGCTCAATTTCGTACTTTAAAGAAGAAGAAAATAACGTTAGGTGAAAAAAACAGGAAGGATTATTTACAATTCTGTGTTTACTAAGACGATGCAAGGAGGGGAAGAACCTTGCGCTTTATTGAAATGGCTTATAAACAATAAAATAAATCCTGATGTGTGTCCAATTCGACTGTACAAAAAATTTCTAGAAAAGTGGGTTTGAATAAAAACAAAACGACTGACTCTTTCTCACTGTAAATCCAGCTTGGAAGTTGAACAGAAAAAAGTATAAAGATTGAATTTACTGTTTGGACCCTTACTTTGTGGAATCTACTAATATTTGTAAGAATTCATTTTTTTAAGAACAAACCTTTCATAAAAATTAAATGGGTACCCGATTCTGAAGAGAAATATAAATCATTTGATAGACTAAACAAAAAAAGTGTCCACTCTTGGTATTCTGTGTTATTTAAAATTGGTTACCTGGGTGATTTGAATAGTAATAGGTGAGTTTACTCACGGGCAAGCCGAATTTATCTTTGCACATGCATTTTATTTCATTATTCCTCAATAGATAACTTACTGAGTTTCTATTAAACAATAAATTACTGATTACAATACTTAGACCTTTTTATCTGTCGTTAAGA
The DNA here is from genome assembly GCA_947563755.1 of Lochmaea crataegi. Classification (NCBI taxonomy): domain Eukaryota; kingdom Metazoa; phylum Arthropoda; class Insecta; order Coleoptera; family Chrysomelidae; genus Lochmaea; species Lochmaea crataegi. The sequence continues at coordinate 41,085,468 of OX387425.1, read as the reverse complement.
TATTAGACACTGTAGTTCGTGTCAAGACGCTGTCGTTCAGGGTCGCATTATTCCTGTCGTTCGGAATATTTCAGGCATTGTCGTTCATGCCGCGTTCAGTATTTTTGGTCCGTTGTAATTGTAATCACTAATATAATAAATAAAGAGCACATTATTCCATAATAAGTTTATAGATAAATACCTCATCGAATCGACAATTGGCGGCCAGCCTGGTTATAATCAGACAAATTTTAAAATGTAAGTTGTATATAAACTCGCCCTTTTATTTCATTTTATCAATGCGTTAATTTAAACTTTTGTTGAATAAGTTATATTTTTATTTTATTAAGAGACCTCGTATAATTTAGTTATAGTCTTTTTTTATGAGGTCTCACATATTACTATTTTAAATGAAACTGACTGTTTCTAATTAATTCCTCTATTTAATGAAAATGTTGATGAAAATTCTAAAAAATTATTGATAATTATTTCGATATTTGCATATCATCGTCATATATGTTTCATTATATTTTTACGTATACTTTCATAATATATAAATGAAAAATATTAAAACAAACGTATTTCTGCCACTCTTTTTTTCTAGTTACGGGATGGTTATTGATGACAAACTAAGAATTTATAAATTAATAACGTCAGTTTAACAAGTTGACAGTTTATTCGGGAAATATTCCCCCGAATTACGCTCGTGCATCAAAATAAGCGTGTTGTCTTTGAAAAACTGCATTCGGTCATTTTCATATTTTGGAGAAAAATGAAAATGAACTCAAGCAGTTTTTTGACAACACGTTGTCATGCAAAATTATCCGTAATTTTGATGCAATTACGAAAACAAACCTAGTTGAAATAAAATACTGCTCAATATATCTAAACACAACACAAGTCACGGAAATAACTAATGTAAATCATTTTAACGAAACAGTGGACCACATAAATAACTGACCGACTCAGTTGGTGCAATGCAAAATACTGTAGTTTGTTACTATTTTAAATGAAACTAACTTTTTCTAATTAATTCCACTATTTAATGAAAAAGTGATGAAAATTTAAAAATATTCAGAATGACAGAAGTTACATTTAGGTGATGCCTACTTGATGTTTAATATTTTGGCTAGACCAAATAGTGAGTGACCTATCTTGTGATAGACTTAATATATATGAATAGAAAAAAGAAGATAAGATATTACAAATATTAAAGCTTAGGTATTATTAGCCCTATGGGGATATCGTTTTCCCATTTAAGATCAGTATAACTGTGCTATATAGGAAACCAAGGAAAACTATATCTGCTGATCTTTACAATTGTTACTTGAGAATTAGCTTTAATATTTGTAATATCATATCTTCTTCTTTTTTTCATTCTGACGATGATATGTCAATATCGAAATAATTATCAATATCTTAGAATGTTCATAATTTTTTCATTAAATATTGGAATTAATTAGGAACAGCTAGTTTCATTTAAAAAAATGTTTAAAACAGTTAGATTTAATAACGCTAGAATTATTAATTAAGTCTATCTATTGCATATCAATGAATATAAAAACCAAACATATATTAAAAATCATGTAGGTACCTAAAATTTTCTTTGACTGGATCCGAGACAATAATACACTTTTCTACCATGGCTCATATAGCATTTTTTTCACTTTCAATGTATAATGTCGGCCGGATTTTGGACGGGTCACCAGTCACTCCCGTTTCACATGACATGACAGCTGTGCACAACCAAGGCAACCGATAACACATTTATCCAATAATTTTTGTTTTGATTTGATAATAAATATTGTTTTGTAAAAATCGCTATGAAAACTGCATGGATAAGTCAATTGATTTTCATTTTTGAATAGGTAGGTGGATATGACCGTTAAATAAGTAAGGAAAAATGTTTTTTCATTTTGTATTTGCATCAGATAACCTCACATTCTGTCAAATGGATTGAGATTTAGTTCTAATCAAGTAGGCTCTGTATTTTTCTACCTTGGTTAATAATGAACAACTTTTCTACCTCAACAAAAGTCAATGAAGTTAGGTTTAGAGGCTAGTAGTGAAAAAATGTATATTTTTCGTGACTTTAAATAGATGGGATACAATATTATGAAGATAGTTCACTTCGGTATACTTTGTTCTCTTACGTTTTCTTTTAAAATCACTAGTAACAATGGACATCTTGGGTAAAGGTTACAACTTCACGGTTAAGATATCCACGGGTAACCCTAATATTTATTTCAGGTTGGTATTTTTTGTACAATAATTGTGAAATTGTTTTTAGCCAAACTGAGCATATCTTATGCTGAAAATTTTCCTTTATTTATCAATATATTCAATGATTTCGATGTGTAACATCTTTCCGCTCGATTCCCTGCAATTTGTGGCATTGCTTTCGTGAAATGGGACGGAATTGTGTTACAGGAAACCAGTGAAGCGCGAGCTATTTGATTTGACCAATGAGCGCGAGCGGTGGTAAATTTCGCCGTCAGATGGTAGCAACGAATCGCATTTACCTCCTTTGACGGTTCACGTGTGAGGTAAGTGAGGATAGGGAAAAGAAATGGAACATTTTGTGGGTAAGAAATCCGTTTTTGACCTCGTTTTCAAAAATATCGAAAATTGTGATCGTTTGGTTGTAAAATAATTAGCTGAAGGTATTTATGTTTTTACGTGATAAAAAATAAGAATATCTACTATCATGTCTTCTCTTCGGTATGGAATTTTAGAAGACATGTAAAGGTCCAGCACAGTTATAATGAGTATAATAAGTCTTTAAAAGAGACATTTGAAGAATTAAGAAGACACCATGTAGTATATTCTAGAACCAAGTTTACAAGTTGGATTGCCATGTTTACATTCTGTAAGAATTTTATGTTTAAAATTTTTGAGCATCTGGTTTCCTACATAGTAAAATCTTAGCTACAGAAGAATATAAAAACGGAGAAAAAAAAGGAAAAATCAATTGAAATGCATGGAGGAAATGTGCCTCTTCAAATGTACTACATTAAATGGCCTTTGAACAATTTAGAATTGAAGCATCATATTTTGCAAGTAGAAGAAATACAGTTTGAAAACATAGAAGGTATGTACAGATATACATATTGCCAGTAGACATAGGCTCTAATAACAGCGTCAATTAAACACAAATTTGATCCTGTTAATAAGAAGTAATAAAACAATTACAGATAATATGTAATATTTTTGGTTATTTTCCATAAAATGAACGAAATGCCGATTGCTCCCGAGCTGGTCAAGCCTCTACAATAAGAAATGAAAATGTTAAATATACAGAGAGTTGCACGAGAAGTAATTTACTACACACTAAGTAGATAACTTCTTTCACCTAAATATAAAGTGTATAATCAGTATATTGTCTTTAACTTCATACCTACCTATCCTATGGCCTGTTATACTTATCTAGCTTACTATGAGAAAAGTTAAAATGAGGTAATTAGGATACTTAATATTTACTGCTGGATTTACCAATAGACTTTATAGGATTACGATTAAATTTTTACAGAAGGATATCAGAGGAAATAAATACATAGATATCTTAATACCAGAAATGAAAAGTAAGTAAGGTAAAGAATTAAATAAAACAATATAATTTGTTTAAAACTTCATTATATTCGAACTAACGTTCAATTTAAACTTGTGACGCGTTTCGCTAGCACAGTAGCTTTATCAAACGAGTGGTTAATGGCGTTACTGTTTTAAAAAGGTACAGGAGTAGAAGAGGCGACGCCGCGCTGAAAAAACAAACTGCTTAGAAAGACGATTTTGAGGACAGATTTTGTCAATTTTCCCGTCCCGTATGAGTTCGTTCTCCTTATCTAGTCTCCATGCATCAGTTGAACTCTTAATTACAGTGTTGTGTATAAAGTTTGTTGTTATAAGAACTAATTTATATACTTGCCTGATGCTTATGCAACACAAGATGCTTGTAAATTATTTTTCAATTATTGTTTCAATAAATTAGATGAAAGGGATATTATAACATAAGTAAATATTTTATAATATATGTAACTTTAATTTTCATTATATTTGATGTAGTAAATTAGATAAAGGAGACTGATACATATTATATTGAATTTACTCATATTACTGTTATAAATGAAACTATCTTACGAGCATGCAGATTAAAACAGGCACGTACATCCCATTACGCAAAACATCTACTTGACACCAAACATTCATTAACACAGAACTAGAAGTAGTTACTACATATTTGTGATCAGAAACAAGAGCTAGATTCCCTTGAAGATTTGAAATGAGAAGACACTTGAGAGACCCATCATATGAAGTCGTCAATGGACAGATAAATATAGGAGCTCTCGACGTCAAAAAATAATAGTTCAATACTATTATAACGCTTTACAAAATTAGAAAAATCAATTTCCAAAGAACAGACCGTTCACTAAGAAGCAGCAACTACATCTCGGGGTTGGTATATCTGTTAAGATAGAACCAACCATTCTGGTTTGCGATTAGAAGGAATAACATCACTTGTAGACCGGTTTCGGCGTTTTCGCGCCTCATCAGCACAAGGTAGACGCTATTCATCGAGAAGCTCTAAGAGCATAATCCTGGACTAGAGACTACGTTGATACCACACCAATACATTAACCTCAGTAAAGGAAATGCTAAGAGTGCGATATCAGCGACATCTCCACCATCACCATCACAAACCAAAATTCTATATCGACAAAAAAATTATTTACAGGTAACTGTAATTAAGTAAATAACTAGGAGCTTTCCTCTATTAAACTGTCTTCTTAAGTAACAATTGTAAAGATCAGCAGATATAGTTTTCCTTGGTTTCCTATATCATTGCACAGTTATACTGTTCTTAAATGGAAAAAGATATCCAGGATATCCCCATAGGTCTAATAATAATAATACCTTTTTTCTATTTTCTATTCATATATATTAAACATCAGGTAAACTTCTGTAATTCTGACGATGATATGTCAATATCGAAATAATTATCAATATCTTAGAATTTTCATTTTTTTTTCATTATATAAGTAGTGGAATTAATTGGAAACAGTTAGTTTGATTTATAACAGTAACATATTATATTATTGTGTGTGTGTGTAATACTTATGCAACCCAAGATGCTTGTTTGTTGTTTTTAATAAATGTTTGAGCATTTTAGACTAAAAATTAGATGAAAGGGGTATTAAAACGTGAATAAATAATTTCTAATATGTGTAACTTTTATTTAAATGATGAACTCAGGCTCGAAATGAACACGAATCGAAATGTTTCAACAACTAACAGTGGTTCTGTTATTGACAGGGTTTTTCAACGTTTTTTAAATACTTTGAAATCACAAGTAAACGTCTCATATTTTAGTTATCATGTCTATTGTGGCTCTCCCCCCAAATTGAACAAAATTAAAAAATGTATTTAATAAAAAAATTTTTTTCGCCTAGTTTTAGTTAAATAAAATACAATTTTCATTGAAAAAATTCTTTGTTACCAAAAATTATTTCAAATTATACCTGAATCATTTTTTTTCAAGATTTGATTTTAATGTTGCTTATTACCAAGGTGAGATGTCAGATGTTACAACACATCATATGCGACTACTGTAAGGCTCACTCGTTTTTTGTTAATATATCTACTGAATTGTTTAGTTTAAAATTAAATTTAAAAAGATAAAAGCATGTTTAAGCCAATTATTCCTATCCAAATTGAACATATATTATCATTTTTAAAATCGTTAGTTCTCTCCTGTGCTAAAAGCTAATGAGGACACACCGGCTGATAACTTAATAAGGAAAATAAAGCATTCCAAAAACGTCAAAGTATCGAGTACGAAGGAGGAAATACCAGATGTTCTTTTAGAAATCAAAATATTTATAGAATGTCGAGAGTTGGTGAGTGACGCAGAAATTGACATTTGAAAAGACAGGAATCTGTATTTCAGATCAAATCAAAGTCATAATTATGTCGTTGTAGATTTCTTGCCGAGCGAGAAGAAATTTTCAATTTAAAATTTTTTTATATTGTCTCAGCTAAATTATGATGAATTCAAAAAGAAAATAATATCCGGGTCAATTTTTCTTACCAACTCAACTAAGGGTATCGTCCAAAAATTGATTTTTTTATTGTGAATCAATTCGTAACCCACACCTCTGTAGACCAACCGCTCCCGATCCCGTGTTGATCCCTGTGGGGCGGTGGGACACCATCATGTCAGTCTAGACGAGACTTGGGGGCGGTGCACTCTCACAGAGCACATCGGCTGCGGCACCACCGGGACAAGGACGAAGGTCGTGGAACTGGGAAAGTGAAAACCCCCGACGCATAAAAACCTACCCTCGCCCCGTCACCTCTTTTACCCATAGCTACTGCTGTCTCTTTCCCGCTCAGTAGCCCACCCCAGTCAACCGCTCCCAAAACACTCGACGACGTAGTTGTAGGTATTTCAGTAATGGAGCGGCCCAAAAGTTTTCGTATATACACATCAGATTGTTTCCAACTTTTAATTTAATTATGTGAGACAGAAATTCGAAAGTGGATTATTAAATGTCTCTATAAAATATATCGTATCGGTGCAAAAACCAGAATGTATTAAAAATAAAAATCTCAATATTCTAAATGTTCCAAATGTGCAACAATTCAAACAAGTTCCATACCGATAGGGTAATATTTATAAAGAGTATTTAATGTTAAATAATGCTTTTATTCTTCTAGTTACACAATCAAAAGTCAGACTTCCTTGCAAGGAACGGAGCCGCAGGTGGCTTTATCGTATCGGAATGTGTCGTTGGCATCTTATCCAGTTTTGTCAAACACACACTAATGCCCGATTTCACCAACCATTTCCTACCTAAGACTGATAGGAAATACCTAATATTATCAATCTTCGGTAATACCACCGAACATAGACAAAGACAAGAAGGGTCACTCTAAGTTCCTCCTCCAATGTTGTCTTTCTCGCTTCCTCTGTTATACTACTCTCCTTCGGCAGATTTCAGCTCCCACTTGATGCGTAGATGAGATAAACCGGTGTGCTTTAAAAATCACAGTTATATTAGGTAACGTTAATGAAGTTTTATTGAACATAATTCCTGACGTATTAGAAGACTGTAAAACAATAATACCGGAACGTTGTTCTTGAACTGAAGTTGAACTCAGTTTTCAAAACATCTCCTTCCGACGAGTATTTGAATCACTGAAGAATTTCAGACATAAAAAACACAAAAAAGGAATATGTGCTCCTGCACTATTCACTTCACGTTAACCACAGTTCATTCATACTATTAAGAGACCCATCCAAATTTCAGGGATGATTTTATAGCATTAGTATTGAAACTTCTTAGGAATTAGTGAAATTGATGAAGAGACTGGCATATCGAGCTGCTTGAAAATAGTTCTCAAACATTCGAGTTAATTTTTAATCACGTTACTACCGGTAAGATCATCTATATTTAATAACACGTTTCATGTTGCGTGTCCGTCGCCGTGTGCTTTTGGTGAGAAAAGCCCTTGAAGATAACAAGACAAGAACTGTTGGAAGAGTCGATGTGCTTTTTATGTCTGGAATATGATTAAAAGGCGGAATATTCACTTCATGTCTATCCCGTCGAGGCAAAATCGTTTGGTCGAGATTGATCGACTTCCTTATGAACCTAAAATTTTACTAGTCGTTGATCCGAACAGACTTACTCTGTAGAGTTAGCCCTAGCTCCGCAACACTCGATGGCAGATAGACATAAATCGAGATACATACTTTGTATTTTATCATGCATTGACAACAGATGACGTAAAATGGGATGAATGAGAAGAATATTTAAAATATTATGTTCTCTGGAAAATTATTCTGTCAATAAAAAATTTAATTAATAAGCCTAGGAAGCGGGCAGCTGATGGTCTACTGAAACATTATTTTGAACTTATTGACTTACTCGACAGAAATTTTAATTCTCTTGGTGAACAGTTAATGAAATAGTTATCTTCAACTAAATAAGGAGTATAACTCACTAACTATTAACTTTGTGGAGCAGTTTCTTTATAGAAACATCAGGACGATCAGATACATGGAATTTATTGGTTAGTGTTATGCAGAATCCAGACCAAGTTCCCTGTTTGGTGTATACATAAGTTCGCCATCAAATAGGCAGTTCGTTTAAAAATAGGGTAGGATTTTCAACTACCTGGTGCGGCACTACGACTTGTCGGGGTATTGTGTACCTCGTTAAAGGATGGAGCAGTTTTCTAACCAAGTGGTATAAGGCAGCTGCGACGTCGTAAGTCGTCTCTGAAATGTCACAAATGACGGATTCCCAGTTTGATGAACAACTGATAGATTGTGTTCGGACTTTTTCTGTCCTTTGGGAAAGGAGAAGAACACTAACAAATATTAGATTGCTGTAAGTAATGCTTGGAGAACTTTAAAGACACTGAACTTCAGCTAGAAGTTCTTCTTCTTCAAGCCACATCATCGCAGCAATAAAGCGAAGTGTGGCTGTTTTAATTTTAATCGTGACTGCAGGAATTATTTGCCTTAGGGCCGATTCTACAATACCAGTATAAAAGTCAGTATAGTTATTCCTTCGATATTTTATACCTAGATTTATACCGAGAATAACTGGATGTCGGTTCTACAATGGATTCCTATGACAGGTACTGTTATTCCGAGAATATCTCGCAGGTAGTTCCAATGAACCAACGCTTTGACGTTTGACGCTTTGAAAAGCGGGAAATTCTGATACATTAACTAACCATAATTCAAATTTCTTGGATTGTTTTGATAAATTAGAGAGTGGAAGAGAATTCACTGGTTCACTGGTTGGTTATAAATAAAAAGAAAGTTAATCAATAAAATTGATGTGATATTAATGGAAGAGGTGAAGAGGTCGAATTTTTGAAATAGGTATTTAACTTTCATATCATTGAATTTATTTCAGAATCCAAAAAACTGACACAGTTATTAATACTAGGGAAGATTGAGGCCTGCAGATAGCATGTCTGTTTCTGCAGCCAAAAGCATATAAGAATTCCAGTTCATCATATTCTTGAAAATAATTCTGCCTGATAACAAATTTTTCAAATTAAAAACCTCATTCAACTTATGCTATACTTTACCTAACTTTAAATACTTTAGGATCAGTATAGTCTTATATCTTCAATTTCCTTATCTTCTGACGTGAGACATTCCAGCAATTGTTGTTGGTATTTTCACGCGAAACCAACCAATAGAAATGCAGAATAAGTTTACTCTTCGGTTATACCCTCAAATTGGAATAGATAACTCATACTCTGGTTTATACTTGGAATAAAGATATACCTCTGATGTAGAACGGAATAGTGACTCGTTATCCTAGGTATAGCAAATACCAGGTTTATACTCAAATTGTAGAACCGGCCCTTACAGTAAGAAAAACATGCATGCTGTTCAAGATGTTTGCCACACCGCAGTACCGCTCACCGCAACACCGGTTAGTTAAAATTACTACTTTTACGAGTCGAATGGGTAATAATAAAAATTTAAGGGGTTTTCCGCAAACAAGGGATGTGTGTGGATGCTGGATACTGTGATACTGTTAAGCATAAGTGCCCAACCAGCAACCAAGTCACTTAGTCTGTTTAAAATTTGTATTGTTATATTTTAATGTTATTTAATGAGGGTAAAACAAAATAACTTACTTTTTAAATAGTTGGCATAGATGGAGAACAAGTTATGGCGAATTTATGGAAAATATTTTGACAACTTTGTTATTTTACATATAACACCATGTATATTATTAACTTTTCGGATTCTACCTTAAACTTAATGTCACTTTGTGTAGAATACCCTATATCTAAAACATCCCCAATACCAAATAACAAACATCTTGTCGGGTTGATTAGTAGGACGATCAAGGTTGGATTGGTGACATGTCGAAAACTTCTTGTTTGTATACAGGGAAAATGATGAAAAGTTCAAGTTCGAAAATGTTAAATATCTTAATTTTTTAAATGAAACAACCATATTTTTATTCCTTTACTCAATTCTAAGGCCGAAAATAAGTGCAGTTTATGTTCACTTCGCTATACTCAATCTTAAGCGTTTTTGAGATATTAGATGTATTTAAAAATAATCATTATTTCAGTCTTATTATTGCGTAGGCGAAAGCCGTGCTATTTATTCTTTTATTTTAGCAGGCTGTGTATTTACCTGTCATAATTAAATAGTATTAATTGTCATTATTTGAAGTCAATCGCATCGTTCAGTGATAGAAATGGCTCGTTTGGAATTGAACAATGAAGATTATCTAAATTTGATTTTAATACATGAATGTGACAGAGTTGTTACTAGAACATGTGTTTTAATTGCCACAAGATATCCAGATCGACCCCGACCCAGCCGTCACACAGTGAAGAGAATATTAAACAATTTAACACAATTTGGTTGTTTTCAAGCAAAAGTTAAGAAAGTGAAGCCTGTTGTAGTCAATAGTGATCATGAAATCAATATTCTTCGATACTATGCTGCTTATCCCTAAGCGTCATTACGTTGTGGTGCGAGAGATTTAGGTGTACCAATGGTATCCATTTAACGAATTTAAAAAAAAACATAAGTTTCATCCCTACTTAAAGCAAACAGACTATAATAGGAGAATCAAATTTGCAAAATTTGTGTTGGTAAAATGTCAAGAAGATAATGAATATTTCAAGAATATGAATCAAAATTTACGAAAAACGGAGTGTTTAATAGGCACAATTCGCATTACTGAAGTGAAGAAAATCACCCCCATTAACCTAGCAGAATCATTTCGGAAATTTGAATTTTTGATTATGCCATAATTTGTCGCCAATTTATTACCATAATTGATAATTTGTCGCTCGTCGTTTTTAAAAAAAAACTCATGGTTCTGCTAGGTTGATATTAAGATAGCAGAACCACTTTTTATCTATCAACTTTTAGGAGAAACTGATATTACCATAATTTGTCGCTAATTTATCGCTCTTTTATTACCATAAGTAAAAATTCGTCGCTCGTCGTTTTTAAAAAAAAACATGGTTCTGCTAGGTTGATATTAAGCCAACAGAACCACTTTTTACCTACTTAATTACAGTTATCTGTAAATAATTGTCATATTTTAGTAAAGCGTGATCTATAGACGTCAAAAAAAATAATAGTTCATTACTATTATAACGCTTTACAAATTTGAAAATTAATTTTCAAAGAACTAAATAGCAACAACTACTTCTCAGGCTAAATGCCCCGACAGACATTGAATTAAACTTCTAAAGTAAACGGGGTTGGTATATCTTTAAGATAGAACCAACCGTTCTGATTTGCGATTAGAAGGAATAACATCACTTGTATACCGGTTTCGGCGTATTTGCGCCTCATCAGTACAAGGTAGATGCTATTCGTCCAGAAGCTCTGAGAGCATCTCCACATCTAATCCCAAACCAAAATTCTATATCGACAAAAAACCATCTCGGTTTTGTAGTTATTTACTTAATTACAGTTACCTGTAAATAAATGTCATATTTTAGTAAAGCGTGATCTATGTATATACCAACCCCGTTTACTTTAGAAGTGTAATTCAATGTCTGTCGGGGCATATAGCCCGAGAAGTAGTTGTTGCTTCTTAGTGTACGGTCTGTTCTTTGAAAATTAATTTTCAAATTTGTAAAGCGTTATAATAGTATTGAACTATTATTTTTTTTGACGTCTACTTTTTACCTAATCAACTTTTCGAAAAAACTAACACTACCATAATTTGTCGCTCTTTTATTACCATAATAAAAATTTTTCGCTCGTCGCTTTTTCAAAAAAATACAAGGATTTGCTAAGCTTATACTATATAGTTTACATCTGCCGATGCACTTCATATTTACCTTTTGGGCAAAAATACTAATACTACCATAACTTGTTGCTAATTTATTATCAAAATTAAAAATTGGTCGTTCGTTGTTTTTTTTTAATCCGTAAATTTATTCATAAATCTGACGAATCACTTGTACTAACAAATACTACTATAAGTCATAGCTAATTTAATTTGTTAGATTTAGGGTAAAAAGGGTACAAAGTAGATTTTTTAACACATACTATGAATTAATTTGACCTCACCATATCTCGCACGTCGATCACGTCACATAAGGTTCAACCGCTTCGCCATAACATACCTATAATATATTTTTGCAATTCCGAGACTAAAGTAGTCACTTTAGTCTCACATGTTAGAGACTTAAGTCTCACTTTTAGACCCAAGGGATATAAAGTGACAGTTAAAATCCCAAGGGATTTAAAGTACAAACAAAAACGTACCATAGTAACATTAATCTTTATTTGTTGAATTAAAATGACAAGTAATGTTCACATTATTGCAGTTAACCAAACTAAATACACGATTATTAATATCAGAAATAGATGAGCTAGTTGAACTTGAACAGACGGAAGTGAATATTGGGTCAGGATTTCGATTCAAGGAAGATGATGAAGTCCCATCGGCCAGCGGTGATATTGGTCTATTTTTATGCCCAAGATAGTATCTGCTATTGATTTTTTGTTGATGGAGTTCTCAACGTACCTTTCGGCAACTGTTGCACTTTTCCATCCACCGTGGCGCTTTAAAATATCCACAGTGGCCCCAGAATTCGCTAATAAAGACGCGGATGTTCGCCTAAAACAGTGGCCTGTATAGTCTTCATCTTCAAAAAAGCAGCTATATTTTGAGGCAATTTCCCAAATGTGTTTTTGTCAACAGGCTGTACAGTACACTTTGCATCCTTATAATAAACAAAAAATCTTGAATGCGCAGTTTCTGATTTTCGCAGAGCCATATACTTTCTGCATATTTCGACGTGTTTAAGAGAATTATTGTCTTCACCATTTTTGATAACGAAAGTTCGATCGATTTTATTTTTAGTGTTCTTAATATCAACTATGATTTCTGAACCGGTATCTTTTACATTGTTGACAGATAGTTGCACTAATCCGTTGCCTCTACAAGCTCCAGCAACTCCAAAAATTAGTGCCACCTTAAAATATAAATTGTTAAAAATTATTCTTATAAAACGATTATTACGATACCTTAATCATTAAGTACTTGACGTCCGGAGCTTCTACCAGAAATTTGTCAACCTCTTCTCCGGTGAGCACTTTTGACTTTTTGGGTTTATGGTCGTCATTTTTTCGCTTCAAAAAAGCCAGTAATTTTGGAAATTTGCTGATTTGCTGATCTATGTTATGCTTGATATTAATTGTTGCTTTTAACATCGAGTAATATGACCATAACGTGGAAGAACAACATTTTATGGATTTCTCGTTGAAATACACCAACAACGCGTTTTCATTGTACTGCGTGACGTGTTTTTCATTGCACCACCTTACAAATGATTCGTACTGTTGTTCATATAGTTTTCTCGATTTTTGTGGTATTAGTTCTTGAGTAATTGCTTCAGCAGCCCGATCTACGTTGAATTCTTCACTTTTATTCATTTTCACTGATTTTCTCTACGTTTAGAATGGCGCCGTTTTGACAGGGACCTTGTTTATCATTGCCACAGAAACAAACAGCATACTATGTTTATTGTGTTAGGGCTTCAAATGTAAGTAGTATTTATTTTTATTAAAAATGTATGTAGAATTACCGGAATTGCAAAAAATAGCGTATACACCTCTCGACTAAAGTGACATTAATCCCTTAGGTGGATTGCTTCCCTCGGGCTCCGCTGCGCTCCGCCCTCAGGAATCAAACACTACCCGCGGGATTAAATGGGTCACTTTAGTCGCTTGGTGCATAATATACTATTTCAGCCGTTAAATAAAGATTTTGTAGAGTATGTATTGTTCTGAGTATAATTATAATGGATGGTTAGAAAATCATAGAATGATCAAATGCACTTTGACAGTATTCAATAGAAGTATGTACGATTCAGATGAATCGAATTCCCCGACATGTACAAGCCGGAAACCCCAAGACATATATTTTGAAATAGTGGACTACGTATATTAATTATTTTACAAACATTTAAGCTTCTACAATTTACCACCTTTCAGTGAATCACCTGCTTAATACACTGTCAGTCAGAAATTATTAACAGTTTATTTGTAGATATATTAAATATGTTGCGTACATATTTGTTGTTTCTAGTCAACCCCTAACTAACAATTAAGATTTGATTTGATTTTTTATTTTTTTTTGGCACGTAATTTCCCAACTTCGATCAACATGCTAATTGTTCGGATTTTGCAGACAATGGTCGCGTTCATCTCAACAAAATTGATCAGGTAACGATTTCTAGAGTGATCCATCGTTTCTTAAATAGTGGTGAACGTGCTAATCTTGATGTAACATCATACCCCAATTTTATTTGATATATGACTTCAATAATTACTTATTCGTTTTCGATTTAGTTTACTAGTTCCTACTGGTGTTTATTCATTTTAAAGATAGAAATTTCTAAAATATCTTCAAACTAAAATATGTTGCCATTTTATATGTTTATTAACATAATATTTGGCATACATGACAATTAATGCGTCATTGATCGTAGCGTAGCGTATTTCAATTCTGATGGAAAGGATGGCGACTGCTACTCACATCTAATCAGTTGACAAAACACGCATTCAGCTGCAAATTGATGGTCGCTCCGGAAGCGATGGGACGAACTCGACCAATGAGACTGACTTACAATAAACATTTCCCATTTTTAAAGTTAATATACAATGTATATTAGTTCTCTTTGTTTGGAATAAAACTATGAAAATGTTGATAATTCAAATTGTATTCACAACTGACTCCAACATCCATTCTCTGTGGTCAGTGCAAAAAAAATTAGGTGTACCTAGGGCGGTTCAAAATTCGTCACAGTTCGCAGGATAACATCAAAATCGGGTACGAAGTTCGTCACATGTTAAACACCGCATTGTGAAGCCAAGGTAGGTTATGTTAGGTTAGATTAGATTACAAGGGGTCGATTGGCGCGGTTGGCCTTACCACACTGCGACCTATAAGATGTTTTGTGTATTTTCTACACATATATTTAAGTCCAAAAGATCTAGGCTTCTGAGAAAATCTATTATCCGTTTTGGAGCTAGGTCTGTAATCTGATCAGGCTCTAAGTAGACCTGTTCCAGGTATCTAAACCGTTGGCGGCAATTGCAGATAATGTGTTCCGTCACCTTATCTGCATCATCGCAGAATCTGCATGTTCCACCGTCTACTTTGCCTATCTTACAGAGATCGTTGTGTTAGATTAAATACTTTTGTTAGAAAATTGGCGTTAAGTTTGCAGTTGTTCATTTGTGTCAGTGTAAATTACACGATCACAGAAAGTATCCCGGAATTGCTATTTTCCCAATTCCATAATAACAAAAATAACAGATCATCCTTGGCTATAGAATTAGGGATTAATAAAAATTCTACGACTGAACCCAGCATTGCTACTTTAGATCTCATACATCAGGTAATATTACCCAAAATCCAAAACATACCTGCATAAATGCTTTTTTCGAAAAATCGATGTTTTGAGACCACTTATAAGCCTCTCACTGACAGGTCGAATTTAAATTGACCCTTTTATACCCCAAAACTCAAATCAATAATAATCTGAGAAAGTTATTATTAAATAAAGAAAACATTATGTAAAATTCAAATTTAACTTTATATTCAGTAAATGCAAGTTCAATTGAAAAAAAAATGTTTATGTAGTGTACTTTTATATTTGCAATTTTTTGTATAA
Source organism: Lochmaea crataegi (assembly GCA_947563755.1). Taxonomy (NCBI): domain Eukaryota; kingdom Metazoa; phylum Arthropoda; class Insecta; order Coleoptera; family Chrysomelidae; genus Lochmaea; species Lochmaea crataegi. Next base: position 41,069,784 of record OX387425.1, on the reverse strand, counting down.
ACAGAGACTTAGAAATAACCAAGTCCGTTCCTTGATCGCGATGCATATTCCCGGGTAGTATTGGGAGGCAAAAGAGGAGTACGGGGCGTTTTTGACAGAAGCGGCAGTCGACGGGATCAATAGAGCCAGACACAACATAGTATCATATATGCATAGAATTTGGATATGGAAAAAAGTAAATATAGAGATAAATTACGAGATGTGATTACAGAACATACGATTCACCTGACAAACACTACTTACTACACTGCTTGAATGTTTAGGCAGTTAAAAGTAAAAATGGGAACAGAAATGTTAATATTGGTTATCATTATAAAAGTAGGATAAGGAATAAATTTATGTATAGTTATTTACAATTATATAGGGAACATGTTTAATTTCAATTATAAATATGCAGCTTATAACCATCTACAAAAAATAGGTGGCTAGATTAGATTAGATTTGATGAGGTGGCTAATTCGGCCTATTCCACTGCGACCTCTTCAGATCTATTGTGGTCCTCTGAATCTAGATTACATTATCCAGCTCGACTCTTTTTAAATAGCCAAACAGCCTCGAGACTGAACCTTTCATGTAATTTCTTGCCGGTGGTTTCTCATCGCCTAGTAAAAAAAACCGCACATTCGCCAGGCAGTCGCACTGTCATAGAATGTGCTCTGCAGTTTCTTCCTCTAGGTGACATAATCTGCACATGGCTTCGTCGGACAACCCCATCAGCTTTGCATGCCTGTTAAGCTTACAGTGCAGTGTTAACATACCTACTACGGCTTTGACAGTTTTCCTATCTTTGCTTATTAGGTTTGCCGTAAAATTTGGCGAAAGTCCTCTAATAAACTATTTCGCCTGTCTCTGTCCTGGTGAGATGAAAACAGAGAAATAACTGGAAGTAATGGGTGTAGGAAAGATGAAAACAAGTAGCAAGGAATGTCCAGAAAGAAAAAGGATGAAGCAAATAAAATAGATGGGAATAGGGAAGGGAAAAAACTGTGAATTGAGATAAATAGTATAGTATGGAGCAAACATAAATAGGAGAAATAGATTCAGAAACAGTTAAAACCACAAACAGTGATATACAAAGGTTGATTGGTACTGAATTAGAATTTGCAAGACGTTGTTCTAAGACATATTATTATTTTGGAGTACCTATATACCTAATCCTAATTACGTTATTTAAAGAAATTGCACATCGCTGTTGCCAGCAACACGATCAACTATTCATAATTTGTCAGTGATCTTTTAAGAGTAAAAAACGTCAGATCAACAAGAAGATAATTATGAACGACACCTTTGTCCGGCGGTGACAGCGACGGTCACAGCTTAATTAATTCGATGAAGGTCAACAGTTAGAATAGAAAATGACTTGTGGTTCTATTTCTCAAGAAAACAACGAAAAGAATATGTGGTTAGGTTGTATAAAGTTTGCACTAAAATGTTAAATTATATAGTTTAACGATTAATTTCTTATGTGCCTCTTCACAAGAAGAGACCCATGTTATCCTATAATCTCGTTTTAATCAGTTGAAATTTCAAAATTTTTTTAGAAAAATAAATGTGTCGCGTTAAATAAAGTAGTATGTCAATGGCTGAATGGTTATTAGTCTAAGTAAAAAAAAACTAAAATAAAAAAGTTCTTGTATAATATGTAAATTCAGTACTAAATTCTATGACTTTACAGATGATATATTAGGTATGTATGTAGAAATTACGCAAAACTATGATAGTCTATATATTACCTTGAAATAAGAATTTACCCTTTTTCAATTTATTTGGATAGGAAGTTACTATTATGGTTATTTTCAGCATTTTTGAGCCGTACGTTATCACGACCACATGGAGTAAGTTACAAACAGTGACGGAGTTGTATGGTGCAACTGTTAATGTAGTCACTCTCACACTCCGTGCCATGTAATTGTTCTCTCTCTTTTTGCTTGGTGAAAAATCTAACTTCAATGCAAACTGCCGATTTTTTGCAGTTGAGATTTTTCCAGGCATTTTCTCTACAAGTGCTTTTAGGTAAGTAAATCTAAATTTTTATTGACAGTTCAAAAACGCTGAAAAGAGCTACAGAAAGGAGAATATCGTAACTTTATTTGCATATTTTGTAACATAAATGTCAAATCAATTGAATGACAGTTCACTCGAACAATTCTAGCTTAATTGTTTTTTAAAAACGCCTTTGTTGTGCTGTATATCAAATAAACTGATTCCTAATTAATTTAAATATAAGATTGATATAAAATAAATAAAGAATGATTAACAGGGCTTTATACAAAAAAAAAGTATGGAATATTTTCAGAAAAAAGCTTTAAATTTTTATTGGAATTTGAGTGGCGTTGTAACGACACAGCGCTCATGGAAAGTAATAAATATATGGAAATTTTCCAAATATAAGCTGTTTACTTTCAAGAATAGGTTTTGCAATAAAGTAAATAAAGAAATCATTCTTCGTTATCGAATGTGCGATTTGTTTTGAGTGAATAGATTTGCTCCATTTTTATGTAGATTGTAAAGAATGTTTCTTTACTAGATGTAACAAAGAACTTTTCATTTTTAAACATTTTATTATAAACTGTAAATAACGGTAACTGGAAAATAATATAATAGCCCGGGGAAGTAAGGTCGAAAAATTTACCTAACAACAAATTTATCCGAGATGGAATATTATGACCCTAAACCTCCATACTATGGGGCTAGTGGACATACCTCTATGCAGAATGTGTGAACAAGAAGATAATACTCTCAGGCCTGTCTTATGTGAGTGCCCGGAGTTATCGTCAATAAGAGAGTGTGAGTTCGGTGAGTCTTGGCCTACACCTTCCGATATAAAGGAGATGTCTCCTAGTGACCTGTCCACCTTCCTGAAAAGGACAGGATGGACGATGACCTAGGAGGACAACTCCTCGGGAGTATGTACAATGGGTCATATGTGGTCTAAGTGCAGTGGGCCTAAACTCACCCTCCCCACTCTACAGATACAGATATGTCCCTAATCGAAAACATCAACCCCCAATCATTTTCCTGAATTCTCGAATAAATTCTGATGGAGCTTGCGACGTAGAGTAGAGTACTCGAAATTGGAGTCTTTTACGCTAATATCTGTTTCAATTTTGCTAGCACAACAAAAATTGTAGACATCAAAATTGTTGGAAATCTTATGCCCTATAACATGATACAGTAGACAAAAAAAATGTTTCTAACCCTTAATTTCTCAAAAGTTGTTAAACAATTTGAAATTTTGTTTATTTAAGCAGCAAGTATAATCAGAATTACAAAATCAAGGTGATAATATAAGAAAGCATAGAAGAAAAGGTTTCTGAAAAAGTTGGTGTTTTTAAATTTTGAAAATTCAAAATGGCGGCCGCGCAAACTGACATATATATATATATATTTTTTTTTCCATCGCTGTTGCATTGATATTTGAGGTGCGGTTTGTTGCTTAAAATAAAAAAAATATTTTTTTATACGTTTTTTCAAGATTTGTTGTTGAAAAATTAATTTCAATTTCCGTTTCGAATTATTAAAGAATATGTGCCTTTAAAGACCACACATTTTGAAAAAAAATATTTCAATACGATCTTTAGAAGCCGAGAAAATGAAAGTCAAAGTTTGCTAGTAGGTACTAAGGAATTTCAAGTTCGATTGACTCGTTGTGAATAATCTAAAGTTTTAAATAAATTGCCAATGAAGTCATTATTTTACTTTGGATAACCCTTTATAATGAAATTTTGTTGTACAAAGAAGAACCTTGAAAATTAAAAAATCGGTATGTTTCCACATGTGAATGTACAACGTGCCTGAAAAGTTTGGATCAAATTCATTGATTCCTGATGGGTCTGTAATTAGATCCAAAAAAAAAGCGTTTCGAGAAGTTAATTTCCAACAAGCTGGAATTTTAATATCTCTATTTGGTCCTATATGCGTGTAATCTAAGTTTGCATCATTTGAGAGCGAAAAAATCGCGAAATTTTTTCTTTTTTTTGCTTATAGCTCCGAAAACGGTACGTCGTACAAAAAATAACATTCCATTCAATATTAAAGAAGGTTGAAGTTTGAATGAACATCAACCGATTTCGAGCTACTAGCAAAAACTTAAGTAAAGTGAAAAAAAATTTTTGGCTCTCAAAAGTTAAGCTCGCCTCCTGGATGGTGCAAACTCGGATTACACGCAATTAGGACCAAATGAAGATATTAAAATCAAAACGCTTTTCTTGGATTTAATTACTGACCCAGCAGGAAACAATGAATTTATTCCAAACTTTTCGGGCATACTGCATATTGACATGTCGTTTATGTCCGTTTGTGTACGTTGGCAGAAATCTACGAGTTTTTGGATAAATGTGGATGCGAAAACCAATCAACATGTACATTACCTATTGTGAATGTTTTGTATCAAGTTGGCATCGATCTGTTATAAACCACTACAGCATAATTATTTTCATTACATTGTGAAATTAGATGTGATAAGAAGCGATTTAAATAAGATTCAGTGTCTAACTTATTTATCTTTTAGTGATGTTGTCTAAATATTTTTGAGTTCTGTAAGTAATGTTAACATCTTATCTTATTAATAATAGTTATCTTAAAGGTTGTATCTAACACTTTCTTTATGCTTGTCATGCGTGTTAATTACCAAGTAATGACTTATTAATATATCTTACATATTGTACGTTAAACTTATGTACAGGATAAATACTATTTTGGGAGATAGACAACTTAACATTTCTTGATATTCACATCTTTTATGTTGGATAGTCAGTAGTGTGTTGTTGACTTTGGAGTATTATGTGCGTTAAAAATCTGGCTCCGCCTTGTATGAAAATGTGTAGTGGTGGTAAAATCAACAGGATCTCCATCGCAATGGTGGGAATGGTTTTTATAGCACCCGTTACTCAGACAAGCAAGTCTTTGTTTGCTACTAAACAATCTTATAGTCCCCACTTGCCGTGTCTTTGTCCACTACACTACTGATCTGTAGGTCTAACAAAACAACCCTTGTAATAGGCAATGGGTTATTTTTGGGTTAAGATCCCAGTTTTTCCCAAACATTCTTCTGCATTTGCTAGGGCAATGGTAGTTTTCTGTGTGGTCTTCTGAAGGAGAATGTTCCATGAAAGCCTTTGATCAAAATGTATTCCTAGGAAATTTGTTTCTTTGGTAAATGGAATCCATGTTCTTCCTGGCACTACCTATTGGTTTTAGGCCTAGTAGAGCCGTCTTTTGCAAAGTTGATCATTTGTGTTTTCGGAGGATTAACTGTCAGTATTTATTGAATATGTTACAGTCAATATATTAAATTGGGCATTATATATACTGTCTAGCCGGTATATATATATACATATTGCCTGAACTGCTCCGCTATATATGAAATACGGCACAAATTATAAACTGACTAGGCATTATATAAAACGCGCAAAAAAAGTTAGTCAGTTTATTTTGTTCATTGTTTTTAACCGCTAGGAGATTTTATAGTTGTAGTTTTTATCGAGAAGGGCAAGGAAAATCATTGAAGAAGCTATACAGTGTAAAAAAATGGCTTCTTCAATGATTTTCCTTGCCCTTCTCGATAAATTAATCAATGATCTGTTTTAATCAAGACAGAAATTCTAAATAGTGGGGCATAGAAATAATTATTTCATTTGCCATAGATTAATAATATTTGGATATAGTACAAAATTATATTACGGTTTTGTTTGTGGATGTAAATATTGAATTGTTTCACAAACTGCCTAAAAATAAGTACGCAGTATAATACGGCCGGCGCTGTTTATATAATGACTAGTCGATTTATGAAATAAATATTTTTATATAAACGGTCTGATATGGGCAGTCTGTATATAAACGATCTGCGCGGTATATATACGGCGTCTTTTCACAAATTGACTGTAACATATGCACTAATTATCAACTATATTTAAGTCTGTTTTTATTTCCGATACCAACCCAGCCAACTTGCCTCTGATTACAATAGTAATGTCTGCGTATCCAAGACAGTAAAAGTCTGTTGTGAACAGTTCCGCGAAGGTTGCCCATAGTAGCGGTGATAACAGTCTTCCTTATACACATCCCTCACCCGTCCTTGCCTAGATGGTGGCTTACTCCAGAGTGGATATTATTTTCCTATCCTCTAGAGTTACCTTTATCCATCGGCATATTGTTGCGGGTATCTAATCATTGCATAAACTAATGAAATCGAGGTAATATTGTTAAATGCTCCCTCGATGCACAAGAAAATGGTCATCGCTATCTCTTCGTTATCTATTGACTTTCAGTTAAGCATGTTTAGACCATCCAGCGCTAGATCCGTAGAATTGCTTGGTTGAAATGCACTATATCTATTTTAATTTTTGATTCTGTGATTTTAATAGAGCACCCTGTATATTTTTACATTAAAAATGATGGTTCGTCTGATTTTTAAAAATTTATAGATTAATCCCTTTTTTTATAAAGAAGTCATCAATTTTTGATTGAACATAAATTGGTGTTAAATAAAATTAACAAATCTGGTACATTAAATGAAAATAATAAAAGATCTGGTAAATGGAAGTTATGTAGAAAACGTGAAACTACTATTTAATGAGTTTGAAATAATAATACTGCTTACCATTTTGTATATAATTGCCGCCATTTGTTTCGTGCTTAGAAATAAACATTAATGGGATACCAGGTCATCAATATACATACAATTATTACTCAACACAAAGAAATTATATAAACAGCTCAGAGTGTGATTTCAGTTATTTAAAAACATACAACTCTTTTCCATGGAAATGTAGTTTACCTTCGGTCTTGATAACTTGGTTGATAACTTGGTTATCGAAACGCGCGGCAGATAGTGTAAGTAGTGTTCGTGTAGTGGTTGAAACTTGTGTTCGGTATCGAATATCGCCAATGGTTCCAGAATTCCCAACTTGCTTGAACTGTAAATTTGAAAATTCCAACTATAGGTATGTTATGATGAATTAATTTTTCAAATGGAGTTTTTATAATGTAGTGAATGTTTTAAATTTAATTAATCTTGAACCAAAAATCATTTTCATTATTTAGCTGAAGACAAGTGATTAGCCTCATTTTTTTGGAAATTTCAACACCCAGGTTTCTTTCGATTGTAAAATTTCTAAAACATTATGTGGGGCTTGGTCAATAATTAATTGAAAGTAATTTTGTATCCATTTACAATTTTCAAAATAAGCCTTCATTACATGCATTTAGTAGTAATTCGTATTATATAATACTCTTTATTGCTGTGTCCCCGAGCTATTGTAGCTGAAGCCAGTTAAGCCACTGAATGGCAATAACATATTTTCCTGCAAACCTTCTCCATCGTATTATTATATTCCATTAAATCCTCACTTATGCGATTATCACGTTCCAAATCTGGTTCGTTCGACCATATTGCACATAATTATCTAGTTTTTCTTGAAAATATTTATTGCTGTTGACAGGTTTAGAGAAATCAAGAATTTTCCAACAAATTCTGAAGTGTGCGCCCTGTTTTATCGATCCGTCGTCGTTCGTCCGGCTTTTCAGTAGCGGTATTCGTAGCTCTCCTTTACCCCCTCCCAATTTGTCCCCTTTCACGGCTTGAAAGAATGGGCGGATGAAAAATGGGTAGTTTGTAGGACGGGGTAGAAACGGTGCTGAATCAGCCTTATGCGACCTTTGAACTTCTTTGAAGGCTACGACCTACTTATCGTCTAACATCGTCCAGAAGTCAATTATAAACAACTTTTTTCATAGCAAGTATTTTAAAACTGATAGACCGAGCAAAGACAGCCTAAAAATAGAATATTTCCAATGCGCAATAGGATATTTTTAATAAAATTCATTCAATAATGACAAGATATTAATTCGTTAATGTTTGACCTTGATCGTAATTAAGGATTTTATTGCTTTAATCAATGTGTAACCATGACATTTTCTTATATCATACATAGGTTGCTTACCTTTTTCGCGAATGGGCAAGTTCTCTCAATAAAATGGGTTTGCAAAATATGTATTATAGAAATACACCTTCATTACAACAGAACAGAGCCATGCTGGAGAACACAACATATTTACGATAACAATTCTATGACTCTTGACTTCTCTTTTTCCTTCTCCTGCTTTGCAAGTTTATCATAAAATTACCTTTTCCATGTTTTGAATAAAATATAAATATAGTCGCTAAACGCTGTTTTCTTACTGATTCGTCAGCCGCTAACGAATGCGAACAAAGTAACAGCGATTAGGTACGTCGGCGATTAAGTTGAAGAATTTTCTATAATTTACTCCTGACGATGCAAATGTAATTCGGTATGGCAATAAATGTTATATTACTGATGTGGAATTTTTTATCAATTTATTTTATTTGATAATCATGGGAACGAGTTGGTAACTTGTACTGAAGTCACCCATTTAAAATTCTCGGGAACATTCATGTCACAGTCACATTTTAAAGAATGTAACAATCACCTCATCAAGGTGAACCACGTCCAATTCCCGGGGATGTTCTCCTCCCAAAAATTCAAGAATTCGGGTAAGGGTTGAAACATTTGCAGAAACATACTACAGATGTGGTATGGTTTTGTCTGTGAGGACTGAGAAGTGTGGTTTGGTCATTTCGTGGAATGTGTTCTCTCCATCGAATTGTCCGCGGAGGATAGCAAAGCTTCAAAATCACATAGCCTCGCTGTAAGTATAGGAAAATCCCATCTCATACAATATTATAATAGATAACTGTGCACTATCAATAACAGTTCACATTGGGAGCTTCATTTCTTGAAAAATTCTATATCCTTTAGTTTTTTCCAGATTACAAGGGAACTTCTTGGTTCCGCTTGTGCTCATTCATTCATTCCTTTGGTTTGTGCTGAAAAGCCCAGGCACTTCAATGTAATCTTTGTACCATTTCCAATTTTTTCTACTTCCATTTTAGAAGCTTCGTGTCCTCTATATAGGTCACTAGTTCAACTGGGGGTATTTTGAGAAGTTTAAATGGTTGTATTATTTCCTCTCCAAAGTGCTGAATCCTTGTAAGTACTAAAGTATGTGAATAGGTTTTTCATCCTTCAAATCGCATTTTCTGTCCATAGGTTCACTGACTTTTCCCGTTTTGTGCAGTTGTTTTCTCAGGGTACAGTGTTCAGAAACCAGGTCAGTAATTGTCTTCAAATGTCTCTTACTCAGTTTCAATAACCTGGTTATGAGTTCCTTGTCTACCTTGTTCAGTAAATCTTCTGTCAAACTCCATTACAATTAGTGTTCTTTGTCTAGCCAATCCCGGAATTTCCCTCTTATGAAATCCTTAGTGATTCCACAGAGCGGTTCCGGTACTATGAAGTCTCTTTTAACTAACTGGTCCGCCAATTCATTACCTGCAATCCCTTCATGTCCCGGCACCCATACTAGAGACACTGTGTTGTCTATTGCCAGCATATTAAAGGATTCTTTACAGTCTATACTTAGTGGTTGAATTGTTGATAGCTTTAAGCAGAATCTGGCTGTCAGTAAATATTCTTATTTTTTGTTGTGTACATCTCCAGGATTACCTAATCCCATCTGCTCCCTAGATGGGATTATGATATTCACTCGCACAGTGAATATGTTCTCTGGTGTAATACAATCCAAACTCATTTGAAATATGGGTTCACCTAGTATTATCCCAGTTTCAGTGTATCCTTGTCGAACATTGTTCGGGCTCCATATGCCCCCCGATTTAAGCCTGAGAATCGCCTTCGCCCTCCGCCCGCTTGTGCTCAAATTATAGACAAGCTTCTGCTAATTTAATGATAGTTAAGGGCTGCTAAAGCGTTTCCTGCGTGTGTGACACAACTGTTTTTCGCCTACCGAATAAACCAAAAAATAGGAAAATAATAACAAAAAACTTTGATATTCACTGACTTTTAATTAAAATATTTACGTGAAACGTCAAAATTACAAGTGACAGATGGTTAAAAACTTCAAAAACCTTGGCGTTAAGAATGTTTCGCCCTTGGGCTGCTACTTTTGCCCTATTTTTGGTGTTCATATGATTGGTTTTCCGGTAAGGTAAGCGAAAAATACTATTTCGAATTCATTGGGCAAAATGGACCATGTTTGAAGTGCTGTATTTCACGTTCTATTGGTCCTACATAGCTGCAGTTGCGCTCAAATTATGGCAACTTCTATCGACTTTAAAAGTGCACCACGAGCACCATGCAGTTCGCTCAAGTGTTTTGAAGCTACAAACTAGGTTTTACATTATTGGTATCCTAAAAACAAAAAAATCGAATCTTCGGGTACGCGCTTAAATGTAGATAATCCTACCAAGTTGTAAAATCGACAGTTAAAAGTTAAATAGTTAGTGGCTTGTAAAAATAAACTCTCTTGAATATGTAATAAATTGACGTTTACAAATGAGAACAAGTAAATTATTTTTTAAATGAATATAATTAGTGAAAACCAATTTTGTGGTAGTTTTTTTCGGCTCACTTTGCTGAAATCGTGACGGGTTGGAAACAAATGGAGTTTATGTTACCAGTTTAGTAGCTTTAAAAGCTATAAAATAGAAATAACTAGATTCTAAAACAAGATTTCACGTTCTGGATTAAGTAAATTTGTGAAATTTGATATAAAAAAGTACCATAAAATATTATTAAAAATACATTAATCATTACTATAAAAAAATTTCTTTGTTTATGACTTAGGTATATAAAACTTTCTGATCAACAGGATCAACGGCAGGTAAGCCGAGCAATTCTTATGTAAACAAATTTGTGTTTTTTATCTTTACTATTTTCCGTTGATTGGATATTTCAGAGTTTAGTTTATTATGTTTATCACATAAAAATGTTGTTTCGTTTTAGATCAAATCAATTTATAATAATTATGCTACATGTGCTGTTAGTCCATAGTGTTTGTTGAAGATTTTCTTTTATTCTTTCCTTTCAAGAATGTGTTAAACTTTCAATGGGGACTGGCAATGTTGGCAGTTAGGAAGAGGTAAAGAACTCAATAGAGAGTTTAAGTGATGTCACGAACGTTAACGTAAACGTGTAAATTGACAGTTGCTCATGCGCAGTAAATAAATATTCACGTTAAGGTTTACGGACCTTCGTTAACTTACGTGCTCCCACGTAAACGTCTAGCGTTAATCGATGCTGTCCGAAGCCCTACCGGAGATTACCGATTCCCATATTTTGTTATGAAGTGAGTATATCTATAATTTGGATTTTGTTCTGTGATTGAGGATGAAATAGATAATAACAAGAATTATTAAAATGCAAATTTTCGTAGAAAATCAAAAAACAAAAAGTTAGGTTAGTTAATGTGTGTGAACAAAACTTTACGTTAACGTTCGTGACATCACTTAAACTCTCTTTTATACAATTGAACGTAAACGTAATATTCTTGCATTAACGTTAACGTTCGTGACATCACTTAAACTCTCTGTGCGTGAGACGGGTGCGACCGATACGCAATCTCCTGGTGATGTTTTTCCCTAAATCGGGAACATCTATACCTTAATAACTCTGCACAGTGTTATGTTGGTGCAACTTCTGTCTGGAATATCGTCGGGTTTTCTTTACACAAACCTAAAAAATTCTATTGATGTGACTAACTGAAATGACAGTTAAGAGACAGCATTGGTTATTAGCATGTCATTAGGTTACTTTTCTTTGTTTTCCTAAAAACAAATTATATTTTTTGAAGAAGTAGACCTAAAATTCAGGTTGAGCCCAAGTACAACTAAATCGCCTTGATGAATTGCACCGTCAGAACCCGGCTTAAAACTCTTGTCTTTAACTTTTGTATATATATTCCTGCTCCTAAGCCGTTCTTGGTTATTGAGCCATGGATAAATTGGAGGTCCTTTCTCCAATATTTATCTGCCTGTTTTAACTGTTTTTGAATATAACTATTATACATTATGAGATAAACAAAGATTAAATGAACATTCAATTCAAGACATATTATCAACAGTCTAATTATTATAATGTCGACACAATATGTTTTTCAAAAACATTTTACAATTTCATTATCTTTATTTTTTTCTGCATGTACAAATTTAATAATAATGTAACAACTAAGTATATCGCGATGATTGAAATGAAGATATACTGTTCCTTTTAAAATCAGACATTTAAGTATTTGAAATTTAAAGAAAATCTTTTGTTCCAGCAGGTATAATAAAACTTATTTTAAAATAACTATTGGAATTCAAAGTGTTCCCATTTTTCCATCATACACATGATGACAGTCAAGAATCACTGAAATAATGATTTGAAACAATTGTATAGGATACAGAGATTCTTAATAAACCACTTATTTTCACATTACATGTGAGATTATATTCATTTTAGTAAAAATATAAATACAAAGAATAACAATCCGACATTTTATCTCAAACACCGAGCAGACACTTTGGTATACATAATTTGACATTGTGGCTTTGACATTTTGTATATCGTTCACGTTACAACCATTCCATTATATTTGCTGGTTTTGCATCATTTATGTGATACTTCCTCGTGAAAAACTACTAAGAATCAACAATGACCGAATTTACAAATGTTAAAACTCCCATGTATAGTAAAATTAATACCTATTTAGAGGTACCAGCCGTTTTAGTAACTTAACGTATGCGGCTTCTTGAACCATCTGAACCCGCATGAAAAAAATTAGGTTATGACCTTTGTCATGGCAAATGCTTGACATATTTCTTATTGCATTGGCGTAGTTACTTGAAATTTCATATTATCAGTGGCGGTTTGTAATAATACAAATTAATTTTATGAAATTCATAAAATTCTAAAGATGTTGACATAATAAAAGAATATAAAAGAAGCGCACTAATTTTAAAAACATTGTTTTATTAACTAGATACATAGTTTTCTTAAAAAAATATGGCAATTCAGAGTTCGATTAAGTACAAATTCTAGATTTTAAAAAAATGACAACGTGATCTTCAAGGCAAAGTTTAATTAGTTTCTAAATCAGAATAACTTTCGGAAAGTGATAGTTCATCATCGGATTCATTGGATACAGAGATCACCATAGGTTCGATGTTTAGTAGGTCCAGTTTGTTTTCTACTTCCCATGCTTCAGAAATAATTTTCTCTGTATGATTTATGTAATTCTGCCAGTGTTGCTCCGGTACATTTTTTACAACGTCATTCCATACTTTTAAGACTTCAGTAGGTGACCTTGCAGTTTTCGTAATAGCTTGGTCATAATGCCTTTTAGTTTCTGACCATACCATTTCGATGGCATTAAAATGGCAATGATAGGGTGGTAGCCTGAAAACACAATGACCATGCTCGGCAGCGTATTTGTCTAAATGATAATTTTTTTCTGGCAAAACTTGCTTTTCAATTATATTCCAAACAGCATCCTTTAAAATGTGATCTGGAAAAGGAATATTCTTTTTTTTGAGCCATTCTAACATGCGTGTTTTACTCCAACTTTTTCTTGGGATTTCTTCATCCAGGCGACTGTGATACGTTGCGTTATCCATTATAATTAACGATGGTTCTTCCAAGTTTACAATTAGTTGCTGTTTAAACCAATTTTCAAAATTTTCGGTGTTCATGTTATCATGGTAATCGCCTGTTTTTTTATTGCATTTAAAAATAAGCGATGCATTTGCCACAAAACCTTTTTTATTACCGGCATGAACAATTACATATCGTGTCCCACTTCCAGTTATTTTTAAATCACTGTGTTTAGTACCATCTTGCCACATTCTTCTGTCCCCGCTTTTACTAAAAACCCATGTCTCATCCAGAAAAACAGTTGTTAAGAGCTTTTCGATTTTAGCAGCATGGTATTTGTTCAAAAATAATATTCTTTTTAATCTGACTGCAGGCATTTCCAATAAATGTTTTCTTCCATCGTGTTTTTTGAAATGAAAACCCATTTTTTTAATTCCCAAATATAACGAACCTTTGGAAATCTTAGTTTCTGGAGACTCTTCGATAAATTGCCGTAAAATAGTTTCTACTGTGATTTTATTCTTTCGCGCATACATTTTATAAATTACTTCCCTCAAACAATGCAGGGTATTTTTTGTAATTCGGGTTTTCCTGCGGGAAACGCTTGCAGACATATTTCTTCTAAATTCGAAATCTGTAGCTCTGTTTGGTTTTTCAAGATTATATAATGTGCTTTCTGGAACTTTTAGTGCTTCGGACGCTTTTTGAATTGCCTTAAATCGAGATCCTAAATCGTTTTGAAAATAGTTTACTACATTAAGCATAAGTTTTTTGGATTCATCAGAATATCGCATTTTTATATCTTATTTTGCGTTATGACATTAACATGAAATCAAAATTTGACGTAACTTCAAAAACGTGACATCTAATAAATTAGTTACGACGTTCATTTTTGTTGGTAATTTTTTGTTTCAACCGATTTATTAATAATAAATAAGGATGGTCTTATTCTAAATGGGTATAAAATTTACTATAACTATTGCATAATCTAGAACTCAAATCATAAGATACAATAATGCTGAGTCTTCCCTTGCAAGATTTAGCCACACATTTCCAACTATTTTTTTTTTCATTGGAACGTTAACAATATCATGTTCGGAGTTTTTATCGATGTATTCTTACATTATGGAACTGGAATTAGGTATCAAAATAAACTTTTATCTTGCAACCTGTCACGTTTTTGAAGTGTAGACAAAAGCGTGATTTCATAGATAGACACCATTACTATTGTAACGTTTTGGCGCGAAATTTGAATTGTACTTTAAAAAGGTAAATTATTCCTTTAAAACCCTAATTTTTCCAAGAAATAACACTTATTTTGGATAAAGTTTATGCGTGCAATCATCGTAAAGAAGTTTTTCAAAATCAGTAATCATGCCTATTAGCTCTCACAATCTCACTCTAAAATTAATATAACTTAAGGACAATAGAAAGAGCCCGTGAGATGTGATCAATTAATGCGATGTACTAACTTTCAATTTTTGGCAAAGCATTGTCCCACAATAAGTTGCATGGTATACTCTTTCTAAAGTCAATGTGAAGACATGAGAAAAAAGTAAAGTTGTCAGATATATTTTTTAGAATTTCTAAACTCACTATACAAATGTTCTCCTTACTTCAGTAAACTGTTCGTTCGTGACGTTCTTATAAAACTAATTTGGAAATATTGAAGAAAATACATAGATATAAATTTATTATTTAGCATTAAAATAAGGCGTTTAAAATTGAGGGAAAAAATAATTTAAAAAAATTTTATTAAGTTAACAGAAAAGAAATGCTAAAGTGACCCAATTACAGTATTTGCATTGGCAACAACTGAGTCAAGAGAGTTATTTATTCGGTCCACTGTGTCGTTAAAAAGATCTATGACATTAGCTATTCCCATCAGTGTTGCCGTGACTTGTATTGTGTATAGATATGGAGAGTAGTATTTTATTTCAAGTAGGTTTGTTTTTATTTCAACCATTTGCCGAACGAAAAATAAGTTTATAAATATATTCTATCAACAATTAATTGCCATGGCGTTTTGAGACCAATTTAAAGGACCTTTCTAGATGATTCATCTCGGGAATATAATAATTTCGCGCCGAATTTAAAAACAAATATTTAAATGTTCAGAGTATCCTATTTGAAGGAAAAAAATTATTTCACAATTTTCGAATTTATAAAAGGTATATGCACGCCATTGGGCGGTTATTACCGCATGGGATTAAAAATCTCTCTTCACACTTTAGAAAGAATATAAGAAGTTATAAAAATCCAGGAACAATGGCGAGAATATTAAACTAACAATGACTTTGAAATAAAATGGACAGGGAGGAATTTCTTCTGGAACTGTCAGAAGACGGTTAAATGTAGCTGAATTGTATATTAGGAGACTGTCCACTGCCTTGCTGATTTAAGAGAATAAATTTTGTTTAATGCATGATCCGAAAAGAATTTTTTACAGCAGAAACTAGAACTATGCTAGAGAGGAAACTCTTTAACTATGCCAGTTGCGCATTAATCTTGTTAGGATGCGGATTTGAGTCCGATGGAATGTAAAACTCCTGATACCTGAGGTTTTGAAAATGGTACAAAAAAATTGTTTTTAGATGGTTGTCTATGAGCATAGATCGTTACAAAAAAAATGATTAATTAAAGTGATTTAAAATTCAATTGCAAGTAGACAACCCTGTGTTTGAGTAATCAATACTACACCACATAACCTAGAAGACGAATAGATAACCAGCGGGGATGTACAACAAAACTCCCGTTTGCGTGCGTAGAGAAACTTGTAACTGGAGTGCAGGGCGTAATTTGTTTCCACCGCGTGTCAGGGATGGTATAGATATGGTATAGACCTTTCACTATATCTTTTACTTTTACTATACAAGCGATACGATGCTTACAAATGGAACCATGTTTTGAGCAAATATGTATTCTACTCAGCAATAATAACGTTTAATTTTTTTCAATAAATATATTATATAACAGTTATCGGTTGGTGAACTGGCAGAAGCTAGAGGGCCTCCATCAATCGAGAAGCACTTGCCTAGAGTGTCCATTGTACAAGAGGGACCTGTTTATAATCATAGATTGATCTCACAATTAGTTGGCAAACGAAAACTGAAATCCAAGTTTCATAACCAACCTGACTGTTAGTCTTCAGATCCTCTGTCATTATTGACTACATGTAAAAGTTGTATTATAAGTTTTTTTCTAATGACTGAATACTGGGTTTTTACAATAAATTGTGTTATTAAATCATCTATTATAAAAATTGCTTAAAGTTTGTGTCACTACTTTCGTCTATCGCCTCAACCTCCCAATGAATACTCAAATATTTTTTAAATCGTAAGTCATGAAGGTCATTTATTTTCCTACAATTTGATAATACATCTCCAAAAAAACGATATTAACCTCAGATTAATACATTAAAAAGATACATTTGTTTACATTTAAAAGTGAACCCAACATTACATCACATTCTAAGGTAACTTGCCGACCCTTTGCCAAATGTATTACTTTTCCTTTGTATTGCGGCAACTGAATTTTAGGACACGATATAAACGAGCAAAATAAAAATGTACTTTCAAGAAATTAAATAAAAACGACTTTAAAATAATTATCCTAAGTAGTTTATGTAATAAAAATATGTTTTTGTTTGAAAGTTTTGATGTTTAAATGAAACAACTGCCTGTTAATAATTTTGTCTGTCTGAAATATGGCAACACCGAGAAAAGGGCGGAAACCATTTTACTATCAATTTGACTACGAAGTTTCAATGTTCCTATTTTATTGAAATTATTGTTTTCGTGTTTTCAAGTTATATTTGTGTGGTTTTGTGTGTGTGCGTACAGATATAATAAAAACAATATTATTTTGTGAAAATCATGGTTCGTCAGTGCCAAATTTGCAAGAAAAGCAGTCGGAATTTTCCTAACCTCTCTTTTCACCTGTAACTAAATAGTGCTATGCCAGTGGCGTTGGAAGAGCTTTCCTATTTAACTTTAATTTTACATTTACTTTATTATTCAGTAACAATTTTATCTTTATCGTTCTATTCTCCCCGTGCCTACGCTTTTGTACGGTCTTCTTTCAATAAGTTACTGCCACATCCAAACACCATTTCGAAATGGTATACTTCCACTGATGGGAAACCAGGTTTCACAAAAGAAGCATTAGAAGCCCTAAAGATAAAATGCGCTCAGAGTAATAAAATACTGTTGTGTAATCTTGTTATGGATCAGATGGCAATCAGGAAACGGATAGAATGGGATGGCAGTCGATTTACAGGGTATGTAGATGTGGGAGCACAGATGGACTCGGATGAGCTACCTCCAGCAAGAGAGGCATTAGTTTTTTTAATTGTTTGCCTTAATGGTAATTGGAAATTGCCAGTGGAATATTTTTTAGTTAATGGAATAACAGCAAATGAAAAGGCGAATTTAGTAAATAAGTGTTTGGAATTCATTCATGAATCTGGTATTCGCATAACCTCATTAACTTTTGATGGTGCTGCATCAAAGGTTGGGGCAGATTTCAGTGATGTCACAAAATTACGAACAAGTTTTAAGCATGTATAACGCATTTTTTACATAACGACGCTGTTACGTCATTATGACACCGAGCGTAATGTTATGTAATTTGCTGGTGGCCGCATTGACCTAACATCATTGTTCGGTGAAATATGCTATACCTATCTACTGTTTTTTAGGTACATATATGCATATAATTGATGTATATATTAAAATTATTTACAGCAAATTATAACCAGTTTTTTTGTTAAACGAATTTATTGTTTTATTTCAAAGATTTTTATCCCATATAATTTCCTTGAAAAAACAAACCTTATTAAACATTCAATTATTTTCAAATTTCTCATTATATCGCTCAATAAAGTAAAACTAAAAATTTTTTAATAGAACATTTATTTAATTTAATTTCTTTCTTTACTACGCCTATGGACATCAGCCGATGTCCGACCATTGTCCGACAGATTCTCCCCACTCCTTGAAAGTCATTCATGAAAACATATGTCTGGCGATAGAATGTTAGCCGTCTTTTCGGATAGTTTTATGAATGACTTGCGGTCTCTATTTGTAGTTATACTCTAAGATATTAACCATCTATTACAACAGTAAAAATTCCGAATACTTTTATGCTCCCCGGTATTAGGTAGTATGAAGCAGCTTATCAATAAATTTTATGAATTAGTTTAGCTAGTAAAGTCTAAATGCGGAACAATATGATATCTTATTCTCAAATAAATAAATTTGTAACATTTAATATTAAACCAATTTTTTCTATCAACTACTGGATTTATGTCCTTAAACCTCATCTATCGACACAACCTTAGACTATTAAACAGTAGTCTAAGGACACAACCAACAAAATTATCCAATTGCAGTCTGTGACCTCAATACCCGAGAATCGAGAATGACGTGATGCACAGCGCCGTCGTCACGGCGCCGATACCGTCCCCTTGTCGCTTCTCCTCGGGTCAGCCAGCCGTTTTCTCCCACTCTGCTCGACTACCGCTGCGCCGTTGTAGAACGAACAGGCCGGCGACTTTTTGTTCGTATTCAGTCGTAGCAAGTGGAAACCATAGCAGCGTTTCTTATATACACTTTATAATTTTATTCATGTTAATAAACCATTAATTGATTTAAAAACTTGTTTAAGAGGTACAAAAAGACGTTTACTAGTTAAGGTAATTCAATTTAGTTAAGTGTAATAAACAGCAAATGATGTATTCACGTTTATTTTTACAGATTGACATGGCGTCGATAAAATTACAAGACGACATCCATAACATACCACTGGCTGACGATGACCCACAAGTTATAATAAACGACGAGCCGGAGCAGCATTCGATGTCGGAAGGTAACACTTCCAGTATGATACACGGTAGAAGTATGGATTCTATCCAGTCTAATTTTACAAATGGAAGTTCTAGTCCGCAACATAATAGTTTGGAACCCGATTCCAGTCCCGACGAACAGGAAGAGAAAGCTAGATTGATTTCTCAAGTACTCGAATTACAAAATACTCTCGACGATCTTTCTACTAGAGTTGATTCCGTGAAAGAGGAGAATTTGAAACTTAGATCTGAAAATCAAGTTTTAGGCCAGTATATAGAGAATTTAATGTCGGCATCCAGTGTTTTTCAATCTACTTCACCGAAAATTAAGAAGAAGTAATTTTGAAATACTATTTCTGTAATATGCATTTAGCTTGGCTTTGCTTATAAGAAATGTAATTTTGAAAGTAATGATTGAAACTGTGAAGTTACCAAAGCTTTCATTGTATTTAAGAAATAATTTGTCGTTTTATAATTATTGCTTTTTACCAATAAAGTCTAGTTTAAATTTTATTTAACTGTATTTATTTCAAATAGAAATTAGATATGTAAAGTTTATTTGTAGTTATTTAATTATTATGGTCAGTCGATGTAATGTTAAATGCCAATTAAAAATATAAAAATAAACTGCCCAATTGATTAAAGGTTACTCACACACAACTTCTTCTGCTCGTTCCGTTGAAAATCGGTCTTTATTGCCGTGCATCTACAGGATTTTTTGGCTCAAAGGTGATTCATATTCCATTGCAAGATATAGTATTAAATTGTCTCGTGTAATAGTTTAAGCAGAATTGTGAGTGGGCCGGAACAGGAAGGGTGCGCTCAAAAGATACAGATGTTATCACAAACTTGGTTATTGAAATGAGAAGTTGGCCATAATTAATGACAACCAACCAAACTGGAATGGGTTGGACACATGTAGTCATGATAAAACGTTGGTGTGGTTCACTGACGGATCTAAAACTGATAGAGAAACAGGAGCCAGGGATCAAATTAGGAAAGTGACAGGATTACTCACCAATCACTTCACCTGGGGAAACATATGTATACAATTGGCATATACTGGGATGAGCCTATTTGTCGGTTGCACATGGAAGTGGAGGAAACAGCCTTACACTTTATATATTCTGTATGTTCCTTGTGGTGTATTCATTATTCTTTTTGTTAATTATTTTGGGAAATTAAACCACAATATTTTTCATAATTTTTAATTCAAAGTTTCAAATGTGAAGCTCTGACTTATTGAAGATATAAATTCCTAGGATTAGAGTGCCAAAGGGAGGATTTATCCAATAAAGATCTTTTGAATAGACTGTTAAGCCTAATAAGGAAAACTAGTTACTGGGCATAAACGGTACAACCAAGAGACCAAAAAACCTAAAAACTGAGGTGCCGAGGATTCGGAGCCTCTGACTGGATGTACCGTGTAAATCAATTCATTAATAGAATACAGTAATAAGTTACAATTATTATTATCACAATACCAGAGATTTCTTGGAAAAGATTTAAAACAGCTAAAGGCCAGTTTTTACCGGCGGGCGTAATTTCGGCCGGTAATCCCTTGGCCTACCTGCATAAATCAAGGGGTACCATTTATGACAGGGGTAATTTCGGCCGGCGTTCAAAAACCAGGTAGAAAATTAATACACCAACTCGTGCCCGGGTGCATCGGAACTGCGGTTTTTAATTCTTATTTATTATAATTAAATATTCAAGACCTACATATACAGTTGTCATTTATTTGAAATAACGCAACCATTTTCCAATATCACTTGATTTCGTAATTCGGTCCGCTGTCGAATCTAACTGGGGTTGGGGTTGGGGTTGGGGTTAGGTTTTGTTAGGTTGGTTACCTAAGTTATAGAAATAAAATGATGTAATAATTTTATTGAAATAAAGAAATATTTTAATATGAAGCATTCTGTTATTTTATTTGATTTGCGGCCGAAAATACCTATGAGATAAGGAAGCAACTTAAAACCTCCGGCCGAATTTACCTACCGGCTTTTAGTACCTGCCCTTTTTCCGGTCGAAATTACATCCGCCCGTTTTTACTATAGCTTATTACTTACGCGGCCATTTTTTCAACAATGAATACTTTCTTCAATCATTTTCCTTGCTCTTCACGATGAATTACGAGAGCTTCTAGTCCCAGTTGCTAATGATACGATAATCCCTCTTTCGGGTACTTCCAGGTAGTTTTGCGGAATTCGACCCAATAATGAATTGGACAAACAAAAACGTATGCATACAAAATTATACAGGAAGGTAGATGTCAAAGGTAATAGTTTATTACTATTATAACGCCTTACAAAGTTTTTGAAAAACACTTTTCAAGAAGCAACATCTACTTCTCGGGCTATATGCCCCGACAGACATTGAATTACACTTCTGTTAAACAGGGTTGGTATATCTGCAAGATATAACCAACCATTCTATTTTTTACAGGTAACTGTAATTAAGTATGTACAGGAAGGGGTACAACCTAGAAAGCGATAATTTTCTGGTAAAGAACCTTTCACAATATTTCGTTGAATCGGCATCTGGCCTTATGGAAAACTTTATAAATTCCTCATTATACAGTAAACGGTAAAATTTGATACAAATACATAAATTAAATTTATTTTGTAAAAAAAATCACTAAATTTTTTAAAAACAAATTTAACTTTTATTCATTAATTGAAATTAAACAAATTAAACTGTTAAAA
Source organism: Lochmaea crataegi (assembly GCA_947563755.1). Lineage (NCBI taxonomy): Eukaryota > Metazoa > Arthropoda > Insecta > Coleoptera > Chrysomelidae > Lochmaea > Lochmaea crataegi. The sequence goes on along the minus strand of OX387425.1, from coordinate 41,047,780 downwards.
CATACAGGGTGGGTATACGCTTTGATTCATTTCATCTAATTGGCAGATGTTATCAAAAAATGTTTCAAATAAAAAAGATGTAGTTTAATAATGGTCACATTTTAAAATCATTTTGTACTATACAGGGTATATTCAAAACAGTGGAAGGTATCAAAGATACATTTTTTAAATAATAACTGTTATGAAATTGAAATATAATCGAAAAGGAACAAAATGAGTAAGTAGTACATGAACTCTGACTGTAAATAAAACAAAAAAGCTGGCAGTAAATAGAAAATTCTCCGTTTGGTCTTTAATTAACCGCTTTTTTATACATTCTAGGGTTGATATCATTTGTTCTTGGTATAAGACATATAATATCTTTCTTCGGATAAAATTTTTTGCATTTGGTCAACACATTTGGTTTTATTAGCGTCAGTTCATTTTTTTCGTCTATGTATTAGCTTATTGATAATGTCTTTTACTGTGGATATTGGGGTTTTGGTAAACTTACTTGTTTCTTTTGCTGCATCGATGTTTCAATGATTCAAACACATTTTTCGCATCCGGCGATAAATGCACTTTTTTTCCTAGGACTTCTTAGTTTTAAACACAAGATTACTTTCGGAGTGAAATGTTACAAACTAAAATTCTGAGACAATATTAAAAATAATTATCCCGAAATCCCTATTTTCTATTATATCTATAAATATTTTAATCCCACTATGTAAATATAAAAAGGACATTGGGAATAAAGTACAGGTCAGACAAACGAAAACAGGCAATGAAAGCTTTTTTTATATTTCGAATTAAAATATTTATAGATAAGGTGGTCAACCATTTATGGTGAAAAATACTTTTAACACGAAAGATAAAAATTCAGAAATATATCTTCCGAAGCACAAATAAATAATAGAATAATTAAATAAATTTAAAAATTAGTCTCAAATATTAGTTTATCAGCCAAACATTTCATTTCATTTCAATCATGTTGGCATAAGCCAAAACGAAATATCTTAGAATGACATCCCGTTTCATTTCAAAGTTTCTTTTGGCACCGATTAGAGAAGCGATTTATATGTTCGCTGTAAATAATTTTTCTAAATTAAATACATTATTTTCACGTTTAAAAGAAAAAACGATATTAGAAAGACTGTCATAAAACAACTTTATGGAGATTTCTGAAATATTACGGATTTAAGAAGAGACAAACAATCATAGAACATTGTTTAACGAACACAGAATGATATTAATTTCTCACGAATCTTACAGTCGCAAGTTGAAGGAGCAGAAAATGCGCATTCCGTGCGAGTAATGCACTAAACTTTTTGTACGGTGGTCTTAAGAACTAGAAAACTTGTAATTATAATGTAATTATATTTACTAAGGTCAAGCATCCCAGAAGATGGATCTAGAATATTCCTATTGGTTAATATCACTTTCTCTGGTACTTTTCGGCCATGATTTGACTATTCTTGTATTTTGCTTACGTGTTTATTTGTTTATGACATTTCATAGTATACAATTATATCATTTTGGTATCCGATACGGAAATTAAATTTTGATCAAATCAAAAGGGAAAGGATGGGAAATGGCAATTTTCTATTAAAACCATAAAAAACGTTGAGTGCAAGACGAAATATAAAAATGTTTGAAAATAGGATATTTCAAAGAGAGCACGATTAAGATTTATTCAGTAACTATTGCAGCTGCTGGTAAAATTCCAGCCAAATCTTGGATGGATTGATTTCTTTTCCTCTGTCCAATGGAAACAAAAAACGAGATAGAGGAAACGTACTCCAACAGATTAAAGATTAAATAAAAAAAATGAAAATTAAATTTTTTTATTCTTCAAAGAAATAAATGCTTACGTGTTATGTTATGATGTAGTAACCGCATATAACCTTGAACTAATTGCATTTGCACTGTTTAGTAATGTTATATAATTTGTAAGTACTTGAAAGTCCTTCCAGCTTCCGACTTCCCGCAAATTAACCTGGCGTTATTTTCAGAGCCGTAGTTATTGATTTTCTTATATTTAAAATGTGTACAAGATTCATTACCTAGTGAGCTGGGTCTGCAGGGTTTAATAAATTCTCGTTTAATAGATATTGAGTGGCAACAAAATACTGAAAGATTTATTTGATAATTTTCAAATAATTAACACGTTTTTTTTTAATTACCAATGGGGTAACAATGTTTCGAGCTCCCTTCCGTAACGGTATTTTTTTCAATACTTATTCGATTAAAAAATTTGATTAATATTTATATTTGACGGTATCTCGGGTGGCTAATTTTATGTATTCTCAGCTTATTAGACACATCAATATCAATTTCGGAACTGTTTGACGTCATTCCGGTGTAATTGTATCTTTGTGCTACAAATAATTATGTTTCAAGAGATTTCGAAATCTCGTTTTAAATCCACTGGGCTGAATACGATGAGACGAGTCCTATACTGTATATCAGAGTCTATTGTGCCTGTGATTCAAGTGAAGTAAGATGCTTACCTAAGTGAAGAGGATTGGTTCCGTTTTGTTATATTTATATATGTCAGCTTACGTAAATTTTACAATACACATAACATTCTTCAAGGTTGAATTTAACTTATATTATAAAATCTCTGCTAAACGAATAATTAGTCGAATGAATCTGAAATGTGGACATTAGGGCGATAACATAAACAAATCAATATTCGTACCGACAAGATTTTGTAAACAGTTTCGTCTGGGACCTCACAAATAATTCGGGGGTTGATCATATTACTTTATGCTGTAGATCACATGAAAAATAAATACCAAAATTGCTTATAACGTCTGTTTCATACCAGCTTGAGTAACGTTGGTTACCGGTTTCTTAATAAGAAAGGTATCATTATTAAATGGAGCAGACTTGAATAAAGTTTAATAAAGAAAATGATTTTCAGTAGCCTAGGTGAGTTTTTCTCAAGGGGTAACCAATTTCATCTATTGTACTAATTATTATTACTCTTTAAGTTTACAAATCTATCTATACAGATTTATAACTGTTTGATGATAAATTAATTTGATATCTGAGATTACAAACAATACATTAATTTGAGATACGTCGAGAGTTGACCCTTCGTACTTCGCTAGTTGAAAGGAGTTGATTCTCTGCTAGTTGACCCCTAGTATCTTAGTGAAGGCCTATTACACTCTTTATCATGATAAATACTCCGGACTAGCAATTTTGTGTTCTTGGAGAGGTATTTCGTGAGTTGACCCTTAATACCTTTGACCTGAGAGACGTTTGAACTTTATTATGTGTTATTTGTACATTTCTTTTAAATATATCATTATAATTATGTTTTGGGTTTAATGTACGAACTATAAATGCACTAGATTTATTATTAGACTTTTGTGACATTTACTTTTGTTGTAACCTAATCTCCAAATCTCTTAAGAACTGGTTACTCAGGTATTTTTATTTCCTTGTGTCATCTCGAGAGCGCTTTTCCTGACAAACGCCCCACCTTTGTTTTTCTTTATGTTTATTTAGAAATAGTTAGATTATTTACTATTTTATATTTTAATTTTTATTTTATTATATCTTGTTTATATTAGTAAATTTTTTTATTAGATTTTGTTCGGACTAATTATTTTATTCCCCACATATAGATGTACAAAAATATCTGTATATTCTTATTTTTTTTATATATTTACAAATAGTTAGTTTATTTAGGAAAATCATGAAGCTGCTTGATGTACAACTGCTTAAATAAAATAATGCAATCAACTTGATTTTCGTAAAAAATTAGTCGGTTAATTGGTCCACAATAAACTTCAGTCATCATACAAAAGATTTATTTTTAATGTTCATTCTTTTATATCTTTTTATTAAAGTCCGTTGTAAATGAAAAAGATCCCATTTCAACAATCCAATTATTTTACAATCCTTTCCTCTTTACCACATCCGTTCTTTTACTCTTTGAACATCAGGAAATAAACAAAAACAACTGGATCGAGGTCATCTCTGGGACTTTGCAGGATGCACTCGATGCATCCTTCTCTTTTCACCCCCTATAACCCTAGTTGCCTACATTATTGTGAAGGCCATGCCCCAGCATTACTAAATGGGTCACCCGTCGACATCGACATTGTAACGAAACCGGGACAAAGGCGAGGTTGCCAAATACCAATAGAAATCTTCATGTCATATAATTAATCAGTATAAATTAGTTCTGAGTAATTATATTAAGGATCGTTTTTGTCGAAGAAGACTTGACAATTATAAATTAGTAATTTATTGCTCGCCCGGGAGATAAGTAATTATTTTGCTTTTCGAATCGAATTTCTGCAAGATTACTCGGGCAAAAAATACTTATAGTATACTTAGTTAAGTAGAGAGTATAAGTACTAATTGAATTTTTTTTTATTTACTATTTAAAGTATTAACTTTTATTTAAAAAGTATAAATCCGATATCAGTCTGTTTCCAAAGTAAACTAAAATTGTAATCTATTCATTATTGGATATTATAGATTGTTAATTCTACCAGTATTGAGATACAGTGTACTTAATATTTTTATTAATTTAACTTTTCTTTCTAGTGTCTTGTAGTTCTAGGTTCAGTTTTCGTTTACGCAAAATCCTATTTAATCTTTAGTAAATACACTGCCGACCCAAAAATTTGGGTCACTTTAAATAACTTGAGAAATTGCAAATAATTTTAAAAATAAAACATTAGTAGGTATATTGTTGGATAGATGCTCCTATTTAATCTTTAGTAAATACACTGCCGACCCAAAAATTTGGGTCACTTTAAATAACTTGAGAAATTGCAATTAATTTTAAAAATAAAACATTAGTAGGTATATTGTTGGATAGATGCTATCAGTCATATACGGCATCTGTCAGATTCTGTCACCGTATTCGCAATATTTGGTAAACAATAAAAATTAGTCCTAATTAAACATTCATCTTTCGTTGTTTATTTATTAGCTAAGTGTTAATTTTTTTTCTCTAAAGCCTATTCATTATTATGGTTTATTGTGATTAGTGACGGTTTACTGTTCTTAGTGTTTATTTACCAGGCCATAATGCTTCTAGATCCTATTGTTGGGGCACGAATTGTAGCGTTGACACAAAATGGTAGAGGACAACGTGAAATCGCCACAATTGTGGGTAAGAGCCTATGTGCGGTACAAAATGTGTACCATCGCTATCTGGAGGATGGTCTTATTACCAGACGACCCGGATCCGGGCAAAAGAGTCACGAGTCAAAATGATCGGTTTTTGTAGATGTCAAACTTGCGGAATAGAACAACTGACGTCACATGTTAAAATTTAAAATACTAGAACGCGAAATTTATATGTGAATAAAAATTTTTAAAAATTTACGAACTCGATCTATATTTATTAATAATTTAGCACACTCGCTATGAGATTATCTCCCACGCAACAACATTGAACTTCCAGAGCAGCGTTGCAATGCAAAAAATAAGAAAAAAAATGAAAATAATTTCTTTTGATGACACATCGGGGGGGGGGGAGGTTCTAAAAATGTGGCAGCCTTTGACAAGGTCGGGGGGAGGGCTTAAAAAGTCCTAAAATTCGTGACGTAATTTATGGATGGTCCCTTACCTGGATGGACGTTTTTATATTTTTTTTGAAGTTAAGTTTGGTCTACTAAAAAAAAGTTGGGTACTACATTTATTTCTACAATATGTAGTAAGTTTATCAGTAAAATGATAGCTGTACAATTTGTATAAAAAATAAAAAAAATATTAAATATTTATTATATCATTTGACAACAGTGTAATTTATTCGAGAGCCTCTTCCTCTCACATCTCTAGGTTTCTCTTTCCAGTACGTTTACTCATACTGACTATATTGCGTATTTTGCACCGAGGTAAATTTATTCATAGAAAGGTGTGGCTTTAATAGGAACGGGTTGAGATCGAGGACATTTTCTCCATGCTTTGTAAACGTTTGGACACTGTTTTGATCGGTTTTTAAATACATTTTGTGGAGGTTGGTCTTTTCCATTGAACATGTTATTCGAACATTCGAAGGATATAACGGAAATATAGGAAAAACATGTTACGCTCAAATACTCTACAAACAAATAATGTAAACAATGCCTGATATCAGTTGTTATAAAAAATATTCTATCGGTATAATTTCTGAAAGTAAAGTCAGTATGAATATATGGCACAAAGGCACCCCTCGCTTATTTCACAATGACATTAATTTTCTTGTTAATCACTTTATTATTGTACAAACGTTATTTTTTTCTTTTCAGTTCAATATCGTTTGCTTAGGTCAAAAAATAGTAGTGAGATGAATCGTGAATGGATGGTTGTTCGAATCCTATTGCAAACGTTTAAATGTATGCCGTGAAACTCTTATTTTTCACCTAAATAACTAAGATGAATTTTTGTCATTTATCCGTGTTTAATAGTAGCTTGGAGTATCGACTTTTCAGTAAATCATATATACCAGGATATCAGGTTGTCCTTTGAATTATTTCGTAATCTAGTCATTCCCTGTTAATATTGAGCAATCAAGTTCTTCTATTTGGATACTGTCCAAAGACCTTCCGTGGCTAAGTGCTTCATAGGCTTGTCCGGCGGAAACAGTCGAGAACCTAGATATAACCGCATGATCAACCCTACAGCCTTGCATTTTGTGGACTGTCGATGCCCAACTCAGAATTACCGTCAACATTCGTCTTTCAGCGGTACTATAAGTAACTATACTTTGCTGGAAATTGTATCGATATACACATGTATACCGTATGAATCGAAATCGATACGGTCCGAAGGTATGTATGCAACATATACTTGATCCTGTCGAAAATGTGGCCAGATAATCTCTGTAATAAAACCCATCTTGCCATGTTCTTCTCATGATGTTCCCACGAGTAATGGACAATTAAAGGGTCGATCCTCTCAGAGGTCCGATAGAAGGGTAAGGCACTTATACAACAGGGTGTTCCCGGTTCTCAGAGGTTGACGCTGGTGACAAGATCACGCTCTGACCATATATTGTATTTGGATAATATAAAAATTAGCACCATGACACACGTATATCTAATAACTAGCTGATATCCGTCCGCACTTTGAAAGTGCACAATATCGGCTAATAGTACAATGTATTAGAATGTCCCTCTCCGGAATGAAATTTTGTTATCCTGTTCAGGATAAGGAGATAAAGCTATCAGATCATTGCATTGTCATCGATCCTTGATAGGGTGCAAAGTTTCAACTTAATCTGACGTTTTGAAGTGGGTGAAAATCGAGTTCAAAGATTCTGTTACTGACGTACAGGTGAAACTAATAAAAGCGTGTTAATGACTCCCCAGTTTTAACCGAGCAAGTGGTGGAGTGGTTACGCTCTCGGCTTGTATTCGGAAGGACCGGGGTTCAAATCCCAGGTCCGCCTGACCTGCTATGAGTTTGTTCAGAGGTTTTCTCGTAGCAATAGGCGAATGCTGGATCAGTACACACCTCTCAGGCACCTAACACCGTTCCCTCCACTCCCATCCCCTGAACCAAACAATCCTTATTCCTTCCAATGTTAACTGAAGAGGCTCCGGAAAGCCTATAGCGGCCCGCTCCCCTCGAGAAGAGGGAGAATGAAAAACTATCCTTCCTTTTTTTTCCCCAGTTTTAAATATAGAAAATCACATCGTACCAAACTGTTATGTTATTTATTTTTAATTTTGCAACACTCTTGGCGTTTTCGAAAGCATTCGGCAATCCATTAGACGATGTATTTTAGATAGAGGTGCACATTTTGAACATCTGATCTGAAATAAACAACTTTTATGTTTATCACAGTGTTGTTGCTTCTATTAAAATAATCAAAATATAATGAGGACTCTGTATCTCAGTAACACACATGTTTATACTAACTTTTCGTCTTAAAGTTGGAAACTTTGAAAACAGCTTGTATAAAATGAGAAGTAAACGAGTATAACCACTATTAGGTACTAGTCAACAAGAAATTATTTTGTTAAGTTAGAATAAACTGAAACACTTTGTAATCTACAACAGGATCTCATTTTAGTCCAGGAAAGTAAGGGCGAAAAATCTTCTTAACATCAAATTTCTCCTAGTTGGAATATTATGTCCCTAATCGGAAACATATCGACCCCTAATAATTTCCCTAAATTCTCGAATAAATTGACTGGTGCTTGCGACGCAGCTTACAGGCACAACGTAGAGCACTCGAAATTGGAGTCTTTTACGCTGATATATCAGAATTCAGTTTTTCTAGTACAAAAAATTGTGAACATCAAAATTGTAAAATGGAACAAAACAAAATAGGACACAAAAAAGTCCTCTCAAAGTTTCCTATTTGCAAATTTTTTTCAAAAAATGAATTGACGAAGATGAAAGACGAAGTTGTAAACTTCCGCTATAAGTAGAAAATAGATGGGAATATTTATTAAATTGTTTTTTCTTCAAACGTCAGTAAATCTGTCATTTTTCGACTGTGTAGGCGACCGTAAAGTTTCATTTTTCCTCCGCCGGAGCTTTAGTTTTCACTTTCCCGCCGGCGGAGGGAAAAGTATTGTCATAGCAACATAGATAGAAACAAGAAGATAAAGCTATCAGATCATTGCATTGTCATCGATCCTTGATAGGGTGCAAAGTTTCAACTTAATCTGACGTTTCGAAGTGGGTGAAAATCGAGTTCAAAGATTCTGTTACTGACGTACAGGTGAAACTAATAAAAGCGTGTTAATGACTCCCCAGTTTTAACCGAGCAAGTGGTGGAGTGGTTACGCTCTCGGCTTGAATTCGGAAGGACCGGGGTTCAAATCCCAGGTCCGCCTGACCTGCTATGAGTTTGTTCAGAGGTTTTCTCGTAGCAATAGGCGAATGCTGGATCAGTACACACCTCTCAGGTACCTAACACCGTTCCCTCCACTCCCATCCCCTGAACCAAACAATCCTTATTCCTTCCAATGTTGACTGAAGAGGCTCCGGAAAGCCTATAGCGGCCCGCTCCCCTCGAGAAGAGGGAGAATGAAAAACTATCCTTCCTTTTTTTTCCCCAGTTTTAAATATAGAAAATCACATCGTACCAAACTGTTATGTTATTTATTTTTAATTTTGCAACACTCTTGGCGTTTTCGAAAGCATTCGGCAATCCATTAGACGATGTATTTTAGATAGAGGTGCACATTTTGAACATCTGATCTGGAATAAACAACTTTTATGTTTATCACAGTGTTGTTGCTTCTATTAAAATAATCAAAATATAATGAGGACTCTGTATCTCAGTAACACACATGTTTATACTAACTTTTCGTCTTAAAGTTGGAAACTTTGAAAACAGCTTGTATAAAATGAGAAGTAAACGAGTATAACCACTATTAGGTACTAGTCAACAAGAAATTATTTTGTTAAGTTAGAATAAACTGAAACACTTTGTAATCTACAACAGGATCTCATTTTAGTCCAGGAAAGTAAGGGCGAAAAATCTTCTTAACATCAAATTTCTCCTAGTTGGAATATTATGTCCCTAATCGGAAACATATCGACCCCTAATAATTTCCCTAAATTCTCGAATAAATTGACTGGTGCTTGCGACGCAGCTTACAGGCACAACGTAGAGCACTCGAAATTGGAGTCTTTTACGCTGATATATCAGAATTCAGTTTTTCTAGTACAAAAAATTGTGAACATCAAAATTGTAAAATGGAACAAAACAAAATAGGACACAAAAAAGTCCTCTCAAAGTTTCCTATTTGCAAATTTTTTTCAAAAAATGAATTGACGAAGATGAAAGACGAAGTTTTAAACTTCCGCTATAAGTAGAAAATAGATGGGAATATTTATTAAATTGTTTTTTCTTCAAACGTCAGTAAATCATTTTTCGACTGTGTAGGCGACCGTAAAGTTTCATTTTTCCTCCGCCGGAGCTTTAGTTTTCACTTTCCCGCCGGCGGAGGGAAAAGTGTTGTCATAGCAACATAGATAGAAACAAGAAAACAAGCGTCAACAAATCATAAATCATAATTTCCGGCGGTTTGCACTGCATTTCTATAAATCACTAATTTAGGAACTAATTGGTTATTATTTAAGAGAACTTACTCGATAAAACTGCTTATCAATTCGGAATTAAAACGCAACCGGAGACGCAATAATTGTAAAAAATAAATTAATATTGTTGACAGTGTCCACTGACAGCTTTATGTTACATTACTATAGCAACAACCTGTGCCTACTCACCGACACTGGCCTAAACCGCCTTGCGAACCCAATTATCTTTAAAAATTATTACTATCAAAAAGAGACGTTTTTGCATTAATTTGTCGACATTTGAAGAAAAAACAGCATATTTTATTTGGAGGAAAAGTTACTTTTCATGACTTGCTCTCTATTACCAGCCTCACTCCGTTCGGCTGGTAAACACGAGCGCGTCATGAAAAGTATTACTTTTCCTCCATATAAAATAATATACTATACCCTTAGAAACCACAACAAACCAAATTTCACTTTTCACATACTTTCAGATCGCGAGATCTTTCTAATCGATGGCTTATCTGCCACATACTGTATATTTCCTTTGATTTAATGTGTAAGTATATACAGGGTGGCCAGACGAAAACGAAACAGAGCCATTATCAGGAATTGCGAGACCCGTCGATTTTTGATCAAAGGGGGACCCTTTTTTCCGGTATTTTTGACTTCGCTACTTTCACCCCCTAGCGGGGATAGATCACCTCAAAATATTTAAATGACATTAGGGGTCGAGTAAGGTATCATTTTAAAGCGCTTTCAATTCTCTTTACAACAGTTTTTAAATTTTAAAATTCGGCCTTTTTACACTTTTTAATAAATTACATTTTATTGTTTAAATTATGTTTAGTTGTTTACTTACTTCTTAGTTAAATTTAATGTTCAAATTGATGACCACCCACGTCCATACAATAATAAAGATTTTGTTCGAAACGTTCTCGCATATTCCGAAGAATTTCCGGAGTGATTCGTTGGCACTCCTCGACAATTCTTTGACGCAAATCTTCTAAACAGGCTGGTTGTGTTTTGTAGATTTTACTTTTGAGGTATCCCCATAAAAAAATCAAGGGGCGACAAATCTGGTGACCGTGGAGGCCATTCAATCCCAATCCAGTGCCGTGGAAAAAGTTGGTCTAAATACTGACGAACAATCAAAGCATAATGCCTCCTCCGTTGAAACATTAAAATGCTTCATAGGAGTGGATAAAACTCCGATTATAATGTGGTTGTGGATAAAACATTTTTATATGTATCTACACTAAATACTTACATTATTTAAAACCATTATTAATTGAAATAATTTAATTATTCATCCCAACCGAGCACAAAATTCACCCTCTGCTAAAAAACGCAGTTTATATCATGTTTAGTACGCACCTAAATATACCCAATCTGCTAAATATTTAAAACAATACTAGCGTTAGCATGATGCTAATACGTCTATGAATAGGTTATTTGTGAATTTCAACTATATAGTAGAGTCTTAGAAGCCACTAACTTTGACTATGAATAAGGCTGCACATTTTTTAGTAAGAAGCATTTTAAATAAATAATGTGATACTTTCTTTGATTTTGAGAATTAAATTTTGTTAATAATTAATGAATATTTTGGGTTCTTTGTTCGAAGTGCACATATCGAGTGTTTTGGTTATAAACTTGTTGACTAGACAGAGGGAGATCAAGGTTGTATTTTTTTTGCTTAAATGTCGACATGACATAATGTTTTATAATAATGTAAGATTCGTTGGTTTTTGTAAACTTTAATGAATTAAAATATATAGAAACAACCGCTTTAGTTCTGGAATGAAAATATCTGGGAATTTAGAATTATCCCAACAAATTTCGAACTTAAATGTCCCAGACAAATTTAAGGATTTTTTCCAATCAATTATTAATAATTGAACATCAGTGTAAACATAACGGGTCGCTGGTTGGTGATTCGGTGCCAATCCCGGCAACCCAATGACCCAATTCCGGATGTACAGGAGAATACGAAGATTTCTGCCAATACGATGTGAAAACAGGCTACAGTAAAATAAATCGATATTTTCAATTGGTTGGTAAAGGTCGGCGCATTTTCAAGCAGTAATAGTTGGGAATAACAAATAGGAAATGATTGAAACAAATTACATTGAAGGTTAGTTGAAAGTAAACAGTATGACCTGTTTATGAACAATATTAGATGTTTGTAGACAAATTAATAATATGGATATAGATAAAGTGAGCACAAACATTTAGGCACAATCGATTCGAAAGGTGTTTTATTCTATCAATCGCCGATTGAAGGAATATCTTAAATTAAGTAGCTGCTTCAAAAGTCGATAAAAACACTCAGACAAATTCGAATATCTATTTTTGACAATTACAATTCGTTGTGACTTGTTATGTCAATCAATTAAAACAAAAACAAACATATTGAAAAATATCTCATATACTGAGTATGAAGTAACTTTTAACTGTTTCGTAAATCTATTCATTTTCCCACGGAGACAAAATGATTTCGGAGAAATTCATTCTTTCATCATGAACCAAGTCTGTTAGGAGTTTTCACAATTCTTCCAGAACGAGTAACTCTTTTCAGTCCATCATTCATTTTGTTAGGATGACCAAAACAATCCTTATCAACACTTATTGGCTGTAGTGGATCTAGTTCATGACTTGATTTTTTCTCTGTCTCTGAAATTTTCTCTTTCATGTTTTCGACTTCTTTATCTTCGGAAATTTCCAATGGGTAGAATCTCTGAATTGGTCTCAAAATTTGATACCTGACGGAACTTTAAGACGTAACACTCTAATAACACCATCTTTTCCAACAATCACTTCTTGAATTCGTGTTAGAGGCCATTCAAATCTCTTGGAATTTTCTATTTCTATGAATCCTAAATCTCCTACTTTAGGAATCGATTCTCTTATCGATTTTTTTCGATTTTTCATTATAAGAGTACTCAGATACTCATTTCGGAATTTTCTTCTTAATTCGTCTTTAATTTTAGACCTATATCGGTATCTCCGTCTCAAATATGTGGCTTCTACTCTGTCTATATCTGGAACTCCATCTTCTGTTATATCTCGTAAGAATGTAGCAGGCGTTAAAATTTGCCAGTCATTGGGATTTTCTGTTAAGCTTGTCAAAGGCCGTTGATTTACAACAGCTTCACAGTCGCATATAATAGTTCCTAGCTCTTCAAGTGTCAGTGAAGTTTTTCCTAAAACTTTCCTGAGCAATCTTTTCAATATTTTGATCAGACTCTCCCACCAACCACCCCACCAGGCTGCTGTTGGAGGATTGAATAACCATTTAATTCTTTCAGCAGTAGCTTCTTTTGAGATTTCTTCCCAATTGATTTCAGCTAGTGCATTCTCAGCACCAATAAAGTTAGTACCATTATCGCTGTAAATAGTCGATGGGCGTCCTCTTCTCGCTATAAATCTTCGAAATGCCAGCAAAAAACAGTCTGTCGATAATGATGTGATTACTTCGAAATGAACAGCTCTGTATATGGCGCAGGTGAATATCAAAATCCAAATTTTTCCTTTATCTTTCGATATCAAAGGACCAGTTGCATCCACTCCTACAATTTCAAATACAGAGGCATCTCTAACTCTATTTCTTGGTAATGGGACTTGAACTGCTTCAAGATGCCTCGCATGGTATTTTTGACAAATCACACATTTCGAAATAACAGCTCTCACAGATTTCTTTCCTCCTACTATCCAAAATTCTTCTCTTAGATTTGCCAAAACAGTTTGAACTCCAGCATGCAGTAATTTGACATGTCTTTCATTGATTAAACACTTGACGATTGGGTGTTTTCCTGGCAAAATCGCTGGATATTTGAATGATCTCGTGTCTTCTCTTTCACTAATCTTTGTCTTTATTCTTAAAATCCCAAACTCATCTTCTTGTAGCATAAAATTCTTCAACGAGTCTGGATGTTTATCAAAATACTCATGCTGAATGTTCCTGACGATTACTTTCACTGCCTCTTCAATTTCGTTTACTGACAATTCTTTGTCTAAATATAAAGGTCCAAATCGTTTGGTCTTCTTCACCATAAAATTCGTGATAAATCGCTTCATCCATGCTACTATTCGTATAACGGTTTTATAACATGCACATTTCCGAAAATAGTCTGTCAACCAAGAAAAACGATCTTCAGTGTAATTTGCAAAAGATGTCACACTCCTCAATTTTTCTTCTAGAACAACTTGCTCGTTAACATCGTAGGTTTGGTAGGGCCATTGTTAGAGCTTATCCAATAGCCATTCAGGACCATTCCACCACTTGCACTCTAACAACTTTTTGGGTAGACATCCTCTTGAAGGTAAATCCGTTGGATTAATGGCTCCTGGAACGTGGTGCCAAGAGTCTCGCGTGGTGAACTTCAGAATTTCATGGACTCGATTTCTTACAAAAGGTTTCCAATTCTCATTGCGTTTAATCCAGCTCAAAACTGTGGATGAATCAGACCAACAATACACGAAGATATCATTCTCAAATTCTTTTCTTACCGATGCCAAAATTCTAGAACCGATAGTCGCTGCCAGCAATTCCAAACGAGGGATTGAAAGGTTCTTGATTGGTGCTACTCTATTCTTCGATTGAATTAGCTTAAGCTCTGTTGTATTGGAAGTTTCTACTCTCAAAAATATCACAGCTGCATACGCATCTTGACTGGCGTCACAAAACAAATGTAAACTCTCATGCTTACATTGCTTTTTTACCTCTGGACGTATCCATCTTGGGATTCTGACGTTTGTTAATTACTTGATTTCATTAAACCAATCAAAAAAATTTTGTTTGATATCATCAGGTACTTCAGAGTTCCATGATAATTTCAATTTACATGCGTTTTGTAACAAGACTTTCGGAATCAGCAAGGCCGGAGAAATGAAGCCTATTACATCGAAAATTCTGCTCACAGTAGAAAGGATCATCTTTTTGGTTAGTTTCTCTGTGATAACGTTATTTTGGATACCTTCTAATGAGATTTCTAATGTATCTGTAAATTTATTCCACTTCAATCCTAAAACTGATGTTAACTTCATTGCAACCATGAAATTATCTTTCTCTGTAAATTCCCAACATCTCAAATCCATCTTCGCTTCCATCATCGCATTTTGGGCTTTTTCTTTGAATTTTTTTATTTCTTCATGATAGTCAAAACTAATAATGCTATTGTCAACGTAGAAACTGTTTCCAAGCATGGTTAAAAATTCTTGTGGAAATTCAGAATTTTCAGCTAATACTGTCTCAATGTGATGTTGAATGACTGCACCTAGTAAAAACGGACTGCAAGTCAGACCAAAGACTACCCGAGTATGTCTGAATATCTTCATCTCATTTTCAAAAGTGTACCATAAGAACTTGAGAAAGTTTCTGTCCTTGAGGTTCAAACTAATTTGAAGAAAAGCTTTGCGGATGTCTGATATTACTCCATATTTGTATTGTCTGAATCGGATTAAGATTGATGGAATTAGTTCAATAAAATTCATTCCTTTTTCTAAGCATTGATTCAGTGATGGACTGTGGGAATTTTCTCGTGCTGAAGCGTCGAACACGGGTCGTAATTTTGTGGTATCACTATTCAACTTCACAACATGACGATGGGGAAGGTAATGCCCTTGAAATCTGTAATCTTCTTCGATTACTTCTTCTATTATTCCTTCTTTCAGCCATTCCTGTAGTACTTTATCATATTCTTCACGATAACCATCTTTGTTCAATTTATTCATTAACTAGTCTAGTCGTTTCTTGGCAACGTGAAAATTTGTAGGTAAAATAGGACGGTTCTCTATCCATGGGAGACTGACTTCATACCTAGAATCTTCATCTTTCTTAACAGTCGCTGTAAAATGTTCCATTGCCGCTTTCTCAGTTTCTGCTCTTGTCAGTTCTTTGACTGGATCGTTTATACCAAGAAGTTCTAGGTTCCAAAAGTCTGACACCAATTTATCATTAACAAGCATATTAGTAATAAGCATACCTCTGGTAGCGTCAACTGGTGTTTTCCCCATCAATGTCCATCCCAATTTTGTTTCTACTAATACTAGACCGCATGACAAAACGTGACGTAGCCCAGTGTAGAGCCTGCCTATTACATCAGCTCCCAACAAAAGTTCTATAGGACCATCTTCCGTATCAGATACGGTGATATCTAGTTTCTCTATTTCTTGATACCAACAACCATCATGAATACTGGCAATATTTCCACAAATGATAGTTTGGTCGTAGACTTCTAATGAACAAGAATATTTTCCATCCAATCTTTGTAACTGGGTCTCGAAACAATCATGATTCACTGTCTCTATATTGTATCCACCAAACAAGGTATGCACCATCTCTTCAGTTCTTACTACTTGCATCTGCATATGAACCGCTGTTTTTCTCAAAATGTATGATTTTTGAGAGCCAGTATCGAGTAGAGCTCTTGCTCTTCTGATTTGATTATTATAAATAATGTTAACAGCTAAAGTTTGAAGGAAAACATGGTTGTAAGTTTGATTTGACATTTCTGTAATCACTCGAGTAACTACCAAAGATTCTGTTTCTGGAATTTTAGGAGATAGATTTTTTGATGGAGTTGAAATTTCAGAGTCTTTGGTTGAACACATCAGCGGAACATGTTTACCACCACATTTGGTACATTTCAACTTAGAAAACATATTACATTTCCGTGCTAAATGACCTTGACGTAAACATCGATAACATGATCCATTTTGAAGAAGTTTCTGTTTCCTTTGTTCAAGTGACATCTTGAATGCTTCTTGACACGTGTTGCTATGGTGCTGTTCTCGGCAAAAACTACATTTTGGGTTCTGGTTGAATAATCCAGTCGCAGAAGGGACATTAGGTTTCAATTCTGGTTCTTTCTTTCGGGTTTTCATTTCAAAATTGGTAGCCAATGAGATCCTCTCTTCATTTTCAACTTCACGTTTGAGAAATTCCATAAGTTTTTCCAAACGTGTCTTCAACAGATCAATTGTTGAAAACTCAGGATTTCTTTGCCATGTCCTCAATATTTCTTCTGGTAAGCACGATTCTAATAAGGGGTACAACATTGCCGCACAGTTATCAGTAGTAACACCAAGAGTTTCTAGTGCTCTTAGTTGAGACTCCATTTTATCATACAGTGTTGTTAAGTTATTGGTTTTATTGGATAGATTATTTAAAACCAACTTTAGAAGTTCTCGAACATAATATTCTATGAGTAGGTCATTCCTACCAAATCTGGACTTCAAACTATCTATTGCCTTATTATAATTATCACCTGTAGGTGGATAACTCTCGATAAGCTGTCGTGCTTTGGAATTTGGTACCGTAGACTGAAGTGAATATTGAAATTTATCATCGTTTTCCATCTCATCATCATCGTGTATCCGCTTGAATAAACTCCAAAATTGTAGCCAATCTTTTATTTCGCCTCCAAATTTACGGAAATCAATTTTTGGAAGTTTAAGTTTGGTTCTATTTGAAGAAACAGAAATAGATTTCTCGAGGTTAGCTGTCATAAGCCATTCAACGTTGAAAGCGAGAGAACTAAATCTAATCGTTGTTTCGTGGGAGTCTTTCATAACTTTTGCTATAGCGTCTTTATTTTTCTTTGCGCTAAGCATCGAATCAATCAGTTTGTTAGACTCTTCTTCAAATTCTTCGTTCAATCTAGTCAATAATTTGAATGTACCTTGAATTTGAGCTACATCAGGATTCGGTTGCTTCAATGTTTGCTCCAAATCAGTACAATACGTATTGAAAGAAATCTTCAATAGCTCCATGGCCATAGTGTAGTCGTCGTTATCCATCTTGTGTTTCAATTTCAGCAGCTATCTCGCCGGGGCCTCCAAATGTTTTATTCTATCAATCGCCGATTGAAGGAATATCTTAAATTAAGTAGCTGCTTCAAAAGTCGATAAAAACACTCAGACAAATTCGAATATCTATTTTTGACAATTACAATTCGTTGTGACTTGTTATGTCAATCAATTAAAACAAAAACAAACATATTGAAAAATATCTCATATACTGAGTATGAAGTAACTTTTAACTGTTTCGTAAATCTATTCAAAAGGTATTAATAATTTTGTCTAAATTATTTGTAATTTATTTGCAACAATCACGTTTTTTGTGCACCTATATATTGTTGGGAGTAAAAACTTCTATAGGCGGAAAATTGAAAATTCTAAATCGTCAGGATTCGAACAGGGACGGTTCCTACTCTTCTATGTTCTATTCGACATTATAAGCTAACATTACTGCGACCGCGTCTTACATTCGGCGATTCGGCCATCCTGCTCCACTACTGTGTGTCTCCTGTCACTACGTAACCGCCATTTGTCACCATTATCGCGTTATCTGTCACCGTCAACAACTAAAAATGTTTAGTTCTGTACCGTTACCACCATGCTATAGAAAGTGAAGTTAGGTTAGGTTCTTCTTCTTTTATTTAGTAATATCCCAGGGGATAATTTGCCAGTTTATACAGGGAAAATATTCTAGTTTCGCTCTAGGTAATCGAATATACCCAAATGGGATCACTTAAGCTAAACCTAGGCTAGTAAGTATAATAAGCCACTTTCCAGATTAAAACTTTTCTTTGACGAGAATTTATACAGTACAAATGTGAAAGGTTCAAATTGTGCATTGTTTTTATTACGATTTTTTTTTATTCGTTTACTTAAGGTCGGTCTATTTCTGCAACTGAGGCTAATCACCGGCGCCGGGAGCAGCACGCTACCCCTAACCGGAAATTTTGCCGAACCCACTAGTGTTCCAGCCAGTGGTAGGCATCTTTATCGAGCCCAACATCCATGGACTCAGACAGAACCTCGGTTTTACGTCTCATCCTAAAGACGGCATATCTACATTATACCTCGTGCTCATTGGTATAATGCCTGCGAACTGTGATATACTACTCACCCTAGTAGTCTAAGGTGCACCCTAGTTAAAGTGTTTTCGCTGCAGGCTGTATGAGCTCTACGATGGTGTTTCTCCAGTGGTCACCCATCCAAGTACTAACCGCGTTACTGACGTCATTGTCACCGCGTATCAATGGCGCACGATAAAAATTTTAAAGAGGTAATTCATTTGCAAAAATTTCCGTTTACCATTTGCGTACGATAAAATGTTTATAAGAGATCAATTTATTTGTCAAAATATCTATATCATAATTATACGATAAAATTTTTGAAGGGGGTTAATTTATTAGCAAAAATTTCCATCAACTTTTACCAAATTTTCCCGTTGCCCCTCCCACGTTGAACGCTTGTGCTTAGAAATAAAAAACGAGGATTTGTAGTAAACAATTTATCACGGAAGGTAAATTAGGTTAGATTGACATAAAATCACATCTAGTATCTGTAGTTTGCGTTTGGCAGGAGAGATTCTGGATA
Organism: Lochmaea crataegi; assembly: GCA_947563755.1. Classification (NCBI taxonomy): domain Eukaryota; kingdom Metazoa; phylum Arthropoda; class Insecta; order Coleoptera; family Chrysomelidae; genus Lochmaea; species Lochmaea crataegi. The sequence goes on along the minus strand of OX387425.1, from coordinate 41,028,415 downwards.
CCCTGTATTATTATGTGCCGATATATTGGCCGGCACGCAAATATCGAAGTCGTGGGCAGCATCGAGCCCGCTGGTTTGATTTCCCTGCCACCCTGCCTAGAGCATATACACATCTAGTATAGTCGTTATAAAGTCAGTATAACGACATTAAAATAAGGCAATGTTGTCAGATACATTTTCTAAAATTATTAGGCTCACTATACAAATGTTCTCCTTACTTTAGTAAACTGTTATTTAGTGATGTTCTAGAAAGCTAGTTTGGAAATATTAAAAAAACACATAATATAAATTTATTAGTAAGCATTAATATAAGTCGCTTAAAATTGCTGGAAAATGGAAAATTAATTAAAACCACTTTAAGTATATTTAACAAAATTTTGAATAGAACGTAGCAACAGTGCAATGGGAATCGATAATCTAACTTCAGTATTTGCCATAATATAACGAATTAACCGGTCAGTTATTAATGCGGTCCACTGTGTAGAAAAAAATTAACGTCTTTATGGAACTTCTTCAAGGGGTGTGCGTGAATTGTGTTGTAGAGAAATATTATTAATATAATATATATTTGTTGGTTGAGTGAGTTTGGTTCTTCCACTGGCGTTAGTTAATCTATGGTAGGAAAGTATTAATAATATATCCATTTGTTGGTTTAGTAAGCTTAGTTGATTAAGTGGCGTGAGTGAATTGTTATTAATATAGATAATATTTATTTGTTCGTAGACGTTAGGGCAAAGATTACAAAATATATATAAGATAGTTCACTTGAAGGCGGTCTGATTCTTCTTAGTGTTTTAAACGATCGCCGCACTCATAAATCATATTTACGGCTCCCCTTTGTTGTAAATAACGACACCGCTAGGTACCAGGGAATTAGAAGAGTATATTTTATTCCAAGCTATACAGGGGTAACTTGAGAAATATATATTCAAAGTAATGGGATGATTTATTAAAGGTTTTTTTTATATAATGCTTTTAAATGTTAATTATTTCGAAAAAAGTTCAGGATATGAATTTTAAAAGTAAAGTTTAGGTATAAGTAAAAAATACATTAAAATTTTTAAAATGAATCAATTGACAGATTTTATTCAACATTTTAGTAATGTTGTGATGCTTATTGATGATCTAGAGGTTATTTATACATAATATCACAAATTAAATTATACATACTTATAGGCCACCAGAATAATAGGACCACTAAAACAATTTTGATCTTTAAATTAGACACTCCGTATTTTTTAGATTCACAAGGTTAAAACAGTAAAAACATATTATGCAGCTGCAGGATATATTTATTAATAAATGAGATATGTGAATTTTCAAATTTCTATGAATACCCAGTATCTTTAAGTACTAAATAACTAACTAATTTATTATTATCAAATATCTTTGTTACAATAGTTTAAAAAAGTTGAATTCCGTATTTGATAATAACTAATTTAATACCCACCTCTCAACGTCTTTGGGACAACGATAAAAGGATATTTCTGGTTTTCCCACCTTGCTGGAACAACCGATCACAGCACAACACACAGGCATTTTAAAACCACAATTATAATATTATTAATGTTACTTTTGGAAGACAGGAGTTAAAATAATGCGAACAAGAAATTTTACTTCCCGAACGTTTCCCGAAAAAGTAAATGAAATACTTCTACAAAGTTTCTAGAGATTGTAGGCACATTTCTGGCCCTTCATTGCTTCTCTATATTTTTATCATTGTTTACATTATAAGTACTTAAAATCAAGACTGCATTCAGAATTCGTGGGAAAGTGATAAACTACCATTTATTATGTATACAACTAAGACTATTAACAAATATCACAAAATATTTATTTTATAAGTTTTGCTATTGAAGAGGAAAATATGAATATTATTTTTTCCTTATTGCAATAATTAATTAATAAATTTAAAATATCTATAAAACATAAACACGAACAACGAATTCTAAAATACCAGCGCTCGATAGGCGACAACCCGTATAATATGCAAAATTAAATGCAAGTAAGGATTTAGCGACATACTGTAGCATGGCGCCAACCCATAAGTCACCAGACAGTAACCAGCGGTATGAATCCTTTGATCGATAGAATTCGTACGAGTGAACAATCTTATATATATTTTGTAATCTTTGGTTAGGGTAAGTTTTTTCAAATATAATTGATTAGTAATTAATTAGAATGGCATTTTGGAGACCATTTGAAACGACAGTTCAAGATGATGTATCGCGGGAATCTATAAATTTGGCGCCACAGATAAATGACTTAGCAATAAATGATACTGATGATAGGGTCGAATTTAAAAACAAAGATTTACATGTTCAGTGTCAACGCGTTGTTTTAAATATGTACGCGTGTTTGAATAAAGAATATTCTGACATTTCTGATAATGCGGTTATCGCAAGAATTCACGAATTAACGAAAATCGGTTTTACAACGATTAAGTAGTTAAATCAAAAACTGAATAAGGTTGACAATGCTGCGAAAAATGTTATTCAACGGATTGTTTACGGGTTTTACAAGGACAATCTAGTACCAACTTTAGAACTGATTCGTGCTAAATTGCGGGATATTCCTGAACATAATTGTCAATGTTTGGAAACACTGGGCGCGGATTTGTTAAATTGTGGATTTAAATATAAGAAGTTAGATAATCGAATTCAGATTGTCTGGCTAAATGAGCAAGAAAATTATATTACAAATTTTATGAGTTTTGTATGCAGGTTGATTTTAATCTACTATATTAACTTGAATCAAAAACATTATTTCACAATATTCGAATTTACAAAAAAATTTATATGCACGCTATTGGGCGCATTTGCCATCAATGGAATTAAAAATATGGGTCATTACATTAGGTTTAGTTATACTATAATACTCGCAGTGACAAATGTCACACTGGTTCATTTTTGCATTCAAAATATAATTTTTTTTTAAACCAGAAAAATAGTTTAATATGATATTATACATCATCTCATGCTGAATATTATATTTGTTGAAGAAACTAATTTTGTTAACGCCAAATTTATTAGTAAGTTAATAAAAAAATGTTTTGTTGTCCTGATTTGTAATCTTTGTCCTTATGTCGGCGGACCACATTTCTATAAATATATATTATGGCGTCAGCGATAATAAACAATTTATCCAATACACCATCGTATTTTGTACAAATATTCAATAAAAAAATATCTTTCTATTCACTGCTACAGCGTACCTATAATAGACTTTAAATCCTTGTTTTCGAAAGAAATTGAAACCAAATATTTAACACTTACCAGTTTATCTCTAAACTATTTTCTTGCCCGCAGACACAATTATTTATTCACAGTATACAAATAATTTATTTGCGTAGCTCGGAAAACCGACAATTTCCGTTGTTGACCTTTACCAACATTGCAAATGTTAACATACTTGATACTATTAATTTTTGTTGGATTCAAAACATGTTTACGTGAAACGTAAATATTATCAGCACCAGCCAGAGATTGGTGTATTTGAACTTCAAACGACACTACATTAAGATAGGAAATTTAATATGTCTGGACCTTATTCCTTTTCCACAAAATCCAGGTAAAACAAGTATATTACCGGGTAATATTTAAATTTTTTTACTAGTTGAAGAAAATGATGAAAATATTGAACGTCATAATTTTAATTTTAATTAATTAAATATGATATTTTATAAAACATTCCGTAGTAGTGTGTGTGTTATATTATTTATAAGTACGGCGACCGCTTGAAACAGCAACAAGAATCAGACCGCCTTCGAGTGAAATATGTTATATTTATTTTGTAATCTTTGGTATCACTGTTACCTGTTGGAAACATTTCGATCCGTGATCATTTCAAGCTGGAGTTCATCATTTAAAAATACGGAATCTTCTCCAATAAACAGTGACAAAAATTAACCTCAAAATGTAATAAAGCTTAATGATGAAATTTATTCGAATAATTATTAATCATTCATTATTACTCACTTGCATTTTTTATGAATGATCTGCACTTGTTTCAAACACTTATTAACAACAGTAAAATAGTTTACGCATAAAAATTAGTTCATATAACAACAAACTTTATAAACAACACTGTGGCTTAAGTGCACATTTGATGCATACACTGTTGGCTGACAATACCGACCTTTCAGTAAATTCGTTGCTACCATCTGATGGCGAAATTTACCACCGCTCATCTGGTCAAACCAAATAGCGCACGCTTCGCTGGCTTCCTGTTACACACTTCCGTCCCATTTCACAAAATCTCTGTCACAAATTGCAGGGAACCGAGCGGAAAGATGTTACACATAAAAAAAACGTTTCTGTGATATGTTACTCGACCTGGTTGCCATTTAATAACTTCAAGATGGCGGCAGAACGCCAAACGGTGATGTCAAAAATTTTTTTTCGAAACCTCATATATTGGCCCATTGGGTATTTTAGCATTTCAGCTATTATATATATTGTGGGTTGTTAATTACAGCTTGTCAAACGTGAGTTTTTAAATATAGCCACTTACGCCTTCCTAGTGCGCAATGGATAGCGGCTGAATTCATCATTGTTAGATGTATATCGAGTATCGCAGATGATTAATTGAATGAATGCAATGGAGTTTTTTTGTTGTGAAAATAGTTACAGATTAATCATTAATTTACAAAATTTTAGCTTCTTGAGTTGAGTCAATGTCCAATAAAATATTTACCTGTGAGAAGGGAGTACTGAATGAACATCCTGTATATTATTTTACTAATCCCCTTATTATTATTTATTTATCAGTTGAACTTACCACATTGCAGTAAACGTGAATTCATTGATGTACTTACCTGAAAAGAAAAAAAAATTCAAAAATTTGTAAGGTTAAAAATATCAGAACAAAATAACAGATATCACTGTTGTTACAGATTATACAAAACGTTTTGGCCCTGATATGCATCTCCACTTCATGGGAAATAACTGTATAATTAATAAATTATCATGGGAAGTTTCATCATTTCCATAAATCGCGAAAAACAAATTTCCACTTTCGCTTATTGTGTGAGAAAGTCTAATAACACCGGGGGTATTTTATTCTTTAATCCAACACTGTTCAACGTCTTGTCTTGTAACACCAGCATTGTGGTGAAACATATATGCTTCTTTGGTTTGGTGAATAAAGGTAACCCAAAAAATAGCAGTGGCTGAGTTGAGTAAGGTATAAAGACTTGCATGCCTTATCATAACGGGTGCCATAAAAACACCAGCAACAACAGCCATGGATGTACTGCTGGACCTCCATCAGATTGACATAACAATCATGGGTGCGGCAAGAATGGGACTTCTAAGGCAACAAAATCAGAGATCAGAGAGCCAGGTGTCACTGAATAATCTTATGAACCCAATAGTGTCCTCAAGACTGATATGGGAATGCCGAGAAGTAGCCAGTGTCCTCACTGAACACAAGAGAAAAACTTTGGTGTAGTTTTCGGGCACTGTGGCATGAACTAGTCATCAACTCCATATATTGGCCAAGAAGCTCTCGGTGTTACCAAATTTGCCATACGAAGATGCACACGGGACAAACGAATATAAATAAGAGAGAGGTGAAATGAAACCTTTATCATGTATCACGAGAAAACATTTTATTAAATAACCTTCAGATCACAGAGCTGAAGAACTACTCAAGTAAGTGGGAATTGAATGAGAACAATAACAGGTCGTCTCACTGGTCACAGTTCACAAAATGGTACAATACAACGGAGAACAGACTGCGGATAATGTGGTTAAAGAGACAGAAACTGCCGAACAAATACTGTCGGAATGCAAGATATTAGACCGCAAAAGACAGGCAATATTAGGACAGCCTAGGTTAATTGCCGAAGAATACGACAACCGGTGGAGAACCTGTACAAATTGATAGAGGGAACTAGAGGCTGATGTGTAGATAGCGAAAGAACAGCATTCTTGAAAGGAAAAAGCACCTTACGGCATATTTGGTAAGTCAATGAAGTGGACGACACCACCAATTGCTAGGGGGATAACGAATTGATATTATTATCAGTAGTACTAACCCAAGGACATTGATAATTGTTCGAAAAATTTTTATAACAGATAACGAAAGCTTGTTGCCTGTAAGGAACAAGCTTGAGAAAGTTGTTAAAAAATTTTTGAGCATTTATCAATGTTAGAGGGTTACTCGAATAGAAATTTTTTTGCTAATTATATAAAAAAAAACAGAGCGAAAACAATTTATTTAAAGGTGCATAAGTGCTTTCCATGCAAACTTTTTACTGTACTTAGTACATTTTGGAATATTTGCTTCTATAATTTCATTAATATTCTCGTCAGTATTATAACCAAATCGTGACATTTTGAAATATTAGATATTTGAAACGTCAAAGTCGAAATAAATCAAAATGAATCCATGGCAACGTAATAGAGTGAAAACAGCTCATGGGATCTGTTTTCAGTATAATGTTGTTCTGATTGGTTATGTTCAATCAAATGACCTCGAATTAACTGATTTCATTGGATATCTACTAGAGCAAAAAATTTTCAACTAATATAACCAATTGCCCATAAACTTGTTGACACCATTGAAATTAATAGTACATTATGTTACTAGGAGTAGAAGGCTATCATTATTGTTGAGCCCAGATACTTGCACTGCCGAGGCGTTAGCCGCAAACTGGGCGAAACATATAATGGGTCTTCGGCTCCGAGTGACATATACTACTTTTTTTTCAAGCGAAAAAATGATGCAATTTATAAGTAGAAAAAAATTGAATACATTGTTTATATCTCAACTATTTATTAATACAAATATGAAAAAAACAGTTAACGAGGCGTTAGCCGAGGCTGTGCAAACTGGGCGAAACATATAATGGGTCTTCGGCTCCGAGTGACATATACTACTTTTTTTTCAAGCGTAAAAATAATGCAATTTATAAGTAGAAAAAAATTTAATACATTGTTTATATCTCAACTATTTATTAATACAAATATGAAAAAAACAGTTAACGAACTTTTAAATTTTCTTGACAAATACGTAAAATAAGCAGGTATAACATTTTCTGTGTATTTTCGTACAATATTTTCTTTGCACCTTCTTATACATTTTTCATAAGCAAAATCATACACTTTTCGTGACTTCGTCGGAATTAGTGTTTCAAAAGTGGAATTAGCTATTTCAACTAATTCCGGAGGTGTACATTGAAATTCTTATTCTTAAGACATTTTTACAATATACTTTTCAAAACTGACAAACATCAAATTAAATAAAAACTAAATGACAGTTCCTGCCTACTTGGTTACAACGCCCATAATAAGAGACGTTGCTATCGTTTCTCATTATTTTGTTAC